>CM060984.1:41319232-42670458 GCA_030765065.1 Deroplatys truncata
AAAACTATTAAGGGAGGTTTCTCGCATACTAACCCTAAAAGAATGAAGACAGAACATTTATAATTCTATTATTTTTAATAAACAAGCCAATTCGTGCGGAATACTCCCTTAATTGCACCCCATCGAACAACATTCTCCACCCCTGCACCCTTTGAGGGAGTATTTGTCATACAGCCCCTAAAAGAATTAGGAGAATATTATTTACATTTTTATTTCACTAGGGTATAGAGAAAGAGGCCTGCTCTTACTAAAACGTAAGCTAGTAAAAGTCTTCACACTGAACACCCTTGGGTCCCATTTCCTTTAATAGTACCCCCAAAACCTTTTTACTCTCGTTATATATAATATATGTCTCTAACTTCCCTTTCATACTGAGAATCCTCAAAATTGCCTCCCAAAAGGGGATGTTTTTACGATACTGCTCCCTCTATATTTTACTCTATCCAAATTTGCTGGAAATCGCTGGAAGTGTGTAGGAGCCTTTAAGCAACATAACACTTACATATCATACTAATTCTACCTACCTTGCTAATGTAGTACATAGGTAAAGTACCGCGATCAAATCTAATACATTTTCCTCAATTACACGTTTCAACATTTTTCAGTATTCAAAACTCTTACTAGCTTGAAATTTTCAAGATTTGAATACTCCTGTGCATTAGTTAAAAGCATTACATAGTTCAGGTGAAATTGATTATTTTCCATAACTTATATTGATAGAGTTTAATAACTGTATTGAAACTTTTTCTCTTAAACTAATTAAAATTAAGAAATGCCTGCAACAGATTCTTTACTTTTGTATACTAAGCTCAATTATAAGTATTACACCGATACGATAAACGGTGGTGATTGGGAGCATCTCATATTACTATCACACGAATAAGTGAATAATACTGAACTAAAAAGATAACATCTTAATAATGGTATGACACACCTCGTTAAAATTTTGTGTCCAGTGTGTGTTTTATGTTCTCAATATGTAGTAAAAAGAACAAAGCAGTCAGTGGAATATTTTATTTTCACAGAAGCATAGTTAAAAAGCTTAAAAAAGCTAAACAACTGTTTTTATTGAAAATCATACGTTTATATCATAAGCCCCCCTGCCTTAAGGCTAGTGACACTCTTTTTCAATATCGATTCTCATTTCAGATATGTGTAACTCACGCTGTATAATTAATATATATGTGAAGAAGCTCGTTTGAATCTTAATGTTTTATATAAACAGAACTTGTAATATTCATGTACTGGTGCATGCTCTTGGCTTTTGCAGGGCGTAACAGGAAAGTGCGAGAAGGAACTAGCTGAGATATTAGAGAATATTAACAACCTCGGACAAGCAGTCATCAAAATGCACTGCCAAAGGAAAAGCAAAAAAATACAAGCCAGCCTTTAAAGGCTTAGAATTGATTTCTGTGAATACCATAATAAAAAATAAACAAACTTTATTATTTAATTGTTATTTATTACTTAAATGATCTTAGTGAAACATCTCCCTGTTTCATAACAGAGAATTAAATAAATGAATTAAAGTGATTGTTCTTTTATTAATTCCCTGCTCCTTCTGAAACATCTGCCTGTTTCATAACAAGGAATTAAATAAATCAATGTAAGTGATTGTTATTTTATTAATTCCCAGCTCCTACTGAAAATCTGCCTGTTTCATAACAAGGAATTAAATAAATAAAAAGTGATTGTTGTTTTAAATTCCCTGCTTCTTCTGAAACATCTGCCTGTTTCATAACACAGAATTAAATAAATCAATGTAAGTGATTGTTGTTTTATTAATTCCCTGCTCCTTCTGAAACAACTGCCTGTTTCATAAGAAGGAATTAAATAAATAATTAAAAAGTGATTGTTGTTTTACTAATTCCCTGCTCCTTCTGAAACATCTGCCTGTTTCATAACAAGAAATTAAATAAATAAAAAAACGTGATTGTTGTTTTATTAATTCCGTGCTCCTTCTGAAATATATGCCTGTTTCATAAAAAGGAATTAAATAAATAAAAAGTGATTGTTGTTTTACTAATTACCTGCTCCTTCTGAAACATCTGCCTGTTTCATAACAAGGAATTAAATAAATAAAAAGTGATTGTTGTTTTATTAATTCCCTGCTTCTTCTGAAACATCTGCCTGTTTCATAACAAGGAATTAAATAAATCAATGAAAATGATATTTGTTTTGTTAATTCCCTGCTCCTTCTGAAACATTTCCCTGTTTCATAACAAGGAATTAAATAAATAAAAAGTTATTGTTGTTTTATTAATTCCCTGCTCCTACTGAAACATCTGCCTGTTTCATAACACGGAATTAAATAAATCAATGAAAATGATATTGTTTTGTTAATTTCCTGCTCCTTCTGAAACATCTGCCTGTTTCATAACAAGGAATTAAATAAATAAAAAGCGATTGTTGTTTTATTAATTCCCTGCTTCTTCTGAAACATCTGCCTGTTTCATAACAAGGAATTAAATAAATAAAAAGCGATTGTTGTTTTATTAATTCCCTGCTCCTTCTGAAACATCTGCCTGTTTCATAACAAGGAATTAAATAAATAAAAAGCGATTGTTGTTTTATTAATTCCCTGCTTCTTCTGAAACATCTGCCTGTTTCATAACAAGGAATTAAATAAATCAATGAAAATGATATTTGTTTTGTTAATTCCCTGCTCCTTCTGAAACATTTCCCTGTTTCATAACAAGGAATTAAATAAATAAAAAGTTATTGTTGTTTTATTAATTCCCTGCTCCTACTGAAACATCTGCCTGTTTCATAACACGGAATTAAATAAATCAATGAAAATGATATTTGTTTTGTTAATTCCCTGCTCCTTCTGAAACATTTCCCTGTTTCATAACAAGGAATTAAATAAATAAAAAGCGATTGTTGTTTTATTAATTCCCTGCTTCTTCTGAAACGTCTGCCTGTTTCATAACAAGGAATTAAATAAATAAAAAGCGATTGTTGTTTTATTAATTCTCTGCTCCTTCTGAAACATCTGCCTGTTTCATAACAAGGAATTAAATAAATCAATGAAAATGATATGTGTTTTGTTAATTCCCTGCTCCTTCTGAAACATTTCCCTGTTTCATAACAAGGAATTAAATAAATAAAAAGTTATTGTTGTTTTATTAATACCCTGCTCCTACTGAAACATCTGCCTGTTTCATAACACGGAATTAAATAAATCAAAGAAAATGATATTTGTTTTGTTAATTCCCTGCTCCTTCTGAAACATTTCCCTGTTTCATAACAAGGAATTAAATAAATAAAAAGCGATTGTTGTTTTATTAATTCCCTGCTTCTTCTGAAACATCTGCCTGTTTCATAACAAGGAATTAAATAAATAAAAAGCGATTGTTGTTTTATTAATTCCCTGCTCCTTCTGAAACATCTGCCTGTTTCATAACAAGGAATTAAATAAATAAAAAGCGATTGCTGTTTTATTAATTCCCTGCTTCTTCTGAAACATCTGCCTGTTTCATAACAAGGAATTAAATAAATCAATGAAAATGATATTTGTTTTGTTAATTCCCTGCTCCTTCTGAAACATTTCCCTGTTTCTTTACAAGGAATTAAACAAATAAAAAGCGATTGTTGTTTTATTAATTCCCTGCTTCTTCTGAAACATCTGCCTGTTTCATAACAAGGAATTAAATAAATAAAAAGCGATTGTTGTTTTATTAATTCCCTGCTTCTTCTGAAACATCTGCCTGTTTCATAACAAGGAATTAAATAAATCAATGAAAATGATATTTGTTTTGTTAATTCCCTGCTCCTTCTGAAACATTTCCCTGTTTCATAACAAGGAATTAAATAAATAAAAAGTTATTGTTGTTTTATTAATTCCCTGCTCCTACTGAAACATCTGCCTGTTTCATAACACGGAATTAAATAAATCAATGAAAATGGTATTTGTTTTGTTAATTCCCTGCTCCTTCTGAAACATTTCCCTGTTTCATAACAAGGAATTAAATAAATAAAAAGCGATTGTTGTTGTATCAATTCCCTGCTTCTTCTGAAACATCTGCCTGTTTCATAATAAGGAATTAAATAAATAAAAAGCGATTGTTGTTTTATTAATTCCCTGCTTCTTCTGTAACATCAGCCTGTTTCATATCACAGAATTAAATAAATGAATGAAAGCGATGCAAATTATTTTTGCAACAGCACGTTCCGCTTAATAAGGTAAACCTTCATTACTCATTTAAAAATTTACCCTCAAGTATAAGAAGAACACAACTAGTAGACCATCAGGCTAAAACTTTAGTCAAATTTTTCAAAGTCCTTTACTTTGAAATGGGTATACCATTGGGGTGGTATACCCAGTTTGCAGGGGTACGTGGCTATTTGACGGCACGGGATTTGCAGGAATGGTGCCGGGTTCGGTACTAGCTCAGGGATTTTCATGGATCTTGGATCTCGCGTTAGTGGTGAATACGACTGTTTTATTTTCCTGCTCCTTTATTTCCGTTCTCCGTTTTAAAATATGATTCCTGATATTTCCTCGAAACACACACGCTCATTTCTTTATTGCTGCGCTTCATATCATCGCACCTATCTGCCGACACATTGTCTAAGCACCACCTCCAATGAACTACCACGACGAAGTGTATCTTCTTAACTGTTCTGTTTCTCTTTCACATTTCCTATCTCCCTATTTCACTATCACCTGATTTCTAGCTTCTTAAAGCTATCGGTGTTTTGAGAACATTGACCCTTTTCCTACACATCTGCTTTTCAGGCAACCTAATGGGACACCTAACAATAGAGGGAAACACCGCCCTTTTCCGGCCGCTGATGGCACTGTCTACTCAACCCTTATTCACATTTACAGTAACACTCGCTTCCCAGTCTTATTTAATGCTATTCCTACTGTTATTAATAGTTATTTTCCCTATGGTTATAATTTTATTTAGCTACTCGAAACGTACTTCCTCAATATTCTGTTCACTTTGTTTGAGCACGAAGAAGAAAGAAGGAAAAAAAATAGGATTTGTTGTTTACATAAAATGTATAAGAATATTCAAACCAGTAACAAAAACTATCTTGCAAATGGTTAAAGCCACATAAGATTTGATTTGACAAATTGTGTGCTTTAATGAGATCTACACTTTTTTGTGCACTAAGATTTTTTTTATCGTTTGTGATTTACTAATTACACAAAAGTCATTTAGAAAAAATATTGTTTTATAGGCTCTTCAAGGATAATTCAAAATACACAATTTATTTATCATGGTGTAGCTAAAAGCGTTAGGACTATTTTTGAGAAAATAAAAAATAATAAAAACTTTTCCATGTAAGGGGTAGTTGGGAGATTTTCTTCAATATCTTCGTTTATTATCCCTGGAAGATGCTGAACGTAGGTAGAAAATGTCATATTAACCGACACCTCGTTTTTTATTTATGTTGTTCACTGACACAGACAGACTGGCACACACACACACACACACACACTCATCTTTTATCAAAAAATGTTTCTTTGTTCAGGGAGCCTCAAAACATGTATTTCTGGTTAAATGTTTTCATCTAATTTTTGTTTAGAATACAATAATTTCTCTTTTCATTTTAAGTATGTACCCAGTACATACGCGCGCCGGGCGTAAACATCACGATCGAACCTTCTGGAAGCTTTTTCTTTCTCTCTCATCCAGAAAGTGTATCGAAACAGTTCTAAAACGTTCGAGGAGCTTATGGAAAGATGCTACTGACTATATAAGCGAGCGTTCTGGCGAGTGACAGGAGAGTTGTTGAGTCAGTGCGAGCCCAGTGTGAGTTGAGTTACGTCGGTCGTCAGTGAGGGAGCAGTTGACGAGTGAGTTCCCGTGCGACATCAAGGGTGTTTCTCCGACCGTGCAGCGAGTGGAGGTCTAGTGTTCACTCCGGAGTCAAGTGGAACCGTCCTTCGTGAAAAAGCTACGTCACGAAGGAAGTGAATTGATTGAGCGTTGAACTACTTTATCTTAGTAAGTGTTAGTGAAAATAAGTGAACTCCCAGTGGAATTGAACTTGATAAGGACTTACAACCCTGTCAGTGAGAACTGAAAGAAGTGACAATTGGAAAACTGGATAAAGTCACAGTATTACTGTGTGGTCGACCAAAAAGGAGTATATTTATAATAAGTGTGTTTTTTTTTAGATATATTCATGTTCTGTGTTATAAATACTTCAGCATTCCTTATAAAACTCATTCAGACTGAAGAGGCTATTTGCAGAAAATTAAGTAAATGGGTAGATGTTATTTGGCATGTAAATTTCTTAAACATGATGATAGTTTTATTAAAATAGTTACAGCCATTTTTGAGAATATTAAACAACGAAACATTTTACTCGTAAAGTGTGGTTTGAGTTGTGAAATTTCTTCAAAATCTTGACGTGTTCCATCTTCAGAAGATGTTCTACTTAATAAGTTTGGTATTTAACAGACTTAACGTTATTGAGTTCAGCTGTTCTTTCTCTCTCTCGCACACACACGCGCGCGCGCATACACCCACACTCCAAGGATATGTTTTTAAAAAATCTGATGTGTTACACTCACATGGCTTTCTCTACTCTTGTACAAACTATTTTTACAAACGCTTATTCTCCATCTACTTCATGTTAATCGAGATAAACATTTGCAGATTCTATCTTATTGCTAATTTTCTTTTAGATGTAAGGGGAATATATATTTACAAGGGCAATATAAAAATACAGTAGCCTTTAAGCACATGCATATCTCGTAATAGCTGGTTGCTAGGTGCAGCACTATTCCCTTTGCCACAGATTAATACTCTTTGCATATCCAAGACAAAAAAATGAGTAACAAATTCCCATTTGAGAAAGTAAGTATTGAAAAATTTAAGGGAATGACAAGCAATATCTCGAAAATGGTTCACTCAACAAAAAAATGTATATGACATAAATTGGGTATTTTAACGCGATCTACATTTTCTGTGTAGTAAAATTTTGTTTATCTCTTATGGTTTACCAGTTATGCAAAAGTCATTCACAATGAAGAATACTTTTGGAGACATTCCCAGAAAATTCAAGATATACATTTTATTTGTCATAAAAATATCTTAAACATATGATATTTTAATCAAAATCGTTAAGAGTCATTTTTGAGAAAAATAAAATTTTCGAAAAATCTTCCATGTAAAGGGTAATCTGGGGTGGGGGATTTTCTTGAAAACCTTCGTGTCGCATCCTTGGAAGATACTGAACCTAAATACCAAGTTTGGTGTTTATCCGACTGTTCGTTTCTGAGTTATGCTGTTCACAGACAGACACACACACACACACACGGACATGTTTCCAAAAATGCTTTTTTGGATTCAGAGGGTCTCAAAACGTGTATTTCCGGTGAAATCACGGTATCGAATTTTTGGGTGGAATAGAATACTTCCCCTACTTACTATACGTAGTAGAGAAAGTAAAAATATGACGAGTTGCATTCACAAACTTCCTGTACTCATTCTTCTACAAACTATTCCTACAAAATGTTATTATACTATGTACTTCTTGTTAATCCAGATTAACATTCCATCACATTTACACATTTTGTTGTACAGTACAGTAATTATAGGTGGGTCAGATTTTTAAAGCGCGCATCGCTATGTGATGGCTTTAAAATTCAAGTTCTAAGTTCTTTGTATAAAACTCCCAGTTCAGTACAGTATAAGTATTTGAAAATTCAAAGTAATAACAAGGAATATGTTGCAAACAGATACACTACGTGATCAAAAGTATCCGGATACCTAGCTGAAAATGACGTACAAGTTCGTGGCGCCCTCCATCGGTAATGCTGGAAGTCAATATGGTGTTGGCCCACCCTTAGCATTGATGACAGCGTTCACTCTCGCAGGCATACTTTCAATCAGGTGCTGGAAGGTTTCTTGGGTTATGGCAGCCCATTCTTCACGGAGTGCGGAACTGAGGAGAGGTATCGATGTATGTCGGTGAGGCCTGGCACGAAGTCGGCGTTCCAAAACATCCCAAAGGTGTTCTATAGGATTCAAGTCAGGACTCTGTTCAGGCCAGTCCCTTACAGGGATGTTATTGTCGTGCAACCACTCCGCCACAGCCTGTGCGGTATGAACAGGTGCTCGATCGTGCTGAAAGATGCAATTGCCATCCCCGAATTGCTCTTCAACAGTGGGAAGCAAGAAGCGGCTTAAAATATCAATGTAGGTCTGCGCTGTGATCGTGCCGCGCAAAACAACAAGGGGTGCAAGCCCCCTCCAGGAAAAACACGAGCAAACCATAACACCACCACCTCCGAATTTCACTGTTGGCACTACACACGCTGGCAGATGACGTTCACCGGGCATTCGCCATACCCACACTCTGCCATCGGATCGCCACATTGTGTACCGTGATTCGTCACTCCACAACGTTTTGCCACTGTTCAACCGTGTAATGTTGACGCTCCTTACACCAAGCCTGGCGTCGTTTGGCATTTTCCTGCGTGATGTGTAGCTTATGAGCAGCCGCTCGGCCATGGAATCCAAGATTTCTCACCTCACGCCTGTCATAGTATTTGGAGTGGATCCTGATGCAGTTTGGAATTCCTGTGTGATGGTCTGGATAGATGCCTGCTATTACTATTTACGACCCTCTTCAAATGTCGGCGGTCTCTGTCAATCAACAGACGAGGTCGGCCTGTACGCTTTTGTGCTGTACATGTCCCTTCACGTTTCCACTTCGCTATCACATCAGAAACAGTGGACCTAGGGATGTTTAGGATTGTGGAAATCTCGGATTACAGATTTCTGACACAGGTGACACCCAATCACCTGACCACGTTCGAAGTCCGTGAGTTCCACGGAGTCCCATGCTGCTGTTTCACGATTTCTTATGACTACTGAGATCACGGATAATGAGTACCAGGCAGTAGGTGGCAGCGCAATGCACCTAAGATGAAAAATGTATGTTTGTGGGGGTGTCCGGATACTTCTGATTACATAGTATATTAATTCCACAACAAAATTTTATGAGATAAATTTGTGCTTTTACCAGATCCACATTTTTTTGTGCAGTAAGATTTTGTCACTTAGGTTTATCAGTTATACTAAAATCATTGAGAATGGACAGAGGCTATTTTCAGAGAATTCAACAGATACATTTCATTTGTCATGAAAATACCTTAAATACATGGCATTTTAATCAAAGTATCTAGTCATTTTAAGAAAATCCAAATTTCCGAAACCTTTTTCATATAAGGCATTGTCTGCGGTGAGGGGTTTTTGTTGAAACTCTTGTGACGAATCCTCGGAAGAAGTTGAACTTAAATAGAGGTTTGGCATTTAACCTCTTTTTGAGTTATGCTGTTTACAAGCACACAAACCCCTATACAGAAATATTTCTAAAATTAGTTCTTTTGATTCAAGGTATCTCAAAACGTGTATTTCCGGTGAAACTTCTATGTTGAATTTTAGATGGAATTCAATACTTCCTCTATTTATATAGATAAACAATACAAATAGTAAAAATCGCTTTTTCGATTCAGGGAGCCTCAAAACGTGCATTTCCGTTGAAATTTTGGTATGGAAATTTTGGGTGGAATGCTACAATTCCTCTACATAATATACGCAAGCAGTAGGAAAAGTAACCAATAGCGACTTAGTTGAGAGAAGTACAAGTAAATAACTTGAAAATTCAAATCAATAACAAAGAATAACTCGGAAATGTTTACCACTACAAAAAATTATGTTTGGCATAAACTGTGTGCTTTAGCGAGATCTACATTTTTGTACAATAACATTTTATTTGTTTCTTATGGTTTGCCAATTATACAAGTCATTCACGTTGAAGAAGACTTCACAGGCTATTCGCATAAAATTCTATATATATATATATATATATATATATATATATATATATATACGTGTGTGTTCATACAAATATCTTATACATGTGCTATTTTAATCAAAATTGTTACAGTCGTTTTTGAGAAAACTGATGACACAAATGTAAAGGTTTGTTTGGGATGATATAATTTTGTGAAATAACTTAGCTCGTATCTTTGGAAAACGCGTGTATTTGCGGTGATGACCATTATTATTATTATTATTATTATTATTATTATTATTATTATTGCAATGTAATACTCCTCTACCTACTATAGGTAGGTGATAATGTGAGACATGTACAATGCCTATGATCTATCTACAAAGTTTGGAACTGTATTAGTTGGAAACAATCGCTATCTTATCTCTTTTATATCAGCTAATAAATGTGTTTCGCCTTGTCATATTAATTTATAGTTATTACCAAATGTACACGTAATTTGAATTTTACGGACATAATCGTGCTTTGTTAAATGTTGTATTATTTATTGCATCATTTTGTGATTATCTTTATTTCGCGAGGAAATATTAAATTTTTATGGGCTACCATATAATGTTAATCAGAGAAGGTATGTATAACGTCTCACATCCAGCACTGTCCATAGGCAGTTCTGCCCTCGTGTGAAGAAAGTCCTGACTTATTTGCAATAACAAAGAGGTAGGTTACTTGTCTAGTGATATAAATTTATTCTACATTATCTCAGGAAGATGTGAAGTATAATTACTGAGCTACTACTCTCAAGAATTGTAATATCTAGGTATAACATTATTTAAACTTTGGAATAATGTCAATATGACACTTAATATTCCACACTTTTTCGTAACATTTCAAACTCTGCAAAATGACAATTAGAAAGAAAAACACATTAACGTAAATCTTTAAGTATTATATTGCTTTTAAACCATTTTACGGAAGCTTAAAAGTTAACAAAAGTAAAGAAAATATAATAAAAGATTTTAAATGCCATATAGTAGGCATTTAAAATGCTTACATAACAGCTAAAATGAACATGTATCTTACATTCTGTTGGAATAGTTGTAAAGTCTTGTTTGTTCATAAGAAAATTTGTATTATTTTGTATAACTGGTAAACTATAAGAGATATACAAAACGTTTCTGCATAAAAAATAAATGTATATGTCTTTAAAACACACAATTTGTTTCAAATAGCATTTTTGTGTCATCATATTACATGTTTCCCGTTATGATGAGAAAAGCCTGGGTTTACTAAAGTGCTTGTTTTCACAGACAGAGATGAAGTTGGTGGTGACTGGATTGCTGCTGATGCTGACCATGGTGATTTGTGTGGTTCAATGTCAAGAAGAGGTAAATGTAATTACAGTTTGGCATTATTAAACAGAAATATAAACTTCAAAACTGCATACGAAACTAGCAGAAACACTCGGAGTTGGTTTTTGACCCTTTTTGTTTAAATTTATTTTAACTTAAATTAATTCATTCAGTTACAATATTGCTGGTATTCAATTGTTTTAATTTGATCGTAACACCTTCAGTGTGACAAGCTCGTACTAAAAATCCTCCAAATTTTCTCCCATTTAACATTTTTCTAAAATCATTAAGGGAGGTTTGCCGCATACCAACCCTAAAAGAATGAAGACAGAACATTTATAATTTTATTATTTTTAATAAACAGGCCAGCTCGTGCAAAATGCTCCCTTAATTGCAGCCCATCGAACAGCATTCTCCACCCCCTCTCCCTCTGAGGGTGTATTTGTCATACAACCGCTAAAAGAATTAAGACAATGTTATTTACATTTTTATTTCACTAAGGTTTAGAGAAAAGTAAGCTTACTGAAAATTAAGCTAAAAAATTCTTCACTAAATTCCCTTGTGCCCCACTTTCTTTAATAATACCCTTAAAACATTTTATACTACTTTCATAAACAATATATGTGTCTAACTTCCCTTTCATACCGAGAATCCTCAAAATTGGCTCTCGAAAGGGGGTCTTTACGTGATACTGCTCCCTTTGTATTTTTATCTTGTAAATTTGGTGGAAATCGCTGGAAGCGTGTAGGAGCCTTTAAGCAATATAACACTTACATATCATACTGATTTTACCTACCTTGTTAATGTAGTATATAGGAACGTACCGCAATCAGCTCAAAACTCCATTTTTCTCAATTACCCTTGTTTCAACATTTTTCACTCTTCAAAACTCTTACAAGCTTGAAATATTTATGATTTGAATACTCCGGTGCATTAGTTAAAAATATTACGTAGTTCAGGTGAAATTAATTATTTTCCATAACAGAATGATATAGTTTAATAACTGTATCGAAACGTTTTCTCTTAAAGTAATTAAAATTAAGAAACGCCTGCAACAAATTCTTTACTTTTGTGTACTAAGCTCCAATTATAAGTTTTACACCGATACGATAAACGGTGGTGACTGGGAGAATTTCATATTAGTATCACATGAACAAGTGAATAATACTGAACTAAAAGTTAACATCTTAATAATGGTTTGAAATAAGTGATTAAAATTTTTGGGGTTTTATGTTCTGAATATGTAGTCAAAAAGACAAAGCAGTCAGTGGAATATTCTATTTTCATAGAAGCATAGCTACAAAAACTTAAAAAGGTAAACAAAAGTTTCTACTGAAAATCATACGTTTATATCATAAGCCCCTCCCCTACCTTCAGGCTAGTGATACTCGTTTTTCAATATCGATTCTCATTTCAGATATATGTGACTCATGCTGTACAATTAATACAGGATTATTCAAAAACAAGGAACAGACTTTAAATATTTATTTCTAATGAATGACAACAGATGGCGACACATGCTATACAACACTGAATAGAGAAAAGTTCAACGTTTTTTCTTTATGTGTTCAAAATGAGCACCGTTTGTAATGCGAAGACGACCAGTGGTTTTCCGTTTGCGTACGCAACCATCTTCTACGAATTTATTGTATCAATTGTAAATTTTTTATGACGAGGCGGCTCGTTGTTGAACTTACAACGAAATGCACGCTGCAATGAAACAATGGATTCACTCTTTGTAATAATGCAAAACACAAAACGACCTTTCCTGTGGCGTCGCCATTTTCTCGTAAACAAACACAGCTCCGCTGTAGGCACTGAATGGAACTCTTAGGCGGGCCTTGAAACTTTGAACTTTCCTCTATTCAATGATATGCCTATGTGTCGCTATTTATTGCCCTTCATCAGAAATGAATATAAATTCCGTTCCTTCCTTTTGAATGCTAATGCCTTATATAAACAGAACTTATAATATTTATGTACTGACTATGCTCTTGGCTTTTGCAGGGTGTAGCAGGAAAGTGCGAGAAGGAACTGGCCGAGATAATCGACAACATTAACAACCTCGGACAAGCTGTCATCAAAATGCATTGCCAAAAGAAAAGTAAAAAAGTAGAAGAAAGCCTTTAAAGGCTTAGCATCGACTTTCGAAAACACACAATTACATAAATAAACAAATTTTGTTATTTTGTTGTTTTATGAATTAACTGCTCCTAGTGAAAATGTCCGTGTTTCATAACACAGAATTAAATAAATGAATAAGAAGTTATTGTTATTTTGTTAATTCCCTGTTCCTTCTAAGTCATCTGCCTGTTTAATACACAGAATGAAATAAATGAATAATAAGTGATTGTTGTTTTGTTAATTCCCTGCTCCTTCTGACATTCTGCCTGTTTCATAACACAGAATTAAATAAATGGATAAGAAGTTATTGTTGTTTTGTTAATTCCCTGTTCCTTCTGACATTCTGCCTGTTTCATAACACAGAATTAAATAAATGGATAAGAAGTTATTGTTGTTTTGTTAATTCCCTGTTCCTTCTGACATTCTGCCTGTTTCATAACACAGAATTAAATAAATGGATAAGAAGTGATTGTTGTTTTGTTAATTCCCTGTTCCTTCTGACATTCTGCCTGTTTCATAACACAGAATTAAATAAATGGATAAGAAGTGATTGTTGTTTTGTTAATTCCCTGTTCCTTCTGACATTCTGCCTGTTTCATAACACAGAATTAAATAAATGGATAAGAAGTGATTGTTGTTTTGTTAATTCCCTGTTCCTTCTGACATTCTGACTGTTTCATAACACAGAATTAAATAAATGGATAAGAAGTGATTGTTGTTTTGTTAATTCCCTGTTCCTTCTGACATTCTGCCTGTTTCATAACACAGAATGAAATAAATGGATAAGAAGTGATTGCTGTTTTGTTAATTCCCTGCTCCTTCTGACATTCTGCCTGTTTCATAACACAGAATTAAATAAATGGATAAGAAGTGATTGTTGTTTTGTTAATTCCCTGTTCCTTCTGACATTCTGCCTGTTTCATAACACAGAATTAAATAAATGGATAAGAAGTGATTGTTGTTTTGTTAATTCCCTGTTCCTTCTGACATTCTGCCTGTTTCATAACACAGAATTAAATAAATGGATAAGAAGTGATTGTTGTTTTGTTAATTCCCTGTTCCTTCTGACATTCTGCCTGTTTCATAACACAGAAATAAATAAATGGATAAGAAGTTATTGTTGTTTTGTTAATTCCCTGTTCCTTCTAAGACATCTGCCTGTTTCATAACACAGAATTAAATAAATGGATAAGAAGTTATTGTTGTTTTGTTAATTCCCTGTTCCTTCTGACATTCTGCCTGTTTCATAACACAGAATTAAATAAATGGATAAGAATTTATTGTTGTTTTGTTAATTCCCTGTTCCTTTTAAGACATCTGCCTGTTTCATAACACAGAATTAAATAAATGGATAAGAAGTTATTGTTGTTTTGTTAATTCCCTGTTCCTTCTGACATTCTGCCTGTTTCATAACACAGAATTAAATAAATGGATAAGAAGTTATTGTTGTTTTGTTAATTCCCTGTTCCTTCTGACATTCTGCCTGTTTCATAACACAGAATTAAATAAATGGATAAGAAGTGATTGTTGTTTTGTTAATTCCCTGTTCCTTCTGACATTCTGCCTGTTTCATAACACAGAATTAAATAAATGGATAAGAATTTATTGTTGTTTTGTTAATTCCCTGTTCCTTTTAAGACATCTGCCTGTTTCATAACACAGAATTAAATAAATGGATAAGAAGTTATTGTTGTTTTGTTAATTCCCTGTTCCTTCTGACATTCTGCCTGTTTCATAACACAGAATGAAATAAATGGATAAGAAGTGATTGCTGTTTTGTTAATTCCCTGTTCCTTTTGACATTCTGCCTGTTTCATAACACAGAATGAAATAAATGGATAAGAAGTGATTGTTGTTTTGTTAATTCCCTGTTCCTTCTGACATTCTGCCTGTTTCATAACACAGAATTAAATAAATGGATAAGAAGTTATTGTTGTTTTGTTAATTCCCTGTTCCTTCTGACATTCTGCCTGTTTCATAACACAGAATTAAATAAATGGATAAGAAGTGATTGTTGTTTTGTTAATTCCCTGTTCCTTCTGACATTCTGCCTGTTTCATAACACAGAATTAAATAAATGGATAAGAAGTGATTGTTGTTTTGTTAATTCCCTGTTCCTTCTGACATTCTGCCTGTTTCATAACACAGAATTAAATAAATGGATAAGAAGTTATTGTTGTTTTGTTAATTCCCTGTTCCTTCTGACATTCTGCCTGTTTCATAACACAGAATTAAATAAATGGATAAGAAGTGATTGTTGTTTTGTTAATTCCCTGTTCCTTCTGACATTCTGCCTGTTTCATAACACAGAATGAAATAAATGGATAAGAAGTGATTGCTGTTTTGTTAATTCCCTGCTCCTTCTGACATTCTGCCTGTTTCATAACACAGAATTAAATAAATGGATAAGAAGTGATTGTTGTTTTGTTAATTCCCTGTTCCTTCTGACATTCTGCCTGTTTCATAACACAGAATTAAATACATGGATAAGAAGTGATTGTTGTTTTGTTAATTCCCTGTTCCTTCTGACATTCTGCCTGTTTCATAACACAGAATTAAATAAATGGATAAGAAGTGATTGTTGTTTTGTTAATTCCCTGTTCCTTCTGACATTCTGCCTGTTTCATAACACAGAATTAAATAAATGGATAAGAAGTGATTGTTGTTTTGTTAATTCCCTGTTCCTTCTGACATTCTGCCTGTTTCATAACACAGAATTAAATAAATGGATAAGAAGTGATTGTTGTTTTGTTAATTCCCTGTTCCTTCTGACATTCTGCCTGTTTCATAACACAGAATTAAATAAATGGATAAGAAGTGATTGTTGTTTTGTTAATTCCCTGTTCCTTCTGACATTCTGCCTGTTTCATAACACAGAATTAAATAAATGGATAAGAAGTGATTGTTGTTTTGTTAATTCCCTGCTCCTTCTGACATTCTGCCTGTTTCATAACACAGAATGAAATAAATGGATAAGAAGTGATTGTTGTTTTGTTAATTCCCTGTTCCTTCTAAGACATCTGCCTGTTTCATAACACAGAATTAAATAAATGGATAAGAATTTATTGTTGTTTTGTTAATTCCCTGTTCCTTTTAAGACATCTGCCTGTTTCATAACACAGAATTAAATAAATGAATAAGAAGTTATTTTTATTTTGTTAATTCCCTGTTCCTTCTAAGACATCTGCCTGTTTCATAACACAGAATTAAATAAATGGATAAGAAGTTATTGTTGTTTTGTTAATTCCCTGTTCCTTCTAAGACATCTGCCTGTTTCATAACACAGAATTAAATAAATGGATAAGAAGTTATTGTTGTTTTGTTAATTCCCTGTTCCTTCTAAGACATCTGCCTGTTTCATAACACAGAATTAAATAAATGAATAAGAAGTTATTGTTATTTTGTTAATTCCCTGTTCCTTCTAAGACATCTGCCTGTTTCATAACACAGAATTAAATAAATGAATAAGAAGTGATTGTTGTTTTAATTCCCTGTTCCTTCTAAGACATCTGCCTGTTTCATAACACAGAATCAAATAAATGAATAAGAAGTGATTGTTGTATTGTCAATTCTGTGCTCCTTCTAACACATCTGCCTGTTTCATAACACAGAATTAAATAAATGAATAAGAAGTGATTGTTGTTTTGTTAATTCTGTGCTCCTTATGAAACATCTGCGTTTTTAATTAATACCACAACTGAAAATAAGTGCTCACTCTTCATTACTGCATATTAAGTGGAATGTTCAACATTATGAATTGTGTGCAGCTATACGTATATACATCACAAGAAGTAGTGATAATGAGTACTTAGGTAAATGTAAATATACTAAAACACAAAATGGCTTTGAGATAGTGTGCATTACTCTATTTATTAGATTACACGATAAAGATAAGAAATATATGTTTGCAAAGTTAAAAGAGATTCTAATAGTATTAAAAGAATTCTCTTACATCTTCCATAAATATTACGTTATCTATGTAATACACCTTAACACTGTCGATATTGTACATGTATAAATGCATTATATATATATATATATATATATATATACACCTACCTGTCCATCTACCCAAATACTTACCTACTATTACACCCACATACTTATATATCTACTTACACTATGTGATCAAAAGTATCCGGACACCCCCACAAACATACGTTTTTCATCTTAAGTGCATTTTGCTGCCACCTACTGCCTGTACTCATCCGCGACCTCAGTAGTCATTAGACATCGTGAAACAGCAGAATGGGACGCTCCGTGGAACTCACGGACTTCGAACGTGGTCAGGTGATTGGGTATCACTTGAGTCAGAAGTCTGTATGCGAGATTTCCACACTCCTAAACATCCCTAGGTCCACTGTTTCTGATGTGATAGCGAAGTGGAAACGTGAAGGGACGTGCACAGCAGAAAAGCGTATAGGCCGACCTCGTCTGTTGACTGACAGAGATCGTCGACATTTGAAGAGGGTCGTAATGAGTAATAGGCAGACATCTATCCAGACCATCACACAGGAATTCCAAACTGCATCAGGATCCCATCCAAGTACTATGACAGGCGTGAGGTGAGAAACCTTGGATTCCATGGTCGAGCGGCTGCTCATAAGCCACACATCTCGCAGGAACATGCCAAACGACGCGTCGCTTGGTGTAAGGAGCGTCAACATTACACGATTGAACCGTGGCAAAACGTTGTGTGGAGTGACGAATCACGGTACACAATGTGGCGATCCGATGGCAGGATGTGGGTATGGCGAATGCCCGGTGAACGTCATCTGTCAGCGTGTGTAGTGCCAACAGCGAAATTCGGAGGTGATGGTTTTATGGTGCGGTCGTGTTTTTCCTGGAGGGGGCTTGCACCCCTTGTTGTTTTGCGTGGCACGATCACAGCGCAGACCTATATTGATATTTTAAGCACCTTCTTGCTTCCCACTGTTGAAGAGCAATTCGGGGATGGCGATTGCATCTTTCAGCACGATCGAGCACCTGTTCACACCGCACGGACTGTGGCGGAGTGGTTGCACGACAATAACATCCCTGTAATGGACTGGCCTGAACAGAGTCCTGACTTGAATCCTATAGAACACCTTTGGGATGTTTTGGAACGCCGACTTCGTTCCAGGCCTCACCGACCTACATCGATACCCCTCCTCAGTTCCGCACTCCGTGAAGAATGGGCTGCCATTCCCCAAGAAACCTTCCAGCACCTGATTGAGAGTATGCCTGCGAGAGTGAACGCTATCATGAAGGCTAAGGGTGAGCCTTCCAGCATTACCGATGGAGGGCGCTACGAACTTGTACGTAATTTTCAGCCAGTTGTACGGATACTTTTGATCACGTAGTGCAAGGGTGGCGAAAACGACTTCCTTCCGCGAGTCACCAAATATGCAACACGCACTGCATCACTCATGAGCATGTTAAAATCAAACGGACGGTTGCAGAGAGGGAACGTGCGCCTGCGAGTCAAAATGACTCGCGAGTCACGTTTTCGCCACCTCTGACGTAGTGTACCTACTATTTCACCTTCTTTCATGTCTACCTACTTATCTGTCTACCTAACCATTTACCTGGTATCTACCTATTTACATATTTATCTACCCATGCTCCTGCTTATTTACCTAGCTAATTATTTACCACCTACACACCCACTAACCTACCCTCCCACCTATCCTCCTACCTAATTATCTTTGTGCTTGTATACCTACCTAAATACGTATGTATCTATATATCTACCCACCCACCTACACATCTACCTACCCACCTATCTAGTTACCCGCCCACATACTCGCCTGCTACCCACCTGCTTATCCACCCGCCTATTTACCTACCTACATACCTACCTGACTGTCCATGCACGTACCTGATCACTCACCTACATACCCACCGGCCTAATTACCTACATACACATCCACGGCATACTTACCCTGCCTACCTAGGTATTAAACCAACTACCTACCCACCCACCTACATACCTACCTGTATGCCTACCTAACATCTACTTACCATGCATCTACTTACCATGCATCTACTTACCTACCTCCCGTTCACGGCTTCGATTCTTTTTTACTTTCTCTACTAAGTATAGCAAATAGGAGAAGTATTGTGTTCCACCCAAAAATTCGATACCGATACTTCACCTCAAATACATGTTTTGAGCTCCCCTGAATCCAAAAAAAATCATTTTTAGAAAAAGGTCCTTGTGTGTGTGTGTGTGTGTGTGTGTGTGTGTGTGTGTGTGTGTGTCTGTGAACAGCATAACTCAAAAACGAAAAGTCGGATAAATACTATCCAGGTATTTAGGTTCAGATTTTCAAGAAAAATCCCCCATCCGAGATTACCCTTTACATGGAACATTTATCGAAATGTTGATTTTCTCAAAAATGGCTCTAACAATATTGATTAAAATATCACATGTTTAAGATATTTTTATGACAAATGAAATTTATATCATGAATTTTCTGGGAGTGTCCCCACAATTCCTCTTTATTCTAAATGACTTGCATAACTGGATAACCATATGAGATAGGTAAAATTTTACTACACGAAAATGTAGACCTCGTTACAACATACAATTGCCATGCAATTTTTTTCCGAGTGAACCATTTCCGAAATATTTTTGTTATTTGTTTCAATTTTCCAATGATTATACTTTTCCTCAAATGGGAATTCGTTATTCGTTTGTTTGTTTGTTTTATATCCTGGACATGCAAACAGAATGGAATTCTCCACATAGCAACCAGCTCTTAAAACATTTGACTATCGCTTAAAGCCTACCACATTCCCCTTGCACCTACAAGAAAATTAGCAATAAGATAGTTTCTGCAAATGTTTATCTCGATTAAGATGAAGTAGATGGAGAATAAGCGTTTATAAAAATAGTTTTTAGAGTAGAGAAAGTCATGTGACTGAAACACGTTAGATTTTTTCATCTGGATCATCATGAATACATAGAGAATAAGCGTTTGTAAAAATAGTTTTACAAGAGCAGAGAATGTGTGTGTGTGTGTGCGTTTGTGTGTGTGTGCGTTTGTGTGTGTGTGTGTGTGTGTGTGTGTGTGTGTGTATTTGTTCAAACCCGATGTGGTTTACTTCGAAAGGTAAGCAAAGCCGGTTGTCCTGTGTCGTAGACTTACGGCACGTAAAAGAACCTCAAGCATATTAAAGAGCCTCTGAGCAATTTTTCTGGGCTTTCAAGCCCAGTATTTAATGGGACGCTAAGAACCATAACAGTTAAAGAGCGTCCATAAACAAAACCGTTTCATTTAACCGCATTTTTACTTACTCATCTACCAAACCACCCACCTATTTACCTACATACTCAAACACTCACCCACCTACTTACCTTTCTACCCACTTACAAAATCCTACGTACCTATGTACAGACTTAGCTACCTATTTATCTACCTATCTATCTAACTACTCAATCACCTTACTTCGTATATACATACCTACCTACTTACCTACCTATCTACTCATCAATTACCTACCTACTCACTCGCTTACTTACCTATTCAATCACCTACCTGCTTACCGACTCTCTCACTTACCTACCTACTTATCTACTCACTTAATTACTTACCTACTTACCTACTCAATTACCTTCTTACCTACCTATGGATTCACCTACCTGCCCGCATACTTACTACCTACTAACTTACCTGTTTACCCACTCACACACCTACCTAACTACCCACATACTCACTCATCTACCCATCTACCTACTTGTACTCTTACCTACCTGCATACTCACCTACCCACCTACCTACTTACCTACTCGCTCACCTACTACCTACTTACCTACTCAAACACCTACATAGCTGCATACTCACCTACCCACCTAACTATCTACTCACTCACCTACCCACCTACCTATCTACTCACCTACATAGATGCATACTCACCTACCCACCTACCTATCAACTCACTCACCTACCCACCTACTTATCCACTCACTCACCTACCCACCTACCTGCTTACTTACTCACTCACCTACCCACCTACCTGCACATTCATTTACGCTTCCTCTCCCACCTCACCTACCAACTAACCTAACCATTCACCTAACTACTCACTCACCTACCTACTCAATTACCCACTTACTTACCTACTGACTAAGCTAGCTACCTAACTACGCACCAGACTACCCACTCACTCACCTGCTTAATCTACCTAAGTATTTATCACCTATCTACAGCCTATCCACTCATTCACCTACGTTGCTACTCACTTACCTAACTACCCATTCACTCATCTACCCACCCACTTAATTTCCACTTAAAGACTCAGATTTCTACCTACTCATCAACGACCAACCTACTTACTCAACTATTCACCTACTCACCCAAGCACCTAACTACTCACACATCTAACCACCTACTCACTCAATTGCCTACCAACTCACTTAGCTTCCTACCTACTCACTCAACTACCTGCTACTCACTCAACCTTCTGCCTACGCATTCAACTACCTATTGACTCATTCAGCTAGGCCTATTATCTAAACTATCTAAGTACTCAATCATCTACTCGTCTACTCACTCATATAACTACCTAACTACTCACTGTACTACCTAACCTCACACTTACTCAGGTACCTGCCTATTTAGCTAATCATTTACCTATCTACTCACCCAACCACCTTCATACTCAACCACCAAACTACCTACCAACTATCAACCTACTTAACTACCCACTCACCTACCTACCAACTCACCACCTACTTAACTACCAACCCTCCTAACTACCTAATCACCCACCTACTCACTCAGTTACCTACTATCTCAACCACCTACCTTCTACCTACTTACTCGCTCAGCTACATGTCTTCTCATCCACCTGGGTACCTAATTACCTACCTATTCACCCATCTATCTACCAACTCAATAAATTACGTACCTACTTACTTACCCACTCAACCAGTTACCTACTCACCCACCGAAATCGCTGCTTACTCACTCAGTTATCTATTTTCTGATTCACCTGCCTATCTACTAACTTACCCGCCTATCTCCCGACATAAATATCTACCTACGCACAAACAAACCAACCTACTCACTCTTTCCACCTACCTCCAACTCACCCAACTGTCTACCTCTCACTCATCTATTTATCTATCACTATGCTACCTACCTACTCACCCACCTACCTCTCTACTTAATTACGCAACTACCTACTTACTCACCCACCTGCCTACCTACCACTCGTCTACCTATTTACTCATCCACCAAACTACCTACTCCTCACCTATCTATCTACTCACTCAGCCATCTACCTACGGATCCATTTACCTTCTACTCACTCACCTCCTATCTACTCATCCACCAAACTACCTACTCCCCATCTATCTACCTACGCACTCAGCTATCTATCTACGTATCCACCTACCTAACTACCTAATCCCCAACTACTTACCTACTCATTCAGCTTCCTATCTACTCACCCACTTACTACCTAATTACTCAACCACCTATCTATTCACTCAGCTACCTAGCTCCTCAATCACCTATCTAATCACCAACTTACCTAGCTACTCACTCACCTATCTAATCACCAACTTACCTAGCTACTCACTCAACTATCTAATCACCAACTTACCTAGCTACTCACTCAACTATCTAATCACCCAGTTACCTAGCTACTCACTCAACTATCTAATCACCAACTTACCTAGCTACTCACTCACCTATCTAATCACCAACTTACCTAGCTACTCACTCAACTATCTAATCACCAACTTACCTAGCTACTCACTCAACTATCTAATCACCCAGTTACCTAGCTACTCACTCAACTATCTACTCACCCACTTACCTAGCTACTCACTCACCTATCTAATCACCAACTTACCTAGCTACTCACTCAACTATCTAATCACCAACTTACCTAGCTACTCACTCAACTATCTAATCACCAACTTACCTAGCTACTCACTCAACTATCTAATCACCAACTTACCTAGCTACTCACTCAACTATCTAATCACCCAGTTACCTAGCTACTCACTCAACTATCTAATCACCAACTTACCTAGCTACTCACTCACCTATCTAATCACCAACTTACCTAGCTACTCACTCAACTATCTAATCACCAACTTACCTAGCTACTCACTCAACTATCTAATCACCCAGTTACCTAGCTACTCACTCAACTATCTACTCACCCACTTACCTAGCTACTCACTCACCTATCTAATCACCAACTTACCTAGCTACTCACTCAACTATCTAATCACCAACTTACCTAGCTACTCACTCAACTATCTAATCACCAACTTACCTAGCTACTCACTCAACTATCTAATCACCAACTTACCTAGCTACTCACTCAACTATCTAATCACCAACTTACCTAGCTACTCACTCAACTATCTAATCACCAACTTACCTAGCTACTCACTCACCTATCTAATTACCAACTTACCTAGCTACTCACTCAACTATCTAATCACCAACTTACCTAGCTACTCACTCAACTATCTAATCACCAACTTACCTAGCTACTCACTCAACTATCTAATCACCAACTTACCTAGCTACTCACTCAACTATCTAATCACCAACTTACCTAGCTACTCACTCAACTATCTAATCACCAACTTACCTAGCTACTCACTCAACTATCTAATCACCAACTTACCTAGCTACTCACTCAACTATCTAATCACCAACTTACCTAGCTACTCACTCAACTATCTAATCACCAACTTACCTAGCTACTCACTCAACTATCTAATCACCAACTTACCTAACTACTCACTCAACTATCTACTCACACACTTACCTAGCTACTCAGTCATCTATCTACTCACCCAATACCTAGCTACTCAGTCACCTATCTACTCACCCACTTACCTAGCTACTCAATCACCTATCTACTCACCCACTTACCTAGCTACTCAGTCACCTATCTACTCACCCACTTACCTAGCTACTCAGTTATCTACTCACCCACTTACCTAGCTACTCAGTTATCTATCTACTCACCCACTTAACTAGCTACTCAATTATCTATCTACTCACCCACTTACCAGCACGGTACCAACGTTATAAATGTATAAAAAATCTCACATATTTGCAAGAAATTGAAACACTACATTTTGTTTTCAGCACTGGGCTGAGAAGCTTTCAAACGGAGATCACAAATGAATACAGACACCTTCAGTATTTCACCCAAATTTGTATTTTTTACCCTCTCCAATAACTATTTTAGGAGATAAAGGAATTATTGCATTCCATTAAAAAATACAATATCGAGATTTTACTGGAAGTTCATGTTCGAAAACCATTTTAGAAAAATATATGTGTGTGGAAAGCATAACTCAAAAATAGGTTAAATACCAAACTTGGCATTTAAGTTCAGCATCTTAGGATGCGTCATAAAGGTTTTCAAGAAAATTTCTCCATCTATACTGCCGTTTAAGTGGAAAATGTTTCGGTAACTTCTGATTTTTCAAAAATGGCTCTAACGATTTTTATTAAAATACCATATATTTAATGTGTATTCATGAGAAACGAAATGTATAACATGAATTTTCTGGTAATAGTACTTAAGTCCTCTTCATTCTTAATCTTTTTGTATATCTGACAAGCCGTAAGAGATACATCAAATCTTACTTCACAAAAAAATGTAGATTTTGTTGAGATACAAGCTTGTTTCTTTGTTGTTGTTTGTTTTGTTTAGTGATAACCATTTCCAGATATTCGCTGTTATTGGTATAGATTTTCAAATACTTTTCTTAACTTGTAAGACGTTAGTCGTTATTTTCTCGCGGTCATGCAAACAACATGGAATTTCAAAGTCATCATTCACATAGCGACACGTCCTTCAAAAATCTGACTATCGCTTTACCTACTGCATCCTAATGCAGTAGGTAAATTGAAAGTTTATCTGGACTAACAAGAAGTAGATGGAATAATACGATTTTGTAGGAATAGTTTGTAGAAGACTGAGTTTAGAAAGTCATGTAAATGCAACTCATCCGAGTTTTAAGCACAGGTCCGTGTTTGTATTTGTACGCGAGAGAGAGACAGAGAACAGCACAACTCAAAAACATAAAGTCAGTTAAATACCAAACTTGTTATTCAAGTACAGTAACTTCTGAAGATGGAACACGTCAAGATTTAATAGAAATGTCGCAACCCAAATCACCCTTTACGGGTAAAATAGTTTGTTATTTAATATTATCAAATGGCTCTAACCATTTTGATAAATGCATAAAAAATTTGCATAACAATATACTCAATTTTCTGCGAATAGCCTCTTTATTCTGAATGGATTTTATAAGAAATACTGAAGTACTTACTACATAGAAAGTAATACATCCTTAAAACTCATTTCAAACAACCTTTTTATGGATTCCCTTATTCCCATTGAACCTATAAGGATATATGTAATAAAACTATTCATATAAATGTTATCTCAATTAGCATGAAGTGTATAGAGCAATAAGGCTTTGTAAGAATATCTCGTTGAGTAATGGGTAGGAAAGTCATATAAATGTAACACGTTAGATATTTTTGGTGCAATATAACACTTTTCTGCCTGCTACACGAAGGTGGTGATATGCAATGCTGGTCTTCCTATACACAGTTTGGGAACTGTATTAATTGAAAGTAATCGCTGTTTTATCACTTTTTATGTCAACTAATAAATATATTTTGCCTCGTAATATTAATTTATAACTATAGACAAAAGTATAGACAATTTTAATTACCGAAATACTTGTGTTTTATTACATTTAGTATTGTTTATAGCATCATATTTTGATTAGTTTTATTCCGCGAGGAAATATTAAGTTTTTATGGACTACCATATAATGTTTAATGTTTATCAGAGAAGGTATATATAACGTCTCACATCCAGCCTAAACACTAAGGTGCATAGAAATTCCTGACTTCTGTGAAACAACAAAGAGGTAAATATATTTTACACCACTCAGGAAGAGCTCAAGTATAATTTCTCAGCTAACATTCACATAAACTGTAATAGTCATAACATGTGTTTAACCGATGCTTTACAGTTATAGTAATTGTTTACAAATTATATTGTTTTAAACCATATTACAGCTGCTTGTGAGTTTAAAAAAAGAAAGAAAGGATAAGAAAAAAGTGCTCCGATAATTAAAATATTTTTAATTTCTTCACACTTATGTATAATAAGTAGAGGGTATTTATTGCTCCTAAGAATAGGACATAGAGGTAATACCAAAAATACACATTTTGAGGTTCACCGAATACAAAAATTATTATTATTATTGTTTTTTAATGACTGTATACCCGTGTCTGTCCGTGAAGAGCATAACTGTAAACACCAAACTTCGTATATATGTCCAGCTTTTTCCAAGGATGCGACGCAAACATTTTCAACCGAATATATACATCCCAAACTACCCTTAAAATGAATGAAAAGTAATGTTCGTTATCTTTTTATTTTTTCAAAAATGGCTCTGGCGACTTTACTTCATACCTATATATACTGATGGACCTAAAATGAGTGGGAGTAGTGGTTGTGCTATGGTATATCCTAAACATATAATTTCTTACAGTCTTCTGAATTACCTCTCTATATTCTCCTGTGAACTTTTTGCCATAAGATTTGCCCTGGAACACATAATGAAAGCTGAACACCGTTGTTATATCATCTTCACTGACTCCATGAGCGCAATTCTAGCTCTTCAACAGAAGTCGCTCAGAAACTCTTTAGTGCAGAACATTTTACAGCTGTGTAATGAGATAAAAGCCAGCAATAAACATCTGACGTTGGCATGGATACCATCTCACATGGGCATACCTGGAAATGAAAAAGCTGATGCAGTTAAAGGGGCAATATGCCACTCTCCAAGCCTGGCCGACCTCAAGGTTCCGCATCACGATTTCCAAAATTTCCTCAAGTATGAAATACGTATGTAAGAAATGGAAGCTACACTGGAGTCCCACATCCAATAGCAAACTAATCGCCTTAAGCTCCAATCCTAGTTTCAGTTACCCAATAAAACTTCTAATTCATCGTGACCAGATACTTCTCATCCGGCTACGTATCGGACATACTGCAATCTCCTTGGAAAAGATCATCAGCCTACATGTCACTCTATTCTCACAGTTCAGCATATAGTTGCAGAGTGCCCTATCTATGATGTTCATCGGCTTCAGTGTGGTATTCCTGCTAACCTCTCGGTGGCCTTGAGTGATCCAACCATCTGTCATAACATAGTAATAAGAGAAATAAAATTTTATAATGTTATATAATCAACGTTGTAATTTGTTTCAAAATATTGCAATTATTAAAATTTATTGTATCGCGTTATGACTTTAATGTTGTTGTTGTTGTTGTTGTTCACCAATGGCATTGGGGATTAATTGATCTGCATCATTTTCCCTCTGGCTTCCCAATATGAAGTCTGTAAGCTATCACTTTTAAGGCCTTTGCATTTGGCCTGATGTTGTTTGTTCAGGATGACATCTTCTTCACAGAGAGTGCACTTGGGTGTAGGTAGGCATCCTATCTTATAGAGGTGTTCTGCGAGGCAATCGTGGCCAGTTGCCATCCTAAATAAGGCCCCTGCAGTCTTCCTTGGCATTTTTGTATATCAACTCTATCTTTAATATTCTTATAATCTTTATCTTTTAATTTATCTTCTTCATCAAGTCTCTGCTGTCTTTTGAAATGTTATTTAATTGTTTATTTATTTCTATTTGTGCTACAGATTTTATTTGTTGTATTGCACCTTTCTTTGCTAACTGATCCGCATGTTTATTACCCAAAAGTACGACATGAGCTGGGATCCATTGTAGAGTGACATGATTTCTAGTTTCAACTGCTTTAATTAGGCTTCTTATTTCTTTAATATTTCTTGTTGTTTTATTATTGTAATTTATTATTCCATCTATGTCTGATTTTGAGTCTGATAAGATGACTATTTTTTGTTTTATGTATGGTCTATATAAAATGTTCTGTAATGCTGCTTTTATAGCTGTTAATTCTCCATCATAGTGGTTTGACGTTTCATCTAATGTTAGATACTGTGCAAAATGTTTACATATACTCCTGTACCGGCATTTCTTTTTATTGATGAGGGATCCATCTGTATATATTCAGAGCCATTCTTTTTCTGGGTATCTTTCATTTTCCGTAGCTATGGCTATGGCTCTCATTTCATCTGGTATATTGTTTTGTGTGTGTATTGTATACATCAGGTGATTCTGATATTGTATATCAATGTATTCTATTGTACTCGTTACCTCTGTTGCAATTATATTTGTTGTAATTATATTCTTGTAGTTTAAGTTATTAATATATGTTCTGAAGCTTATTTGAGTTTTTAAATTACTTATAGTATCTGCTGTGTGGTACCACTTGTATCTGTTTCTATTGACTTGCAATTTTTGTGCTAGAGTAATTGCTTTCAACTCTATAGCCATGTGTTTTGTAAAGCTTTGTAGTACTGTGATTGGTGTTGTTTTTACAGCTCCTGTTATTATTCTTAGTGAATTATTTTGTGAAATTTCTGGTTTACTTTTAAGTCTCTTGTTTACTGTTGCTAGTAGTTCTCCTCCATACAATAGGTTAGGTTTTATGTATGTTTTATATGTATATTAAGGAGGTCCATATTTCCAACCCATTTTATTCCTGCTAAACTTTTAAAATGTTGCTCTTTTTATTGATTTTATTCGTTACATTGTTTATATGTTCTTTCATTGATAGTTTTTGATCTAATTCTATCCCTAGATACGTTGTTGTAGTTGCTTCTTCTAGTTTTTTGTTGTTGATTTGCAGGCATACATTTTCTGTTTTATGCTGCATTGTGAATAGTTGATATTGAATTTTTCTTGTATTTATTTATATATCGTTATTATTAGTCCACTGTTCTAGGGTTATGATTGTATTCTCCATTGTTGTTTGTAGTTTTTTGTAATGTTTCCCAGATCTTATGTTCTATTCTGAAGTCCATATTACCACGTCATCAGCAAACATTCCTACTTGTATGTTACCTATTTTCTTAAGTACATCTACTAGGTCATTTATATATATATATATATATATATATATTGAACAGAATAACACTTGTAACTTGTAACATGTAACTTGACTTTATTGTTAAAGCGACAATAATAAATTAATTAAAAAGAAAGAAAATACCATGCTTTACATACCTACTTGTATAACAAATAAAATTTATATGTATCCTGAATTTTCTGTGAATAGTTCTGTGAAGTCTTCTTGATTTGATGAATTTTGTATTATCTTGTTTAACTGGTAAGCCATATAAAGTAGACTAAAGCATATTGCATATATATTAAACGTCGCTTTGTTTAAGCTTGTTTTGAGAAAATAAGAAAAGGCGAAAAAGTTTGGCGCTGGGGGGTTTCTTGAAAATCTTCGTATCACATACTTGGAAGACGCTGGACTTAAATACTGAGTTTGGTATTTAACTGAATTTTGAGCTACACTCTTCACACAGTGAAATCTCGGTATCGATTTTTTGGATGGCATGCAATACCTAGAATAAAAATATAAAAATTCTACCAATGTTCCTCCATGCTGTGATATAATAATGAGAAAACTCTAGGTTTACTAAAGTGTTTGTTTTCAGACAGAGAATGAAGTCTGTGGTGATTGGACTGCTGCTGATGCTGGCTGTGGTGATTTGCGTTGTTCAAGCTGATGAGGTAAATGGAATTGCAGTCTGGCATTGTTACCAAAGAAATATAAACTTCAGAATTGTATAAGTAACTAGCAGAAACACTCAGAGTTGGACTTGAAACTTTTTGTCAAAAAAATCTTATTTACATTTAAATTAATTAAAGCACTTAGAATATTGCTGGTATTCAAGTGTTTTAATTTGATCGCAACACCTTCATTGTGACAAACTGGTACTAAAAATTCTTCAAATTGCCTCCCTTTCAACAGTTTTCAACAGCGCTGGTTTATCGTATTACCAACCCTAAAATAATGAAGACAACAACATTTATTATTTAGTAAACAGGCCAATTCGAGCGAATACAACCTTAATTGCACCCCACCGAACATTTTCCAACCCCCTCTCCTATTGGAAGTGTTTCTTGTTATACAACACCAAAAAGAATGAAAACAACTTATTTATATTTATATTCACAATAGTATTGAGAAAAGGGGCCTGTTCTTGATTAAAAAAAACTCCAAATAGCTTCACGCTGAAGGCTTTACTCCCCCTTTTCCTATAGGGATTGTTTTCGTGATAGTACCCCCACACACTCTTTCTACTCTTGTCCTAAATAATATATGTGTAAAATTTTTCAAATTGTGACAAACTCGTAGCGAAAGTCCTCCAACTTTCCTCCCATCCAACAGTAGGCGTAGTGTTTCTCATTACCGCCCCTAAAAGAATAAAGGGAGCAAGGTTTATCATTTTAGTTAGCAAAAGTATTGAGGAAACAGGTCTATTCGTACTGAGAACCCTCAAAATTATTACCTGCCTAGCTCCCCCCCCCCCACTTTCCGTTGTGGTCACACTATCTCCACAGTAAATTAAATTCAGTTTTATTTATTTATGGACGCTCTTTAACTGCTGTGATTCTTAGCGTCCCATTCTATATTGGGCGTGAAAGACCAGTAATTTTGCTCAGAGGCCTCTTTATCAGGCTTGAGGTTCTTTTACGTGCCGTAAATCTAAAACACGGGACCACCAGCTTTACTTCCCTTCCGAAGGAAGCCATTCTAAGGACTTTTACGCCCGAAAAGGTCCATCGCCCTCCACCGGGTTTGAACCCGCGACCTCGGGAACTAGAGGCTAGCATGGTAACCACTACACCACGGAGGACGACTATTCCTACAGTATTTTCACTCTTGCCAAATATGGTGGAAATTCTGGAAGTGTGTAGAAGCCTACAAGCAACATAACACTTACATATGACATTAGTTTTACCTACCTTGTTAATGTACATAGGTAAAGTACCGTGGTCAACTCTAAACTCCATTTTTCTCAATTCCTTTTTCTTTTTCCAACATTTTTCACTCTTCAAAATGCCCCTTGGACCACAGTTTGTAGTTTACTAGCTTGAAATGTTCAGGAAGGCTTCAGTAATTACGGATTTAAATTGTTACGCAGTAGTTAAAATATGAAATAGTTCAAGCGAAGTTAATGATTTTCCGTAACTTAGGCTGAAAAAGTAGAAATTTTCAATAACGTATATACAAAACAGTTTTCTCTTAAATTAAAATAAGAAAAGCCAGCCCAACAATTTCTTTATGTTTATATAGTAACTTCAAACTATAAATTTGGTAGCATACGATAAACGGGGCAAGATCCAAGGAGCATTTCATATTACAATATCAAAAAGTGATTAATAGTGATGAAAGGGGTTAATATCTTAACGGTTTGTCATAGCTCGTTAACTTGCGCCCAGTACATTATGTTTTATGTTCTGAATATGTAGTAAAAAAATCAGTGGACTTTTGTATTTTCCCAGACACATTGCCTTAAAGGACATATGTTTTTATTGAAAATCATATTTCATTACATTTTTGAACGCCCTATATCATAAACCCCTCAGGCCTGCGGCAGTCGCTTTTCAATATCTCTTCCTACTTCAGAGATATGTGACTCACGCTATATACTAAGTATGGCTTGAGAAAGTCCTGTGAATGTAAGCTGAACTTATGACATTAAAGTACTGATGTATGCTCTTGGCTCTTGCAGGACGATGGAGCAAGGTGCGAAAAAAGAGTTCGTCTTGAACTCGACATTGCTCATAGAATTGGATGTGCAGTCATCGAAAGCTATTGTAGAACCTTAAGCCAATAATAGAAGATTGTTATTTTGTTTTCTGTCTAAAGCTGTACACACGGAGTTAAATAAATGAATAAAAAGTGATTGTTGTTTTATTAACTTCCTGCTCCTGCTGAAGCAACTGCCTGTGTTATTATTGCCACACTGAGAATAGGTAACTCAATCTTCCCTATGTATAATTCCTTGCTATATATTAAGAGGATTCTGTAACATTATACATTGTATTCAACTATTTAAATTACCCCACAAGAAATAATAATAATAATAATATTTTCTTAAGAAAATGTAAATACAGCAAAACACAAAATAGCTTTAAAGTAGTGCCCATTACTAAGAAGCTAATATATTGTGAATTTAAAACATAGATTCTAATAATAGCATTGCTTAAATTCTCTATACCCAGCAATATCATTATGAATGTATGCAATACACCTTAACATTGAGGTTACTGTGCATGTATAAATGTCTAACAATACCTAACCACTCACCTACATACCTACCCACCTAATTACCTCCCTACCTATCCACTCACCTTCCTATCTACTCACCTACCCAACCATCTACCTGCCTAACTACCTATTTACCCACCCACCTACTTACTTACCTAGTAACCTACCCAAACACCTACTACTGACCTACTGACCTACCTACCTACTCACCTACATACCTACCCACCTAATTACCTCCCTACCTACCCACTCACCTTCCTATCTACACACCTACCCAACCATCTACCTGCCTAACTGTCTATTTACCCACCCACCTACTTACTTACCTAGTTACCTGGTTACCTACCCAAACACCTACTACTGACCTACATATTTACCCACCTACTCACCTATTTACCTATCCAACTACCCACCCACTTACCTGCGCACACGCCTACCTTTGTGATCATATACTACCTATCTACTTACTTAATTACCTACTTACACACCTACTTACCTATGTACCCACCTAATCATCTAACTATCCAACTACCTTCTTACCTACTTAAGTATTTATTTACCCCGCCAACCATCTACCTACCTACTCACCAAAACATTTTCCTATCTACTCACCTACCCCCTACAAATCTATTTAGCCACCTACTCACTTACCTATACGCCCACCTACTTAACCACCCACATAACTACCTGCATACTCACCTACCCACCTACCTATCCACTCACTATTTACCTGTCCAAACACCAAACTACTTACTTATCTACACACTCATCCGCTTACTTACATACCTACCCATCTACCCACTTACCTAATAATCTACCTAGCTACCTACTCGATACCCACTACCTTTCCACATACTTACCCACCTACCTACTCACCTATGTACTTACATATTAAACTACCCACTTACCTACCTACATATTCACTCATCTACTTACCTTCGTCCTACGTACTTACCTGCCCAAATACCCATCTATCTACCTACTTAAATACCCACTACCTACTTTACGTGACCACCTACTTACCTATCTACTCACCCACCCACCTACATATAAGTCGTCCACGATATGAGCACGCTCAGTGGAAAGAGGAACTAAACAGTTACAAAACAAGTGGGCGGGGCATCGGAAATGCAGTCATCTAAAAAAAAAAAATCCACAGAGATGATGGTTTCGAGAACTAATGTGAAGACGTCAGTTGATTGCCATTATTTTTATCGTACAACACCAGTAGTAGGGAATTGAGAGAGCTGGCACATTTAATTTATGCATGGAATGTCTATTCATATGCAAATGAGCTCCCCCGCCTGCTCTCCCCCACCCCCAACTCCTTGGTAGTTTTAGTTGCAGCCGAGGGTCATAAATCTTGTTGAGTACAATGGAAGCTTGACAGTTAAGCAATTAAGGTTATCCTTCACTTGTTAAAACGAACAAAGGGGTCATAAATTTAAGGTTCTGTAACAAAGGCGAGATGTTTTTCCTACCCATTCCACATCCGGCCACTTCTGCACCTGTTGCAGTTACCCACCCCCACTTCCATTGTTTGTCGAACACGTGCGGGACCAAAGAGCTTACTGGACAAAGGAAGGGATTTCTATTGTGTGCCTTTCTATTGTCCGGGACAAGCCTACTTTCTGGCATACTCATTCCACTAGCTTGTAACAAAAGAACAATGCTTACCCTTCAGCTGTCAAAATGAACAAAGCCCATGATGAATTAGGGTCGTGACAAAGAGAACCTAAAGCCAGTTAACAGAGAAACAACTTCTATTGTCCGGGGCAAGTCTTTATTTCTCATTCCACTGCCCCATAACAAAGCCGGTCCCTTGCCATTGTTTCTCGAGCACTGCTAGCTTAACAAAAGAATCTGAAGGTGGCTTCATGCTCGTCCTGTCCTTGTTCGCGTGAAAGAGAGAGAAGCTTGTTTACCAGCTCTACGTAACAACGTCAGAGTCGGCCATCATGATTTTTGCCCTGAGGGAGTTCTCTCCGATGTTTTACGAGATCCTACGAATATATCCGAGCATAGTTAAACAAGCTCTCTGTTTATGTAGTTGACTTTTCAATCGCGATATAAAATGTATTTAACCTATGTCATTACATACATTAAACCTCTGCGTGGATATCCATAGATCGGTGTTCGATTCTTACTGTAATCAAAAGTTTATTGCTAATGAGAAATTAATGATTGATATCATTATATCATTACCTTAATTAATAAAAGGGCGTTCAGAGGATTGTAGCTCGAATCTTACCAAGTGAAATTCTAACGCGTAATAACTATTAAACTATGCACGGGCAGATTAAAAATGTATTTAACAAATATAATTTAATTTTTATATATCATTACAATAATTAATAAAAGGGTGTTCAGGGGGTCCTAGATCGAATCTGCGAAACTCTAATGCTTAATAAATATTAAACTATGCAAGGTTAGATTAAAATGCATTTAACAAATATAATTTAATTTTTATAGATCATTACAATAATTAATAAAAGGGCGTTCAGGGGGTCCTAGATCGAATCTGCGAAACTCTAATGCGCAATAACTATTAAACTATGCACGGCCAGATTAAAATGTATTTAACAAATATAATTTAATTAATGAAAGGGTGTTCAGAGGGTTCTAGCTCAAATCTGCGAAACTCTAATGCTTAATAAGTATTAAGCTATGTGAGTATTGGGCGGTCAGATTAAAAACGTGTTTAACAAATATAATTTAATTTATACGACATTACAATGTTTAACGAGCTGTATTCTTAGGAACCCAGAGGCCCCTAGTTCGAATCTTACCCTGCGAAACGCTACAATAACTATTAATTATTGAAGCAGTGGGTGGTCGGATTAAAATTGCATTTAACTATCATTGTTTATATTAAACCACCGCGTATACTTAGATATCCCGATGCCTAGACACCATTCTTCTCTCTTTTTCTTTCTATCTATCTATCTCTCATATGATTTTCGCTACACGCTCTTCTTGCATAAACATTCATATGGTTTTCTCAACACATTCTTCTATTAACATTCACATGATTTCACTGCACGTTCTTCTTCTGAAAGCATTCATATGGTTTTCTCAACACATTGCTCTATTCACATTCACATGATTTCTCCTCGCATTCTTCTATTAACATTCATATGATTTCACTACACGTTCTTCTTATGCAAACATTCACATGGGTTTCTCAACACATTCCTCTATTAAGATTCATATGATTTCTCCTCGCATTCTTCTATTAACATTCATATGGTTTTCACTGTACGTTCTTCGAATGAAAAGAGACAAAATGATGCATTAAAAACTAATTATAGCTCGGGATGCGACGCGTCATTTACGAATTGTTCGAAACTGGTCTGGATGCATGGGTTCGAATTCTAGGAGTGATTACAAATTCATCTTCTAATAACTCCAAAACTAATTAAAATAAAGACAGTAAATAAACTTTATTACTTTTAAGTCATTAGCTCGTTTCTTGTGCATGTATATTAGAGTACCAGGTGTCATGGGTTCGATCCTTAATTTTAAAATCTCAATTATCTCAGAAACTAGCAAGGATACAGGTGCGGACCAAAGCATTATTGTTAGCTCCTATGATGAACAATTAATGCCTTATATAATTTCCAATCAGTTGTCCCCAGCTCGAATCCCGATCTTTCAGTGACTTCCTTAATTTTCCACTGTACACTAGAATATATCACTTAAATCGATGGTGTAACTGCATGCAGGTCTTTTAAACATGGCAAACTAATATTATAAATAATTTTGTTTCTGGTGTTCTGAGTTCGAATACCGATTCAATGACGTTTACTTATAAATTTAATAACATAGTAAATAATTAAGGCAAAGGCACCAATTAAACCTATTACGTTTATGTCATCAAGTAGGATCTTGCGGGTGTACATTCGGGTACCTGACGTCCAGGGTTCGATCCTTAAGTTTAAATCTCAATTATCGCAGAAACTAGCAGAGATAGAGCTGTGGACGAAAGCATGTTTGTTAGCTCCTACAATGAATAATTAATGCTGTATATAATTTTCAATCAGTTGACCCTAGTTCGAATCCCTATCTTTCAATGTCTTCATTAATTTTCCTCTACTCTAGAATACATCACTTAGATTGATGCTGTAACTGCATGCAGCTTTGTGAAAAGACATTATAGATGTACTCTGTGTGTGAGAGAGAGAGAGCGAGAGGAAAGGAAACAAGTAGGGATAGAAGTGCCGAGAGCCTCTGCGCATGCGCAACAGACGATGATGCCATTGGCTGTAATAATCACGTGATGTGTATACATCCCCTCCACCAGACTGTTTAACCATGTATTTCAATATAAAAATATCGCTGTGAATCATAGTTTTATTATTAAAAATTCGGTATATGATTGTTCTAAAATGGTCCGTGTCACCTCTATAATTAGGATACCTTCAATCACTAGTCTTTATTGTGCTAATGCGTCTAGATGTGTTAACATCGTCTTCTCTCCAGGAATAATCAGCTTTCTAAAGTGATATCAAGGTGAAGTGTCTACCTTTCATTGAGCAGTGATTAATAGGTTATTACATCAAGAATAAGGATGAATAACTCTGCAAATAAGAACATAATTCCTAGTGCATCAGGATACTCTTGTATTAAATGCAGGAAGAAATTCCTCCCAGGTTATGACAAGAGAAGACATCAGATGTGTTGCAAGAAGCTCTTCAAATGCATGCATTGTAATGTAACCTTCAAAGATGGTTATAAGGGTCAGCGACACGAGGATGTATGTGAAATAAACAGACCTCAGAAGAAAAGGAGATTGGAGCCAACTAAACATCAGTTATTAGCAACAATGGAGGACTGTGATATGAAAGAATACGAGACATCGTTTGAAGGACGATTGAAATCGTATTTTATACGATGTAATTCAACGAAGGACCTGGATATGTATTTGAATGAGGCAAAACAACGGATAATCCAGGCTGTACATAAAGAGCTTAGCATTCACAAGAGCGTAAAAATTAATCTGCTAGCCGAGTGCCGTTTTGTAAACAGTATCGGAGAAACCTGTGACAAAACATTTAAAACACGGAATCAGCCTGTGTTTCTAGAAACTGATCTGGAGTCAATGATGGATGCGAAATACAAGAAATTGGTGACTGAAATGGAGGAATCACAGCTTAAGGGTAGCAAGTGGGCGCTACTTGCTGTGGAAGGGGTTCGACTTCGTATCAACAAGAACAATCCGTTACGAGGAAGTAGTTACATACCACTACCGGCATCTGTTGAAGCAAGAAAAGCCTGTATAAACATCCAGAACTTTAGTGATGAGAAATGTTTCATGTACTCCGTATTAGCTAAATTCATAGGGAAGAATGCACATCGTGTGAGCAAATACGAGCAACTCCAAGATAAGTACGACTTCAGCTGTGTTTCTTATCCTACTACACTTTCTCAAATACCTAAATTTGAAAAACTTAACAAGATGACTATTAATGTTTTCGGATTGGATGAGAAGTATGAAGTGTTTCCAATAAAGGTTGTTGAGACTGAACTACATGAACACCGTGACCTGCTGCTATTGAGTGACAGTAGTGGAAAACATCACTATGTATATATAAAGAATTTTGAGAAGCTCGTTCGACGCCAGAAAACTAAGCGTAATGGATGTGTTTATGCATGTAAGCGCTGTTTTACACATTTTGATGATCAGAGTGGGCGAAGTGGGTTGGAAAAACTACAAGAACATTCAGCTATATGTAATCAACATGCTGTTGCAAGGGTAGTTATGCCGACCAGGGAGAAATCAATTGTTCAGTTTAAAAATGTTGAGAGGATGTTGAAACTACCTTATGTCATCTATGCTGATTTTGAGAGTATTCTCACTCCATGTCATACGTGTATACCTAATCCTGAAACTTCCTATACAGCTCCTTATCACGAGCATACACCTATGAGCTTCTGCGTTTACGTGAAGCCTTCGTCCTGTGTTGAACATATTGAAACTGATCTTCCTAAGCAACCTCATGTATATCGTGGTGCAGATGCTGCTCAGAAGTTTATGGAATACCTATCGTTCCTTGCAAAGGAAATTAATAATGTATACAAATCAGCCAAGCCTCTGAAACTTACGGACCAACAGCAAAAGGATTTTGAGTCTTCTACATGCTACCTGTGTGGAAAAGGCTTTACAGAAGAAAACTACAAAGCACGCGACCATGATCACATCAGTGGTGAATACCGTGGAAGTTTACATAATGAATGTAATTTATTCTGTAAAACACCTAAATATATCCCAGTCTTCATGCACAACCTCAGCGGATATGACTCGCATCTTATTGTGAAGGAGCTGGGCTGTACAAGTGAGAGAATTGAGGTAATTCCTAGCTCTAAAGAAAGCTATATCTCATTCACTAAGTATGTAGGAGATATAAAGCTTCGGTTTGTGGATAGCTTCCGGTTCCTCAGTACAAGCTTGGATAAGCTTGTAAGAAATCTAACCTCATATCCTGAAACACTAAAGTACTTCGGAGAAGACAAATTAAAGTTAATGACTCGTAAGGGTGTATTTCCATACGATTTTGTCACGTCGTGGGATGCTTTGAACGAGACCTGCTTGCCTCCTAAGCACTCCTTCTACAATAGATTAAGTGAACAAGAAATTACTGATACCGACTATGATCATGCTAGAAATGCATGGTAGCTGTTTAATGTGAGAAACCTGGGAGAGTACAGCGATCTCTACTTAACTTCAGATGTACTTCTTCTAGCTGATGTCTTTGAGACGTTCAGAGAGCAAACCCTCAAAACACACAAAGTTGATCCTGCCCATTATTTTACCTCTCCAGGTCTAACATGGGATGCAATGTTACTGTATACAGGAATTAAGCTGGAACTGTTACAAGATTATGATCAGCTGCTCATGGTAGAATCAGGTATAAGAGGAGGTTTATGCCAAGTTTCCCATCGGTATGCAGAGGCTAATAACACGTATATGGGCAAGTTTGATCCGTCGAGACCAACCCAATTCATTACATATGAGGACGCTAATAACCAATATGGGTGGGCAATGTGTCACGCCCTTCCTTTTGGGAGATTTCAGTGGGTTTCGCCTGAAGAAATCAACTTAGAAAGACTACAAGAAGATGATTCTCGTGGTTACATATTAGAAGTCGACATCGAGTATCCAGAAGAACTTCACGATCTACACAATGATCTACCTTTCCTGCCCGAGTGTATTAAGCCATTGGAAGCATCTACAAACAAACTGATACCTCATCTTGGACCTCGAAAGAAGTATGTAGTGCATTACATGGCTTTGAAGCAAGCTCTTAGTCATGGACTACGACTAACTAAAATCCATCGTGTGCTACAATTCCGACAGTCTCAGTGGTTGAAACCTTATGTGGAATTTAACAACAGGCTACGACAGCAAGCTGCAAATGATTTCGAGAAGGATCTCTACAAGCTCTTTAACAACGCAATGTTTGGAAAAACTATGGAGAACTTACGTATTCGTGTGGATATTCGGCTAGTAGCAAATGAGAAGACTCTAGAGAAGCTGATCGCTAAGCCTACGTTTATCGACAGGACGATATATGCTGCTAATCCAGCTGCTGTACATATGGCGTCTCGTCAAGTTGTATTCAACAAGCCCATATACATTGGCATGAGTGTGTTGGACATCTCCAAGACATTAATGTATAACTATCATTACGACGTGTTGTTGCCTTATTACAGAGCTGAAAACCTAAAGCTTATGTACATGGACACTGATTCATTCATTCATCGTGTTACAACTGAAGATGTGTACCAGGACAAGCTAAGTTTTCTTGAGCATCTCGATACATCTGATTACCCTGTCAACCATATATGCCATTCAGCTCTAAACAAGAAGGTGCTTGGAAAATTTAAAGATGAGGCTAAGAGCAAAATCATCCTGCGCTTTGTTGGACAACGACCTAAGATGTATGCCTTAGATATTCAAGGCTCGATGATAAAAAAGATTAAGGATATAAAACGTAGCGCTATTAAGCAGTACATTACATTTGACAGCTATACAGACTGTCTTAAAACCAGCGAAATCATCAGAACGCCCATGAATCTAATCCTATCACGAAAGCACGCTGTTACCACAGTACAAGTGAATAAAATTACATTGAATCCCTTTGATGATAAAAGAGTTATTGCCGAGGATGGAGTAATACCTATGCGTATGGACATTACAGTATTACAAACAGTGCTTAAGAGAATTTAAGTCGAAGATGAAGATTTTCTTCGCGAGTCTACAACCTTTAAAAATTGAAGTTTACTCGCGTGCTGTGTATGCAACTAGCAGACGAATGGTGAAGAAAGGAGAAGACATTTCCTGCACAATAGCCGCAGCAGAAGCAAATACACAACAGCTACCGTAGCAGATACAGCAGCTGTACAACAACAGATGTAACAGATCCTACAGCAGCAGCAATAACCGGTTACATAACAGATTTAGCAGCAGCAGCTAATCCAGCAGCTATAGATTTAGCAGTCTTAGCAACAGCAAGCATTACAGCGATGATATTCCATCTGTATATTCACACACCGCAACAACAGCAGTCATCACGGCAGCTATAACGTCAAATGCGAGAGCTATAGTAGTAGATACAACACTGCAACATCAGCTACAAGAATAACAGCAACAGATCAGGCAGCTGTAGCAACATTAGACACAGTCAGCACAATAGCTATAGCAGAAGCAAATACAGCAGCTATCGTAGCAGATACAGAGGTTGTACAACGATGGCTGTAACAGATACTACAACTGTAGCAGCATCTGCTACAACAATAGGAGCAGCATCAGTCGCGCTCGCAACACTAGCAGCAAGACGTTGTGTGGTAACAGCAGTAGCTAATCCATTAGTTGCAGATTCAGTACCCTCATTTATGAAACTGAATTACTTTTTAAAAAAATTCGCCTCGAATACCTTGGATACTACTTGAATCAGCTAAAATTACATTAAATAACAGCAATAAAAATCAGCTTTTGAAATTATCGCAAACACCTGTGATTCTACTCTATTTGTTTAAATACAGTGAAACAGCCAGCATTTCCAGTAAACAGCTTTCCGTGACGATGACGTATTAAGTCGCTTTCACAGTCTAGTAGCTGAATAGGTAGCGAACAAGCTTGTTTCACCAGTTCTATCATTCTGTGTAAAACAAATAATGCTTAATGAATATATGCTAATGCTTGTGAACAATGACAGTGTATAAAAGAGCAATTCAATAATAAAAATCAATTAGTATACCATGAGAGCTAACAAGATTAAGATCGCAAGAGGCTCTGGTTTAATTAACTCTCTTATTAACCAGATGCCATTTGAAGTGCGTTTACCTGGTTACAGATACTGCGGGCCTGGAACAAAGCTAGAAAAAAGGTTAAAGAGAGGAGACCCCGGAATCAACCCTTTAGACGAAGCGTGTAAACTTCACGACATTGCATACGCTCAGCATAAAGACTCTGCATCGAGAAACATTGCTGACAAGGTCTTGGCTGAAACGGCGTGGAAAAGGGTGCAGTCATCTGATGCTACATTAGGTGAAAAGATGGCAGCGAGACTAGTAAGAGCAATTATGAAGGGAAAGGTGGCCGTTGGTGTTGGATGCAGGAAGAAGAAACGAGGAGGATTTCTACCTCTCATACCAATTATTGCAGCTCTAGGTGCTGCCGCTGGAGGTGCAGTGCAAATTGCCTCAGCAGTAAATAAGAAAAAGGCAGCAGATAAACAACTTGCCGAAATGATGAGACATAACAGAGAAATTGAGGGAAAGGCGGCTGTTGGCGCTGGATCCAGGAAGAAGAAACGAGGAGGATTTCTACCGCTTATACCAATTATTGCAGCCTTAGGAGCCGCCGCTGGAGGTGCATCACAAATTGCTAGAGCTGTAAATAAGAAAAAAGCTGCGGATAAACAACTTGCTGAAATGATGAGACATAACAGAGAAATTGAAGCAAGAGGGAGAGAATTTCGAGTGAAGAAGAATAAGGGGAGAATCACCGAAACGAAGAGGAGACAGAGCCTGACAGGGAATTCAAAAAACTCAGGCAGAGGTCTATACTTGTCCCGGAAAAAGCATTGAGTAACATAGACCTCGACTTGTATGCACAGTGTTTAAAGATTCCTCATTTTAGGGGTGTATACATGATCGATCAGCTACCCTCAAGACCTCATTACAGAGAGAGAATTATTGTTAATCTCGATACTTCAGAGAATGAAGGTACTCATTGGGTTGCTATAAAGAATGATGGTAACGTGTCATTTTATTTCGATAGCTTTGGAAACTTGAAGCCTCCAAAAGAGATAGAAAGGTACCTCAGAGGTGCTAAGGTACTGTATAACACTAAGAGGTTTCAGAGTTTCAGCTCGGTCATCTGCAGGCACTTGTGCTTGCAATTTCTATCGCAATGAATTACACTATTGACGTCAGTGGCAACGAGACTGTTCTTACTACATACCCGAATCCTCCTCTTCAGTTAGATCCAAAAGGTCATTATGAGATTGCTCTACTGAATTTTGAAACCTTCTATACAATTCCCCAATGCTGATAGGAATAATAATCAATTTCATTACCTTCATAATGATGAAATCATTGATATACCTGATGGAACGTATGAGATTACTGATATTAATGAATATATCAGAGATAAACTAGGTGTGGACGAGAATGTCTTCTTTATTAGAACTTATAATAACACAATGAAATCATGGGCATCTTCAAGGTTAGCGGGACATTGCTTACACAATGACACCGAGATTCGATGAGAAGAACACTAAAGAAGAGGAACATGTGTTTTTTTTGCCGTATAATACATCAGCTCTGGACCCTAATGATGAAATTAGAATCCCGTGTCAAGCGAGCATTTATATAATTTACCTAGTTGAAGTTATCTATACATCAATGGAAGTATTACTAAATCTAATGGAACAGCTACTACTACAAAGCTTATGCACACTATTCAGCTGGTGTTGGTGCTGATTCAATCCAAGGATTCTAAAAACTGTATTATATCGTCTCAGGGTGAAGAGAATGCTGCTGTTAAAACTGTACTCATCGAGTGGAGAAGACCTGTGATTCGGCTTTCTGATGCTGAGATCCTCAAGACAGCTAAGCTGGATAAGACTCTGTTTCACCCATTTAGGACCACGGATCTGCATACTCAAGCTGCTGTGTCGCAAACTAAATCATTCACCTGGAATGTCGCCACTACATCAAAAATGGAGAAACCGAGATTTGTCATTTTTGGTGCTCAAACTTTAAGATCGAGTAATGCGTCTAAAGACTGTTCCCTTTTTGATCATTGTAACATAACTAATTTGAGAATTAATCTTAATAGTGAATGTTATCCCTAACATGACATGTACTTAAGCTCTTATTATGAAAAAGAGAACTATCCTTTATTGAAGAGAAAAGATTTTCTTAAATTTGCTTCTATACTTGTTATAGATTGCTCACATCAACCAGAGGAAGTTGTAAATAGTGCTGTTAACATTAGAATAGAAATTCAAGTTAGTGCAAATATTCCTGCACAGACCACATTGTATTGTTTAATAATTCACGATAAAGTATTTACATACAAGCCTCTGACTCATGTGACGCAGCTTTTATTTTAAACTAATCATTGTAAGGATTTGTTTTTCATTAGTGGTATAAGGATTTTTGATGAATAAAAACACTATGTAAAAGCATACTTTCATTCTTTTTATTGTTATTATTTATCCAGCATTTCCATCACTTTCTTCCTCCAACTCCTCGTTCCAACATATGGCATTATATTTGCAACAGGCAGGTTACCTAAATAGTGATCTATAAACGATTCAAGTCTTTTTAGCCCGATAATTTCATCGCTATTTAAAAGTATTTCATAATCATTTAAATTCGTAATCAAAATTTTTATTTCTGTCTCTTGCATATAAGTAACACTATTATAAAAGAAAACAATATTTTCACAATATTCCACAAGCGGACACTTTCTCGATTGGAGGAATGCTTTGAATGTAGGAAGACTCTCACGAATTATCTCCCAATCTTGAATTGTCATGTATACAAATTTGTCTGCGTTTTTCACTATAAGCACTGGAAGATCGTAGAAGAATCTTATCTTATTGCTGTGCCTTTTCGAGATGTAGACGTCTCGGCACCCGCTTCTTACCGGTTTGTTTCTTCGGTGTCTCCATGTTGCTTATTATATCCTCCAAATGTGTCAGCCTCCTTTGCAGGTCTGCAAAGCTGTTCCTCTTCTTCTTTCCCTTATTGCACCTCCTGAAACATTACACAATGAAAGTCTTAGAAAAAGAGCTTGGGGAAGTGAAAGTACCCTGAAAATAATTACATATTTTTTTGTTAGTGTACACTTAAAGTGAAACATATAAATTTGTATAAAATTCGGATATTGCTCGTTATTTCATTGCGTTAGATATAACTAAATTCAAAAATATGTGATATTGTGATTTTGTTATAAATTCTATAACGTATATCTTTTGTGTCTTTATATGTATTATCAATGAGTCAGTTGTTTTATTTATGATTTTTTCATGTTAAAAATAGGAGAACATTCAATACTTAAGTTTGATATTTCTATATACCTTCTCTATAGGTATAAAAGACAATTTACATGTCTTAAATTTCCCCATCTCTGCCATACCGTTATACTGAAGAGATACTTTGCCTGGTATTTCTGCAATCTCTTGATCAGTTAACGAATTATAGCGCTCTGGCAAGAACACTTGGCAATCCTTCAACGAAGATACGATCCTGGTACCGTATCTAGTTTGAGCTCTCTTTAAGGACTTTATCTCATAGTTAAGACCTATTTAGAGATCTTGAACTCGTCTAGTCGGTAGGAAACTACGCTCTTCAAGCATCTTGTTAAGTCTATCTGTTAAACAATCTGCAACAGTCATTGACATGAATTATTATTTCACTACATTATTCAAGTTGAAGGACAAGTTATACATTTCTTTATATTAGAACTAAAGTGTGTGTTGTGATGCTTCACCAAATGTTTTGTAAGTAGCTTGATGAATGTGTAGAGAAACAAAGAACGAATGGAGAAAATCGTATGAATGTTTATGTAAGAAGAATGTGTGGCGAAAATCATGTGAACTGGAGAAGAGTACGCAGTGAAAACCCTGTGAATGTAAAGCTCAGCTAAAAATATATGATTCTCTTGCAACGAGTCGTCTTTCATGTACTGTATCGTTTAAACAAAAATAAATGTATTGTAAAACCAGCAGTGATTTTTGTATAGTTATGTAAAAAACTCACCTTGCATTGTTTCCTGTTGAATGCTGCACATGTAGATGAGAATGCACCTCTTCTTAAACTAAAAAACGTTACGTTTTTTACGTTCTTAGAATCTAAATGTAGAGTTAATGAGCTCACAATGTTTCTCACAGGTGCGGGTATCTGTTTATATAGCAATCTAAACCCCCTCCAGGCGATGTTATCTCATCGTCATGGTGGGGTTTGGGGTGGGGAAGGGGTGTATACACGTCACGTGATTATTACAGCCAATGGCATCATCGTCTGTTGCGCATGCGCAGAGGCTCTCGGCACTTCTATCCCTACTTGTTTCCCTTCCTCTCGCTCTCTCTCACACAGAGTACATCTATAATGTCTTTACACAAAGCTGCATGCAGTTACAGCATCAATCTAAGTGATGTATTCTAGAGTAGAGGAAAATTAAGGAAGACATTGAAAGATCGGGATTCGAACTAGGGTCAACTGATTGGAAATTATATACAGCATTAATTATTCATTGTAGGAGCTAACAAACATGCTTTCGTCCACAGCTCTATCTCTGCTAGTTTCTGTGATAATTGAGATTTAAACTTAAGGATCGAACTCTGGACGTCAGGTACCCGAATATACACCCGCAAGATACTACTTGTTGACGTAAACGTAATAGGTTTATTTGGTGCCTTTGCCTTAATTATTAACTATGTTATTAAATTTATAAGTAAACTTCATTGAATCGGTATTCGAACTCAGAACACCAGAAACAAAATTACTTATAATATTAGTTTGCCATGTTTAAAATACCTGTATGCAGTTACAGTATCGATCTAAGTGATATATTCTAGTGTACAGTGGAAAATTAAGGAAGTCACTGAAAGATCGGGATTCGAGCTAGGGACAACTGATTGGAAATTATATAAGGCATTAATTGTTCATCATAGGAGCTAACAATCATGCTTTGGTCCGCACCTTTATCCTTGCTAGTTTCTGAGATAATTGAGATTTTAAAATTAAGGATCGAACCCATGACACCTGGTACTCTAATATACATGCACAGGAAACGAGCTAATGACTTAAAAGTAATAAAGTTTATTTACCGTCTTTATTTTAATTAGTTTTGGAGTTATTAGAAGATGAATTTGTAATCACTCCTAGAATTCGAACCCATGCATCCAAACCAGTTTTGAACAATTCGTAAATGACGCGTCGCATCCCGAGCTATAATTAGTTTTTATTGCATCATTTTGTCTCTTTTCATTCGAAGAACGTATAGTGAAAACCATATGAATGTTAATAGAAGAATGCGAGGAGAAATCATATGAATGTTAATAGAGGAATGTGTTGAGAAAACCATATGAATGTTTGCAGAAGAACGTGTAGTGAAATCATATTAATGTTAATAGAAGAATGCTAGGAGAAATCATGTGAATATGAATAGAGGAATGTGTTGAGAAAACCATATGAATGCTTTGAGAAAAAGAACGTGTAGTGAAATCATGTGAATGTTAATAGAAGAATGTGTTGAGAAAACCATATGAATGTTTATGCAAGAAGAGCGTGTAGCGAAAATCATATGAGAGATAGATAGAAAGAAAAGGAGAGAAGAATGGTGTCTAGGCATCGGGATATCTAAGTATACGCGGTGGTTTAATATAAACAATGATAGTTAAATGCAATTTTAATCCGACCACCCCCTGCTTCAATAATTTAATAGTTATTATAGCGTTTCGCAGGGTAAGATTCGAACTAGGGGCCTCTGGGTTCCTAAGAATACAGCTCGTTAAACATTGTAATGTCGTATAAATTAAATTATATTTGTTAAACACGTTTTTAATCTGACCGCCCAATACTCACATAGTTTAATATTTATTAAGCATTAGAGTTTCGCAGATTCGAGCTAGAACCCTCTGAACACCCTTTCATTAATTAAATTATATTTGTTAAATACATTTTAATCTGGCCGTGCATAGTTTAATAGTTATTGCGCATTAGAGTTTCGCAGATTCGATCTAGGACCCCCTGAACACCCTTTTATTAATTATTGTAATGATCTATAAAAATTAAATTATATTTGTTAAATGCATTTTAATCTAACCTTGCATAGTTTAATATTTATTAAGCATTAGAGTTTCGCAGATTCGATCTAGGACCCCCTGAACACCCTTTTATTAATTATTGTAATGATATATAAAAAATTAAATTATATTTGTTAAATACGTTTTTAATCTGCCCGTGCATAGTTTAATAGTTATTACGCGTTAGAGTTTCACTTGATAAGATTCTAGCTACAATCCTCTGAACGCCCTTTTATTAATTAAGGTAATGATATAATAATATCAATCATTAGTTTTTCATTAGCAATAAACTTTTGATTACAGTAAGAATCGAACACCGATCTATGGATATCCACGCAGAGGTTTAATGTATGTAATGACATAGGTTAAATACATTTTTATATCGCGATTGAAAAGTCAACTACATAAACAGAGAGCTTGTTTAACTATGCTCGGATATATTCGTGGGATCTCGTAAAACATCGGAGAGAACTCCCTCAGGGCAAAAATCATGATGGCCGAGTCTGATGTTGTTACGTAGAGCTGGTAAACAAGCTTCTCTCTCTTTCACGCGAACAAGGACAGGACGAGCATGAAGCCACCTTCAGATTCTTTTGTTAAGCTAGCAGTGCTCGAGAAACAATGGCAAGGGACCGGCTTTGTTATGGGGCAGTGGAATGAGAAATAAAGGCTTGCCCCGGACAATAGAAGTTGTTTCTCTGTTAACTGGCTTTAGGTTCTCTTTGTCACGACCCTAATTCATCATGGGCTTTGTTCATTTTGACAGCTGAAGGGTAAGCATTGTTCTTTTGTTACAAGCTAGTGGAATGAGTATGTCAGAAAGTAGCCTTGCCCCGGACAATAGAAAGGCACACAATAGAAATCCCTTCCTTTGTCCAGTAAGCTCTTTGGTCCCGCACGTGTTCGACAAACAATGGAAGTGGGGGTGGGTAACTGCAACAGGTGCAGAAGTGGCCGGATGTGGAATGGGTAGGAAAAACATCTCGCCTTTGTTACAGAACCTTAAATTTATGACCCCTTTGTTCGTTTTAACAAGTGAAGGATCACCTTAATTGCTTAACTGTCAAGCTTCCATTGTACTCAACAAGATTTATGACCCTCAGCTGCAACTAAAACTACCAAGGAGTTGGGGGTGGGGGAGAGGAAGCGGGTGAGCTCATTTGCATATGAATAGACATTCCATGCATAAATTAACTGTGCCAGCTCTCTCAATTCCCTACTACTGACTTAGGGGATTTTTCCACTAAGACCCCTGCTCGAATACCTTACAAGTGATCTATGCTCGAGTCTTTTTGTTGTTAAATTTCTTGAATAATGAGGTTCTTTGTATTACAGTTTTAATCACAATTCCTGACACCTATCATCGTTTTCCCTACCTCTCCCATATAAACGCATTTCCTCCCCTCCTTCAGCTACCTCCTAGCATACGAACGGAGGTTTTACTCTGCGTCTCATATAAACACATTTCTCTCCTTCAACCCTGTCTACCCTAGCATCAGCCTTCGTATTCCCTGTCCCTCTCATATAAATGTATTTCCCCCCATTCAACCCTTCCGTCTAGTCTAGCATCAGCCCTCGTATTCCCTATCTCTCCCATATAAACGCATTTTCCTCCATGACCCGCCGCATCTAGCCTCGTTTTCCCTATCCTTTTCCATATAAACGCAAAATACTGTTCCAGATCTCTCTATAATAAGCTACTAACACCACATTCGTTTGCCCCTCATTCCCCTCGGTTATCAAGCCTGCCGTTTGCAGAAACAGTTACATTAAGCATTTCGTTGTAGGTATCAAGGGGTAGAGGAAACTGAATCGATAATCAGGTGTTTAAAAGATGGGTCGCTTTGAAATTCCATATACGAGGGCTATTGTTTTCAACCTCCGATCGCTCAGGAGCGCAACCACACGAGCGGTGGAAACTGTTTCTGCGTGGAGGCGACTGCGCATGTCCCACACTCTACCCTCAGCCACAGCCAACTTCACCATGCCATTGTGAGCCTAGTTTATGGCACGGAAACGATTGACTCTCCCGTCAAATGTGAGTTGCATAGTGTGATTCAGTTCCTTCAAACAGAAGGGAATAGTGCTGCTGATATTCACCGACGGTCCGAACTGTATGAGTGATGGTGTTTTGCGTGAATGGCGCAGGAAGTTTAACAAAGGCCGGACCGATGTTCACGATGAAGGTGATCAAGGACGCAAGTCTGTTGCTACAGATGACATTGCTCAGCAAATTGACCAAGAAGTTCGGAACGACCGAAGGTTTACCATAAGCTGTTGAGTGTGTAATTTCCTGCACTTTCAAGATCATCTGTTTACAAGATCGTAACAGAGCACCTGCACTGCAGGAAATTGTGCGCTCGATGGATTCCGAAGATGTTGTCTGAGGACCACAAAAGTCGCCGGATGGCAGTAGCGTTGACGTTTCTCACCCGTTATTAGGCTCAAGGTGGCGATTTGTTAATGAAAGTTGTGATTGGCGATAAGACCTGGGTTCATTAAGCAACCCTTGAAACAAAAGAATAATATCGTCAACGGGTGCACACACACTCACCAAACAAACCCAAAAAGTTTAAGCAAACCTTCAACGGGGGTCTACGATCAATGCAACTGTTTATTGCGAGACATTACGACGACTGCGGAGAGTCATACAGAACAAACGAAGAGGCAAGCTGACGTCTGGGGTTGTCTTGATCCATGACAATGCCCGCCCTCACAGTGCTCGAGTCACCCAACAAATTCTTCAGGAATTTCGATGGGACGTTTTCGACCACCCGCCGTACAGCCCTGATTTGGCGCCGAGTGATTTTCACCTCTTCCCTAGACTGAAAAAGTGGCTGGGAGGGCGTAAGTTCGAGAATGATGAAGTCCTTCAAACCAACGTCCGTACCTATCTTAACTCACTGGCGGCAAATTACTGTGCAGAGGGGATCGAAAAGCCTGTCCACAGGTATGTCAAACACTTCAACCTTAATGGCGATTATGTTGAAAAGTAAACACATTTGTAACCAACATTTGATAATAAATTTATTTGGCTATGCCCCATGGCCCATCTGATGTTGAAAAAAATAGTCCTCATATCATCACGAGAGACAAAAGAGTGGTGACTAAGCTTTTCTAAAAATAACGAAGTATTGAACAACTCAAACAATAACAAAGGATTCCTAGGAAATGGCGGATGTCGCAAAACAAAGTTATTTGAAATAGATCAACATCCTCTGTAGTAAGTTTTTGTCTGTTTTATATAATTTGCCAATTATATAAAGATCATTCAGAATGAGGAGGACTTCTGGGGTTAACAGAAATTTCATAATGTATATTTTATTGGTGAGAAAAATATTAATTTAAACATATGGTATTTTAAGCTAATCTCTAAGGCCATTTTTAGAAAAGTATAAATAACGAAAACTTTTTCGAGTAAAGGGTAGTTAGGGTAGGGAATTTCCTAAAATCTTAGCATCGCATCCTTCTGAGTTGCTGAGCTTACAAGCATTTCCAATGAACATTACTGTCTACAGTAAGCAGAGGAGGTATTGTATTCCACCCAAAATTTCGGTACCGATATTTCAATGCAAATACACGTTTTGAGACTCCCTGAATACAAAAAAATTGGAAAAAGTTCCATGTGTATATGTATGTGTCTGACTGTTTATGAACAGCACAACTTTAAAACGAAAAGTGGATAAATACCAAACTTATATTTAAGTTCAGCTTTTCCCAAGGATGCGACAAGAAAACTTCGAGAAAACCCCCCATCCCAAAGTACCCTTTAGATGGACAAATTTTCGTAACATTTTACTGTCTCAAAAATAGTTCTGTGATTAAAATACTTATGTTTATTATTTTGTAGGACCAACGAAATGTGTATTTTGAATTTTTGGAAAGACTTCATCATTCCGAAAGAATGTATATTATTGTAAACTGTAAGATATAGACAAAATCTTATCGCATATAAAACGTAGATCTGTTAAATCATAGACTTTATCTCATATGAAATATTTGTGTCTTTAACCATTTCCGAGAAATTCCTTATTATTGGTTTGAATTGCCAAATACTTTATACTTTTTTGAACTGCAAAGTTCACTATTTCTTTTTTCTCGCAGTCATACAAAGAGAATGGAATTTCAAAGTCATCACATAGCAACCTGTTCTTAAAAGATTTGACTATTGCTTAAGTCTACCGTATTCCCACTTTATCTACAGGAAATATGTAATAAAGCATCCCTGAAAATGCTTATCTCCATTATCAAGAAGTAGATAGAAACATAAGCTTTTGTAAGAATAGTGTGTTGAAGAAAGGGTAGAGAAAGTCATGTGAATGTAACACATCGGGAATGTAATACTCCTCTGCCTGCTACAGGTAGGCATTAGTACAAGACATTTACAGTGCTCATGGTCTTCCTATACAGAGTTTAGGAAGTGTATTAATTGGAAGTAATTGGTACATTATATCTAAAATTAAATTGAGTTTTATTTATGGACACTCTTTAACTGCTGTGGTCCTTAGCGTCCCATTCTATATTGGGCGTGAAAGACCACAAATTTTGCTCAGAGGCCTCTTTATCAGACTTGAGATTCTTTTACGTGCTGTAAATCTACGACGCGGGACAACGGCTTTACTTTCCTTCCAAAGGAAGTCATGCTAAGGATTTTTACGCCCGAGAACATCCATCGCCCTCCGCCGGGTTTGAACCCGTAACCTCGGGAAACATTGTCTCTAATAGATAACTATAAGCACATATGCAAATATTCTTAAGTACCAAAATACTCGTGTTTTATTAATTATTGTTTTATTTATTGCATCACATTTTGATTAGTTTTATTTTGCGAGGAAATATTAGCTCTTTATGGGCTACCATATAATTTTTAATGTTTATTAGAGAACGTATATATGTGTAAGGTCTCACATCCAGTACTAAACATTAATGTCCATAGGCAGTTCTTCCTTCGTGTGAACAAATTCTTGACTTCTTTGGAATAACAAGGAGGTAAGTTACTTTTCTAGTGATATAAATCTATTTGTAGACATTCAACCTAAAAGTAGAAGCTTTAACACACTGCATACGAACTAAAAGCTTTACATTACCGCACTAGTGCGATAACATTTTTATACCGCACCATTGTGACCAACTTTGGTTTCAGGTCTAGTAACATGGCGACTGCCCTTTGTGTTTACACATGTTTAATAACTCGACTTGGTTTGATTAGGTTTTACTTTTCATTATGTATTTTTGCATGATTAATTTCTCATGGCCCTCGCATTATCTGTTCACAATACAACTCTCATACTTCAATTTATCGCAATTCGTTGTGGAGTTAACCTATACGTTATATTAGCAGCCTTGCGCTTTCTTTGATCTAAAACGTTATTCTTTTATTTAGTACAACCTACATTAAGATTAAATGGCAGCAATTATGAATTCGAAAGGAACTGAAATGGAAGAGCCATGTGAAATTACAGAAACAGCAGAAAAAACAACACCAGAAGTACTTACCAAAAAATCCAGAAAGCAATATGATATATAGGGTCTTTCAACAAGAGTGTCCTATCTCTGAACTTAAATAAAACACGTTCTATAAATGATAGAGCTTTATTTATCTTTTTATTTTGGAACATAATTAATGTCATTACGTGTGGAAGAGAACATCAGTTGAGTGACCGCCGCGACTTCGTTGGGTTGCGCGTATACGGTTGACCCAATTTTCAATGACAGAAGAACGTAAATTAGGTCCAACTTCACGAATAGCACACGTGATGTTATTCATAAGATCATTTACTGTTTCTGGCTTGTTGACATAAACTCGAGATTAACATAACCCCACAAGAAGTAATCCAACGGAGTTAAATCACATGACCTCGGGGGCCAGTTAACATCACTACCATGGGAAATGATGAAACCTCTGAACTTCTCCTTCAAAAGATTGATTGTTTCGAGAGCAGTATGACATGTGGCACCATCTTGCTGGAACCAGATGTTTCTGAGATCCATATCATCCAATTGAGGCCAAAAATACTCCCTTATAAGAGCCCGGTATCTTTCTCAATTGACAGAGCTTCTCCATCTTCATCTTGGAAAAAATATGGACCAAAGATTCCACCATACCACAATCTACACCACGCAGTAACCTTTTGGGGACGAAGTGGTCGTTCTTGAATCTGCATTGGATTGTGATTGTTCCAATAGCGGAAATTTTGTTTGTTAACACAACCATCCATCCAAAAGTGGGCTTCGTCGCTGAAGATGATTTTTTGACAAAAATCCGGGTCAGCTTCCAATTGCTCCATAGCCCAGTCAGCGAATACACGGCGCAACCTCTGGTCGTTGGGCTTTAGTTCTTGAGTTAACATAATTTTGTAAGCGTGAAACTTCAAGTCCAGATGCAGAATTCGCCAAGTTGTGGTCGGCGAAAGCTCGAATTCTTGGGCTCGACAAGCAATTGATTTGTTTCCGTTCTCGCGTACACTCTCACGAACGGCGCCCATGTTTTCCTTGGAGCGCTTACGTCGATTACGTACAGGCGTTCTTTGATCGCTGACAGAACCACGTCTTTCACGATCAAACGCCGAATCGTTTTCTCGCAGGGACGATTATGCACACCGTAAACTTCACGCAATACACCTAAGATTTGGCGAACAGATGATCCATTTTGATAATAAATGTTCACAATTTCTACGCGTTGCTGAATGCTGTAACGTTCCATGGCTATTTGTCAATAACAACTGTAACCACATGAAAAAAATGACTGCTGTAACTCAATAACAACGGCAGCTATCACATGTTAAAGATAGGACACTCTTGTTGAAAGACCCTTTATATAAAGTAGACAGAATATATAATTTAATCGCTTCATTGCCTGGTGTAAGGCAAAACATGTTACATATAATTTCACTGACAATGACTGCTAGCGAATCAACAAAACATCTGATATCTCGCTCTCGTTTTTAACATCATTTCTCTTGTTTCAAGAATCTCTCTATACATGTGAGTTGATCTCGTTCTAAACGTGATTTCTCTTAGCTTCAGGAATCAATATAACATTATTTTATTGATAGTTTACAAATTAGAGCGCTGTCTAAAAATAATATATGCCACACGTGTTAAAAGTGGTTTGATTTTGCTCGTAGGATTGCGAAACTCGTCCTACGGCCTTCGTTTCAAAAATATTCTTACTCACTACCATTACACATCTCAGGAAGAGCTCAAGTATAATTACTCGGCTAATACTCACATAAACTGTAATAGCTAAACATCTATTTAACCGCTGTAATAATGCCTGTATGACAAATATTCCACAGTTGTTGATAACATTTGAACCTCTATCAACTTAGAAAGCAAAGCCATTACAGTTGCAGTAATTGTTTATAAATTATATTGCTTTCAAAACATTTTTGCAGCTGATGAGTTAAAAAAAACACCCTTTACTGATAATTCAAATATTTTAATTTATCTCCACCTACGTATTGTTAGTAGAGGGAATGTTCAATTTCTCCCAAAACTTCGATCGAAATATCACCCGAAATACACATTTTTGAGATTGTCTATCTGTCTGTGAGGAGCATAACTGAAAATACCAAACTTCATATTTAAATTCAGCATTCTCCAAGGATGCCACAAGTATTTTCAAAAAAAATACCTGCACTCACTAAAAGTTTTTTGAAAAGCTTTAAAATGGAAAAAAATCGTTATTATTTCTTTATTCTCAAAAATGGCTCTAACAACTTTGATTAAAATAGTATATGTTTAATTCATATGTATGAAATTAATGTACATCTCGAATTTTCTGGGAACAGCCTGTGAAGTCTTCTTCATTCGCAATGAATTCTGTTTAACTGGCAAACGGTGTGAGATAACGCCTAAAACAGCATATGTTTCTAAAACATACAATTCATTTAAAATAACTTTTTATAGCATCATCCACTTCGGTATCACCAGTTTCCAATTCAGAATGAAAACGATAAAATGAGCTATTCCTAGAAACAAAGAAAGAAAGAAGGAAGGAAGGAAGGAAAGAAATAAAGAAAAAAGAAAGAAAGAAAGGAAAAGATACTCTTATAACTGAAATAGTTTTAATTTCTCCACCAGCTACGATTAATACAGAGGGTATTATATTGCTCCCAAAAATACAACATAGAGATATCAAATTATGAGGTTCCTGAATACAAAAAAGTCTGATGTGTTACACTCACATGACTTTCTCTACTCTTGTACAAACTATTTTTACAAAAGCTTATTCTCCATCTACTTCATGTTAATTGAGATAAACATTTGCAGAGTCTATCTTATTGCTAATTTTCTTGTAGATGTAAGGGGAATATATATTTACAAGGGCAATATAGAAATACAGTAGCCTTTAAGCCTATACATATCTCTTAATAGCTGATTGCTAGGTGCTGATCTCTTAATAGCTGGTTGCTAGGTGCAGCACCATTCCGTTTGCCACAGATTAATGCTCTTTGCATATCAAAGACAAAAAATGAATAACGAATTCCCATTTCAGAAAATAAGTATTGAAAAATTTAAGGGAATAACAAGCAATATCTCGAAAATGGTTCACTCAACAACAAAAAAAATGTATATGACATAAATTGTGTATTTTAACCCGATCTACATTTTTTGTGTAGTAAAATTTTGTCTATCTCTTATAGTTTACCAGTTATGCAAAAGTCGTTCACAATGAAGAATACTTTTGGAGACATTCCCAGAAAATTCAAGATATACATTTCATTTCTCATGAAAATATCTTAAACATATGATATTTTAATCAAAATCGTTAGAGCCATTTTTGAGAAAATTAAAATTTTCCAAAAATGTTCCATGTTAAGGGAAATCTGGGGTGGGGGGATTTTCTTGAAAACCTTCGTGTCGCATCTCTGGAGGATACTGAACCTAAATACCAAGTTTGGTGTTTATCCGACTGTTCGTTTCTGAGTTATACTGTTCAGAGACACACAGACACACACAGACACACACACGGACATGTTTCCAAAAATTCTTTTTTTTTTGGATTCAGGGGGTCTCAAAACATATATTTCCGGTGAAATCGCGGTATCGAATTTTTGGGTGGAATACAATGCTTCCCCTACTTACTATACATAGTAGAGAAAGTAAAAAATATGTAATTTTGTTTCTAAGAAAGAGTACACCTGTGTCTGTCTGCCTGTGAAGAGCATAACTGAAAACAACAAACTTCGTATATAAGTTCAACTTTTGATAAGGATGCGACACAAAGATTTTATATATTCACCCCAACCTACCCTTAAAATGAAAAAAAAGGAATGTTCGTTATTTTTATTCACTCAAAATGGCTCTAGGGACTTTGATTAAAATATCATACTTTGGATATTTGTATGAGAGATAAAGTTTACATCTTGAACTTTCTAGGAATAGTCTACGAAGTCTGCTTGATTTACAATTAAATTTTGTATTATTTTGTATAACTGGTAAACCTCAAGAAGTAGACAAAATCTTATGGCATTAAAAAAATACATATGTCTTTAAAACCCAGAGTTTGTTTCAAATAACTTTATTGTTGCATCAGCCATTTTGCATCACCAATTCCTTCATTCAGAACGAAGGCGATAAAATTAGCTATTCGCAGAAAATTCAATATATACATTTTATTCGGCATTAAAACATGTTACAAATACGGCATTTTAATCAAAATATTCTGTGCCGATTCTGAGAAAATCGTAAATAACCAAAAAGTGTCCATCTAATGGGTAGTTTGGCGTCGGGGAATTTTCTTGAAAATTTTCGTGTCACATCCTTGGAAGAAGCTGGACTTAAATACCAAGTTTAGTATTTAACCAATATTTGAGTTATGCTCTTCACACACACAAGGGGTGTATTTCTAGTGAAATCTCGATATAGAAGTTTTGGGTGGCATGCAATACCTACACCAAAATTCTGATGTGATACATTCACATAAATCTACCCTCTATCGCTTATTAGTGCGTATACAAAATATTCTTACTAAAATTATTTTCCCATCTACTACATTTTAATCCTTTGCAGAAATAGCTACACTACACATTTAGTTATAGATACAAAGAGAACAGCGATAGTCAAATGTTTGACAACTGAACGCTATATGCTGGCCTTAAAATTCCATACCGTTTGCATGCAATCGCGAGAAACAACTGAATGTTGAAAGGACTTTAAAAGAATGACCAAGTATTGAACAATTCGAACCATTAATAACGGATATCTCAGAAACGGCTTATGTCACAAAAATGCTGTTTGATTTAAATTGTGTGTTTTAAAGTGATCTACGCTTTTTGTTTATCGCTTAACGTATACCAGATTATACAAAATTCCTTCCGAATGAAGAACACTTACACAGGTTATTCCGAAAATTCAAAACATACATTTTATTTGTCATGTAAATTGTTTAATATATGGTATTTTAACCATAATTGTTAGAGCTATTTTTGAGAAAATTAAAAAATTCAAACCTTTTTCCATATAACGGTAATTTGCGGTTTGTGTCGCATCTCTGGACGATACTCAACTTAAATACCAAGTTTGGTATTTGTCCGACATTTCGTTTTTGGGTTACGCTGTTCACAGATACAGACACACGGACCTTTTTCTAAAAATGCGTTTTCTTTTATACAGGGGGCCTCAAAACATGTATTTTAGGTGAAATCTCGGTATGGAATTTTTGAATGGACTGCAATACCTTCGCTTGTAATTAATTAAATTAATTCCAATGTTGCTGGTATTCAATTGTTTTAATTTGATCGCGACACCTTCATTGTGAAAACTCGTACAGAAAATCCTCCAAATTTCCTCCCACCCTACATTTATCAATACTATTAGGGGTGATATTTTCTATTGCCAGCCCCAAAATAATAAAGGGAGCAAAATGTTTTATTTTATTATTTAGTAAGGAGGTCATTTCTTGCAGAATACTCCCTTAGTTACACCCCACTGAACATTTTCCACCTGTAATCCTTTAAGGATGGATTTTATCATACAACCCCAAAAGAAAGAAGATAACGTTGGTTTTGTTGTTATTTTTATTTATTTATAGTCACTTTTACTACTAGGTTATATCGCGACTATTTCACTAGAGTATTGAGAAAACGGGGCTATTTTTGCCAAAAAGAAAGCTCAAGAAATCTTCACGCCAAACACCCTTGGCCCCTTCTTCCTTTAGTAGTACCCCCACAATAGTTTTATTCTCTTCCCTAAACAATATATGTATCAAAATTCTTTTAATACTGAGAATCCTCCAAATTGCCTCCCGAGAGGGAGTGGTTTTGTGATACACTCCCACAGTATTTTCACTCTTGTTAAATCGGGAGGAGACTATAAGGTTCATAACACTTACACACTGTAACAAGTAATAACCCAATTGCTACGCTCAGCGTAGTCCAACTCAACACTCAGCTGTCGACTGCACTCGACTGTCTCACTCAATCCAATAGGAGGTTGGCAGCCTGAGGGTAGTCCGATGGAGTTTATCAAGTGCCCTGCCCTTGTTAGCGTTCAACCACTTATAGAGGGATGAGGGGTTGCAGGACGGTGGGTGTAATTAAGGCTGTTGGAACTAGCAAGGTTTGCTTCTCGATGGCAGCAGGTCACGGTGCAACGGTCCTTGTGCACCGCTGTTGATTACTAATTTCCTAAAAAAAAAAGGAATTACTTCAGGAGATACTAATGCAATTTCTAGTTATCCAATTATCTCTTGGAGGACTGTAAAGGAGCTCAGCCTTAGCTGCTATCTGGAATTGCTTCTGTGTTACTGGGTGTGCCTGCATGTCATTACGCCTCGAGCGGCGTTGTCTGGGATTATAGTCCCCAAGAGACCGAACGAAGGAACTCCAATGGTGTGGCAAGGCGTAAGCAGCTCCCCATATATAGTCCCGCATATACAGCGGAATTTTCTGGAAGAGGAACTCGAACCCGCCGAAAAGGAAATTACCAGAACAGCGGGAAGGCGCACATAAGGATAGTATTGTACGAGCCATTGCTGCGCAGCTATTCGCTCTAAAGGGCCAGTCGAAGGCGCTAACAATCCGGGCGGCTAGGAAAAGGGGCAGGCATATCTCCTCAGGACTGGTAGTTTCCACAAGCACCGTCATAGTGGGATACGCGATCTAAGTATACCACCAGCCTTTTCCCTCGGGGCAGACTCTGGACGTGGTAGACTACATCATTAATCCTTTTCACCACGAGATACGACCCTTTCCACGGTTGTTGAAGCTTGGGACAACGTCCGGTAAGGCAATACAACCACACCAGATCATCCTGCTGGAAATCTTGGCTGTTGGTTTACTGGTCGTAGCGGATCATTATCTCGTTGCTCGCTACCTGGTTGTGTTGACGGGATATCCCATATAGTCGTGAAGATATCCAAAGGTTCTCCACGTAGTCGATTTCTGGCTGTTCTGCCCCAGAGAGGCTCCCTAACATCACATAGCATTGTAGACGTAGATCCCTGCCGAAGACCAAACTAGCTAGTGTTAGCCCGGTGGTGTCGTGCGTTGACAAGCGGTAGAACAGCAAAACTGGTACCCTGACACCCCAGTCCCTTTGGTGATTCGCTACCACCTTCCTCAAATGTTCTTCTAGAGTATTAATATGATGGATCATGCCGCCTTACTGCGGGTAAAGAGGTGTTGTAAGCGTGTTGCGCACTTGAAATCGCTCCAGTGCTTCCATCATCAGGTTTGACTCGAAGTTATACCCTGATCGCTGTGTAGCTCCAACAGTACTCCAAAGCGGTACTTCGTAATCGTCCTTTCCTTCTGGTTAGAAATGGCATACACCTCCGGCCACTTGGTGAAGTAATCCATATACTTATTACCTCCATCGAACACAGGGAATGGTCCAGCTACGGCGATGAGTTCGAAGGGTGCTCCCAATTATACTGCTGGATGCGATTCCGGCTCCTGGTCTGTGGGCCGCAACTAGCCGCACATACATGACATTGGCGGCATTACCTCTCAGCGTCCACATTTAGCCTCAAACAATAGTACCTGTGTCGGAGCGTTTCGATTGTTCGGTTGGGTCCAAGATGTTCTTTGGAAGTCCCCACTTGTCTACCCCAGGACTTTCGTCATCGTAATCCGAGGAGGATCAACTGCTCTCGCTATGTCTTCCCGCCAAGTGACTCCCAAACTCTGAATAACACATCTTCCTTGGTCTTCAATGAGTCCGATTGGGTCCAGTAGTACTTATATACACTACTCCTGGACGTGATGCCATTCCAGCTCGGCCTAGATCCTTCCTTCACTCCCTTAGGAGTGGCCCCAAGTCGCGTCTGCCCGCTGCTATTTCCTCAGGCCTGCGCTATCATATTCTACAAGCACCGCCGAAATCGCACAGGTAGTTGCGGTACCCTCCTTCTCCTACACCTTAGTGCAGTGACGCACTCTTCTGGGCAGGGTATTCTTGACATGGCATCCGCATTGGAGTGGCTTCTTCCTCTCCGATGTTCTGATTTTTAGTTGTACTCTTGGAGCCTCTGGACCCAACGTGCTGTCAGGTCCTCTAGATTCTTTAAGCTCAGCAGCCAAATGAGGGCGGAGTGGTCAGTCCTCAGGTGGAATGGCTGATCGTACAATTTCGTCTCCAGTGGTCTAGGGGTACCATGTTAGCCTCTAGTTCCCGAGGTGTTGGTTTCAAACACGACAGGGTCGATCCTGGGTCAGGACAGTATGCCTCCAATACCGCTGTCGCTGGCATCGGTTTCCATGATCAAATTGCCGCCCGGTTGTGGAAAACCTAAGACAGGCGCACTGCAGTGTCCTAAATATCAGCACCTGAAACGCATCCTCGATCTCTTCTCCCATCATGTAAGGTCGGTATTCTTCCGTCAGACGAGCTTCGGGATGTTGGAAAAACCTCGGACGAACGGACGGCAGTAGCTGCATAGGCCAATGAAACTGCACAACTCTCGTTTATCTTTCGGGCGAAGCCAGTCTCTTATAACCCGGCCTTCACCGCGTCCACGGCCATCCCAGTTATTGAAACTATGTGGTCTAAGTAGTTAACATCCTTGCAGAAGAGTTGGTTCTTCTTCACCTTCAGCTTCAGGTTAGCTGCCTGCAGTCTCTAAAATATCTTGAGATGGTCTTGGAAGGTGCTGTCAATGACGATTGTATCGTCCAGATACAGTAGGCAGGCGTCGTTAGTCAACCCCCTGATCGGTGTTCCATGAAGCGCTATAAGTTGGCTGGCGCGTTGCAGAGGCCAAAAGGCATAAGCGTAAACTACCAAATCCTTTGGCTTGCCAAGACTGTGGAATACTTCTTGTCTCTGGGATTTAGGGCCACTTGCCGACATCTGATTTCAGATCCAGTGTCGAGGACCATTGGGCACCAGCAAGAGCGTCCAGGGTGTCGTAAATCCGGGGCAAGGGAAAATTGTCCTTTCGGGTGACCCATTTAAGTTCTATAGTCCCCGCAGAAGCGCAGCTCGCCGTTCTTCTTGTTCACCAAGACTAAGAGTGCATCAAGGGCTGTCAGATTCTTCGATTATCCCCCTGAATCTCACGTCCTCCAACATGTTGCATACCTCCATTTGCTTCGACAGATGAACAAGTCTTTGTAGCTTCCGGATAGCTCGAGTGTCTCCGGTATCAACATAGTGCAGTACTCGGATGTTACGGCCATAATCATCGTTCTCCTGACTGAAGACAGATTGGTAACTTCTAAGTGGATGCCAGACCCTTTCCAGTTGCTCCGCGTTCAGATGGTCGCCCGGCCTCTTCAGCAAGTCTTCCACAAGGGCCCCAAATCTTGCGTCGGTGCTGGACCCTCAGATCCATCGCACGGCGATACACTCGCAGTTGGTCCCCATTCTCTCAACTCCGGACACCGTTGATGTCGGAATCGCATGCAAGACCCTTGCTGTCCATCCCTAGAGGCTCGATATTATCTGTGCTTCCTCCTCTGCTCATCATGTCGGAATTGTTGGCGGAAGACTTCGAAAGGTTACATTCCAGGTATTTGGATGGCTTGAAACGAGCAGATATTGTCCCGTTCTGAGTTCCGACCTTTAAGTCCTTAAGATTTCTGTCAAGCATTTCTTCCACCATGGCCTTCCTTGGCGCTACCGTCGACTCTTAATTCCAGGACGCTAAGCCGTTCCCGAAGTCCTTCGGAGCGTTAAGGCTTTGGCCAAGGTCTTTCACTTCCCCGCCGAATTCTTCCACGTCTTTCTTCATGCAGGCCGGTCGTTCGTCAATTTTTGTCGACATTTTTGTCCTCATTTCTGTCTGCAACTTCTCCATTTCGGATTCCATTTACTCCTCCAGCTTCTGCTTCCAAATATCATTTTCATGTCCATCTTCCCAATTGTGGAATCCATTGTCGTTATTCCAATTCCCTTCTTCTTTCTGAATTTCATTGTGTTGACTTCAGCTAGCAATTCTTTCATCATCTCTTCCATCCTGACGTTGAATCCGATCCTGACACCACTGTAACAAATGACAACTCCAACTGCTACGACACAACTTTATTCGCCGCTTAGACGCTCAGCGTGGCCCAACTTCTTCGCCGCACTCAGCTGTCGACTGCATTCGACTGCCTCTCTGACTAAAACGACTCACTCTCGGACTCGAGTTTCAGCTAGTAGGCTGAGATTCAGCCTGGGTGTTTTTGCTGCGTGCCCACCTTCAAAAGGATTTTATCACAGGATTTTTGTTTTGGGATGAGTACTTTAGATCGCTTTTCTGTTTTGGGATGGAGAGGTTAGAAAGTGGTAGGATGTTGCTCCTCGACGGTGTCTCTTAGCGTGCGGCGTCCCTTCTGCATCCTGGTGGGAGTGGTTTTAAAACATGTAATTTTATTGGCTGGAGGAAAGAATTTCGAATAAAATCAGCTCTTGGCTGAATTTAGAACTGAGATCAAATTTAGCCGCTGTGGTGATGCTCCAGGTTTATCTGGCCCGCAAGACATGCGGGGAACCCAATATCGCCTGAAGCGGCGAGGCTCAAGCGACCCCCTTAAATAGTCCCCGTATGCACAGCGGAATCTTCCGGAAGGGGAAACTATTGGAACCTGCCGAAAAGGATATTACCAGAACAGCTGGAAGGCGCACTTAAAGAGAGTATTGTACGGGCTCTGTTGCGCCGGACATCTGTTATAAAGGGCCGGCTGAAGGCGCTAACTATCTGGGTGGCTAGGCAAAGGGGCCGGCATGCCACACAAAGGCGCGGCCTGTCGGCATATTGGCGCATGTGGTCACATTATGCTACTAATTTTTCCTACCTCCTTAATGCACAATGGGGGGACAGAATAGCTATTTAATTGGTTCTGCACCTTTTAGATGAAGCACCTCGTAAACTCTAAACTCCATTTTGCTCAATTCTTTTTTTTCCAACATTCTTTATTCAAAATGCTTCTTGGAGCAAACTTCATAACTTACTGTGTGAAATTTTCAGAAAGGCTTCGGAAAATCCGGATTTATATCTTTGTATAACTGGTTGAAAATATTAAATATTTCAGGAGAAATTAAATATTTCCCATAAGTCACAATGAAAAGTTGAAAAGTTCAATAACTGTACAGCAATGTTTTTCTTAAACTTATTAAAATTAAGAAATGCCAGCACAACAATTTCTTTATGTTTATATACTAAGCTCAAATTATGAATTTGTGAGAGATACGATAAAAGGTGGGAGCATTTCATATTGCAGTATAAACTAGTGGCTAATCGCAGCTCTAGCTGCGAATTAAAGACTAATTGTTCTAGTTCTAGTTTGAAAAGGGGTGGGTTTTATGCCCAAGCACTGCGACCTTAAAGATCTATTGCGCATCCCCCCTTTCATCAGTTAAGTAGTCTGCTGCTTGATATGAACTTAACCAGACTGCTAACTGAGGCTTTCGTTAGTTCATCTATCTTTGGAAAGTGTTTGCCAAAAATACTTGCTCTTTGATTCGCAAGAGCAGGGCAATCATATAGTAGATGAGAGTAGTATAAGTTCCGGATGAGCCAATTGGATTAACGATAATACTGCCGCTAGGGGCGCTAGTGTCGCTAGTGTCGCTGTTAATCCGCGGATTAAGAGCGATGGCTGTAAGTTTGAAAAGCGCCATGAGCGGAAGGATTATCGTTATTGCAATTGGCTAATCCGGGACGAGATAAAAGAATTGAGGATTAGGGAAAGATGAACGAAAAAACAGGAAGTGACGTGGAGTGTTTTGATTGGTCAAAATAAGACGAAATGTGATTGTTTCGTTAATTCGGGTGGAAGATGAAGAAAGGAAGATGAAAGAGTATGGAGGACACGTGATGGAGAGGAGCGGAGCGGCGAGGTGTTGTCTGTGCGGAGGTCGGGACTGAAAGAGGGAAAAGATGGGGAACGAGGGATAAAAAGTATAACAGAAAGTGACGTGTGAAGTTGTGATTGGTGGGAATAAGAAGTGATGTTATTGGTGGAAAGGAAAAAATGAAAGTTGTTGATTGGTAAGAATGAGAGAGATTATGATTGGTGGAAAGAAAATGGTGTGAGAGTGGGGTATGTTGGAGGTGATGGAAAAGGTAAGTTTTCCTACCAACATGATTTGCAAAAGACTCTCCAGAACTCATCAGCAACTTTTGAACGTTGGATGGTAGTTTTCTTGAGTGGATAGAGAGATGGGGCGATATGAGATGCGGTGGCGAAAATGGGAACTAAACAAGATGGCGGAGACAAGAGGTCTAAGGACGAGGAAATTTCGAGGTTAGTGGTCAACATGGCGGACGCAAGAGGTGGGGGCAAGGAGACGCGGTGGTGAGAATGGGAACTAAAAGAAGATGGCGGAAGCAAGAGCTTAGAAGAGCAGATTTTGAGGTTAAAATAGTGGGAACTAAAACTGGCGGAGGGTCAGCGACAAGGAGATGCGGTGGCCAACGTGAGAACTAAACAAGATGGCGGACGCAAGAGGAGGGTAAGGAGATTTGAGGTTAAGATTTTTAGGTTAAAACAGGACGTAAGCATGAGAACGAAATCCAAGATGGCGAAGGCAATGGTGTGGACGAGGAGATGTGAGGCGCGGTGGCGAAAATGGGAACTAAACAAGATGACGAAGACAAAAAGTCTAAGGACGAGGAGATTTCGAGGTTAGTGGTCAACATGGCGGTCGCAAGAGGTGGGGGCAAGGAGATTTGAGGTTAAGATTTTTAGGTTAAAACAGGACGTAAGAAGGGGAACTAAATCCAAGATGGCGGAAGGCAAGGGTGGGACGAGGAGATGTGAGACGCGGTGGTAAAAATGGGAACTAAACAAGATGGCGGAGGCAGGAAATCCAGGTTAAAAATATGAGGTAAACGTGGAGAACTTAAACCAAGATGGCGGAGGCGTAGTGGTGAAAATGGGAACTAAACAAGATGGCGGAGGCAAGAAGTCGAGGGACGAAGAGATTTGAGGTTAGGGTCAACATGCGAAAGATGCCGAACGCAAAAGATGGTGACGAGGAGATTTGATGTTGTGAAAACTAAACAAGATGACGGACGCCCGTGGTCAAGAAGATTTCACAAAAGAAAAAATAAATATCATACCTTGAACGAGAATGTGGAAGAAAAACACACGAAAGAATTAGTTTAAAATATTTATCTCACATCCTAAATTAGTATTGCGTGCAATATTCTCTTCGTACACTTCAATTTCAGTTCCTATCCTAGCACACCTACCACATTTACTTCTACCAGAAATTAATAGCTTGTCGGCTTATTTCATGTTCATATACCTTTTCAACGCATTTCGTTTAGAGGTATTGTTTATTTGTTTTTTCATGGCAATACGTTTTTGGCATAAGTATTTTGCATTAATTTTATATAATGGATTGCGAAAATGGAAGTTTCTATTTGTATTTATGACAACTATGAAAATACAAGGAGAAGGAAAGGAGCCCTGTCTACGTAAAACGATTTAGGCGAAATGAAAATAAGCACACAAACAAACAGGCTTCATGGTGATATATATTTCAACTGAAAATGTGCAGTGCAAACAAACAAATTCCACACAATGACAAAATTGAAAATGTATATATTTTAACACAAAAGTGTGCAGTGCAAAAGAAAATAAAAAAAATTAAATAGGCACACACACACACTATAATTGTAGCGAGATGCAAGGGAATTGGTATGTTTTAAGTTATAGTTAAATATTTGTAAGAGCTTGTTGATATGTGGAGTAATGGATACACTTTGCATTACCATCACGAAAAAAATAATAAAGAATTTGAGAAAAAGTATAAGTATTGGAAAATTTAAGGGATAAGAAACAATTTCTCGAAAATGGTTCACTCAACAAAAAATGGATGACATAAAATCTGTATTTTAACGTGATGTACACTTTTTGTGTAGAACAATTTTGACTATAACTTATGGTTCACCCGCTATGCAAAAGACGTTCATAATGAAGAATACTTTTGGAAGCATACCCAGAAAATTGGAGATATACATTTGATTTGTTATAAAAATATGTGTGTGTGCGAGTATGTGCCTAGTATCCGTGCGCCGACAAGGGAAAACGACGACATTATAGAAAAACTTCATCATTGGCCTACCGGACAGAGACAACCACGAAAAACCTGAAAAAAAGCTCTAAGAGTATTCTAACGCCTACGGATCTGGAAAACCCATGAAAACAAGATAGAAAGAGCTTGAGAAAACGCTGTAGCAAACGCCTACGGACCAGAGAAAAATGTCGAAAAAAGTAGAAAGGGCTTTAGCAAGCGCCTACAGACTAGGAAAGCCACGAAAAAAAAGAGGTTTGTGCGCACCCAGCATTTACCCAAAAACAAGGTAAAGCCACGAAATAGGAGAAAGAACTTAAACAATAGCCTACCGACAAGGGAAAACCACGAAAAAACAGAAAGAGGTACGACAACCGCTCCAGCAATGGCCTACCGACCAGGGAAAAACTATGAAAACGGAAAAATAACATGCATACGTATACGGAGCAGATAAAACCCCAAAAAATAGAAAGAGTTTGTGAGCGAATGTATGTGTGTGCGAGTATGTGCCTAGTATCCGTGCGCCGACAAGGGAAAACGACGACATTATAGAAAAACTTCATCATTTGCCTACCGGACAGGGACAACCACGAAAAACCTGAAAAAAGCTCTAAGAGTATTCTAACGCCTACCGATCTGGAAAACCCATGAAAACAAGATAGAAAGAGCTTGAAAAAAAAGACGGATAATATAAGTATGACAACTGTAACGGTTTACGGCAAACGCGCGCGCGCCGCTCAATGCGTCACGCCGGGCAATATTTTTCAAGTTATTGCGCAGTTTGCAGCTCTTTAATAGCAGCGGCCATATCGTGACGCACATCGACTGCTGATTACCACTCTTGCGTCTGCCATGTAGACCACTAACCTCAAATCCCCTCGTTCTTGACTTCTTGTCTCCGCCATCTTGTTTAGTTCCCATTTTTGCCACCGCTCCTCAAATCTCAGAGCCAGATTGCCGGCAAGAACAGATCTCGTTCATTCACATCTCGACGGTTGACTTCGACAGTAGCTACTGTGAACACCTGCGTCGTACACTTTTTGACCGCTTTCGACCGGCAATGAGAACCCTGCTCCTACGTACGCTAGCGACCATTACGATGGTCCAGTACCAGGTTTTTGGTATAGTTAAATTACGTCTGTGCAAAGGGCGTCTGTACCGCTTTAAAAAACCTAGGTATATCAGTGCGTAGTGATGTTGGTTGATCTTAAAGCTGGTTAAGCATTTTCAGAAACAGTTTGCTTTTATTTTTTCGCGTCGCGTGAAGCTGCTGCGCTTTTGGTGACGCATCAACACCAGTAAGAGGTCTCCTTACCCTCCTCTTGCGTCCGCCATCTTGTTCAGTTCTCACGTTGGCCACCGCATCTCCTTGTCGCCGACCCTCCGCCATTTTTAGTTCCCACTATTTTAACCTCAAAATCTGCTCTTCTAAGCTCTTGCTTCCGCCATCTTCTTTTAGTTCCCATTCTCACCACCGTGTCTCCTGGCCCCCACCTCTTGCGTCCGCCATGTTGACCACTAACCTCGAAATTTCCTCGTCCTTAGACCTCTTGTCTCCGCCATCCTGTTTAGTTCCCATTTTCGCCACCGCGTCTCATATCGCCCCATCTCTCTATCCACTCAAGAAAACTACCATCCAACGTTCAAAAATTGCTGATGAGTTCTGGAGAGGCTTTTGCAAATCTTGTTGGTAGGAAAACTTACCTTTCCCATCACCTCCAACATACCCCACTCCCACACCTTTTTCTTTCCACCAATCATAATCTCTCTTATTCTTACCAATCAACAACTTTCATTTGTTCCTTTCCATCAATAACATCACTTCTTATTCACACCAATCACAACTTCACACGTCACTTTCTGTTATACTTTTTATCCCTCGTTCGCCATCTTTTCCCTCTTTCAGTCCCAACCTCCGCACAGACAACACCTCGCCGCTCCGCTCCTCTCCATCACGTGTCCTCCATACTCTTTTATCTTCCTTCCTTCATCTTCCACCCGAATTAACGAACCAACCACATTTCGTCTTATTTTTACCAATCAAATCCCTCCACGTCACTTCCTGTTTTTCGTTCATCTTTCCCTAATCCTCAATTCTATCTCCTCGTCACCATCTGTTGCGTTCGACATCTTTCGCATGTTGACCCTAACCTCAAATCTCTTCGTCCCTCGACTTCTTGCCTCCGCCATCTTGTTTAGTTCCCATTTTCACCACTACGCCACCGCCATCTTGGTTTAAGTTCTCCACGTTTACCTCATATTTTTATCCTGAACTTCCTGCCTCCGCCATCTTGTTTAGTTCCCATTTTTACCACCGCGCCTCACATCTCCTCTTCCCACCCTTGCCTCCGCCATCTTGGATTTAGTTCCCCTTCTTACGTCCTGTTTTAACCTAAAAATCTTAACCTCAAATCTCCTTGCCCCCTACCTCTTTCGACCGCCATGTTGACCACTAACCTCGAAATCTTCTCGTCCTTAGACTTTTTATCTTCGTCATCTTGTTTAGTTCCCATTTTCGCCACCGCGCCTCACATCTCCTCGTCCACACCATTGCCTTCGCCATCTTGTATCTCGTTCTCATGCTTACGTCCTGTTTTAACCTAAAAATCTTAACCTCAAATCTCCTCACCCTCCTCTTGCGTCCGCCATCTTGTTTAGTTATCACGTTGGCCACCGCATCTCCTTGTCACCGACCATCCGCCATTTTTAGTTCCCACTATTTTATCCTCAAAATCTGCTCTTCTAAGCTCTTGCTTCCGCCATCTTCTTTTAGTTCCCATTCTCACCACCGCGTCTCCTTGCCCTCACCTCTTGCGTCCGCTATGTTGACCACTAACCTCGAAATTTCCTCGTCCTTAGACCTCTTGTCTCCGCCATCTTGTTTAGTTCCCATTTTCGCCACCGCATCTCATATCGCCCCATCTCTCTATCCACTCAAGAAAACTACCATCCAACGTTCAAAAATTGCTGATGAGTTCTGGAGAGTCTTTTGCAAATCTTGTTGGTAGGAAAACTTACCTTTCCCATCACCTCCAACATACCCCACTCCCACACCTTTTTCTTTCCACCAATCATAATCTCTCTCATTCTTACCAATCAACAACTTTCATTTGTTCCTTTCCACCAATAACATCACTTCTTATTCCCACCAATCACAACTTCACACGTCACTTTCTGTTATACTTTTTATCCCTCGTTCCCCATCTTTTCCCTCTTTCAGTCCCGACCTCCGCACAGACAACACCTCGCCGCTCCGCTCCTCTCCATCACGTGTCCTCCATACTCTTTCATCTTCCCTCCTTCATCTTCCACCCGAATTAATGAAACAATCACATTTCGTCTTATTTTTACCAATCAAAACACTTCACGTCACTTCTTGTTTTTTCGTTCATCTTTCCCTAATCCTCAATTCTTTTATCTCGTCCCGGATTAGCCAATTGCAATAACGATAATACTTCCGCTCATGGCGCTTTTCAAACTTAAAGCCGTCGCTCTTAATCCGCGGATTAACAGCGACACTAGCGACACTAGCGCCCCTAGCGGCAGGATTATCGTTAATCCAATTGGCTCATCCGGGACTTATACTACTGATGAGTAACAGTCTCATCTCCTTCTAGGCATCTACTACAGAGAGGGTTTTTAAACAAGCCCATTCTGTATAGATTAAACTTTAGGGCACAGTGTCTTGTAATGAATCCTGTTGCCCATGCAAGTCTTCTTCTACTATGACCGCGCAAGTACTTTGCCCGGCTGTTATCCAGGTCTGTAATAAACAACTTGGAATATCTGCAACCCTCAATGGAATTCCAGTAGTTCTTATGTTCTGCTTGAACCCAGCACTTAATAGCCTGTTTCACTGGTCTGTAGGACACTCCCACTACAGGCTCCGGTCCAAAAAATTGGATTTCACTGTCAATCTTGGCTGCTTCATCTGCTTTCTCATTGCCTGGTATACCTGTGTGTCCTGGCACCCACGTAAGTTGAGCCTTATTGTGTTCAGCCAGTGTCATTAAGGATTCTCGGCATTCTGAGAGGAACTTTGATTTTATTGATGGTGATTCAAGAGCTTTAAGAGCAGCTTGATGTCTGAGAGGATAAGAACACTTCTATTCTTATATCTCCTGTTAATGCTTTCCATGACAGTGGCTAGGATTGCATAAACCTAAGCCTGGAAAACTGTTGCTAAGGTACCCAGACTATAAGAAATCTTGGTGCCATTACCGTAAAGCCCAGCCCCCGTTCCTGATTTGGTTCTAGAACCAAGACTAATTGTTGAAAGCAGAAATTTATTTATGAAGAATGTTCCTATACTTAATTGCACATAACCTAAAACACAATATTGTGAGTAAATTTCCACTCTAGCAATAGAGTTTTCATTTTGAATAGCGTTGCGGTCTAAGGAACTTGCATGTCTTTCACAAGTATTTTATACTGTCATTCGTATTCTGGATCTTGCTGTTGAAGGATCCCATAGCACTATACCACGTCGATGTCAACGTCCACTTACATAGTGACTCATCATTAAAAACACAGAATAAAATATACACAAATTAAATATGTAACCCAATATAACACATTGAACAGAACAAAATAATAGTATTTATGCGGCATTAATTCTAGTATACACCCCAAATTTCAAACTCGAATTAATAATAATAATAATAATAACAATAATAATAATAATGAGTTGTTTGGCAAATGTAATGCGCATCAGTGGTAGGATAAGTTCGTTTAAATTTATTTTGTACAACGATGGATTTTTGCATAACATTTCAGAACACACTTAGTATTTATTATAAGTAGCCCATTGTTACGCGACACAGTCAATGTTAAACAAATTACCACTACTTATTAAAGTGAACATGAAATATCCTTGCTATATAAACATTGTTAAGAATATTGGAGAGAATGTGAACTGTTTGTGAATTTAGAAAACAATTCGTTTCATGTTCACATCTAATCCTATTGACAAGACTGTATGTGTTTCAGAAATGCTTTTATAAACTTCGGGTATGGGTTCCTTACACCACAAGAAGGAAAAAAGTTCATATGAACATATGTCCCATAAACCTTTGTTTTCTCGTTAGGAGGTGTTCAACACAGTGGTACACTTATAACACACAAAACTCCTCTTGCTTCTATGCATCCCTCTACTCGTCGAATCATGGAATGTCACACCCTGTAAAAAACTCCGGGATGGTGTCGAATGGTTTCACAGGCTTCCATGACACGTCGATGAAGCGTTTCTGCATCCGGGATGGCTGCTCCATAAACCAATGATTTAAAATGCCCCCAGAGCTAAAAATCCACAGGATTGAGGTCGGGAGATCGTGCAAGTCATGGAACTGGTCCTCATGGATACTGGCTATCCATCGGTCATGGTAAATACCAGTGCATCTCGAACAATGTGACTAAAATGTGCCGGAGCCAGGCATTTATCACATTTATCAGCAAGGTGGCGATAAACATCGACAAAGGTTGGATGACTCGGTTGTCTTCGGTCTGGAAACTCCATCTGATAGTGCCGTGCAGCCTCGCGTCCATTACCATTCGCGCGACCGTACATGAAAACCATGTCTACGTGTTCACGAAATATCCAGCAATGGTGGAACGAAACACGTGCAGTTAACTCACTACATGTACACAATTGAAACGTTGAAAACAGACTAATGACAAATGACAAACGTAAACAAGTCTCCATGGCAACACTTCGCCATCTACCGTATGTAGTACAATGGGTCAACGCCTTCTATGAATGCATAGAGAAATTAAGTTTTGAGGTTAGACCCCGAAGGCCTTTGAACTCACACTTTCATTGTTACAGGAATAACGCGAAAACCAAGGATTATGAGACATATGTTCATATAAACTCTTTTCCTTCTTTTGGTGTGAGGAACCCATACCCGAAGTTCGTAAAAGTATTTCTGAAACACCCGGTATAACTGACCATAAGACGGTAGGCAATTTATGGGAGTAGCTACACCTCCTCAACAAAGTATTTGTCTGCACTTTATAAAGTTCTAGCAGCCAAATTAATGGAGGGGAAAAAAGAATTATTTTTATATAAGGATCAAACGTAATACAGTTTACAGGTTTTGGCGGTTTTTCAGATTGTTCGTTTCATCAGTTTTATAAATTGTTTAACAAAATGCCAAAATCACAACTCTTTTGTATGCGGTAAAAGATTAAAATGAGTTTTATTTGTGGACATTCTTTAACTGCTGTGGTTCTTAACGTCCCATTCTACATTGGGCGTGAAAGACCGGTAATTTTGTTCAGAGGCCTCTTTATCACGCTTGAGGTTCTTTTACGTGCCATAAATCTACGACACGGGACCACAGGCTTTACTTCCCTTCCTAAGGAAGCCATGCTAAGGATTTTTTACGCCCGAAAAAAATGCATTGCCCTCCGCCGGGTTTCAGCCCGCGACCTCGGAAACTAGAGGGATTTTGAATATGATTTAAAAAAATTATTGCTTTATGAACTTTGAGACAGGATTAATAAGAGGAATTATATCTTTAGGTTTTGCTGATTTAGTATTTTTTTCATTTATTAACTCATGCGTTATTTAAGGCATAATTGTTTATATGTATATTATTATTTATTTATTTATAAATACGGTAACCACTACACCACGGAGGATGAGTTTTATAGTGGTGTTTTAAAAATTATCTTACATGCAATGAGTAGAACAATTCTTTTTATTACTTGATTTTACTATGGAAATAGGAGTTTTTATTTGACAGAGGAATAAAATGTCAGAGTTGCGAATTTTCAATGTTTTTGCCTTAATTCCTCATTTTCGTTAAATTGTTACGACTTCATGAATTTTATCTCTGCCAGTTTAAGTCACATGTCGATGAAAGTGTGTAGATGTATGCACTAAATAAAGCTAAAAGAAAGGGTATAAATTACCTTAGGAGTGAGTTTAGAAGTAGATGTCTCTTGTATATCTGGTGCCTACCTGCTTGCGCATTTTAGGTGTTTTACTTTTATAGCAAAATTACGATATGAAGACAACAAACGCAGCCATCTTGTCCTTATCGCACATGAGCAACGGGAACTGCCAACCTAAATGAGAAGTGAAATCCGCGGAAAAAGCGATGTGTTGTTACTTCTTCATTTTGTATTGCCGCTGACAAAAATGCAACACATTGTTATTAAACACTTTCCACCAAAAGTGTAATTTTTTTATTGTTATAGCGAAAGTTGTGTTATATTAAAATGTTATTTGAATTAAAAGTTTAATAAAGAAGTTGCTTTACAGTAACGCTGGTAGATAGTTAACCTAAGCTTATATAAAAAAACTAAACCTAACCTAACCTAATCTCCCGTGAATCAGAAACCTAATATTAGGAACGCACTGGTAACTAATTAAAACAAGGTTATATAAAAAAACTAAACCTTATATAACCTGCCGTGAATCAGAAACCTAAAGCTTATATAAAAAAACTAAATCTAACCTAGCCTCCCGTGATTCAGAAACCTAAGATTAGGAACGCACTGGTAACTAATTAAAACAAGGTTATATAAAAAAACTAAACCTAACCTTTCCTGCCGTGAATCAGAAACCTAAGCTTATAAAAAACCTAAATCTAACCTAACCTCCCGTGAATCAGAAACCCAAGCTTATATAAAAAAACTAAATCTAACCTAACCTCCCGTGAATCAGAAACCTAAGCTTATAAAAAAACTAAATCTAACCTAACCTCCCGTGAATCAGAAACCCAAGCTTATATAAAAAAAACTAAATCTAACCTAACTCCCGTGAATCAGAAACCTAAGCTTATATAAAAAACACTAAATCTAACCTAACCTATTGTGAATCAGAAACCTAAGCTTATATAAAAAAACTAAATCTAACCTAACCTATTGTGAATCAGAAACCTAAGCTTATATAAAAAAACTAAATCTAACCTAACCTATTGTGAATCAGAAACCCAAGCTTATATAGAAAAACTAAATCTAATCTAACCTCCCGTGAATCAGAAACCTAAGCTTATATAAAAAAACTAAATCTAACCTAACCTCCCGTGAATCAGAAACCCAAGCTTATATAAAAAAACTAAATCTAACCTAACCTCCCGTGAATCAGAAACCTAAGCTTATATAAAAAACTAAATCTAACCTAACTCCCGTGAATCAGAAACCTAAGCTTATATAAAAAAAAAACTAAATCTAACCTAACCTATTGTGAATCAGAAACCTAAGCTTATATAAAAAAAAATAAATCTAACCTAACCTATTGTGAATCAGAAACCCAAGCTTATATAGAAAAACTAAATCTAACCTAACCTCCCGTGAATCAGAAACCTAAGCTTATATAAAAAAAACTAAATCTAACCTAACTCCCGTGAATCAGAAACCTAAGTTTATATAAAAAACTAAATCTAACCTAACCTATTGTGAATCAGAAACCCAAGCTTATATAGAAAAACTAAATCTAACCTAACCTCCCGTGAATCAGAAACCTAAGCTTATATAAAAAATAATAAACCTAACCTAACCTGCCGTGAATCAGAAACCTAAGCTTATAAAAGAACTAAATCTAACCTAACCTCCCGTGAATCAGAAACCCAAGCTTATATAAAAAAAACTAAATCTAACCTAACTCCCGTGAATCAGAAACCTAAGGTTATATATAAAAAAGCTAAACCTAAACTAACCTCCCGTGAATCAGAAACGTAAAAAGTTAATAAACCTAAAATAAAAAGTAATTAGTTACGCAGGCTGAGAACGTTGGCGGTATTTGTTATTCATATGTTGCCAGCATTGTGTTGGAGGTAGACGATGACATAGGATGATATCTGTCGTGCATGTAATATATCACTTTCATCGCGTAAAGTAAAGCAGAAAGTCGGAATTTTTAAAAGAATAGACGAATACTTTCTTGGGGGGATGTGTGTGTGTGTGTGTGTGTGTGTGTGTGTGTGTGTGTGTGTGTGTGTGTGTGTGTGTGTATTGTGCTGTTATGTGTTCGTATTACGTTTTGTAACTGTGTTATACCTCCAGCCAGTCACTTTACGTTGCTTGTCCCCTTGCTTAACGCACTCTTTGGTGTTCTTTTTTTCTCCTCTCTGCTTTGCGTGCGTGGCATGTGCTTTGGCCGTACGCGGTGAGTGGTGGATTTCTGTCGCATTGCAGGGTTAGCTCTCTGCCCGGCAACAAGTTATTCGGATTGTGGAAGGTTTTTTTTGGAATTGATTTAAGGAACTTCTTTTGTGATGTTTTGTGGATCGGCCTTATGTAAAGGTAGGCTTTGCTACGAGTTTGTATCTTGGTAATGGTGGGTGAAGTTTGGGGCGAAAACGTAATGTGTGTTTTAGACACGAATTCGTAAAGTGACTGGCTCTTGAAATTGTTCATATGCTTAGTATGTTTTGGTTCTTTTGTTTTGTTAAAATTTAATACTGGGTTTTAATGAGTCCAGAAAGTGGATCACACTTCTATCTCATTGGCTTCTCCATCTTAAGGAGTTTAAGAGTGTTTTCATTTATAAGGCAACTAATTAACTGTTAAAGTAAAACTCTCAATCCATTATTTGTCATTGTCTCAGAGAGAAAGAGATAAAATACAGGGAAACGAAATACCAGGAAATTCTGGAATATACGTTGTTTGTCTGTATAAGGCAAAGAAATGCAAGAATCAATTCATTCTTTACACAACTTATTCAAAGTATCATAAGAATCAGGAAAATTTAACTGTAACCACAAAGTACTACTGACCTTCTAGCTGAGTTATATTTTCAATACGTGATTTTCAGTGCTTGGTTAGTTTGAAGTTACAGAAATTGTATTGTGTTAATTATGGGAGCAGTAATTGCAGCCAAGAACCCTACCATGCTGAACTTTGAAAAACTGAAAACAGTTGCGTTGTAAAGTACATCTAGCTCAGCTGGACTTTGAAGCTTGCTGTTCCTAGAAGTTCATAAAAGTCTGTTTGGGTCTTGACTAGATAAGCATAGTTACTATTTGTGAGACCAAATCGTTTACACAAAAAGGGGGCAAGTAATGCTTCCAGGTTCTACTGTATTTTACAGTTTAAGAAAAGGTACCCGTTTATAAAATATTGGTCTGATATTTATAGTGGCCTTGTTTGTTAATTTTTGTTTTACTTAATTTTTGCTCTTTTTAAAAGTTGCCTTACTGCTCTGCACATTTGATGTTTTGGTTTGTTTACTTTTAAGCCATCTTTGTTTTACAGTTATTCTTTTAAGGTTGCTTTACGGTTGTGGTTATTAATGTTTGTTTATTTTTATCATTAAAGTACCAAAAAAAAAAAAAAAAAAAAAAGAGAGAAACAACTTATCAACAAGTAGTATATTTTTGAGAGTTCTGGTTTCCATCTTATTTTTTTCCCCTACGGCACTCGTTAGGGCTTCCCTTTTCGCTTGGCTGGGGTTCCCTAACTCAGTCAAACCTTATTAAGCGTCTGCATGGTTTCGCTGCCCTGCTCCAGTTTTATGTTTTGGGAGAAACAGTGCAACCATTGCAATATATATCTGTCCCTGATTTTTGAAACAGTAAGGGCCTACTCCAGGAATAGGACTACGGTTAGCAGAAAAGGAAGCAAATGCTCTTGCATTGTTATATTCTCTTATATGTTTCATGAAGTTAGCATTAACATTAAATCCTTAGAATTATTGTTTCACTGTGCCTGTGGAAAACGAAGCAAACCATTGTGGCAATATGAAGTGAAATGTCCATTCACAATTTCATTTATAAAATGCCTTGCTTCACAATGGTTGCATGGTTTCATTTAGCAAACCTACATTGAACTCTGGAAGAGAGTTTTCATTTTGAATACTGTTACGACCTAATGGACTTACATCTCTTTCACGAATATCTTGTATCCTCATTAGATTTCTTCTCTTTCTGCTGAAGAATCCCTACCACGCCGTGGACGTCCTAAACGATGACTCATTATTAAACAAACCAATATAACACAACGAACAGAACAAAATAAATAATACTTTTATGTCTGTGGCACCGTCTTGTTTTTAGCGAGTAAACATCTGGTGACAGTGCTACCAACGCTGTGATCAACGTATCACTTGTGTTTGATTGCAACAGATGTAGGTGACTAAAGGTAAAAACATCCAACTGTTGTAAAACTGATGACGTATCTTTGAACACAACAAAGTAATTTAGTTTTAAGCTTGTGGCACTGTCTTATTTTAGCCAGTAAACATCTGGTGACATGCTTACCAACGCTGTGATCAACGTATCACTTGTGTTTGATTGCAACAGATGTAGGTGACTAAAGGTTAAAACAGCCAATTGTTGTAAAACTGATGACGTATGTTTGAAAACACAACAAAGTAATTTAGTTTTAAGCTTGTGGCACTGTCTTTTTTTAGCCAGTAAACATTTGGTGACATGCTTAACAACGCTGTGATCAACGTATCACTTGTGTTTGATTGCAACAGATGTAGGTGACTAAAGGTTAAAACAGCCAATTGTTGTAAAACTGTTGACGTATGTTTGAACACAACAAAGTAATTTAGTTTTAAGCTTGTGGCACTGTCTTTTTTTAGCCAGTAAACATCTGGTGACATGCTTACCAACGCTGTGATCAACGTATCACTTGTGTTTGATTGCAACATATGTAGGTGACTAAAGGTTAAAACAGCCAATTGTTGTAAAACTGATGACGTATGTTTGAACACAACAAAGTAATTTAGTTTTAAGCTTGTGGCACTGTCTTTTTTCAGCCAGTAAACATCTGGTGACATGCTTACCAACGCTTTGATCAACGTATCACTTGTGTTTGATTGCAACAGATGTAGGTGACTAAAGGTTAAAACAGCCAATTGTTGTAAAACTGATGACGTATGTTTGAAAACACAACAAAGTAATTTAGTTTTAAGCTTGTGGCACTGTCTTTTTTTAGCCAGTAAACATTTGGTGACATGCTTACCAACGCTGTGATCAACGTATCACTTGTGTTTGATTGCAACAGATGTAGGTGACTAAAGGTTAAAACAGCCAATTGTTGTAAAACTGATGACGTATGTTTGAACACAACAAAGTAATTTAGTTTTAAGCTTGTGGCACTGTCTTTTTTTAGCCAGTAAACATCTGGTGACATGCTTACCAACGCTGTGATCAACGTATCACTTGTGTTTGATTGCAAGAGATGTAGGTGACTAAAGGTTAAAACAGCCAATTGTTGTAAAACTGATGACGTATCTTTGAACACAACAAAGTAATTTAGTTTTAAGCTTGTGGCACTGTCTTTTTTTAGCCAGTAAACATCTGGTGACATGCTTACCAACGCTGTGATCAACGTATCACTTGTGTTTGATTGCAACAGATGTAGGTGACTAAAGGTTAAAACAGCCAATTGTTGTAAAACTGATGACGTATGTTTGAACACAACAAAGTAATTTAGTTTTAAGCTTGTGGCACTGTCTTTTTTTAGCCAGTAAACATCTGGTGACATGCTTACCAACGCTGTGATCAACGTATCACTTGTGTTTGATTGCAACAGATGTAGGTGACTAAAGGTTAAAACAGCCAATTGTTGTAAAACTGATGACGTATGTTTGAACACAACAAAGTAATTTAGTTTTAAGCTTGTGGCACTGTCTTTTTTTAGCCAGTAAACATCTGGTGACATGCTTACCAACGCTGTGATCAACGTATCACTTGTGTTTGATTGCAACAGATGTAGGTGACTAAAGGTTAAAACAGCCAATTGTTGTAAAACTGATGACGTATCTTTGAACACAACAAAGTAATTTAGTTTTAAGCTTGTGGCACTGTCTTTTTTTAGCCAGTAAACATCTGGTGACATGCTTACCAACGCTGTGATCAACGTATCACTTGTGTTTGATTGCAACAGATGTAGGTGACTAAAGGTTAAAACAGCCAATTGTTGTAAAACTGTTGACGTATGTTTGAACACAACAAAGTAATTTAGTTTTAAGCTTGTGGCACTGTCTTTTTTTAGCCAGTAAACATCTGGTGACATGCTTACCAACGCTGTGATCAACGTATCACTTGTGTTTGATTGCAACAGATGTAGGTGACTAAAAGTTAAAACAGCCAATTGTTGTAAAACTGATGACGTATGTTTGAACACAACAAAGTAATTTAGTTTTAAGCTTGTGGCACTGTCTTTTTTTAGCCAGTAAACATCTGGTGACATGCTTACCAACGCTGTGATCAACGTATCACTTGTGTTTGATTGCAACAGATGTAGGTGACTAAAGGTTAAAACAGCCAATTGTTGTAAAACTGATGACGTATGTTTGAAAACACAACAAAGTAATTTAGTTTTAAGCTTGTGGCACTGTCTTTTTTTAGCCAGTAAACATTTGGTGACATGCTTACCAACGCTGTGATCAACGTATCACTTGTGTTTGATTGCAACAGATGTAGGTGACTAAAGGTTAAAACAGCCAATTGTTGTAAAACTGATGACGTATGTTTGAACACAACAAAGTAATTTAGTTTTAAGCTTGTGGCACTGTCTTTTTTTAGCCAGTAAACATCTGGTGACATGCTTACCAACGCTGTGATCAACGTATCACTTGTGTTTGATTGCAACAGATGTAGGTGACTAAAGGTTAAAACAGCCAATTGTTGTAAAACTGATGACGTATCTTTGAACACAACAAAGTAATTTAGTTTTAAGCTTGTGGCACTGTCTTTTTTTAGCCAGTAAACATCTGGTGACATGCTTACCAACGCTGTGATCAACGTATCACTTGTGTTTGATTGCAACAGATGTAGGTGACTAAAGGTTAAAACAGCCAATTGTTGTAAAACTGATGACGTATCTTTGAACACAACAAAGTAATTTAGTTTTAAGCTTGTGGCACTGTCTTTTTTTAGCCAGTAAACATCTGGTGACATGCTTACCAACGCTGTGATCAACGTATTACTTGTGTTTGATTGCAACAGATGTAGGTGACTAAAGGTTAAAACAGCCAATTGTTGTAAAACTGATGACGTATGTTTGAACACAACAAAGTAATTTACTTTTAAGCTTGTGGCACTGTCTTTTTTTAGCCAGTAAACATTTGGTGACATGCTTACCAACGCTGTGATCAACGTATCACTTGTGTTTGATTGCAACAGATGTAGGTGACTAAAGGTTAAAACAGCCAATTGTTGTAAAACTGATGACGTATGTTTGAACACAACAAAGTAATTTAGTTTTAAGCTTGTGGCACTGTCTTTTTTTAGCCAGTAAACATCTGGTGACATGCTTACCAACGCTGTGATCAACGTATCACTTGTGTTTGATTGCAACAGATGTAGGTGACTAAAGGTTAAAACAGCCAATTGTTGTAAAACTGATGACGTATGTTTGAAAACACAACAAAGTAATTTAGTTTTAAGCTTGTGGCACTGTCTTTTTTTAGCCAGTAAACATCTGGTGACATGCTTACCAACGCTGTGATCAACGTATCACTTGTGTTTGATTGCAACAGATGTAGGTGACTAAAGGTTAAAACAGCCAATTGTTGTAAAACTGATGACGTATGTTTGAACACAACAAAGTAATTTAGTTTTAAGCTTGTGGCACTGTCTTTTTTTAGCCAGTAAACATCTGGTGACATGCTTACCAACGCTGTGATCAACGTATCACTTGTGTTTGATTGCAACAGATGTAGGTGACTAAAGGTTAAAACAGCCAATTGTTGTAAAAATGATGACGTATGTTTGAACACAACAAAGTAATTTAGTTTTAAGCTTGTGGCACTGTCTTTTTTTAGCCAGTAAACATTTGGTGACATGCTTACCAACGCTGTGATCAACGTATCACTTGTGTTTGATTGCAACAGATGTAGGTGACTAAAGGTTAAAACAGCCAATTGTTGTAAAACTGTTGACGTATGTTTGAACACAACAAAGTAATTTAGTTTTAAGCTTGTGGCACTGTCTTTTTTTAGCCAGTAAACATCTGGTGACATGCTTACCAACGCTGTGATCAACGTATCACTTGTGTTTGATTGCAACAGATGTAGGTGACTAAAGGTTAAAACAGCCAATTGTTGTAAAACTGATGACGTATCTTTGAACACAACAAAGTAATTTAGTTTTAAGCTTGTGGCACTGTCTTTTTTTAGCCAGTAAACATCTGGTGACATGCTTACCAACGCTGTGATCAACGTATCACTTGTGTTTGATTGCAACAGATGTAGGTGACTAAAGGTTAAAACAGCCAATTGTTGTAAAACTGATGACGTATGTTTGAACACAACAAAGTAATTTAGTTTTAAGGTTGTGGCACTGTCTTTTTTTAGCCAGTAAACATCTGGTGACATGCTTACCAACGCTGTGATCAACGTATCACTTGTGTTTGATTGCAACAGATGTAGGTGACTAAAGGTTAAAACAGCCAATTGTTGTAAAACTGATGACGTATGTTTGAACACAACAAAGTAATTTAGTTTTAAGCTTGTGGCACTGTGTTTTTTTAGCCAGTAAACATCTGGGGACATGCTTACCAACGCTGTGATCAACGTATCACTTGTGTTTGATTGCAACAGATGTAGGTGACTAAAGGTTAAAACAGCCAATTGTTGTAAAACTGATGACGTATGTTTGAACACAACAAAGTAATTTAGTTTTAAGCTTGTGGCACTGTCTTTTTTTAGCCAGTAAACATCTGGTGACATGCTTACCAACGCTGTGATCAACGTATCACTTGTGTTTGATTGCAACAGATGTAGGTGACTAAAGGTTAAAACAGCCAATTGTTGTAAAACTGATGACGTATGTTTGAACACAACAAAGTAATTTAGTTTTAAGCTTGTGGCACTGTCTTTTTTTAGCCAGTAAACATCTGGTGACATGCTTACCAACGCTGTGATCAACGTATCACTTGTGTTTGATTGCAACAGATGTAGGTGACTAAAGGTTAAAACAGCCAATTGTTGTAAAACTGATGACGTATGTTTGAACACTACAAAGTAATTTAGTTTTAAGCTTGTGGCACTGTCTTTTTTTAGCCAGTAAACATTTGGTGACATGCTTACCAACGCTGTGATCAACGTATTACTTGTGTTTGATTGCAACAGATGTAGGTGACTAAAGGTTAAAACAGCCAATTGTTGTAAAACTGATGACGTATGTTTGAACACAACAAAGTAATTTAGTTTTAAGCTTGTGGCACTGTCTTTTTTTAGCCAGTAAACATCTGGTGACATGCTTACCAACGCTGTGATCAACGTATCACTTGTGTTTGATTGCAACAGATGTAGGTGACTAAAGGTTAAAACAGCCAATTGTTGTAAAACTGATGACGTATGTTTGAACACAACAAAGTAATTTAGTTTTAAGCTTGTGGCACTGTCTTTTTTTAGCCAGTAAACATCTGGTGACATGCTTACTAACGCTGTGATCAACGTATCACTTGTGTTTGATTGCAACAGATGTAGGTGACTAAAGGTTAAAACAGCCAATTGTTGTAAAACTGATGACGTATGTTTGAACACAACAAAGTAATTTAGTTTTAAGCTTGTGGCACTGTCTTTTTTTTAGCCAGTAAACATCTGGTAACATGCTTACCAACGCTGTGATCAACGTATCACTTGTGTTTGATTGCAACAGATGTAGGTGACTAAAGGTTAAAACAGCCAATTGTTGTAAAACTGATGACGTATGTTTGAAAACACAACAAAGTAATTTAGTTTTAAGCTTGTGGCACTGTCTTTTTTTAGCCAGTAAACATTTGGTGACATGCTTACCAACGCTGTGATCAACGTATCACTTGTGTTTGATTGCAACAGATGTAGGTGACTAAAGTTAAAACAGCCAATTGTTGTAAAACTAATGACGTATGTTTGAACACAACAAAGTAATTTAGTTTTAAGCTTGTGGCACTGTCTTTTTTTAGCGAGTAAACATTTGGTGATAGTGCTACCAACGCTGTGATAAACGTATTCAACTGCTGGATCGCAACAAATATAGGTGGCAATCGTTGTGAAATCGACGCATATTTTGCAAATATTTTGGGAATTAACGAAGTAATTTTAGAATTTAATAATTTTGTAACATTATAGAGACCGAGAACTTTCGATTGGTATGTTACACTTAGTCCATACTTTCGGGATTATTGCGAAAATTCGTGTAGAGCTTCAGATTATATATAGATAAGTGATTAATGATGAAGAAAAACATTCATGTCTATCAACTGTTTGACATAGGTCGTTAAAATGTTGTGTCCAGTATATTATGTTTTATGTTCTGTATATGTGGTAGACAATTCAATCAGTGGACTTTTGTATTTTCACAGACACGTTGCTTAAAGAACAAGTTTATATTGAAAATTATATTTGATTAAGTTTTTAAATGGCCTATATCATAAGCCCCTTCAGGTCTGTGACGGTCGCTTTTCAATATCTATTCTCATTTCAGAGATATGTGACTCACGCTGTATAATGAATATGGCTAGACAAAATCATGTGAATGTAAGTGCTGTATGTAAGCTGAACTTATGATATTAAGGTACTGATGTATGCTCTTGGCTCGTATTGTTCCTCTTGAACTAGATGGTTCATAGAATTGGAAATGCAGTCGTCGAAAGCTTTGCAAAACCTTAAGCAATAAATAGGATGTAAAAGAAAGGCTCAGTTTTAATTTCTGTCTAAAGCTGTAAATACGGAATTAAATAAATGGCTAAGAAGTGGTTGTTGCTTTATTAACTCCCTGCTCCTGCTGAAAAAACTGCCTGCTTTTTTCCTCGCATAAGCGATTTTCGAGATATCCGTTATTAGTGGTACGATTTGCTCAATACTTGCCATTCTTTAAAGTCCTGTCGATTTTCATTTGTTTCTCGCGATGTCATGGAGTATCCTGTCAATTTTCATTTGTTTCTCGGGATGTCATGGAGAGAGTATAGAATTTTAAGGCCAACGTATAGCGTCCAGTTGTTAAACATTTGACCATAGCTGTTCTCTTTGTATCTGTAACGAAATGTGTAATGTAGCTATTTCTGCAAAGGCTTATTTAAATTAGAATCGTGGTAGATAGAAAAATAAACTTCAGTAAGAATAATTTGTATAGCTACTAACAAACGATAGAGGGTGGGGAAGTCATGTGAATGTGAGACACCAGATGTTTAGGAAAATGTGCGTCTATGAACGGCATAACTCAAAAACGAAAAGTCCATTAAAAAGAAAATTTGGTATTTATGTTGAGTATCTTCCTAAAACTCTTCACATGTTCCATATTTGGAAGATGCTGTACGCTTTTGAGATACGCTGTTGTCTGTCTGTCTGTCTGTCTATCTGTCTCTCTCTCTCTCTCTATCTCTCTCTACGCACACATACAAGCACGGACCCTTTTTTAAAAAAAATCTTATATATTACAATCACATGACTTTCTGTATACACAATCACTATTTCTTGTTCTACAAACTATTCTGTCACCTTCACATGAATCGAGGTAAACTTTATAGAAACGGTTTCAATACACATTTCTTTTTAGGTGCAAGGGGGATAGAGCTGAAGCGATAGTCAAGTGTTTAAAAGGTGGGTCCTTTGAAATACCATAGTATTTATATGAATTCACGAGAGACAAAAGAGTGGTGACTAAGAACTTCTAAATAGACAAAGCATTGAGAAATCCAAACAATAACAACAGATACCTAGGAAATGACAGATGACGCAATAAATAAAGTTATTGGAAATAACTTGTGTGGTTTAACGAGATCCACAACCTTTGTAGTAAGTTTTTGTCTGTTTCATATAATTCACCAATTATACAACGATTACTGAGAATGAATTGGACTCCATAAGCTATTCGCAGAAAATTCATGATTGATATATATATATATATGTTAATGATGAGGAAATATTAATTTAAACATATGGTATTTTAATCTAATCGTTAAAGGCATTTTTGAGAACAGCAAAAACAACGAAATCTCTTTCATGTAAAGGGTAGTGTATGTTGAGGGATTTCTTAAAATCTTAGTATCCATACTTGAAAGATACTGAGCTTAAGACCATTTTCGATTAATTTTATTTTCTACAATAAGTAGAAGTATTGTATTCCACCCAAAAATTCGATACCACATTCTGCCAGTCTGTAAACAGCAGTATTAAAAGCAAAAAATCGTATAAACACCGAACTTTTATTTAAATTATCGTCTCCCAAGCATGCGACAATAAAATGTTGAAGAAAATCCTCACCTTTTGCTGGAGACAATTTCGTTACCTTTTATTCTAAAAAATAGTTGTTTGATTAAAATACCTATGTTAATGATAGCTACAGGACTAACGTATGTGCTTTTATATTTTCTGGGAACACTCTGTGAAGTCCTCTTCATTCCGAATGAATTGTTATTACTTATGAACTGTAAGATATGGACAAAAAGTATCGCATAAAATGTAGATCTTTTAAATGATAGTATTTGTGGTGGCATTAATCATTTCCGAGATATTCTTTATTATTGGTTTGAATTGTCAAGTACTTTATACTTTTTCAACTGCAATGTGGCTATTCGTTTCTTCTCGTGGTCAAAGCTGTCACATAGCGCCCCTTCTTAAAAGATTTGACTATCTCTTAAGTCTACTGTATTCCCTTATTCCCATTGTACCTATAACGAAATAAGTAATAAAGCATTTTTGTAAATGTTTATCTCATTTGATATGAAATACATAGAACAATAATGTTTTATAAAAATATTTTAGAAGAATGGGCAAGAAAGTCATGTAAATGTAACACAGATATCTTTGGTGGAATGTAATATTCCTCTGTCTACTACAGGTTGGTGCCATGCGCATTGCTTTGGTCTTCCTATACACAGTTTAGGAACTGTATTAATTAGAAGTAATCGCTATTTTATCTCTTGATTTTACACATCACCTGATGAATATGATTGTGTCATAATATTAATTTATAGCTATAACCAAATATACATATATTTTAATAACCGAAATAATTTTGCTTTATTACATTTTGTATTGCTTATTGCATCATATTCTTATTAGTTTTATTTCGCGAGGAAATATTAAGTTTTTACGGACTACCATATAAAGTTTAATGTTTATCAGAGAAGGTATATATAACGTCTCACATCGAGCCTAAACACTAATGTGCATGGGCAGTTCTTCCCTCGTGTGAAGAAATTCCTGACTTCTGTGAAACAACAAAGAGGTAGGTTACATTTCTAGTGATTAAATGTATTTTACACCACCCAGGAAGAGCTCAAGTATAATTTCTCAGCTAACATTCACATAAATTGTTATAGGTATAATATCTATTTAACCGTTGGATAGTCCACATTTTTTGATAACCTCCACCAAATGAAAATTTAGAAAGCAAAATACTTTACAGTTACACTGACTGTTTAAAAATATATTGCTTTTAAACCATTTTTACACTTGATAATGAGTTATAAAACCCTCTAATAATTGAAATAGTTTTAATATATGTAGACCACCTACGTATTGTAAGTAGAGGTAGTATTGAATTTCTACAAAAAATTCGACCCAAATATCACCGAAATGCACATATGGAGATTCCTTGAAGAAACAAACAAATAAAAAGGAAACACCATATACCTCTGTGAAAAGAATAACTGAAAACACCCAAATTTTTAATTAAATTCATCATCTTTAAGGATGCCACGCGAAGACTTACAACAAAATACATCCAACCTAAAGTACCCAATTTATTTATTCAGTATGAAAACGGTTTTATAAGCTATTCCGTGAAAATTGAAGCCATACATTTTATTTGTCATGGAAACAACTTTTAAAAAATCTGACGAAATATCTACATCAACATGACTTTCTCTATCCTCTATCTTTATTAGTGGCTATACAAACTATTCTTGTTAAAGCGTATTTTTCTATCTACTGCATAAATACAAAGAGAACAGCGATAGTCAAATGTTTAAGAACTGGACGCTATTTGCTGGTCTTAAAATTCCATACTGTTTCCATGACATCGCGAGAAACAACTGAAAATCGATGGGACTAAAAGAATGACAAGTATTGAAGAATTCGAACCTTTAATAACGGATATCTCAGAAACGGCTTATGCCACAAAAAACTTATATTCAGTATATTGTATGTTTTAAAGAGATCTACATTTATGTTTTGGTACGTTTTCATCTATCGCTTAACGTTTGCAAGTTATGCAAGATTATACAAAATTCGTTTCGAATGAAGAGGACTTCTTAGGCCATTCTCAGAAAATTAAAGATATACATTTCATTTTTCATGTAAATATCTTTCATATACGGTATTTTAATCAAAATGGTTACAGCCATTTTTAGAAAATCAAAATATTCGAAAAATGTTACATGTAAAGGGTAGCTGTGGGTGGGGTAATTTTCTTGAAAATCTTAGGTCACATTCTTGGAATATACTAAACTCAAATACCAAGTTTGGTATTTATCCGACTTTTCGTTTTTGAGCTATGATGTTCACAGACAGATACACACGGGCATGTTTCCAAAATGCTTTATTTGGATTCAGGCCGCCTCAAAATATATATTTCCGATGAAATCTGGATATCAACTTTTTGGGTGGAATGCAATACCTCCCCTACTTACTATACGTAACAGAGAAAGTAATAAGGTATTTTAATCAAAACAATTTGAGCCGATTTTGTGAAAATAAAAAATAACGATAAACTATCCACGTAATGCGTAGTTTGGGGTCAGGGTATTTTCGTGTCACATCCTTGGAAGACGCTGGACCGGAAATATATGTTTTGAGACCTCCTGAATCCAAACAAAAAACATGTTTGGAAACGTGTCTGTGTGCCTGTAAACAGCATAACTCAGAAACGAACAGTCGGATAAACACCAAACTTGGTATTTAGGTTCAGTATCTTCCAGAGATGCGACACGAAGGTTTTCAAGAAAATCCCCCCACCCCAGATTACCCTTTACATGGAACATTTTTCGAAAATTTTAATTTTCTCAAAAATGGCTCTAACGATTTTGATTAAAATATCATATATTTAAGATACTTTCATGAAAAATAAAATGTGTATCTTGAATTTTCTGGGAATGTCTCCAAAAGTATTCTTCGTTGTGAACGACTTTTGCATAACTGGTAAACCATAAGAGATAGACAAAATTTTACTACACAAAAAATGTAGATCGCGTTAAAATACATAATTTATGTCATATACATTTTTTTGTTGAGTGAACCATTTTCGAGACATTATTTGTTATTCCCTTAAGTTTTCCAATACTTATACTTTTTCTCAAATTCGTTATTCATGTTTTTACTTTCTCTACTACGTATAGTAAGTAGGGGAAGTATTGCATTCCACCCAAAAATTCGATACCGAGATTTCACCGGAAATACATGTTTTGAGACCTCCTGAATCCAAAAAAAGCATTTTTGGAAACATGTCCGTGTGTGTGTCTGTGTGTGTGTCTGTGTGTGTGTGTGTCTGTGTGTGTGTCTGTGTGTGTCTGTGAACAGCATAACTCAAAAACGAACAGTCGGATAAATACCAAACTTGGTATTTAGGTTCAGTATCTTCCAGAGATGCGACACGAAGGTTTTCAAGAAAATCCCCCCACCCCAGACGACCCTTTACATGGAACATTTTTCGAAAATTTTAATTTTCTCAAAAATGGCTCTAACGATTTTGATGAAAATATCATATGTTTAAGATAATGTCATGAGAAATGAAATGTATATCTCGAATTTTCTGGGAATGTCTCCAAAAGTATTCTTTATTGTGAACGACTTTTGCATAACTGGTAAACCGTAAGAGATAGACAGAATTTTACTTCACAAAAAATGTAGATCGCGTTAAAATACACAACTTATGTCATATACATTTTTTTTGTTGAGTGAACCATTTTCGAGATATTGCTTGTTATTTCCTTAAATTTTTCAATACTTATACTTTTTCTCAAATTCGTTATTCATTTTTTTTATGTCCTGGACATGCAAAGAGAATGAAATGCGCCACATAGCAACCAGCGTTAAAATATTTGACTATCGCTTAAAAGCTACCATATTCCCCTTGCATCTACAAGAAAATTACCAATAAGATTGACATCTCGATATCTCGATTAACATGACGCATATGGGGAATAGGCGTTTGTAAAATTAGATTGTACAAGAGTAGAGAAAGTCATGTGAGTGTAACACATCAGATTTTTTTGTCCTGTAATGCAAAGAGAATGGAATACTTCACATAGCAACCAGCTCTTAAAATATTTGACTATCGCTTAAAGCCTACCAATTCCCCTTGCATCTACAATAAAATTAGCAATATGATTAACTACTCGATATCTCGATTAACATGAAGCATATGGAGAATAAGCGTTTGTAAAAATGGTTTGTACAACAGTACAGAAAGTCATATGAGTGTAACACATCAGATATTTTTTGGATGGAATGAAATACCTACAATAGAAATGTAAAAATCTGCCAATGTTCCCCCATCTTGTGGTTTAATGAACAGAAACATAGGTTTAGCAATATGTTTGTTTTCAGACAGAGATGAAGTTGGTGGTGCTTGGGTTGCTAGTGATGCTGGCCGTGGTGATCTGTTTTGTTCAAGCTGGTGGTGAGGTAGGTAAATGTAATTAGACTTTGGCATTATAACACAGAGAAATGTAAACTTTCAGAACTGTATACGCGGAAATACTCGAAGTTGCCCGGAAATTTGACACTTTTTATCAATAAATGTGTTTATTTACACTTAAATTAATTAAAATAATTACAATATTGCTGGTATTCAGTTGTTTTAATTTGCAATACCTACAATGTTACAAACTCGTACTGAAAATTCTCCAAATTCGCTCCCACCCAACTTTTTTGAACACCATTAGGGGTGTTATTTCCATTACTGCTCTTAAAAGAATAAAAGAAGCAAGATTCATTTTTTAGTTACGGAAAGTGTGGAAAAAACAGGCCTTTTCGTACTAAGAATCTTTAAAGTTGCTGAACACACTGCGCCCCCTCTTTCGTTGGGATAAATTGAGTTTTATTTATGGACGCTCTTTAAGTGCTGTGGTCCTTAGCGTCCCATTCTATATTGGGAGTGAAAGATCAGTAATTTTGCTCAGAGGCCTCTTTATCAGGCTTGAGGTTCTTTTACGTGCCGTAAATCTACGACACGGGACCACCGGCTTTACTTCCCTTCCAAAGGAACCCAAGCTAAGGATTTTTACGCCCAAAAAATCCATCGCCTTCCGCCGGCTTTGAACCCGCGACCTCGGGAACTAGAGGCTAGCATGGTAACCACTACACCGATGCACTTCCACAGTATTTTTACTTTTGCCAAGTTTGGTGGAAATCGATGCAAGTGTGTAGGAGCCTTTAAGGAACGTAACACTTACATACCATACTAATTTTACCTACCTTGTTAGTAAAGTACCGCGGTCAAATCTAAACTCCATTTTTCTCAATTCTTTCTTTTTCTGACACTTTTCACTATTCAAAATGTTCCTTGGGCCACAGTTTGTAGCTTGAAATGTTCATAACGTTTCGTGTGCACTAGTTAAAAAATAATAAATAACTCAGGCAAAATTAATTAATTATTTTCCATAACTCAGATTGAAAAAGTTGTAACGTTCGGTTTCATGTATAAAAAACGATTTTCTCTTAGACTAATTAAAATTAAGAAACACTAGCAAAACAATTCTGTGAGTTTATTTTTCTTTTACTCTATTTTATTTTACGTCTTATCGCAACGGATCTGTTGGTGGATAACTCTTAGAACGATATGTGATGGACACTTCTAGGTCTCTCTCCTGCTTCATGCCGTGCAGATGGTATTAGGGTGCCGTCCAGTCCAAGTGCCGCCCTCACACAAAAAGGTGAACAGTTAGCCTTCTAGGTCTCATTCCTGTAACCACCTGCTTCATGCCGTGCAGATGGTATTAGGGTGCCGTCCAGTCCCAGTGCCGCCCTCACACAAAAAGTTGGAAAGTTAGCCTTCTAAGTCTCATTCCTGTAACCACCTGCTTCATGCCGTGCAGATGGTATTAGGGTGCCGTCCAGTCCAACCGCCGCCCTCACACAGAAAGGTGGACAGTTAGCCTTCTAGGTCTCATCCCTAGAAATACCATCTTGCTTCGTCACGTGCCCACAGAGACCCCCCAGCGCATGGCAGCCGGATCTTCTGCTTCGTGCCGTTAGAGTGCCGTCCAGTCTAACTGCTTACATTGCCTGTAGATAGATGGCATAGCATTCGCTACCACCACTTATTTTTCATGTAACTATTATTTTAGACTTAAGGTCGTGGTATTAAATATCCGATCCGGTATTTACCTTGGCGACTGTGGAAAACCACGAAAAAACCTGACAGATTAGTCGGCCCACGGGAATTGAACCCGGAACCTCCCGAATGCGGGCCACAGACTTAAACGCCTGAGCCATCCCTCTCGATTCTGTGAGTTTACTTACTAACCTCAAATTATAAATTCTGCAGCGACATGGTAAACGGCAGGGACCAGGAGCATTTCATATTGTAATATAAACATGTGATTAATAATGAATAAAAAGGTTAATATCTTAACAACATAGCTCGTTAAAATTTTGTGACCATTATATGTGTGATGTTCTGAATACGTAATAAAAAACACAAGGCAACCCGTGGAGTTTTGTATTATCAACGAGTTTATATTCAATATCATGTTTTATTACGCTTTCGAATGGTCTATTTCATAAAACTGCCTTCAGACCTGTGACAGTCGATTTTCAATACCTATTGTCATCCCAGAGATATGTGACTAACGCTGTATAATGAATACAGGTAGACAAAGTCGTGCGAATGTAAGTTATCTATGTAAATTGAACTTTTAATACTAAGGTACTGATGTATGATCTTGGCTTTTGCAGGGCGAAGCAGAAACGTGCCAGAAAAAAGTTAATCACGCTCGGAACATCATTGGCAAAATCGGAGAAGCCATCGTCGAATTGCATTGCAAAAACCTAAAATAGAAGAATTCCAAATAAAGGCGTAGTATTTATTTCTGACTGAAGCTGCAAACACAGACTTAAATAGGTAAAATTGTTCGTATTTTATTAATTCCATACTCCTTCCCAAACATCTGCCTATTTCGTAATGCACAATAAAATAATTGAATAAAAAGCTATTGTTGTTTCATTAATTCCCTGCTCCTTTTGAAACTTCTGCCTGTTTCATAAGACAGAATTAAATAAATGAATGAATGTGATTGTTATTTTATTAATTCCCTCTCCTTCTCAAACTTCTGTTTAATAACACAGAATTAAATAAATGGATGTGATTGTTATTTTATTAATTCCCTCTCCTTCTGAAATTTCTGTTTCATAACACAGAATTAAATAAACGAATGTGATTGTAATTTTATTAATTCCCTCTCCTTCTCAAACTTCTGTTTCATAACACAGAATTAAATAAATGAATGAATGTGATTGTTATTTTATTAATTCCCTCTCCTTCTGAAATTTCTGTTTCATAACACAGAATTAAATAAATGAATGTGATTGTTATTTTATTAATTCCCTCTCCTTCTGAAATTTCTGTTTCATAACACAGAATTAAATAAATGAATGAATGTGATTGTTATTTTATTAATTCCCTCTCCTTCTGAAATTTCTGTTTCATAACACAGAATTAAATAAATGAATGTGATTGTAATTTTATTAATTCCCTCTCCTTCTCAAACTTCTGTTTCATAACACAGAATTAAATAAATGAATGTGATTGTAATTTTATTAATTCCCTCTCCTTCTCAAACTTCTGTTTAATAACACAGAATTAAATAAATGGATGTGATTGTTATTTTATTAATTCCCTCTCCTTCTGAAATTTCTGTTTCATAACACAGAATTAAATAAATGAATGTGATTGTAATTTTATTAATTCCCTCTCCTTCTGAAATTTCTGTTTCATAACACAGAATTAAATAAATGAATGAATGTGATTGTAATTTTATTAATTCCCTCTCCTTCTCAAATTTCTGTTTCATAACACAGAATTAAATAAATGAATGTGATTGTAATTTTATTAATTCCCTCTCCTTCTGAAATTTCTGTTTCATAACACAGAATTAAATAAATGAATGTGATTGTTATTTTATTAATTCCCTCTCCTTCTCAAACTTCTGTTTCATAACACAGAATTAAATAAATGGATGTGATTGTTATTTTATTAATTCCCTCTCCTTCTGAAATTTCTGTTTCATAACACAGAATTAAATAAATGAATGTGATTGTAATTTTAATAATTCCCTCTCCTTCTCAAACTTCTGTTTCATAACACAGAATTAAATAAATGAATGAATGTGATTGTTATTTTATTAATTCCCTCTCCTTCTGAAATTTCTGTTTCATAACACAGAATTAAATAAATGAATGAATGTGATTGTTATTTTATTAAATCCCTCTCCTTCTGAAATTTCTGTTTCATAACACAGAATTAAATAAATAATGAATGTGATTGTTATTTTATTAATTCCCTCTCCTTCTGAAATTTCTGTTTCATAACACAGAATTAAATAAATGAATGTGATTGTAATTTTATTAATTCCCTCTCCTTCTCAAACTTCTGTTTCATAACACAGAATTAAATAAATGAATGTGATTGTAATTTTATTAATTCCCTCTCCCTCTCAAACTTCTGTTTAATAACACAGAATTAAATAAATGGATGTGATTGTTATTTTATTAATTCCCTCTCCTTCTGAAATTTCTGTTTCATAACACAGAATTAAATAAATGAATGTGATTGTAATTTTATTAATTCCCTCTCCTTCTGAAATTTCTGTTTCATAACACAGAATTAAATAAATGAATGAATGTGATTGTTATTTTATTAATTCCCTCTCCTTCTGAAATTTCTGTTTCATAACACAGAATTAAATAAATGAATGTGATTGTAATTTTATTAATTCCCTCTCCTTCTCAAACTTCTGTTTCATAACACAGAATTAAATAAATGTATGTGATTGTAATTTTATTAATTCCCTCTCCTTCTCAAACTTCTGTTTCATAACACAGAATTAAATAAATGAATGTGATTGTAATTTTATTAATTCCCTCTCCTTCTCAAACTTCTGTTTAATAACACAGAATTAAATAAATGGATGTGATTGTTATTTTATTAATTCCCTCTCCTTCTCAAACTTCTGTTTAATAACACAGAATTAAATAAATGAATGTGATTGTAATTTTATTAATTCCCTCTCCTTCTCAAACTTCTGTTTAATAACACAGAATTAAATAAATGAATGTGATTGTAATTTTATTAATTCCCTCTCCTTCTCAAACTTCTGTTTCATAACACAGAATTAAATAAATGAATGTGATTGTAATTTTATTAATTCCCTCTCCTTCTCAAACTTCTGTTTAATAACACAGAATTAAATAAATGGATGTGATTGTTATTTTATTAATTCCCTCTCCTTCTCAAACTTCTGTTTCATAACACAGAATTAAATAAATGAATGTGATTGTAATTTTATTAATTCCCTCTCCTTCTCAAACTTCTGTTTAATAACACAGAATTAAATAAATGGATGTGATTGTTATTTTATTAATTCCCTCTCCTTCTGAAATTTCTGTTTCATAACACAGAATTAAGTAAATGAATGTGATTGTAATTTTATTAATTCCCTCTCCTTCTGAAATTTCTGTTTCATAACACAGAATTAAATAAATGAATGAATGTGATTGTTATTTTATTAATTCCCTCTCCTTCTGAAATTTCTGTTTCATAACACAGAATTAAATAAATGAATGTGATTGTAATTTTATTAATTCCCTCTCCTTCTCAAACTTCTGTTTCATAACACATTCATTCATTCATTCATTATCTGTTTACCCTCCTCTTATGTAGGACTTACTCCCCCCAGGACTTACAAGCGGGTGCCTGGGGTCAGAGGCCCGTCGAGGAGCAGACACTCATGGATCAGACAGAGCATCCAGGATGGGTGAGTTTCATAACACAGAATTAAATAAATGAATGTGATTGTAATTTTATTAATTCCCTCTCCTTCTCAAACTTCTGTTTAATAACACAGAATTAAATAAATGGATGTGATTGTTATTTTATTAATTCCCTCTCCTTCTGAAATTTCTGTTTCATAACACAGAATTAAATAAATGAATGTGATTGTAATTTTATTAATTCCCTCTCCTTCTGAAACTTCTGTTTCATAACACAGAATTAAATAAATGAATGAATGTGATTGTTATTTTATTAACTCCCTCTCCTTCTCAAACTTCTGTTTCATAACACAGAATTAAATAAATGAATGAATGTGATTGTTATTTTATTAATTCCCTCTCCTTCTCAAACTTCTGTTTCATAACACAGAATTAAATAAATGAATGAATGTGATTGTTATTTTATTAATTCCCTCTCCTTCTGAAATTTCTGTTTCATAACACAGAATTAAATAAATGAATGAATGTGATTGTTATTTTATTAATTCCCTCTCTTGAAATTTCTGTTTCATAACACAGAATTAAATAAATGAATGTGATTGTAATTTTATTAATTCCCTCTCCTTCTCAAACTTCTGTTTCATAACACAGAATTGAATAAATGAATGTGATTGTTATTTTATTAATTCCCTCTCCTTCTCAAACTTCTGTTTCATAACACAGAATTAAATAAATGAATGAATGTGATTGTTATTTTATTAATTCCCTCTCCTTCTCAAACTTCTGTTTCATAACACAGAATTAAATAAATGAATGAATGTGATTGTTATTTTATTAATTCCCTCTCCTTCTGAAATTTCTGTTTCATAACACAGAATTAAATAAATGAATGTGATTGTTATTTTATTAATTCCCTCTCCTTCTGAAATTTCTGTTTAATAACACAGAATTAAATAAATGAATGTGATTGTTATTTTATTAATTCCCTCTCCTTCTGAAATTTCTGTTTCATAACACAGAATTAAATAAATGAATGTGATTGTTATTTTATTAATTCCCTCTCCTTCTCAAACTTCAGTTTCATAACACAGAATTAAATAAATGAATGAATGTGATTGTTATTTTATTAATTCCCTCTCCTTCTGAAATTTCTGTTTCATAAGACAGAATTAAATAAATGAATGTGATTGATATTTTATTAATTTCCTCTCCTTCTCAAACTTCTTTTTCATAAGACAGAATTAAATAAATGAATGAATGTGATTGTTATTTTATTAATTCCCTCTCCTTCTGAAACTTCTGTTTCATAACACAGAATTAAATAAATGAATGTGATTGATATTTTATTAATTTCCTCTCCTTCTCAAACTTCTGTTTCATAAGACAGAATTAAATAAATGAATGTGATTGTTATTTTATTAATTCCCTCTCCTTCTGAAACTTCTGTTTCATAAGACAGAATTAAATAAATGAATGAATGTGATTGTTATATTATTAATTCCCTCTCCTTCTGAAACTTCTGTTTCATAAGACAGAATTAAATAAATAAATGAATGTGATTGTTATTTTATCAATTCCCTCTCCTTCTGAAACTTCTGTTTCATAACACAGAATTAAATAAATGAATGTGATTGTTATTTTATTAATTCCCTCTCCTTCTGAAACTTCTGTTTCATAACACAGAATTAAATAAATGAATGTGATTGATATTTTATTAATTTCCTCTCCTTCTCAAACTTCTGTTTCATAAGACAGAATTAAATAAATGAATGAATGTGATTGTTGTTTTATTAATTCCTTCTCCTTCTGAAACTTCTGTTTCATAAGACAGAATTAAATAAATGAATGTGATTGTTATTTTATTAATTCCCTCTCCTTCTGAAACTTCTGTTTCATAAGACAGAATTAAATAAATGAATGTGATTGATATTTTATTAATTTCCTCTCCTTCTCAAACTTCTGTTTCATAAGACAGAACTAAATAAATGAATGAATGTGATTGTTATTTTATTAATTCCCTCTCCTTCTGAAACTTCTGTTTCATAAGACAGAATTAAATAAATGAATGTGATTGATATTTTATTAATTTCCTCTCCTTCTCAAACTTCTGTTTCATAAGACAGAATTAAATAAATGAATGTGATTGTTATTTTATTAATTCCCTCTCCTTCTGAAACTTCTGTTTCATAAGACAGAATTAAATAAATGAATGTGATTGATATTTTATTAATTTCCTCTCCTTCTCAAACTTCTGTTTCATAAGACAGAATTAAATAAATGAATGTGATTGATATTTTATTAATTTCCTCTCCTTCTCAAAGTTCTGTTTCATAAGACAGAATTAAATAAATGAATGTGATTGTTATTTTATTAATTCCCTCTCCTTCTGAAACTTCTGTTTCATAAGACAGAATTAAATAAATGAATGTGATTGATATTTTATTAATTTCCTCTCCTTCTCAAACTTCTGTTTCATAAGACAGAATTAAATAAATGAATGAATGTGATTGTTATTTTATTAATTCCCTCTCCTTCTGAAACTTCTGTTTCATAACACGGAATTAAATAAATGAATGCCGTTGTTATTTTATTAATTCCCTCTCCTTCTGAAACTTCTGTTTCATAACACAGAATTAAATAAATGAATGTCATTGATATTTAATAATTCCCTCTCCTTCTGAAATTTCTGTTTCATAACACAGAATTAAATAAATGAATGTGATTGTTATTTTATTAATTCCCTCTCCTTCTGAAACTTCTGTTTCATAAGACAGAATTAAATAAATGAATGACATTGATAATTTATTAATTCCCTCTCCTTCTGAAATTTCTGTTTCATAACACAGAATTAAATAAATGAATGTGATTGTTATTTTATTAATTCCCTCTCCTTCTGAAATTTCTGTTTCATAACACAGAATTAAATAAATGAATGTGATTGTTATTTTATTAATTCCCTCTCCTTCTGAAATTTCTGTTTCATAACACAGAATTAAATAAATGAATGTGATTGTTATTTTATTAATTCCCTCTCCTTCTAAAACTTCTGTTTCATAACACAGAATTAAATAAATGAATGAATGTGATTGTTATTTTATTAATTCCCTCTCCTTCTCAAACTTCTGTTTCATAACACAGAATTAAATAAATGAATGAATGTGATTGTTATTTTATTAATTCCCTCTCCTTCTGAAATTTCTGTTTCATAACACAGAATTAAATAAATGAATGTGATTGTTATTTTATTAATTCCCTCTCCTTCTGAAATTTCTGTTTCATAACACAGAATTAAATGAATGAATGTGATTGTTATTTTATTAATTCCCTCTCCTTCTAAAACTTCTGTTTCATAACACAGAATTAAATAAATAAATGTGATTGTAATTTTATTAATTCCCTCTCCTTCTGAAATTTCTGTTTCATAACACAGAATTAAATAAATGAATGTGATTGTTATTTTATTAATTCCCTCTCCTTCTGAAATTTCTGTTTCATAACACAGAATTAAATAAATGAATGTGATTGTTATTTTATTAATTCCCTCTCCTCAAACTTCTGTTTCATAAGACAGAATTAAATAAATGAATGTGATTTTTATTTTATTAATTCCCTCTCCTTCTGAAACTTCTGTTTCATAACACAGAATTAAATAAATGAATGTGATTGTTATTTTATTAATTCCCTCTCCTTCTGAAACTTCTGTTTCATAACACAGAATTAAATAAATGAATGTGATTGTTATTTTATTAATTCCCTCTCCTTCTGAAACTTCTGTTTCATAAGACAGAATTAAATAAATGAATGTGATTGTTATTTTATTAATTCCCTCTCCTTCTGAAACTTCTGTTTCATAAGACAGAATTAAATAAATGAATGTGATTGTTATTTTATTAATTCCCTCTCCTTCTGAAACTTCTGTTTCATAAGACAGAATTAAATAAATGAATGTGATTGTTATTTTATTAATTCCCTCTCCTTCTGAAACTTCTGTTTTATAAGACAGAATTAAATAAATGAATGTGATTGTTATTTTATTAATTCCCTCTCCTTCTGAAACTTCTGTTTCATAAGACAGAATTAAATAAATGAATGTGATTGTTATTTTATTAATTCCCTCTCCTTCTGAAATTTCTGTTTCATAACACAGAATTAAATAAATGAATGTGATTGTTGTTTTATTAATTCCCTACTCCTTCTGAAACTTCTGTTTCATAACACAGAATTAAATAAATAAATGTGATTGTTATTTTATTAATTCCCTTTCCTTTTAAAACTTCTGTTTCATAACACAGAATTAAATAAATGAATGTGATTGTTATTTTATTAATTCCCTCTCCTTCTGAAACCTCTGTTTCATAACACAGAATTAAATAAATGAATGTGATTGTTATTTTATTAATTCACTCTCCTTCTAAAACTTCTGTTTCATAACACAGAATTAAATAAATGAATGTCATTGTTATTTCATTAATTCCCTACTCCTTGTGAAACTTCTGTTTCATAACACAGAATTAAATAAATGAATGTGATTGTTATTTTATTAATTCCCTACTCCTTCTGAAACTTCTGTTTCATAACACAGAATTAAATAAATAAATGTGATTGTTATTTTATTAATTCCCTTTCCTTCTAAAACTTCTGTTTCCTAACACAGAATTAAATAAATAAATGTGATTGTAATTTTATTAATTCCCTCTCCTTCTAAAACTTCTGTTTCATAACACAGAATTAAATAAATGAATGTGATTGTTATTTTATTAATTCCCTCTCCTTCTGAAACCTCTGTTTCATAACACAGAATTAAATAAATGAATGTGATTGCTATTTTATTAATTCCCTTTCCTTCTGAAACTTCTGTTTCATAACACAGAATTAAATAAATGAATGTAATTGTTATTTTATTAATTCCCTCTCCTTCTGAAACTTCTGCCTGTTTCATAACACAGAATTAAATAAATGAATGTGATTGTTATTTTATTAATTCCCTCTCCTTCTGAAACTTCTGCCTGTTTCATAACACAGAATTAAATAAATGAATGTGATTGTTATTTTATTAATTCCCTACTCCTTCTGAAACTTGTTTCATAACACAGAATTAAACAAATGGATGTGATTGTTATTTTATTAATTCCCTCTCCTTCTGAAGCTTCTGCCTATGTCATAACACAGAATTAAATAAATGAATGAAAGTGATTGTTGTTTTATTAATTCCCTGCTTCTTCTGAAACATCTGTCTGTTTCATAACACAGAATTAAATAAATGTAGTGAAAGTGCTTATTTTTACCTCATTTTTAGCAACCTTTGGCCTATATTCTCATAGCTCCTACATTATTAAATTACTTAATACATCCACATAACATTATTATACATGTATACAATAACATAAACATAATACAATGACTGTTACATACATTTTATGTTATTTATACATATATTGCCTTAAGGCGGGCTGCTATTGTATTTTATATTATATAATTAGACTGAAAGGTGTTAAAAAATACTGCTTCAGCCTTGAATTTTCGGGGAATAGTGTATGAAGTCGTCTTCAATCGGAAGGAAGTTTGTAGAGCCTTGTATAACTAATAAACGTTAAGCGATAAAGGAAAACGTAATACACCAAAAATGTAGATCTCTTTAAAACACACAATTTATTTACAGTAAGCTTTTTTGTGACATAAGTCGTTTCTGAAATATACCTTATTAAATGTTCGAATTGTTAATTTCTTTGTCATTCTCTTAAACTCGTGTCAACATTCAGTTGTTTCTCGCTATTGCATGGTAACAGAATGTACATTTAAGGCAGCATATAGCGTCCAGTTCTGAAATATGTGTTTGACGCCCTCGTATGTATAACGAAATGTGTAATGCAGCTATTTCTGCAAAGTTTATTTGGATTAAAGTGTAGTAGAATAAAAAAATAAGTTTGAGTAAGAATAATTTGTATGCGGACTAATAAGCGTTAGAGGATACAGAAAATAATGTGAATGTATCATTAAACGTTTTAATTAAATCACCTTCAAAACCTGCACTGTCCAACACTGCATCAGTGTAACACGTCTGAGAAGGATAGGCAGACCTTTGTTCTTCCCGATGGACATTGGTTATAACACACCTAATTTCAGCTCCTAAATTACTAAAGTACTAAAAAGGATTAGTAATAAATAATTGCATTATTGGACAACTTAATATTTTTATTTATTTAGGATGTAAGATAAGTTATAATTTTAATTACGTTATAAATAATTTTCAAATAATGTGTGGCACTATTATAAGGACATTGAAGGGAAAAGTAATGACGGATACGCCGCTAAAGGTTTACAAAGTTACTGTGGTTCCTGTTCTATTCTACGGTTCCGAAACCTGGATCCTAACAAAAAATGACTGCAGACGTATCCAGGCAGCGGAAATGAAATTCCTTAGAACAGTGGCAGGCTATAAGTTAAATGATAGGAAGAGAAGTAGAGACATCAGAACGGAGCTGGGTATTTTCTCAATAAATGAAAGGATAGCTGTTTATAGGATAAAATGGAAAAGTCACTTAGAGAGACGACCTGAAAGCAACACAACCAGACAAGTCATATATTACACTAGTCTGCATTTTCAAACTTTTTGTCAGATGATTTCTTAAAAGTAGGTGTTCTTGAATCACGTTTTATGCTCATTCCAGAAATAACTTCCATTTTTTTCTATCGCGTCAGGATTTTACACAAAATAAGTAATGTTTTGACAATGTTACTAATGAGCGTAGAAAAGTATTCAAATACCATTTCACACAAGGTAAGTTTTTATTCAAGAAACATTTTAAGAATACTCTCAAGAACTCCCCTAATTTATTTCATTACTTCCATTTTTTTCTATCGCGTCAGGATTTTACACAAAATAAGTAATGTTTTGACAATGTTACTAATGAGCGTAGAAAAGTATTCAAATACCATTTCACACAAGGTAAGTTTTTATTCAAGAAACATTTTAAGAATACTCTCAAGAACTCCCCTAATTTATTTCATTACTACATTTTAACAAAACAAGAAGCCAAACTGTGTCATTAATTTTTCCAAAACTTTCTCTTCTTTGACTTCCTTGCAGTTCCTTGAAGATGACTGTCCCTCCTCAACATCCAACAGTAGTCGGACATCATAGTTTCATTCCATCTTCCCTGGTACCTCCTCTCCATTTCCTTAATATCTTGGTGAAAACGTTCACCCTGCTATTCACCATAATGTCCCAGATTTTCTGGAAAGTAGTCGATATGTGAATGCAGAAAATGCACCTTTACACTCATGTTACAGCCCACCTTCTTGAAATTTTCCAGCATTGTTTCGACAATGGCCTTGTAATTTGGATCTTTTTTATTGTCTAAGAAGTTTTCAGTAACTGATCGGAAGGGGTCCATGCTTCTATTTCTCTCTCATTCATTGTCTTCTCAAAATCTTCAACCTTCATCAATTTCTTTATTTGAGGACCAACAAAAATTCCAGCCTTTAATTTGTCTTGTGTAATGAAGGGAAATTTCTTGGAAAGGTACTTGAATCAGGGTCCATCCTGTGGTAGAGCCCTTACAAATTGCTTCATCAAGCCCAATTTTATGTGTAGTGGCGGAAGCAATATCTTTATACCTCTATATTTTTGAAGTGAAATTCTGAAAAAACTGCACTGATAGAAAAAAACTAAAAAGCAGTTCTGAAATCAGCGTAAAAAAGTGTGTCAGAATCACTGATTAGTTTTCAGTCATCCGATATGTGCAGACTAGTGTTATACAACGACAGGCAAAAGAAGTACAGGGCGTCCCAAATCAAGAAGGTCGCACCTTTGAGGCCGGAACAGGCATGGACGCCTAATTTAGACGACGACTAAAAAGGATTTACAAGGTCTGGATATTAGAATACGAACGTCTTGGAGTCATAAAAGAACATATTTGTGAAGAAAGCTTCGACTTTTTAACTTTTGGTTACTTCACATAGAATGTATATGAATGAATGAATGATTTATTGTCTACCCTGAACTTACATGCAATTTATACAATGTTTACAATATAATGAAGTTGCTTATTTCTCTTCCCCTTATGCGTAACATTCTGTTGTATATATAATGGGGAAGTGTAATTTTCCACTACTTACTTTTTTGCCTTGATGCCCTTTTTCCGCATTTTCCCCAATTTGCTTCCGTCTCTTTTAAGCGCTTTAACCTGATTTTTCCTAAATATTTTCCTGCTTTCTCCATATATTCATTTGATCGTGTATTAAAAATCTTCTTAACTTTTAGCTCTATTGGTAAATTTTTCCATTCCTCTAGTATTAAATTCTCTCTTCCTTTATTCTGTTCCCGCATTCCAGAATATCATGCCAATTGTCATGTAGTGCATTACATTTACTACACCTCTCTCCCCCTCTTCTCCCTGATACACCACTTAAATTCATTACACCTGTCCTTGCCTATGCACACACCATTCTGGCCTCTTTGTGGCATACTTCGATGTATTTTTGTTTTCCCCATTCCGTTTTAAAATATTTATAATCTGTTAATGACCTTTCTTCCTTTAAACTACTTATAATTTCTTGCTTTTCAATATCCTCCACTCTTGTTCTAATTTCTTTCCATAAACCCTTACTTTCTTCCAATTGTCTGTATCTTGTGCAACCAAGTTTCTTTTTTCCCCATTTTCTCCTGTACTACCAAGCATTAGTTTAGTATATCATTTTCCTCTAGTAGCTTTATTCTGAACCAGTATTTGATTGCCCTTTCTGCCATTTTGCCTTTGGTCCCCACCCTCCCTAGTTCTGCTTGTGCTACTCCATTCGGTGAACTTCTTGGAAATCCTAAGGTTATTTTGCTAAAATTCCTATGTATAGCATCTACATTTTCCCATCGTTTTTCCAGCCCCCATATCTCTGCTGCGTATAACACCCTTGCTTCCACCACTGTGCTATATATCCTTTCTAGCCACGCAATTTACATTTCTGGTATTTTGTTCGCACATGCTCTGATTACCTGTATTGCTTGTTTCCCCTTTGCTAGTACTTTTTCTTCTGTTCTCCCCAATGCCCTGCACTGTCTAGAATGCGTATAAAAATTAAAGTTGCTTATATTTTATTACAAGCAATATACGAGGGTAATCCAGAAAGTAACGCCCTTTTGGCTTTATTAAATTAAAAAACAGAAAATATTTTATTACATAAAACATGTCGTTTACAAAACTGAAGCTTAATTTATTTCTCCACATAACGACCTCCGTTATTTAAACATTTGTGATGTCTGTCCACGAACTTCAGAATTTCCATGTTGTCGGTTGTTGCCACTCCATTAAGTGAACATGTTAAGAAACAGTTTTTACAAGCAAACAACGAGAAAACAAATTTATAACCAGTCAGCTTTACACGTCTGTCTTGTAGTATTTTTCACAAAAGTAGGTGGTCAAACTCAGTGAGACCTGCACGGAGGGTCACCTAATTCTCAGGCGTTCTTGCATAGATGGTATGAGAATGAAATTTGTCATATGCTTCCGTTGGTGTGCAGAGTTGTATAATCATGGCAGCCATTGACTCACCTAGCAATATTTCAGCAATCATTGTAAACTAAGGGGCAAATATTGTTAATTCAATTTCGGTAAATCTGTAGAAAATATGTTGTTATTATGTTTCTATTAAGCATTGGACAAGAAATAAAAACGATTCCAGTGTTGGGTGCTTTGCTTACAAACATAAGGTTAATCTCAGCAACACGTTGTTTCTGTGCTTAGATCAGCTGAATTCGTTAGATAAACTGATACTACTGATAAACAGTGATTCAGAAACGTGGGTCGAATCCCATGCAACAAGCAGTTTCCTGTTTTTTTATAGGGAACATAATTATTTATATAACCTCTGCCAAATATTAAATTATACAAATTAATGGAGCCTCTTTCTAATAAAGCTCCTTGAGAGCGGCAAATTACATGGCTATTTTATTTCGCATAACGTTGTAATTTTGCCCGCCGTCTTACGAGCGCTGCAATACGATTGAAATTTACAACTGAATGTTTTATAAAATATTAATTGTAATTGCTGCAAAGAAAACAGGGAATACGCCTAGCTCAACTGTCAATCATTCCTTCCGAAATCAATAATATTTTCCTTTAAATACCCATTCAAGGCATCTCTCTATAAATCTCGAAGACTACTTCCATGTTAAAGAATGTGCTTCATTCAAGCACTGTTAATGTTTACATTAGTTTACAATGGATATAAGGAAGCATTATATCTTCTTCATGTTAAAAGGTCTCGACAAGTAAGAAAATTAACATGTTTCAGGCACAACAAACGAAAATAATTATTTTAGAAATTTTGAGTGAACTCCGCATGATTACGTTCCTATATAGTAAATTATGCAGTAATACGACACAAATAGCTTGCTATGTGAGAATACGACTCAAAAGTATCGAAAGCAAATTACGAATCATAGGAAAGCATTTAATAGTAAAAGACGGTATTAATGGTCACAAAACTGCATTGTTACAAGAACTGGCTACCAAGTAATAAATTAAGTAATGATATATTAAACAGAACACAATGCAATTAGATTACTTGAACGTGAAGTAATCATTTGCACCTAGCAGCACTGCCGTTTTGTTTATTTCCAAGCACTATACAGTGTTGCCATGTCCCCATTAACTCAATTTTTAAAAGTGTGTCTTTAACCTGATTCTCCATTCCTGACAAAAGACACTAGATGAATTAAAGAGGTTTGTTAATTTTCCATTTCAGATAATAAGCATGCGGGAGGCGAGGATGGAACCACCAGTAGTTGGCACTTATTGAATTCTAGGAATAGCGATGCAACGATCTCGGCTATTCCCCAGGAAGGTAATTTACGCTCTATTCATGTGATATTAAGTTTCATGCTGTTAGCTACCTTAGCAATAAATTCCATTACAAGGCGGAAATTTCGTAGCACCCTGAGAAATGGTTGAAATATTTTGCTTTTGTTTCTAGATATTCGCTTACGTTTATTTAGTGGACAGAAACAGAACATTATCTAGAACATCAAGGTACAGGGTTTGATTATGAAGTTAATATTATTGGACTAGAATACTTTTTATGTATATCATATCCAAAGTTTATTACATAAGTGATGCTGTAAACCATCACGTATTCAGTATTCAACCCTCCGTCGGGTATGAACGTGAATCTGAACGATACACTTCCAAATGCCTATCATCGGGAACGTGTAAGAGCTATTATATCGGTTTAATCATTTCATAATCTATCGTTAATAAAAGCAACTAAAGGAACTTATACTCCACTTGAACTCATTTTTTTCCAGCTAATGTTCTCTTTTTAGCCCCTAAATAAATGTAAACGAATATTTAGAAACAAAAGCACAATATTTAAACCATTCCTCAGGGTGCTACAAACTTTCCGGCTTGCATAAAATTTATTGCTAAGGTAGCTACAGAGTAAAACTTAATATCATATGAATAGAGCGCAAATTACCTACCTGAGAAATAGCCGAGATCGTTGCATCGCTATCCGGTGAATTCAATAAGGTGCCAGCTGCTGGTGGTTCCACCTTCGCCTAGTGTGATAATCTTCACTATACCAACTTTGATTTCAAGTCCAATTACATGGAAATTACCTTTGTATTTGCTCATGTTTAATAACTGACTTGGTTTGATGAGGTTTTACTTTTCATTGCCTTTTCACATGATTAATTTCTCATGGCGCTCGCATTATCTGTTCACAACACAAATCATCATACTTCAATTTATCGCAAATCATTGCAGAGTTAACCTATATGTTATATTTACAGCCATCTGCTTATCTAAAACGTTATTCTTTTATCTAGTAAAACCCACATAAAGATTAAATGAAGGAAATTATGAATTCAGAAGAAACTGAAATAGAAGTGAAATTACAGCAGCAGCAGAATAACACTAGAAGTACTTACCCAAAAAATCCAGAAAGCAATATGATATAGCATTTAATCGCTTCATTGGCTGGTGTAAGGCAAAACATGGTGAAAATAATTTCATTGAAAATGACTGCTAGCGAATCGACAAAACTTCAAAACATCTGTCATCTCGCTTCTTACTTTCTCTACTACGTATAGTAAGTAGGGGAAGTAGGTATTGTATTCCACCCAAAAATTCGATACCGAGATTTCACTGGAAATATATGTTTTGAGATCCTCTGAATCCAAAAAAAAAGCATTTTTGGAAACGTCCGTGTGTGTGTGTGTGTGTCTGTGAACAGTATAACTCAGAAACGAACAGTCGGATAAATACCAAACTTGGTATTTAGGTTCAGTATCTTCCAGAGATGCGGCACGAAGGTTTTCAAGAAAATCCCCCACCCCAGATTAACCTTTATATGGAACATTTTTCGAAAATTTTACTTTTTTCAAAAATGGCTCTAACGATTTTGATTAAAATATTTTAATGACAAATGAAATGTATATCTCGAATTTTCTGGGAATGTCTCCAAAAGTATTCTTCATTGTGAACGACTTTTGCGTGACTGGTAAACCATAACTGATTGTCAAAATGTTACTACACAAAAAATGTAGATCGCGTTAAAATACACAATTTATGTCATATACATTTTTTTTTGAGTGAACCATTTTCGAGATATTGCTTGCTATTCCCTTAAATTTTCCAATACTTTTTCTCAAATGGGAATTCGTTATTCATTTTTTTTTATGTCCTGGACATACAAAGAGAATGGAATACTCCACATAGCAACCAGCTCTTAAAACATCTGACTGTCACTTAAAACCTACCATATTCCCCTTGCATCTACAAGAAAATTTGCAATAAGATTAACAGCTCGATTAACATAAGCATATGGAGAATAAGCGTTTGTAAAATAGTTTGTACAAGAGTAGAGAAAGTCATGTGAGTGTAACACATCAGATTTTTAACGTCATTTCTCTTGTTTCAAGAACGCCTTCTAAGTGTGATCTCTGTTAGTTTCAGAAATCAATATAATATTATTGATATTTTAGGAATTTGAGCGCTGTCTAAAAAATAGTATATGCCACACGTGTTAAAAGTGGTTTTGTTTTGCTCGTAGGATTGCGAAACGAAGACGCTACTCGCAAAATAAAACCCTACTTTTACCCCTTGTATCATAATCTACTATTATTTGGTAAGTTTTGTTATGAATGTTATAAACAATATATACTAAACATACAGAATGTGTCTAAATTCCCTTTACAGAGTTTGAGGAGTTGTAGTGGGGACCAAGACGATTAAGTTTTGTAACATTCTTGCAAAGTCTATTTAAATATATTCAATGCGTAGAAAGTCACAAATTTTTCAAAACAATGTAACTGAAAAGGTAAGATGCCAGTCCCACTCTAGGATGCATTGGAATAAAGCATCCTCCCATAGTAATAATATTTGTACTACAAATATAATTAAAGGGAATTATATAAGGATTTAACGCAGCTCTAAATGAAAGTAATAATTCTTACAGCCTCCAAAGCACTGAATATAATCACATTTAAATCTAGAAATATTAATAATTTACAATTGAAATACATAGCATACTTTCTTTGTCCTTCTCACACAATATTTGCCATTTTTAAATACTATTTAACACGCGGTGATATTCCAATATGAACTCGCTTCCATAGGATTTAAGTGCCACTCCACACACTAGAAAGAATTTAGACGTTTACTTACGCCAAAAAATATGTGTATAAATTTAGACAAAGCCGAAAAGTGTGGAGACGGCCGCTACCAGACACGAAGCTCAAGAAAGTCTTTCTTCTCTGGTCATCGAGAACTAAGTCTGTTACACACTGTCGTCTTCATCGGAGTGGACACTGGGAAGATCAGGTGGTGATGACGTGGAGCACAGCATAAACGCTATCTATGCTGGCGGAGAGAGTGCAACTTGGTGAGCGCTGCTGGTATTTGGTGGAGACGGTTACTGACTGTTAATCGGGCTGCCGATGTAGTTTCGATCAGGGGCCGACAATTGTAGTTCATAATTCCAGGGGCGTTAAGCAACTGCGGCCATCTCTATTGAAACAGCTATTTCTTGAACGAAGAGCCATAATTGGCTCAGTTTAGCATAGGAACTTGTTTCGGAAACGTACCGTTTTTCCGCTACACGCAAACTCATCACACACTTTTTTTCGACGCCACTCGCTAGGATGGTCTTGACTAGGGTAGTCCATACATCATTCACCGATCACCTGATGTCCCAAGCCCACTACACGCTGTTTGCATGTCATTCAGTTGAGTTTGTGATCGGTTTCAGTAACAATGCGGTCTGGGTGTGTAATTGGATCATATCTTCTTCCACGAAATCTCACGGGTGACGTGTACTTGCGAATCCTTTGGGGTCACATGCAATGCTTGATTTACGAGACCCCTGTAGGAAAACGGTACGTTTCCGGAATGAGTCCCTATGCTAAAGTTACCCCGTCTTGGGCCTTACTACAAGTCCTCAGAGTCTGTAAAGGGATTTTAGACACATCCTGTATAAAGTCCGTTCCAACACGCAGTCTCTGATAGGTCCGTGATTGTTGGATGCGCATGCTCGGGAACTGTTGTAGCAACAAACCTAGAGAATCGTATAATATCAACAACTACTCAACCTATATTCATAATTAACAACTGAAGATATTATTTTTCTCGGAGTTACAGATGAGGCAGTATTTTTAACACTTAAGTGATTTCAGTAAAATTATATAAAATATAATAACAGCCCACCTTAGAGCAAATTGTGTATGTAATAATATATAAAAAGTGTATATTACAGTCATTGTATATGTTTGTATTATTGTATACATGTTCAATAATGTTATGTGAATGTATTACGTAATTTAATATTGTAGGAGCTGTGAGAATAATAGGTTAAAAATTGCTAACAATGAGATAACAATGAGGTAACCTTGAGGCAATAATGAATTAGAAGGTTTAACAATACTAATAGTCATTATTGGAGCAACAATATGGTAAATTTTGAGACAGTTGTTTATAAAATAGTCAATCAACAACCAGAAAAAAACTTAAGTTAAATAAAAGTGTTCTATTGGATTAGGAATAGCCAACCAGAGACTTGCAATATGGAAATTTACAAATTTAGGCGGTAGAAATCAAGTCAGTTGCTTGTAGACAGCGCTCATAACTGGACGCGTTGGTTGTAGACAGTGTTTGTAACCGGACGCGAGATGTGTCCTCGAGAAATTTAATACGTATTTTGTGTGAGACAAAAATAGTTTACGTGTTAAAAAGTGCAAGTAATTAATAAAAGAATCTCACAGCTCTCTATATCAGCGAAGTGCTATTTAAATCGTATCAAGCATTAATAAAAGGAGTGAAGTAAAATTAAAATCTGTGTAAGCATACATTCTTAGCCGCACTATTCCCTGCAAAGAAATCCATGTCCCTAACAATAATATTGACGCAGCCGAGGCAAGCATAAATATATAATATTTAAAGAAACAGTTAAATTACAAAGTTAATATTTTTAAATTTTGGACGAAGGCTACCGGGTACCATACGTGCGGTTGCAACTACTTCAAGTACGGCTCCCCAACAGTTAAACTACAATACAGCTCCTACTTAAAATTGGCTTTCCATACGTGAAGCAAAAACCTACTTCACAGAATATAATTAAATTTCAAAATGTTTAAATTACTGAACATTAGCGTATCTTCACATCTGTCAATTTCATCCCGCTTTTGTTGAAGGGTTGTGTTTCCCGCGGAAACTATGTAGGCGTTATGTTATTGTTAAACAACTCCGGCACCAAAGAGAAGGTACGAAGGTTTAAAATACGCCCACTATGTTTGTCTAAAGAGTAGCTGGCTAACGCGACGTTGCGCAAGTAGCTTTTTTAAACTTTAATTATGATTTACTTAATTCCATTTACCTCCCCTCGTATTACAAATGATCTAGAATATTTTTGTAGTGAATCCTTCCCTTCAACCTTTATAATTGTAACGTCGCATAGACCCAGCTTAACGGATGAAAAACCTCCCATATTCAAAACATCGGCAGAACGTCTGACTTCTTCAGCCCACCTGCGTAGCCTGTAAGTGCCATTTGGTGGTAGAGGATTCATCGGTCGGAGTAGTCGAGTAACTTTTACTTTGTCTACCACGTTCATAGTAGGTAGAGAAGGTATTGCATTCCACCCAAAAATTCGATACCGGAATTTCACCGAAAATATATGTTTTAAGTCCTCCTGAATCCAAATAAACTATTACTTTCTCTACTACGTATAGTAAGTAGGGGAAGTATTGTATTCCACCCAAAAATTCGATACCGAGATTTCACCGGAAATATATGTTTTGAGACCCCCTGAATCCAAAAAAGCATTTTTGGAAACATGTCCATGTGTGTCTGTGAACAGCATAACTCAGAAACGAACAGTTGGATAAACACCAAACTTCCAGAGATGCGACACGAAGGTTTTCAAGAAAATCCCCCCACCCAAGATTACCCTTTACATGGAACATTTTTCGAAAATTTTAATTTTCTCAAAAATGGCTATAACGATTTTGATTAAAATATCATATGTTTAAGATATTTTCATGAACAAATGAAATGTATATCTCGAATTTTCTCGGAATGTCTCCAAAAGTATTCTTCATTGCGAACGACTTTTGCGTAACTGGTAAACCTTAAGAGATAGACAAAATTTTACTAAACAAAAAAATGTAGATCGCGTTAAAATACACAATTTATGTCATATACATCTTTTTGTTGAGTGAACCATTTTCGAGATATTGCTTGTTATTCCCTTACATTTTCCAATACTTATACTTTTTCTCAAATGGAAATTCGTTATTCATTTTTTGCCTTGGATATGCAAAGAGTATTAATCTGTGGCAAAGAGAATGGTGCTGCACATAGCAACCAGCTATTAAGAGATATGTCTATGCTTAAGGGCTACTGTATTTCTATATTGCCCTTGCAAATACAAACCAAGGGGAACATAGTACGCCTTAAGCGATAGTCAATTATTTTTAGAACTGGTCGCTATGTGTAAAATGTAATTCTCTTTGCATGTCAAAAGATCGTTTCTGCAAATGTTTATCTCGATTAATATGAAATAGATGGAGAATAAGACTTTGTAAAAATAGTTTGTACAAGAGTAGAGAAAGTCATGTGAGTGTAACACATCAGATATTTTAGCAAAATGTCCCCGCGCGCGCATGTGTCCGTGGACACCATAACTCAAAAATGAAAAGTCGCACAAATACCAAACTTGGTATTCAGGTTTAGTATCTTCTAAAGCTGCGACACGAAGAATTACAAGAAAATCCCCGCACCCCAAACTTCCCTTTACATGGAATATTTTTCGATTTTTTTTTATTTTCTATAAAAAGGCTCTAATGATTTGGATTAAAATACCATATATCAAAGATATTTACATGAAAAATAAAATGTACATCTTATTTTTTCTGGGTATAGCCTGTAAAATCCTTTTCATTCGGAAGAAATTTTATATAATCTTGTTTAAATGGTAAACGTTAAGCGGTAGAGAAAACGTACCACATAAAACATGTAGATCTCTTTAAAAGAGACAATTTATTTCAAATAAGCTGTTTCTGAGATATCCGTTAATGAAGGTTCCAAGTGTTCCTTTCTTAGTCATTCTCTTAAAGTCTTGTTAACATTCAGTTGTTTCTCGCGATGTCATGGAAACAGTATGGTCTTTTAAGGCCAGCATATGGCGTCCAGTTCTTAAACATTTGACTATCGCTGTTCTCTTTGTAACTATAACGAAATGTGTAATGTATCTATTTCTGCAAAAGTTATTTGGATTAAAATGTAGTAGACAGGAAAATAAGCTTCCATAAGAATATAGCTTGTATACACACTAATAAATGATAGAAGGTAGAGAAAGTCGTGTGAATGTATCACGTCAGGTATTATTTAGTTAATTACAGTACATAATGACACTTTAAACAGCTGCATCTTCTTTTTAGCCCTGCGGTTATTTAAGAACATAAAGCTACATAATATGTAGACGGAATTGCAGTTGAGCAAGCGTAGTGAACGAACGTGTTAGCGGATAGCTCCGTATACGTGACACGGAGGAATTTACAGAGCGAGAATCGTAGCGTTTAATGCAAGACTGTAAACTACCAGAAGCAGAAAATGGAAGGAGGTACATCGAGGGTATTGCTGCTAATAGTAGCGATCGTACTACTAATAATTGGAGGGATAGAATCCCGGGGCCTGGATCTTCGGAATGGAATGTGATGGGCTTACTGAAAAGAACTGAACGAGGAGTTGATAGAAATCAGAAAAATGCAGAAAAGACTGGAATCCAAACTGACTTTTAGACAAACTAAAAGGAACATTAAAAGGATTCGAAGACGAATACAATAAGAGTTGAGAATACTAGAACAAGAGTAACAAATTTGGAGAAAGAAGAGGAAAATATAGGAAGTTAAATATCATAATTTTTGGAATAGCAGAATAACGAGGAAAAATAACATGGCAATAAGTAGATGAAACATACAACAACAACAAAAAAGAAACTAGAATTTTAGATACAAGGTTTTGAAATAAACTATTCATTTCGATTAGGGAGAAGAATTTCGAACAACAGGCCGATACTGGATGTCGGGTGGAGTAGGTATACTCGTAAAGATAAAAGTGGAATAGAAAGAGTGATGGTATTGTGGAGCATGATGGAAGTAGGAGAGGTGAACAAAAGAAAGGTGTGCTTTGGAGTAGTGTACAACCCACCGAGTGTTTCAAAATTCTATAATCAAAATGTGTTCAAGAAAATGCAATAGAACATAAGAAATACAAAGTAAATATGTAGAAGTAGATATAATAGTTGTAGGGGATTTTAATGCAAGGATAGGGGAAGAGCAAATTAGATTACACTACGTGATCAAAAGTATCCGGACTGAAAATGACGTACAAGTTCGTGGCGCCCTCCATCGGTAATGCTGGAAGTCAATATGGTTTTGGGCCACCCTTAACCTTGATGACAGCGTTCACTCTCGCAGACATACTTTCAATCAGGTGCTGGAAGGTTTCTTGGGGAATGGCAGCCCATTCTTCTCGGAGTGCGGAACTGAGGAGAGGTATCGATGTATGTCGGTGAGGCCTGGCACGAAGTAGGCGTTCCAAAACATCCCAAAGGTGTTCTATAGGATTCAAGTCAGGACTCTGTGCAGGCCAGTCCATTACAGGGATGTTATTGTCGTGTAATCACTCCGCCACAGCCCGTGCAGTATGAACAGGTGCTCGATCATGTTGAAAGATGCAATCGCCATCCCCGAATTGCTCTTCAACAGTGGGAAGCAAGAAGATGCTTAAAATATCAACGTAGGTCTGCGCTGTGATCGTGCCACGCAAAACAGCAACGGGTGCAAGCCCCCTCCAGGAAAAACACGACCACACCACCACCTCCGAATTTCACTTTTGGCACTACACACGCTGGCAGATGACATTCACCGGGCATTCGCCATACCCACACCCTGCAATCGGATCGCCACATTGTGTACCGTGATTCGTCACTCCACACAACGTTTTGCCACTGTTCAATCGTGTAATGTTGACGCTCATTACACCAAACGAGGCGTCGTTTGGCATTTTCCTGCGTGATGTGTGGCTTATGAACAGCCGCTCGACCATGGAATCCAAGGTTTCTCACCTCACGCCTAACTGTCATAGTACTTGGAGTGGATCCTGATGCAGTTTGGAATTCCTGTGTGATGGTCTGAATAGATGTCTGTCTATTGCTCTTTACGACCCTCTTCAAATGTCGGCGGTCTCTGTCAGTCAACAGACGACGTCGGCCTGTACGCTTTTGTGCTGTACATGTCCCTTCACGTTTCCACTTCACTATCACATTAGAAACAGTGGACCTAGGGATGCTTAGGAGTGTGGAAATCTCGCGTACAGACTTCTGACACAAGTGACACCCAATAACCTGACCACGTTCGTAGTCCGTGAGTTCCACGGAGCATCCCATTCTGCTCTTTCACGATGTCTAATGACTACTGAGGTCGCGGATAACGAGTACCAGGCAATAGGTGGCAGCACAATGCACCCAAGATGAAAATCGTATGTTGCGGGGAGCCCGGATACTTTTGATCACATAGTGTATGTGAAGTATAAATCAATATAAAGAATACAGCAGATATAGAAACGGGGAAGAGTAGAGATAAAATATGCAATTACGAGGGAGTGAAGTTGATCGACTTTTGTGAAGTAACATGATTTATGTAATGGGTTAAAAGGCAAGGATAAAGAAGGGGAGTTCACATTTACAAAATAAGAATGCACAAAGTATGGTAAACTGTATACTATAGTCAACAGAGTTAGATGCAGATTTTGAAGTCATGAACACTAGTTGTCACTTCGTATTGAAAGTAAACTTTAACATTAAAAGCGAGATAAAAAGAATACAATCAGATAAAAACACTAAGAAATTCAGAGCATATAGATGGAGGGATAAAGATAGGGAAATATTTTGCAAAGAGCTAGAGAAGGGGGTGGAAATAATTGGGTTAGCACAAAACAGTGAGACAGAAGGAGCTGAGAATGGAGCAGGTAATAAAAAGGCAGGGTCAAAAATGAAAGGGAATAATACTTATTCATGAAATGAAGAAGGATTACATGATCACGAATGTTACGATACCAAGAAAAAAGTGGAAAGAGAACTAAATAAATGGAAGCAGAGAGGAGAAAATAAAAAGGTAAAAGATTTTTAATACAAAGATGGAGGTATAAACGCCTAATAGAGGCGAATAAGAAGGAGTGGGGGTGAGAAATGAAGCAGCAAAAAAATCAGGATACGAAGGCGATATGTAGATGCTGAAACAGATATAAGAACAAAAGTGGGAGAAACAAATGCAGGAAGTAACTTGATGCGGTTACTTTAAAGGTTTATACATGGTGCAAACATTAGTCAAAGTTCAAGAGAGTTTCAAAGGACGAATACAGTATATTGGGGATTTAGATAAAGCAATTAAGATAAATTAAGTAAAAACACAAATATTAAAGTTAAAAAATAACAAGTCTTGTGGAGTCGATAGGCTACCAGGTGAATTCTGGAAAGCATGGAGCGAAAATGATGATAGGCTGAAGCTAATAGTGCAATTGTTTAACTCAGTACGTGAAAGGGGTAGAGTCCCATAAAACTGGAAAAAGGGAATTGTAGTACTAATATACACAAAAGGCAAAGCAGATATAGAGGGTCCTGCAAATTACAGGGATAATCCTAGGCAGTGTTAGGTAAAGTATACACAGGGATACTGGAGGACAGAATACAGAGATGGGCGGAGAAAGAGGGGAAGCTATCAGAGCTTAAAGCAGGATTTAGAAAAGGAAGGAAAACAACATATAATATATTAATCATTAAGACAATGATGGATAAATACTTAACATAGAAAAGGGTAGGGTATACATGACTTTTATTGATTTAGAAAAGGCATTTGACCGAGATATACTATGGTTAAAACTAATTAGATAGATGATAAAGGGGTGGGTGGGTGGATGATTGGGTGGATGGATGTGTGGGTGGATGAGTGGCTGGATGGATGGATGATGGATGGATGGGTGGGTAGATGGAAGTATGGGTGGCTGGACGGATGGGGTATCTATTGGTTTCAAATTATTGAAGTTAATACACAAGTATTTAGTGCATGGATCATTGAATGTACATGCATATTTAAGATACAAAGTATGGTGACAAAATAAACAACAGAGAAAGAAACAAACTAAAAAGAACAAGAAAACTGAAAAATACGAATAAATTACCTTTGACTATCTGAACAAATTTGACCTAGCTTTGCGCATTTTAGCCAAAAAGGTGCCCATGTTTTGCCAGTTCCTCTGGTCAGCCTGTAGATCCCAACATGCCAATCTCTTTCTTGACGGACTTAAGAATTTTTCTTTGAGTTTAATTGTTCGCTGGTTCTCCCACTGAGCGCATTCTGCCAATATATTTTCCCAGTCCTCATCCAAATCCCAGAATGGGCAGATTCTCCTGCCAGAATCGTCAGTCATTTTCTGTGCCCTCCAGCCCCCAGTCTAAACCATGCCATTCCTGATCTTTCCATTCTACCTAAGTTAAGTATGCAGGTGAATCACCTAAAGCTTGCACCGCAAATATTTCGGAAATGGAAAGTGCTATTGATGTGCAGTTTTCACAGCATTGATTGGTAAGTCAGGGGATCATACATTTAGCCTATAAACAGATTTTAATAATACTGAGAAAGTGTATTTTTTGAGCAAACATACAATTTTTAAATGAAACAATGCCTAGTTACATCAACAGAATAAAGGTAGGGTAAATTAGAATGTCAGTGGCGTTTGTTGCAAGATTCTAGTGCAAGTGTTTTAAGAGAAATCTTATTTTGAAGCTTTTACACACCGACACTTGTACAACCTATGGTAGCACAAACTAAAGAAAAACAAAAGGGAATTACAATACTTCTGTGGATTCTTGCAAGTAAACAGAACATAGCCCTGTAAAGGTTGTGTTCAAAATGACCACCGGCAGCTTCAATACACGCTTCCAGTCTGCTATGGAAAGACTGCTGCACACGTTCTAGCATTTCAGCGGAAATTTCAGAGCAGGCAGCAGTAATAGGTCGTTTTATATCGTCTGGTGTAATTGGTACATCCTTGTAGACAGTGTCTTTCAGCCTTCCCCACAGAAAAAAGTCTAAAGGAGTCAGATCCGGTGAAAGGGCCGGCCAAGGTACAGGTCCTCTTCGTCCAATCCAACGATTTGGAAACAATCCGTTAAGACAAGCTGTAGTACTTCGTGCACTATGGGCTGGACAGCGATCATGTTGTTACCACAGGTTCCTCCTAGTCTGCAAAGGAACGTGTTCTAGCATCTGTGGCAGATGGTCTGTCAGGAGGCTGCGATACTTGTGCGAGTTTATTGTTCCTTCTATGAACAAAGGGCCTATGAGCTGATAGTTCACTATCCCACACTACATGTTTAAACTCCATGGACGCTGATGTTCCACCTGACAAAGCCAACAGGGATTGTCAACAGACCAATAGTGCATGTTTCTGCGGTTTACCTGGCCATGATTAGTAAATGTTGCCTCATCACTAAACAAGATACATGATGAATCTGGAGTATCATGTCTTAATGCCCATGTACAAAAGTTAACACGATTCTCAAAATCGTTTCCATGCAGCTCTTGATGGAGAGAGATGTGATAGGGATGGAACCTATGTCGATGGAGAATGCGCAGTACACTTGCCCGTCTTATGCCACTTCCACGTGTGATTGTGCGGGAACTAATTTGCGGATCTACTGCAACGGCAGCCAAAACATTAATTTCTGCCTCTTCTCCAGTCACTTGTTTGTTTCTGTTACATTTTCTAGGTATTATAGTACCACTTTCACGTAATTGGTTGAAGAGGTTGATAAATAATTGCCGAGATGGTTGACATCTATTGGGATAGGTTTCCGCATACACCGTACAGGAACGAACTGCATTCTTCTTACACTCTCCATACACCATGAGCATGTCGGCTTTTTCTGCATTAGTAAACCCCATCTTCCACTCACGACTTACTGCTTGAACTGTCACAAACTAACTGACCAGAAAGTCGCAATCCAATCAATGAACAGAAAACACAATGCAAACAAACATAACGACATCGTACCTAGCAACTAAGCAGGTTGAATGGGACAAACAATTGTCGGGTGGAGCCTTTTCAAAGCACGATTTCTCGTAGACCACTTGCACTAGAATCCTGCAACAAAGACCATTGACATTCTAATTTACCCTACCTTTATTCTGTTGATGTAACTAGGCATTGTTCCATTTAAAAAATTGAAACAATACACTTTCTCAGTATGATTAAAATCTGTTTATAGGCTAAATGTACGAGACCCAGACTACCAATCAATAGCACTTTCCATTTCTGAAATATTTGCTGTGCAAGTTTTATTAGGTGATTCACCTTGTATATGCCTCTTTACCCCAGTTCAATTTTATTTCATTTGCTAGACTTAGAGAAGGTTTAATTTTACAATCCGATTCTATTCGTTGTTGGTTGATGTCTCTTAGTCTTCTGTTGACACCTTTCCATATGTTTCTGTCATTTGTTTCAGCTATTTGCCATACTGGCCCCATTCCTAATCTCCTCAAACCCCTTTGCAAATCAGCTGCTCAAAACTTAGGAGACAGGTTTTCTCACTGGTATTTATAACATTAGGATCGTAGTGTGGAGTTATCTCCCTGCATCAGCCTCAGCCAGTACTTCACTACTCTTATTTTACAGTGTTTTGTGTCTTCATAACACCCCACCTCCCTCAATACCCCCGAATTTGATGTGCCTTGTGAAACTCCAAGAACTCTGTTCCAGAATGCTACCAGCGTTTTATTTACATGCTCTGCTCTTTCCCATCCCCGGATTTCACTTCCGTATAACAAAATCAGCCTTATCATAGAGTTATACATATTTTCTAATGTATCTACCGGTACAGCCGTTATCCGCGAGGGGGTACGTAATAATTCATTTAACTGCCCTCGTGCTTTATAGTTAGTTACTGATAGATGTTTGTTCCATTTTCCTCTCATATTAAACATTACTCCTAAATAGGAGTAGTTTTGTGAATCATTTGTAAAGAGTATAAGGTATTTATATGCATATAATAAGTGTAGTGTGAAAATAACCAAAGGGAAGTATTACTGAAGAGAACGCGAATAATTCAGGGCTTAAACAACGGTGCAAACTTAGTCCAGTGCTGTTTAACTTGATATTATAGAAGGGACAAAAAAATTAACAAGCATTTACTAGTGAATAATAATAATAATAATAATAATAATAATAATAATAATAATAATAATAATAATAGGAAACACCAGGTTTATTGTTTGCGGATGATTTAGTGGCAGGCTCCATTTCAGTTGTGTGGCTAGGTAAAGTTACAGAGGCAATTAGCAAATACTGTAAACATAGGGGGTTGAAAATAAATAAAAATAAATCGAAAATCACGATCTTTAAGAAAGGATATAAATTAAGAAAGACAGAAAATTGGTATTGGGAAGGAATACAATTGGAAGTAGCGAGAAAAATTCACTATCTAGGAGTAAGGCTCGATAGTGCAGGAGATTGGGGAGAACAGAAGAAAAAAGACTAGCAAAGGGGAAACAATCAATATAGGTAATCAGAGCGTGTGTGAACAAAATACCGGAAATGCAAATTACGTGGCTACAAAGGATATATAGCACGGATGTTATACGCAGTAGAGATATGGGGTCGAAAAAAGGATGGGAAAATGTAGATGCTATACATAGGAATGTTTGAAAAATATCTATGGGGTTACCAAGAAGCACCAGCAGAACTAGGGGGAGTGGGAGCAGAACGCAAAATGGTAGAAGGGGCAATCAAATAGGTACTGGTTCAGAATAAAGCTACTGGAGGAAAATGGTATACCAAAAACAATGCTTGGTTGTGCAGGAGAAAATGAGTAAAAAGAAACTTGGATGCACAAGATACAGACAACACTGGAAGAAATAGAAATGGATGAAACATGGGCATAAAGAAAGAACAAAAGGGTTTCTGGAAAGAAATTAGAAAAAGAGTGAAAGATATTGAAAAGTAAGAAATTATAAGCGGTCTCAAGGAAAAAAGGTCACTAATAGATTAAGGATATTTAAAAACGGAATGGGGGGGGGGCAAAATACATCGAAGTATGCAACAAAGAGACTAGAATGCTGTATGCAGGGGCGAGGACAGTTGCAATGAATTTAAGTGGTTCAACAGGGCGAAGAAGGGGGAGGATGCACAAAGTTTAATAGATTTCATGATAATTGGCATTATATTCTGGAATGCGATGATACAGATAAAGGAAAAGACAATTTAATATTAGAGAAGAGGGAAATTTACCAACAGAGCTAAAAGTTAGGAAGATTTTTAATTCAAGATCAATGAATATATGAAGAAAGCAGGAAAACATTTAGGAAAAATAAGATTAAAATAGTTAAAAGAAACGTGAAGCAAAATGGATAAAATACGGAAAAAGGATAACAAGGCAAAAACGTAAACAGTGGATACATTACACTTTCCCATTATATAGATGGTGTCTCATAAGCAATATCGGTTTTTAAGTAGAACTTTATTTGGAACGTTTTCTGACGAGAAATCTTCAAAGTAGATACCATCTTTCAGCGAGGTTTATTACCCAGCGACGGTACCAATCTTTGGTTTTTGATGCAAAGAATTCGTTGAGAGCCACTTCTACAGCTTCAATGTTTTCGAAAGTTCTTTCACGCAAGAAATGGGCCATGTATCAAAACAGATGTTAATCTGAAGGCTGAGGAAGGCTTGTATGCTGGGTGTGGTAGCAATTTGACTCCTTCCAATTCCAGAATTTCTGTCATGACTGTTCGTGCAGTATGGGGTGATGCATGTCCTGCTGCGAGATAACTATGTTTCGGTTAACTAATGCTGGGTATCTCCGTTTCAAAATTTTGAAGTAGTTCCAGTTGTTGAGAATAAAGATCCGCATTGACTGCACGCCCGTTTGGAACAAACTCCCAGTGACCAGACATGCATCATTACTTTGGGCCCAAACTGATTTTTTAACGATGCCTTTCGGGGACTGAGCCACTGTTTTGAGGGTCAGAATTGCGGTAGCAGATCCATTTTTCATCACATGTGACAATTCTCCTGATAAATCTATTATGCATAGGATTGCCGATAAGCTGACGACAGATATCCACTCTATGTTGAGCCTGTTGAGGTGTCAATTCATGAGGTACACATCTACAGCTTCTGTTTGATTTTCCAAGTTTGTTAATCTGACGATGTGTGGTACGATCTGATAGAGCAGGTTCTTCTGACAGCCTAGGAATACTTTTTTGCGGACTTTCTTCCAAAACTCTGCGTGTATTCTCAATATCCCACAATTTAGGTCTTCCAGAACGTGGTAAATCTATAGTGTTTTCCTCTCCAGTGCTGAAACGTTGGAACCATCGTTATGTCAAACGCTCACTATCGACACCTTCTCCCACTTCACATATTTTTTGGAGCCGCGGGAGCAGTTTTATAATCTTGTTTCCAGTAGTGCTTCAGAAGGACTCTAATCTCAAACTTTGTAACTTCCATTTTGTGATTGTGTATTAACAACTGACGACTGACACATTCTCGCAATATTCGCAATACCAGCCATGGCATCCTGTGAATAGCATTGGCGAAAGCATTTTATCTTATAAAACACAAAACTTAAAAACCGACATTACTTATGAGACAACCTAATATATACAACAAAATGCTAAATATAAGGAGAAGAAACATTATACGCAATTCCAAGAGAAAGTAACAGATTGTATAAATTGTATGTAAAGTTTAAAGCAGATAATAAATAATTCATTCATTTATAATATGTAGACCCTCCACATATACAATGAAATAGAGGTAAAAGTAGTGAATGTAAAGATTTCCCACTCCCAAGTCTCCAAATTAATCTCTTTGGAAAATACGTATAGTCTGCAACCATCTAGAAAAAAATTATGATGTGTTACACTCACAGGACTTTTTCTACTCTTGTGCAAACTATTTTTACAAACGCTTATTCTCCATATGCTTCATGTTAATCGAGATGTTAATCTTATTGCTAATTTTCTTGTAGGTGCAAGGTGAATATGGTAGGCTTTGAGCGACAGTCAAATGTTTTAAGAACTGGTTGCTATGTGGAGTATTCCATTCTCTTTGCATGTCCAGGACATACAAAATGAATAACGAATTTCCATTTGAGAAAAAGTATAAGTATTGGAAAATTTAAGGGAATAACAAGCAATATCTCGAAAATGGTTCACTCAACAACAAAATTATATATGACATAAATTGTGTATTTTAACGCGATCTACATTTTTGTGTAGTAAAATTTTTTCCATCTCTTATGGTTTACCAGTTACGCAAAAGTCGTTCGCAATGAAGAATACTTTGGGAGACTTCCCAGAAAATTCGAGATATACATTTCATTTGTCATGAAAATATCTTAAACATATGATATTTTAATCAAAATCGTTAGAGCCATTTTTCAGAAAATTAAAATTTTAGAAAAATGTTCCATGTAAAGGGTAATCTGGGGTGGAGGGATTTTCTTGAAAACCTTCGTGTCGCATCTCTGGAAGATACTGAATCTAAATACCAAGTTTGGTGTTTATCCGGCTGTTCATTTCTGAGTTATGCTGTTCACAGACACACACAAACACACACGGAGATGTTTCCAAAAATGCTTTTTTTGGATCCAGGGTGTCTCAAAACATATATTTCCGGTGAAATCTCGGTATCGAATTTTTGGATGGAATACAATGCTTTCCCTACTTACTATACGTAGTAGAGAAAGTAAAAATATTATGCGTTGTTAATTATAAAATCTCCGTTGACTGATTTCTAATATTAGCTAGATACAATCTACTCTCTTTATGCAATTACTTAACATACCCTGCTAACGATCTTGACTATAACATCCAAAGGAAATAGAGCAAAAAGTTCTCACTTGAAGGCTATTAAAATATGCTGGCATTGTTATCACATGCGTATTGTAACGTATCCTTGTAAGCAGATTCTGTTCTATTTTGTTATGCTATGTCTTAATTACTAAATCGTGACCATATATACACTGCCGTTTGTGAAAATTGCAACACGAAGATGGAAACGCATGAATTCAATAAAGTTAATACCACAGGTTAGGTACATGACAAGTAACAAATGATAAACTTTTCAAACCTATACATGACCTTTGAGCCCTAATATTCAGTATTTGGTGTGGCCTCCATGCGCTGAAATTAGAGCTGCTTTACGCCGTGGCATTTAATCAAAAAGGATCTGAATAAGTTCCTGAGTGATTTCCCTCCACGCAGTTTGTATTCGAGCCCACAAATCCGTGACACTAGTTACTGGAGGACCGTGACGCACCAGCTGCCGACCAACCATATCCCAGACATGTTCGATGGGCGACATGTCAGGCGAACGTGCAGGCCAGGGAAGCAATGGTACCCGTCGCTCTTCGAAGAAGGCTTGTACATTGCTCGCAATATGTGGCCGGGCATTGTCCTGTTGAAATGTGACCTGTGGAGATGCCTGAAGCAGGGGGAGTACCTCAGGCTCTACAACCACCGTTAGGTACCGGTTGCTGTTCAAAGTGCCCTCAATTCGTAGAAGGCGAGATCGGTTGTTGTAACCAATGGCGCCCCAAACCAATCACACCTGATGTTTGTCCGCTATGCCGCTCAACAATGCAGCCCTTCAGGTTGCGCTCACCACGGTACCGCCGGACACGTATGCAGCCATCACTGTAGCACACGTTGAAGCGGGACTCGTCCGAAAAGACTACATTTTGCCACTCAGCACCCCAGTGTTCACGTTCACATGCCCATTGCAGTTGGAGGAGATTGTGGTTTCTGGACAATGGAAGCCGACGTAATGGCATGCATGCAATCAGTCCAACCTGCAGGAGACGGCGACGAACCGTTGATGCAGACAAGTTCACACCTGTTGCAGTGCTCCAGCGTAGAGCCAACCCTGTGGAGAAGCTGTAGGTCTGTTATGATGACGGTCATCCCATGCTGTGGTCATGTTCCGTGGTCCAGTACCCGCTCTTCGCTGCGTACGACCTTCATCTATTCACTGCTTCCACACACGCATCACTGTCGTAGCAGCATGCCGAAATGTCACGGTATGACAAACCCGCTTCCCGGAGACCGATCAGTCTGCCCCGTTCGAACTCACTTTATTGTTTCCACCTTGTTTGACAGCTCTGCACTGACTACACTGGGCGCAACACTGATCTTGTCGGACCGACACGAGAAGGCTCTGCTCGGACTACGTGTACCCCATCTTTCTGCAAACCTAATCACTTATTGCTTGCACACTCTTCTACACTTCCACCAAGTTTGGAGTTATTCGGGAAATTCTTTCTGGTGTTTCTATTTTCACAAACGGCAGTGTGTGTGTGTGTGTGTGTGTGTGTGTGTGTGTGTGTGTGTGTGTAGGGTGGACCATTTAAATTGAGGCTACAAACAAACCACAAAACTAAGCGTTGTAGAAAGAAATACCTTGAATAAAAGTTGCTTGATATTATGAGGGAAATGTTATTAGTGGTGTTTTATTTGGAGGACGTTGTGGTGGCTCTTTTAGGGTCAATTTAATTTTTTGAATGGTTGCCTACCTTTTTATATTGTTTTCTCACTCCTTATAAAAACTAAACATCGTTTGTATAAAGCAGTTTGCAATTGTTCTTACACCAATGTAAATAACAACGAAAATTCTGAATGGCTGTGTACGAAGAGCGTAATGAATGTTTGAACCATTCGTGGGTAGTCATTTGAGGGTCATTTAGAATTTTCGTTTATATTTACGTTGCGAAGAACAATTGCAAGATGCCGTATACAAAATTTGTTTATTTTTTTATGAGGAATGAGAAACCAACATACAAAATGTAACTTCCCATTTTAAAAAATCTGATGTGTTACACTCATATGACTTTCTATGCTCTTGGACAAACTATTTTTACAAATGCTTATTCTCCATCTACTTCATGTTAATCGAGATATCGAGATATTAATCTTATTGCTAAATTTCTTGTAGATGCAAGGGGAATTGCTAAGCTTTAAGCGATAATAAAAAATTTTAAGAGGTGGTTGCTATGTGGAGTATTCCATTCTCTTTGCATTACCAGGACAAAAAAATTAATAACGAATTTCCATTTGAGAAAAAGTATAAGTATTGGAAAATTTAAGAGAATAACAAGCAATATCTCGAAAATGGTTCACTCAACAACAACAGAAAATTGTATATGACATAATTGTGTATTGTAACGCGATCTACATTTTTGTGTAGTAAAATTTTGTCTATCTCTTATGGTTTACCAGTTATGCAAAAGTCGTTCACAATGAGGAATGCTTTTGGAGACATTCCCAGAAAATTCAAGATATACATTTTATTTGCCATGAAAATATCTTAAATATACGATATTTTAATCAAAATCGTTAGAGCCATTTTTGTAAAAATTAAAATTTTTGAAAAGTGTTCCATCTAAAGATAATCTGGGGTGGGGGATTTTCTTGAAAACCCTCGTGTCGCACTTCTGGAAGATACTGAACCTAAATACCAAGTTTGGTGTATATCCGACTGTTCGTTTCTGAGTTATGCTGTTCACAGACATACAGACACACAGACACACACACGGACATGTTTCCAAAAATGCCTTTTTTGGATTCAGGGGGTTTCAAAACATATATTTCCGGTGAAATCTTGGTATCTAAATTTTGGGTGGAATACAATACTTCCCCTGCTTACTATACGTAGTAAAGTAAAAATTAAATTGACCCTAAAATGACCATCATAACGTCCTCCAAACAAAACACGACTAATGACATTTATTTTCCCCCACAATATCAAGCAACGTTTACTAAAGACATTTCTTTCTACAACACCTAGTTTTGGAGATATTGTACATTCTCAACTTAAATGGTCCACCTTGTATATTGCGTGGAATGAATTACTCGCGGCATTTGTCTTGCTGTTCATGTATATTCTGTGGAGTAACAACAACTATTTTCTACTCCATGGTATTCTCAACTAAAATTCAAGGCCTTCTTCGCAGGCATGCTCTTTTATAGCTCCAATTTGTTTGTATTCAGGTACAAGGGCTTCGTAAATTCTGCTTAGTCTTTTAGTAATTTGTGAAACGAAACAGCTGGACCATGTTTTATAGTTCATGTCCGTCATAACCATTTGGGTTTTTCAGTGGTTGAAGAATTGCCAAAATCGGTTGAGAGATTTTTGAGATTACCTGCCCTTCATACACATACACACAAATTTTCTTGCTTTATAATATAGATTATTCGACTGGTTGCACCTTTAAAGGATACTTACAGATTACACAACATCTCCAGAAATTTAAAGACAGTCGGGGGAGTTTAGAGAAAACCAGAAATATATCATCCGCCAGTGTTTCACTTCCATTTCAATGCATATGGGCATTTTTGCTCCATTAAAACGAATATTTTGTGGTTTAAAAATTAAGGTTCTAATGGCTTAGGGAGGATTCAGTGTACTCGTATCCACTACGATAAACAACATAACTGTGAACTGTAACAGCGTGAGCACTTGCATTTGTGTCATTTTTTCATTTAATGTTCATTTATAACAATCCTATGCACATGCATAGGACTATAACCGAGCGGGGTGGCTCAGGCAGCAACGTCTGTGGCCGCATTCGGGAGGTCGTGGGTTCGATTCCCGCGGTCGACCATCCTGACCAATGGGTTTTTTCGGGGTTTGTCCGGGTCGCTAGGCGAATGCTGTCCCTCCATTTCACCGCCATTTTCCATTTCATATCACCTTTCATCTGCATGGCTGTGTCAGGTTTGCAATTGTTGGCAGGAGTCTCGGCGTTGCATGCCAGGGGAAAAGGATGCTCTATGTAACACTTCGTCCCCCTAAATCGATGTGGTCTCCAAGTCCCGGGTCCCTCAGTGTGATGTGCAAGCCTGCAGGGGGTAGCCAGTTGTAGCAGCTGCCATCCGGAAAGGCTCAACGTGAGAAAGGTAGGGACCCTGCCCTCGCCCTAACATGCCTCCTGATCCGGTGACCCTCTGTCTCCCAGCACCTCACCTCCCCTCCCGGGAGGCGCCCCGTCAGGGGCTTGTACAAAAGATCATCGTAGTCGAGGTGCTAAGTCCCCCTCCACTCCTATTCCTAGTCCTAGGGCCAAATGTTTTGAAGACCTAACAGACAAATTTAGTGAAATAATTATATAATAGTAATTTAAAGTTCGATATACGAGGGCTGTCCCAGGAGTACCCGACCTAACAAAGAAAAAACAACAATTTTGGGAAAAACATCTTTATTTCTCTACATAGTCTCCTTTCAGCTCGATACACTTTTCCCAGCGATGTTCAATAGCTTCGATACCCTGTTTATAGTGAGAACTGTCGAGTTCTGCAAAATAGCCATCAACTGCAAATTCCACCTCTTCGTTGTTGGCAAATCTTTTACCACCAAGCCATTTCTTCAACTTTGAAACAGAAAATAATCAGAGGGGGCTAAGTCTGGCGAATAGGGTGCATGAGGAAACAATTCGAACTTTAACTCATTGATTTTGGCCATAGCGATAATGGATGTGTGAAGTGGTGCATTGTTTTGATGAAACAGAACTTTCTTTTTCGCTAACTGCGGTCGATTTTTCTTGATTTCATCATACAAACGCTTCAATAAGTTTGCATAATACTCACCAATGATTGATTTTTCCTTTTTGAAGATAATCAATGAAAATTATCCCACGCATTCCAAAAAACTGACGCCATGACCTTGCCTGCAGATGGAACTGTCTTCTTTGGAACCGATTCTCCCCTTTCAATCCACTGTTTTGACTGTTCCTTCGTTTCAGGTGTGAAGTGATGGACCCAAATGTCACCCATGGTTTGAATCGACGCAAAAACTCGACTTTATTGCAGCGAAACATCGCCAAACACTGCTTTTGTTCCATTGTGAGTAAACGTGGCACCCATCTTGCGCATAGCTTTCTCGTGTCTAAATTTTCAGTTAGTATGCGATGTACAGCACGTTTTGAAATGCCTACGATGTCTGCTAGCTCGCGCACTTTCAGTCGACGGTCATCCAATGCCATTTTGTGGACTTTCTTCACAATTTCTGGCGTGGTCACCTCATTTGGTCGACCACTGCTACGTTCGTCTTGGCAGCTCGTACGGCCACCCAATATTTTACTGTTGTATACGAAGGAGTAGACTCCCCCAGAGTAGAATCTAGCTCAGCTTTAATATTAGCAGGACTAAGACCTTTCAAATGAAAGTATTGTATCACACAACGATGGCCAGTTTTATCCATGTTTACAAATTCGCTGAGAGAGTTCACTATTGATGGCTGCCAAACAATTACTAAACAATGTAGCATTGTCAAACTAAAGCCTTATAAGGCTGGCACTTTCTACCATAGTCATTTGTTTGAAACAACAACCGCTATATATACGTCAGGTCGGGTACTTCTGAGACCGCCCTCGTACCATCTTGTTATATTATCTTAGCATCATAAATTGTAGGAAACAAAGTATGAAATAGTTCGACAACCGTAACACATAAGTGGGGGCTGTTCATATCTTATGAGATTTTAGCTTCTCTTCCCGCAAACCTGGCGTGTTGAAACGATAAGCAAGACATTCCCTTCCTGTGCGAGAAGTACCCTACGATGTACCCTATTTTCGGTACTTCATGGTAAGCAATTATAAATTCAGATCTTAATTATTCAATATTTAATAACGTACAGAGATGTTTGCATCTTGTTGCTGAAGAAACGAATATCTCAGAATGGTTCCGTCTTTTCTCTATAACCCACGGCTACTTGGAATACCGGTATTACTCCATTGCATGGTGTAATGAGCCAATTTTGCACGATATTGAACACACTATCAACTTGTTTATAACGGTGGGATTGCATAAACAATGTTTTACTCGACTCACGGTTCTCTTTGTTACAGAAAACATGAAGTCATAACGTATGACGTCACGTACCTGTAGTAAGTAGTTCGGGTAGAATACTTGAAGCAGTAAAGAGAGAGGAAAAACAAAGGAAAAGATAATAATGATAATGTAGTCAAAAGAATAAAAACAGCTCCGAGCTAGAGAACGTAATGTAGTATTTTTGTAGCCTCGAACACAGACATTATTCCTAATTTTGTAACGAGGTCGTCGTGAAAAAGATCCACAGTTTCTTTATTTAAAAGGCACAAAGAAGTTCCATTTCGTGCGGCGTGGCGGCAGTAAAAGCGAGAGTGTTCTTTAATTAAATTCATTTATTGTCATGAAGAAAGTTAAAAGGGGAAACCAAGCAGTAAAATGGGGCCGGTTTAATATTGCAGGTCCAGGGACGGGTAAACAAACAAACATACCGTCCCTAGGGACGTGTGGTGCGCTGGGGTGAGATGTATTGAACGCAATGCCGAATCCTGTCTAATACATGTTTTACATACAACAGAGGCCAACTTACAAATGTATTTATTAGGATTTCAAAAAGCGTGCAGTTAGGTTACATGTTTTAAATACTGAATTTATAAAAACACATATTATTTTTAAAAACTTTGTCTAATTTCTCTACTACATAGACAAAAACTGGTAAGTAGAGGAAATATTTCATTCCACCCATAAATTCGATACCGTGGATTCACGTTTTGAGGGTCCCTGAGTCCCAAAAAGAATCTTTTTAAGAGAATGGTCCTTGTATGTGCGTGTGTGTGAGTGTGTGAACAGCACAGCTCAAAAACGAAAACTTGGTTAAACACCAAACTTGATTTTTTAAATCCAGCAGCTTCAAAGGATACGACAGGAATATTTTCAAGCAACCCCCCCTCCACCAACTGCCGTTTACATAGAACATTTCTCGTTAAATTTTGTTTTCTCCAAAATGGCTCTAACAATTTAATTAAAAAGTCTTTGAGGAATTTGCATGTAAAATAAAATGTGTATCTCGAATTTCCTGGAAATAGCCTGTGAAGTCCTCTTCATTAGGAAATAGTGTTCTTATTATTGGTTTGAATTTTCCAATACTTTATCTTTTTTAAAGTCCTGTCGCTACTTAGTTGTTTCTCGGAATGTCGTGGAAAGAGTATGTAATTTCATGGCCAGCATACACAAACTAGCTTTTAAATACCTCGGTTTCCTCTATAACTCTTTTGCCTATAAAGAATTAATGTGTAATGAAACTATTTCTACAAACGTTAATTTCGATTAGTAGATTTCGTAAGAATAGCCTGTAGAAGCTACATAAAAATAAAGGATAGTGGGTGGAGAAGGTCATGTGAATGTAACACATCTGCTTTTCCCCTCTCATGTTAAACTATGGAGTATAGGTTATACAGCGGAAAGGGACACATCGCGTACTGCGATCTACATAGCTCTACTGCGGCTACCACCCCCAAGAGGAAGGGATGAAGTGAAGGAACTACAAGAGGCCACAGGCCTCAGGAGACAGACCACAAAGACGCGCGGAAGTTCTTAAGACTTCCTGGCTCGAAGACCCATCTCATACTGGAGCTGCCCAGAGAGGGTCACTCGTCCTCCGTGGTGTAGCGGTTAGCATGCTAACCTCTAGTTCCCTACGTCGCGAGTTCAAACCCGGCAGAGGGCGATGGGCTTTTTCGAGCGTAAAATGTTTAGCATGGCTTCTATCGGAAGGGAAGTAAAGCCGGTGGTCCCGTGTCCAAGATTTACGGCACGTAAAAGAACCTCAAGCCTGATAAAGAGGCCTCTGAGCAAAACTTCTAGTCTTTCACGCCCAATATAGAATGGGACGCTAAGAACCATATTAGTTAAAGAGCGCCCATAAATAAAACTCAATTTTTAGAGAGGGCTATAAGCGAGCCCTCAACCAAGCACCCCTCTAGCGTCCACGGGTAATGTTGTTTCCTTGAAGCAAGCATCCGCGCCATATGTTCGGCACTGCCCTACACCAAGAAACCTAGAAACACACCTGAAAGATGAGAGGGAAATTAGGGAAGGGAAACTGGAAAGTGGAAAACCTGGAAAAACCAAGGTCAGAGTGGGCGGTCGACAACCGGAATGGGTTGTCCTCCGCGGTGTAGTGGTTAACATGGTAGCCTCCAGTTTCCGAGGTCGCGGGTTCAAACCCGGCAGAGGGTGATGGATTTTTCCGGGCGTAAAAATTCTTAGCATGGCTTCCTTTGGAAGGGAATTAAAGCCGGTGGTCCCGTGTCGTAGATTTACGGCATGTAAAGGAACCTCAAGCCTGATAGAGAGACCTCTGAGCAAAATTACCGGTCTTTCACGTCCAATATAGATGTGACGCTAAGAATGATAGCAGTTAAAAACCTCCGTAAACAAAACTCATTTATTATTATTTTTTTTGACGGAAATGGATCCCGGGACCACCCGAATGCGAGCCATCTCGCTCGGCCATGTTGTGTGTAACTAACCACTTATTTGTACATTTGAAATCATTCCAAGGTAAAAGCATGTCGGGAAGACGTAACAAGGATAGAAGAATCGCGGTATATAATTATGTGAATTGATAATAGGTAAAGAAACTCAACATTAGACTTCTCCTCATTGTTGAGGGACTCGCCTTTGACACTGAGCATCCACCATACAGTCCTGCCCTGCTCCAAGTGACTCTTCATTTTCAAGAAGTTCTTTGATGTCAAGGATTTTGATGAATATATCAAAGAAGAGGTAAAGACATGGCTTTCATCTTAGGCGGCATCCCCTTTTGAAGAGCTATACAGAAACTGGTACCCTGCTATGACAAACGTCTCGGTAAGGATGCGAAGAAGTAGCCTGAAGTCTAATGGCAAACAAACATTTTCAAAAACTCTCACTGTTACGTTCTACCCTTTAGTTTTACATATCTTCTACCTACTACTTTTACAAAAGCTTGTTTTTCCATCTGCATCAGGTTAATCGACATACACGTTTAAAGAGATAGATAAATCTTTAAAAAAATCGGACGCTATATACTGGCTTTCAAATTCCATACTCTTTGTATGACATCAGGACAAACCACTGAATGGTGATTTAGCATTTCAAAAATGTATGGTAAATTACTGGAGAATTCAAACCAATAACAAAGAATATCTGAGAAATAGTTAACATAAGAAAAGTATTTGTTTAATATATTGTGTACTTTAACGAATTTACATTTTTTTTGTATAATAAGATTTTGTCTATCTCTTACGGTTTGCAATTATATAAAATTACATAACATTTATTCAGAATGAAGAGAACTTATTTTATTTACTTTTTTATTATGAACATAAGAGGCATACGCCTAACTACAACCTACAATATGAAATATAGTCGCAAAAATTCACACCTAACATACAGGAGAAATACACAAAAGTTATATATAAAAATGCTAGCTTTGAAGATGAATAAAATAATAAACAATAAAAACAACTAAGAAAAAAAAGAGAATATGGCATGGATTTTAACTATGCAATTATTTCTAAATTCAATATTTATCTTAATCTACTAATAATAATTACTCACTAGAGCATTTTTTATTTTCTCTAATGCTTATCTATGTAAGAAGAGAAAGTATTACATTCCACCAAAAATTTCGAGCGATATTTCACCGGAAACATACGTTTTGAGGCCCCCTGAAGCCACAAAAGCACTTTTAGAAAAAGTTTCGCATGTTTGTGTGTTGAAGAAGGTGCACCACACTCTGGCCGTCAATTTGAAGTAGTTTGTGTTGAAGGAGTTGTATTATGTTTCAACTGTTGGGGAGCCGAACACTTGAAATAGTTGCAACCGCACGTATCGTACCCGGTAGCCTTTGGCCTAATTTTTAAAAATATTAACTTTGTAATTTGACTGTTTCTTTATATATTATATATTTATGTTTGCCTCGGCTGCGTCTGTATTATTGTTAGAGACACGTTTCTCTTAGCAGGGTTTTGGTGCGACAAGAATGTAGGCTTACACAGATTATAATTTTACTTCACTTCTTTTATTAATACTTGATACGATTTAAATAACACTTCACTGATATAGAGAGCTGTGAGATTCTTTTTATTATTAAATACTTGCACTTTTTAACACGTAAGCTATTTTCGTCTCACACGAATACATATTATGTTTCTTGAGGACACTTTTTGCGTCTGGTTAGTAACGCTGTCTGCAGGCAGCTGAACTCTAAATTTGTAAAATTTTCTCCTTTTCAGTTTCTGATTGGCTAATCCTACTCCAATAGAATACCTTCATTTAACTAAAGCTTTTTCTGGTTGTTGATTGGCTATTTTATAAACTGTCTCAAAATTTACATTATTGTTGCTCCAATAATGACTAGTAGCATTTAAACTTTCAAACTCAATATTGCCTCAAGGTTACCTCATTGTTACCTCATTGTTAGCATCTTTTAACTTATTATTCTCACAGCTTCTACATTATTAAATTACGTAATACATTCATAAAACATTATTACACATGGATGCAATAATATACACATATACAATGACTGTAACATACACTTGTTATATATTGTTAAATACACATATTACTTTAAGCCGGGCTGTTATTGAATTTATACATTATATAATTAGAGTGAAATTATTTGAGTGTTAAAAATACTGCCTCAGTGTCTGTGTGTGTGTGTGTGTGTGTGCGTGTGTGTGTGTGTGTGTGTGTACACAGCATAACTCAAAGCGAAAAGTCTGTTAAATACAAACTTGTTATCTAAGTTCAGTATCTTCCAAGGATGCGAGACGAAAAAAATTAAAAATAATCTCTCTCCCAAAACTGCCCTTTAAAAGGAATTTTTTTTCGAAAATTGTGATTTTCTCAAAAACGCTCTAACGACTTTGATTAAAATACCATATTTAAAATGTTTTATGACATTCATTCATTATCTGTTTACCCTTCTCTTATGTAGGACTTACACACCCCAGGACTTACAAGCGGGTGTCTGGGGTCAGAGGCCCGTCGAGGAGAAGACACTCATGGATCAGACAGAGCATCCAGGATGGGTGATCAGCCCGATGCCTGGTATGGGATGAAGGAAGTAGATGAAACGCAATGTTGGTGAAATGGGTGAAAGGAAAGGTGATGATGGAGCAGTTGGTGGAATGAATGGCGGGGGAAACCGGAGAACCCGGAGAAAACCCGCCCAGACGCCGCTTCGTCCACCACAAATCCCACATGCAGGTCCCTGGGATTGAACCCGATCCGCCTCGGTGGGAGGCGAGCGGTCTAAACACTCGGCCACGGCGCCGCCCTATTTTATGACAAAATGTAGGTAATCTTGAGTTTTCTGGGAATAGCCTCTGATGTCCTCTTCATTCTGAATGTCTTTTGCATAACTGGTAAACTGTAAGAAATAGGCAAAATCTTACCGCACAAAAAACGTAGATATTGTTAAAGCACACAGTTTATAACAAACACATTTTTGTGGAGTTAATGATTTACGAGATATTCCTTGTTAATGATTTGAATTTTGAAATATTTACTCTTTTCTCAAATAGGAAATCGCTATTCGTTTATATTTTCGTGGTCATGCAAAGAGCATGTAACTTCAAAGCCATCTCATAGAGATATTCTCTTAAAAATCTGACTATCGCTTTACCTACTGTATCCTACAACGAAATTTATAAATGTATAATGAAAGTTTATCTGGATTAACAAGAAGTAAACAGACTGATAAAGTTTTGTAAGAAGAGCTTGTAGAGGAGTTAGTAGCGAAAGTCGTGTGAATACAATACATCAGATTTTCCAGTTATTCTCTCTCCTCGCACAAATTGACATTTTCTTCCCCAAACTATTGTTTTGGCAGTACCTACTTGATGTACCTTAGATGAGCGGTAGAGAATATATCTAATAACATTTCGTATGAATCCCTGTGACGGTGTTTACTGGCATATTAAACAGTGACGATGGTAGCGCCCCGATTACGTCGACGACGTCAATACAACTCTTTGTGCTAATGAATAGAAAGCTCGGGTCGTCGTCATAAATTCTTGAGAGCTTCCCCTTGCCGGGTTACGTCCTGGAGACACGGGGCTGCCTCGCCAGGAGTCCTACAATCTGGTGGGCTTCATTATTCCTTACTTATCATGTCCTTCCCGGCCTTCTAAGAAATAGCTATTTATTTATTAAGTCTGCTAAAGGTATTGGTACGTGTTGCATAGGATTGGTTTTAGTAAAACCTCTTTAAATTATATTAAATCAAATAAATAAATGTAATGTAAGTAGGTACTGTATAAATATAAAAGGTACAGTCAGACATCTGTTAACATATTCTCATAGCCGCCTAAATCCTATGCTATGAACCGTATCAACGCCTCCTAGGAAGCGTTGACCGTAACAGTACGGGAGCTGATGTAGATGGCAGGGCTTTTCTGAGAGCTCGTTTCTAAACAACAGGCTTGTAACTGAAAATATGGGTGAAAATCCGGGGGAATTTTCAATCCGAGTCAGAAACATTGAATAGGAACAAAATCTCGGCAGCAATATGAGGAGGAATATATTGTATTTAAAGACTGGTGCAAGGTAAGCACTGTTTCTCTTGTGAACGAAGATGTGATACTGACTTATAAACATGAAAAAATCACCATGTTAACTTATATTTGTCTTTAAATGACGAATTATTTTATGAAAAATGCTGGTAAAGTTCACGATTAACATAAAAACAATAATGGCTTATATTTCTGGTTTTATGTTCAAGTATATTGTTTAAAATCCTGTTAAAGTTGGTATAACTAGTCACCGCCATCTGGATTTTGTTTATTACGCCGCTAAAGTACTATTTTTCGACAAGCAGCTGTTTTAGAGAGCCTGTCTAAAATAATATATTAAGCACAAGACCATAAAGGTCGTGAGTATGTTAAAACGAAGTGTGTTTATGAAACGAGCGGTAGCAACTTTCATGATTTTCACACGAGCGTCTTAACTACCATTATAGTCAAGTTGCATACGACTGTTTTTGGTCGACCGCACTATAATTTCAACACTTTGAGTTTTTACAAAAACATTTTACCTTGTTGACTGCATGTAATTAAATGCAGATCGAATGGCAGGACCTTCAGGGTGTTTGCGAATAGTGCAACAGATGGCAGCACTGTTGAGTCAACATCGCATTTGTTAATTTTTTGCAGGTAACGCGAAAGCGACACATATTGAAACAAAGGAAATAAACTCAATTTATTAGAATATTAAAATTACAATGAACAGAACTGATTTTATTTTAAATATACATATTTCATAGTTGATCTGGAGAAAGGATCACAGTGGACTGTTGCTTTGAAGGTGTTAAAAGGTATGTAATCAGCGTATTATAGTGTGGTCCACCAAAAAAAAAAGATAATATGTTAAACTCATGCTATTTGTTTACCCATTTCAACCTTACATGATCCTCTATACATCAAACAACAGAAAATGTGATTGTTCTATTCATGAAACATTTTTACTTTCTCTACTACGTATAGTAAGTAGGGGAAGTATTGTATTCCACCCAAAAATTGATACCGAGATTTCACCGGAAATATAAGTTTTGAGACCCCCTGAATCCAAAAAAAAAGCATTTTTGGAAACATGCCCGTGTGTGTGTCTGTGTGTCTGTCTGTGAACAGCATAACTCAGAAACGAACAGTCGGATAAAGACCAAACTTGGTATTTAGGTTCAGTATCTTCCAGAGATGCGACACGAAGGTTTTCAAGAAAATCCTCCACCCCAAATTACCCTTTTAATATGACAAATAAAATGTATATCTTGAATTTTCTGGGAATGTCTCCAAAAGTATTCTTCATTGTGAACGACTTTTGCATAACTGGTAAACCATAAGAGATAGACAAAATGTTACTACACAAAAAATGTAGATCCCAAAATACACAATTTATGTCCTATACATTTTTTGTTGAGTGAACCATTTTCGAGATATTGCTTGTTATTCCCTTAAATTTTTCAATACTTATTTTCTCAAATGAGAATTCGTTATTTATTTTTTGTCTTGTATATGCAAAGAGTATTAATCTCTGGCAAAGAGAATGGTGCTGCACCTAGCAACCGGCTATTAAGAGATATGTATGTGCTTAAAGGCTACTGTATTTCTATATTGCCCTTGTAAATATATATTCCCCTTACATCTACAAGAAAATTAGCAATAAGATAGAGTCTGCAAAAATTTATCTCGATTAACATGAAGTAGATGGAGAATAAGCGTTTGTAAAAATAGTTTGTACAAGAGTAGAGAAAGTCATGTGAGTGTAACACATCAGATTTTTAACTAGAAATAATCTCAAATTAAGCAATGTGTGCTTGGTTACGTACACAATAAGGAAAACAAAACACAACTGACCGCATATTGTAAGTCAGTGTTTGTTTCTAACGAACGCATATTGGTAAAATCTGATGTGTTGCATTCACATGACTTTCTCTACCCTTGTACAAACTGTTTTTACAAACCCTTATTCTCCATCTACATCGTATTTATCGAGATAAACGTTTGCAAAAACTTCTTATTGCTAATTTTCTTGTAAATGCAAGGGGAACTGGTAGGCTTTAAGCTATAGTCAAATATTTTAAGAGCTGGTTGCTATGTGGAGTATTCCATTCGCTTTGAATGTCCAGGACAAAAAAATGAATAACGAATTCTCATTTGAGAAAAAGTACAAATATTGGAAAATCCAAACAAATAACAACGAATATCTCGGAAATGGCTAACTCTACAAAAAATATGTGACATAAATTGTGTGTTTTAACAAGATGTACATTTTTTGCAGCAAAATTTTGTGTTTCTCTTGCGGTTTACCAGTTATGCAAGTAATTCAGAAGACTTTTGGAGCCATTCCCAAAAAATTTAAGATATGCGCTTCATTTTTCATGAAAATATCTTAAACATACGATATTTTAATAAAAATCGTCAGAGCCATTTTTGAGAAACTCAAAATTTTCGAAAAATATTCCATGTAAAAGGTAGTCTGGGGTGAGGGTAATTTCTAGAAGATATTCGTGTCACATCCTTGCAAGATACTAAATTCAAACACCAAGTTTGGTATTTATCCGACTTTTCGTTTTAGAATTATGTTGTTCACAGACTGACAGACAGATACACACACATGGACATGTTTCCAAAAATAGTTTATTTGGATTCAGGGGACCTCAAAATATATATTCCTGATTAAATCTCGATATCGAATTTTTGGGTGGAATGCAATACTTTCCCTACTTACTATACATAGTAAAGAAAGTAAATTGTAAATCTGTTGGCAAATTTAACGTCTTGTAGGCAAGTTGCCATGATAGCTCAGTTGGTTAGAGCAGCAGCACGATAAGCCCAAGAATCGTGGTTCAAATCCCGGCTATGACATTGAGTCCTTCAGTCTGATTCTATCTTTCCTATATAGTTTTTGAATTATGCCTTCACACACACACACACACACACACACACACACACACTCACAGACATGGGCACTTCTGAAAAAATACTCTTGTTTTGATTCAGGGGACCTCAAAATATATATTTCTGATTAAATCTTGATACCGAATATTTTTAGTGGAGTGCAACACTTCCTCTACCTACTGTAAGTGATACAAAAAGTAATAAGAATTACATAAGAGCTTTAAAGATACCACGTGTAACTTCAACGTGAAAAACCTTAAGAGATATAACAACGAATACTTCGAAAACGGCTAATGCTACCGAAAGAGCTGTTTGCGTATAATGTATGTTTCAATGACAACTATAGTTCTCGTGCAGTTGTTTTATCTCTCTTATGGTTTTTATACAAAACTAATTCAAAACGAGGAGGACTTCAGAGGCTACTCGAGGAAAATACAAGATGTACATTTTATTAGTCATGTAAATGTTATTTTAATCAAAGTAAAACATAAAGAAAAATATTTATTATAAACGATGGTTTGAATAGGAGTATAGCCTTAAAAGTCTCCATTGTAAAATGCTGAACCTAATTCCTTTTTTTTTTTTTTTTTATTTCAGTTATACTGTTCACAGACGCACGGAACTTTCTCTAAAAATGGTTTTGGTTTATTCAGAAGTACCTGAGAGCATGTACTTCCCGTTAAAGCTGGATATTGAATATTTGGGTGGAGCACAAAGATTGCTCTATCTGCAATAGGGAGATTCTAGAGTACAGCGAGTAATCACATTATGACACGTTTCTGAAGTCGAAGCCCCATATATGAGCACAGCAGTTAATGCGGCTATACAAATTAAATAATCATTTTATATAGAATTCTACAATGCATTCTTATCAAAACCATTTTTCTATCTACTTCACGTTAATCTAGATAAACGTTAACTGAAATTATTTCATTATACATTTCGTTGTAGGTACAAGGGGCACACAGGAAGCTGAATCGAAAATCAGATATAGCTAAATGCTGGCCTTGAAATTCCGTACTCTTTCCATAACCTCACGAGAAACAAGTTAGTAGCGACACCACTTAGAAAAATCTCAAACTAATAATAACGGATATCTCGGAAATGGTTGATACTACAAAAAAGAATTCACTTTAAATTGTTGTTTTAGACAGCATGGTCTAAAAGTAGATATAGTAACACAGCGCACACGAGCTAAAAGCTTTAGATTATCGCGCTAGTACAATAATCTGCATTTTGATCAACCTTGGTTTCATGTACAATCACATAACAATTACCCTTTGTATTTGCACATGTTTAATAACTCGACTTGGTTTGATTAGGTTTTACTTTTCATTATGACTTTTTAAGTAATTAATTTCTCATGACCCTTGCATTATCTGTTCACAATACAAATCGTCATACTTCAATTTATCGCAATTCCTTGTGGAGTTAACATATACGTTATACTGGCAGCTTTCTTTGATCTAAAACGTTATTGTTTTATGTCTAACCTACCGAAAGAATTAAATGGCGGAAATTATGAATTCAGAAGTAACTGAAATGGAAGGGCCAGATGAAATTACAGAAGCAGCAGAAAGAATAACACTAGAAATACTTACCCAAAAAATCCAGAAAGCAATATGATATAGCTTTTAATCGCTTCATTGCCTGGTGTAAGGCAAAACATGTTGAAAATAATGTCACTGCAAATGACTGCTAGCGAATCAACAAAACATCTAACATCTCGCTTTTTTAACGTCATTTCTCTTGGTTTAAGAACGCGGTCTAAACATGATCTCTGTTACTTTCAGGAATAAATATAATATTATTGATGTTTTACAAATTCAAGCACTGTCTGAAAAATAATATATGCTACACGTGTAAAAGGTAGTTTTATTTTGCTCGTAGGATTGCGAAACGAAGGCCGTAGGCTTAGTTTCGCAAACATTCCTACTCTCAAAATAAAACGCTACTACGCCTTGTAAATAATCTACTATTTTTTAATAGATGTCTACAATTTTAATGTAGTACCGCTTTGTCCATCTCTTAATCTTTACTAGTATACAAAATTAGATAAAATCCCTTCCGAATGAAAGGCTATTCCTAGAAAGTTCAAGATATACGTTTTATTTGTCTTGCCAATATATTTAAACTTATAGTAATTTAATCAAAATCCTTAGAGCCATTTTGAGAAAATTAAAAATAACGAAACGTTTTCCACACAAAGGGTAGTTTTGGGTGGGGTTTTTTTCTTGAAAATCTTTGTGTCGTATCCTTGTAATATGACGAGATTAAGTACCAAGTTTGGTATTTAACCGAGTTTTCCTTTTTACTTTCTCTACTACGTATAGTAAGTAGGGGAAGTATTGCATTCCACCCAAAAATTCGATACCGAGATTTCACCGGAAATACATGTTTTGAGACCTCCTGAATCCAAAAAAAGCATTTTTGGAAACATGTCCGTGTGTGTGTCTGTGTGTCTGTGTGTGTGTGTGTCTGTGTGTGTGTCTGTGTGTGTGTCTGTGTGTGTGTGAACAGCATAACTCAAAAACGAACAGTCGGATAAACACCAAACTTGGTATTTAGGTTCAGTATCTTCCAGAGATGCGACACGAAGGTTTTCAAGAAAATCCCCCCACCCCAGACTACCCTTTACATGGAACATTTTTCGAAAATTTTAATTTTCTCAAAAATGGCTCTAACGATTTTGTTTAAAATATCATATGTTTAAGATAATGCCATGAGAAATGAAATGTATATCTCGAATTTTCTGGGAATGTCTCCAAAAGTATTCTTCATTGTGAACGACTTTTGCATAACTGGTAAACCATAAGAGATAGACAAAATTTTACTACACAAAAAATGTTGATCTCGTTAAAATACACAACTTATGTTATATACATTTCTTTTGTTGAGTGAACCGTTTTCGAGATATTGCTTGTTATTCCCTTAAATTTTCCAATACTTATACTTTTTCTCAAATTCGTTATTCATTTTTTTATGTCCTGGACTTGCAAAGAGAATGGAATTCGACACATAGCAACCAGCGTTAAAATATTTGACCATGCTTAAAAGCTACCATATTCCCCTTGCATCTACAAGAAAATTAGCAATAAGATTGACATCTCGATATCTCGATTAACATAAAGCATATGGAGAATAGGCGTTTGTAAAAATAGATTGTACAAGAGTAGAGAAAGTCATGTGAGTGTAACACATCAGATTTTTTAGTTATGCTGTCTACAGACATACAGACACATACGCGCGCGCGCAAGCGCACATGTTTTAAAATGCTTTTTTTTATTTAGTGGACGTCAAAACATGCATTTATGATGAAATCTCTACGTTGAATTTTCAGGTGGAATACAATATTTCTACTTAATCGGTAAGTAGTACAGAAAGTTAATAATAATAATAATAATAATAATAATAATAATAATAATAATAATAATAATAATAATAATAATAATAATAATAATAATAATAATAATAATAATAATTCCAAGAATACGGGGGAGATAAATCAAAAGGAATTAAAATTTCATTCCAGATTTAAAATTCACCCCTTCACTGTCGGGTAAAATAGCTAGCAACATATATTTTACGCGTGTATATACAGTCTTGCTTGAGCCGCATGTGGAAACTAGCTGAATATTCCCTCGTGCTTTAAAAGGCACTTGTTACATAAAATATAATTTAATGCTGATACACAAGTTAATGCATTTGTAACGCTACGTATATTCACAAGTTGCACTATGAATGATTATTGCAGTAATTCCGAGTAATTTAATTGGTAAATTGTGTGCACATTACAAATCTGTTTTTGGAATGAGAGAGCAGTCGACCATTAATTGAAACAGTTCGGAATCCTGCGGGGAAACGCGTCAACAAACTTTACCTCACTAATCGGCCAGCCAAACACCACGTGTATGTATGTGCTGCTTGTAATAGCAGGTGTGCCAACTGTGTTATAAACTTTCTCTTTATGATCTCGCCGAGACTGCTATTGGAGTCCTCGCAACCGCTGGGCGGATTTTATACGTTCTCGCTGTTCTTGCCTTTCAAAATTAATAATTTGTATCTATACTAATATTATTAAGAGATAATTTGTATGTACGTATGTGAGTGTGTGTGCCGTAAAATCTCAAAAACCACTCAACTGATTCAGGTAATTCTTTCAGCTTTGACCTCTAGTTTCCGAGGTCGCGGGCTCAAACCTGGTGGAGGGCAATAGATTTTTTCGGGCATAAAAATCCTTAGCATGGCTTCCTTCGGAAGTGAAGTAAAGTCGGTGGTCCCGTGTCGTAGATTTACGGTATGTAAAAGAACCTCAAGCCTGATAAAGAGGTCTCTGAGCAAAATTACTGATCTTTCATGCCCAATATAGAATGGGACGCTAAGGGCCATAGATGCTAAAAGAGCGTCCATAAATAAAACTCAATTTAATTTAATTTTTTTCATCTTTAGAAAACCCTGTTCTTTTTGACGGACATACCCTACAAAACACCTTTTAATTTTATTTCATAAATTACTTAAAGATTAAATAGGATTTACAAAGACTTCGTTGAGAATGCATGTAGAAACAAAAGTCGGTTAGTTGCTGTACTCCTCTTTACGGCTTTTTTAACTGCAATTATTTTTTTAATTTTTGATATAGAAATTGCTTTAATTCTCCCCGGGGATTTAAATTTAATATCAATATTTAAATTAAGAGAAGAGAATTGAATAATACTTTTTGGAATATTAGGTTTGTAAAAATAAAAACCCGTTAAATTTTAATCCAAACAACATACATAGATCTCGTGTTATAGTATTTAAGCAGACAGAAGAGAGAACTTAAAAAGCGATCGTGTTTATAATAGTACAAATCGTATGTTATATTCATTTCTTTAATTCCCATTTATCAAATACTACAGATGTATGTGTAAATGAATGAATCAGTCTCAGAACCTCTGAATAACCCTTATTCTAATTCTATACATGTATGCACTGAGGTTTCTGTATACCAAAATCTTTTAATAATCCTCATATAAGAAAGTTTTGTTGTATTTCCTTCGTACTTATGTTGCGATCAACTTCATTAGCAGGGCATGCTAAATAATTGTATAAGGAGAGAAAATTGGTAGCATTAGAAATCAGTGAACCTATATTTTATAATTAACAACTATAATATTACTTTTCTCGATGGTCAGAGACTGTGTGTCTTTTCCAAAGAGGTTAACTTGCTGGACTGGGCATACACAATCTTTATATTCACCAGCTTCACCTCTACTTCGTTATGTATGTTAAGGGTCTATGTATTGTGAGAAAACTGTATAATATTTGTGTTACTAAGACTTTTGTGCGCTTCCTGGTTTCTAATCTAGGAATCAATGTCCACATTTTTTTATTGTTTGTAGTGTTTGCCTCACTAAATTGGGGCTTGCTTCTAGTTTTGCGGTAGCTCCAAGAACCTAGTATCCTGTCCGTTCTGTGGCTTCGCATTCTAGTAGAATGTGTTTCGCCGTTTCATCGGCTTGTAAACATAGACGGCAAATGGGTTCTATGTGGTATAAAATAAGCGTCTTCAGGAGTTTTCTGAACTTTACAGGTCCAGTTATGAAGCTTACAACTCTTCTATGTGAAGGTTTGTTAAGATTAGTATGTAAATCAGTTAATTTTTCTCTAGGCGTTAACCAATCGCTTATAGAGTTTGCTTTTGGATATTGTTTTCCGTTTCTTTTGGATTGCTTTTCGAACCCAAAGTCTAACTTTTTATTTTGGCATTTAACATGTTATTCCACATTCATTTTCTGGTCCTATAAAGGGGAGAGATACTCCTTTCTATGCTAAGGAATCAGCCTTTTCGTTTCCCGTGATGCCTGTGTGTCCAGATACCCACCGCAATTCTACTGCATTGTGAGTCGAAAGGTTTGATAAATATTGATAACATTCCCACACTAATTGGGATTTAAAGTGATGGGAACTGAGAGCTTTTAGCGCAGCCTGGCTGTCAGAATTTATAAGAATGTATTTCCTTACGATTCTCTTTTCGCAGCATGGGAGTGCACTTTTAAGTATAGCAAGTAACTCTACCTGAAAGACAAAGGCGTACAGTTTTCCCATTTATGCGTAAACCATCAGTATACAGGTGGTGCAACCGCTTGTTATTTGACATTGCAGAAAACCCTTCGTGCGTTAAAAGGATTGCAGAACTCAATGGGGCAATTCCAAGTAAACACAGATCAAGGTCAGTGGGGAACTGGCACATTAGCGCCCTAAAAATCCACTACCACTACCACTACTACTACTATACCAGCGGTTCCCAGAAACGTCCATATGGGTACACGGACAGTTGGAACATCCCATCAATCAATAGGAGCAAAATTTCGAACACCTATTCAGTGAGCAAAATCAGCATAACAGTGCGGTTAGATGATGATGATAATAATAACAATATCATTTATAATAGCAAGCGAAAAAATGCTTGTGAAACACTAGTGTTCTCATGTTTGTCGTTTATAGTTAGTAACGTTAGACAAGAACAGCGTAAACACAATTAAAAATAGCTATGGGCGGATACGGATAGGTCAAATACTCGAAAATAAAGCCTGTGTAACTGAAGTAGGAAATATTCTAAGACCTTTTCGGTCTATTTTTGTCTATCATCACAAACTGTACACTCTATTGCCAGCCTGGGAAGTGCCTCTCAATGAGCGCCATCCGCTCATTGTCTTTGCTGATAAGCAAGAGGAGTAGAACGAAGTTCGGTTGGCCCTATAGCTTAGTCGATAAAACACCTGCCTGCTGTGCGAGGGGTACCGGGTTCGATTTTCGGTTGGGGAAAATTTTTCTGTAGTCAAGATTATTTCCTATCCTCCCCAGAGTCTGGAAGTATGAATGAGAGTGTGAATGCGTGTGATCTAATGATCAAAGCCCAAAGTTTTAAACCAAAGGCAAACGAATACGAGTTAACCCATTGCCTATAGGCCATAATATGTTCCAAAGGAAAGACCGCTGATAAAACCATTGTAGTTAAAGGCAGGGTATAAATGGAACTTAAAACAAAACAAAAACGAAGCTCGATCACACTAATTTCCCACTGACCTGTGTTTATTTGAAATTGCCCCGTTGAGTTCTGCAACTCTTTTAACGCACGAAAGGTTATCTACACACTTGAAATACGGCGCAGTTGGGCCACGTGACTCTTATGCATTAAGTGATGTGTTTCTTCAACGTTTCTGTCAGCAATACTTACTTTGAAAGGCTGGGAAAATGAAATTACTTCTGACATTAAGTCAGATTAATTGATAATACACAGTGTTCCATTTTGTTGAGGATGGAGGAGTGGCCTCTTAACAGGGGTTCTCTCCCCACATTCCTAACTGGACGATTCTGCATGGTGCTAGCCTCATCCTGGATACGTAGTTCTAGCGTGGTAGAGTGTAGTAAGGTAAGGAGGGGTTGGTGTTACTAAATAACTACCTACGGGACCAAAGAGGAGGTACAAAGATATAAAACTTCTCCTGCTGCAATTATCTAACAAGTTACTCGACCATTACGATCGATGATTGTTCCACAGCCAAAGGGTGCTATGCAGAATTTCCAGAACTTGGAAGATGTCGGGAACAGGTTAAGGGAGTTAGGCGTTACGCCGATATTTCACATTCTTTTGTGAGAATAACATGGAAATTTTCACCCATTTTATTAGGAGTAGCCGGGTCTGTATGAAATTAGAATTATATGGTGAGGACGTACATCAGTTTGATAAAGAACGGGGGGGTCGTAAATGAAAGTAATTAATTCCTCATTCGAATTTAGAGAGCTAATCGTGCAATGTTGGGTAAGCCAGCTAGTCTGTAATACGACTGTAAACGAAATTATTCTGTTAAACTTCGATTTGAGTATGTTGTGTGCATGTGTAACAAAAAGTCAAACAAAATATTGTATATATTTTAGTTTGTGATAAGGATTTTGATTAGTCTGTGCATGCTTGAGATATTGACACGCGCAACAAATTTTGTGAATGGCCCGTGAAGTGCTGTGTAACTGGTAGAATACTCATACACAAATAATGACCGAGCGAAGTGGCGCCGCGGTAACGTGTGCGACTAGCATTCGGGAAGTCCTGGGCTAGATCCCAGGCGACCGCTCGCTCTGACCCTCGTGGATTCCCCGGGTCGGCAGACGAATGCTGGGCTTATTTCTTCTCTACTTCGATATCCTTTCCATCATTACGTTCCCTTCTCATCTTTCAGGAGTCCTCTAGACTTTGTGGTGTATGGCGGTGCATGCTCAACGGAAAGAGTTTTCCCAGTGGACATCAGAGGACTGCTTGATTGGTGGGTCGTTCATCGATCTCTCTCGGCGACTCCAGTAGTGGGGACGGTCTGCGTGCTTGGAAATATTAGGGACTTCTGCGCGTCTCTGTGACCTGTCGGCCTATGGCCTGTAGCCTCCTGTGGTTTCTTCACCTCATTCCTTCCTCCTGGGGGATGTAGACTCAATAAAGCTTGCAGGTCACAGCTCGCGGTGTCCCCCTCCGTTGAATCACCTCTACCTCTCTAACTCTACACAATGTAGATCTCGTTAAAACCGTTTTTTTATATTGACGATTTTGGAGATATTCATTATTATTGCTTTGAATTTTTCAATACTTTTTTGAAGTGCTGTCAGCATTCGTTTGTTTCTCATATTAGAGAGTTCAACATTTACTACCCACCCACTTTATACTTTCTCTACTGCATAGGGGAAGTATTGTATTCCAGCCAAAAGTCGATATCGATATTTCACCGGAAATAATGTTTTTATGTCACCTGATTCCAAGGAAACCATTTTTAGAAAAAGAATTCGTATGTATATGTGCGTGTGTGTGTCTGTGAACAGCACAACTGAGAAACGAAAAGTTGAATAAACACCAAACTTGGTATTTAGGTTCAATACTTTCCAAACATGCGACATGAAGAGTTTCAAGAAAATCCCCCCACGTTAGAGTATTCTTTACATGGAACATTTTTCGAAATTTTGATATTCTAAAAATGGCTGAAACGATTTTGATTAAACTACCATATATTAAATATATTTACATTACAAATAAAATGTATATCTTGAATTTGCTGGTAATAGCCTTTGCATTCCTCTTCATTGCAAAGGAATGTTGTGTAATCTTGTATAACTGGTGGTAAACAGTAAGCGATAGATGAAAATGTACTACAAAAAAAATGTAGAACTCTTTAAAACACAGAATTTATTTCAAATAAGCTTTTATTTTATTTCTTTGTCACTCTCAAGTCCTGGCAATGTTCAGTTGTTTCTCGCGTTGTCATGGAAACAGTATGGAATTTTAAGGCCAGCATATAGCGTCCAGTTCTTAAACATTTGACTATCGCTGTTCTCTTTGTATCTATAACGAAATGTGTAATGTAGCTATTTCTGCAAAGGTTTATTTGGATTAAAATGTAGCAGACAGAAGAATAAGCTTTAGTACGAATAGTTTGTATACCCACTAATAAATGACAGAGTGTAGAGAAAATCCTGTGAATGTATCACATCAGATTTTTAAATATTTGACTATCAATTCAGTCTCCTGTATCTCTCTTGTACTGACAACGAAATGTGTAATGAAACTATTTCTGCAAACGTTTATCTCGATTCACATGAAGGAGATAGAACAATAAGTTTTTGTGAGAATAGTTTTCAGAGGAACTGTATAAAAACAAAGGATAGCAGATAGAGAAAGTCATTTGAATGCAGCGCCTGTTTTTAAAAAAATAGTTCATGTTTGTGCTTCTGAACAGCAAAATTAAAAAAATAATATGGGATAAATAAGAAACTTGCTATTTAAGTTAGCCATTTTCCTAGGACACGAATATTGTTTAAATAATTTTACAGCCTCAAAGTAGCCTTTATAGGGGGTACCGAATGAGTTTCTGGTCAAAATTTTCAATTTTTGGATTATTGTCTTGTATGCAAGTATGGTGTTTTTTCTTTATTATGTCGTTTAAATTACCTGGATATCTATCGTAGAAGTAGGTGAATTATTATAATATGGGAATGGTAGTACACAGTTTCGACTGCTTGGCTTCAACAATAGTCGCCTGCTAGTTGTCAAGCTATCATTCAATTCTTTCATTCCATGCTTTTCAAATCTACCGCTGTTTCCGGGATATTTTAAGACCACGTGAGAGGATATTTAGCTGGTGGCCAGCCTGCATTATTGGTTCTTGTTTCCTTGTTCAGAGTTGTTTGTTTTGTTTGCTAGTGGAAGCATCAATGTTTGTTTGCCCTGTGATCAGGCTAGTTTTTCAACAACAAACAACTAATTTGTAATTAAGATAACTCGTTTTAGTAATAGAATTACTAAAAAACGTGTATGTTGGAAAAAATAGGTGAAAAGCCATGATATAGGTGCTGCTGCCAAACATAACCACACACCATTTGATGGAACTCATGTGTGTTTTGGCAACAACAGTGTTAGTTCAGCACCATATTCATCCTCGAAAAAACTAAGGGATGTGAAAGAAAGATATAAGTGCACAAATAATGGCTCTGAACAATTTGGATTTGTCCATCTTGGCACAAATATTTTCAAATAATATGCTATGTAAGCAGCGTGAAAAACAGGCATCGAACTTAGTGTACATAGACATGTTGGTGTGGCAGCAGAACTGCAATTAGTTTGCAAGACATGTCAGTATAAAGTAGTATTTTATAGTTTTCTGAGTGTAGATATAAACAGAAAAAAATGTTTTCTGTAAATATTAGGTTAGTGTATGGGCTGCGCTCCATTGGTAAAGGAAAGACCTCTGGAAATATGCTTTGTGGCGTACTGAATCCACCTCCGCCTCCTGCATTTGAAGAGGCTCAGAAGTGCAAATAATTAGCTTTATAAACTCTTAAATCAAGCAAAACAGTTCAAAATAGGTGCCAAAAGGAATTTATAACCGGAAAATGAAGAGGATTCTGCTGATGTTTCAACTTTGGAGCTCATTTCAAATTTTCCTCACATAAGCAACATTTTCTCAGTAGTTAATTAATATTTTGATCTGAAATTTTTAAGATTTGTTAGCGTTGGTACTTAACATACACTGAAATAAGGTTTTTGAAAATAATTAACATTTGGCAAAATTTTTAACAAATATGTACTCTAAAATGTAGGGAAAAAGTGGTCACAAGGAAAAAAAATATTTTTCAAAAACTATTCAAGTTTTTTAAAAACTGTTATTTCAGCTGTTATAAGAATATCACACCTACAGACTGTAAAAGGTTTAGCTTTCTAGGTTGTATACTCACTTAGAAAATGTTCCTTACACATGACACATTTTAATATTGTCAAGATAGGCCATTCTATACCCTCTTATAAGGTAAATTTTAGCTCTCTTTTTATTTTCTTAAACATGGCTAAACAATTTTTATTAAAATAACAGACGTTATACTGAATTTTCTGTAAATGGTCTAGGATATCTCTTTAATTCTGACACACTTATGTATAACAATGAAACAATAAGAGATAGTGAAAAACGCAGAGGATTTTAAAAGATGTAAATTGTGTTAAATGAATTTTTTATGGCTTTAACCGTCTCGAGAAATTTCTTGTTGTTGATCGGAATTTTCCATATTTCAAGCTACACGCGTTTTAAATATTATGTCCGTTCTTTTGTTTCTCATCGGGTCATGCAAAGAGTAATCAGCATACTTAGAGAAAGCTTCTTTTTAAACATTTGATGTCGTCCTAGCGTCCTGCATGCTTCTATGTAGCTACAACAAAATGTGTATTGAAACACTATTTTTACTTTATCTGCTACGTACAGTAAGTAGGGGAAGTATTGCATTCCACCCAAAAATTCGATACCGAGATTTCACCGGAAATACATGTTTTGAGACCCCTTAATCCAAAAAAAAGCATTTTTGGAAACATGTCCGTGCGTGTGTGTGTGCGTGTGTCTGTGAACAGCATAACTCAGAAACGAACAGTCACATAAACACCAAACTTGGAATTTAGGTTCAGTACCTTCCAGAGATGAGACACGAAGGTTTTCAAGAAAATCCCCCCACCCCAGGTTACCCTTTACATGGAATATTTTTCGAAAATTTTAATTTTTTCAAAAATGGCTCTAACGATTTTGATTAAAATATCATATGTTTAAGATATTTTCATGACAACTGAAATATATACCTCGAATTTTCTGGGAATGTCTCCAAAAGTATTCTTCATTGTGAACGACTTTTGCACAACTGGTAAACCATAAGAGATAGACAAAATTTTACTACACAAAAAATGTAGATCGCGTTAAAATACACAATTTATGCCAAATACATTTTTTGTTGTTGAGTGAACCATTTTCGAGATATTGCTTGATATTACCTTAAATTTTCCAATACTTATATTTTTTCTCAAATTCGGTATTCATTTTTTTTTGTTCTGGTAATGCAAAGAGAATGGAATACTCCACATAGCAGCCAGCTCTTAAAATATTTTATTATCGCTTAAAGCCTACCAATTCCCCTTACATCTACAAGAAAATTAGCAATATGGTTAACATCTCGATTAACATGAAGCATATGGAGAATAAGCGTTTGTAAATATAGTTTGCACAAGAGTAGAGAAAGTCATGTGAGTGTGACACATCAGGTTTTTTTATTTACAAGCATTGCTAAGTGCTCTACATAACGGAACCTGTGGGATCTCGCCCTAGCCACATTTATCGTTATTAACAATGAAACCACTGCTTGCTTCAAATTGTTATAACATTTAATGTTACCTGCTCTGTTGATGAGATTTATGATGTCACCTCGCAGCTCGTTTTGCGTTGTCTCGTGCACCAGCTGCTCCGGTGGTATAGCTATGAGTTCTTTATTTCGGGATGTGCGTGAGTGTATTGTGAAAGGATAACACCAGTTTAATTAGCGGGAATGTTAATGTTGACTAAAATGTTCAGTGTGAGAAGAGTCGCTGACTGTTTAATTTACGAATTAATTACTTCTGTAACAATAATTAAATGAAGCATTAGTTGCCGTAGGTCGCAGAAATTTGCTCGGAAACATCCCTCTCAATAGCTGCTAAAAATATTCATGTGCACCACACAACTTAAAAATTACACACGAGAGTCACGAATGTATGGACGAATGTCTGCACGAATGCGAATGTATCTCTGATTTAGAACGTATGCTCTTTTCTTAACTTAAGCTCCGCCCACATATCAATACCCCTACCACCGTCCCTACGTAGCGGACCAATCTTAAAACCCTGAGTATGCGTATCTGAATCTCAGAATTCCATTCCCTTTCTAACGTGCACAATTTCTGACGTTTCAAGCTATTGAACTTAACTCTAACTACATTCCAGGAGTCTTTAAGCTAATGTTCTATTCTCGGCTAATACTAATGACCTTATTCTCGGACAAACATTTCAACTTAGGCTTATTACATTATACATTGATTTAATGTAAAAAAATTATATATTGTAATTATTTCTCTATCTTACTAACATTTATTTAATTATCTATATCTTTCTATCACAATTACGCTAACAAAATGCAACAAAATACTTAAGGAATAATTTGTGGAATAAATGTGAAAGTAAATCATACTGGGTAGAGAACGTTGCAGGATTTAATCAGATTTGTGTTAGTCATGCCATAATTTTCTTGATGTGTATGACCCAGTGTGCGGCGAATAGATGGTCTCAGTTGTGTACCGGATTTATGTGCTATCTATTTTATTTCAATTGGAAAAAAAATCAATAAAGGATCTACATTTATTTTCATGTCAACATTTTCAATTATTTTATATAATAATTTTATGGGATTATTCCCATATATTTTTACTAGAACAAGTCATATAGTTATAACTTTATCTTTTGCCTTGCCTACGAAAGCAAAAATCATCATAAGTTATTCTTGGTATTAAATTTAATAAACCTTTATTAATTAATAATCTTCGTCTTCCTCTGTTCTATGTGTGAAACTTCGGAACTGATGTTTACCTAGATATTTAGACAAACTACGAGCAAGGCTGTCACACGGAATTTGAAGCCAGGACCTCCTGAATGCAGAGACAGACAGTCCTCTCCCTCTGTAAACGTTATTTACAAGCTTGCTTTGAGCAGCTTTCCCAACGGGATTGACAATTCGTTTGGCAGATGTTTTGTAGCCTGTAGGATAAAACAAAGTTTACCAAGGAAGTGATCAAGATCCATTGTCCGGTCTGAAGAATGCCTCCAAACACGCGATATTTCCGGAGTGCCTTGCAGTAATTTACGTGGGAACGTTCTGGAAATTAACAGTTTTTGGCACTTCCCCAGAAGATTTACTGACGTTCACAATAACAAGAAATAAACTGTTTGTTTGTACTTTCCCTAATGATTTTCAACAATGCACCAATATTCAGTTCTACCAAATATTCGATATGAATACTTTGAACCCAAATTAATTTAAGAAAGAGCATTCTTATAAAAAGTACTGCAAACGCATGTGTGTATGTATTTGTTTCTGTAAACAACATAAGGCAATAACGATAAATCCGTTAAATACCAGACTCAAAGATTTTTAAGAAAAGCCCCACCCAAAACTACCCTTTAGATAGATTATCTGGCTATTTTTTATTTTCTCAAATCTGGAACTATTTTTGCTTTCTCTACCACGTACATGGTAGGTAGAGAAGGTATAGCATTCCACCCAAAAGTTAGATATTGATATTTCACCAGAAATACATGTTTTGATGCCTCTGGATCCAAAAAAAAGCATTTTTAAAAACGTCCCTGTGCTGTCTGTGTGTATGCGTGCCTGTGAACAGCGTAACTCAAAAAATGAAAAGTCGGATAAATATCAGACTTGGCATTTAGGTTCAGTACCTTCCAAGGATGCGACACGAAAATTTTCAAGAAAATCTCCCACCCCAAACTACCCCTTACATGGAACATTTTTCGAAAATTTTAATTTTGTAAAAATGTCTCTAAATATTTTAAATAAAATACCACATATTAAAGATATTTACATGACAAATAAAATGTACATCCTAAATTTTCTGGGAATAGCCTGTAAAGTCTTTTTTATTCGGAGGGAAATTTGTATAATTTTGTTTAAGTGATAAACGTTAAGGGATAGACGAAAACGGTATTACACAAAAAAGTAGATCACTTTGAAACACAATTTATTTCAAATCAACTTTTTGGGGGCATGACTTGTTTCTGAGATATCCGTTATTAAATGTTCGAATTGTTCATTTCTTGATCTTTCTCTTGAAGTCCTGTCAATATTCACTTGTTTCTCGCTATTGCATAGAAACGCTATGGAATTTTAAGGCCAGCATATAGCGTCTAATTCTTAAAACATTTGACTATCGCTGTTCTCTTTGTATCTATAGCGAAATGTGTAATGTAGCTATTTCTGCAAAGGTTTATCTGGATTAAAATGTAGTAGATGGAACAATAAACTTAAGTAAGAGCTGTTCGTATACCCAATAATAAACGATAGAGGGTAGAGCAAGTCATGTGAATGTATCACATCAGATTTTTCATTAAAGTATAATATTTTAAAGATGTGATTTATAAAATGTATATACTTAATTCTCTCGGAATATCCGCTTCATTCAAAGTTAATTTTAGATACTTTTGTATAACTGATAAACACCGAGCGTGATGCCTCTGTGGCCCACAATCGGGAGGTTCCGGGTTCAAACCCCGGGACTGACCAATCTTACCAAAGGTTTTTTCGCGGTTTTCCTTGGTTGCTAGTGGAATGCTGAGTTGGATAATTTGATCCGTGAATTTTCCTAACATCATTTTATCACTACATTTCATTTCCCTTTTCACCGCCATACCAGACATTGGGCTGATCACCCATCCTGGATATGCTATGATCCAGAGTTTGCTTGCTCCTCAACAGACTACTGACCCTAGACATTGGGCTGATCACCCATCCTGGATATGCTATGATCCAGAGTTTGCTTCCTCCTCAACAGACTACTGACCCTAGACATTGGGCTGATCACCCATCCTGGATATGCTATGATCCAGAGTTTGCTTGCTCCTCGACAGGCTACTGACACAAAACATTGGTCTGATCAAGTGATCACCCATCCTGGATATGCTATGATCCAGAGCTTGCTTGCTCCTCCACAGACTACTACTCAAGACATTGGGCTGATCACCCATCCTGGATATGTTATGATCCAGAGTTTGCTTGTTCCTCGAGAGACTACAGACACAAAACATTGGGCTTATCAAGTGATCACCCATCCTGGATATGCTATGATCTAGAGTTTGCTTGCTCCTCAACAGACTACTGACACAAAACATTCGGCTGATCAAGTGATCACCCATCCTGGATATGCTATGATCCAGAGCTTAATTGCTCCTCCACAGAATACTACCCAAGACATTGGGCTGATCACCCATCCTGGATATGTTATAATCCAGAGTTTGCTTGCTCCTCGACAGACTACTGACACAAAACATTGGGCTGATCAAGTGATCACCCATCCTGGATAAGCTATGATCCAGAATTTGCTTACTCCTCGACAGACTACTGACACAAGATATTGGGTTGATCACCCATCCTGGATATGCTATGATCCAGAGTTTGCTTGCTCCTTGACAGACTACTGACACAAGATATTGGGTTGATCACCCATCCTGGATATGCTATGATCCAGAATTTGCTTACACCTCGACAGACTACTGACACAAGATATTGGGTTGAACACCGTTCCTGGATATGCTATGATCCAGAATTTGCTTACTCCTCGACAGACTACTGACACAAGATATTGGGTTGATCACCCATCCTGGATATGCTATGGTCCAGAATTTGCTTACTCCTCGACAGACTACTGACACAAGATATTGGGTTGATCACCCATCCTGGATATGCTATGATCCAGAATTTGCTTACTCCTCGACAGACTACTGACACAAGATATTGGGTTGATCACCCATCCTGGATATGCTATGATCCAGAATTTGCTTACTCCTCGACAGACTACTGACACAAAATATTGGGCTGATCAGCCATCCTGGATATGCTATGATTCAGAGTTTGCTTGCTCCTCAACAGACTGCTGACACATAGCATTGACTTATAAGTCCTACAAAGAGGAGGGTAAATAGTTACAGAAGAAGTATAACTGGTAAACCATAAAGAGTTAGACAAAAACTTACTACACCAAAAATGTAGATATCGTTAAAACACACAATTTCTGTCTAATAAATTTTTGTGGCATTAACCATTTCCGAGAAATTCGTCATTATTGGTTTGAATGATTAAATACTTTGTGTTTCAAGTACTGGACAGACCATTCTTTGTTTCTCGCCTGTTATACAAAGAGTGGAATTTTAAAGTCAGAATATAGCGAACTGTTTTTTAGATATTTGGCTATCGCTTCAGTCTCTTCTATCCCTCTTGCGCCTGCAATGAAATCTATAATGAAAGTCTTTCTGCAGGCCTATATATACATACATAAAGTTTAGTGGCTGAAGAGATTCATAGGAATGTAAAACAAGTTATTTTTTTATACCTGTTCTACAAATTATTACCACAAAAATTTATTTTTCTATCTACTTCACGTTTATCGATGCAAAACATTCGCAGAAATATTCCATCACACATTTCGTTGAAGGATACAGGAAATTGAAGTGTAGTCAGCTCTTTAAAACCTCGGTCTCTGTAATGTGCTGGCTTTGACATTCCGAATCCTTTGCAAGAATCCACCACAAGAAATATATCGGAGTGTATGTAATATAAATAATGCGTTTTAACAAGAGAAATATTTTTGTAAGTGTTTTGGCCATCTCTTAGGGTTTTCCAGTTATGCAAAATTATACAGCACACAACCGTATGTAAGCGGCAGAGAAAGTAAAACCAATTGCTCTGCGATGGTGGAGCGCAACCTGGATCGCATGCTTACACACAAAGATTTTCTTGTTACGATTCTATTTTAGTGAAATTTGGTACATTCAACTTAAAAAACTAAATGCTGGCAGTAATCAGATGATTTGTAGCGTTGTGTTACTGAATGCAGTCCGGAAGCTTCTCTTCTCGTCGTCGTCTTGTTCTTGTACTACATTACCTATATTTGCCTAGTTTCTCTTACCTCGGTTATAGCAATGAGATTAGAATAAACCCACGTGCTACTGTTTGTCTGGACTTATTCCAATTAGACAAACACAAAAAATTAAGCTCCTAGCCAGCTGCCTATTACACTCAACTGGACCACTATACAATTCCACTACTTTGTCAAAATCTACACCTGATTTCATACATTTCCCAACCACACATCCGACCTAAAGTGGACCTCTTGAAGATCAGAATTGGAAGAAAGTTTCTTGGAATCGCTCACCTTTGAAGTAGTAGATATTTTATTACGCCCCACGTTTTGGGAGCCAATTTGAAAAAGACTGTTTTCTTTACGTTATTTGCACCACGCTTTGGGCGTCAATTTGAAATAGTTTGTGTTGGAGTTGTATTATATTTTAACTGTTGGGGAGCCGAACTTGTAGTAGTTGCAACCCCACGTATGGTAAACAGTTTCCGGTAGACTTCGCCCCAAATGTACTTTCAGGTGGCCTTTGCCCCAAGTTTAAAAAATATTAACTTTGTAATTTGACTGTTCCTTTAAATATTATATATTTATGTTTGACTCGGCTGCGTCAGTATTATTGTTAGAAACACGTTTCTCTTAGCAGGGTTGTGATGCGACAAGAGTGTAGGCTTACACAGATTATAATTTTACTTCACTTCTTTTATTAATGGTTGATACGATTTAAATAACACTTCACTTATATGGAGAGCTGTGAGATTCTTTTTATTAATTAATTACACTTTTTAACACGTAAACTTATGTTTTGTCTCACACGAACACATATTATATTTCTTGAGGACACACAACCAACGCATCCAGTTATGAGCACTGTCTGCAGGCAATTGACTAGTTTTCAACCGTCTAAACTTGTAAATTTCTGTATTTCAAGTCTCTGATTGGCTAATCCTACTCCAATAGAATACCTGCATTTAACTAAAGCTTTTTCTGGTTGTTGATTGGCTATTTTTAAACTGTCTGAAAACTACATTATTGCTTCCAAGAATCACAAGTAACATTTAAACTCTCAAACTCATTATTGCCTCAAGGTTACCTCATTGTTAGCAACTTTTCACCTATTTCTTACAGCTCCTACATTATTAAATTACGTAATATATTCACATAACATTATTACACATGGATACAATAATATAAGCATATGCAATGACTGTTAATACATTTCACAAATTATTACATACACATATTGCTTCAAGGCGGGCTGTTATTGAATTGACATATTATATAATTAGAACTGAAATTATTTAAGTGTTAAAAATACTGCCTCAGCTTTTATACTCTTATCACAGAGACGCTCATTTTCCCGTGTTATATAACTTCTTTCCAATTGGCTACTATTTTTGCATATCATGAAAACAAAATCATTCGTGTATTTTCTCCGGCTAAACTTCACTTCTTTGGGAATTCCGAGTAACTTCTGCCTCTTTCTAATATTACCTGCCTCCTCACCCCTGTGCTCTTCGGTCACTTATTTAGCCTACTCCCTGTGATAGGTTTTTCCCAGCTAACCTGTGTTGTTCTGTTGCTAATTACCAGCTTCCTCTACAAATTTTACCCCTTTACTATATTCAGCCCTGCATGCATACATATTCTTATATTACTTATTTACATGTTTGTTTACTATTCGTATCTTTTTTGCATTCTCTGTTGTTTCTTAATTAGTTTCTGTTTTATCTTGTCCTTATTTTCTATCTTGGTATGCTTCTTTTTAAAGTCATTCTTCTTCCTTTAACATTTTTCTTTTCTATATATTTAAGGGGAGATTAAAGTCCTATCCCGCCAATACTAAATCTGCTGAATTCATGACCCATTATCTCAAAAGCATACAAGATATCAGACTGAAATTTTTACAGGATGTAGATGCATGGTTTCTAAGTTCACTGATCCACTTGTATCGCATGTTTCTTTATTAAAGAAGATAGATTATTTTATTAATTATACCATCTTTTGATTGAAATGTATTACCAATGACTCTACTACTTAGAGTAAGTAGGGGAAGTATTGTATTCCACCCAAAAATTCGATACCGGGATTTCACCGGAAATATATGTTTTGAGGTCCCCTGAATCCAAAAAAAGTATTTTTGGAAACATGTCCGTGTGTGTGTCTGTGAACAGCATAACTCAGAAACGAACAGTCGGATAAACACCAAACTTGGTATTTAGGTTCAGTATCTTCCAGAGATGTGACACGAAGGTTTTCAAGAAAATCCCCCTACCCCAGATTACCCTTTACATGGAACATTTTTCGAAAAATTTATTTTTCTTAAAAATGGCTCTAACGATTTTGATTAAAATATCATATATTTAAGATACTTTCATGACAAATAAAATGTATATCTTGAATTTTCTGGGAATGTCTCCAAAAGTATACTTCATTGTGAACGACTTTTGCATAACTGGTAAACCATAAGAGATAGACAAAATGTTACTACACAAAAAATGTAGATCGCGTTAAAATACACAATTTATGTCATATACGTATTTTGTTGTTGAGTGAACCATTTTCGAGATATTGTTTGTTATTCCCTTAAATTTTCCAATACTTATACTTTTTCTCAAATTCGTTATTCACTTTTTTGTCCTGGTAATGCAAAGAGAATGGAATACTCCACATAGCAACCAGCTTCTAAAACATTTGACTATCGCTTAAAGGCTAGCAATTCCCCTTGCACCTACAAGAAAATTAGCAATAAGATTACCATCTCAATTAACATGAAGCATATGGAGAATAACCGTTTGTAAAAATAGGCTGCTGTAACCCGTACACCTTACCGGGGCCTCAAATGAGGACCCCAGCCAACCCTCAATAAAGATGGGGTTTCCGTTCAATAAAATTTTGAAAGTATCTCGTGGTAAAATCGTTGATATGCAATCAAGAGAATTTAAAGTTTAATTTTTGTTAAATTTTAGTCTTTGTTTTATAGCTTTAAGTTGTCCTTTAATTGTTATTTAGAGGACTAGTTACTAAACCTAGTTTGTAACGTGTTGTCTACAATATTTTATCTACGTTCAGAGTATTTTAGTATATGTTGTATATTTAATACAATGTATTTATTGCGGAAACGTTATGTTTAGAGAAAGAGTAGTGTGAGCTTTGTGGAAAAAAAAGATACGATAAATCAGCAAACTTTGTTATTATATTCTGCAATTTTGGATTCTAGTTTCAGATGTGAATTTAAAGTAAAACTGAGCGAAGAAGGTGATTTTCACGGTTCATAAGGAAAAATTTTAAAAGCAGTCCAAGATGCAATATTAATATACTTCCAGAAAAGTCAAGGAGAGTTTGTTTATATAGTCAAACGAAATTCAAGGATTGTTGTGTGGGTAATGAAGCAGACGTAATTGAAGATTCTTTGTTTGCGTATTTTTACTTTCTCTACTACGTATAGTAAGTAGGGGAAGTATTGTATTCCACCCGAAAATTCGATACCGAGATTTCACCGGAAATATATGTTTGAAACCCCCTGAATCCCCCCCAAAAAAAGCATGTTTGGAAACATGTCCGTGTGTGTGTGTGTCTCTGTGTGTCTGTGTGTCTCCAAAAGTATACTTCATTGTGAACGACTTTTGCATAACTGGTAAACCATAAGAGATAGACAAAATGTTACTACACAAAAATATAGACCGCATTAAAATACATAATTTATGTCATATACATTTTTGTTGTTGAGTGAACCATTTTCGAGATATTGCTTGTTATTCCCTTAAATTTTCCATACTTATTTTCTCAAATGGGAATTAGTTATTCATTTTTTTGTCTTGGGTATGCAAAGAGTATTGTGGCAAAGAGAATGGTGCTGCACCTAGCAACCAGCTATTAAGATATATGTCGATGCTTAAAGGCTACTGTATTTCTATATTGCCCTTGCAATTACAAAACAAGGAGAACATAGTACGCCTTAAGCGATAGTCAAATATTTTTAGAACTGGTCGCTTTGTGTAAAATGTAATTCTCTTTGCATGTCAAAAGATCGTTTCTGCAAATGCTTATCTCGATTAATATGAAATAGATGGAGAATAAGAGTTTGTAAAAATAGATTGTACAAGAGTAGAGAAAGTCATGTGAGTGTAACACATCAGATTTTTATGAGAAGTCGCAAAGTATTAAAGCTTCGAGCCTCTGGAGTGAATACTTCATGGTGATCAACTGTTTTGATTGATGATAATATTGATATAGTAAGTTTGGAAAATTAAAGGCATTTTTACAGAGATAACCTGCAGGTTATCGTAGTAAGAAGTCGAAAATATTAAGCTGAAAATAATATTATTATTATTAATTGCAAAACAATACTTCTGATGATAGAGAAAATGTGCCTCCAATAAGTATTACAAATTGTAATGGTTGTAATATTACAATAACTATTACTTAAGGGAGAATGTTTTTGTTTTAATGCATATTATTATCAGAGAAAATAAGATATAGTTGATCACCATTAAAGTATGTTTTACGGTTTGTTGAATCTGTATTTTATTTTTTGATAGCGTGTTTTGTTTTATTATAGTAATAGATAAAAGTTGTTTTACGTTTATAACTATGATGCCTACTAGAATGTAGTTGAATAACATTTAACTATTTCATAAAAAATATGAAGTGATACATTCACATGCTTTTCTCTACCCTCTATCGTTTATTAGTAGATATGCAAACTATTCTTACTACAGCTTGCTGTTCTATCTACGCGTACAACATTTTAATCCAATTAAACCTTTTAGAAATAGCTACATTACACATTTCGTTATAGATACAAAGAGAACAGCGATAGCCAAATGTTTAAGAACTGGATGCTATATGCTGGCCTTAAAATTACATACTGTTTCCATGACATCGCGAGAAACAATTGAAGTTGACAGAACTTCAAGAAAATGACCAAGAAATGAACACTTCAAACATTTGATAACGGATATCTCAAAAATGGCTTATACCAGAAAAAATTATTTGAAATAAGCTGTGTGTTTTAGAGAGGTCTACATTTTTTGTATGGTACGTTTTTGTCTATCACTTAACATTTACCAGTTATACAAGATTATATAAAATTCCTTCCCAATGAAGAGGACTTCACAGCGCTTCCCAGAAAATTCAAGATATACATTTTATTTGTCATGTAAATATTTTCATATATTGTATTTTAATCAAAATCTTTAGAGCCATTTTGTACCAAATCAAACATTTCGAAAAATATTCCTTATAAAGGATAGTTTGAGGTGGGGAGATTTTCTTGAAACTTCGTGTCGCATCTTTGGAAGATACTGAACCTAAATGCAAAGTTTGGTATTTATCCGACTTTCGTTTTGAGCCATGTTGTTCACACACCCGGGCATTTTTGTAAAAATGCTTTATTTGGATTCAGCGGACCTCAAAACATGTATTTTCGGTGAAATCTCAATATCGAATTTTTGGGTGGAGTGCACGTGGTAGAGAAAGTAAACATTCAATTATTGTAATCTTTTAAGACCAAGTGATTTTATTTTGAAAAATATATTATTATTATTATTATTATTATTATTATTATTATTATTATTATTATTATTATTATTATTATTATTATTATTATTATTTTAGTTTGCTAAGTCCTTTAAGTCCAAAATAACGCTTGCTGTAATCCTGTTTATTCATGATAAGTGTGTCCCATAATTTTTAGACAAATACAAAACTAAATCAAGCAACTAACATCTCATCATTTGATACCGTTGTTTCTCAAATTTGTAAAACCAGGTAAGTATTACGTATGTATAATTATTATTTATGCATGATTTAATCTAAATTTTTGTGATGCCTGTATAAATTAGATTCAAAACACCCGAATTCACGTTTGTTAGGGGCCCCAGTTGGACCTTTTACACAGGGATCTCCGACTAACCTAACTACGTCACTGCTACCATACATAGGACCAGTGTCTAATACATGAGCTAACGTTTACCTCTCTACTCTAGTGTGTAGGAGCAGTGACCTTTTACTATCTCTATCACTACATAGTAGGTAGAGAAGGTATTGCATTCCACCCAAAAATTATATATTGAGATTTCACCGGAAATACGTGTTTTGAGGTCCCTGAATAAAAAAGCATTTTTTTAGAAAAAGGTGCGTGTATGTGTCTGTGTGTCTGTGAACAGTCCAAAAGAAAAGTCCTATTAATACCAAACTTGATATTTAGGTTCAGTACCTTCCAAAGATGCGACACGAAGATTTTTAACAAAATTTCCCACCCCAACTACAGTTTACATGAAACATTTTTCGAAATTTTTTATTTTCTAAAAAAATGGTTCTAGTGATTTTGATTGAAATACCACATATTAAGGATGTTTACATTAAAATAAAATGTATATTTTAAATTTCCAGGGAATAGCCCGTGAAGTTCACTTTATTCGCAAGAAATTTTGTATAATGTTGTATAACTGGTAAACATTAAGCAATAGGCAAAAACGTACGGCACAAAAAAATGTAGATGTCTTTAAAACCACAAATTATTTAAGATAGCTCTTTTTGTGTACATCAGGTATTTCCGAGATATCCGTTATTAATGGTTTGAATTGCTCAATACGTAGCCGTTCTTTTAAAGTCCTTTCGATAGCCAATTGCTTCTCGAATTGCACGCTAAGAGCATGGAATTTAGGCCAGTACGTAGCGACCAGTTCTCAAACATCGGACTATCACTTTACCATTTACATATATAACGAAATGTGTAATGTAGCTGTTTCCGGAAACGTTTATCTCGATTTAAGTGAAGAAGATAGGGTAATAAACTTTAGTAAAAATAATTTGTATACCCACAAGTAAGACTAGAGGGTAGAGAAAGTCATGTAAATGTGACACATTGGATTTTTAGAAAAAGGTCCGTGTGTGTGTGTGTGTGTGTGCGTGGTGTGTGTGTGCGTGCGCGCGCGCGCGCGCGTGTATGTCTATGAACAGCACAACTCAAAAAAGAAAAGTTGGATAAACACCAAACTTGGTATTTAAGTTCCATGCCTTTCAAAGATGCGACACGAAGATTTTCAAGTAAATCCCCCACCCCAAACTGCCCTTTATTTGGAAGACTTTTCGAAACTTATTATTCTTTAAAAAAATAGCTATAACGATTTTCATTAAAATACGGTAAGTAAAAGATATTTATATGACAAATAAAATGTATATCTTGATTTTTTTGAGAATAGCTTATGAAGTCCTCTTCCTCTGTTGTATAATCATGTATTAGTGGTAAACGTTAATGATAGACGAAGACGCACTATACAAAAAAAAAATAAGTAGATCTCTTTAAAACACACAATTTCCTTCAAAGAACTTTTTTTGTTGTATCAGCCATTTCCGAGATATACGTTATTAGTGGTTCGAATTGTTCAATACTTAAACATTCTTTTAGAGACGTATCGATTTTCAGTTGTTTCTCGCGATGTCATGGAAACAGTATGGAATTTTAAGGCCAGCATATAGCGTTCAGTCTTTAAACATTTGCCTATCGCTGTTTCCATTTGTATCTATAATGAAATGTGTAATGTAGCTATTTCTGCAAGAGTTTAATGCGATTAAAACGAAGTAGAAAGACAAATAAACTTTCGCAAGAATAATTTGTATACCCACTAACACACGATAGAGGGTAGAGACAATTAAATTGAGTTTTATTTATGGACGCTCTTTAACTGCTGTGGTCCTTAGCGTCCCATTCTATATTGGGTGTGAAAGACCGGTAATTTTGCTCAGAGGCCTCTTTATCAGGCTTAAGGTTCTTTTACGTGCCGTAAATCTACGACACGGGACCACCGGCTAAGAATTTTTACGCCCGAAAAAATCCATCGCCCTCCGCCGGGTTTGAACCCGCGACCTCGGGAACTAGAGGCTAAGCATGGTAACCACTACATCACGGAGGACGACATAGAGAAAGTTACGTGAATGTAGCACATTAAGGAGGAATTTCCAATTAATGAGACTGCACAAGAAACTAAAAATTTCAGTTTTGGCAATATTCGCCATTCAATCTCCGCTTAAACCCTTAGAGATTCATAAGCAGATATTTGATACTTTAACGATATCGCTGTTTTTGTTTGGTGGTTGAGAGAAAAGCCGGACAAAAGCATTAATAAACCGATCTTCACTTGTAGCACGTACAGTAAACTGTGTTTTAAACCAAGATTAATTCCCCACTGGCCGACCAGCAATATGGGGGTTAAGGAGCGGTGCAAATGAGCCCCGGCGCTTCAGCAACTGATTGGCTCTAGTCCAAGCAATAAATTAGCTTCCAGAACAACTGCAACATTGTTGTGGTGGGATTGGAACCCGCGGCCAGCAAAGAGCTTATCAACCAACCGCGCCGACAGCTAAATACCGCCGGATTATAGCGGTCTTTATACCGCAGTTAACGGCTCAAAAATCGTTTCATAACACCAGCAAAAAAAAAAAAGCTCTGATGTGTAATAGTCACATGCCTTTCTATACTCATTCTCCTTTTATAGCAGTATAGCATTTATTTATGGTATAGGAGATTAGTGTTACATTTTACTCTCGAGTGGAAAGTTTAGCCTCGAGGTTGTTAATAATAATATTCGAATATTGAGTGAAACTTTTAACTTTCGAGGGTGAAAATTTTCACGAAATTTTAAATGTGCTTTAATCTCGTGTGGCATGCAATATTTTATCCGCACTGAGACGTATCTCAGAGTAGTTGTTTTAATTAAATGTGTAGATTTATCGTTGCTGATGGCAGCATTGCTGGTTGTCTTGGAGATAATGGATATAAATAAACTGAAAATGACGCCAGATAGTACAAGTGTAAATTGAAAAGGGTTAAAATGCTTCTTCCCAAAGACGTTCTAATGCGGGGGTAGCCGGTGAACAGTAAATTGACAGAACTGTTTTGAAGGGCCATCTAACTAAATTCATATTAATAACGTTTGTATCTGAAGTAAAGTAAAGTATTCAACTAGGTGTAGCTGCAGGCCGATATATAAAACATAATGTTTTAGAAATAATTCAGTTATTCTAATTATTCACCTCAAAACGCTCCTTTAACTTAGTACAAACTCCTGAATGGCTTGGATTTCTATGATTTCTACTTTGAGGCAGTATTTTATATCACAACACTGTGAATGCCAGAGTGGTTGTAGTGTAAATTAATATTATTGTATGACAATGATTTTAGATGTTTGTTAGCCATACGCATTGTTAGGAAATAAGTTTACACGACCTCACTGAAACTGACAATAGGAGTGGGTAACAATGAACCGATGGGGTGAGTTGTTTATCACTAAGAAGTGACAAACAAATGACGTCAGGGAAGCGTGCCTTTTTTAGAAATGGAGGGAATATCTTTCCTTGAGCATATGTGTTAGTAATTGTAATTGGCTTACAAAACAGACGCTAATGTTGGCGCGATTTGTTAACCAATAGTAGCTCTATTATAATGTTTAGGCATTTCGAGGTGAGGGAGTATATATTCTCGAGCTATAAGCATGTTTCACGCAGTTCTAAGAAATCTCTCGCGAGGTATACGTCACGCAGTCTTGAAAAGTCATTCGCGAGGTACACATCACGCAGTTCTATGGAATCATTCGCGAGGTACACGTCACGCAGTTCTAAGGAATCTTTCTTGGAGTGCACATCATACAGTTTGGAAGAATCTCTCGCGTCGTGAAGTTAGTTACAAAATGTGAAGTACGCGGCAACTAATACGATAGTAATTACATTCGGAAATATAACAGTTTCAGTCAGGCGTGTAGAAAGATTAAAGATGTGAACTATTAATTAAGTGTGACGGCAATAAAAGTGTGAAAAAATCCTTTATCAGTGTTATCTTTTAGTAACAACTCCTTTCCGTTTACACGCCCTGCTCGACTGAGTAGTAATAGCTAGCCGGAGGACAAAGCACTCAAATCTTAAAATAATAAAACAATAACAGGCGCCAAGTAAATAAGATAACACGAGCAGATTACCGCGACAACTTGAAAGGATGGGGAGTGAACCTCAGACTTTGAAATGCAAAATGGATTTATGAATAAATCTATATTCATCTTCCCAGATTCTAAAGAGGAAGAGATTGTAATGATAAATAGGTTCACATCGGTTTTTGAGCTATCGGTGGACCATTCAAAATGTACACTGGTGTGCAAAACCTAAGAACGAAAGTAATGTTCGCATGCTGTGACACATAGCTCGATGAAACTTGAATCATGCATAGAGGGAACTGCTACAGTAGGCAACTAAACGAAATATGCAATGAGACGAACAGAAATCCCACTTTCATTCATAGACCATCAGCTACACTAAAGTCAATACAACATATGATGGCTCTCTAGATTTACAGAAACAGATACATGGTGCTTAAAAGGGTGTATGATCACCACGGACAGCAATGCATGCTCTGCATCGTGCTCCCATGCTGGCCACAAGGTTGGTAAGCAGTTCTTGTAGTAGGGCGTTCCATTCCTCCACCAGCGCTGTTGACAACTGTTGGATGGTCGTTGGTGCAGTGCTGCAATGCGTCTCCCCAAAGCATCCCACATGTGTTCGATGGGATTTAAATCGGGGAACGGGCAGGCCAGTCCATTCGCCGAATATCCTCTCGTTCCAAGAGATCCTCGTTCGATGCGGTCGCGCATTGTCATCCATAAAAATGAAGCCAGGGTCGACTGCATCCCTGAAAAGACGCACATGGGGAAGGAGTACAGTATCACAATAACGTTGACCAGTGAGCGTACCGTGTTCAAAGATTTGGAGGTTGGTGCGCCCATGCAACATTATGCCTCCCCAAACCATAACGCCCGGACCATCAAAACGAACATGTTCAAGGATGTTCCGGGGTTCATTACGTGTTCCCACCTCTCGCCAGATGAGGGTACGTTGAGAATCACTACTCAGACTGAATCCGCAACCTCATTCCTCGTTGGTCCAATTTTGATGCTCTTGGGACCATTGCAAACGGTGCCGCCGATGGGCGGATGTCAATGGAACAGAACGTATTGGCCGTCGGGCAAAGAGACCACCTCTTTGTAGTCGCCGTGCCACTGTGTATCGTGAGATTTCGTGCCTAGTTGTCCTGTTAAATGTGGTTGCAATTCCACCCGCTGTTTGGCCTGGAACCCTTCTTGCCTGTTGCACAATCTAGCAGTCATCTGCTGCTGTAGTTGAGCGTGGTCGACCACAACCTCTCCTTGGGACAGCAGTGCCTGTGGTTTGGAAGGTACCCCATGCACGTGAAACAATGCTGTGAGCAATTTCAAACTCCTGAGCAACACTCGTCACACTTCCCCCTTCCTCCAGTTTCCCGATGATTCTTCCCCATGTGAAGTCATTCAAATTGTATCTACGGGCCATGTTGCAATGAAGAACACCACTATAGTGCACCGTAACAGCTCGCTAATTGCCACACACGTCTTGTCCTGTTTCGCCAACTGTCCCGTGTTGCGGGATCAGACCCATTTGGCACTATAGGCTCGCTACACTCACGCCAGGTGACGTCCAGCTTTCTGTGTACGTGTGAGAGACCCGCATCTTCATCTACTTTCACCAAGTAGTTCATTTATGTTACTTTAGCCATCTCGTCCTTAGGTTTTGCACACCAGTGTATTTACAGACCATTATTTGACCCGCGGGCCTGGGGTTTCTCACCCCTGTTCTAGTGGATGCTCAGAGTACACTGGTCCCCATATGATAGTACAAGTGAGGAACGTAAAGGAAGTGAATGAAAATATTGTTCTAGCATATCTTTCAGAATAGGTAAGTAAATGCAAATCATCACCATTGTGGTCATGTCTATCAATTTACCTTAAAAAAGACATGAAATATGAATCTATTAGGTAATTGTTGAGAATTTATTTCTCTTAATTAGTAATACTTGAAAAAAATCTAATGTGATACATTCACATGACTTTTCTACCTCTGTCGTTTATTAATAGGTAAATAAACTATTCTTATTAAATTATTTGTCTGTCTATACATTTTAATCCAAATGAACCTTTGCAGAAATAGCTAAATTATAGATTTCGTTATAGATACAAAGGGAACAGCGATAGCCAAATGTTTAAGAAATGGGCGCTATATGCTGGTCTTAAAATTCCATACTCTTTCCATGCAATCGCGAGAAACTGCTGAAGGTTGACAGGACTTTAAAAGAATGACAAAATATTGAAGAATGCGATCCATTAATAACGGACATCTCAGAAATGACTTATGCCGCAAACAAATTATTTCAAATAATTGTGTGTTTTAAAGAGGTCTAGATTTTTTTGTAGTACGTTACACAATTCCTTCCGAATAAAGAAGACCTCATAGGTTATTCCCAGAAAATTGATTTCATTTGTCGTGTAAATATATTTAATATATGGTATTTTAATCAAAATCGTTAGAGACATTTTGAAGAAAATCAAGAACTCCAAAAAATGTTCCATGTAAAGGGTAGTTGGGAGTGCGTGATTTTCTTGAAAATCTTCGTGTTGCACCTTCGAAAGATATTGAACCTAAATACCAATTTTGGTGTTTATTCGGTTTTTTGTTTTTGAGTTATGCTGTTCAAAGATATACACATACATGGACCTTTTTCTGAAAGTGCTTTTTTTTATTCAGGGTGCCTCAATATTTCCGGTGAAATCTTGGTATCGAATGTTTGAGTGGAATGCACCGTGGTAGGTACGTGGTAGAGAAAGTAAAATTCACTTTTATTTATGGACGCTCTTTAACTACTATGGCTTTTAGCATCCCATTCTACCGGAAATTTTGAGTGGCTTCAAGCGTCTTTATCAGGTTTGAGGTTCTTTTACGTGCCGTAAATCTACGACACGGAACCACCGGCTTTACTTCCCTTTAGAAGGAAGCCATGATAAGGATTTTTACGCGGGTTTGAACCCGCCTCTTCGGGAACTAAGGCTAGCATGGTAGCCCTAGACCACGAGAGGACACTATTACTTGAAGTTTAGTTTTAGAAATGAAATAAAAAAGAGTGTAATAGTGAATTAAAACGTTTCAATTCACTCGTGTGATTAAAACCAGTACTTACGTTGCTAGGAACAGTGAAACATATGATAGTTTACATGACAGTATTGGATAAAGTCTTATTACGCTCACGTAACATATTTTTGCTTTCGAGGTTCAGGAAGTGTTGTATTACAACCTACATGTTTATATCAATATGGTGCCAAAAATGCAGCATTTCAGATCCCCCGTGTCTCTACGTATGTATATTTGTGAACAGCATAACTGAAAAAATTGGATATCCTGCATATACGTGACTTTCTCTACTCACTCTTGTACAAACCATTCTGACCAAATCTTATACTTCTTGTTAATAAAATAAACTTTCATTACAGATTTCATTGTATCTATAATGAGAATACAGTTAGTAGAGGATAGTCAGACTATTAAAAGGTGGATCGCTATGCGATGGCTTCGAAATTTCATACTCTTTACATGATAACGAGAAAAAATAAATAGCGACTTACCACTTAAAGAAAAGTGTATAAATTATTTGAAAATTCAAACCAATAAAAATAATACTCGGAAATACTTAATGCCACAAGAAAAATGTATTTAACATAAATTGTGTGCTTTTATGAGATCTATACTTTTTGTGTAACAAAGGTCATTCAGAATGAAGAGGATCTCAGAGACTATTCCAAGAGTTCAAGATGTACGTTTTATTTGTTATAGAGTGTCTTAAACATTTGGTATTTTAATCAAAACCGTTAGAGCCCTTTTTGAGAAAATAAAAAATAACGAAACTTTTTCATGTAAAGGGTGGCTTGGGGTAGGGGGAATTTTCTTGAAAACTTTCCTATCACATCCTTGGAATGTGCTGAACTTAAATAGCAAACTTTCGTTTTCGTGTTATCTGCTCGCACACTCACACACAGACCTTATTTCTAATTTTCTTTTTAATTCAGGCAGACTCAAACCGTACATTTACTGTGAAATCTCAGTATAGAATTTTAAGATGGATTGCAGTACTTTCTGTAGTTACTATAAAACAATAGGGAAAGTAAAAACGAAATTTCTAACTTGGTGTTTCAGTTCAGCATCTTCCACGAATACGACACGTATATTTTCAAGAAGGTTTGTACATATCAAACTACCCTTTACACGGGAAGTGTTTCATTATTTTATTTTCTTAAGAATGTCTCCAAGGTTTCCAATTAAAGTGTTATTTATGTTTGACTTTTGAAATGAAAATAAAATGTATACCTATAACTTTCTGTGAGCAGCCTGTGAAGTGCTCTTCATGCGATTCAGTTTTGTGTAACAGTGAAACCAGGGAATTGCACAAAACCTTACTTTAGGAACAATGTAATGTTTCTTAATATACACAATGCGTGTTAAAACTTTGCGAGATACTTCCAGTATTTCAAGCTACGTATTAACTAAAATGTTATGAGGGTTTAATTTTTTCTCATCAAACCATGCAAACAGTAGTCAAAATATCAACTCCAAAATACATATATCGAGCTTCTTTTTAAAGATTTGACTGTGGTAATAGCATCCTGTACGTTTCTATGTAGCTACAACAAAATGTTTATTGAAATGAATTACTACGTTTAACAAGAAGCGGAGAAACAAGTTTATTTCACGTATAATTTGCAGAATATAGAGAGGTGTGAAAACTATTAGACTCGAAGCAAAGTTTTGGTTATTTACTGCTCCAAGAAATTGAACCTTTAATATGACAAAATGTCTATAGATTTTCCACCAAACAGAATTAGATGATTGTCTATATGAAAAATCTGATGTATTACACTCACATGACTTTCTCTACTCTTGTACAAACTATTTTTACAAACGCTTATTCTCCATATGCTTCATGTTAATCGAGATATCGAGATGTTAATCTTATTGCTAATTTTCTTGTAGGTGCAAGGGAAATTGGTAGGCTTTAAGCGATAGTCAAATATTTTAAGAGCTGGTTGCTATGTGGAGTATTCCATTCTCTTTGCATTACCAGGACAAAGAAAATGAATAACGAATTCCCATTTGAGAAAAAGTATAAGTATTGGAAGATTTAAGGGAATAACATGCAATTTCTCGAAAATGGTTCACTCAACAATAAAATGTATATGACATAAATTGTGTATTTTAACGCGATCTACATTTTTTGTGTAGTAAAATTTAGTCTATCTCTTATGGTTTACCAGTTATGCAAAAGTCGTTCACAATGAAGAATACTTTTGGAGATATCCCCAGAAAATTCGAGATATGCATTTCATTTATCATGAAAATCTTAAACATACGATATTTTAATCAAAATCGTTAGAGACATTTTTGAGAAAGTTACAATTTTCGAAAAATGTTCCATGTAAAGGGTAATCTGGGTTGGGGGGATTTTCTTGAAAACCCTCGTGTCGCATCTCTGGAAGATACTGAACCTAAATACCAAGTTTGGTGTTTATCCGACTGTTCGTTTTTGAGTTATGCTGTTCACAGACAGACAGACACACACACGCGCGCGCGCGCGTGGAAATGTTTTTCAAAAATGCTTTATAAGCATTCAGTGCAACCTCAAAACATGTATTTGCTGTGAAATCTCGGTATCGAATTTTTGGATGGAATACAATACTTCCCCTACTTACTATACGTAGTAGAGAAAGTAAAAAGTGGGACAAAACCACAGAATCAATGTTCTATCCTGTACTACTGGGCAGAAGGAAATACGTTTTCTTGAATGAAGTAAGCTTGCCAAAAATATACTTTAGATAACCGTTTTCAGTCACTCTTCACCTCAGTATTAGCTGTGAATATTCAAGATCATTCTGGAGATTAAATAGTAGAACTTTGTCCTATCATGTGTAAAGTTTCAGGCCATAGGTTGGTAAACTGATCTTTTACCAAGAAAAATTACTTATTGAATGCTGTTATTTGAGAAATACAAATATTTACGGTGGAAAATAACTTATAGGTTTCATATAATATTTTGATTTGATTTTAGGCACTTGTAAATTATTTTCAGACTCAAAACTTACAACCATTTTGTGGTACTTGAGTATAATAATATATACTGTATATGTAATTAAATTATAGTGGGTAGAGAAAGTCATGCGACTGAAACAGATTTTCCTTAAAAAAAACGTTATAATGTAGTAGCTTTTATTATATAGGTAATGCGCTTCATTTCAGGAATGTGGGCAAAAATTCTCTGCAATTTTAACTTAAATCCTTTACAATTAAACGAATTAAACTTAGAAATTCACTGGAGAGGACTTTTAGAGAACGAGAGGTCGACGTAGACAGGTTTCGTCTCCAGGAAAACTCATTTTCGTAAACTTTTTAAAAGAAATAACTGCACATCAGCAAAGTCAAACAACACGACCTTAGATGTTAAAGGTGACGTATACATGGAATAAAAAAAATGAAAGCAGTGGTTGTAATATTTGTCATACAAAACAAACACATTATTTAATTAATGTGCACTGCTCAGAAAATTATTTTCTAATGCTTTTATAAATTCATGATTATTTTAAAGTACAGTTTAATGTTAAGGCAGTGGAATATTGTTTTATCCCATACTATTAAACAATTTAACCTTGTGCATACAATCCAGGGACCACGGCAACGTGTAAGGCTCGTATTTGGGAGGGTCCCGAGTTCGATTTCTGACCTAGGTTTCTTTTGCTTTTCCCTAGGCGAATGCTAGGGTGGTTTCTCATCGATCACGATTTCTTTTGCTTTCAGTTTTCTTCTCATGTTTCAGGTGTGCCTCTAGCTTTCCTGTTGTGTGGCGGCGCCGAACAAATGGCGCGGATGTTTACTCAAAGGAAAGAGCAATCTCCGTGGACAATAGAGGGCTTGCTGGTTGAAGGGGTCGTTCAATGCTTCCTCTGGGCAGCTTCAGTATTGGGATCGGTCTTGAGCCAGGAACCGTTAGGAACTTCGGCGCTTCTCTGTGGCCTGTCTGTTTGCGGCCTGTAACCTTCTGTGGTTCCTTCACTTCATCCCTTCCTCTTGGGGGATGGTAGTCGCAATAGGTCGCAGTCCGCGAGGTACCCTCTGTTGTATACCCTGCACAATCTAAGGTCAAGAATCAAGGAGGCCGTGTCAAACATTGGTTAAGATTTAAGATGGTCTAAAAAAATGTAATTATTACAAGTAATGATCAGCTGTAAGTTTTTTTATTTTTTATTTTATTTATACATGCATTACATGGGAAATTGAATTGTGTTTTTTATTTATAGACGCTCTTTAACTGCTGTGGTTCTTAGCGTCCCCTTCTATGTTGGACGTGAAAGACCGATAATTTTGCTCAGAGGCCTCTTTATCAGGCTTGAGGTTCTGTTACGTGCCGTAAATCTACGACACGGCACCACCGACTTTACTTCCCTTCCGAAGGAAGCCATGCTAAGGATCTTTACGCCCGATTTTTACGCCCTCCTCCGGGTTTGAACTAGAGGCTAGCATGGTAACCACTACACCACGGAGGACGACACATTACATGAGAGTCTACCTTCTTTGACCTTGATCATTCTCTGGTAGACCTCTCTTTTTCTTTTAACAAAAATTCTTATCTCTAAAAGATAATACTTTGACTCAAATTATATTAAATGTTCCTTGTCTATTTGTCTCTGCCATTTTAGTTTCACTCTCTATAGGAATTCCCCTAAATCTCTTACCTGGCTTTTATATTTAATCCTACTACTTTAACTTTAACCATTTCTTTTTTGTCAGCTCAATTCTCCATTCATTAGCACCCATATAATCTAGCAATATGTGGGATTCATTTTATTCTCCCCCATAAGCTGGGCAAAGCCTCTAAGCAACTTCCCCCCTCGAACATTTTAACTTCTAAATCCCTAATCTAAACCAGGCAATTGCTGATCGCTCGTTTCTTTTACAAATTTCAACATATATTTCCTTTTCTTTAATTTTATTATAGAATTGTAAGGACTTCTTTTCTCTCAATTGAGCAATTAAAATCTGCCTATTCATATCCTCCAATCGCGTTCTAACTCCCTTCCAATAGCCTCTATCTATTGCAAATTCTAGACCAAATATCACCTAACACATTCTTTATCAATTGCTCCTTTGTTTTACCCAAAGTATTGCTTTCCAAATTATCCTCTTGAAACCTCAGGTATACTTTCAAAATATCTGTCTCTAGTTGAAATTCAATTTGGAATAAGCACTTCTAAACCTTTTCCATTATTTGTGCAGATGTAAGTTATAATACTGCTATGTCTGTGTCATAGTTAACGTTGGTTTTAGTAGATTGTGTTTCGCAGAATTTTGTATTCAGCTAGTGCAAGGTCTTGCTCGTTTTATTAACTTATTTTATACAATGAGTACGGCAAACTAAAATACGAATGTTCAAACTTATCAACAGGAACAGCTTGTCCTGCAGGAAATACCGTTACTCTGTTAATTCACAACAAAATGAATGATGGCAGACAAATTCATAAATGTTATATGTGGCATTTTCTCGGGCTAAGAGACAAAGCCTACAATAAGAAAATCACGTCATTCCAACAGAACGACGACCATGGAAAACGACAGTGACAAGTACAATTTGTTTAAAAATCTGATGTGTTATACTCACATGACTTTCTCTACTCTTGTACAAACTATTTTTACAAACGCTTATTCTCCATGTGCTTCATGTTAATCGAGATATCGAGATGTTAATCTTATTGCTAATTTTCTTGTAGATGCAAGGGGAATTGGTAGGCTTTAAGCGATAGTCAAATATTTTAAGAGCTGGTTGCTATGTGGCGCATTCCATTCTCTTTGCATGTCCAGGAAAAAAATGAATAACGAATTTGAGAAAAAGTATAAGTATTGGAAAATTTAAGGGAATAACAAGCAATATCTCGAAAATGGTTCACTCAACAACAACAAAATGTATATGACATAAATTGTGTATTTTAACGCGATCTACATTTTTTGTGTAGTAAACTTTTGTCTATCTCTTATGGTTTACCAGTTATGCAAAAGTCGTTCACAATGAAGACTTTTGGAGACATTCTCAGAAAATTCGAGATATACATTTCATTTGTCATAAAAATATCTTAAACATATGATATTTTAATCAAAATCATTAGAGCCATTTTAGAGAAAATTAAAATTTTCGAAAAATGTTCCATGTAAAAAGTAATCTGGGGTGGGGGATTTTCTTGAAAACTTTCGTGTAGCATCTCCGGAAGATACTGAACCTAAATACCAATTTTGGTGTTTATCCGACTGTTCGTTTCTGAGTTATGCTGTTCACAGACACACAGACACACACAAAGACACACAGACACACACACGGACATGTTTCCAAAAATGTTTTTTTTTTGGATTCAGGGGGTCTCAAAACATGTATTTCCGGTGAAATCTCGGTATCGAATTTTTGGGTGGAATACAATACTTCCCCTACTTACTATACGTAGTAGAGAAAGTAATGATTTACACAATTTTAGTTGAAGTTTTGATTGTAACTGATTTAATAAATTATGTTCTAATTTGTTGCAATTAACTATAGATATCTGCAAATAAGCTCTATACTCAATTTTGAAATAACAAAAATGATCTAATTATACATTTATCTATTCCCATTCTTGTCAACTGAGAAACTGTGACATTACTAAGCATGATAGGAAAACTCTGACGTGTTACATTCACACGACTTTCTCTACCCACTATGTTTAATTTCATATCTGTTACAAAAGATTTATTTTTCTGTCTACTCTAGGTTAATCGAGAAAAACTTTTGCAGAATTATTTTCATATCGCATTTCGGTTTAGGCACAAACCGGAGACAGGAGACACACTAGTCGAATGTCTTAAAAAAGTCGCTGTAAGCTAGCTTTGAAATTACACATCATTTCCATAACATCGATAGAAACAACTGAATGGCGACAACAGCACTTTAAAAATTACAAACTATTGAAACATTCAAAACAATAACAATATCTCGAAATAGCAGATGCTACAAAAAAGTTGTTGAAATAAAGTATGCGTTTTTGTATGGTAAGTTTTTATCTATTTCTTATGGTTTACCAATTATGCAAAATTCCATTCAAATGAGGAGAAATTCACAGGCTACCCCCAGAATATTCAAGAAATACCTATATTTTGTGTATATGTAAGTATCTTAAGTATATTGCATTTTAATCAAAATTGTTACAGTCATTTTTGAGAAAATAAAAAATATCGAAAGCTATAATTCATCATTAATAGTTTTATTCCAATTATACCTATCTATAAAGCTTTAAACAAATTCTTCTGTTGATTAGCACTTTTTAAACATATTTAGGGCTAAATAAACGCCATAGAAAATTTCAATTCGGCAGAACTGAGAATAATATTGCTTAATATGCTTTATCGATATAATAAAAGAGGTGTTAACAGGGAAAATTCTGCACGTTTGAGGACCCCAAAATAAATACTAAATTACTTTATCACTGAAAATTATTTTTTTAGCGTAATGAAAGCAAATTATTTTCTGTTTCAATTTTATTTGCATGCTAAAAACGGTGTTAGAGGGGAAAACATATCAAAATAAAAATTTATCAGATAACATTTTGTAAATCAAGATGTTTATTTAGTATTTATTAACTTCCGTTATGCAACAATTTAACAATACTAAAAATAAGCGAGGAATTTCGGTTTTTTGGTTTTACACCCCATTAGAAAATCCCCTTTAGCACAAGTAATTAAGAATCATGTAGGTTATTTTGTAAGTTGAGCCTATGCTATACATATATACCAAGTTACGTTCATTTGTGAGCTATAATTTAATATAAAAACATAAAAATAATGCGATTTTTAGTTTCGGGATGTCCATTATTCGTATTAAGAAACCTCAAAAGCCTGGATTTTCTTTCGATGAATTTCAAATGTTATGGGCAAAATTTTAATTAATTATATTAAGCCGTTTTCAAAATAGTTTGTTTTTATCATTAATTGCTTTTATATGCCAAAACCAAATGCTGATATAAAATGTTTTATCATGTCATACAAATTTATTTTCAATTTAAAACCCCTAAGATATTGTTTCATGCATGTATTATTGAATTTTTAAAGTTTGTTGCTTTGAGTTATAGAAATTATTTATTCGCAAGTTAATTCGGAATATTTTTAATAATTCCAAAACAATTTTTAAACCCTTATGATCTGAGGATCTCCTGAAAAATTAAGCATTTAAATAAAAAATGGTCGCTCGTAGAGCATTTTGAAAAGTGAAAAATGCTGTGAAAAGGAGCTGAGAAAAATGATCTTGACAGTTGCATGTGAAGGTTTGGAATTTTAAAAATGGTTAAAATTAAGAAAACAACAGTAATTCGTTGACTATGCGGTATATAAGCATAATAAAGAAATTAAAAGTGTGAAAGTTTTCGTAATGTTTCCTATACGTTATCAGTGCATTGCCTTAACATCAGCTATGAATCCAAAAATGAGAATTTGGGGAAAGAAATTTTGTTTGCAGTTTAATTGTGTCTATGTATATATGTCCAAATGTCGTATCAAATTTGTAAACATTGTGTTAGCGACTTTCACTCGTGCAGTAAATATTTACATGTGAAATAATCTAAAAGACCATAAATGTTTCAGCACTCGGGTGTAAAGTAAATATTTCGCAAGCGTTTAAAACACAATTTGTTAAAACTGCCAGGAAAAAATACATTAAAATTGTAACTGTATACAATGGGTGCACACAGACATGTCTTGTATTCGCGTATCGTAAAGTGGAGGGGTTTGAGACCAGGAGACCCCCCTTAGAGAAACAGGTACTTACCTTATCGCACTCGCTGCGTATTCACATGCTGTGACGGATCGCAAGCCGAATTAGAAACACAACGCACTCACGTCGCCGCCGACGCATGATCCGCCACTGATTGAACACCGTAAACAAACACGTCAACAACAAGCGGGATGATAGCGACTTGATCACGCGGGCCGACTCGCCTCTCTGGCGGGAGAGATGCTGCCACTGCTGCTGTATCCCCCTCCCCCCCTCCAGCCGCTGCCTGCGCAAGTCAAACGTTGCCACACGCCACTGAAACTTGACCACACTTTCATACGCAGTCCCTAGGGAGCACCCTGGAGCCTGCCAAGGTCACGGGGTGTTCAATATTCCTCTTGTCACATTTTCACAAAGTGTACTCAATATTCCTCTGCCACACTTTCACAGCGTGTACTCATTAGTCCTTTCGTCACACTTCCACATAGTATACTCAATATTTCTCTTGTCACACTATCACAAAGCATTCTCACATTTCCCTTGTCACACTTTCAAAAACATCCTCAAAAGTCCTCTTGTCACACATTCACAAAGCATCCTCAGTATTCCTCTTGTCACACTTTCACAAAGCATGCTCAATGTTCCTCTTGTCACACTTTAACAAAGCATCCTCAATATTCTTGTTGTCATACATTCTCAAATTGACATTTAACATTACTCTTGTCAGCCTTTCATAGGTTATGTTCACTATTACTCTTGTAACATTTCAAAGGTAATTATCAATATTTCTCTTGTCGTATTTTCAATCGGTGTGTTCACTATCCATCTTGTCACAATTTCTCAAGATGTGTTCAATATCTCTCTCGTCACATTTTCACAAGCCATGTATATATACAATATTCCTCTTGACACACATTCACAAGGCAAGTACAGTATTACCCTTTAAACCTTTCTCAATATGGTGTTCAACATTGCTCTTGTTACACATTCACAATAGTGTGTTCAATATTCCTCTTGCCACATCTTCAGAGGAGTGTGTTCAATAATCCCCTGGTCACCTTTCTCAATATGATGTTCAACATTCCTCTTGTCAAACTTTCACAAGAGTTTAATTAATATTCATCTAGTAATACTTTCACAAGGGCGTGTTCAATGTTCATCTTGAAAGACTTTTCACCAGAGTGTGTTCAATATTCCTGTGTTCACTTTCACAAGGTGAATTGAATACGCTTGTCACGCATCACAAAGTGAGTTCAATATTCCTCCTGTCACACTTTCTAAAGGTGTGTTCAACATTTTTCTTGTCACAATTTTACAACGTGTATTTAATATTCCTCTTGTCACCGTTTCACAAGGCGAGTTCAATATTCCTCTTGTCACACTTTCTATAGATGTGTTCAATATTCCTTTTGTCACAATTTCACAAGATGAGTTCTATATTCCTGTTGTCACAGATTCGATAGGTGTTTTCAGTATTACTATTGTCACACTTACCCAAAGTGAGTTCATATTCCTGTTGTCACACTTTCTATAGGTGCGTTCAATATTTCTCTTGTCACACTTACCAAAAGAGAGTTCAATACTCCTCTTGTCATCTTTCTCGATATGATGTTCAATATTACTCTTATCACACTTTCACAAGATGTGTTCGTTATTCCTCTTGTCACATTTTACAAACTGAGTTCAACATTTTTCTTGTACTTTCAATAGATATGTCCAATATTCCTCTTGTCACGCTTTTACAAGAGTATGTTCAATACGCCGCTTGAGATACTTTCACCAGAATGTGTTCATAATTCTACTTGTCACACGTTCACAAGAGTGTGCTCAATAGAACACCTACACACTTTCACAAGTGTGTTTAACATTCCTCTTAATCACACTTTCACAGGGGACTATTCAGTGATCCTCTTGTAACACTTTCACAAGAGTATGCTCAATAGAACACCTACACACTTTCACAAGTGTGTTTAACATTCCTCTTAATCACACTTTCACAGGGGTGTATTCAGTGATCCTCTTGTAACACTTTCACAGAGTATGTTCAATAGAACACCTACACACTTTCACAAGTGTGTTTAACATTCCTCTTAATCACACTTTCACAGGGGACTATTCAGTGATCCTCTTGTAACACTTTCACAGAGTATGTTCAATAGAACACCTACACACTTTCACAAGTGTGTTTAACATTCCTCTTAATCACACTTTCACAGGGGTGTATTCAGTGATCCTCTTGTAACACTTTCACAGAGTATGTTCAATAGAACACCTACACACTTTCACAAGTGTGTTTAACATTCCTCTTAATCACACTTTCACAGGGGTGTATTCAGTGATCCTCTTGTAACACTTTCACAAGAGTGTGCTCAATAGAACACCTACACACTTTCACAAGTGTGTTTAACATTCCTCTTAATCACACTTTCACAGGGGTGTATTCAGTGATCCTCTTGTAACACTTTCACAAGAGTGTGTTCAACATTCCTCGTCACACTTTCACAAGAGTGTGTTCAATATTCCTCGTCACACTTTCACAAGGTTGTGTTCAATATGCCTCTTGTAAGGCTTTCACAAGACTATGTTCAATATTCTTCTTGTCACTCTTTCAAGGGTACGCTTAATATTCATGTTGAAGCACTTTCACAAGTGTGTTTAGTCTTTCTCTAGAACTACTTTCACAAGAGTGTGCTGTCAGTATTCCGCTTGTCATAGTTTCACAATGGTGTATTCAATTTTCCTGTTCTCACACTTTCACAAGTGAATTGAATATCCCCCTTGTCACATTTTCACAAGGTGAATTCAATATCCCTCTTGTCACACTTTCTATAGGTATGTTCAGTATTTCACTTGTCATAATTTTGCAAGATATATTCAATACTCGTTTTGTCACATTTTCACAAGGTGAGTTCGCCATGCTTCTTGTCGTACTTTCATAGGTATGTCCAATATTCCGCTTGTCACACTTTCACGAATGTGTCACCGTTACTCTCGATACACTTTCACATTTCACATATGTGTTTAATATTCATCTTGTCACACTTTCAAGGGTGTGTTTAATATTCATGTTGACAGATTTTCACAAGTCTGTTCAATATTTCTCTAGAACCGCATTCACAAGAGTGTTTTATACTCCTATTATCGCACTTTCACAAGAGTGTGTTCAATATTCTTCTTGTCGCACTTTCATAAGTGCATGCTCAAAATTGTTCTTGACACACTTTTACAAGGGTGTCTTTAATATTTCTCATGAAACATTTTCTCCAATTAGACAATTTCACAGGAGTACGCATGTTTTACCCTGAATGAGAAGTCGAGTATTTAAAACCCTATGCTAGCCATAATATTATAAACGTTTTTAGTGCATTAATAAAATCACAATTAGCACTTGGCGTTCCAAAGTGTACGGCTTTAAACCTGCAAACTTCATACAAATAGCGAATATTTTGGAAATGTTTAATTAGCAATTTTTATAGCATAAGCTTTGTGATGAATGATGAATGAAATGATGAATCTACACGTTTTCTGTTAAACTTTGTAATATGGTTGTGTCTAAAGTTCAGAATCATTTCCAGAGATCTTCTCAGGCTGTTAACTTGAAATTCAAGATATAAAATCTCTTCATCATTAAATAATTTGCAATTTACCGCATTTTAATTAAAATTGCCTTAACCATTTTTGAAAAATAATTACATATTCCTACTTTCTTTACCACTTTAATATGCAGAAGAAGTCAATATCATATTACACCGGAAACACGCACATTCTAAGGCGCATTGATTAAAAACTTAGGACCACTTGTATGCGTGTGTGTGTGTGTGTGTGTGTGTGTGTGTGTGTGGTGGGTGTGTGTGTGGTGGGGGGAAGCCCCCTGTATCTGAACAGCATGAGTAAAAGATGACGGACGAAGATTTTCAAGAAAATCCCTACCCCAAACTACCCTTTAGATAGAACATTTTCGCTATTTTTTATTTTCTCAAAAACTGCTCTGATCATTTGGATTAAGGTATAATAGAGGTGTATTTGTAATATTAAGCTGATAAATTAAATGTTTATCTTGAATATTCTGCGAATAATCTATGCAGTTCTCTTCATTCTGAATGAATTTCGTATATAACTGATACACCATTACAATCAGACAATAATCTCAGGACAGGTAAATTGTGGAGATCATTGATATATACAGAATGTTTCAGAAATACTTTTACAAACTTCGGGTATGGGTTCCTTACACCACAAGAAGGAAAAACGTTCATATGAACATATGTCCCATAAACCTTTGTTTTCCCGTTAGGTGTTCAACACAGTGGTACAAACTCATAAGAAATGGTCGAAATGTCCTCCTCTTGTTTCTATGCATGCCTGTACTCGTCGAATCATGGAATGTGGCACCCTGTCAAAAACTCCGGGATGGTGTTGAATGGTTTCGCAGGCTTCCATGACACGTCGATGAAGCGTTTCTCCATGATGGCTGCTCCATAAACCAATGATTTAAGATGCCTCCAAAGGTAAATATCCACAGGATCGAGGTTGGGAGAACAAGCAGGCCATGGAACTGGTCCTCCTCTGCCTATCCATCGGTCATGGTAGATTCATGTTCACGAAATGAATATCCAGCCATGGTGGAACGAAACCGTGCAGTTAACTCACCACATGTACACAATTGAAACATTGAAGATAGACTAATGACAAATGAGAAACGAAAACAAGTCTCCATGGCAACACTTCGCCATCTATCGTATGTAGTACAATGGGTCAACGCCTTCTATGAATGCATAGAGAAATGAAGTTTTGAGGTTGTACCCCGAAGGCCGTTGAACTCACACTTTCATTGTGACAGGAATAACGCGAAAACCAAGGATTATGGGGCATATGTTCATATGAACTCTTTTCCTTCTTTTGGTGTGAGGAACCCATACCCGAAGTTTGTAAAAGTATTTCTGAAACACCCGGTATAGATAGGGTAAGTCAATAAGTACCCGCGATTAATTCTTAAATTTATTGTAACAATAATAGAAACTTACAATTGTCTCATTTCTTAACGTAGCCCCCTTGCTTCTCAATGCACATGGTCCATCATTGCACAAGCTTTCTGATGCCCTCAGATGCACCGCTTCCTTCTTGCTCTGCGGTGAAGCGACGGCCTCTTAAGGCATTTTTAAGTGGACCAGAAAATATATGGTTTGCCACTTGATCGACCGTCAATCTGTCGGTTCTCTGAATCAGGATACAGACTTGCTCATTGTTGGCGTCACTAGTAGTAATGGATGGGCGTCCTGCTCTTTCCTCGTCTTCATTTTTGAACTTTTCAATCCATTCGTACACATTTCGCCAGGGTAAACGTAGCCCCACATTGTGCAAAAAGTCTTCCATGGATTTTGACTCCTGGTACATCTTCAGATGACGATAAATCGACTACCGCACTCTGTTCTTCTGTGGTGCAAACGGCGAGGGGTGCAGCCATGCTTATTATGCAACACTCAGTGGAGTGATAACGGTCAAACATTCCATAAGCGGAGACAAAGGAACAATATGTCCACGTACGCGCGCACAAACCGATACAGCCAACTTACAAAAAATTAAAAATTCTGTGCGGATACTTATTGACTTACCCTCGTACAGTTTCTGTTTTTTTTTTTTTTTTTGTTTCCCCTTCGCAACGTCAAAGTATTTTATATTGCACGTTCACACTTCCCACGTCACTACTTGAACATTTGCGATTCTTCTCTTCCCATCGCAAAAGCTGTCTTCCATGAATGGTATGAGTGATCCATCGGAGGGGGACACCTGCGGCTATCATCCCCCAGGAGGAAGGGAGAAGCTACATGCCGTAGACCAAGGGTGGCGAAAATGCCTTTCCCTCTCGAGTCATCAAATATGCAACATGCACTACACCACTCAGCAGCACATGGAAAACGAATGAATGGACGGCTAGAAAAGGAGTTGCGCCTCGCGAGTCGCGTTTCACTACTAGACGCGATAGGCCGCAGAGACACGCGCAAGTTCCCTAACATTTCCAAGCTGAACAAGCGGTTTATTTGAGAGGTTGAATGTGCGGAACAGATGATTTGAACTGTAAAGTCTTGGGAAAAATATATTGGCTCATAGGTCATTCTGTTCTCTGCATCTTTCTTCTCTTAAGTGATCCGTATGTTAAGCATTTATTCCTTGCTTCCCCCCCCCCTGCACATTTTGTAAAATAAATAATAAAATACAACTTCTCAACATTGAAGATTATATTTGCAGAAGTGATTACATACAGAAAAATAACTTATTGCAAATCAGCAAAATCTGCATCCTGTAAATTAATAATGCAGCCATGTACCAGCTTTGCTAAAGAAGGATATACAGCTAAATGGTGTATGTATTTGTTTCTATATCATAGAAACACAGTCAAAGTTTATTTATGTGTAGCCTTTTAAAAGGCTATGTCTCAACTGGAAATTGGTTTATGATTGTGATGTAAATCAATTTTAAAATGCTCTCCATTTAGTACAACTAAGCACTGCAGCAGTTCTGCTCAAAGAAGTTTGATTCCTGTGAAACCAATGCTACTATTGTAGACCATATTGTGTGAATATTGTTCATTAATAGCATACAAGAATATTGTTCAATTTATTATGAGAGAAGAAACACTCAATAAATCAAAATGCCTAGGAAACTTGACCATCTATTATGAACAGCGTTGTTGTAAAAGGTTTGTTTTCAATAAAGTTACAAAAAAGATTAAAAAAAACTTGCAGACCCGTCTCATTGCTGGAACCGCCGAGAGAGGGCGATTGAAAATTGAGTTTTATTTACGGTCCTTAGTGTCACCATCTATATTGGGCGTGAAAGACCGGAAATTTTGCTCAGAGGCCTCTTTACCAGACTTGAGGTTCTTTTACGTGCCGTAAATCTACGACACGGGACCACCGGCTTCACTTCCCTTCCGAAGGAAGCCATGCTAACGATTCTTACGCCCGAAAAAATCCATCGTCCTCCGCCGGCTAGCATGGTAACCACAGTGCGCGACCCACCAATTAAGCAGTCCTCTAGTGTCCACGGGGAGTACTCTTTGAGCATGCATGCGCGCCATCTGTCCGGCACCGCAATACGCCACAGAAACCTAGAAGCACACCTGAAAGCGATGGCCTTCCGATACGATGGTCACGGGTTCTAACTCGGGCCAGACCGATGGTTTTTAAGTGTGCTTAAAAGCGACAGCCTCTTGACAGTACATTTACCAGCATGTAAAACAACTCCTGCGGAACGAAATTCCGACACACCGGTGGCGCTGATAAGATCCTGGCAATTGTCAGCAATATATATCTGAAAGACGAAACGGAAACGGAATGAAAGGGAAATAACGAAGGAAATTACAGTATAGTGGTTACCATGTTAGCCTGTAGTTCCTAGGTCGCGGGTTCAAACCCGGGCGATGGATTTTTTCGGGCGTAAAAATCCTTAACATGGCTTCCTTGGAAAGGGAAGTATAGCCGGTGGTTCCGTGTCCAAGATTTACGGCAAGTAAAACAACCTCAAGCCTGATAAAGAGCCCTCTGAGCAAAATCACCGGTCTTTCAACCCTAATATAGAATGGGACGCTAAGAACCACAGCAGTTAAAGAGCGTCCATAAATAAAACTGAGTTTAATTTAATTTGAGGAATCCAAACCAGCATTTGCCTGCCGAACACGGAGAAACCACGAAAACCCACGTGCCAGGGTGGGCGGTCGCCGGAACCCGGGACCTCCCGAATGCGAGTCGCACACGTTACCGCAGCGCCACCTCTCTCAGTTGCCATGAATAAACATTTGAATGATATTTCCACTTGTTATATTAAGAACGCCTTGCCTAATTTGAAACCATTCCTAATTGCATTGTGAATGTGTCATGTTAGTGAAAGTTGTGTGAGGTTCACATAAGATTTACTTTTATTCTCTTTAATACTTATCAGGTAGTATTGCAATCCGATTATAAACTGAATTTCAACATTACACAAATACACGTTTTGAGGTCCTCTGAAAAATAAAAGCATTTTTAGAAAAAGGTGTGTGTGTGTGTGTGTGCGCGCGCGCGCGCGAGGACAAACACACACACTATCTTAATCTTTTCCCCCAATATCGAGCGAGATGGCGCCGCGTAACGTGTTCGACTCGCATTCATGCGGTCCTGGGTTCGATCCCCGCTTTCAAAAGCTCATTTTTCTTTCTACTTCAAGTTAATTGCTCTAATAGTGTGATAATCAAATGTTTGCAAAGCTAATCGGCACGTACTCTTTCCATGACATCGCGAGAAAGAACTGAAGGAGAGCAGTACTAAAAAAAAAGATATCTTTGTTACACTCACAGGACTTTCTCTACCCTTCTCATTACGAAACTTTTCTATCTACTTTGTTTTAATGGAGATAAACGTTTGCAGAAATAGATGCATTACACATTTCGTTATAGAAACAAAGAGAACAGCGATAGTCAAATATTTTAGATCTTGGACACTATACGCCGGCCTTAAAATGCCATACTCCTTCAAGGTAATCGCGAGAAACAATTGGATATCGAAAGGCCTTCAAAAGAATGACAAAGTATTGAACAATTCGAACCATTAATGAGGGATATCTTGCAAGAGGCGTATACCATAAACAAGTTAATAATGTTAATCGGGATATCGAGATGTTAACCTTATTGCTAATTTTCTTGTAGATGCAAGGGGAATTGCTAGGCTTTAAGCGATAGTCAAATACTTTAACAGCTGGTTGCTATGTGGAGTATTCCATTTGCTTTGCATTACCAGGACAAACAAAATGAATAACGAATTTGACAAAAATATAAGTATTGGAAAATTTAAGGGAATAACAAGCAATATCTCGAAAATGGTTCACTCAACAAAAAAATGCATATGACATAAATTGTGTATTTTAACGCGATCTACATTTTTTGTGTTGTAAAATTTTGTCTATCTCTTATGGTTTACCAGTTATGCAAAAGTCGTTCACAATGAAGAATACTTTTGGAGATATCCCCAGAAAATTCGAGATATGCATTTCATTTATCATGAAAATCTTAAACATACGATATTTTAATCAAAATCGTTAGACATTTTTGAGAAAGTTACAATTCTCGAAAAACGTTCCATGTAAAGGGTAATCTGGGGTGGGGGGATTTTCTTGAAAACCTTCGTGTCGCATCTCTGGAAGATACTGAACCTAAATACCAAGTTTGATGTTTATCCGACTGTTCGTTTCTGAGTTATGCCGTTCACAGACACACACACACACGGACATGTTTCCAAAAATTTTTTTTTTTTTGGATTAGGGGCCTCAAAACATATATTTCCGGTGAAATATCGGTATCGGATTTTTGGGTGGAATACAATACTCCCCTACTTACTATACGTAGTAGAAAAAGTAAAAATAGGGATTTACAACTTGAAAAAATCTGTATTCACCTGAGTTTCTCTACCCACTCTTTTAAAAACTGCTCTTACTAAAGCTTATTCTTCTATCTGCTTCATGTTCATCCAGGTAAACGTCTCAGAAATAAATAAACTCTGGATCATAGCATATCCAGGATGGGTGATCAGCCCAATGTCTTGTGTCAGTAGCCTGTCGAGGAGCAAGAAAACTCTGGATCATAGCATATCCAGGATGGGTGATAGTCCAATGTCTTGTGTCAGGATTCTGTCGAGGAGCAAGAAAACTCTGGATCATAGCACATCCAGGATGGGTGATAGTCCAATGTCTTGTGTCAGGATTCTGTCGAGGAGCAAGAAAACTCTGGATCATAGCACATCCAGGATGGGTGATAGTCCAATGTCTTGTGTCAGGATTCTGTCGAGGAGCAAGAAAACTCTGGATCATAGCACATCCAGGATGGGTGATAGTCCAATGTCTTGTGTCAGTAGCCTGTCGAGGAGCAAGAAAACTCTGGATCATAGCACATCCAGGATGGGTGATAGTCCAATGTCTTGTGTCAGGATTCTGTCGAGGAGCAAGAAAACTCTGGATCATAGCACATCCAGGATGGGTGATAGTCCAATGTCTTGTGTCAGGATTCTGTCGAGGAGCAAGAAAACTCTGGATCATAGCACATCCAGGATGGGTGATCAGCCCAATGTCTTGTGTCAGTAGCCTGTCGAGGAGCAAGCATACTCTGGTTCATAGCATATCCAGGATGGGTGATCAGCCCAATGTCTTATGTCAGTAGCCTGTCGAGGAGCAAGCATACTCTGGTTCATAGCATATCCAGGATGGGTGATCAGCCCAATGTCTTATGTCAGTAGCCTGTCGAGGAGCAAGCATACTCTGGTTCATAGCATATCCAGGATGGGTGATCAGCCCAATGTCTTATGTCAGTAGCCTGTCGAGGAGCAAGCATACTCTGGTTCATAGCACATCCAGGATGGGTGATCAGCCCAATGTCTTGTGTCAGTAGCCTGTCGAGGAGCAAGCATACTCTGGTTCATAGCATATCCAGGATGGGTGATCAGCCCAATGTCTTGTGTCAGGATTCTGTCGAGGAGCAAGCATACTCTGGTTCATAGCATATCCAGGATGGGTGATAGTCCAATGTCTTGTGTCAGGATTCTGTCGAGGAGCAAGAAAACTCTGGATCATAGCACATCCAGGATGGGTGATCAGCCCAATGTCTTGTGTCAGTAGCCTGTCGAGGAGCAAGCATACTCTGGTTCATAGCATATCCAGGATGGGTGATAGTCCAATGTCTTGTGTCAGGATTCTGTCGAGGAGCAAGAAAACTCTGGATCATAGCACATCCAGGATGGGTGATAGTCCAATGTCTTGTGTCAGGATTCTGTCGAGGAGCAAGAAAACTCTGGATCATAGCACATCCAGGATGGGTGATCAGCCCAATGTCTTGTGTCAGTAGCCTGTCGAGGAGCAAGCATACTCTGGTTCATAGCATATCCAGGATGGGTGATCAGCCCAATGTCTTGTGTCAGGATTCTGTCGAGGAGCAAGCATACTCTGGTTCATAGCATATCCAGGATGGGTGATAGTCCAATGTCTTGTGTCAGGATTCTGTCGAGGAGCAAGAAAACTCTGGATCATAGCACATCCAGGATGGGTGATCAGCCCAATGTCTTGTGTCAGTAGCCTGTCGAGGAGCAAGCATACTCTGGTTCATAGCATATCCAGGATGGGTGATCAGCCCAATGTCTTATGTCAGTAGCCTGTCGAGGAGCAAGCAAACTCTGGATCATAGCATATCCAGGGTGGGTGATCAGCCCAATGTCTTATGTCAGTAGCCTGTCGAGGAGCAAGCAAACTCTGGATCATAGCATATCCAGGATGGGTGATCAGCCCAATGTCTTATGTCAGTAGCCTGTCGAGGAGCAAGCAAACTCTGGATCATAGCATATCCAGGATGGGTGATCAGCCCAATGTCTTATGTCAGTAGCCTGTCGAGGAGCAAGCATACTCTGGTTCATAGCATATCCAGGAAGGGTGATCAGCCCAATGTCTTATGTCAGTAGCCTGTCGAGGAGCAAGCAAACTCTGGATCATAGCATATCCAGGATGGGTGATCAGCCCAATGTCTTGTGTCAGTAGCCTGTCGAGGAGCAAGCATACTCTGGTTCATAGCATATCCAGGATGGGTGATCAGCCCAATGTCTTATGTCAGTAGCCTGTCGAGGAGCAAGCAAACTCTGGATCATAGCATATCCAGGGTGGGTGATCAGCCCAATGTCTTATGTCAGTAGCCTGTCGAGGAGCAAGCATACTCTGGATCATAGCATATCCAGGGTGGGTGATCAGTCCAATGTCTTATGTCAGTAGCCTGTCGAGGAGCAAGCATACTCTGGATCATAGCATATCCAGGGTGGGTGATCAGCCCAATGTCTTATGTCAGTAGCCTGTCGAGGAGCAAGCAAACTCTGGATCATAGCATATCCAGGATGGGTGATCAGCCCAATGTCTTATGTCAGTAGCCTGTCGAGGAGCAAGCATACTCTGGATCATAGCATATCCAGGATGGGTGATCAGCCCAATGTCTTATGTCAGTAGCCTGTCGAGGAGCAAGCAAACTCTGTATCATAGCATATCCAGGATGGGTGATCAGCCCAATGTCTTATGTCAGTAGCCTGTCGAGGAGCAAGCAAACTCTGGATCATAGCATATCCAGGATGGGTGATCAGCCCAATGTCTTATGTCAGTAGCCTGTCTAGAAGCAAGCAAACTCTGGATCATAGCACATCCAGGATGGGTGATCAGCCCAATGTCTTATGGCAGTAGCCTGTCTAGAAGAAAGCAAACTCTGGATCATAGCATATCCAGGATGGGTGATCAGCCCAATGTCTTATGTCAGTAGCCTGTCTAGAAGCAAGCAAACTCTGGATCATAGCATATCCAGGATGGGTGATCAGCCCAATGTCTTATGTCAGTAGCCTGTCGAGGAGCAAGCATACTCTGGATCATAGCATATCCAGGATGGGTGATCAGCCCAATGTCTTATGTCAGTAACCTGTCGAGGAGCAAGCAAACTCTGGATCATAGCATATCCAGGATGGGTGATCAGCCCAATGTCTTGTGTCAGTAGCCTGTCGAGGAGCAAGCAAACTCTGGATCATAGCACATCCAGGATGGGTGATCAGCCCAATGTCTTGTGTCAGTAGCCTGTCGAGGAGCAAGCAAACTCTGGATCATAGCATATCCAGGATGGGTGATCAGCCCAATGTCTTATGTCAGTAGCCTGTCGAGGAGCAAGCAAACTCTGGATCATAGCATATCCAGGATGGGTGATCAGCCCAATGTCTTATGTCAGTAGCCTGTCGAGGAGCAAGCAAACTCTGGATCATAGCATATCCAGGATGGGTGATCAGCCCAATGTCTTATGTCAGTAGCCTGTCGAGGAGCAAGCAAACTCTGGATCATAGCATATCCAGGATGGGTGATCAGCCCAATGTCTTATGTCAGTAGCCTGTCTAGAAGCAAGCAAACTCTGGATCATAGCACATCCAGGATGGGTGATCAGCCCAATGTCTTATGGCAGTAGCCTGTCTAGAAGAAAGCAAACTCTGGATCATAGCATATCCAGGATGGGTGATCAGCCCAATGTCTTATGTCAGTAGCCTGTCTAGAAGCAAGCAAACTCTGGATCATAGCATATCCAGGATGGGTGATCAGCCCAATGTCTTATGTCAGTAGCCTGTCGAGGAGCAAGCATACTCTGGATCATAGCATATCCAGGATGGGTGATCAGCCCAATGTCTTATGTCAGTAACCTGTCGAGGAGCAAGCAAACTCTGGATCATAGCATATCCAGGATGGGTGATCAGCCCAATGTCTTGTGTCAGTAGCCTGTCGAGGAGCAAGCAAACTCTGGATCATAGCACATCCAGGATGGGTGATCAGCCCAATGTCTTGTGTCAGTAGCCTGTCGAGGAGCAAGCAAACTCTGGATCATAGCATATCCAGGATGGGTGATCAGCCCAATGTCTTATGTCAGTAGCCTGTCGAGGAGCAAGCAAACTCTGGATCATAGCATATCCAGGATGGGTGATCAGCCCAATGTCTTATGTCAGTAGCCTGTCGAGGAGCAAGCAAACTCTGGATCATAGCATATCCAGGATGGGTGATCAGCCCAATGTCTTATGTCAGTAGCCTGTCGAGGAGCAAGCAAACTCTGGATCATAGCATATCCAGGATGGGTGATCAGCCCAATGTCTTATGTCAGTAGCCTGTCTAGAAGCAAGCAAACTCTGGATCATAGCACATCCAGGATGGGTGATCAGCCCAATGTCTTATGGCAGTAGCCTGTCTAGAAGAAAGCAAACTCTGGATCATAGCATATCCAGGATGGGTGATCAGCCCAATGTCTTATGTCAGTAGCCTGTCTAGAAGCAAGCAAACTCTGGATCATAGCATATCCAGGATGGGTGATCAGCCCAATGTCTTATGTCAGTAGCCTGTCGAGGAGCAAGCATACTCTGGATCATAGCATATCCAGGATGGGTGATCAGCCCAATGTCTTATGTCAGTAACCTGTCGAGGAGCAAGCAAACTCTGGATCATAGCATATCCAGGATGGGTGATCAGCCCAATGTCTTGTGTCAGTAGCCTGTCGAGGAGCAAGCAAACTCTGGATCATAGCACATCCAGGATGGGTGATCAGCCCAATGTCTTGTGTCAGTAGCCTGTCGAGGAGCAAGCAAACTCTGGATCATAGCATATCCAGGATGGGTGATCAGCCCAATGTCTTATGTCAGTAGCCTGTCGAGGAGCAAGCAAACTCTGGATCATAGCATATCCAGGATGGGTGATCAGCCCAATGTCTTATGTCAGTAGCCTGTCGAGGAGCAAGCAAACTCTGGATCATAGCATATCCAGGATGGGTGATCAGCCCAATGTCTTATGTCAGTAGCCTGTCGAGGAGCAAGCAAACTCTGGATCATAGCACATCCAGGATGGGTGATTAGCTCAATACCTGGTATGGCGGCGAAGAAGAAGGAAATGAAATGTGGTGATACGAAAATTCTCCAACACAGCGATGGTCTTGCGGCCGAGGAAAACCACGAAAAATATCTTCGGTCAGATTGGTTAGCCCCATAGAGTTACCGCCTGAGCTATCCCGCTGGATAGAATAACGACTTACCAGTTGAAAAGATTATAAATTATTGGACAATTCAAGGCGATAATAAAGAATATCTCTGAAAGATTAATGCGACCACAAGCTTGACATACAGTGTATGTTTTAACGAGATATACGTTTATGTGTAGTAACTTTTGTCTCTCTCTTATGGTTTACAACACTAATGACCTAGCAGTTGAACGGTCTTAAACACGAACGCTTAGGGTTTAAAGCTTATACAAAGTTATTCCAGAATAAAGAGCAATTCGCAGAAAACTTAAAGTAACTATACATTTTATTCGTTAAGCGAATATCTTAAACCTGTGGTATTTTAGTCAAAATCGTTAGAACCATTCAGTGTAGAAAATGGTGACAAATTTGTTCATGTTAAAGGTAGTTTGGGGTGGGAGCATTTTCTTGAAAATAGTGTCGTATCTTTGAAAGATGTTTGGTGTTTAACCGACCTTCCGCGTTTCTGAGCTATGCTGTTCACACCCATACAGAGCTTTTTCAAAAAATGCTTTTCTTTGGAACCTCAAAACGTGTATTTCCAGTGAAATATCGATATCTAATTTTTAGGTGGAATGCAATAGGTACTTCTACTATTTATTATAGGTAAGCTGTAGGTATAGTAATAATCGTCTCAGTTGTTAATTGTAAATATTGGTTGAGTAGTTTTCGATGTTAAAAACACTGGGAATGAATTTTCCAATATTTTTACTTTCTCTACTGCGTATAGCAATTAGGGGGAGTATTGTATTCCACCCAAAAATTCAATACCGAGATTTCACCGGAAATATATGTTTTGAGACCCACTGAATCCAAAAAAAGCATTTTTGGAAACATGTCCGTGTGTGTGCCTGTGAACAGCATAACTCAGAAATGAACAGTCGGATAAACACCAAACTTGGTATCTAGGTTCAGTATCTTCCAAAGATGCGACACAAAGATTTTCAAGAAAATCCCTCCACCCTAGATTACCCTTTACATGGAACATTTTTCGAAAATTTTAATTTTCTCAAAAATGGATCAAACGATTTTGATTAAAATATCATATGTTTGAGATATTTTCATGACAAATAAAATGTATATCTTGAATTTTCTGGGAATGTCTCCAAAAGTATTCTTCATTCTGCACGACCTTTGCATAACTGGTAAACTATAAGAGATAGACAAAAGTTTACTACACAACAAATTTAGATCGCGTTAAAATACACAATTTATGGCATATACTTTTTTTGTTGAGTGACCCATTTTGGAGATATTGCTTGTTATTCCCTTAAATTTTTCAATACTTATTTTCTCAAATGGGAATTCGTTATTCATTTTTTTTCTTGGATATGCAAAGAGTATTAATCTTGGCAAAGAGAACGGTGCTGCACCTAGCAACCAGCTATTAAGAGATATGTCGATGCTTAAAGGCTACTGTATTTCTATATTGCCCTTGTAAATATATATTCCCCTTACATCTACAAAAAAATTAGGAATAAGATAGAGTCCGCAAATGTTTATCTCGATTAACATGAAGTAGATGGAGAATAAGCGTTTGTAAAAATAGTTTGTACAAGAGTAGAGAAAGTCATGTGAGTGTAACACATTAGAATTTTTATTTTAAAACTATTCACTTGAAAATTGACACACTTAATATGAGTGAATAAAGAAATGACATTGCAAAAGCTCAAACTCTAGCCCAAATAGTTTCTCAGATGATACAATTAAGTCTTTTTAATTAGCGATAAAAATGCAAATTTTATAAAACTTTCCTGCGCATTAAAATTTGACAGAGAAGTACAATGGTGACATTTTCTAATACTATAGTACAGTGAAAATAAATGTAAGAATTAGATTACTTGTAGAGAAATAAATTTTTGTTACTTTTTTAGTAAAAATTATTTTCTTTATACAACTTTGGTTTCAAGTCCAATCACATAGCAATTACCCTTTGTATTTGCACATGAAATTGAAATAAAGTTTTATTTGTGGACGCTCTTTAACTACTATGGTCCTTAGCATCCCATTCTATATTGGTCGTGAAAGATCGGTAATTTTGCTCAGAGGCCTCTTTATCAGGCTTGAGATTCTTTTACGTGCTGTAAATCTACGACACGGGACCACCGGCTTTATTTCCCTTGTGAAGGAAGCCATGTTAAGGATTTTTACGCCCAAAAAAATCCATTGCCCTCCGCCGGGTTTGAACCCGCGAATTCGGGAACTAGAGTCTAGCATGATAACCACTACACCCACGGAGGACGACAGTATTTGCACATGTTTAATAACCCGACTTGAATTGATAAGTCTTTACTTTTCATTATGCATGTTTACATAATTAATTTCTCATGACCCTCGCATTATCTCTTCACAATACAAATTGTCATACTTAAATTTATCGCAATTCGTTGTAGAGTTAATCTATACGTTATATTGGCAGCTTTCTTTGATCTAAAACGTTATTCTTTTAACTAGTATAAAAATCCAATCGCGGAAACTATGAATTCAGAAGAAACCGAAATGGAAATGAAATTACAGAAGCAGCAGGAAGAATAACATAGAAGTACTTACCCCTTAAATCCAGAAAGTAATATGATATAGCATTTAAACGCTTCATTAACTGGTGTAAGACAAACATGTTGAAAATAATTTAACTGAAAATGACTGCTAGCGAATCAACAAAAACAACAAAACATTTGACAGCTGGCTTTTTTAACGTCGTTTTTCTTGTTTCTTGAACTGGTTCGAAACTGATTTCTCTTAGTTTCAGAAATCAATATAGTATTGTTGATATTTTACAAATTCGAGCGCTGTCTAAAATATAGCATATGCCACAAGTGTTAAAAGTAATTTTAGTTTGCTCGTAAGGCCTTCGTTTCGAAAACATTCCTACCCGTAAAATAAAATTCTCATTTTACCCGTTGTATAATGATCTACTATTTTGTGAGTCAGCGAATTATACCATTCATGCCTGAACGTTTAGATAGTACAGTTTACATTATTTATGCAAATTTACATACAAATAAGAGCAAAACTGAAATGTAAGGAAAAAATTACGTGTCCAAAAATGTAAAACTGAGCAAAATATATACACAAAGGGTCCAGTGGGGTTAAAAGAGAGTAAGGGTGATTTAAACATGTTGCTGGGCTTTTAAAAATGGCGGATCCTAAAAATGTTTGCTCAAAATGATTCACAGGTGTCTATAGAATGTTTATATGATATCATTATAAAATCGAACATTTTGCCATTTTTAACTCATTCTCAGCTCCAGTGTCCCCTGAACTTGACACAATTTTCTCTCTTTAAATAATTATTTAGTATATCTTGGTAACGAACTTTGTTACAACATATACTAGAGGAAATACAACAAAACTTCTTACATAAGTGTTATTAAAACCTCACATACATATCACATAATCGCACACACACACATATATACCTTTTGCTTTATCTTCTGTTTTCTCAAATGCTAAATAGTAACCTTCGTATATGACTTGAAATGTAATGTCCGCACTTTGGTCACAATTTACGTGTACGGCTTGTGTAAAACGTGGTGACAGTCCCCCACTCCTGAGGCATAGATGCGCAATAGCACTGACCAGCCCACTTGCATAATAAAAGAGGTGGGGGTCAGTGTTTCACCTGCTGCGAGTTCAAATGCAAGGTAAGCTTACACATTTGTTTACGATGTGTTGTGATGTGACTATCTTCGAATTCTTATATCACTTCAATCCCTTGCTCCCCCTCCACTTTCAGCACTTCTCCTTATTTCTCATTTCTTGCGCATTTGGAGTGTTACGACGTTTTACACAAGCTGTATATTCTGTGGAGTAACAACTATTTTCTGCTCCAAGGCATTCTCAACGAAAAGTCAAAGCCTTCTTCACAAGTGTGTCTTAGCTCCAATATGTTCGTATTCCAATACACATGCCTTGTAAATGCCTTTCTGTTATTCTGGAGATTCTGGAGATATATATATATATATATATATATTTGAAGAGCTCAAATGCAAAACAAGTTAAATCCATTTTTGAAAATTATTATGTTATTGCTACCATGATATCACTCCGTGTAATCATGCGGTATTCTGTGCAGAAAACGTTATATCCCTCGTGTGACAGGAAGTTGAAAACCTGCGTTTGACTACCCAAAACAAGTTACTTCCAAAAAACTGTTTACTTCATTTTAAGTTACATTCATTTTAATTTGCTTTTGTTGGCAATAATGGTCAAATTAGTTAATGTATTGTTGCAGAGAGTTGAAAGAATTAATAACCGTGACAGCAGATTTTTGTATGCGAGTGGCAAGATTACGATGGAAAATATGGAAGATATGGCGTCAGTTTGTGAAGGGAATGTGGGTTCCAGGAAAAGCAAACGCAACGAAACAAACCAGGAAAGATTTGTCAATTTTTAATTATAATAGTAGTACTTACTATAATTATTATTACTGTAATAACAGATTATTTAAGTAAATCATCGCATTTAAGTTCAAAACAAGTTATATACATAGTTCATTGCAAATCAAGTTATATTCAATTTATAAAGTTAAATAATTTGACAAAGATAAATATTAAAGGGCAATATTTGCTCTAAAATCATCGTACCCCTTGTTTTGCTTTTGAGCTCTTCATATATATATATATATATATATATATATATGTTTATATATACATATATATACCAATAAAAACTAAAATATATCAACACGGGTAGTCGAGGATATTAAGGCACGGACTCGTGAACAGGAATTACCAGTTCAAATCCTGCCAGGACCGTCCCCCTTACTGAGGTTTTTCCAGGTTTTCCTCAGGCACCCTAAACTTAGATCTGGAATGTTTCCTTCCCAAAATTGCTTTCTCAAATATCGTTTCATTTTATGTATCACCAGTGTAAGATGATATGAGGTAAAAATGGACATTAAACACTACTAAAAGAATGAAATATGTTGAAAAATGCTATAGCCAGCGAAATCCGATTCGTTTTTATTTTCACACTGTGAAAGATAAAAGCATTACTTGTCAATTTAATTCTGGTCAGAATTTACAGTCTATACTTGAGTTTCTCGTAGCATTAACTGCATCCAAGATGTTTGTGGTTGTTCCCATAAGTTTCCGCACGTGATAACAGTACGTCAAGTGTGCACTGTTTAGTTTGCCAGCAAAACGTAGTGTACAAGAGAAAATGATGTGCAGTGTTACCAACGTGACGTCTCAATGGCAGAAGGACCAAGGACCTGGATTTCTCAGAGCCTATCATATTCTATTATTCAATGAGAATGTTAGCTTCGCTTTAAGTGTCCCAGTGCACGAACGTGATGCAGCGGCCCCGTTGGGGGGGGGGGGGTTGCGAGTGGGTGTGGCCCATCATGGTGCAGGCTGCCAGGGTCTGCCCGTCGCAAAACTGTTCGGGGGAAGTTATTACACTGTCCAACTTATGAGATACTTCGACAGTCAGTTGTTTGTAAACACTGGCCGAGCGGCGGGAATATACCTACTTTCACTTTTCAAGCCATAAATTTGAAATTTTGAGAGAATAATATAGAGCCTCATATTTCGATGATATGACATTTTCTGAAATATTTATTTTACTTTCTCTAGCATCTACCTACAGTAGGTAGAGGAAATATTGTATTTCACCCAAAAAGTCAATATCGAGATTTCATCAGAAATACAGGCTTTAGAAGAAGTGAATATAATAATTCAAAAACGAAATGGAGTAATACCAAACTTCGGATACAACTCATTAATGCCAGGTAAAGATTTAAGAAAACAAAACACCACCTTTACATGGTAATATGGTCGTTATTTTCCATTTTCTATAAAATGGCTCTAACGTTTTTATGAAAACATCATATGCTAGAGATACCTACTGATATGAATAAACAATATGTATATCTTGAATTTTCTGTGAATAGCTTGTGAAGACCCTTCATTCTGAATGAATTTTGTATAATTTTATATAACTCGTAAACCATAAGTAATACTACATGAGAAATGTGCATATTATTAAAATACACAATTTATGTGAAATAATTTTTCGAGCTGCAAAGTCACCACTTCTCCTGAACTTATGCAAAAGAGTATAGAATTTCAAAGCCAATAAGGATCATCTTTCCCTGTATCTCTCTTGTAACTACAGCAAAACCTGCAATGAAACGATTTCTACAAACATTTATCTCTATTAACATGAAGTAGACAGAAAAAAAGAAATGGTCCATTTGTTACATTCATATTACTTTCTCTACACGATCTTATACAAACCATTTTTATAAGAGCTTATCAGTTTATGTAAAACAGGGTTATCGAGATAAAGTCTTGCAGAAATGATTTCATTGCATACACAATTTGCTGCAGGTACAAGAGAGATACAGGAGCCTGAAGCGATAGTCAAATGTTTAAAAAGTGAGTTGCTATGTGTTGGCTTTGCAACTCAACACTCTTTGTATTATTATAAAAACAAACACACAAAGTCTTTACCATTTACAAAAAATCTAATATGTTACACTCACATGACTTTCTCCACTCTTGTACAAACTATTTTTTTACAAATTCTTATTCTCCATCTATTTCATATTAATCGAGATAAACATTTGCAGAAACGATCTTTTGACATGTAAAGAGAATTACATTTTACACATAGCGACCAGTTCTAAAAATATTTGACTATCGCTTAAGGCCAACTATGTTCCCCTTGTTTTGTATTTGCAACGGCAATATAAAAATACAGTAGCCTTTAAGGATACACATATCTCTTAATAGCTGGTTGCTAGGTGCAGCACCATTCTCTTTGCCACAGATTAATACTCTTTGCATATCCAAGACAAAAAAATGAATAACGAATTCTCATTTGAGAAAAAGTATAAGTATTGGAAAATTTAAGGGAATAACAAGCAATATCTCGAAAATGGTTCACTCAACAACAAAAATGTATATGACACAAATTGGGTATTTTAACGCGATCTACATCTTTTGTGTAGTAAAAGTTTGTCTATCTCTTATGGTTTACCAGTTATGCAAAAGTCGTTCACAATGAAAAATAATTTTGGAGACATTCCCAGAAAATTCGAGATATACATTTCATTTGTCATGAAAATATCTTAAACATATAATATTTTAATCAAAATTGTTAGAGCCAATTTTTGAGAAAATTAAAATTTTCGAAAAATGTTCCATGTAAAGGGTAATCTGGGGTGGGGGAATTTTGTTGAAAACCTTCCTGTCGCATCTCTGGAAGATATTGAACCTAAATATCAAGTTTGGTGTTTATCGGACTGTTCGTTTCTGAGTTATGCTATTCACAGACACACACATGTTTCCAAAAATGCTTTTTTTGGATTCAGGGGGTCTCAAAACATGTATTTTTGGTGAAATCTCGGTATCGAATTTTTGGGTCGAATACAATACTACCCCTATTTACTATAGTAGTAGAGAAAGTAAAAAAGTAAAATGTGTTTAAAATGTAAACCAATAACAAGAAATATCTCGGAAACTGTAAATGCCACAAATATGTATATTATATGAATTGTGCGCATCCACATTTTCTCTGCAGTATTCTCTTGTAGGTATATGCCTCACAGTCATGCAGAATGAAGAGGTCTTCAGAGGCTATTCCCAGAAAGTTCAAAAAATACATTTTATTTCTTATATAAATACCTCAAGCATATGGTATGATGAACAAAATCGTTAGACAATTTTGAGAAACTCGAAAATTATGAAAACTACATAAAGGGTAGTTTGTGGTGGGGAACTTTGCTTGAAAATTCTTATGTTGTACCCTTGGAAGATGCTGAACTTTGGTATTTACCCAATATTTTATTTACAGACACACACACATACACACATGAGACCTTTTTCTAAAAATTTGGTTTTGGATTCAGGGCCTCTCAAAACGTTCTGGTGAAATTTCGATAACCAATTTTTGTGTGGAGTACAATACTTCCTTTACCAACTAGGATAGGTAAGTGGAAGTGAGAGTAAAAACCTTTTGCAACGGTGATGAGTAGAGAAAGTCAAATGAATGCAACATATACTATTTTTTTCAAGTAGAAGTACGTCAACTGCCGGAGTAGGATGCACACGATTGCTCCAGAAACCTGGAGCAGAGCACCGCAAGAAGACCACAACGGCCCAACTGTAACCCCTGGGAGGGAGGAATGACGATCCGGACAATATGTGCTAGTAAGGACGGGGCACGTAGCGATTTCAGATGGAGCACATCCTGGCGCCGACTAGGCACGCGTTAGTTCCAGACTCCCAGAAAGGGGACCCAGCAGACCAACCAAACACTACGGAGGAACGTTTCCAAAGCGCACAGTTCGTCGTCCTACCGCAACACACCGAATGCCGTCGCCTGGTCCATTATTCCTAAAGAAAATAATGCACAGGAAATTCGTGGTAGAGGGGGAACCACCGTAGCATTCACCTATCGACCTGGGGTATCCACGAAAAACCCCATGGCCAGAGTGTCCGCCCCGATAGGAATCTAACCATCCCACTCGATCTCACCTGGCGGAACACTTTGCGATTCTTCTTTTTAGTTCATTTGTCGATTGGTATAGTAGGTAGGAATATTGAATTCTACCCCAAAAAGAAATTTATGTGTTACACTCACATGACTTTCCCTACTCTTGTACAATCTATTTTTATAAACGCTTATTTTCCATCTACTACATATTAATCGATATAAACGTTTTCTTATTGCTAATTTTCTTGTAAGTGCAAGGGGAATATGGTAGGCTTTAAGCGATAGTCAAATGTTTTAAGAGCTGGTTGCTATGTGGCGCATTCCATTCTCTTTTTATGTCCAGGACATAAAAAAAACGAATAACGAATTACCATTTGAGAAAAAGTATAAGTATGGTAAAATTCAAACAAATAATAAGGAATATCTTGGGAATGGTTCACTCGACAAAAAAGATGTATATAACATAAATTGTGTGTTTTAACGAGATCTACATTTTTGTGTAATAAACTTTTGTCTATCTCTTATTGTTTACCAGTTATGTGAAAGTCATCCAGAATGAAGAGGACTTTTACGGTTATTCCCAGAAAATTCAGGATATGTTTTATTTGCCATAAAAATATCTTAAATATGTGATATTTTACTCAAACTTGTTAGAGCCATTTTTGAGAAAACTAAAATGCTCGAGAAATGTTCCATGTAAAGGGTAGCCTCGGTTGGGGAGTTTTCTTGAAAATCTTCCTGTCGCATCTTTGGAAGATACTAAACTCAAATGCCAAGTTTGTTATTTATCCGACTTTTCGTTTTTGAGTTATGCTGTTCACAGACACATAGACACACACACGGACATGTTTTCAAAAATGCTTTATTTGGATTCAAAGAGTCTCAAAACACGTATTTCCGGTGAAATCTCGGTATCGAATTTTTGGGTGGAATACTTCCTCTAGTAATAGAAAGTAATACGGTATCGAGATTTCATCGCGTACGCATGTTTTGGGATTCTCTGGATACAGAAAAAGGATTGTGGTGAGAGAGAGAATAAACAGCATAACCCAAAAATGAAAAGTCGGATAAATACTAAACTTCACATTTGAATCAGGTACGGTTTAAGCAGACAATAAAAGATTTTCTAAAACAGTCTTCCTCACACTAACTATCCTTTACCTGGTAAATTGTTGATTATTTTCCATTTTCTCAAAAGTGATTCCAGCGATTTTGATTAAAATATTAGTAGATTATGATACAAGGGGTAGAACCACTTTTAACACGTGTAGCATATACTATTTTTACTTTCTCTACTACGTATAGTAAGTAGGGGAAGTATTGTATTCCACCCAAAACTTCGATACCGAGATTTCACCGGAAATACATGTTTGAGAGCCCCTGAATCCAAAAGAAAGAATTTTTAGAAACATGTCCGTGTGTACGTCTATCTGTGTGTGTGTGTGTGTGTGTGTGTGTGTGTGTGTGTGCGTGTGTGTGTGTCTGTGAACAGCATAACTCAGAAACGAACAGTCGGATAAGCACCAAACTTGGTATTTAGGTTCAGTATCTTCCAGAGATGCGACACGAAGGTTTTCAATAAAATCCCCCCACCCCAGACTACCCTTTACATAGAACATTTTTCGAAAATTTTAATTTTCCCAAAAATGGCTCTAACGACGTGTTTAAGATATTTTCATGACAAATGAAATGTATATCTCGAATTTTCTGGGAATGTCTCCAAAAGTATTCTTTATTGTGAACGACTTTTGCATAACTGGTAAACCATAAGAGTTACACAAAAGTTTACTTCACAAAATATGTAGATCGCGTTAAAATACACAATTTATGTCACATACATTTTTTTTGAGTGAACCATTTTCGAGATATTGCTTGTTATTCCCTTAAATTTTCCAATACTTATAATTTTTCTCAAATTCGTTATTCATTTTTTGTCCTGGTAATGCAAAGAGAATAGAATACTCCACAGAGCAACCAGCTCTTAAAATATTTGACTATAGCTTAAAGCCTACCAATTCCCCTTGCATCTACAAGAAAATTAGCAATAAGATTAACACGAAGCATATGGAGAATAGGCGTTTGTAAAAATAGTTTGTACAAGAGTATAGAAAGTCATGTGAGTGTAACACATCAGATTTTTTATACAGCGCTCGAATTTGTAAAACATCAATAATATATTAATTCCTGAAACTAAAAGAAAGCACGTTTAGAACGCGTTCTTGAAATAAGATAAATGACGTTTAAAAAACGAGATGTCAGTTGTTTTGTTTATTTGCTAGCAGTCATTTTCAGTGAAATTATTTTCACCATGTTTTGACTTACACCAGGCAATGAAGTCATTAAATGTTATATCATATTGCTTTCTGGACATTTTGGGTTAATACTCCTAGAGTTATTCTTTCTGCTGCTTCTGTAATTTCACTTCCATTTCAGTTTCTTCTAAATTCATAATTTTCGCCATTTAATCTTTATGTAGGGTAGATAAAAGAGTAACGTTTTAGATCAAAGAAAGCTGCCAATATAACGTATAAGTTAACTCTACAACGTATTGCGTTAAATTGAAGTATGCCGATTTGTATTTTGAACAGATAATGCGAGCGGCATTAGAAATTAATCATGTAAAAAGACATGAAAAGTAAAACCCAATCAAACCAAGTCGAATTATTAAACATGTGCAAATATAAAGGATAATTGCCATGTGATTGGACTTGAAACCAAAGTTAGTCACGTGCAAATGCGATAATCTAAAGCTTTTAGCTTGTGTGCACTGTGTTAAAAGTTCTATTTTTAGGCCTCGCTGTCTAAAAATATATATTTATGACATGTTCATGACAAGTAAAACGCATATCTTAAATTTTCTGGGAACAGCCTGTAAAGTCCTCTACATTCTAAATGACTTTTGTATAACTGGTAACCCGTAAGAGATAGACAAAATCTTACTACAGTAAAATTGCACATCTCATTAAAGTACACAAATAATTTAGTTGTAGCTTTAGCTGTTTGTGGAAAATATACCATGTTGAACGTTTACCTACATTTACCCGAGAAGGTTATTGACACATAAGTTTGAAGGTTTGCGATTCTTCTTTTATTGTAAAGTTGATAATTATTAGCTCCACGTATATACGCCAATTTGAAGCAATATTGTCTTTACGCTGTTTGCACCACGCTTTGGGCGTCAATTTGTAGTAGTTTGTATTGAAAGAGTTGTATTATATTTCAACTGTTGGGGTGCCGAACTTGTAATAATTGCACCCGCTTTCCGGTAGCCTTTGCCCCAAATGTACTTTCAGATGGCCTTTGCCCCAATTTTAAAAATATTATATTAACTTTGTAATTTGGCTGTTTCTTTAAGTATTAAATATTTATGTTGCCTCGGCTGCGTCAGTATTATTGTTAGAGACACGTTTCTCTTTGCAGGGTTGTGGTGCAACTGAAGAATGTAGGCTTACACAGACTATAATTTTACTTCACTACATTTATTAATGCTTGATACGATTTAAATAGCATTTCATTGATATAGAGAGAGCTGTGAGATTTTTTTATTAAATACTTGCACTTTTTAATACGTAAACTATTTTCGTCTCACACGAATACGTATTATACTTCTCGAGGATGTGTCTCGCATCCGGTTACAAACACTGTCTGCAAGCAACTGAACTTTAAATTTGTAAATGTTTCTCCTTTTCAGTTTCTGATCGTCTAACCCTACTCCAATAGAATGCCTTCATTTAACTAAAGCTTTTTCTGGTTGTTGTTTCGCTATTTTATAAACGACACTAAAATTACATTATTGTTACTCCAAGAATCACAAGTAGTACTGCTAAACTTTCTTATTCATTATTGACTCAAGGTTACCTCATTGTTAGCAAGTTTTAACTTCTTATTCTCACAGCTCCTACATTATTAAATTACCTAATATGTTCACATGACATTATTACACATGGATACAATAATATAAGCATATGCAATGACTGTTACATACATTTTACAAATTATTACATACACATATTGCTTCAAGGCGGGCTGTTATTGAATTTACATATTATATAATTAGACTGAAATCATTTAAGTGTTAAAAATACTGCTTCAATTGTTTGCATGGCAAGAGCTCGTCTTGTTACCTCAACTAAATATTTAAATGCTGTTACAGAATGTTGTCTATAACTAAATATTTATTCTTTTATTTGTAATTAATTCTGGGTAAAAGTAAGTCTGAGTAAACCGAGCTAGATGGCGCCGCAGTGCCACTCACATTCGACAGGTCTCGGGTTCGATTCCCGGTGACCGTACACTTTGCTCCATGGGTTTTTCGTGGTTCGGAAGGCGAATGCTGGGGTGTACATCTTCTACCACAACTCTCCTTCCTCTCATCTTCATCTACCCATCATCTTCCTTGTCATCTGTTTCAGGGTTGTAGGACCAGGAAACGATGTTCGGCGGGTTGCGGCTGGGCGGTGGTTGTGCGCTCTGTAGAGGTTTCTTCGTTTCTTCGTTGCGGGACTGCTCAGTTAGTTCTTGCCTCCTAGTGAGCCTCACCGCCGGGGGGGGGGGGGCGCCGGAGCTACAGCTGGGTGGGCCAGGGTGTCGTAGGATACGTTCTATCTGGAAAGGTTAGGGACCCATTCCATGCTTGCCCCCGTCGTCATCCGGTTCTGGTCGCCCTTCGAGTCTCTCTCCTCATTCCTCCCTCCCAGGTGTCACGGTAGAAGCAAAAAGGGCCGTTGCGGCCTACTTGCGGTGCACTGCCTCTCCGACCGTTCCTTTATGTCTAAGTAGCGTGACGTTAATAAAAGAATCACATTTTCGGGGACTCTGCCCTCCTCCGTGGTGTAGTGGTTACCATGTTAGCCTCGAGGTTGCGGGTTCAAACCCGGCGGAGGGCGATGGATTTTTTGGGCGTAAAAATCTTTAACACGGCTTCCTTCGGAAGGGAAGTAAAGGCCGAGGTCCCGTGTCGGTGATTTACGGCACGTAAAAGAACCTCAAGTCTGATAAAGAGGCCTCTGAGTAAATTTCCGATCTTTCACGACCAGTATAGAATGGGACGCTAAGGACCACAGCAGTAAAGAGCGTCCATAAATAAAACTCAATTTATTTTAGCGGTGACTGTAGAAAGTATCCGGCCCAATTAAAGAAACTCGAGCAGCAAAGTTAACAACGGGGACAAAATCCTCATTGTTAATATACAGAAAGAGCAAGCGAAACTACAGTACGTGTTCTGGCGGTTTACAACAGTTATCATTTTGTTGGGCTTATAATTTCTTAACATTGCACCGATTATCAACGATTTTGCTGAAATTCTTCATAGCGTCAGTTTTATTTAAAATATTTATTTCACCGTTACTTTAAATATGTGTCGGTGACATTGCCAGGATTACAATACATACATATAAATTGTGTGTGTATGTTATAGTCACATGATTTTCTATAGCTACTGTCGTTTATTACTTTCTCTACTACGTATAGTAAGTAGGGGAAGTATTGTATTCCACCCAAAAATTCGATACCGAGATTTCACCGGAAATATATGTTTTGAGACCCCCTGAATCCAACAAAAGCATTTTTGGAAACATGTCCGTGTGTGTGTGTGTGTGTGTGTGTGTGTGTGTGTCTGTGAACAGCATAACTCAGAATCGAACAGTCGGATAAACACCAAACTTAATATTTAGGTTCAGTATCTTCCAAAGATGCGACACGAAGGTTTTCAAGAAAATCCCCCCATCCCAGATTACCCTTTACATGGAACATTTTTCGAAAATTTTAATTTTCTCAAAAATGGCTCTAACGATTTTGATTAAAATATCATATGTTTAAGATATTTTCATGACAAATGAAATGTATATCTCGAATTTTCTGGGAATGTCTCCAAAAGTATTCTTCATTGTAAACGACTTTTGCATAACTGGTAAACCATAAGAGATAGACAAAATTTTACTACAGAGAAAATGCAGATCGCATTAAAATACACAGTTTATGTCATATACATTTTTTTTGTTGGGTGAACCATTTTCGAGATATTGCTTGTTACAAGAAAATTAGCAATAAGGTTAACATCTCGATATCTCGATTAACATGAAGTAGATGGAGAATAAGTGTTTGTAAAAATAGTTTGTACAAGAGTAGAGAAAGTCATGTGAGTGTAACACATCAGATTTGTTCTCTATCTACGGATGAACAATCCCTGGCAATCCCTCCGAGGATACTTACCCGATACTTCATGTTAAGATACACGTTTATAGACAAGATTTCATTACACACTTCGTTGTAGACACAAGAGGAATACGGGAGGCTAAAGTGATAGTCAGATCTGTAAAAGTGGGTTGTTATATGCTGGATTTCTCAGGAAAAACAACTGAATGGTGACAGCACTTCAAAAAATGACAATTTCAAACCAGTTCGGAAATGGCTCAAGCCACAAAAAAGATTTAATGGAAGTAAATTGTGCATTTTAAGGAGATGTACATTTTTTGTGGAGTAGCACTTTGTCTATGTTTACGGTTTACCAGTTCTACAAAATTCATTTAGAATGAACCAGAGTTCACAGGTTACTCCCAGAAAATTTTATATATACACAGGCTTATTCAAAAAGACGGAACAGATTTTAAATATATATTTCTAATGAACGACAATTGATAGCGACACATCATTGAATACAGGAGAGTTCAAAGTTTTAAGCCCCACCTATTAGTTCCATTCAGTGTCTACAGGGTCGCTGTATTTGTTTACGAGAAAATGGCGACGCCACAGGTTAAGTCATTTTGTGTGCTGCATTATGCAAAGAGTGAATCCTTTGTTTCATTGCAGCGTGCATTTCGTTGTAAGTTCAACAACGAGCCGCCTCGTCATAAAAATTTTACAATTGATACAATAAATTCGTAAAAGATGGTTGCGTATGCAAACGGAAAAGCACTGGTCGTCCTCGCATAACGAATGGTGCTCATTTCGAACACATAAAATAACATTTTCAACTTTTCTCTGTTCAGTGATGTATCGCATGTATCGCCATATATTGTCCTTCATTAGAAATAAATATTTAAAGTCTGTTTCTTCTTTTTGAATAACCCTATATATTAAGCCATGTAAATAACGTATACATATGGTATTTTAATAAAAACCTTTAGAGCAATTTTTCAGAAAATATAAGACTAGTTTGGTTGGGGGAATAGTTGGTTGGTCGTATGCTTGGGCAATGCTGAAATTAAACGCATTCACACACGCGCGCGCGCAATTTTCTAAAAAGCCTTTTTTACTTTCTCTACTACGTATAGGTAGGTAGGAAGTATTGTATTCCACCCAAAAATTCGATACCAAAATTTCACCGGTAATACATTTTTTGAGCCCCCCTGAATCTATAAAAAGCATTTTTGGAAACATGTCCGTGTGTGTGCCTGTGTGTCTGTCTGTCTGTCTGTCTGTCTGTCTGTCTGTCTGTCTGTGTGTCTCTGTGAACAGCATAACTCAGAAACGAACAGTCGGATAAACACCAAACTTGGTATTTAGGTTCAGTATCTTCCAGAGATGCGACACGAAGGTTTTCAAGAAAATCCCCTCACCCCAGATTACCCTTTACATGGAACATTTTTCGAAATTTTTAATTTTCTCAAAAATGGCTCTATCGATTTTGATTAAAGTATCATATGTTTAAGATATTTTCACGAAAAATGAAATGTATATCTCGAATTTTCTGGGAATGTCTCCAAAAGTATTCTTCATTGTGAACGACTTTTGCATAGCTGGTAAACCATAAGAGATAGACAACATTTTACTACACAAAAATGTAGATCGCGTTAAAATACACAATTTATGTCATATACATTTTTTTGTTGAGTGAACCATTTTCTAGATATTGCTTGTTATTCCTTAAATTTTCCAATACTTATACTTTTTCTCAAATGGGAATTCGTTATTCATTTTTTTTTGTCCTTGTAATACAAAGAGAATTGAATACTCCACATAGCAACCAGCTCTTAAAATATTTGACTATCGCTTAAAGCTACCAATTACCCTTGCACCTACAAGAAAATTAGCAATAAGATTAACTTCTCGATTAACATGAAGCATATGGAGAATAAGCGTTTTTGTAAAAATAGCTTGTACAGGAGTAGAGAAAGTCATGTGAGTGTAACACATCAGATTTTTTATTCCAGGGACCTCAAGACATGCATTTCTGGCGTAATCTCGAAATGAGGTTTTGGTGGAATGAAACACTTCCTCTACATACTAAATGATATTGTAAATACGGCACCTGAAAACTGAAAAAATAGGTGCAATTTTCTTAATATTGTAAAAGTAATAACATTAAAAATGTTGAGAAAATAGAACACGTTCTGGTATATTTGTGTATATTAAAAATGTGAATTTTACCTCACTGTTATCAGTGGAGAGGAATATTTTCTGGAGTACTGAATTTGTAATGGGTAGAGAATATCGTGTGGGTGTTCACAGCAGGTATTTGGGGAACAGAATTACCTGCATTTCTAGAAACCTCGATATCGAATTTTGGGTCAATAAAGTGTTAGAAACAGGAAAATAAGTTTCCCCAATAGACATGAGCAGCTATTCTCCTAATTACCACTGAGCTGCATAGCCAGCTGAGTGACAGCATACATCCGTCGCGCCAGTATCGACAAGAGTGGTCAACTTACGCGATGTGGTAGGACTCCTTGGCTTGTTGAAGTGGTGTGTACACAGTACACAGTAATGCTGCCGAACCTGCACCTCTGCCATCTTCACCACATACTGAAGACGGTGTTACGTGCTCACATGCAACTACCCCCCAATAAACTGAATAGCTGGGACACGCCAGCCCTTGTGATATTAATACTTTCTTAACGTGGGCATTTCTACTGCTGGGAATCTCACTTTTGCTTTCTCCAGCTTAAGGAATGTTGTCAAGTCATGAACAATTCCAACCATTAATAACGGATATCTCAGAAACGACTTATGCCACAAAAATCCTATTCGAAATAAATTATGTGTTTTAAGGAAATCTATATTTGTTGTATAGTGCGTTTTCGTCTATTGTTTACCGTTTATCAGTTATGCAAGATTATACAAAATTCCTTCGGAATCAAGAGGGCTTCACAGGCTATTCCCAGAAAATTCAAGATAAACATTTTATTTATGATGTAAATATATTTAATATATGGCATTTTAATCAAAATCGTTATAGCCATTTTTTTTACAAAATCAAAAGTTTCGAAAAATGTACCATGTAAGGGGTAGTTTGGAGTAGGGGAATTTTCTTGAAAATCTGCGTCGCATCCCTGAAAGATACTGAACAGAAATACCAAGTTTGGTGCTTATCAGACTTCTCGTTTTTCAGTTATGCTGTTCACAGTCACACAAACACACACAGCAACATTTTTTTTTCTAAAAATGCGTTTTTGTTTATTCAGCGGCCTCAAAACATGTATTTCTGGTGAAATCTCGGTACCAAAGTTTTGGGTGGAATGCAATACCTTCTTTACCTACTACGTACATGATAAAGTAAAACTGTTCTTTTTGTAGGGGCCTCAAAACATGTATTTCTGGTGAAATCTCGGTACCAAAGTTTTGGGTGGAATGCAATACCTTCTTTACCTACTACGTACATGATAAAGTAAAACTGTTCTTTTTGTAGGGGCCTCAAAACATGTATTTCTGGTGAAATCTCAGTATGGAATTTTTGGGTGGAATGTAATACTTGCTCTACCTACTATTTACGTGCTAGAGAAAGTTAAACTGTTGTTTTTGGAGGGGCCTTAAAACATGTATTTCCGGTGAAATCTCGGTATGGAATTTTTGGGCGGAATGCAATACTTTCTCTACCTACTATTTACGTGCTAGAGAAAGTTAAACTGTTGTTTTTGGATTCATGGGGCCTCAAAACATGTATTTCCGGTGAAATCTCGGTATGGAATTTTTGGGCGGAATGCAATACTTTCTCTACCTACTACTATATACGTGGTAGGGAAAGTAAAACTGTCCGTATGTGACCCGGAAGAGCGTAACTCAAAAACAAAGGTATACCAATTTTCGTCTTTTAGCCCACCATCTTCAAAGGAATCAATACAAGATTTTCAAGAATATTCTCTCGCCCCAAACATAGTTTACATTCAAAACTGATCATTATTTATTTTCTAAAATTAGTTGTAATAATTTTAATTAAAATACCAGATAATTAAAACATTTGTATGACTAAGAAAATCTAATTCTTGAAGTTTCTGGGAATAGTCTGTGAAGTCCTCTTCATTTGGATGAATGTTGTATAATTCTGTATGACTGGTAACCTGTAAGAGACAGACAAAAATTTACTGCACGAAAAATGTACATCTCGTTAAAATACACAATCTTCTTCAAATACATTCTTGCATTCTGTACTGGTTATCTAAAGAAGGTATAGTACATGTTGCATTCCACCCAAATACCCAATATCATATTTCTTCCGAAATACATTTTGAGACATCCGAGTTCAAACAAAAAATCTGATGTGTTACACTCACATGACGTTCTCTACTCTTGTACAAACTATTTTTACAAACGCTTATTCTCCATATGCTTCATGTTAATCGAGATGTCAATCTTATTGATAATTTTCTTGTAGGTGCAAGGGGAATATGGTAGGCTTTAAGCGATAGTCAAATCGTTTAAGAGCTGGTTGCTATGTGGAGTATTCCATTCTCTTTGCATTACCAGGGCCGAAAAAAAATGAATAACGAATTTCCATTTGAGAAAAAGTATAAGTATTGGAAAATTTAAGGGAATAAAAAGCAATATCTCGAAAATGGTTCACTCAACAACAAAAATGCGTATGACATAAATTTAACGCGATCTACATTTTTTGTGTAGTAAGTTTGTTTATGGTTTACCATTATGCAAAAGTCGTTCACAATGAAGAATACTTTTGGAGACATTCCCAGAAAATTCGAGATATACAATTCATTTGCCATAAAAATGTCTTAAACTTATGGTATTTTATTCAAAATCGTTAGAGCCATCTTTGAGAAAATTAAAATTTTCGACAAATGTTCCATCTAAAGGGTAATTTGGTGTGGGGGGATTTTCTTGAAAACCTTTGTGTCGCATCTCTAAAAGATACTGAACCTAAATACCAAGTTTGGTGTTTATCCGACTGTTCGTTTCTGAGTTATGCTGTTCACAGACACACACACACACACACACACACACACACACACACACACACGGATATGTTTCCAAAAATGCTTTTTTTGGATTCAGGGGGTCTCGGAACATATATTTCCGGCGAAATCTCGGTATCGAATTTTTGGATGGAATACAATACTTCCCCTACTTACTATACGTAGTAGAGAAAGTATAAAGAGAGGATTTTTATAAAAATATGATGTGATATATTACTAAAGCTTATTACTTTCTCTACTACGTATAGTAAGTAGGGAAAGTATTGCATTCTACCCAAAAATTCGATACCGAGATTTTACCGGAAATATATATTTTGAGGTCCCATTAAACCTAATAAAACCTTTTTGGAAACATGTCCATGTATATGTCTGTGTGTCTGTGAACATGGTAACTCAAAAACGCAAAGTCGTATAAATACTAAACTTGGTATTTAAGTTCAGTATCATCCAAAGATGCGACACAAAGATTTTCAAAAAAAAAAAACCCACCGCAAATACGCTTTACATGGAACATTATTCCAAAATATTGATTTTCTAAATAATGGTTCAAACGATTTTGATTAAAATACCATGTATGAAAGATATTTACATGAGAAATAAAATGTATATCCGAGTTTTCAGGGAATAGCCTATGAAGTCCTCTTAATTTGGAAGGAATTTTGTGTGATATTGTATGACTGGTAAACTTAAGCGATAGACGAAAACGTACTTCACAAAAACATGTAATCTCTTTAAAACACATAATTTATTTAAAATATGTTGTTTTATTTTGTGGTATAAGTCTTTAAAGAGACCTACGTTTTTTGTGTGGCACGTTTTCGTCTATTGCTTAACGTTTACAAGTTATACAAGATGATACAAAATTGCTTCCGAATGAAGAGGACTTCCTAGGCTATTCCCTGAAATTCAAGATATACGTTTTATTTGCCATGTAAATACTTTTAATATTTGATAATATAATAAATTGGATTTTTTTTAGTTCCATTTATACCCCGCCTTTAGCTGCATTGATCTTATCGGCGGCCTTTCCTTTGGAACTCATTGCCTATTGGCAACCGTGTTAACTCGTGTAACTCTTGTTTTTGGGTTTCTTGCACTTTAGTTTTTAATCATTAGATCATACACACATTTACACTCTCAATCATGCTTCCAGACTCTGGGGGGATAAGGAATAATCTTGAGTACAGAAAAATTCCCAACCCGCAGCCGGGAATCGAACCCGTGACCCCTAGCAATGGTTGAAATTGTTCAATACTCAGTCATTCTTTTCAAGTTCTATTGATAATCAGTTGTTACTCGCGATGTCATGGAAACAGTGTGGAATTTTAAGGCCAGCATGTAGCGTCCAGTTGTTAAACATTTGACTATCGCTGTTCCCTTTGTATCTATAACGAAATGTGTAATGTAGCTATTTCCAGAAAGGTTTGTCTTGATTACAATGAAGTAGATAGGAAAATAAATTTCGTAAGAATAATTTGTATACCCACTAAAACGCTATAGTGGGTAGAGAAATCATGTGAATGTAACACAGATTTTTTTATTTGTTTACTTCTCCAATTAAATTTGAGCAAAAGGAAAATATGATGTAGATAAGTCGGTTTTGCTATAAACGTAAACCGTAACAAGATTCAGTAGACAAGCGGAGCCAAGAGATCGCGTCAACTTGAACATTTTAGGATGCTGTGGTCCACCAGATCATATCCTCTAGGGGAAATGGGCGTCACATGTTAAACTACTGTACAAGCGGACTCCACAACTGTATGGACCTGCAACTGTACTAAGGTTATAAGGTCAACCGCAGAAGTTCTTAAATGTCATACGGTGTTTTGAAAACCGGTAGCTAACAAAAATACCTTTGTTGGGGGTGTTAATGAGAATTAAAACATAAGTAAAGTTTTAACATCACACAAACTTGTGTCTCTTCCTTGTGCTTGTTGTGTGATTGGAACTATACTACTGTCTCTCATGGTAACTCGTTTATATACAATAATAATAGTAAACACAAATTTTCATAACTTCTGAAATATTGATCCTATCGAAAGTTTGTGCATAACAAAACTTGTCAGAAATATTAAACTTATAAACTTTATTTATGTGACATTTAAACAAAATTGAATAATAAGCGAGATACGTGGATTTATTTTTCACTTAAACATACCCCCTCCTTTGAGGCAACTAATTAAGATACCATATAGTGGGACATAAGGTACGAGGGCAGTCCTAGAAGCACCCGACCTGATGTATAGATACCGTTGTTTCAAGCAAATGACTGTGGTGGAAAGTACCACATTTATAAAGCTTAAGTTTGAAGTTTGACGATGCTACGTTGTTAGTAATTGTTTGGCAGCATTAATAGTGAACTCTCTCAGTGAATTTGTAAACATGGATAAAGCTGGCCACCGTTATGTGATACAATACTTTCATTTGAAAGGTCTTAGTCCAACTAATATTAAAGCTGAGGTAGATTCTACTCTGGGGGAGTCTGCTCCTTCGTTTACAACAGTAAAACATTGAGTGGCAGAGTTTAAGCGAGGCCGTACGACCTGCCAAGACGAACATCGCGTGGTCGACCAAATGAGGTGACCACGCCAGAAATTGTGAAGAAAATCCACAAAATGGTATTGGATGATCGTCGACCGAGTGCGCGAGCTAGCAGACCATGTAGGCATTTCAAAAAGCTCTGTACATCGCATACTAACTGAAAATTTAGGCATGAGAAAGCTGTGGGTGCCGCGTTTACTCACAATGAAACAAAAGGAGCGTCGTGAGGATGTTTCAGTCGAGTGTTTGGCGATGTTTTGCAGCAATAAAGCCGAGTGTTTGCGTCGATTCATAACCATGGATGAAAATGGGTCCATCACTTCACACCTGAGACGAAGGAACAGTCAAAACAGTGGATTGAAAGGGGAGAATCGGCTCCAAAGAAGGCGAAGACAGTTCTATCTGCAGGCAAGGTATCATGGCGAGTAGTAATAGTCCCGGATGAGCCAATTGTTTTAACGATAATCCTGCCGCTAGGGGCGCTAGTGTCGCTAGTGTCGCTGCGTGCGACGGCGGCGGCGGTAAGTTTGAAAAGCGCCCTGAGCGTTAGGATTATCGTTAAATCGGTTGGCTCATCCGGGACGAGTTGAAAGAATTGAGGAAGTGACGTGGAGTGTTTTGATTGGTTCGTTAATTTGGGGTGGGAGATGGAGGAAGGGAGATGGAGGAGTATGGAGTTCGCGTGATGGAGAGGAGCTGGGTAGCGAGGTGTTGTCTGTGCGGAGGTCGGTACTGAAAGAGGGGTAAAGATGGGGAGCGAGGGATAAAAAGTGTAACAGAAAGTGACGTGTGAAGTTGTGATTGGTGGGAATAAGAAGTGATTTTATTGGTGGAAAGGAGCAAATGAAGGTTGTTGATTGGTAAGAATAAGAGGGATTATGATTGGTGGAAAAGAAAAAGTTGTGGGAGTGGGGTATGTTGGAGGTGATGGGAAAGGTGAGTTTTGCTAGCAGCAAGATTTGCAAAAGCCTGTCTTGAACTGATCAGCAATTTTTGAACGTCGGATGGTAGTTTTCTTGAGTGGATAGAGAGATGGGGGCGATATGAGATGCGGTGGCGAAAATGGGAACTAGACAAGGTTGTTGAGACAAGAGGTTTAAGGACGAGGAAATTTGGAGGTTAGTGGTGAACACGGCGGTCGCAAGAGGTGGGGGTAAGGAGACGCAGTGGTGAGAATGGGAACTAAAAGAAGATGGGGGTAGCAAGAGTTTTAGAAGAGTAGATTTTGAGGTTAAAATAGTGGGAACTAAAAATGGCGGAGGGTCTGCGACAAGGAGATGCGGTGAGAACTAAACAAGATGGCGGACGCAAGAGGTGGGTAAGGAGGTTTGAGGTTACAGTACCAAAACACGAAAGGATATATTCCTACGCCAAGCAGGTCCGAAAAATAATTATGCGTGTGGTACTTACCTGTTACCGGTGTGGATGCGTCACCAAAAGCGCGGCACGCGAGGCGGAAAAATAAAAGCAAACTGTTTTTGAAAATGCTTAACCAGCTTTAAGATCAACCAACATCACTACGCACTGATATACCTAGGTTTTTAAAGCGGTACAGACACCCTTTGCAGAGGCGTAATTTAACTATACCAAAAACCTGGTACTGGACCATCGTGATGGTCGCTAGCGTACGTAGGAGCAGGGTTCTCAAGCCGGTCGAAAGCGGTCAAAAACGTGTACGACGTAGGTGTTCGCAGTAGCTGCTGTCGAGTCAACCGTCGAGGTGTGAATAAACGAGATCTGTTCTCGCCGGCAATTTGGTTCGGAGATGTGAGCAGCGGCGAGGTGTTGTCTGTGCGGAGGTCGGGACTGAAAGCGGGAAAAGATGGGGAGCGAGGGATAAAAAGTGTAACAGAAAGTGACGTGTGAAGTTGTGATTGGTGGGAATAAGAAGTGATTTTATTGGTGGAAAGGAGCAAATGAAAGTTGCTGATTGGTAAGAATAAGAGAGGTTATGATTGGTGGAAAGAAAAAGGAGTGGGGTATGTTGGAGGTGATGGGAAAGGTAAGTTTTGCTAGCAACAAGATTTGCAAAAGCCTGTCGTGAACTGATCAGCAATTTTTGAACGTTGGATGGTAGTTTTCTTGAGTGGATAGAGAGATGGGGCGATATGAGATGCGGTGGCGAAAATGGGAACTAAACAAGGTGGTTGAGACAAGAGGTTTAAGGACGAGGAAATTTGGAGGTTAGTGGTGAACATGGCGGTCGCAAGAGGTGGGGGTAAGGAGACGCGGTGGTGAGAATGGGAACTAAAAGAAGATGGCGGTAGCAAGAGGTTAGAAGAGTAGATTTTGAGGTTAAAATAGCGGGAACTAAAAATGGCGGAGGGTCTGCGACAAGGAGATGCGGTGAGAACTAAACAAGATGGCGGACGCAAGAGGAGGGTAAGGAGGTTTGAGGTTACAGTACCAAAACACGAAAGGATATATTCCTACGCCAAGCAGGTCCGAAAAATAATTATGCGTGTGTTACTTACCTGTTACCGGTGTGGATGCGTCACCAAAAGCGCGGCACGCGAGGCGGAAAAATAAAAGCAAACTGTTTTTGAAAATGCTTAACCAGCTTTAAGATCAACCAACATCACTACGCACTGATATACCTAGGTTTTTAAAGCGGTACAGACACCCTTTGCAGAGGCGTAATTTAACTATACCAGAACCTGGTACTGGACCATCGTGATGGTCGCTAGCGTACGTAGGAGCAGGGTTCTCAAGCCGGTCGAAAGCGGTCAAAAACGTGTACGACGTAGGTGTTGGCAGTAGCTGCTGCCGAGGCAACCGTCGAGGTGCGAATGAACGAGATCTGTTCTTGCAGGCAATCTGGTTGAGAGATGAGAGGCGCGGTGGTAAAAATGTGAACTAAATAAGATGGCGGAGGCACGAAGTTGAGGTTAAGGAGCGGCGAGGTGTTGACTGTGCGGCGGTTGGGGTCTGAAAGAGGGGGAAAGATGGCGAACGAGGGATAAAAAGTATAACAGAAAGTGACGTGTGAAGTTGTCATTGGTGGGAATAAGAAGTGATGTTATTGGTGGAAAGGAACAAATGAAAGTTGCTGATTGGCGAGAATAAGAGAGATTATGATTGGTGGAAAGAAAAAAAGGTGTGGGAGTGGGGTATGTTGGAGGTGATGGAAAAGGCAAGTTTTGCTACCAACAACATTTGCAAAAGCCTATCCAGAACTCATCAGCAATTTTTAATAACTAGTGTTTCGGGGGTTTTCTCTGGTTGGTAGACGAATGCAAGCTGTTTCTACCATACTTATATTATTCGTCTTTTTCCTTTTTTTTTTAAAATGACTAGTTTTTTTTTTTTTTTTTTTTTTTTTTTTTTGGGGGAGTTTTCTGCGGATGGTAAACAAATGCAAGCTCTTTCTGCTTTTTCATAGGTTTTCCCTGGTTGGTAGGCGTTTTCTGTACTGGTTGACGAAGGCGTTTCTAATTTTGGAGGTTTTCTCAGGTTTTTAGCGGTTGTCCCTGCCCGGTAGGCAAATGATGAAGTTTTACCTTGCCGGCGCACGGATACTAGGCACGTACTGGCGCGCGCACACACACACACACACACACACACACACAGAGAGACAGACAGACACACAGATAGGCACACACACACGGACATGTTTCCAAAAATGCTTTTTTTTTTTTTTTTTTTTTTTTTTTTTTTTTTTTTTTTTGATTCAGGAGGTCTCAAAACGTGTATTTCCGGTGAAATCTCGGTATCGAATTTTTGGGCGAAATGCAATACTTCCCCTACTTACTATACGTAGTAGAGAAAGTAAAAAAGTATTGAAAAATTTAAGGAAATAACAAGCAATACCTCAAAAGTGTACTATCTTGTTTTCACGGGTTTTCCAGATCGGTAAGCGTTAGAATACTCTTAGAGCTTTTTTTCAGGTTTTTTAGCGGTTGTCCCTGGCCGGTAGGCAAATGATAAAGTTTTTCTATAACGTCGTCGTTTTGGCTTGTGGCGCACGGATCCTAGGCACGTACTCGCGCGCGCGCGCGCGCACACACACACACACACACACACACACACACACACACACTAAAATAGTAGCGTATAAAAAAACTGATTTGTTACACTCTGCCGTTCACGTATAGAAACAGAGGTATAGTTGCCTAGCACTAGCACTAAGGTCTCCGTGGACACGTATTGAAGCTGCAATCTGCCGTTCACGTATAGAAACAGAGGTACAGTTGTCTAGCACTAAGGTCTCCGTGGACACGTATAGAAACACAGGTACAGTTGCCTAGCACTAAGGTCTCCGTGAACACGTATCGAAGCTGCAATCTGCCGTTGACGTATAGAAACAGGTATAGCTGCCTAGCACTAAGATCTCCGTGGACACGTATCGAAGCTGCAATCTGCCGTTCACGTATAGAAACAGAGGTACAGCTGCCTAGCACTAAGGTCTCCGTGTACACGTATTGAAGCTGCAATCTGCCGTTCACGTATACAAACAGAGGTGCAGTTCCCTAGCACTAAGGTCCCCGTGGATACGTATCGAAACTGCAATCTGCCGTTCACGTATAGAAACAGAGGTGCAGTTGCCTAGCACTAAGGTCTCCGTGGACACGTATCGAAGCTGCAATCTGACGTTCACGTATAGAAACAGAGGTGCAGTTGCCTAGCACTAAGGTCTCCGTGGACACGTATCGAAGCTGCAATCTCCCGTTCACGTATAGAAACAGAGGTACAGTTGCCTAGCACTAAGGTCTCCGTGGACACGTATTGAAGCTGCAATCTGCCGTTCACGTATAGAAACAGAGGTGCAGTTGCCTAGCACTAAGGTCTCCGTGGATACGTATCGAAGCTGCAATCTGCCGTTCACGTATAGAAACAGAGGTGCAGTTGCCTAGCACTAAGGTCTCCGTGGACACGTATCGAAGCTGCAATCTGCCGTTCACGTATAGAAACAGAGGTACAGTTGCCTAGCACTAAGGTCTCCGTGGACACGTATCGAAGCTGCAATCTGCCGTTCACGTATAGAAACAGAGGTACAGTTGCCTAGCACTAAGGTCTCCGTGGACACGTATCGAAGCTGCAATCTGCCGTTCACGTATAGAAACAGAGGTGCAGTTGCCTAGCGCTAAGGTCTCCGTGGACACGTATCGAAGCTGCAATCTGCCGTTCACGTATAGAAACAGAGGTGCAGTTGCCTAGCACTAAGGTCTCCGTGGACACGTATCGAAGCTGCAATCTGCCGTTCACGTATAGAAACAGAGGTACAGTTGCCTAGCACTAAGGTCTCCGTGGACACGTATCGAAGCTGCAATCTGCCGTTCACGTATAGAAACAGAGGTACAGTTGCCTAGCACTAAGGTCTCCGTGGACACGTATCGAAGCTGCCATCTGACGTTCACGTATAGAAACACAGGTACAGTTGCTGACTTTTTAAAAACTCAATATTCTTGGTATATAGAGGCTTATTATGAGGTGATACATCCATTTATATGAATTTTCACGATCCACCACTGCACGATTTCTACCATCGCCAATAAAAATGCATTTAAAAGATTTTACCGCTGACGTACATCCGCTCTCAGGCTCTTTTTACACATAGATCAGCCACACACGTTTTCTGTACGTAAGGCTGCACATGGGAAATGACTGTTTGCAGACTTCAGTTATTCCTGATGTTATTAGTGCAAATATTAAAACTGAGTATTGTGTGTAGTGCTTTTGTGTTGTGCCAGTGCATACGTGCTATGTAAAATGTAAAGAATTAAATAAAAATCAGCAGATACTTCCTTTCTAAGGAGTAACACCAACTGTTGAATATAGATTCTCAAAGTGCTACGTTCGTACGACCTCTACCCTCTATATCTTATAGGTGAGTACGAAAGTATGTAGATCGCGTTAAAATACACAACTTATGTCATATACATCTTTATTGTTGAGTGAACCGTTTTCGAGATATTGCTTGTTATTTACTTAAATTTTCCAATAGTTATTTTCTCAAATGGGAATTCGTTATTCATTTTTTTTTTTTTTGTCTTTGATATGCAAAGAGTATTAATCTGTGGCAAAAAGAATGGTACTGCACATAGCAACCAGCTATTAAGAGATATGTATGTGCTTAAAGGCTACTGTTTTTCTATATTCCCCTTGTAAATATATTTTCCCTACATCTACAACAAAATTAGCAATAAAACAGAGTTTGCAAATGTTTATCTCGATTAACATGAACTAGATGGGGAATAAGCGTTTGTAAAAATACTTTGTACAAGAGATGAGAAAAGTCATGTGAGTGTTACACATCAGATTTTTTTTATGTGTTTCAGTGGGTGAATAATAATTAGTTTTGTTGGTATCGTTATCACAGTACTGTTTCACTTGTGAAATCCCGTTCTCTTTGTATTAAAAAAAATGGCTCTAACGATTTTGATGAAAAATATCGTATGTTTAATATAATGTCGTGAGAAATGAAATGTATATCTCGAATTTTCTGGCAATGTCTCCAAAAGTATTCTTCATTGTGAACGTCTTTTTCATAACTGAAAAACCGTAAGAGATAGACAAAATTTTACTACACAAAAAATGTAGATCGCGTTAAAATACACATCTTATGTAATATACATTTTTGTTGTTGAGTGAACCGTTTTCGAGATATTGTTTGTTAATTTTCCAATATTTATTTTCTCAAATGGGACTTCGTTATTCATTTTTTTTTGTCTTTGATATGCAAACAGTATTAATCTGTGGCAAAAAGAATGGTGTTGCACATAGCAACCAGCTATTAAGAGATATGTATGTGCTTAAAGGCTACTGTTTTTCTATATTCCCCTTGTAAATATATTTTCCCTACATCTACAACAAAATTAGCAATAAAACAGAGTTTGCAAATGTTTATCTCGATTAAGATGAACTAGATGGGGAATAAGCGTTTGTAAAAATACTTTGTACAACAGATGAGAAAAGTCATGTGAGTGTTACACATCAGATTTTTTTTTTTATGTGTTTCAGTGGGTGAATAATAATTAGTTTTGTTGGTATCGTTATCACAGTACTGTTTCACTTGTGAAATCCCGTTCTCTTTGTATTAAAAAAAATGGCTCTAACGATTTTGATGAAAAATATCGTATGTTTAATATAATGTCGTGAGAAATGAAATGTATATCTCGAATTTTCTGGGAATGTCTCCAAAAGTATTCTTCATTGTGAACGTCTTTTTCATAACTGAAAAACCGTAAGAGATAGACAAAATTTTACTACACAAAAAATGTAGATCGCGTTAAAATACACATCTTATGTAATATACATTTTTGTTGTTGAGTGAACCGTTTTCGAGATATTGTTTGTTAATTTTCCAATATTTATTTTCTCAAATGGGACTTCGTTATTCATTTTTTTTTGTCTTTGATATGCAAACAGTATTAATCTGTGGCAAAAAGAATGGTGTTGCACATAGCAACCAGCTATTAAGAGATATGTATGTGCTTAAAGGCTACTGTTTTTCTATATTCCCCTTGTAAATATATTTTCCCCTACATCTACAAGAAAATTAGCAATAAAATAGAGTTTGCAAATGTTTATCTCGATTAACATGAACTAGATGGAGCATAAGCGTTTGTAAAAATACTTTGTACAAGAGTAGAGAACGTCATGTGAGTGTTACACATCAGATTTTTTTTTTATACAAGAAAATTAGCAATAAAATAGATTTTGCAAATGTTTATCTCGATTAACATGAACTAGATGGGGAATAAGCGTTTGTAAAAATACTTTGTACAAGAGTTGAGAAAGTCATGTGAGTGTTACACATCAGATTTTTTTTTTGTTTCAGTGGTATCGTTATCACAGTACTGTTTCACTTGTGAAATCCCGTTCTCTTTGTATTAAAAAATGGCTCTAACGATTTTGATGAAAATATCATATATTTAAGATAATGTCGAGAGAAATGAAATGTATATCTCGAATTTTCTGGGAATGTCTCCAAAAGAATTCTTCATTGTGAACGACTTTTTCATAACTGATAAACCGTAAGAGATAGACAAAAGTTTGCTACACAAAAAATGTAGATCGCGTTAAAATACACAACTTATGCCATATACATTTATTTTGTTGAGTGAACCGTATTTCGAGATATTGCTTGTTATTTCCTTTAAATTTTCCAATACTTATACTTTTTCTCAAATGCGTTATTCATTTTTACTTTCTCTACTACGTATAGTAAGTAGGGGAAGTATTGCATTCCACCCAAAAATTCGTTACCGAGATTTCACTGGAAATACATGTTTTGAGAATCTCTGAATCCAAAAAAAAAAAAAGCATTTTTGGAAACATGTCCGTGTGTGTGTCTGTCTGTGTGTCTGTGTGTCTGTGAACAGCATAACTCAAAAACGAACAGTCGGATAAACACCAAACTTGGTATTTAGGTTCAGTATCTTCCAGAGATGCGACACGAAGGTTTTCAAGAAAATCCCCCCACCCCAGACTACCCTTTACATGGAACATTTTTCGAAAATTTTAATTTTCTCAAAAACGGCTCTAACGATTTTGATTAAAACATAATATGTTTAAGATATTGTCATGTCAAATAAAATGTATATCTCGAATTTTCTGGGAATGTCTCCAAAAATATTCTTCATTGTGAACGACTTTTTTGCATAACTGGTAAACCATAAGAGATAGACAAAATTTTACTACACAAAAAATGTAGATCGCGTTAAAATACACAACTTATGTCATATACGTTTCTTTTGTTGAGTGAACCGTTTTCGAGATATTGCTTGTTATTTCCTTAAATTTTCCAATACTTATACTTTTTCTCAAATTCGTTTATTCATTTTTTTTATGTCCTGAACATGCAAACAGAATGGAATTCGCCACATAGCAACCAGCGTTAAAATATTTGACTATCGCTTAAAAGCTACCAATTAGATTGTACAAGAGTAGAGAAAGTTATGTGAGTGTAACAAATCAGTTTTTTTATACGCTACTATTTTAGTGTGTGTGTGTGTGTGTGTGTGTGTGTGTGTGTGTGTGTGCGCGCGCGCGCGAGTACGTGCCTAGGAACCGTGCGCCACAAGCCAAAACGACGTCGTTATAGAAAAACTTTATCAATTGCCTACCGGCCAGGGACAACCGCTAAAAAACCTGAAAAAAGCTCTAAGAGTATTCTAACGCTTACCGATCTGGAAAACCCTTGAAAACAAGATAGTACACTTTTGAGATATTGCTTGTTATTTCCTTAAAATTTTCAATACTTTTTTTACTTTCTCTACTACGTATAGTAAGTAGGGGAAGTATTGCATTCCGCCCAAAAATTCGATACCGAGATTTCACCGGAAATACACGTTTTCAGACCTCCTGAATCAAAAAAAAAAAACAAAAAAAAAAAAAAAAAAAAAAGCATTTTTGGAAACATGTCCGTGTGTGTGTGTGCCTGTCTGTGTGTCTGTCTGTCTCTCTCTGTGTGTGTGTGTGTGTGTGTGCGCGCCAGTACGTGCCTAGTATCCGCGCGCCGACAAGGTAAAACTTCATCATTTGCCTACCGGGCAGGGACAACCGCTAAAAACCTGAGAAAACCTCCAAAATTAGAAACGCCTTCGTCAACCAGTACAGAAAACGCCTACCAACCAGGGAAAACCTATGAAAAAGCAGAAAGAGCTTGCATTTGTTTACCATCCGCAGAAAACTCCCAAAAAAAAAAAAAAAAAAAAAAAAAAACTAGTCATTTTAAAAAAAAAAAAGGAAAAAGACGAATAATATAAGTATGGTAGAAACAGCTTGCATTCGTCTACCAACCAGAGAAAACCCCCGAAACACTAGTTATTTAAAATTGCTGATGAGTTCTGGATAGGCTTTTGCAAATGTTGTTGGTAGCAAAACTTGCCTTTTCCATCACCTCCAACATACCCCACTCCCACACCTTTTTTTCTTTCCACCAATCATAATCTCTCTTATTCTCGCCAATCAGCAACTTTCATTTGTTCCTTTCCACCAATAACATCACTTCTTATTCCCACCAATGACAACTTCACACGTCACTTTCTGTTATACTTTTTATCCCTCGTTCGCCATCTTTCCCCCTCTTTCAGACCCCAACCACCGCACAGTCAACACCTCGCCGCTCCTTAACCTCAACTTCGTGCCTCCGCCATCTTATTTAGTTCACATTTTTACCACCGCGCCTCTCATCTCTCAACCACATTGCCTGCAAGAACAGATCTCGTTCATTCGCACCTCGACGGTTGCCTCGGCAGCAGCTACTGCCAACACCTACGTCGTACACGTTTTTGACCGCTTTCGACCGGCTTGAGAACCCTGCTCCTACGTACGCTAGCGATCATCACGATGGTCCAGTACCAGGTTTTGGTATAGTTAAATTACGCCTCTGCAAAGGGTGTCTGTACCGCTTTAAAAACCTAGGTATATCAGTGCGTAGTGATGTTGGTTGATCTTAAAGCTGGTTAAGCATTTTCAAAAACAGTTTGCTTTTATTTTTCCGCCTCGCGTGCCGCGCTTTTGGTGACGCATCCACACCGGTAACAGGTAAGTAACACACGCATAATTATTTTTCGCACCTGCTTGGCGTAGGAATATATCCTTTCGTGTTTTGGTACTGTAACCTCAAACCTCCTTACCCTCCTCTTGCGTCCGCCATCTTGTTTAGTTCTCACCGCATCTCCTTGTCGCAGACCCTCCGCCATTTTTAGTTCCCGCTATTTTAACCTCAAAATCTACTCTTCTAACCTCTTGCTACCGCCATCTTCTTTTAGTTCCCATTCTCACCACCGCGTCTCCTTACCCCCACCTCTTACGACCGCCATGTTCACCACTAACCTCCAAATTTCCTCGTCCTTAAACCTCTTGTCTCAACCACCTTGTTTAGTTCCCATTTTCGCCACCGCATCTCATATCGCCCCATCTCTCTATCCACTCAAGAAAACTACCATCCAACGTTCAAAAATTGCTGATCAGTTCACGACAGGCTTTTGCAAATCTTGTTGCTAGCAAAACTTACCTTTCCCATCACCTCCAACATACCCCATTCCTTTTTCTTTCCACCAATCATAACCTCTCTTATTCTTACCAATCAGCAACTTTCATTTGCTCCTTTCCACCAATAAAATCACTTCTTATTCCCACCAATCACAACTTCACACGTCACTTTCTGTTACACTTTTTATCCCTCGCTCCCCATCTTTTCCCTCTTTCAGTCCCGACCTCCGCACAGACAACACCTCGCCGCTGCTCACATCTCCGAACCAAATTGCCGGCGAGAACAGATCTCGTTTATTCACACCTCGACGGTTGACTCGACAGCAGCTACTGCGAACACCTACGTCGTACACGTTTTTGACCGCTTTCGATCGGCTTGAGAACCCTGCTCCTACGTACGCTAGCGACCATCACGATGGTCCAGTACCAGGTTTTTGGTATAGTTAAATTACGCCTCTGCAAAGGGTGTCTGTACCGCTTTAAAAACCTAGGTATATCAGTGCGTAGTGATGTTGGTTGATCTTAAAGCTGGTTAAGCATTTTCAAAAACAGTTTGCTTTTATTTTTCCGTCTCGCGTGCCGCGCTTTTGGTGACGCATCCACACCGGTAACAGGTAAGTAACACACGCATAATTATTTTTCGGACCTGCTTGGCGTAGGAATATATCCTTTCGTGTTTTCGTACTGTAACCTCAAATCTCCTTACCCTCCTCTTGCGACCGCCATCTTGTTTAGTTCTCACCGCATCTCCTTGTCGTAGACCCTCCGCCATTTTTAGTTCCCACTATTTTAACCTCAAAATCTACTCTTCTAAAACTCTTGCTACCCCCATCTTCTTTTAGTTCCCATTCTCACCACTGCATCTCCTTACCCCCACCTCTTGCGACCGCCGTGTTCACCACTAACCTCCAAATTTCCTCGTCCTTAAACCTCTTGTCTCAACAACCTTGTCTAGTCCCCATTTTCGCCACCGCATCTCATATCGCCCCCATCTCTCTATCCACTCAAGAAAACTACCATCCGACGTTCAAAAATTGCTGATCAGTTCAAGACAGGCTTTTGCAAATCTTGCTGCTAGCAAAACTCACCTTTCCCACCACCTCCAACATACCCCACTCCCACAACTTTTTCTTTTCCACCAATCATAATCCCTCTTATTCCTACCAATCAACAACTCTCATTTGTTCCTTTCCACCAATAAAATCACTTCTTATTCCCACCAATCACAACTTCACACGTCACTTTCTGTTACACTTTTTATCCCTCGCTCCCCATCTTTACCCCTCTTTCAGTACCGACCTCCGCACAGACAACACCTCGCTACCCAGCTCCTCTCCATCACGCGAACTCCATACTCCTCCATCTCCCTTCCTCCATCTCCCACCCCAAATTAACGAACCAATCAAAACACTCCACGTCACTTCCTCAATTCTTTCAACTCGTCCCGGATGAGCCAACCGATTTAACGATAATCCTAACGCTCAGGGCGCTTTTCAAACTTACCGCCGCCGCCGTCGCACGCAGCGACACTAGCGACACTAGCGCCCCTAGCGGCAGGATTATCGTTAAAACAATTGGCTCATCCGGGACTATTACTACTATGGCGTCAGGTTTTTGGGATGCGCGTGGAATAATTTTCATTGATTATCCTCAAAAAGGAAAAGCAATCAATGGCGAGTATTATGTAAACTTATTACAGCATTTGAATGATGAAATCAAGCAAAAACGGCCGCATTTAGCGAAAAAGAAAGTTCTGTTTCATCAAGACAATATACCAGTTCACACATCCATTATCGTCATGGCCAAAATCAATGAGTTAAAGTTCGAATTGCTTGCTCATGCACTGTATTCGCCAGATTTCGCCCCCTCTGATTATTTTCTATTTTCAAAGTTTAAGAAATGGCTTGGTAGTAAAAGATTTGCCAACAGTGAATAGCTGGAGTGTGCAGTTGATGGCTATTTTGCAGAACTCGACGATTCTCACTATAAACAGGGTATCGAAGCTATTGAACATCGCTGGGAAAAGTATATCGAGCTGAAAGGAGACTATGTATAGTTATAAACACCAAAAATTTTGTGTTTTCTTTGTTGGGTCGGTACTTCTAGGACAACCCTCGTATGTTATGTCTAAGTTTCACAACAAAGTTTAGCCATTCTTGATACTACACATACAAACATTCTAAATACAGTATTTTATTCTTCAGGTTAGCTCAACATGAACCGTTCATCCAAAATAAAACTTGGGAAATATCTTATGTACGGTGTGGATATTAGAATACGAACATACTGCAGTCATAAAAAACAAACTTGTGAAGAAGGCTGTGACTTTTCGCTGAGATTGCCATGGGGTAGAAAATAGTTGTTGTTATTCCACAGAGAAGGTGCGTAAAAATAAGACAAAATTCGCCGATATTTCATTCCAAACTATATACAGTAAAACCTCTACATTTGGACACTCTATGTAAAGCTCTTGTATATTATCAAACTTTTTTTTCAATTCAAGAGTTTACAAGAAAAATTGAACGAGTGGGATGGCTCAGGCGGTCTGTGGCCCGCATTCGGGAGGTCCCGGGTTCAAATCCCGCGGCCAACCAATCTGCTTGAGGTTTTCTTCGTGGTTTTCCTCAGTTGCCAAGGTAAATACCGGATTATATATTTAATATCACGACCCAAAGTTCCACCTTAAGTCTAAAAACAATAGTAACATGAAAAATATGTGGTAATAGCGAATGCTATGCCATCTATCTACAGACAATGTAAGCAGTCAGACTGGACGGCACCCTAACGCCATCTGCACGGCACGAAGCAGAAGTTCCGGCTGCCATGCGATGGGGGCCTCTGTGGGCACGTGACGAAGCAAGATGACATTTCCAGGGATGAGACCTAGAAGGCTAACTGTCCGCCTTTCTGTGTGGGGACGGCGGTTGGACTGGACGGCACCCTAACGCCATCTGCACGGCATGAAGCAGGTGGTTACAGGGATGAGACCTAGAAGGCTAACTGTCCGCCTTTATATGGGAGCGGCAGTTGGACGGGACGGCACCCTAATGCTGTCTGCACGGCACGAAGCAGAAGATTCTGTAGCTATGCGCTAGGGTCTCTGTGACACGTGACGGAGCGGGTGGTTACAGAGATGAGACCTAGAAGGCTAACTGTCCACCACATATCGTTCTAAGAGTTATCCACCAACAGATCCGTCGCCATATGACCAAGGAGTTAAAGTGACGTAAAATAAAATAGAAAAAAGAAAAGAAAGATTGTCAAACGTTTTTCAGTATTTGACAAGGTTGGACAAGACGACAAGAACTGGCAAGACTTGATAATGTCATAAATGTGCATTTACACGTTGTCTCTTTGCCAAACTTAACCTCTTCAGAACACATTGCAAAGTAAATTACAATTAGCATCACGATATAACAATTTGCAATGAAATATTGTTCTCTACGTAATATTACATATCAGCCTCACGTATCATAGCCGATGAAGTAAGATTACGATTAAAGGACAGAATGGAAATAATACGACTTGATAGACTAACTACACTATATAACATTATATTATTGTACACTTCGGAAAACTGCCCGGCAATTTCTTCATATGCTGTCACTTTATCTTGTGGTAAACCACGGAGCCCACGACGTACAGACATGGCCACGGCCAGCTTTCGTATAACCTAATTAACTCGCATACGACATCTTGCCCAAGTAGACATTTTTGTTTACGTTTCGCTTTCACTCATGTTGCAATGTAAATAGTCACATTTCATTGGTCAAAGCCATCATTTTCAAATCTTTGACCATTTAGAGCATGTCTTCATTTGCTTTCAAGGCTTTCAAAGACTTCTAAAGTACTGGAAGCAATTTGACCAGAAAAGTTGTGAAGTTGTGTCAAGTCATGGAAACTCTTGTAAAGCACTGAATTTGACAAAACTTTGGTCGTGTATAAGGAGCTTTAGACACCTCATTACTTTGGACATATTTTCTTGGAACCGGACTAACTCCTATATTTTTAATACCTTCCAATAGACCCTGTGTGTTGGACACCCCTGAATCCTGGAAACTGGACACCCCCTATGGTTCTATCTTGGACAATTCCTTAGTTCTATTGTGTATTTCTGCTATGTATGTACCTGTTAGGGTTAATTGAAATTCAACCTATATTTAGAGGTCCACGAAGATGTTCCTGCCACCACTCAAGAAATGCTAGAGAAGGGTTTATCAACTGATGACAAGAATGAAGAAATATCTTCAGATGAAGATGATGCTATTTCTGTTCCTGAAAGTCCAACCATCCATCAACGAGCTCATGAGAGCATTAAGGATTGGAGAATTAGCATTTGCACATGGCCAGCCACAAATGGTTGAGCTTTTATTTGGACTTGAACAAGATATTCAGGAACAGTGGGCATTGTCAAAAATTAAAAATACCAAGCAGTGTCTTTTAACAGACTTTTCCAGAAAGCAGTAGCAATTGGTCAATACATATGTACTGTATTTCAGCTGAATGTGATTTAACATGTACACGTGTAACACAGTACATACGTTATTTTGTGTACAATTGTTGTAGTCTTTTGTACTTGATACAAAAGTTGCTTGGCATTGTGTAGCCTCATTGAATGAAAAAAAAAGAAACAAAGAAAGAAACAAAGAAATTACCCCCTCTTTGTTGGACTCCCCGTTAGATTGGACAATTGTTTATTGGACCGTAGATGTTCCAGGTTAGAGAAATTTTACGGTATATAGTCATGATTTAGCAACCTTTATATATATATATATATAGCCCCCCTTTAACTTGTAAGGTCATATGGGGGTTTTGACTTGAGGAAGAACCGTAGGTTCTTTCTATAGGTTCTTTAACATTGGTTTTTAAATACTTTTTGACATTAAACACCGTCACATTCACTCCCACACGCATACTTCAAGACTCTGTGAAGGTTAGGGAAAGATTCTAATTAAACAAAAATACTCCACTCCAGTCGAAATTAAATTAAAATGAGTTTTTTATTTATGGACGCTCTTTAACTACTGTGGTCCTTAGCGTCCCATTCTATATTGGGCGTGAAAGGCCGGTAATTTTGCTCAGAGGCCTCTTTATAAGGCTTGAGGTACTTTTACGTGCCGTAAATCTACGACACGGGACCACTTTACTTCCCTTCCGAAGGAAGCCCTGCTAAGGATTTTTACGCTCGAAAAAATCCATCGTCCTCCGCCGGGTTTGAACCCGCGACCTCGGGAACTAGAGGCTAGCATGGTAACCACTACACCACGGAGGACGACTACTCCAGTCAAGAATTAAAACCGGGACCTCTGGGTTGAGGGATTTTTTTTCAGGCGTAAAAATCCTTAGCATGGCTTCGTTCGGTCTTTCACGTCCAATATAGAATGGGACGCTAAGGACCACAGCAGTTAAAGAGCGTCCATAAATAAAAGTCAATTTAATTGTCTCTGCGTTGAGAAGCCAGAACTCTGACCACTCGGCTACTAAGGCAGACAGAAAGTGATGTAACTGTAAACCATCAGATTTTTATTTGTTTTGAAGGTATTGCTTAAAATATACCTACATTGCGCACACATACAGCAAACAACTTACACTAAGACATAGCAAAAAAAAAAAAAAAAGAATCGATTATGTTTATAACGGCACGATATCAATACCAAAATATTCTAATAACGCTCACATAACAAAGTTTTGCTTTATTTCCTTTGTACTTATATTGTAATCAAGTTCGTTTGCAGTGCATGCTAAATAATTGTATAAAGAGAGAAAACTTTATCCAGTTAAGATTAACAATCACTCAACTGATATTACATACTTAACAACGGAGTCGATGATTTTCCTTGATGGTCGCAGAGTACATGTATTTTCCAAAGAGATTAACTTGGTGGCCTGGGAGTGCGGAATCTCCACATTCACCAGCCTCACCGTTGTGTATGTCAAGGTTTCCCGTATTATGTGAAAACTATGTAGCTTTTATGTTACGAGGGGCACTATTTATATTTTAAGCCCAATAATTAAAACAAAGTAATTACTGATTGAAAACTGCTTTATTGTTTTTCAAAATATTCTCCTTTATGATCAATACACTTTTGCATCCGTTTGAACCATTTGTCAAAGCATTTATTCCAGTCTTCTTGAGACACCTCCAAAACATGGTTTTTGAAGGCATCAACGGCTTCTTCTGCCAACGTAAATTGTCGTCCACGCAATTTATTCTTGATGTTCGGGAACAAAAAGAAGTCATTGGGTGCCAAATCAGGTCTGTATGGCGGATGACCCGTCAATTCTATTTTTTGAGTCTTCAAATACTCTGTTGTTAGACGAGATGTGTGTGCGCTCGCATTGTCTTGATGAAGAACGATCCTACGGTTCTTGTTGGTTTTCCTTACTTCACCGAAGACTTCCGGCAAACAAATGACTGTGTACCATTCGACATTGACCGTTTTACGTTCCTCTAAAGGCACTGTTGCCACATGGCCAGTTTTGCTGAAAAAGCAGGCGACCATTTGCTTCGAAGTGCTTCGAGTGCGAACAACTTTTGTTGGATTTTCTTCATCTTGAAACAGCCATACAGTCGACTGCTGTTTACGTTCCGGCTCATATGCATAGATCCATTATTCGTCACCTGTTACAATCTTATATACGTCTTTTGAGGCGCCGCATTGTATTTCTTGAACATTTTTGTACACCAATCGACACGAGCATCTTTTAGAGATTGCGTCAAATTATGCGGGATCCAACGAGAGCAAGCCTTTTTCACGGCTAAATAATCATGCAATATTCTATAGATGCTGGTGGAACTAATGCCTAGGGTTGCCTAAATCTCACAATATGTTGCATGACGATCTTTCATTATTAGTTTTTGCACACATCAATGTTTTCTGGCACAACAACTCATTTTGGACGACCTTCACGAACTTCATCATTGAACGAACGGCGGCCACGATTAAATTCGTTATACCAGCGTTTCACAGTGGCAAAGGATGGAGCTTCGTCGCCAAATGTGGAAGTTACTTGATCGATGCACTCTTGTCTTGATAATCCACGTCGAAAGTGGTAATAAATCATTGCACGAACATTTTCACGAGTTGCTTCCATGTTTTTGTTGACACAATTTTCAAGTTAGTGTAAACAAAACAAATGACGCTCTATTGACAAAATGTTTGAAGTAGATTATGGTCAAAAATGTTAAACTTTCCATTGGAAACGTCAGATGGCACCTACAACATTCAGGGTTGCCAAGGCTCAAAATATAAATAGTGCCCCTCGTATTAAATGACCGATAATTGTTCCACCACCAAAGGGTAACTTATAGGCTATGCAGCTTTTCCAGTACTTGGAAGACTATTGGGGGAGAGGAGGCTAGGGAAATTAGACAATCCGCTCATGTTTACATCCTTTTCGTAAATATTAGGGGATTTTGCATCCGTTATTGGGAATAGCTGGAGCTGAAGAAAATTACGATTATAAGGTGTAAAGTAGAGGATACGCCATAAAAATCCCCTAGATCATTGTACAATATTTCACAATGAATGGGGGCGGGAGATAAATGAAATTAATTAAAATGTTTTCCAGTGCTATATAGAGTAAGCCAGATAGTCGTCTTTAGTGAAGAAATTCACAAAGAAAAAATACAGCAGCGCTGTGGAAGAAGTTGACAACTAAACAAGGTTTAAAAGTGGGTCGTATCTCGCTGGGGCACCACATGGAATGGTGATTGTAAATTTCGGGAATTTAGATTAGGTGTCTACAATACCAAACACAACGACGAGGGCGTCTGACCACCAGTTAATTAAAATACCCATTATCTGCTCTGTTAAATTCTTCACCTGAATCGTGAAACTCTCTCTCTCTCTCTCTCAGTATATATTTAGAGAACATGAATTTTACTTTCTCTGCCTTTACCTATAGTATAGTAGGTAAAAGGAAATATTATATTACACCCAAAAATTCCATGTCTGGATTCCACCTGGAATACACGTTTTGAGGTCCCCTAAAATCATTTTTATGTTCTCTACTACTTATCTATAGCCAGTACAGCGACTATAAATGGATCTGTTTGGAGCAAATTCGAGACAGTTTTGTCATGTCAGTTTAGCATTGCAGTTTGTTAGACAGTTTTGTCACGTGTGGTCAGGGAGAGATGCTGCAGGATGTGTGAGATATTGCTTTCCACCCAAAAATATGATATCGAGATTTCACCGGATATACATATTTTGAGACCCCCTGAATACAGAAAAAGCATTTTTAGAAAACGGTCCTCGCGGTGTGTGTGAAAAGCACAAGTCAAAGCCTTTAAGTTCAATATCTTCCAAAGATACGACACGAAGAAACTCAAGAAAGTTGCCCACCCCAAACTACCACTGAAATACCGTATGTCTAAGATATTTTCAAGGCAAATAAAAGGCACATCTTAAATTTTCTGCGTATAGGCTGTGAAGTCCTCTTAATTGTGAATGACTTGTTTTATAACACGAAATCCTCAAGGGACAGAAAAAGAACTTACTTCACAAAAAATGTAGATCTGGTTAAAACACACAGTTTATGTTAAATAATTTTGTAGTATTGACAATTCACAATATAATCTTTATTATTAGTTAGAAATGTCATAATTGTTTATACTTTTTTCAACTGCTGTACCCTAATTGGTTTTTTCTTTTTCCTAATTTTTTCTTTTTCCTCGTGGTCATGCATAGAGAACGGAATTTCAAAGCCATCTCAGAGCGATCCCCTTTTTAAAAATCTGACTATCGCTTAAACCTATTGTAACCGAGCGAGATGGCTCTGAGGTAACGTGTGAGGCTCGCATTCGAGAGGTCCCAGGTTCCATTCCAGTTGTCCGTCCACTCTGATCTTGGGGTATTCATGGTTTTCCCTGATCGGTAGGCGAATACTGGGTGTGGTTTCTCATCTACCACGATATCCTTTCCATCATTTCCCTTTCATTACGCTTCCTTCTCATCTTTCAGGTGTGCTTCCGGGTTTCAAGATGTATGGTGGTGTCGGATAGATGGCGTCGATGCTTTCTCAAGCAAAAGAGTGCTCTCCGAGGACACTAGAGGACACCGAGCTTCTTCGAGCCTGGAACTGTTAGGGACTTCCGCGCATTTTGTGGCCTCTAGCCTCCTGTACCTCCATCACTTCATCTCTTCCTCCTGGGAGGTGGTGGCCACAGTAGAACTATGCAGGTCGCAGTGCACGAGGTGTCCCTTTCCGTTGTATAAGCTATACCTAAACCTATACTGGTTTCACTTTAAGTTCTAAACAAAACCACGTGACAAGAGAGCACCTCATTGGCTGCTGGGCAAACTACAACTTTCCCGTTTAGCATGTTGTCTCTTCCTCTACATGAAACAGTTCGGTTCAGATTGTAACATTTTGTGGTTATTCTCGTGCAGAAAAATTTTAAAAGCCCATTATTGTAACAGTTCAATTTACGAAACAAAACGTGTTTGTTCAGATTCACCTATAACTAAATGAACCGCTATAGCAGAGGGTTTAAGAGGCTCTGTGCAGGCGCTGCAGTTCGTTTCCGGTTTCCAGATGAGCCGCCAGTTCACTCTCTGCAACTGTTAAGAAAATATTACTTTCGAGACTGTCATGGCTGAGAGTCCTCCCTCTGCCACTGTGGTAAACATAAATGCGGTAAATGGAAAGAAGACAATTGTGTTAAATGCTTTTAGCAAGTTCTGTGAAAAGTATCCACCTTTAATCGACAATGAATATGGTTGGCCATTGTTTAGCAATAATTGACCTTCTTTGTTAGTGGTGCAGAATTGTTGCTCGGATAGCTTGGATCGCATTTGTTTTCGTGGTTTTCTAACCTATAGTGTTAATCATTTTCTTACGAGGGCTGTCCCAGAAGTACCCGACCTATCAAAGAAAACACAAAAATGTTGGGGAAAAACTCTTTATTTCTCTACATAGTCTCCTTTCAGCTCGATACACTTTTCCCAGCGATGTTCAATAGCTTCGATACCCTGTTTATAGTGAGAACTGTCGAGTCCTCCAAAATAGACATCAACTGCAAACATCTTCATTGTTGGCAAATCTTTTACCACCAAGCCATTTCTTCAACTTTGGAAACAGAAAATAATCAGAGGGGACTAAGTCTGGCGAATAGGGTGCAGAGGAAGCAATTCGAACTTTAACTCATTTATTTTGGCCACGGCGATAATGGATTTGTGAACTGATGCATTGTCTTGAAGAAACAGAACTTTCTTTTTCGCTAAATGCGGCCGTTTTTTGCTTGATTTCATCATTCAAACGCTGCAATAAGTTTGCATAATACTCGCCATTGATTGCTTCTCCTTTTTGAAAATAATAAATGAAAATCATCCCACGCGCATCCCAAAAAACTGAGTCATGATACTTTGCCTGCAGATGGAATTGCCTTCGCTTTCTATGGAGCCGATTCTCCCCTTTCAACCCATTGTTTTGACTGTTCCTTCGTCTCAGGTGTGTAGTGATGGACCCATGTTTCATCCATGGTTATGAACCGACGCAAAAACTTGGCTTTATTGCAGCAAAATATTGCCGACTGAAACATCCTCACGACGCTGATTTTGTTCCATTGTGAGTGAACGCTGCACCCATCTTGAGCACACCTTTCTCATGTCCAAATTTTCAGTCAGTATGCGATGTACAGCAGCTTTTGATACGCCTACAATGTCTGCTAGCTCGCGCACTTTCAATCGACGGTCATCCAATACCATTTTGTGATTTTCTTCACAATTTCTGGCGTGGTCACCTCATTTGGTCGACCACTGCGATGTTCGTCTTGACAGCTCGCACGGCCTCACTTAAACTGTGCCACACAGAATTTTAGTGTTGTAAACGAAGAAGCAGACTCCCCCAGAGTAGAATCTAGCTCATATTTAATATTAGTTGGACTAAGACCTTTCAAATGAAAGTATTGTATCACATAACGATGGCCAGCTTTATCCTTGTTTACAAATTTGCTGAGAGAGTTCACTATTGATGGCTGCCAAACAATTTGTAAACAACGTAGCATCGTCAAACTTAAGTTTTACAAAGGTGGTACTTTCTACCATAGTCATTTGTTTGAAACAACAACCGCTAAATATACCTCAGGTCGGGTACTTCTGGGACTGCCCTTGTAACTTGTTGACTCATAAAAGATTAAAGCAACAGTGGTATACTGATATTAGTGATTAAAGGAATAACTTCTAAAGCCTGAGGTAAAGAACAGTTTAATCCAGTACCTTTAATCACAGATGTCGAACTGTTCAGGTACAACTTTTATTTGTCTACTCTTAGTATTATGTGTTAGAAGTTTAGGATGTAAGGCAAAATATAGGAATAAGACATAGTGTTTAAAACCTAAGGTACTCAGTTCCCGTCATCTTCTACACGGTGCTGCCATGTGCTCGGCGGAGTGATACATAAAGTTTTGTTTACTTCTCCTTTCAACTTATAGTGAAAAATGTATAGTGCATTTCCCTTGCACGATAATGTAACAAAATAATTTCTGCAAAATGTTTATCTCGTTAACATCTGCAAATAGAAGAATAAACCTTTGTAACAATAATCTGTGAAGAGAGGGTAGAGAAAGGAAGGTAGAATTTTTGACAAATAATAGCCACATTTTCCACAAATTTATTCTTCTAATTTCTTGAAATATTTCGTGCGGTATTTAATAATGATCTATTGTCAAAATCTTCATTTCTGATATAATACAAATGTATACTGTGATTAACATGTAGTGGATAGAAAAAATTGTGATGTGACACACTCACACGACGTTCTCTGCTCGTTACTACTTCACGTAATCCGTTTTATTTTTAAGTATTAATGTAAAAAGTTTCTCCTCTACTCAATTCACGATATATTTTTACTTTCTCTACTACGTATAGTAAGTAGGGGAAGTATTGTATTCCACCCAAAAATTCGATATCGAGATTTCACCGGAAATACATGTTTTGAGACCCCCTGAATCTAAAACAAGCATTTTTAGAAACATATCCGTGTGTGTGTCTGTGTGTGTATGTGTCTGTGTGCGTGTGTGTTTGTGTGTGTGTCTGTGAACAGCATAACTCAGAAACGAACAGTTGGATAATCACCAAACTTGGTATTTAGGTTCAGTATCTTCCAGAGATGCGACACGAAGGTTTTCAAGAAAATCCCCCCACCCCAGATTACATTTTTGGAATATTTTAATTTTCTCAAACATGATTCTAACGATTTTTATTAATATATCATATGTTTAAGACATTTTCATGACAAATGAAATGTATATCTCGAATTTTCTGGGAATGTCTTCAAATGTATTCTTCATTGTGAACGACTTTTGCATAACTGGTAAACCATAAGAGATAGATAAAACTTTACTAGACAAAAAATGTAGATCGCGTTAAAATACACAATTTGTGTCATATACATTTTTTTTGTTGAGTGAACCATTTTCGAGACATTGCTTGTTATTACCTTAAATCTTTCAATACTTATTTTCTCAAATGGGAATTCGTTATTCATTTTTTTTGTCTTGGATATGCAAAGAGTATTAATCTGTGGCAAAGAGAATGGTGCTGCACATAGCAACCAGCTATTAAGAGATGTGTCAATTCTTAAAGGCTACTGTATTTCTATATTGCCCTTGCAAATACAAAACAAGGGGAACATAGTACGCCTTAAGCGATAGTCAAATATTTTTTGAACTGGTGCTATGTGTAAAATGTAATTCTCTTTGCATGTCAAAAGATCGTTTCTGCAAATGTTTATCTCGATTAATATGAAATAGATGGAGAATAAGAGTTTGTAAAAATAGTTTAGACAAGAGTAGAGAAAGCCATGTGAGTGTAACACATCAGATTTTTAACTAGAAGTAATCCCAAATTAAGCAATATCAGTTTTTGTTACTAAAGGACTCATGTGGGGAAAAATAAGAATCACGTAGATGTCACGTGATAGTTCAACTTGGGATGTAATTTGATATATGTATATTTCAATAAACTCTACATTTTTGTGTATCAAACTTTTGTTTATCTTTTACGGTTTACCAGTTGTACAGAATCATAAAAATTGAATCAGAATGAAGAGGACCTAACAGACAATTCACGATACACACACTTTTACTTTCTCTACTATGTACTATCTTTCAAGAAAGTAAATGCATTTTTTCGCGGGTCAGTATCACTCAGGCGTTCCGTGAGTACGGGGTATGAAAACTAAATCGACCGTGGTCGTAGATGTATACTGTCGTGGTCGCCATTTTAACTGTCACTCACTTCGAAGATTTCTATGGCTATATTAACCCAGTATGACAAAACATGGACTAAATGTCACAAAACAAGTTGCAATTCTCTTGCTGCTGAGCAAGTGAGTTATTTTGTAGGAGTTGTATTGTAGTTCAACTGTTCGTTGCAACCGCACGTATAGTACCCGCCGGTAGCCTTCGCCCCAAATGTACTTTCCGGTGGCCTTTGCCCCAAATGTTTAAAAAATATTAACTTTGTAATTTTTACTGTTTCTTTAAATATTTATATTTATATTTGCCTCGGCTGCGTCAGTATTATTGTTAGAGACATGTTTCTCTTTGCAGGGTTGTGGTACAACTGAAGAATGTAGGCTTACACAGATTATAATTTTACTTCACTCCTTTTATTAATGCTTGACACGATTTAAATAACACTTCACTGATATAGGCGGCGCCGTGGCCGAGTGGTTAGACCGCTCGCCTCCCACCTAGGCGGCCCGGGTTCAATCCCAGGGACCTGCATGTGGGATTTGTGGTGGACGAAGCGGCGTCTGGGCGGGTTTTCTCCGGGTTCTCCGGTTTCCCCCGCCATTCATTCCACCAACTGCTCCATCATCACCTTTCCTTTCATCCATTTTCACCAACATTTCGTTTCCTCTACTTCCTTCATCCCATACCAGGCATCGGGCTGATCACCCATCCTGGATGCTCTATCTGATCCATGAGTATCTGCTCCTCGACGGGCCTCTGACCCCAGGCACCCGCTTGTAAGTCCTGGGGGGTGTAAGTCCTACATAAGAGGAGGGTAAACAGATAATGAATGAATGAATGAAATTCACTGATATAGAGGGAGAGAGAGAGCTGTGAGATTTGTTTTTTATTAAATACTTGCACTTTTTAACACGTAAAACTATTTTTGTCTCACACGAATACGTATTAAATTTCTCGAGGACGTATCTAGCGTCCGGTTAGAAACGCTGTTTACAAGCAACGCGTCCAGTTATGAGCACTGTCTACAAGCAACTGAACTCTGAATTTGAAAATTTTTCTATATTTCAGTTTCTGATTGGCTAATCCTAATCCAATATAATACCTTCATTTAACTAAAGCTTTTTCTGGTTGTTGATTGGCTATTTTATGAACTGTCACAAAAATTACATTATTGTTGCTCCAAGAATGACTAGTAGCATTATTACCATTCTTACTCATTATTGTCTCAAGGTTACCTCATTGTTACCTCATTGTTAGCAACCTTTAACCTATTATTCTCACAGCTCCTACATTATTAAATTACGTAATACATTCACATAACATTATTACACATGTATACAATAATATAAACATATACAATGACTGTAATATACACTTTTTATATATTGTTACGTACACATATTGCTTTAAGGCGGGCTGTTATTGAATTTATATATTATATAATTAGACTGAAATCATTTAAGTGTTAAAAATACTGCCTCAGTTTTCAATTCGTTGTTTCGACAAGTTACTTGTTCCAGAAATGTTTCAGAAATTAATTTATTTCTTCATACATGGCATGACCTCAGTTATGAAATAGCAATTGTTTAGTTTGCTTTTTAATCACCATTATCCTCAGCTATCGCTTTCTTTTTGTTATTTATAATAAGTTGAGTAACTATATTGTAACTAGCAGTTACACAGAATATACCTTTTCAGTTGTATGCATTATACTCCATCGAATTATACACAGTTATGTTTGCAGCTATAAGTTTGCTTTTCTTAAGATGAGAATTTATCAGTTTCTTATTATTTTATGTATTAGCTTATTGCTGTGATCAGACGTGTTGTATACAGCATTTAGAAGTTGATTCCTTCAGAACTATCATTGAACCTCCTGGCATTTTCTTCGAAATCATGTAGTAATAACATGGCTGCAAGAGAACTGTAAATTGTTTATTACTGCGTGTTACAAGGTGAAAAAGTTGGAATAAAAAGTGTGACCACATGCTGGGGTTTGTAACAACGTGCGTTTTACTAATGAGCTACGACAGCAGATGTTAGTATGTGGGTTATATATAACATAGATGTTCTATTAAAATCATCATTCCACGTGTTTTCCGTTTTCTTGCCAATGGCATGTAGTTAATAGCTCAGCAACGAGAGAATTGTAACTTGATTTGTGATATTTAGTCCATGTTTTGTCATACTGGGTTAATATAGCCATAGAAATCTTCGAAGTGAGTGACAGTTAAAATGGCGACCACGACAGTATACATCTACGACCACGGTCGATTTAGTTTTCATACCCCGTACTCACGGAACGCCTGAATGATACTGACGCGCGAAAAGTGTACATTTACTTTCTTGAAAGATAGTACATAGTAGGTGAGGAAGCAGCGCCGTATTTAGAGGGGGGTTTTAGGGTTGAACCCCCCCCCCCGAAACTTCTGACAGGTTTATTTATTTAAATTCATATCAAATCAATATGGGATAATGTCGTTAGATAACAGTAGGTCTACTGCTAGTAGCACATTTACAAGAAAAAGGGAAACTTAATATTGTCACCTTACATAGGTAAGGTGACCATATATCCTGGTTTTCGAAGCAGTCTCAATGTTTTGTGCTGTAAAGCGGAATATCTTCATTCTGGTGAGCTTTTCCTGTCTCTATAATGTCTCCAAGCAATTTTCTTATCTACGTAACGTCTATTTACTATGGAGTAGGTACATGGTAACTGTGTGGGATACTGTTAAGTTTAGATCTAGTTATGGAAAACCCTTTCCGATTTTTTTTTCTGGGTACGGGCATGTGCGGAAGACATTGCATGCCACCCAAAAATTCTATGCCGAGATTTCACCTTAAATACGTGTTTTCAGGCGCCCTGAATCCAACTAAAGCATTTTTAGAAAATGGTACGCACGCGCGCGTGTGTCTGTGAACATCATAACTAAAAAACGAAAAGTCAGATAAATACCAAACTATGTATTTAAGTTCAGTACCCTCCAAAGATACGAGACGAAGCTTTTCAAGAAAATATCCCACCCCAAACCACCCTTTACATGGAATATTTTTTTCGAAATTTTTATTTTCTAAAAAATGCCTATAACGATTTTGATTAAAGCACCATATATTAAAGGTACTTACATAAATAAAATTTATATATTGATTCTTCTGGGAATAGCCCGTGAAGTCCTCTTCGTTCAGAAAGAATTTTGTATAATAAACGTTAAGCGATAGATGAGAACGTAATACACAAAAATTGTAGATCTCTTAAAAACACACAGTTTATTTCAAAAAACTTTTTCGTAGCATCAGCCACTTCAAGATATCCGTTATTAATGGTTCGAATTGCTCAATACTTAGCCATTCTTTTAAAGCCCTGTCAATATTCAGTTGTCTCTCGCTTTTATATCGAAAAAGTATGGAGTTTTAAGATCACCATATAGTGTCCAGTTGTAAAATATTTGACTATCGCTGTTCCCTTTATATATAACGAAGTGTGTAATGTAGGTATTTCCGGAAATGTTGATCTCGATTATAGAAAAAAAAATCTGATATCTTACACTCTTGTACAAACTATTTTTACAAACGCTTATTCTCCATATGCTTCATGTTAATCGAGATATCGAGATGTTAATCTTATTGCTAATTTTCTTGTAGATGCAAGGGGAATTGGTAGGCTTTAAGCGATAGTCAAATATTTTAAGAGCTGGTTGCTATGTGGAGTATTCCATTCTCTTTGCATTAGCAGGACAAAAAAAATGAATAACGAATTTGAGAAAGAGTATAAGTATTGGAAAATTTAAGGGAATAACAAGCAATATCTCGAAAATGGTTCACCCAACAAAAAAACGTATATGATATAAATTGTGTATTTTAACGCGATCTACCTTTTTTGTGCACTAAAATTTTGTCTATCTTTTATGGTTTACCAGTTATGCAAAAGTCGTTCACAATGAAGAATACCTTTGGAGACATTCCCAGAAAATTCGAGTTATACATTTCATTTGCCATGAAAATATCTTAAACATATGATATTTTAATCAAAATCGTTAGAGCCATTTTTGAGAAAATTAAAATTTTCGAAAAATGTTCCATGTAAAGGGTAGTCTGGGGTGGGAGGATTTTCATGAGTTATGCTGTTCACAGACACACACACGGATATGTTTCCAAAAATGCTTTTTTGGATTCAGTGGGTCTCAAAACATGTATTTCCGGTGAAATCTCGGTATCGAATTTTTGGGTGGAATACAATACTTCCCCTACTTACTATACGTAGTAGAGAAAGTACTTCATAATGTTATCTGCTTTTATATATTCATTTTTGTATGGTTATATTTACCCATACTGAAGCTTAGCGCCCTCAGTGCTAACAGACATCTATTTATAATATAAATAGCAATGTTCACTCTTCCCCTTGCTTATAACTAAGTCTGTTGATTAATTTAAAACTGTTTCTGAGCAAAACTTTATCGTGACTAAGAAGAAAGGGATAACATGTGACTGTTACACATAAGATTCTCTGTACTACAGCAGCATTTACCACATAGTAGAAAGTTGATGTTTCTGGATGTTTGTGGACCTGTTAGGAGCGTTCTGTAATGGAATGTGAACATGTTGATGACTTTACATTTTATTATAAAAAATACGACATACCTACAGACTACAATGCAGTTGAGATCGAAACAACAAATAAATAAACAAATAAATAAATAGATGTATGCGACGAAACCTGAGACGTGTGCATCACAGCGAGATGATGTTCACCCGAGAGTTGATCTCAGTACCACCTCGGCGGCTTCCTGAGTCTTACACCTGCAACATACACACATACACTTGTTGCATCTAGTATTACTTATCGATTAGTATGCGATATCCGCATAAGGAGTGTGACAAATGTGCGAGCGGCGCTCAGGTATCAAACTGTTTCCATGGCAACCAAGTTGAGAATTACTACACACTGTTAGTCCTGCTTAGTATGCAAACCTCACATGTATTCCAAACGTACAGGAAATAACTGCATTGTATTAGATGTTTCCATGGCAACCAAGTTGCAAAATACTACACACCGTTCATCCTGCTTACTATGGAAACAGTACATGTTATATTCCAAATGTACAGGAAATAACTGCATTGTATTAGCTGTTTCCATGGCAACCAAGTTGCAAAATACTACACACCGTTCATCATGCTTACTATGGAAACAGTACATGTTATATTCCAAATGTACAGGAAATAACTGCATTGTATTAGCTGTTTCCATGGCAACCAAGTTGCAAAATACTACACACCGTTCATCCTGCTTACTATGGAAACAGTACATGTTATATTCCAAATGTACAGGAAATAACTCATTGCATTGACTGTTTTCATGGTAACCAAGTTGAGAATTACTACCCGTTTTTCGTGTTGTTACCAGGGAAATAGTACATGTTGTTTATATATATATACATATATTCCAAATATACAGGAAATAGCTGTCATGTATTAACTGTATCAAGGTAACTAAATTGGTAACCAAATGGAAAATAATTATTGCTATGTACACACTTTTCGTCCTGGTTGTTATGGAAACAGTACATATTGTTATATTTCTGATATACAGGAAATAGCTGCACTATATTAACTCTTTTCATAGTAACGAAGTTAGGATTTACTATATACGTTCGTCCTGATTATTATGGAAACGGTATATATTGTTATATTCCTGATGTACAGGAAACAACTGCACTATATTAACTCTTTCCATGGTAACCAAGCTGGGATTTACTACATACTTTACCCCTGATTATTATGGAAACAGTACATATTGTTATATTTCTGATCTACAGTAAACAACTGTACTATATTAACGCTTTTCATGGTAACCAAGTTGGGATTTACTACATACTTTTCGTTCTGATTATTATGGAAACGGTACATATTGTTATATTTCTCATCTACAGGAAACAACTGCACTATATTAACTCTTTTCATGGTAACCAAGTTGGAATTTACTACATACTTTTTGCTCTGATTATTGTGAGAACAGTACATATTGTTATATTTCTGATCTACAGGAAACAACTGCACTATATTAACTCTTTTCATGGTAACCAAGTTGGAATTTACTACATACTTTTTGCCCTGATTATTATGAGAACAGTACATATTGTTATATTTCTGATCTACAGGAAACAACTGTACTATATTAACTCTTTTCATGGTAACCAAGTTGGGATTTAATACATACTTTTTGCTCTGATTATTATGAGAACAGTACATATTGTTATATTTCTGATCTACAGGAAACAACTGTACTATATTAACTCTTTTCATGGTAACCAAGTTGGGATTTAATACATACTTTTTGCTCTGATTATTATGAGAACAGTACATATTGTTATATTTCTGATCTACAGGAAACAACTGTACTATATTAACTCTTTTCATGGTAACCAAGTTGGAATTTACTACATACTTTTTGCCCTGATTATTATGAGAACAGTACATATTGTTATATTTCTGATCTACAGGAAACAACTGTACTATATTAACTCTTTTCATGGTAACCAAGTTGGGATTTAATACATACTTTTTGCCCTGATTATTATGAGAACAGTACATATTGTTATATTTCTGATCTACAGGAAACAACTGTACTATATTAACTCTTTTCATGGTAACCAAGTTGGAATTTAATACATACTTTTTGCCCTGATTATTGTGAGAACAGTACATATTGTTATATTTCTGATCTACAGGAAACAACTGTACTATATTAACTCTTTTCATGGTAACCAAGTTGGAATTTAATACATACTTTTTGCTCTGATTATTATGAGAACAGTACATATTGTTATATTTCTGATCTACAGGAAACAACTGCACTATATTAACTCTTTTCATGGTAACCAAGTTGGAATTTACTACATACTTTTTGCCCTGATTATTATGGAAACAGTACATATTGTTATATTTCTGATCTACAGGAAACAACTGCACTATATTAACTCTTTTCATGGTAACCAAGTTGGAATTTACTACATACTTTTTGCCCTGATTATTATGGAAACAGTACATATTGTTATATTTCTGATCTACAGGAAACAACTGCACTATATTAACTCTTTTCATGGTAACCAAGTTGGAATTTACTACATACTTTTTGCCCTGATTATTATGGAAACAGTACATATTGTTATATTTCTGATCTACAGGAAACAACTGCACTATATTAACTCTTTTCATGGTAACCAAGTTGGAATTTACTACATACTTTTTGCCCTGATTATTATGAGAACAGTACATATTGTTATATTTCTGATCTACAGGAAACAACTGCACTATATTAACTCTTTTCATGGTAACCAAGTTGGAATTTACTACATACTTTTTGCCCTGATTATTATGGAAACAGTACATATTGTTATATTTCTGATCTACAGGAAACAACTGCACTATATTAACTCTTTTCATGGTAACCAAGTTGGAATTTACTACATACTTTTTGCCCTGATTATTATGGAAACAGTACATATTGTTATATTTCTGATCTACAGGAAACAACTGCACTATATTAACTCTTTTCATGGTAACCAAGTTGGAATTTACTACATACTTTTTGCCCTGATTATTATGGAAACAGTACATATTGTTATATTTCTGATCTACAGGAAACAACTGCACTATATTAACTCTTTTCATGGTAACCAAGTTGGAATTTACTACATACTTTTTGCTCTGATTATTATGAGAACAGTACATATTGTTATATTTCTGATCTACAGGAAACAACTGCACTATATTAACGCTTTTCAGGGTAACCAAGTTGGGATTTAATACATACTTTTTGCTCTGATTATTATGAGAACAGTACATATTGTTATATTTCTGATCTACAGGAAACAACTGTACTATATTAACTCTTTTCATGGTAACCAAGTTGGGATTTAATACATACTTTTTGCTCTGATTATTATGAGAACAGTACATATTGTTATATTTCTGATCTACAGGAAACAACTGTACTATATTAACTCTTTTCATGGTAACCAAGTTGGGATTTAATACATACTTTTTGCTCTGATTATTATGAGAACAGTACATATTGTTATATTTCTGATCTACAGGAAACAACTGTACTATATTAACTCTTTTCATGGTAACCAAGTTGGGATTTACTACATACTTTTTGCCCTGATTATTATGAGAACAGTACATATTGTTATATTTCTGATCTACAGGAAACAACTGCACTATATTAACTCTTTTCATGGTAACCAAGTTGGGATTTAATACATACTTTTTGCCCTGATTATTATGGAAACAGTACATATTGTTATATTTCTGATCTACAGGAAACAACTGCACTATATTAACGCTTTTCATGGTAACCAAGTTGGGATTTACTACATACTTTTTGCCCTGATTATTGTGAGAACAGTACATATTGTTATATTTCTGATCTACAGGAAACAACTGTACTATATTAACTCTTTTCATGGTAACCAAGTTGGGATTTACTACATACTTTTTGCCCTGATTATTATGGAAACAGTACATATTGTTATATTCCTGATGTACAGTAAACAACTGTACTATATTAACTCTTTTCATGGTAACCAAGTTGGAATTTACTACATACTTTTTGCCCTGATTATTATGAGAACAGTACATATTGTTATATTTCTGATCTACAGGAAACAACTGCACTATATTAACGCTTTTCAGGGTAACCAAGTTGGGATTTAATACATACATTTTGCCCTGATTATTATGGAAACAGTACATATTGTTATATTTCTGATCTACAGGAAACAACTGTACTATATTAACTCTTTTCATGGTAACCAAGTTGGGATTTAATACATACTTTTTGCCCTAATTATTATGGAAACAGTACATATTGTTATATTTCTGATCTACAGGAAACAACTGTACTATATTAACTCTTTTCATGGTAACCAAGTTGGGATTTAATACATACTTTTTGCCCTGATTATTATGGAAACAGTACATATTGTTATATTTCTGATCTACAGGAAACAACTGTACTATATTAACTCTTTTCATGGTAACCAAGTTGGGATTTAATACATACATTTTGCCCTGATTATTATGGAAACAGTACATATTGTTATATTTCTGATCTACAGGAAACAACTGTACTATATTAAGGCTTTTCATGGTAACCAAGTTGGGATTTACTACATACGTTTCGTTCTGATTATTATGGAAACGGTACATATTGTTATATTTCTCATCTACAGGAAACAACTGCACTATATTAACTCTTTTCATTTTAAACATGTTGGGATTTACTACATACTTTTTGTTCTGATTATTATGGAAACGGTACATATTGTTATATTTCTGATCTACAGGAAAAAACTGCACTATATTAACTCTTTTCATGGTAACCAAGTTGGGATTTACTACATACTTTACGCCCTGAAACAGTAAATATTGTTATATTCTTGATGTACAGGAAACAACTGCAGTATATTTACTCTTTCCATCGTAACCGAGTTGAGAATTACTGCACACTATTCGACCTGGTTATTATGGAAACAGTAAATATTGTTATATTGTTGATATACAGGAAACAACTGCACTATATTTACTCTTTCCTTCGTAACCGAGTTGGGAATTACTGCACACTATTCGACCTGGTTATTATGGAAACAGTAAATATTGTTATATTGTTGATATACAGGAAACAACTGCACTATATTTACTCTTTCCATCGTAACCAAGTTGAGAATTACTGCACACTATTCGACCTGGTTATTATGGAAACAGTAAATATTGTTATATTGTTGATATACAGGAAACAACTGCACTATATTTACTCTTTCCTTCGTAACCGAGTTGGGATTTACTGCACACTATTCGACCTGGTTATTATGGAAACAGTAAATATTGTTATATTGTTGATATACAGGAAACAACTGCACTATATTTACTCTTTCCTTCGTAACCGAGTTGAGAATTACTGCACACTATTCGACCTGGTTATTATGGAAACAGTAAATATTGTTATATTGTTGATATACAGGAAACAACTGCACTATATTTACTCTTTCCTTCGTAACCGAGTTGGGAATTACTGCACACTATTCGACCTGGTTATTATGGAAACAGTAAATATTGTTATATTTCTGATCTACAGGAAACAACTGCACTATATTAACACTTTTCATGGTAACCAAGTTGGGATTTACTACATACCTTTCATCCCGATTATTATGGAAACAGTAAATATTGTTATATTTCTGAACTACAGGAAACAACTGCACTATATTAACGCTTTTCATGGTAACCAAATTGGGATTTACTACATACCTTTTGCCCTGATTATTATGGAAACAGTAAATATTGTTATATTTCTGAACTACAGGAAACAACTGCACTATATTAACGCTTTTCATGGTAACCAAGTTGGGATTTACTACATACGTTTTGCCCTGATTATTATGGAAACAGTACATATTGTTATATTTCTGACCTACAGGTAACAACTGTACTATATTAACGCTTTTCATCGTAACCAAGTTGAGAATTATTACATACTTTTCGTCCTGATTATTACGGAAACAGTAAATGTTGTATTCCTGATGTACAGGAAACAACGGCACTATATTAACTGATTCCATGGTAACCAAGTTGAGAATTATTACATACTTTTCGCCCTGGTTATTATGGAAACAGGAAATATTGTTATATTCCTGATGTACAGGAAACAACGGCACTATATAAACTGTTTCCATGCTAACCAAGTTGAGAATTACTGAACACCTTTCGTCCTAATTATTATGGAAACGGTACATATTGTTATATTTCTGATGTAAAGTAAACAAATGCACTATATTAACTCTTTTCATGGTAACCAAGCTGGGATTTACTACATACTTTTGTCCTGATTATTATGGAAACAGTACATATTGTTATATTCCTGATGTACAGGAAACAACGGCACTATATAAACTGTTTACATGCTAACCAAGTTGAGAATTACTGCACACCTTTCGTCCTAATTATTATGGAAACGGTACATATTGTTGTATTCCTGATGTATAGGACACAACTGCACTATATTAACTATTTCCATGGTAACCAAGCTGGGATTTACTACATACTTTTCGTGCTGATTATTATGGAAACGGTAGCTATATTATATTCCTGATGTACAGGAAACAATGGCACTATATTAACTGTTTCCATGGTAACCAAGTTGTGTATTATTACATACTTTTTGTCCTGATTATTATGGAAACAGTAAATATTGTTATATTCCTGATGTATGGGAAACAAAGGCACTATATTAACTGTTTCCATGGTAACCAAGTTGAGAATTATTACATACTTTTCGTCCTGATTATTATGGAAACGGTACATATAGTTATATTTCTGATGTATAGGAAACAATGGCACTATATTAGCTGTTACCATGGTAACCAAGTTAGAATTATTACATACTTTTCGTCCTGATTATTATGGAAACGGTACATATAGTTATATTTCTGATGTATAGGAAACAATGGCACTATATTAACTGTTTCCATGGTAACCAAGTTGAGAATTATTACATACTTTTCGTCCTGATTATTATGGAAACGGTACATATAGTTATATTTCTGATGTATAGGAAACAATGGCACTATATTATATTGGTTCATGGTAACCAAGTTGAGAATTATTACATACTTTTCGTCCTGATTATTATGGAAACGGTACATATAGTTATATTTCTGATGTATAGGAAACAATGGCACTATATTAGCTGTTACCATGGTAACCAAGTTAGAATTATTACATACTTTTCGTCCTGATTATTATGGAGACGGTACATATGGTTATATTTCTGATGTACAGGAAACAAAGGCACTATATTAACTGTTTCCACGGTAACCAAGTTGAGAATTATTACATACTTTTCTACCTGAATATTATGGAAATCGGTTACTATAGAGGCAGTACATGTTGTTATATTTGTAATATATTGCAAAGAGCTGTGCTTCATTAACCGTCTCCATAGTAACCATGTCGAGAATTGTTCACATTTCCCCCACCCTTTTCTTGTGTTTAGAATATTATGTTTATTAGCTACGAATGATTACAGATAACCAATGAAATGAATCTAGCTCGGAGGCCATCCGTGTCTGGACTCATTTGGGAGAGTACTGACCTGGGGAAGAGTTTGTCACAGTCCATGTGTGTCGTTTCTCTGGATGTCTCGCCGACCAGCAGCTCCAACGTGTTCTCTAGGGGGAAGTCGCCCATCGCCAGGCGTAGGCCCACACTGCACACACAATTACCACGGTATATAATCGTGATATACACACGTTACTTTATGTGCCCTCACAAATTTTCCTTTATATTACATATTCTCACACGTTAGATTACATAACCTTACATGACCTCTTGGCGTCCTCCGTGGTGTAGTGGTTACCATGCTAGCCTCTAGTTCCCAAGGTCGCGGGTTCAAACCCGGCGGAGGGCGATGGATTTTTTCGGGCGTAAAAATCCTTAGCCTAGCTTCCTTCGGAAGGGAAGTAAAGCCGGTGGTCCAATGTCGTAGATTTACGGCACGTAAAAGAACCTCAAGCCAGATAAAGAGGCCTCTCAACAAAATTACCGGTCTTTCACGCCCAATATAGAATGGGACGCTAAGGATCACAGCAGTTAAAGAGCGTCCATAAATAAAACTCAATGTTTTCTAACGTGACCTCACAGAATTACTTTGTTACAGATTACGTTACCTCATGTGATCTCAGGTCATGACTATATACTGCTCACGTTATCTCACATGCCGGAATAAAAAGACTTTTGCAGTTAAAACTAGCTCACGTTACCTCACGTGACCTACAAATTAGACCATTTTACGAATTAGGTAACTTTATGTGACATTAAATATAAGACCATGATACAACTCGCGTTACCTCATGTGACTAACCCTTTATGCATATTACTTTATTCCGCGTTACCTCACATGACCTCACAAATGGAACGTGATACAGATTACGTTACCTCACATGACCTCACAACTTGTCCGCGATATAGATTACCTTAATTCATGTCAGCTCACAACTAGACCGTTATACAGCTCACGTTACCTGTTTATCCTGGCCAGGAAACCGTACGGTCCCCGGAGTCCTGCTGACTTGTCCAGGTTGCGGCAGTACAGGGTCCACACACAGTCTAGCACGTTGCTCCCGTCTCGGTACGCGCGCCCGAGGTTGAGAACCGCTCGCAGTGATCCGTTGATGAACTCCATGATGTCGTAGAGGATTCCTCTGTCTTCCTTCTCGATGTCCTTCTGCCTGTCCCCGGGGTCCTATGAACACGACGGGATGCAATGAGTACTGTGCAGTTACTGGGAGCTAATAGATGTCTCAAATTAGATAAGATAGGGCCTACAAAGAAACAGGGACATACCTGCATCTCGTGGCAAAAAGACACCCTAGGGACAGCAGCTTAGAACCCCACAGAGGAACAAGGCACACAGACATACAGGGGCCTACAGACGGCCAGGGACCTACCTGTACCTGAGGAACCTCCTCCGGCAGCATGAACAGTGCACTAAGGGTCAGGACGCACAAGGGCCTATAGAGAGCCAGAGACCTACCTGTACCTGAGGAACCTCCTCCGGCAGCATGAACAGTGCACTAAGGGTCAGAACGCACAAGGGCCTATAGAGAGCCAGAGACCTACCTGCAACTGACGAACCTCCTCCGTCAGCATGAACAGTGCACTAAGGGTCAGGACACACAAGGGCCTATAGAGAGCCAGGGACCTACCTGTTCCCGAGGAACCTCCTCCGGCAGCATGAACGGTGCACTAATGGTCAGGACACACAAGGGCCTATAGAGAGCCAGAGACCTACCTGCAACTGACGAACCTCCTCCGTCAGCATGAACAGTGCACTAAGGGTCAGGACACACAAGGGCCTATAGAGAGCCAGAGACCTACCTGCAACTGACAAAGTTTCTGCGCCAGTATAAAGAGTGCACTGAGGGCCAGGACACACAAGGGCCTATAGAGAGCCAAAGACCTACCTGCAACTGACAAAGTTTCTGCGCCAGTATGAAGAGTACACTGAGGACCAGGACACACAAGGGCCTATAGAGAGCCAGAGACCTACCTGCAACTGACGAACCTCCTCCAGCAGTATGAACAGTGCACTAAGGGTCAGGACACACAAGGGCCTATAGAGAGCTAGAGACCTACCTGCAACTGACGAACCTCCTCCGGCAGCATGAACTAAGGGTCAGGACACACAAGGGCCTATAGAGAGCCAGATACCTACCTGCAACTGACGAACCTCCTCCAGGAGCATGAATAGCGCACTAAGGATCAGGACACACAAGGGCCTATAGAGAGCCAGAGACCTACCTGCAACTGACGAACCTCCTCCAGTAGCATGAATAGCGCACTAAGAGTCAGGACACGAGGGCCTGTAAAGGGCCAGAGACCTACCTGCAACTAACAAAGTTTCTGCGCCAGTATGAAGAGTGCACTGAGGGCCAGGACACAAGGGCTTGTAAAGGGCCAGAGACCTCTTGTAGCTGACAAAGCTCCTCTGAGATGTAGCACAAAAGGGCCTATAAAGAGCCAGGGACGTACCTGCAGCTGACGAACCTTCTCCGCCAGCATCAAAAGTGTACTGAGGTCTAGGACACAAGGGCCTATAGAGGACCATGGACCTACCTGCAACTGGCGAACCTCCTCCGGCGGCATGAAGAGCGCACCAAGGGCCAAGACCTCAGGGTCCTGCATCATCTCCCTGGCGGTGACGTTGTCCTCCTGCCAAGCTATCTGTTGCACGTTCCTCAGCAACAAGAGGTCGAACGCGAGAAGCCCGAACGAAGCCAGACTGTTGCTCTGCACGATATTGGGTGTCCCGTTCCTGCTCTGGTATATCTGTTTCAACTTGTCCACCAGGAGACTGGAGTTACCCTCTGCTAGGGATCTGTTGAGGGCCTGCACCACCTCCAGTAGCTCCCGCCCTGTCCCTGAGTCTCCCTGAACCAGGTCCTCGTCACTAGAGATCCAGTTGTACAGATCCTGCAGTTTATGCTGCAAGAAGTTGGCTATAGGGTTCTCGGAGTACTCGGGTTCCTCTCCGTCGTATTGCTCTGGCCCTTTGTACAAGTAATCCTCGTGTTCCGTCTCCCAGGGTAACTGCCCGTCTTCAGGTTGTCCATGATGGTCGCGGTCGTGCGGGTATTCGAAGTACTGCGAGAAGAAATGTTCGTCCTCTGACTCCACCTTCTCCAGCTGGTTTCGGTGCTCGTGCACGCTGTCTGGAAAGACTTCGTCATCTTCTGGAGGAAGGAAAGTGTTCTTATAGCCTTGGATAAGCACAGGTTCCTTCTTCTGCAGGATGCTCGGATGTTCCGGATGCATGAACACACTCTCTCCTTCTGGGAGCATCTCTAGGTCCATTCTCTTTAATTTGTTACGTTCTTCAGGGTGTACAAAGGCGTTATTTCTATCCCCTATCATCGGCAGGGGAGCCCCTAGGTGTTCTGGATGCATGAATACGTTGTCGGTCATTTTCACCATTACTGCGTCTGTTTTCTTTAGTTTATGTATTTCTTCTGGGTGTACGAAGGCGTTTACCTCGTCTCGGACCATAGTCATGGGGCCCTCTAGGTGTTCTGGACGCATGAATACACTCTCACTCTTCTGGGCCACCACTGGGTCCGTCCTTTTTAGTTTGTTTCGCTCTTCGGGGTGCACAAAGACGTTTTCTCCACCTCGGATCATCGTCAGCGGACGCTCCAGATGTTCCGGTTGCACGAATACGCCTTCACCGTTATGAACCACCACTTTATCTACCTTCTTCAATTTGTTTCGCTCTTCAGGTTGCACAAAGACGTTCTCTCCACCTCCGACCGAAGACGATAGATCTTTCCTGCGTTCCGAGTTCACGAACATGCTCTCGATAGGTTGTGGAGAAACTGGTTCCTTATTTTGCTGGTCTTGCTGAGGCTCTGGAGGCGGCAGCGCACTCGGGTCTGTTTCGTTCAGTTTGTTTCTTTGTTGTGTGTTGATGTTGGTGTCCTCGCTGTCGCGGACCGATGCTAGCATACCTTCCCTGTGTTCTGGCTTCACGAACATGTCCTCCAGGTGCTCATCTACCTCGGGATGCTGGTGCTCTAGAGGCACGTCTTGACTTTCCCGTTGTTCCCCTGTCGTGCTTGTAGAGATAACCTCCTCGACGAGCGCCTGTTCCTGAGTACTACCCCAGTCGTGCTCCCCGACCTGCTGCGAATTGTTCACGTCGTCGCTTGCCCTCAGAGCGAACCAGAGGGTGATCCCGGTGAGTCCCGTGACGGCGATGAGACCCACTACCAGAGCAAAGATCCAACACCGGGACTCCTGCTGCGGAGGCATCGTGTAGCGGTGTTCGTCTTGCCGTGACAGACTGACTGACTCACACAACGGGAATCGCGAGGTCATCGCACTCCTTCTCCCACGCCACCTCCGCTTCCTCCTTCCTTTCTTCTCAATTCACTCTTGTCTTCTCCTTTTGATGTAAATAACGAGGGGTCATTGAGGAAACAAAAGATGCACGTAAGCTAAATTAACAAAAAAGCTTCGTAGGCTTTCCTCCACAGTCGTGTAATACTTAGTGTCATGTTGCGGTTTCAGTGAGGTAAAACAGGTTTACGAAATTGTATAAACCAATTAAGTTATACTGTTTATTATGATGATCAAGTATACATAATTAAAGATACAACAACCTACATGAAACAAATGTCTGTTTCTTTCAAAGTGTTGTAGGTAGCAACAATCTCCTGTGTTACATTCATATGACTAAGCTTTTCTTTCAAAACCTAATTTTTCTATCTACTTCATATTTAATTGAGAGAAACGTTTGCAGTAATGGTCAATTATACATGTTGTAGATAACGGCTACTTAAAAAACAGCTCAGTATATGCCAGCTTTGAAATTCTATCTCTTTGTATGACATAACGAGAAACAAAGAAAAGTGGCATAGCGCTTCAGAAAATGTAGGATAAAGTAATGGAAAATCAAACAACAACCAACGAATGTCTCGGAAATTATTGGTGCTCAAAACAAAAAGTTAAATTGGCATAAATTTTGTCTCTCTTATGGCCTACCATTTAACAAAATTAAGCAAATTCATTCAGAATGAAGAGGTTCTCTCACAGGCTGTTCACAGAAAATTCTGGATATACATTTTATTATACGTTCAGATATATATCAAAACTTAAAGAGTAATTTTTGAGAAAATTAAAAATTACGAAAATTATCTATGTAAACTGTAGTTTTGGTAGGGGGGATTTTCTTGAATGACTTCGCGTCGCATCTTTGGAAGATATTGAATATAAATACGAAAATCGATATTCATAAGACATTTCGTTTTTCACGTATGCTCTACACAGACACAGACATTTCTAAAAATGCTTTTCGTTTGAATTTAAGATTGCTCAAAAAATGTATTTCCGGTGAAACCTCGATAGTGAATTTTTGGATAAAATATAATACTTCTCCTATCTACTATATAGAAGAAAAATCACAAAATACTCTGTTTGGTTTGCAACTCTGAATGCAAGAACATCAAAGAACACATTAAGAAAAATACAAAGTTAATTATAGTTTTAATTTCTCTCTTTCATCTTTTATAGGTTGAATTCGTAATTTGGAGTCCTAATATAAAGAATTCAATGATTTAACAAGAAGCTGGGGGTGTCAAAGATCTCAAACACCATTTCTAAACATGTTTAAATCTTCTACGATCTATAACCAATAGGAAGAAACAAGTTTTTCAGCGGCGAATAGAATTATTAAAATTAGTTCAATAGTTTCTGAGGTTGTCATAAAATACACCTACCGGCTGGCTTACACGGTATTGCACGGGTGGCTTCTCTGCCACTTAGCTGTAGCAAGTAGGGGAAGTATTGCATTCCAATCCAACAATTTTATATCTATATTTCGCCGGAAATGTCTGTTTTGAGATTCCCTGAATCCAAAAAACCGCATTTTTACTTTCTCTGCCACTTAGCTATAGCAAGTAGGGGAAGTATTGCATTCCAATCCAACAATTTTATATCTATATTTCGCCGGAAATGTCTGTTTTGAGATTCCCTGAATCCAAAAAAAAACCGCATTTTTACTTTCTCTACCCCTTACCTATGGCAAGTAGGGGAAGTAATGCATTCCATCCAACAATTTTATATCTATATTTCGCCGGAAATGTCTGTTTTGAGATTCCCTTAAATAAAAAAATGGATTTTTATTTTCGCACCCGCTTACCTATAGTAAGTAGGGGAAGTATTACATTCCATCCAACAGTTTTATATGCATATTTCACCGGAAATGTCTGTTTTGAGATTCCCTTAAATAAAAAAATTGATTTTTATTTTCGCACCCGCTTACCTATAGTAAGTAGGGGAAGTATTACATTCCGTCCAACAGTTTTATATACATATTTCACCGGAAATGCATGCTTTGAGATTCCCTGAATCCAAAAAATTCATTTTTATTTTTTGTACCGCTTATGCACTCAAAAATACCGCTCACACAAAAATTTGATATACTTATTTCACCGAAAATGCATGTTTTGAGATTACCTGAATCCAAATAAAATACATTTTTACTTTCTCTCCCACTCACCTATAGTAAGTAGGGGAAGTATTGCATTCCACCCAAAAATGTTATATGTATATTTCATCATAAATGCACGTTTCGAGGCACTGTATATCCAAAAAAGGCATCTTTAGAAAAAGGTCCATGTGTGTAATGTGTGTCTGTGAACAGTATAATAGCAAACCTGGTATTTAAGTCCAACATCTTCCAAGGATACGATACGAAGATCTTCAAGAAATTCCCTCTTCCCCAGACTACCCTTTTCATAGAAATGTTATTTTTTATTTTCTCAAAAATGGCTTTAACGATTTTGATTAAAACATCCTATGTTTAAGATTTTTGCATCATAAATAATAAAATGCATCCGTTGAATTGTTTGGAAATAGCCCGTGAAACTCTCTCATTCTGAATGAGTTTTGTATAATTGGTAAACCGTAAAACATAGACAAAATCTTACTCTACAAAAAATGTCGATCTCGTTAAAGCACATAATTTACGCCAAATAAACATTTTATGTGGCGTTAACCATTTCCAAAAATTCTTTGTTATTGATTTGAATATTCAAATACTATATAATTTTCTCAATGTAATTCCCTAGTCCTTTCTTTGTTTGTTTCTTTGTTGTGTATGTGACCATGCAAAGCGCATGGAATTTCAAAGCCATTACATAACGACGGCTTTGAAACGATTTGACTATCGCTTTAGCTTATTGTATTCTTCTTACACGTACAACGAAACCTGTAAAAGAACACTTCCGTTTGTGAAAATTGCAACACCAAGAAAGAATTTACCGAATAACGCCAAACTTGGTGGAAGTGTAGAAGAGTGTACAAGCAGTAAGTGACTAGTGACTAGGTTTGCAGAGAGATGGGGTACATGTAGACCGAGCATTCTCGTGTCGGTCCGACAAGGTCATTGTTGCGCCCAGTGTAGTCAGTGCCGAGCTGTCAAACAAGGTGGAAACAATAAAGTGAGTGCCAGTATGCCTCGTCGACGTCAAAGGGAGCTATATCGGCATGTGAGACCGAACGGGGCAGAATGATCGGTCTCCGGGAAGCGGGTTTGTCATACCGTGACATTTCGGCTCGTATAGGGCATGCTGCTACGGCAGTGATGCATATGTGGAAGCAGTGGATAGATGAAGCTCGTACGCAGCGAAGGGCGGGTACTGGACCACGGAACATGACCACAGCACGGGATGACCGTCATCTTGTCCGCATGGCCATAAAGTACAGCTTCATCCACAGTGTTGGTTCGACGCTGGAGCACTGTAACAGGTGTGAACTTGTCTGCATCAACGGTTCGTCGCTGTTTGCTGCAGGTTGGACTGGTTGCCTGCATGCCATTACGTCGGCTTCCATTGTGCAGAAACCACAAGTTCCTCCGACTGCAATGGGCACGTGAACACCATCACTGGAGTGCTGAGTGGCAAAATGTAGTCTTTTTGGACGAGTTCCGCTTCAACGTGTCCTACAGTGATGGCCGCATACGTGTCCGGCGGTACCGTGGTGAGCGCAACCTGGAGGCTGCGGCATAGCGGACAAATACCGGGTGTGATGGTTTGGGGCGCCATTGGTTACAACAACCGATCTCGCCTCCTACTAATTGAGGGCACTTTGAACAGCAACCGGTACCTAACGGTGGTTGTAGAGCCTGAGGTACTCCCCCTGCTTCAGGCATCTCCACAGGCCACATTTCAACAGGACAATGCCCGGCCACATATTGCGAGGAATGTACAAGCCTTCTTCGAAGAGCGACGGGTACCATTGCTTCCCTGGCCTGCACGTTCGCCTGACATGTCGCCCATCGATCATGTCTGGGATATGCTTGGTCGGCACCTGGTGCCGTCGCGGTCCTCCAGTAACCAGTGTCACGGATTTGTGGGCTCGAATACAAACTGCGTGGAAGGATATCCCTCAGAAACTTATTCAGGACCTTTTTGATTCAATGCCACGGCGTATAGCAGCTCTAATTGCAGCGCATGGAAGCCACACCACATACTGAATATTGGGGCTCAAAGGTCATGTATAGATTTGTAAAGTTTATCATTTGTTACTTGTCATGTATGTAACCTGTGGTATTAAATGCATGCGTTCCCTTCTTGGTGTTGCAATTTTCACAAACGACGGTGTATAACGAATGTCTGTCTGTATTAACACGAAGTAGATAGAAGAACAGGCTTTTGTAGGAATAATTTGTAGAAGAGTGAGTAGAGGAAGTCCTGTGAATACAACACATCAGATTTTTTTTACAGATAATATACTCTTACTTCATAAAATGGGGTAAACAGCTTGCGCAGGGAAACAGCCGAACGATCATTCTATGTTACTTTATTACGCCATGAAAATGGCGTATAAAACGCGAGAATTGAGCCCTTAACACGCAGCGTGTAAACGGATATGTGTAGGGGTTGCAAAGGGATGAAAACTTGGCACTCGATGTCCTTTAGCCTTTTCATAAAGAGAACAGTTTCCAAAAGAGTAACAAAGCCCTTCCAGTACAGCTACTTACATGCGATTGCGGACTTCATATACGTAAGAGAATCACTTTTAGATAAAGGTCCGCACACACAAGCCTTTACTGGAAACGTTACATTATTCTATATTTTGTCAAAAAGACGCTATTTTGAATAAATTGTTGCGTGTTTGAAATACCTGCATGACTAATAAAATACATAACTTAAATTTTATGTAAATAGAATATGAAGACTTCTGATTGAGTTTTTCATACAGCTGTATAACTGGTAAACTAAGACAAAGACAAAAAGTTGTTGTTCTTCACCAATGACATTGGGGATTAATTGATCTGCATCATTTTCCCTCTGGCTTCCCAATATAAAGTCTGTAAGTTATCACTTTTAAGGCCTTTGTATTTGGCCTAATGTTGTTTCTTCTGGATGACATCTTCTTCACAGAGAGTGCACTTGGGTGTAGGTAGGCATCCTATCTTGTAGAGATGTTCTGCGAGGCAATCGTGGCCAGTTGCCATCCTAAATAAGGCCACTGCAGTCTTCCTTGGCATTTTTTGTATATCAACTCTAGCTTTAATATTTTTATAATCTTTATGTTTTAATTTATATACTTCATCAAGTCTCTGGTGTCTTTTGAAATGTTGTTTAATGTTATTTAATTGTTTATTTGTTTCTATTTGCCCTACTGGTTTTATTTGACGTATTGCACCTTTCTCTGCTAATTGATCCGCATGTTAATTGCCCAAATGTCCGACATGGGCTGGGATCCATTATAGACTGACATGATTTCTAGTTTCAACTGCTTCAATTAGGCTTCTTATTTCTTGTTGTTCAGTAACAGAAAGTTGCTGAAGGAAAAGTGTAGATCTCCTTAAAACACAAAATTCGTCCATTTGTTCCCACACTCAAACTTAACTGCGGAGAATAGGGAATGATTCTGGCTAACGAAAAATTCCCCAACTGGAATCGAGTCCAGCACTTCTGGGTTGAGAAGCTAGAAAGCTGGCAACCTAGAAGCTATCTCATTGTTATTGTTTGAGTTTACTAAATCTTTGTTAGTCAAATATCACCAATGTCATAAAAAAATTCTGATGTGTTACTCACATGACTTTCTCTACTCTTGTACAAACTATTTTTACAAACGCTTATTCTCCATATGCGTCATGTTAATCCAGATATCGAGATGTTAATCTTATTGCTAATTTTCTTGTAGATGCAAGGGGAATTGGTAGGCTTTAAGCTATAGTCAAATATTTTAAGAGGTGGTTGCTATGTGGAGTATTCCATTCTCTTTGCATTACCAGGACAAAAAAAAAGAATAACGAATTTGAGAAAAAGTACAAGTATTGGAAAATTTAAGGGAATAACAAGCAATATCTCAAAAATAATTCACTCAACAAAAAACAATGTATATGACATAAATTGTGTATTTTAACGCGATCTACATTTGTTGTGTAGTAAAATTTTGTCTATCTCTTATGGTTTACTAGTTATGCAAAAGTCGTTCACAATGAAGAATACTTTTGGAGACATTCCCAGAAAATTCGAGATATACATTTCATTTGTCATGAAAATATCTTAAACATATGATATTTATACAAAATCGTTAGAGCTATTTTTGAGAAAATTAACATTTTCGAAAAATATTCCATGTAAAGGGTAGTTTGGGATGGGGGGATTTTCTTGAAAACCTTTGTGTCGCATCTCTGGTAGATACTGATCCTAAATACCAAGTTTGGTGTTTATCCGACTGTTCGTTTCTGAGTTATGCTGTTCATAGACACACACACACGGACATGTTTCAAAAAACGCTTTTTTTCGACTCAGGGGGTCTCAAAACATGTATTTCCGGTGAAATCTCGGTATCGAATTTTTGGGTGGAATACAATACTTCCCCTACTTACTATACGTAGTAGAGAAAGTAAAAATTGTGGAACATCAAAGCCAGCAAATAGCGACCCGATTTTTAAATGTTTGCCTCAGCTGTGTCTCTTGTGAAGTACCTACAACGAAATGTATGATAAACTACAGGGAGAGCCAAAGACTACGAACCGACTGCGCGGTGTTTTTCCTGTCCGTGTCCTCCGCGTTCGTTGTCGTCTACCGCTATCATAGAAAGTTGCGGATGAAACCATACAACATTTTTAAAGGCGTTACTTAACTTGAAAGTGTGTTTGAGGACAGAATAATTAGTAGAGATTTGTGGCCCCCTCGGTCCCCCGACCTAACCCCCTGCGATTTCTGTCTCTGGGGTAACTTAAAACAAAGTGTACAAGACAAACCCACACACCCTGGAAGAATTAAAACAATATATCTGCCAGGAAATTGCCAGCATTTCTCAACGTGAACTACGGGGAGTGATGGATAGTTTCCTAAAGAGGTGCCAAAAATGTATGGACAACGACGGTGGCCAGTTTCAGCATCTCCTTTCATAAAGTTGGTAAGTTAAATCTTTAAAGTAGTTTTAAAAATATATGGTTTCATCCGCGCCTTTCTATGATAGCGGCAGATGGCAACGGGCGCCAAGGACGCGGACAGGAAAAACACCGCGCAGTCCGTTCATAGTTTTTTGGCTCTCTCTCTCTCTCTCTCTCTCTCTCTCTGTGTGTGTGTGTGTGTGTATAACTGTAAACGTTTATCTTGGTTAATATCGATGTATATGTGTCTCTGCTGAGTGTGAGAGGGGGAGAGAGAGAGAGAGATCATGACTCAAAAACGAAAAAGCAATCGTCAGAAAAATACCAAATTTAATATTTGAGCCAAACACCGCTTAAACATGCAAAGGAAAGTTTTCTCAAGAAAATTTCCCCAATCCAAACTATCCTCTACATGGAATAACTTTGTTAATGTTTTATTTTTTCAAAATTGGAGTTAACGATTTCGATTAAAATGTCATATTTAAGATATTTGCATAAATGATGAGATGTATGTTACATTTTAAAGCATATACTTCATGTCAAATCTAAAGTTTTATGGTATTAACCATCCCCGTAGCATTTAGCATTCGTTTAAAGGTTTCTATATTTTCAGAGTGCTCTTTAAAATGTAAAGTGGTTGTTCTCGTGAACTCGTAGAAAGAGTATGTAATGCGTAAACATAGCAGAGAGTTCTCTGTCTGTGAAGTGTGCTTCAGAGGCAGATCCAGGATTCCTTTAGGAAGGGGGTAACACATTTTGAAACATACCTTACCAATGAGCAAAATGCAGAGAATTATAAAACATTTTACCTTTCTAGATTTCATCATATAAATGATCTACGCATGATCATTTGGATGCAAACATTAATTTAAGTTTTGAGTGAGTGGCTCCGCGGTAACGTATGGGGCTCGCATTCCGAGGTCCCGGGTTTGATTTCCGGCGACCATGGGTTTTTTGTGGTTTCCCCGGGTCGGTAGGCAAATGTTGGGGTGGTTTCTCATCTACCACGATTTCCTTTCCATAATTTCTCCTTCATTCCGTTTCCTTCTAATATTTCAGGATTAATGGCGTAGGTTTCGTGGCGTATTGCGCGATGCTTGCTCAAATGAAAGAATACTCCACTAGAAGGCTGCTTGGTCGACGGGTCGTTCATCGCCCTCTCTAGATGGCTCCAACAGTGGGACATGTCTTCGAGCATGGAATTGTTAGGACTTCTCTGTGGCCTATCTACCTGAGGTCTGCGATAAACTTTAATTTTGGATTATGGCCGCTATCACTATATACACATAACACAGGCATACACTGCATGCTCTCAACACATTATTACACATAATAAAGAACAAATAACCTGGTGCTTTACTTATTTTAATGAATATATGGCATATTTTGTCACTTTTGTTCCATATTACTGACACTCAGAAGTCGCATCGCATGCATCTCACCCTTGGCATCATGAGAACGTTGGTCTTCCCGCTGTCAACATTTCAAATACCAACATAGCTGAAAACACGATTTAGGTCCCCCAGCATCAAGGTGTAGCCGAGGGATCTGCGCGTCTAAAACTCGAATGATTCACGTTGGCAGCAATTCCTTCCAAAAGTCGCCAAAAGCGACTATATAAGAAGTGCCGCACATAAGGGCGGGAGGGTGGTCAATATATTATCCCCGAAGCAACATCTAAAACGTTCCTCATTAACCAAGAATTACTATGGATAGCAAAAAACCCCGATTTCGTAAGTTAAAAGCTTATATTTTCATCATAATCCAATATCAAAGTAACTCCGCGGGCTCTTGCCTCCTGTGGTTCCCTCACTTCATCCCTTCTTCCTGGGGTTGTGGCTACAGTGGATCTATGTAGGTTGCAGTGCGCGAGGTTACCCCCTCGTTTGTAAATATAACCCTCACCCTAATCCTAAGCTTTGAGGAAACTTACAAAAAGATTTATTAAATAAACATTCCTTTTAAATGTAATATTTAATTAGTTTGATTGCTCAGTTTTACCAAACTTGGTTTTAAGTCCAGTGTCTTCCAAGAATGTGACACAAAATTTTCAAGAAAAAATAAATAAACAAAGCCCACTACGTTTGAACTATCGTTTACATGAAACATTTTTCGTTATTACTTGCTCTACTACGTACAGTAAGTAGGGGAAGTATTGTATTCCACCCAAAAATTCGATACCGAGATTTCACCGGAAATACATGTTTTGAGACCCCCTGAATCAAAATAAGCATTTTTGGAAACATATCCGTGTGTGTGTCTGTGTCTGTGTGTGTCTGTGAACAGCATAACTCAGAAACGAACAGTCGGATAAACACCAAACTTGGTATTTAGGTTCAGTATCTTCCAGAGATGCCACACGAAGGTTTTCTAGAAAATCCCCCCACCCCAGATTACCCTTTACATGGAATATTTTTCTAAAATTTTCTCAAAAATGGCTCTAACGATTTTGATTAAAATATCATATGTTTAAGATATTTTCATGGCAAATAAAATGTATATCTCGAATTTTCTGGGAATGTTTCCAAAAGTATTGTTCATTGTGAACGACTTTTGCATAACTGGTAAACCATAAGAGATAGACAAAATTTTACTTCACAAAAAATGTAGATCGCGTTACAATTCACAATTTATGTGATATACATTTTTTTTGTTGAGTAAACCGTTTTCGAGATATTACTTGTTATTCCCTTAAATTTTCCAATACTTGTTTTCTCAAATGGAAACTCGTTATTCATTTTTACTTTCTCTACTACGTATAGTAAGTAGGGGAAGTATTGTATTCCACCCAAAAATTCGATACCGAGATTTCACCGGAAATACATGTTTTGAGATCCCCTGAATCCAAAAAAAGTATTTTTGGAAACATGTCCGTGTGTGTGTCTGTGTGTCTGTCTGTCTGTGAACAGCATAACTCAGAACCGAACAGCCGGATAAACACCAAACTTGATATTTAGGTTCAGTATCTTCCAAGGATGCGACACGAAGGTTTTCGAGAATATCCCCCCACCCCAGATTACCCTTTACATGGAAGATTTTTCGAGAATTTTAATTTTCTCAAAAATTGCTCTAACGATTTTGATTAAAATATCATATGTTTAAGATATTTTTATGACAAATAAAATGTATATCTTGAATTTCCTGGGAATGTCTCCAAAAGTATTCTTCATTGTGAACGACTTTTGCATAATTGGTAAACCATAAGAGATAGACAAAATTTTACTACACAAAAATGTAGATCGCGTTAAAATACACAATTTATGTCATATACATTTTTTTCGTTGAGTTAACCATTTTCGAGATATTTCTTGTTATTCCCTTAAATTTTTCAATACTTATTTTATCAAATGGGAATTCGTTATTCATTTTTACTTTCTCTACTACGTATAGTAAGTAGGGGAAGTATTGCATTCCACCCAAAAATTCGATACCGAGATTTCGCCGGAAATACATGTTTTGAGACCTCCTGAATCCAAAAAAAGCATTTTTGGAAACATGTCCGTGTGTGTGTCTGTGTGTGTGTGTGTGTCTGTGTGTGTGTCTGTGTGTGTGTGTGTCTGTGTGTCTGTGAACAGCATAACTCAAAAACGAACAGTCGGATAAGCACCAAACTTGGTATTTAGGTTCAGTATCTTCCAGAGATGCGACACGTAGGTTTTCAAGAAAATCCCCCCACCCCAGACTACCCTTTACATGGAAGATTTTTCGAAAATTTTAATTTTCTCAAAAATGGCTCTAACGATTTTGATGAAAATATCATATGTTTAAGATAATGTTATGGGAAATGAAATGTATATCTCGAATTTTCTGGGAATGTCTCCAAAAGTATTCTTCATTGTGAACGACTTTTGCATAACTGGTAAACCATAAGAGATAGACAAAATTTTACTACACAAAAAATGTAGATCGTGTTAAAATACATAACTTATGTCATATACATTTCTTTTGTTGAGTGAACCGTTTTCGAGATATTGCTTGTTATTTCCTTAAATTTTCCAATACTTATACTTTTTCTCAAATGCGTTATTCATTTTTTACTTTCTCTACTACGTATAGTAAGTAGGGGAAGTATTGCATTCCACCCAAAAATTCGATACCGAGATTTCACCGGAAATACATGTTTTGAGACCTCCTGAATCCAAAAAAAGCATTTTTGGAAACATGTCCGTGTGTGTGTCTGTGTGTCTGTGTGTGTGTGTGTCTGTGTGTGTGTGTGTGTCTGTGTGTGTGTGAACAGCATAACTCAAAAACGAACAGTCGGATAAACACCAAACTTGATATTTAGGTTCAGTGTCTTCCAGAGATGCGACACGAAGGTTTTCAAGAAAATCCCCCCACCCCAGACTACCCTTTACATGGAACATTTTTCGAAAATTTTAATTTTCTCAAAAATGGCTCTAACGATTTTGATTAAAATATGATATGTTTAAGATAATGTCATGAGAAATGAAATGTATATCTCGAATTTTCTGGGAATGTCTCCAAAAGTATTCTTCATTGTGAACGACTTTTGCATAACTGATAAACCATAAGAGATAGACAAAATTTTACTACACAAAAAATGTAGATCGCCTTAAAATACACAACTTATGTCATATACATTTCTTTTGTTGAGTGAACCGTTTTCGAGATATTGCTTGTTATTCCCTTAAATTTTCCAATACTTATACTTTTTCTCAAATTCGTTATTCATTTTTACTTTCTCTACTACGTATAGTAAGTAGGGGAAGTATTGCATTCCACCCAAAAATTCGATACCGAGATTTCACCGGAAATATATGTTTTGAGACCTCCTGAATCCAAAAAAAGCATTTTTGGAAACATGTCCGTGTGTGTGTCTGTGTGTGTGTGTGTGTGTCTGTGTGTGTGTCTGTGTGTGTGTGTGTCTGTGTGTGTGTGTCTGTGAACAGCATAACTCAAAAACTAACAGTCGGATAAACACCAAACTTGGTATTTACGTTCAGTATCTTCTAGAGATGCGACACGAAGATTTTCAAGAAAATCCCTCCACCCCAGACTACCCTTTACATGGAACATTTTTCGAAAATTTTAATTTTCTCAAAAATGGCTCTAACGATTTTGATTAAAATATCATATGTTTAAGATAATGCCATGAGAAATGAAATGTATATCTCGAAATTTCTGGGAATGTCTCCAAAAGTATTCTTCATTATGAACGACTTTTGCATAACTGGTAAACCATAAGAGATAGACAAAATTTTACTACACAAAAAATGTAGATCGCGTTAAAATACACAACTTATATCATATACATTTTTTTGTTGAGTGAACCGTTTTCGAGATATTGTTTGTTAATCCCTTAAATTTTCCAATACTTATACTTTTTCTCAAATTCGTTATTCATTTTTTTGTCCTGGACATGCAAAGAGAATGGAATGCGCCACATAGCAACCAGCGATAAAATATTTGACTATCGCTTAAAAGCTACCATATTCCCCTTGCATCTACAAGAAAATTACAAATAAGATTGACATCTCGATATCTCGATTAATATGAAGCATATGGAGAATAGGCGTTTGTAAAAATAGATTGTACAAGAGTAGAGAAAGTCATGTGAGTGTAACACATCAGATTTTTTTATGTCTTGGACTTGCAAAGAGAATGGAATGCGCCGCATAGCAACCAGCGTTAAAATATTTGACTATCGCTTAAAAGCTACCATATTCCCCTTTCATCTACATGAAAATTACCAATAAGATTGACATCTCTATATCTCGATTAACATGAAGCATATGGAGAATAGGCGTTTGTAAAAATAGATTGTACAAGAGTGGAGAAAGTCATGTGAGTGTAACACATCAGATTTTTTTATGTCCTGGACATTTAAAGAGAATGGAATGCGCCACATAGCAACCAGCGTTAAAATATTTGACTATCGCTTAAAAGCTACCATATTTCCCTTGCATCTACAAGAAAATTACCAATAAGATTGACATCTCGATATCTCGATTAACATGAAGCATATGGAGAATAGGCGTTTGTAAAATTAGATTGTACAAGAGTAGAGAAAGTCATGTGAGTGTAACACATCAGATTTTTACTTTCTCTACTACGTATAGTAAGTAGGGGAAGTATTGCATTCCACCCAAAAATTCGATACCGAGATTTCACCAGAAATACATGTTTTGAGACCTCCTGAATCCAAAAAAAGCATTTTTGGAAACATGTCCGTGTGTGTGTCTGTGTGTGTGTGTGTGTGTGTGTGTGTGTGTGTGTGTGTGTGTGTGTCTGTGTGTCTGTGTGTCTGTGAACAGCATAACTCAAAAACGAACAGTCGGATAAACACCAAACTTGGTATTTAGGTTCAGTATCTTCCAGAGATGCGACACGAAGGTTTTCAAGAAAATCCCCCCACCCCAGACTACCCTTTACATGGAACATTTTTCGAAAATTTTAATTTTCTCAAAAATAGCTCTAACGATTTTGATGAAAATATCATATGTTTAAGATAATGTCATGAGAAATGAAATGTATATCTCGAATTTTCTGGGAATGTCTCCAAAAGTATTCTTCATTGTGAACGACTTTTGCATAACTGGTAAACCATAAGAGATAGACAAAATTTTACTACACAAAAAATTTAGATCGCTTTAAAATACACAACTTATGTCATACACATTTCTTTTGTTGAGTGAACCGTTTTCGAGATATTGCTTGTTGTTTCCTTAAATTTTCCAATACTTATACTTTTTCTCAAATTCGTATTCATTTTTTTTATGTCCTGGACATGCAAAGAGAATGGAATGCACCCCATAGCAACCAGCGTTAAAATATTTGACTATCGCTTAAAAGCAACCATATTCCCCTTGCATCTACAAGAAAATTACCAATAAGATTGACATCTCGATATCTCCATTAACATGAAGCATATGGAGAATAAGCGTTTATAAAAATAGTTTGTACAACAGTAGAGAAAGTCATGTGAGTGTAACACATCATATTTTTTTGTCTTGGATATGCAAAGAGTTATAATATGTGGCAAAAGGAATGGTGCTGCACCTAGCAACCAGCTATCAAGAATTATGTATATGCTTAAAGGCTACTGTATTTCTATATTGCCCTTGTAAATATATATTCCCCTTACATCTACAAGAAACTTAGCAATAAGAGTCTGCAAATGTTTATCTCGATTAACATGAAGTAGATGGAGAATAAGCGTTTGCATAAGTAGTTTGTACAAGAGTAGAGAAAGTCATGTGAGTGTAACACATCAGCATTTTTTGTCCTGGACATGCAAAGAGAATGGAATGCGCCACATAGCAACCAGCGCTTAAAATATTTGACTATCGCTTATTTCCTACCATATTCCCCTTGCATCTACAAGAAAATTAGCAATAAGTTTGACATCTCGATATCTCGATTAACATATGGAGAATAAGCGTTTGTAAAAATAGTTTGTACAAGAGTAAAGAAAGTCATGCGAGTGTAACACATCAGATTCTTTTTATTTTCTCAAGAATGGTTCTAGCGGTTACGATTAAAATGTTTAAGACATTTTCGCGACAAATAAGGAGTAGGCATATCTTGAATTTTCTGGGAATAGCCTGTAAAATCCTCTTCATTCTAAATGACTTTTGTGAAATATAGACAAATTCTTATGACACAAAAAATGCAGATCTTGTTAAAGCACACAATTTATGTCAAATAACGTTTTGTGGCGTTAACCATTTCCTACATACATTTGGTTACTGATTTCAAAGTCATCATATAGCCGCAAGCTTGGAAAAGCTTTGACTATCGCTTTATGTTACTGTATTCTTCTTAAGCCTATAATGAAATATGTAAATGAGTAATACACGTTTATATGTATTAACAAGAAGTACATAGAAGAATAAGCTTTGTAGTTTGTGGAACAGTGAGCAGAAAAAGTCATGTGAATGCAACACACATGGGTTTTTTTATTAAGTGGGTGAATATAGCCCCAACCTGGATCCACCTATGATGCACATTACTATAAGTGTACGATATCTCAAGTATATACATACTACTTAACCTCAAACCTGTAAGATATTTAGGCTATTATCTGTAATTTTCATTTCCGTTTGTTGCATGTCGCGTCGTGTGTAGTACGAGTGAGATACAAACCCACGGTACCTCCAAGAGAACAGTTACATTGCACTCGAGTGTATCGTTGCGTGTCGATACCAGGAAATACTCTATTTCGTTAAAGTGGCGACCATCGGAAGTAAACTAGCGACACCGTTTTCTGTAGCAGTCTCGCTGGAAGCTTTGGTTTTAAGCCTATGTACACGCATATACTTTTGTAACGTATCTGCACGCATGGGGTATTTTTTACTCCAATTTGGAATGTAGTTATGTACGTCGCAACATTAATGTGTTTTGAACAATATTTCTTCTTATCTGACATAGTAACTCGATGAAAATTACAATGATTCAATATTACATTTTCGAAAAGAACTTAAGTGAACATACATATCTCTCAAATAAGCCCTCTGCTATATATGCACGTAATTGGTTTATAAAACGTATTGTAATACATTAAAAATAAGTATTTTACAAAAATTAACACTGCATTGTTCTTTTCTCATATGGCTGAATCCGGATACACAAAAAATGTCTATTCTAGAAAGTTTACTTTTTTATCTCTAATTATTAAAATCACTGCCAACACATTCTTCACAAACTGAATACGAATGTTCCTTACAAATCAGTTTGTAGCACTTCTTACATGTAGTTTTGGTTTTACGGACTTTTTACTTTCTCTACTACGTATAGTAAGTAGAGGAAGTATTGTATTCCACCCAAAAATTTGATACCGAGATTTCACAGGAAATATATGTTTTGAGACCCCCTGAATCCAAAAAAAAGCATTTTTGGAAACATATCCGTGTGTGTGTCTGTGTCTGTGTGTGTCTGTGAACAGCATAACTCAGAAACGAACATCGGATAAACACCAAACTTGGTATTTAGGTTTAGTATCTTCCAAAGATGCGACACGAAGGTTTTCAGAAAATCCCCGCACCCCAGATTACCCTTTACATGGAACATTTTTCGAAAATTTTAATTTTTACAAAAATGGCTGTAACGGTTTTGATTAAAATATCATATGTTTAAGATACTTTCATGACAAATAAAATGTATATCTTGAATTTTCTGGAAATGTCCCCAAAAGCATTCTTCATCGTGAACGACTTTTGCATAACTGGTAAACCATAAGAGATAGACAAAAGTTTACTACACAACAAATGTAGATCGCGTTAAAATACACAATTTATGTCATATACATTTTTTTTTTGAGTGAACCATTTTCGAGATATTGCTTGTTATTCCCATAAATGTTCCAATACTTTTTCTCAAATGGGAATTCGTTATTCATTTTTTTATGTCCTGGACATACAAAGAGAATGGAATGCTCCACATAGCAACCAGCTCTTAAAATATTTGACTGTCACTTAAAGCCTGCCATATTCCCCTTGCATCTACAAGAAAATTAGCAATAAGATTACATCTCGTTTAACATGAAGCATATGGAGAATAAGCGTTTGTAAAAATAGTTTGTACAAGAGTAGAGAAAGTCATGTGAGTGTAACACATCAGATTTTTTCCTTTGAAATATACCTGAGTCGATAAAGGCACATCGTTTTTATTATGACCACTCTCTGCCTCTTGCTCATGATCACTTTCTGAAATGTGGTCATTTTCGTCCTCAGACTCACTATTTATCTCATTTTCACTTGCACTATCATCTAGATAGGTTCTCGTGTCCTTGTTTTGCTGGAATCTGTAATCCATTTTTCCAGCTCAGGAATTACTTTAGCACACGCGCGGGGTATGTTTTATCCAGACACCAGAGAACATGTGTTTACTAAGATAATACGTGAAACTGCTCCACTAACACGTTGTTCCAAGGAGGAACTGTTGATTGAAAGGTACGTGGAAGGCCATTGTTAAGAATGTATGTTAACAATGCTACCGGCGTATGAAAGCTATCGTAGGGTATAATTCACCCCACGCGTGTGCTTACGGGTTGAGTCACGAGTAAATCAAAACTAGAGGTATAGAATTTCATACAGAATGGAAGTAAAATGTAGAGAAGGCACAAAACATTCAGTTAATGAAGTTGTAGTCCCTCATAAGAAGAAGAGGCATAAAAATGGCTTGAATCTGGACCAATACATCCTAACAGTTTTGCTTTCATTTTATCACCTCGACGGGGATTTCTAATTGTTTTTATTTTTTTTTACTTATTTTGCTTACCTGTAGTAATAGATATTAACATTTAGTCGGAAATACATGTTTTGAGGCTATGAATCCAAAACGAAGCAGTTTTAGAAAAAGGTAGTGTATGAACAGCATAACTCAAAAAACAAAATGTGAGTTAAATACCAAACTTGGTATTTAAGTTCAGCATCTTCCAAAGATACGACACAAAGATTTCCAAGAATATCCCCCATTTCAAATTACCCTTTACCATGAAAAGGTTCGTTATTTTTCATTTTCTCATAAAATGGCTCTAACGATTTTGATTAAAATGCATGTATTTAAGATATTTACATGACAAATGAAATCTATATCTTGAATTTTCTGGGAATAACTAATAATTGTATTACTACTATCCGGGGTTGTAGGCCGTGGTCTAGAAGGCATCGTGGATACCGACGTTTCGCCAAGTACTGCGCTTGGCATCTTCAGGGTGAAGTGATTCAGTATCTGCGGAGGTCGGATAGTAGTAATTCAATTATTAGTCATGACGCCGGCCGTGAAAGCCATGTACATTTCTGGGAATAGTCTGTGAAGTCCTCTTCATTCTGAATGACTTTAGTATAATCGGTAAACCGTAAGAGAGAGATACAATCTTAACATAAACAATGTAGATCTCGTTAAACTACAAAATTTATATCAAATAAATTTTTTGTTACGATAACCATTTCCGAGATATTTTTTGTTAATTGGTTTGAATTTTCAAATACTTATACTTATTTTGTCAAGTGGAAGGTTGTTATTCGTTTTTTCTCGTGGTCATGCAAAGAGCATGGAATTTCAAAGCCATTACATAACGAGCTGCTGTCTCTTTAGCATACTGTATTCGTCCTATATCTACAACGAAATGTGTAATGAAAGTTTATCTCGATTGCCAGGAACTAGACAGAAGATTAAACACGTTTGTGAGAACAGTTTGTAGAAGAGTGAGTAGAGAAAGTCTTGTAAATGCAACACATCAGGAGCTTAATGATCGCATTTTAATAATTAGTAAAGTACTGTTATTGGTAGTAGTGAATTTAAGGAATGATAAACATTTCTATCTTCATCCATACAACTGTTATGTTCAAACTATTTTTATTTATTTTTCTGTCCATTTTATCTTAATAGAGATAAACGTTTGCACAAATGGTTTCTGCATACATGTGGGTGTGGCTAAAAGAGGGATACAAGAGACTGAAGCGATGGTCATTTCTTTAAAAATGTATTGCTAGTTATGATGGCTTTGAAATTCCATCATTTTTGTATGACATCACGAGAAACAAACGAATGGTGACTTTAGTACAAAGATGTGTTACAACGCAATGGAAAAGTCAAGTCAATAGCAACGAACATTTCGGAAAGTGGTTGATGCTATAAAGAATACGTGACATAAATTCTGTGCTTTAACGAGATTAACATTTTTCGTGTCATATTTTTTTTTTCGTCTAGTCTTATGATTTACCTACCAGTTATACATAATTATACAAAATTCACTCAGAATGAGTCACATTTCATTAGCAATGCAAACATCTTAAACATAAAACATTTTAATCAAAATTGTTAGAGCCATTTTCTGGGAAAATAAAAAATAACGAACCATTTTCCATTTAAAGTGTTGTTTTGCAGTGGCGGATTTTCTTGGAAATATTTGTACTTTATTTCTTGAAGAAGCTGAGCTTAAATGCCAAGTCTGATATTTATGCGACTTTCGTTTTATACTTTCCCTTTCAAGCAGATACATACAAGGGCGACACTGAAATGTTTTAGAAAATCAAAGAAGGATTAGTTTTAAAAAGTTTAACTTTTTTATTGTTTTTCAAAATATTCCCCTTTAACATCAATACATATTATCACTCGATGAAACCAGTCCTTAAAGCAATGATGCCACTCTTCCTGAGACACTTCAGAAACCAGGTTTTTATAATGTTCCACTGCTTCGCCTGGTAACGAAAAAGTGATTCCACCATTTTATCTTTAATTCTTGGAAACAAAAACAGATCACAATGTGCTAGGTCAGGGCTATTAGTGAGGGGTCCATGGTGCTGACCTTTAGGGTATCCGCATACTCACTTGTTAGTTTTGTACATGAGACGATGCGTTGTCATGATGTAACATATTTTTCCTTTTGGCATTTTTCAGAAACTTTTTCAAAATTTTTCAGTAAAGAGACATTTGTGTACCAATCGGCAGTAACGGTACGTCTATCTTCTAATGCTATAGTTGCAATATGGCCCGTACTAGCAACCATCTTCTTACCAGCACTGCAAATTCGTCGGACCTTTGTAGGCTTAGTTTCTGTTCAAAAGACCCATTGATCCGATTGACTTTTCTTTTCAGGATCATAACAACACATCCAAAATTCATCATCAAACCAAATTTGAAGTGCTGCCTTGGAATTTTTCCAGTTTTTCTGTAACAATCAATGCTTTATTAATATTATTATTATTATTATTATTATTATTACTCTATTTTAAGTCGCTTTAACTACATGGTCATATCGCGACGGATCTGTTAGTGGATAACTCTAGGTATGGCGGACAGTTAGCCTTCTAGGTCTCATCCCTGTAACCAGCCGCTTCGTCGTGTCCACGGAAACCCTTTGCTGTTTCGTGCCGTGCAGATGGCATTAGGGTGCCGTCCAGTCCAACCGCCGCCCTCATATGGAAAGGCGGACAGTTAGCCTTCTAGGTCTCCTCCCTGTAACCACCCGCTTCGCCGTGTCCACAGGAGACCCTAGTGCACAGCAACTGGATCTTCTGCTTCGTGCCGTGCAGATGGCATTAGGGTGCCGTCCAGTCCAACCGCCGCCCTCATATGGAAAGGCGGACAGTTAGCCTTATAGGTCTCATCCCTGTAACCACCCGCTTCGCCGTGTCCACAGGAGACCCTAGTGCACAGCAACTGGATCTTCTGCTTCGTGCCGTGCAGATGGCATTAGGGTGCCGTCCAGTCCAACCGCCGCCCTAATGATCGGGAGTCAGATTATGTAGAATCCATCAACAAAGTTTTCTCACGTCTAACTGTGGATGCAGAATGTTTTGGATTTATCTCATACCAATGCCCAATGTCGCCCAAATAAAGGCTGGTTCACAACCGTCTGAGAACGGTAACCAGAACGGAAACGAGAACGGGAATGCATATCGATCACAAAGTGAAAGTTGATTTTGCGCATTGGGATTTCATTTGTTTTTAACTGACCAATGACATTTTTTCACCTACTTCCAATTTAGCCAAGTCAACGTGAAAATTCGATTGAGTAAACATTATCTAAATGTATATCCATTACATTTCTGATCCCTCTAGTTATGCCAAGCTTTCATTCCTTTATTTAATGGTATACATTACAATTGCTTATTGTTCTTTTTTCATTTCCACCGGTTTTAGCTGTTCTTTGTAGCTTTTGCCATTTTTTTTAGGTAATAGCCAGTTTTGAGTTGCATATAAACAAACTACAAATGACCCCTTCACCAGAAGAAGCAACGCTGATTAGATTTGCGGGTGTCGGGATGAGGTTAGGAAGCACATTTACTACTAATTCCTTCCAGGTTCATGTTTCCAGCTTGCGACTTTAGAGAGCACTAGTGGCTGTTTCATGTCACGGCCTCCTAAAACAATCTCTAGAGTGAAGAGTCTAATATGCACAATAGGGATCTAATATGCCGTGCCCGGGAACGAGAACGAGAAAGTTAAAAGTTGGGCAACTCTTCTTTCCCGTTCCCGGGGCCCGGGAAGGCTTCCCGTTGGTTGTGAACATTCCCATTTGAATAAATGTATTTCAACTTTCTGGTTCTCGTTCTGGTTACCGTTCTCGTTGGTTGTGAACCAGCCTTAAGTTCATAAGATGTCCGTCGATCTTCTTCAAGCATTGCTGGAACAACGGCAATATCTTCAACAGTAGCAGCAGTTCTTGGGCACTAAGAGAAAACCGATCTCCTTCGAACTTGCCGTACCAATTATAAACAAATATAAATATGTAATCATTTCTAAGCGGATCTTCACGTTGTTTAGGCGTTAATGACGACTTAGTCGTAAAACATCATAGCCCGGAAATGTTCTCTAGTCAAATTCATTTTTGGGTGAACACAAAATCTTTAAATGATGATAATTAACAATCTACACGGTAATCAACTCGCAAAACATTAGAAATTAGCTGTCAAATATAAACAAATTTCATTTGTTTTTAGAAGCATGGCATTCTAAAACTTTTTGTATCGCCCTCGTAGTAGGTAGAGAAGGTATTGCATTCCACTCAAAAATTTGACATCGAGATTTCACGAAAATGCATGTTTTGAGGTCACCTGAATTAAAAAAAAAGCATTTTACAAAAATGTCCGTGTGTATATGTGTGTGTCTACACTTTACATGGGGCATTTTTCGAATTTTTTTATTTTAACAAAAATGGTTAAACGATTTTGATTAAAATGTCATATAGTAAGGATTTACATGATAAATAAAATGTATATCCTTGAATTTACTGGGAATAGCCTGTGAAGTCCTCTTCATTCGGAAGGAAATGTATATAATCTTGCATAACTGGTAAACGTTGAGCGATAGACGAAAATGTACTACACAAGAACATGTAGATCTCTTTAAAACGCACAATTTATTTCAAATAACTTTTATTGTGGCACCGGCCATTTCCGAGGTATCCATTATTAGCGGTTCGAATTATTCAATACTTATTCTTTTAGTAGTCCTGTCGATTTTCAGTTGTTTCTCGCGATTGCATGGAAAGAGTATGCAATGTTAAGAGCAGCATAGCGGGTCCAGTCCTAAAACATATGACTATCGGTATTCCCTTTGTATCTATAAAGAAATGGTAATGCAGCTATTTCCGGAATGATTTAACTCGATTAAAAGAACTAGATAGGAAAATAAATGTTCGTATAATAATTTGTATACCCACTAATAAGCGACAGAGGACAGAGAAAGTCATGTGAAAGTAACACATCAGCTTTTTAATTGTATTGTTCATGTGCATGTGCGCGAATTCTAAAACCTTTTTTTTTATTACATTACTTCCACAGCAAATATCTCTGAAACACAAAAAGGGTTTGAAAAGCGACCTTCACAAGCATGAAGGTAGGAAAGGGGCTCATTAAAATATATGATATAGGCCATTTAAAAATGTAAGCAAATATGATTTTCAACATAAACTTATATTTAAATGGAAAGCCTGTATTATTTTTGACGCAATTGATAAAATTACGAATGGCGTTTGTTACATCACAAGAAACTGTAACGCGTATTTTACGTGCTATAACGAAAGAGGTAAAACGGGTTTTCTTTGTTTGTGACTGGAAACCTTGTTGTTTCCTGTGCCATTGATAAGATAAAACATAGCATTAAGAACAGTTTTTGTCGCATTGAAATACGTCAATCACATCTGCGACTCAACGACGCGGTTGTACTCGTATCTCAAGCGTCAACTTCACGACAGAATTTCTGGATGTAATTGAAAGCCATTCTTAATGTTATTTCCCATGTTATCAGTTGACTCGGGGTTCTTTTTAAACAAAATATGATGTGATGTCTTTCTCTACTCGCTCTTCTACAAACTTTTGTTAGAAAAGCTTATACTCATTACTAGTTTAACAAGATAAACTGAGTGATCTGGTGGTTATTTAGGAGATCGAGCGCAGTTTTTGGGCATATAATATGGGAAAGGATAGGGAAAACGAGGGTAGATGCCAGGTTGAGAGAGTCTTCAAGGAGGAAGATGGGTTTATATGGGAGAGATAGGGAATACGACGACTGATACTAGGCTAGACGGGGAGTTGAATGAGGAAAGTGCGTTTATATGGAAGAGATAGCAGAGAGGTGTTAGGCTAGACAGAAGTTGAGGAGTAGAGTAAGATTTATATGAGAGGTATAGGAAAACGATGAGAGGTGTTAGGCTAGACAGAGTTGAAGGGTAGAGTATGGGTTTATTTGAGAGGTATAGGGAAACGAGGAGAGGTGTTAGGCTAGACAGAGTTGAAGGGTAGAGTATGTCCTTTATATGGGAGAGGTAGGGAATACGAGGAGAAGTGCTAGGCTAGACAGAGATTGAGGAGTAGAGTATGTGTTTATAGAGGAAAGATAGGAAAACGAGGAGAGTTGTTAGACTAGACAGGGCTTGAAGGCTAGAATAAACCTTTTATATGGAAGAGATAGCAAATCGAGGAGAGGTATTAGGCTAGGAGAGTTTTAGTATGTGTTTATAAGGAGAGACGAGAAAACGAAGAGAGGTCCCATGCTAGGATAGACAGGTGTTAAAAGTAGAATGTGTTTTATATAGGTTAGATAGGAAACCAATGAGAGATCCTCAGCTAGGCAGGGGCAGGAGGGGAATACGCTTTATGAGAGGTAGGGGATACGGGGAGAGATGCTAGACTAGACAGAGGTTTAGAGTAGAGTATGCGTTTATATGTATGAGAGGTATATGAACAGGAGGAGAGGTGTTAGGCTAGACAGATACTGAAGAAGTAGAAATATGAGCTTATATACAGGAGAGATAGGGAATACGAGGGGAGGAGCTAGACTAGTCAGGACTTGAAGGGTAGAATATGGCTTTTTATATGGGAGAGATAGCAAACCGAGGAGAGGTATTAGACTAGGAGGGTTTGAGTATGCGTTGATAAGGAGAGACGAGAAAACGGAGAGAGATCCTATTCTAGGAGAGAGTTGAAGGAGTGAGAAATGTGCTTTATATGGGAGAGATAAGACATACGAGGAGAGGTGTTAGGCTAGACAGAGGTGCAGGAGTAGAGTAGGGTTTATATGAGAGGTATAGGAAAACGAGGAGAGGTATTAGGCTAGGAGAGTTTGAGTATGTGTTTATAAGGAGAGACGAGAAAACGGAGAGAGATCCCATGCTAGGATAGACAGGTGTTAAAGGTAGAATGTGTTTTATATAGGTTAGATAGGAAACGAAGGAGAGATACTCAGCTAGACAGGAGGCAGGAGGGGAATACGCTTTATGAGAGGTAGGGGATACGAGGAGAGATGCTAGACTAGACAGAGGTTGAGAGTAGAATATGCGTTTATAGGGGAAAGATAGGGAAAACGAAGAGAGCTGTTAAGACTACACAGGGCTTGAAGGGTAGAATAAATCTTTTATATGGGAGATATAGCAAACCCTATCCTTTCCCATATATGCCCAAAAAACTGCACTCGATCTCTCCTAAATAACCTACTAGCATGCTACTAACTTTTCAATTCAGAGGTCTCGGTTGGATTCCCGACTGGAGGATGGGAATTATTCTTTAGCCAAGATTATCTTGCATCCTCTCTAGAGTCTGGAAGTATGAATGAGAGTGTAAATGTGTGTGTGAACTTAATATTTAAGAAGAAAACTCAACGTAAAAACAACAAAGATCAAAGATACACAATCATAAACAAGTGAACATCAGTACCGATGAGCACAGCCTCCGATATGGCCTTAGATGTTAAAGGAGACATTTTTACATTTAGAAGGCTAAAGCGATAGTCAGATTTTTTAAATAGTAGGTCGCTATGTGATATGATATGATTTTTCCATGTTCTTTACAAGACCAAGAGAAAAACCTATTAGGGACTTACCAGTTGAAAAAAAGGTATAAGTATTTGAAAAATTAAACTAACAAAAACCATCTCGGAAATGGTTAACGCCACAAAACATTTATTTCACATAAATTGTGTGCTTTAACGATGTCTATTTTTTCTGTAGAAAGATTTTGTCTATCTCTTAAGATTATCAATTATATAAAAAGTCATTCAGTGAAGAGGTTTTCACAGGCTATTCTCAGAAAATTCAAAATATACATCCTATTTGAGAAAGCGTTGCAAGAAATAGGAATGAAAGATACCTATATGGTTACAAGGGGAAAGAAACAGTCCAGGTTTCTGGATCTAAAGGAAAGGGTGGAAGATATTGAAAGGCAAGGGATACGGGGAAGCATAGAAAACAAAAAATCTTTGAAATTTTACAGGGAAATAAAAAAGGAATGGAGAAGAGAAACATACATAGTGCAGTGTAATAAAAGAGGAAAAGACTGCCGCCGAAGACCAAACGGTAGAGCAACTGCCTGCTGTGCGAGGGGTCCCGGATTCGATTATTTCCTATGCTCCCCAGAGTCTGGAAGTGTGAATGTGTGTGTGATCTAATGATTAAAAACCAAAAGTACAAGAAACCCGACAAGAAAATACGAGCTAACACCATTGCCAATAGGCAATAAGTTCCAAAGGAAAGGTCTCCGATAGGACCAACGTAGTTAATGGCGGGGAATAAATGGAAGTAAAAGAAAGGGGGGAGGGGGTTAGCTTGGATGAGAATGGGAACGATATTTTTAAGTGGCTTTAAGCGGTAATGATAAAGGGATAAGAGGTGTGAACTTTGTGATAGTGAGGAAAGTGTAGAACACTATCTAACTGACTGAGAAGATTAAAGAAAATCTTATGTGTTACACTCACATGACTTTCTCTACTCTTGTACAAACTATTTTTACAAACGCTTATTCTCCATATGCTTCATGTTAATCGAGATGTTAATCTTATTGCTAATTTTCTTGTACATATAAGGGGAATTGCTAGGCTTTAAGCGATAGTCAAATATTTTAAGAGCGGGTTGCTATGTGGAGTATTCCATTCTCTTTGCATTACCAGGACAAAAAAAATCTGATGTGTTACACTCGCATGACTTTTTCTACTCTTGTACAAACTACTTTTACAAACGCTTATTCTCCATCTACTTCATGTTAATCAAGATAAACATTTGCAGAGTCTATCTTATTGCTAATTTTCTTGTAGATATAAGGGGATAATATATTTACAAGGGCAATTTAGAAATACAGTAGCCTTTAAGCACATACATATCTCTTAATAGCTTGTTGCTAGGTGCAGCACCATTCCCTTTCACACAGATTAATACTCTTTGCACATCCAAGACAAAAAAAATGAATAACGAATTCCCATTTGTGAGAATAAGTATTGAAAGATTTAACGGAATAACAAGCAATATCTCGAAAATGGTTCACTCAACAAAAACATGTATATGACATAAATTGTGTATTTTAACGCGATCTGCATTTTTTGTGTAGTAAAATTTTGTCTATCTCTTATGGTTTATCAGTTATGCAAAAGTCGTTCACAATGAAGAATACTTTTGGAGACATTCCCAGAAAATTCAAGATATACATTTTATTTGTCACAAAAATATCTTAAACATATGATATTTTAATCAAAATGGTTACAGCAATTTTTGAGAAAATTAAAATTTTCGAACATCTTCCATGTAAAGGGTTATCTGGGGTGGGGGGATTTTCTTGAAAACCTTCGTGTCGTATCCTTGGAAGATACTCAACCTAAATACCAAGTTTGGTGTTTATCCGACTGTTCGTTTCTGAGTTATGCTGTTCACAGACACACACACACACCCACACAGACACACACATGGACAGGTTTCCAAAAATGCTTTCTTTGGATTCAAGGTGTCTCAAAACATGTATTTCCGGTGAACTCTCGGTATCGAATTTTTGGGTGGAATACAATACTTCCCCTACTTACTATACGTAGTAGAGAAAGCAAAAATGAATAACGAATTTCCATTTTAGAAAAAGTATAAGTATTGGAAAATTTAAGGGAATAACAAGTAATATCTCGAAAACGGTTCACTCAACAAAAAAAATGTATATGGCATAAATTGGGTTTTAATGCGATCTACATTTTTTGTGTAGTAAAATTTTGTCTATCTCTTATGGTTTACCAGTTATGCAAAAGTCGTTCACAATGAAGAATACTTTCGGAGACGTTCCCAGAAAATTCGAGATATACATTTCATTTGTCATGAAAATATCTTAAACATATGATATTTTAATCAAAATCGTTAGTGCCATTTTTGAGAAAATTAAAATTTTCGAAAAATGTTCCATGTAAAGGGTAATCTGGGGTGGGGGGATTTTCTTGAAAACCTCCGTGTCGCATCTCTGGAAGATACTGAACCTAAATACCAAGTTTGGTGTTTATCCGTTTCTGAGTCATGCTGCTCACAGACAGACACAGACACACAGACACACACGGACATGTTTCTAAAAATTCTTTTTTTGGATTCAGGGGATCTCAAAACATGTAGTTCCTGAAATCTCGGTATTGAATTTTTGGGTGGACTACAATACTTCCCCTACTTACTATACGTAGTAGGGAAAGCAAAAATGCTAACAAGCAAACAGAAAGAAAGAAATAGGAAAGTAGGAGATTTTTTAATAAAAACGAAAGAGAAATGGATGAGGAAAGTCAAAGAAAAGGAGAGAGGGAGGGGAGGTAAGATAAAATGAAATAAACTGTAATGAAGCTTTTGCAAAGAGAAGTAAATGTTTCACAGCAGTGTTGAAGGCCAGGGAGCTACACTGGCTGTGCAACACAAAGTAAGATACAGGCATGTTCATAATAAAGTAAAAGCACGTAAATAAATGTAACAAAATTAAGGATAGTTTTGGTAGGGGAGGATTTTCTTGAAAATCATCCCGAAAATCTTGAAAATCTAAATACCAAGTCTGTTAATTAACCCACTTTTGTTTTTTGAGATATGCTGTTCACAGGCACACACACAGACACTAACCATTTTCTAGAAATACTGTTTGGTTTTTCGGAGAGCTTCAAAGTACGTATTTCCGGTGAAATCTCGATATTCAAATTTTTTGGTGGAATACAGTACATTCTTTAACCATTAGGTACGTGGTAGAGAACATATAAACATGAGTTTATGTTGAAAATTATATTTATTATGTTTCTGAATGACCTACTACATTAAAGCCCTTCCCCTACATTCTTGCTGTGAAAGTCATTTTTCAGTTGTAATTTTTGTTTCAGAGATACTTGCTGCGGTGGAAGTTTTAGGTGGCTCGCCCGCCGGTACAGGAAGTAAAGCGGCAGAATGACAAATTTTCAAGCAGCATAGTAAACACACACACGCGGTGATTTACGACAGTTACTCTGTTCCCATAGCTACTGCGTGGTTTGCAATGTGACAAGTCACCGTAGACCAAGTAGGTATGTCCCAGTATCCAGCTGCAGTACTTTTTTGCTGAGTGCTCTCTCAGAAAATGAGGACAACGTTGGTCATCAATGACATTCGTGTATATACTTTGTAACAAATGTGTAACATGCAACCTTCTCCGTGGTCGAGTCTAGGACGAGTAACCAGGGGCGGACCTGCATCTTTATCTAATCACAATAATTATATATCTTTCAATTAAAGTACAAAGTTACTTACAAATTACTGTTAAATGTAATGCCACCTCTTTAATTTCTCTGCCATGTACACACCTAGTAGGTAGAGGAAGTGTTGTATTGTATTAAAAAATCTGATATCTAGATTTCACCGCAAATACATGCTTTGAGACCCTGAATCGTGAAAAACTCAAAAACTTAAATGGTCCGCGCGCGCGTATGTGTATGAATAGCATAACTAAAAAGCAAAATGTCGGATAAATACCAAACTTGGAATTAAAGATGTAACAGATGTGACAAGAAAATCCCCCTACCCCATATTCAGTAGCGGCTCGTGAGAGTACATTTTGGGTGTTCACAAAATTTTAATCAGACAGCCCTGAAAAGTGGAATACCATTTGCTGCATAATAGTTATGATTATGAACAAAGTTATAAACTGCAGTGCTGCTAACAATAATAGTAATAACTTGTTAGGGCAAGAACGAAGTAATATTTAAATTAAATGTAGTTGAGATTATGGATGGTATGGAGAAACTGGGAGAAGTTCCCGTGCTTGTGTACGTTACCTACTTCTGATAAGTGGCATTGACGTAAAATTATAGTGGCAGTGCGGGAAAAGCTTCGCGCGCTAGTGCACTTCTTCAAGTGTGCACGACCCGTATGTATTTGGCACCATAAGGTAATTACGTCATACCAGTTGCGCATGCTCAGAAGAGCCTTAAAACGTGAACAAGTCATGATGTGCTAGCGAATGTGTTGCCATGTCTCATTGAGTTTAGAGTAGCGCGGTAGACTTAAATGTCACTCTCAACTAATTTTAATTTACCACGTATACGTTACGTTTAATAGCATTCAAAGAAAAAATAACCAATAAATTCGCAAGATGTCTAAAGTTAGGATGTTCGCGTATTCTTGTGCTCCTTTATGTAGAACATCTTTCGAAATTCTTCCGTTTCATAAAAAAATCTTGTGTTGCAATCACGAGACTTTCCCTACTCTTGTACAAACTACTTTTACAAACGCTTATTCTCCATCTACTTCATGTTAATCGAGATAAACATTTGCAGAAACTATCTTATTGCTAATTTTCTTGTAGGTGAAAGGGAAATATGGTAAGCTTTAAGCGATAGTCAAATCTTTTAAGAGCTGGTTGCTATGTGGAACATTCCATTCTCTTTGTATGTCCAGGACATAAAAGGAAAAAAACAAATAACGAATTCCCACTTGAGAAAAGTATAACTATTGGAAAATTAAAACAAGTAGCAAGGAATATCTCTGAAATAGTTCACTCGACAAAAAAGTGTATATGGCATAAATTGTGTATTTTAACGATATATACATTTTTGTGTGCAGTAAAATTTTGTCTATCTCTTACGGTTAACCAGTTATGCAAAAGTCATTCAGAATGAAGAGGACTTTTGGGGACATTCCCAGAAAATTCAAGATATGCATTTCATTTGCCATGAAAATATCTTAAACATATGGTATGTAGCGGGAAACGGTGCTGTGCGCTGTTTGTTGCGCGAAATCGTCGAACCTTGGTTTGTTGTAGTCTTCGGCAGTGTTCTTCCTCGGCTATTGATGCTCGTCTGTTGTTGCTTATTCCATTCCTACCTATATCTAATTCTTAATTCTCAGGTTATTGTGGGTGAGGCAAGTTAAAAAATACACGCAAGTTTCCCTTAATCAATGAAGTTTATTCACAATTGAAATAATTATGGGCAGCTAGCCTTTCCCATTATTATAATCCCACCACTTTAAATAAGTCAGCAGCCTAGCTATCTGCACACGCACTCCCACCATTGTGCACCTGTAGCACCTCGTACCGACGACAATTCTAGAAGATCAGAAGAGAGAGACAGAGAGAGTGGGTTCTGAGGCCTTGTCTACCCATATATATATATGGGATCCTAGTGACGCTCACCTCTGCGTTTAAAAATGTAACGACGTCTCCTATTGGTCCTCAGACCGCGTTACCTTAACATGTATGAGAATGTGGCTTCAAGTCCGTGCGCTTAAGCGTCACCCGTGCATTGTGAAGGCGATTCAACATCTCCGTCTCTTTCTTTTCTCTATCTGTCTCTTTCTATTTCTCCGTACCGTTACCGGCTCCCTGCCTGTTGGCTTGGTGAAAGGTACGCTCTACTTAGGATTATGCTTTTCCTGGAATTTTGCTAGCTCGCCCGTTTCTTACAATCAGCTCTGTACAAATGTTGGATGTTGAATATTTTAACATGTTAGTGAATTATATTATTACTCCACAATTCCTATATATGTATAATATATCCTCTTTCAGGTATTTTAATCAAAATCGTTCAACACATTTTTGAGAAAATCAAGCTTTTCGAAAAATGTTTCATGTGAAGGGTAGTTTGGGGTTTGGGGATTTTCTTGAAAATCTTCGTGTCGCATCTTTGGAAGATACTGAACCTAAATACCAAGCTTGGTGATTATCCAACTTTTCGCTTTTGAGTTATGCTGTTCATAGGTACCACATAGACACATGGACCTTTTTCTTAAAATGCTCTTTTTTATTCAGCGGATCTCAAAACATATATTTCGGTGAAGTTTCGGTATCGAATTTTTGGGTAGAATGCAATACCTTCTCTGTCTACTGTGTACATAGTAGAGAAAGTAAAAATGGCCGTAAAGATATTGATTAAAACACCATATATTTTGTGGCAGCATTTGCGAGGCATATAAATAATATAAACATTTACCTCAAACCACGCCTATAATTAATATCAATTATAAAATATTCTATTATCAAATATACTCGTTTTGAAATGTGTCCTAATCAAAATCTAAAGAGGGTAACTGTATAATTCTATCAGTGTTCATATAGTAATTAAGTTAATATTTGTAAATGTATATTTTAAACTATATGTGATTCAATATAGTCTGTTGTAAGATGGAAAGTGCTGGAAACTCAGTTTAATAGAGTCATAAAATGCATATTGCAGAAGGGCAGAGACTAGTATCCGCAAAGGCAGAGTCCTTAAACACAAGAATAGCAATAGCAGCACAAGGTTAGGTCAGCAGAGGAAGAAAACTCAAAGTGTAGGAGTAACCGTAGATATATCATGTGACATTTGAAGTAATGAATAAGGAAGTGTATAGGAGACTTTAAATTTTCAACGTTAACAGTAGAAAGCAATCAGAAGCAAGTAACTTAAATTTTTAAATTTCTGTATGTCTGAGAAGTGAAACCAAGCTAACATTTTGTAACCGCAAGGAAATCGCTCGGTGCGCTAGGCTCGGCGAAAGATGTAGTCGGAGAAATACAGAGGGTTGTTCGCAATCTATGGTAACAAACTTAAGACCCCCTTTACCTCTTGAAAAACCACGACTCCGCCAGCAGGGTGTTCTATCTGACAGCCCTTAGCTTGAGCTATCAATCTGCAGCACAGCTTCCACTAGAGCAAACTGCTACGAAATACAGGGATGTCCAGTTTATTCCATTCCTCCTGGCAGCTTTCCAGAGACGATCCAAAGTTCGCGGCCGTCTGCTTCCAAGGGCTCTTTTCAGTAATCCAAATGCACAAAACTCCATCAGTGACGCATCAGATGACATAACACGGATGTCGCTGAAGTGTATGGAATTTATTCCCATTTCTCTCTCTATGTTCTCCAAAAATTTGTAGGTTGAAGCAGACTATGGTTTGATGCCTTATCCTTATGCAACCCGACTATTTACATCTGCACCATAGAGAGCAGGGATTTCTGTATGGAAAATTGGTATCAGGACGTTAGTTTGATAATATACCGAGTTGATTTTCACATTTTTTTATGTACAAGAAAGGTTAATTTGCCATTGTAACTGTACCTTGCTATTAACACGAAACCAATGGGGAAAGTTTCGTTAGTTTCCGTATACCAACTTTCAAATTTTTTTCTCCCCTTGGTTGGTAATAATTAGCCCAGGATTTGCAGTAGCTTAGATAAGCATATTCCTCATCTAAAAAGACAACAAACATCCACTTTTCACCAGTTAGGTATCGTTCATACAGCTTTCTGCTGTTAGTGACGCGTTCTGCAATGTGTTCAGGCAACAGCTTATATCCCCGGCTCTTATGGCACTTTTCTATATTCAAATCTTGGTTGATTATGGTGTTCACAGTAGTAACAGAGATCCCTAATTACAGTGCAATGACCCTATGAGTTGCAGGATTTGGTTCAGAGGAATGGGCCTTCAACCTCCAAATTATCTCCGAAGTGCCACTAGTGGCTGGTCGTGGATTTCCTTTGGAATAAGTCCTGTTGTGGCCTTACCTTTTTTGTTGAGTGCACATCACTTTCTTGGGTATGGTAAAACCACGCCTCTTGCACTGCTTAATAATCTTAGAATACAAGTATTTTGCATCGGAAAGGGCAATAATGTACCCTTATCAGAATGGCTCTATTTTTGACGCCATTTGATGCAGCACACAACTGAGCAAACACAGTGATACACTCTTACTGCTGAACTTTCATTCGGTTCCACGTGTTTCAGCGCGGAGCTATTGTGCACCTCTGATACTGTTACCATAGATCGTGAACAACCTTCCGTATTGCATTATTTACCGCGAATTATGTAGGAAGGCAATTTAACGTATAACAACTAATTAATTCAGACTACGAGAAGCGGGCAGATGTGGTTATTATGTGCGCGTGATGATTAGCAACTAGCCAGTACTTATATTTCGGAGCAAGCTAACATAAAAACACTGTTAATATGTATAAACAACAGATTTATTGAACCTACGCATATAATGTTGGAACCGAGCGAGTTGGCTCAGGCGGCAACGTTTGTGGCCCGCATTCGGGAAGTCCCAGTTTCGATTCCCGGTGACCGCCCACTCTGACCATGTGGTTTTTCGTGGTTTTCCCCTAGTCGCCTAGGCGAACGCCAGGGTGGTGTATTCTACCGCGATTTCTCCTTTTCCCCATTTCCTCTCTCCCCTTCACGTTTCAGGTGTGTTTTCAGGTTACGTGGTATCGGGCAGATGGCGTGGATGTTTGAAAAGATTTTCTCCCCGTTAATGCCAAGGTGCGTTGTCCGGCACGTTAGGGCCATTTCGTCGCCCCCTCTCGGGATTCTTTGGTGTGCGGGTGTTCGAAATATTAGGGGGCATTCACGCGATTCTGTGGGCCTGTCTGCCTGTGAACCTGCGACCTCCTGCGACTCCTTCACCTCATCCCTGCCTCCCGGCGGATGTAGCCACAATAGATCAAGTTGGTCGCAGTGCGCGAAGTGCCCCCGCCGATAAACACATCCTATATCCTGTAATGTTGAATACGAACCGATTAGTTGTATAAAGCACATTGAGATAAACGTTCAGTAAAAATTGATAATGTGCAACAGTTTCCTTCCGTTGTTATTATTTCCACAATATTACACTTACAAATATAACTCCTGAAACCATACCCTTTGCGACAACTTTGATGCCGCTCCCTGCTTTCTAACATTTAATGTTATCTGCTCTGTTGAATTCTACGGCGTCATCTCGTAGCTCGTTCGCTAGCTGCTCTAGCGGCATAGCTATGGGTTCTTTATCTCTTGGTATGCGTGAGTGTATTGTGAAAGGGTAACACCTGTTTAGTTATCTGAGAAATTTTAATGTTGACTTAAAATGTTCAGTTTGAGAAGAGTCGCTGACTGTGAATTTACGAATTAATTACATCTATAACAATAACTAAGGGAAGTATCAGTTGCCGTAAGTCGCAGAAATGTTGCTCGGAAAGATATCTCTCAATAGTCGCTAAATCTTCCTAACACCGCCGCCTTCATGTGCGCTACACAATTACAGACGAGAGACAAGAATCTCAGGAGAGTCACGAATATATCACGAATGTATGCACGAATGTGAACGAGTCTCGGATTTAGAATGCGTGAATTTATCTTAACTTAAGCTCCGCCCACATATCAATACCCCTACCAATGTTCCTTCTGGCGCAGTTCAATCTTAAAATCCTACAAATGCGTCCCTTACCTTGTTCCTAAGCCGTACCTTTCACTTTTCTAATTTACAGAATTGCTGCCTACGTGACTTTGCAATCGTACTCAACTCAATTCTAACTGCATTCCAAGAATTTTAAGCTAAGGTGTTCTATACTCGGCTGTTGCTAATGACCTTTTTCTCCGGACAAATCTTTCAACTCAGCTTATTACATTATACATTGATTAAATATACAAAAATTATTTATTACAATTATTTCTTTATTTAATCATTTATATATTCCTGTTAATAATTACAGTATCACTCCTTAGCAGTTCCACCCCTGCCAGGAGATACACGCTCAACTGCCGAGTTTTATAAATAACCGAAACAAATAGAACAGCGAACCCAACGCTAATATTAAGTACATTTGTTACAAAGCAAGTAACATTACAGCAACACACAGTATAAACATTGACGCCTTAACTATGAAACCCGATAAATTAATAACATATAAAGCCGGCCGAGAAACCGTGCAATTTAAGTGATTTAATCTAAATTAATATTATTATGATAGAACATTTCTGTGTGTATGTCTATCAAGAGTGATCTAAACAAAACCACTCAACCGATTTTGATAATTCTTTCGCCATTGAAAAGCCCAATTCTTTCTGACGGACATGGGACTACGAAACAGCTAATTTCATTTCATAAATTACTAAAAGGTTAAAAACTATTTACAAAGCGCTTTTACTTGAAAACCAACACTTTGGAGTTATAAAACAACCTGCTTGCGAAGAAAGCGACGAAAGTTGGAATAGAAAATAGTTGTTACTCCACAGAATATGCAAGTAAAGTAAGACAAATGCCGCGAATATTTCATTCCAAGGATTTCGTACACCCCGTCAAGAAAGTAATCAAATCTTTAAAAGTCGTCCGCCGTGGTGTGGTGGTTACCATACTAGCCTCTAGTTCCCGAGTTCACGGGTTCAAACCAGGCTGAGGGCGATGGCTTTTTTTGGTGGGGGGCGTAAAAATCCTTACTATGGCTTTCTTCGGAAGGGAAGTAAAGCCGGAGGTCCCGTCTCGTAGATTTATGGGACGTAAAAGAACCTCAAGCCTAATAAAGAGGCCTCTGAGCAAAATGATTGGTCTTTCACGCCCAATATAGAATGGGACGCTAAGGACCATAGTAGTTAAAGAGCGTCCATAAATAAAATTCAGTTTTTCATTTTTTGCACTTTAAAAAATTCTAGAAGCCAAAGTTTTTGAAAAATATGCCAAAATTGCAGCTTTGTTTAAAGGTGTTTTCAAAATTATCTTTCATGCATTGGGTAGAGCATTCTTTTTTTCTTTGTGCATACATCCACACACTTTCATCGGCATGTAACTTAAACTGGTGGAGAAATAAATTCGTGAAGTGTAAAAAATTAGTTGAAAATGAGGAATTAAGGCAAAAACGTTGAAAATTCACACTTTCACATTTATTCCTCCGTCAAATAAAATCCTACTTTCACCGTAAAATCAAAAAATACACAAAAAACGCTCTACTCAATGTATGTAAGATAATTCTGAAAACATCACGTACAAAAGAGTTGCAATTTTGGCATATTTTTCAAAAAATTATAAAACTGATAAAATGAAGGATTTGAAAAACCGCAAAAACACGTAAACTGTATTACCATTTGATCTTCATGTCCAAAAATAATTTAGATTTTTCCCTCCATTAATTTGGCTGCTAGAATTGTTTAAAGTGCAAACGGATGCTTTCTTGAGGGGGTGTATGTAGAGGGTCGCGATTTACCAATTAAAACACAGCAAAACAAAAGAGAATCAAATCTGTGGATAAAGCATGCGATACCAATGCCAAAATATTTTAATAAACCTCATGTAAGAAAGTTTTGCACTATTTTCTTTGCTTTTATGGTGTAATCAATTTCGTTAGCAGGGAATGCTAAGAACAAATAAAGAAAACTGGTAACATTAGAAAACAGTTAAACTCATATTTTTTTAATTAACTATTGGGGAGATTGCTTTTCTTGAAGGTCGCAAACTATATATTTTCCAAAGAGGTTAACTTGGTGCCCTGGAACTGAGGGAATCTTCATATTCACCAGTTTCACCTCCATTTTGTAGTATGTGTTAGGGGTTTCTGCATTATGTATACCTTTTATGTTATTGAATAACTACGAGAACAAAGAGAAGGTACAGATGTTTAAATTTCACTTACTGTAATTATCTAACAAATTACTCGACCATTTCCATCAAAATATGAGTTTAATTTATGGACGCTCTTTAACTGATGTGTTCCTTAGCGTCCCATTCTATATTGGACGTGAAAGACCGGACATTTTGCTCAGAGGCCTCTATCAGGCTTGAGGTTCTTTTACGTGCCGTAAATCTACTACACGGGACCACCGGCTATACTTCCCTTCCGAAGAAGCCATGCTAAGGATATTTACGCCCGAAAAAATCCATCGCCCTCCACCGGGTTTGAATGGATTCACCCTGTAAATCTTGTACATCCTGGTACAATACATTCATAAAGAACAGGGCGAGGTAAATGACATTAATTTCTCATTCGAGTTTATAAACTACTCGTGCAACGCCGGGCAGCAAAATGTATATCTTGAATTTTCTGGGAAAGCCTGTGAAATCCTCTTCGTTCTGAAGAAGCTTTGTATAACTTTGCTTAACTGGTAAACCGTAAGAGATGGATAAAAACTTACTATACAAAAATGTGCAACTCATTTAAAACACCAATTTGTTTCTAATGGCCTTTTGTGGCATCAGCCATTTCCAAGATATCCGTTTTTATTGGTTTGAAAGTTTCGGTACCTACTCTTTTCATATTAACTTTCTCTACTACTTTCCTATGGAATGGAACGGAAGGGAATGAAAAGTGGAGGAGATTTCGGCACTGATCCAGGGAGTACGGACATTTTACCTTACACCCCCCATAAGGGGGCGCCCCCAGGAGGAAGGGATGAGGTGAAGGGAGACACCGGGCAGCCCGAACCAGGAGCGACGGCACAGCAGATGATAGGATCCCTAAAGTTTCCAAATATAAGCACCCCGACAGACGAACAGGTAGACCGGGGACTTCGCCTCACATGGGATCCAACGCCCCCACCGAGGGCGGTCCTTATACCCCGGCAACCAACCGAAGGCCGAGGGACGGAGAAGGTTCACAGAGAGCATTATTTTACCCTGCCACGCTGCACAGAAACTCCATCCCCGACACTTCCAATTCTGAAATAGACCAAAGCGACTGAGGGACAGGAAATTCGGGAGATGTAAGGATCCTTCCCAGCATTCGCCTGGGGGAAACCCCGAAAGACCCCATAGGTCAGGAAGGTCGGCCACGGGAATCGAACCCACGACTTTCGGAATGCGGGCCACAGACGCAACCGCCTGAGCCACCCCGCTCGGTACTACGTGCCTATAGTAAGTAGAAGTATTGCATTCTGCCCAAAAGTTTAATATAGAGGTTTCAACGGAATTAGACGTTTTGAGGATCTGTTAAAAAAAATATAAAAAACTCCATGTGTGTGACTGTATGTCAGTCTATCTGTGAACAATATAACTTAAAACCAAAAAGTCGCTTAGATACCAAACTTCGTATTTAAGTTCAGTGTTTTCCAAGGATACGATACAAAGATTTTCAAGAAAATTCCGCCGCGTAAAACTACCTTTATATGGAAAAAGTTTCGTTAATTCTTATTTTCTCAAAAAACGACTAACGTTTTCATTAAAACACATGTTTTAGACATGTTTTATATGACAAATGAAATGTATATCTTGAATTTTCTGTGAATAGACTGTGAAGTCTTCTTCATTAAAGGCATATATCATATTGAACCAAAAAATAATTATTTCATAATATTTATATTATAAAATAATAATTTAATCTGTTTTATCTAACTGGTAGCTAAACTTAACAGATAGACAAAATCTTACTACACAAAAAAGTGTAGATATCGTTAAAGTACACAATAATGTCAAACAAAATTTGTTGTAGTGTTAACCATTTCCGATTTATTCTTTGTTATTGGTTTGAATGTTCAAATATTTATACTTTTCTCATGTGGAAAGACGTTATGCGTTTTCTCTCGTGGCCACGCAAAGAACATGGAGTTTCAAAGCCATCGCATAGCGACCCGCTTTTTAAACATCTGAGTGTTCTTTTAGCCTACTGTATATTTATACCTACAACGAAATGTTGGAAGTTTACGATTAACATCAAGTAAAAGGAAAAATAAGCTTTTGTAAGAATAGTTTGTAGAGGAGTGAGAAGAGAAAGTCAAGTGAATGCAAAACATAAGATTTTTTTCTTATGTGTACATGAAGAATTTTCAGTTTATTATTTATTAAATGTGGCTTTTAATTTTATAAAAACTTACAATATATATAAAAACTGTATATACGATTATGTTATGCTCTATGTCGCTACTGTCAGCCGGGGGAGTATTTAAGCATGGATGAATGACAATTTATGGGTATTTATATATTTTTCAGATTGTGCGCATTATTCACACGGATCATGCATTCAAACAATGTAATTATTATAACACTTCCCTCAATTAAGGGCTGCCATATAGATAAAGTATACCTATACAATTAACAAATTTAAATTTAAATTAACAATAATAATGACGATTTATAGTTCACATATAGTTAATGTTCGGTTGTCAGAACTGTAAGCCGTTTGCGATTTAAAATCGAAACAATCCATACAACAAAATAACCAAAGAGTTTTGAGTATAATAAGTAGAGCGGTCGCAGTTAAAATCTGCAACCTTAAATTCTCGTATGCGTCGTGTGCAAAATACGTTAGAGGAATGTGGTTCACATTTTGCCGTGATTATTAACAACAAAGGAACTGCTATGCAGTAAATGGAAACTTCTGTCGGCGTGCGTGACATGAAATGTGAAGATCACGCACAAGAAGAAGGTGCATGGTCATGACAACTGGGAAGCAGGCTAGCAGGTAATGTGGTCACCCTTTTGCTCCGTTATGGGTACCGCTTGCTCTTTATCGCTTATTAGACCCAACAGCAAGAGCATTGTGCTGCATCATCTTACCTGCAGCTTCTTCTTCATTTGTTTGGCAGCGTCCGCTTATTGAGTAACTTAAGAGGAAGAAGTAATTGCATTAAAAAATAAAAAGTTATTTGACAGCACCTCTATGTTCTGTTTTAAGTTTTTCTCCATCTCTTGTGGTTTTCCAATTATATAAAATCAAATAAGAATGAAAAGCTATTCAAACACAGCAAAGACTTCGAGATACGAATTTTATTTGTAATGAAAATCCTTATTTCTGTTATTTCTGAGAATATAAAAATTAACAAAAGGTTTTCTCTGTAAAGGTTTGTTTGAGGAGAAAATTTTCTGAAAATCTTCAGCTCACACTTTTTAAATATGTCTAACTTAGGTATTAAATTTTATATTTATCCGACTTCTCACTTCAGTTATGCTGTTCAGAGTTTCTAAATATGATTTCTGGTCTTGGGGCCCTCAAAATGTGCATTTCATACATATTGAAGTAAACTCTCTTTTAGGTACTGTATCATGGTTTAACAGCAAATAAAGAAGAAAGATAGGTAAACAGTTGAAAAAGTAAAAGCTAAATAATTATTCTCAAAATGCTTATTGTAATAGGAAATATAAAAATAATCAACCAAAAACCTGAATCAACACTTTAAGAATCTGTTTATTATTATTATTATTATTATTATTATTATTATTATTATTGTTATTATTAAAAGAAGAATTAAAGATTTAAAATGATTTTGGTGAAATGTGATTGTTCATCAAGCAAATTAGTGATACTGTGGAATTCTAAACCAATAATGGTTGTATTTATGCTACTATTTATTAAATACAGAAAGAAGATGACACAAATTTCACTTGTTTATCTGTAATGCAGCAGTAGTGGTGAAAAGCATTATTTCCCAGTCTCTGGAATAGGCAACCTATACATGTATACCACACAAATGGTAATCTGAAGAGAAGCAGCAGAGGGAGTCTAAATAATTGCAAGTCCCATTTTCATCACATCTGCTCTAATTGTTTAGGTAGTTAAACTACCTAATAGTAGTTAATAATTAGCTTTTTTATTTAATTTTTACTTTCTCTACCACATTCTATAGTAGGTAGAAGAAATACTGTATTCCATATTAATTAAGCACTTTTAAAAAAAGGTGGTGTGAAAAATAAGATAAATACAAAACTTGGTATTTAAGTTCATCATTTTCCAAGCATGCAACACAAAGATTGTCAAGAAAATCTCCCCACCCCAAACTAACCTTTACATAGAAACTGTTTCATTATTGTTTATTTTCTTGAAAATAACTGCAATAATTTTAATTAAAATATGCTGTGTTTAAGATATTTACATGAATAATAAAATGTATGCCATGAATCTTCTGGGAATAGCCTGTGAAGTCCTCTTCATTCTGAATGAATCTATACTAATATTATAAAGTAAGATAATTTATATGCATGATGTAACTCAGCTCAACTCCAGTCTGGTAGGCTTGTGGCGAGCCTAAGTGATGTTGCTGTGTACCTAACCTTGGAAGGGCTTTACCACAGGGATGATAGGACTATTATAGGGTGATGGGTTTGGTTTTGAGGTTGTTGATGTGATGGGAGGTAGCACTATGTTTTTATAGGCTCCTAGCACTGCCTTTTCAGGAGCAGCGCCAGTGCTCTGCTCCACTGGTGTTTTGTTATTCCTTAATGGATTGTGATTTTTAATTTTGATTGACCACTCCAATGGGGTGGGGGAGTACTTAGCAATAGCATTGGCAGGTTGCATGATGTATGTAACTATATAGTGTGTGTGTATGTATATGAACTGGCAGGACAATGCACCCTGGTGTTCACAGGGAGAAATTTTTCCAATGTATAAGCAACTATGCCATCTGCCAACACTGCCAGCACCACAGGACTCAAACATACATCTGAAATGTGAGAGAGATGAAATGAGAGGAAATGGTGGGAAAGTCGAAATCATGGAGGATACATCACCTCAGCATTCACCTAGGCGACCAGGGGAAAACTACGAAAAACCCCATGGTCAGAGTGAGCGGTCACCGGGAATTGAACCCAGGACCTCCTGAATGGGGTCACATACGTTGCCGCCTGAGCCATCTCGCTCAGTAGTCCTATAGATAATTGTACAATATTTTGACCACATGTGTTGTACAGTGTAGATTTCTAATAAGGGTAAGAAAACATGATAGTAGTTCTTAGAGTTGTAAGGTAGTCTATAGTTCTCATTGGGTCTTGCAGTATGTGTGCACAAAGTTTTGTCTAAATATGTCAAAGAGTGTTGATTTGTATGTTAGGGGTTGAAAATAAGGATAGCCAAAGTTTATAAAAATTGTAGGATAGCTCATCATTTTTCCCAGATTCTAAAAATCTAAGTGTACCAAGTTTTGTCAAAAGCATAACAAAAATACTCCTTGATAACAAACCAGTGAAATCAAGAAAATTTGATGATGTGACTATGGCATGCAACTCCCCTCTTCAATAACACAATTTTAAAATATCTCCCCATTTATTCCTTTGAGCTGAAAATTATTAAATATCTGCCAACAAACTGCCAAAAAATATCCTCTGATATTCACTTCAAAGTATTGAAATTGGGTGTCATGAATATGAAAGCCTTTCATAACCCCCTGGTTTTAAATTTTTAGAAATATCCTATAGCCAATCTCTTAGGAAGAGCAGCATTTTTAGCGGTGAAAGAATTATCAAAATCGGTGAGCTGTCCTATACACAAACACAAATTTTCTCTTGTTGGAATATTAAGTATAGATCCCACATGGTAATCTTCACTTTGTCCTCCTAGTTAGATTTCAAGTTACATGCTCACAACAACAAACGAGTGCTGTAATAAAAGTGAGGCCAACATATGCAGTGTGGACAAATAGGTAGGTCTACTTTAAAGTAACCAGCATGTATCTTCAGTTAAAACTGCCACCTCCTCAATCCCTAGAGCAGCCACTGCCAGCATGCTAGCGATGACCTTCAGACTGGCAATAATAATCCATATGGTCACAGAAGGTTACCTTTTTGAGCATTTTTATTTTATAAACAACCATAACAATTATCTGAAATAATAATAATACTATCAGTTTAATCTTATAAAAGAAAATATATTACTTACTTTGGATTAGCATAGCAGAATCTCCTGTATACCCTGTAAGGTGTGAGAACAAACCCCTACTTCACTACCCAGCTTGCGATCAACATTTCATCAAAATACTGGAGTGCAAGAGAGCAAATGACTTCATTGCCAACTGCCCAATTGATGTCAACCAACCATATCACTTACTTTTTAAATTTATAACTTTCCCTGATAAGGGAACCATATACATAAATTATATTTTAAACCAGATAATAGAATCAAAATGGAAAAACTTGGCAAACGAGAAGTTATGATGATATACATGAATTACATTTTATATAGGGTAACTAATACAACCTACAGTGCACTAAAGCACAGTGGACTGTGATGTTACATGCCTATGCCAATGTAGTGTGCCTGCTGCCCAATTAACTGCTCGGCTGCCAGTTTCCCATCACTGCTGTAGAGGCTGTCAGCCAAGTGTTTGTGTGAAATGCAAGGTTGGAGAATCATAAGTACCACTTCACTTGCACGTGTTTGAGCCACATCATGATGGTGCCTTTGATCCTGATGGGTTCCATCATACTTTCCTTAGGGTGGTGTGCACTAACCTGGAGTAAGCTCTACTTTCGTAGTAAACTACTATTCAAGTCAACACTCGGCGACTTCCATGCGAGAGTAAACTACTTCCGAAGAATTTTATTCCTTTCAGATAATCCCAGATTAAATTACCGCATAAGAAAATAGCGGAGAGCACCATCATGTAGTTTGTTACTACGGAATTAAATAGAGCACAAATATAGGTTAGAATTTACTCTTGCGACCTGGATGGAGTAACTAACCTGCTGATTGAACTAGAATACCATATCGTATTTGGAGGAAGATATTTTTGACGTGTTAATGGATTACTTAGATTACATTGATGATCTCGATGAAGAAAGCAGCGATTACTTAGGTTACATTGATGATCTCGACGGAAAAAAAACAACGGAAATGCGATAGTGCTATGCGAGAACCATATGATACTTAACAGGGAGAGAGAAAATTCAATGAACATTTCGGTATTAGAAAAGAATCTTAAACACGTCTGCTTGGAGAACATTTCAACAAAACTCTGACACAAATTCAGCTCTATAATCCAAATTGCAATTATTGCTATGCATCCTACGAGTGTTTCGTACCGGAATATTTAAGAAGCTTGAGCCGGCATTAGGATGGATTTAACGTAATGTGACAGTCTTACACTGTATTAAATGGAGATATTTAGAATTGACTTAACGCGATGTAATTTAAAAGTATGGCATCAAACTTTTCCTTCCCGTTACGTCAAGTTTGATTTCACATGGTAATTAGAACCAATCGGTGCTAGCTTGAAGTAATAAAAGAACTATGAATCAAGAGTCATTCCCATTACGTTAAGTGCATGACAATTATACCTTTAGTTTACCAGCATTTTTATGTCACGTTAAGTAAAGTTCGTCGTAATCCCGGTATTACAGGCGATCTTATAAATAAACATTCACCCCGCGATTTCACTGCGTTGTTAAAGCGCTTTTGAGGTTAAGAGCAAGCTACCTACACATATGAATATATACGAGTGTTAAGAAAATAAAACGCAATTCTTCTTCACTTTCACAGATTTCCCACACACTGTGTTACTATTTTGTACCCATCCGTGAATATGGTGAACTTTTACGAAATCAGAAAGGGTATTTCTCTATCAACACGCAAGTGATCTGCGATGCAAAATGAAGATTAGAAACATTGTTTCCAGAATTTAAGCTGCTCTTCAGTACGTTTCCCGTCGCTAGAATTATTAAACTCGTCAGTCACGACTTTCCAGCATCTTTATAACACGTTATAGCTTTATTACATTACTTGGGCCTTCATTGATAACGTTAATAAAAGTGACCTCCCGGAATCAGGAACCTAAACTCATATATTTAAAAAAAACTAACCTCCCGTAAATCAGAAACGTAAAAAAACTAATAAACCTAAAACAAAAAGTAATTAGGAACGCACGTTGCGAGTGTTGGTGGTATCTCACTGGCTTTGAAGACCAGCGTAATGCAAATTATCCCACGTTTTTACACGCATTGTTTAAATGGATTTTCTTTATTTCTACCAACAAACATTTCTCTCTTTCGCTGACGTTTCTCCCCTTTTTCTAACGCACAACACCTTATTCATGATTGCATCAAGTAAGTCGCGCAAACAAAACAATACCTTCGGGAGTAATGAGCTCTTACTTCCGTAGTCGTAAGTAAAAGAGTAAATTGTAATTGAGCTCTCCAACGTTACTTTCGGAGTAAATTGCTCCCGTAGTAACCTACTTCCGTAGTGCGGACTTCTTTAGTAAACGTTACTTCCGAAGCAATTTACTCCAACATGGTGCACGCCACCCTAAGGGTTCTGAACACAAAGATACTGGATCATTAATTCATTCAATTTTATGTATTGCCTAAATGTTGTTATAAGCTATAAAGTGACCATAGGTGGTTTCTGAAATCGTATACCATCAACACACCCACAAATCTGCTCTATTTGTAATAAACTAGCCGATTTACCCAATATTGGTGACTTTTTAAATCTCAAATGTAAATTTAACTACTTTCATTTATCCAGTCGTATTTTTTATTACATTATTATGCAATGATGTGGAGGACTTTTTATATTGAATCCTTCCCTTAATGCCGTAGAAAAAAGATGAACCTCAAGGTATTCATAACAATAAACCAAAAACCCCTGATATTCGTAAAAATGGAAGTAAAATATTGGCAGATTTCTCACCTCCTTAATCTTCCTTCAACCTTTCAAATTCAGGAAGTGTGTACGGCCTTTAAGTATATTTTAGTAGTGAAAGAATTATTCCAAATGACTGAATAATTTTGAGGTAATCACAGCAGTTGAAATTTTAAACTGTTATACCTTCTCATTGCGCCGTAATTATTTAATAATATAATGGCTACACAATTTCCACATTAAGGGCACCATAATTCCCTGATATCAATATTCAATAAAAGAGTGGCGAAATTGGTGGATATGAAGAATCTACCACCTACAAGTTGGCAATTTAAACATTTTATACTTGGCACAGAACCTGTAACTCTGGAGAAAAATAATATTTTCAAATGGTAATTAGCATTATAGCTTTTTCGTAAATGGTGTTTAATCCTGCTCTTACTTCATATGGCACCACACAGTGACACCGATGATGCACGAAATCAGATGATGATTGCGAAAGGAAACATTCCAGGCCTAAGTTGAGGTACCTCCCCGACATTTACCAGTTATGAGGGCTGGGAAAAATCTGGAAAATACCTTTCATGGAGGAAGTTCTGGCAAGATTTGAACTATTCACGAGTCTGTACCTTAATAACCTTTGGTTATCCGTGTTGGAAATTATGTATAGGTTAAGTAAATAGTGCTTATGCTTGAAAGATGTGTAGAGTGATGCAGTTATTATCACTGAGTATACCTTGAGTTGGATTAGATACACAATACATCACTTAATACCTGTTTTAATGCCACATATTACTTTCTCTACTACATAGAGCAAGTAGGGCAAGTGTTGCATTTCACCGAAAAGACATGTTTTGAGGCCCCTGAATCCAAATAAAGCATTTTTGGAAACATGTCTATGTGTAAACACCATAACTCAAAAATGAAAAGTTGGATAAATACCAAACTTGGTGTTTAGGTTCAATATCTTCCAAAGATGCGACATGAAGATTTTCAACAAAAAACCCCACCGCAAACTATTCTTTACATGGAACATTTTTTGAAATTTTTTATTTTCTATAAAATGGTTCTAATGATTTTGATTAAAATACCATATATTAAAGATATTTACATGACAAATAAAATCTATATCTTGAATTATTGGGAAATAGCCTATGAGGTCCTTTTCATTTGGAGATAATTTTGTATAATCTTGTATAACTGGTAAACATTAAGTGATAGACAAAAACATGCTTCACAAAAAATGAACACTTTAAAACACACCATTTATTTAAAATAAGTTTTTTTGTGAAATAAACTGTTTCTGGGATATTTGTTATTAAACGTTCGAATTGTTCATTTCTTGGTCATTCTGTTAAAGTACCTACAACATTCAGTTCTTTCTCATGATAGCATGGAAACAGTATGGAAGTTTAGGGCCAGCATATAGCGTCCAGTTCTTAAACATTTGACAGTCGCTGTTCCCTTTGTATCTGAAACAAAATGTGTAATGTAGCTATTTCTGCAAAGGTTTATTTGGATTAATATGTAGTAGATACAAAAATAAGCCTGAGTAAGAATAATTTGTGTACCCACTAATAAACAAAAGAGGGTAGAGAAAATCATGTAAATGTATCACATCAGATACTTTTTACTTTCTCCACTACCTATAGTAAGTAGGGAAAGTATTACATTCCACCCAAAACTTCGATACCGAGATTTCACCAGAAATATATGTTTTGAGATCCCTGAATCCAAAAAAAGCATCTTTGTAAACGTGTGGGGGGGGGGGGGGTGTTGGGTGTGTGTGTGCGTGTGCGTGGGCGCGGGTGGGTGGGTGTGTGTGTGTGTGTGTGTGTGTGTGAAGCATAACTCAGAAAAGAACAGTCGGATAAACGCCAAACTTGGTATTTAGGTTCAGTATCTTCCAAAGATGCGACACAAAGGTTTTAAAGAAAATCCCCCCACCTCAGATTACCCTTTACATGGAACACTTTGAACATTTTGAATAAAATGCCATAAGTTTAAAACATTTTTATGAGAAATAAAATGTATATCTTGATTTTTCTGGGAATGTCTCCAAAAGTATTCTTCATTGTGAACGACTTTCGCATAACTGGTTTACCAGAAGAGATAAGCAAAATTTTACTACACAAAAAATGTAGATTGCGTTAAAATACACAATTTATGTCATATACATTTGTTTTGTTGAGTGAACCATTTTTGAGATATTGCTTGTTATTCCCTTAAATTTTCCAATACTTACACTTTTTCTCTAATGGGAATTCGTTATTAATTTTTTTTTTGTCCTGGTAATGCAAAGAGAATGGAATACGCCACATAGAAACCAGCTCTTAAAATATTTGACTATTGCTTAAAGCCTACCAATTCCCCTTGTATCTACAAGAAAATTAGCAATAAGATTAACATCTCGATATCTCAATTAACATGAAGCATATGGAGAATAAGCTTTTGTAAAAATAGTTTTACAAGAGTAGAGAAAGTCATGTGAGTGTAACACATCAGAATTTTTTTTTAAGCATTTGCTTTCATCATCAACTTGTCCCAAGGTATGTTTATTGATAGATTCAATAGTTGCTGGTGTAATATTGAACAAAATTCTTTCTCTCTCTAAAGATTTGTTCCAACATGCACATTAAATACATCTGAGTTGCAATGGATTCCAGCAAACTTCTAATTGCATCAGAATAAAGGTTACGCAAAAGTTTTGATCCTGACATCTCCACACTATTTTATAAAATGTAATTTAAAGAAACATCCCACACATATTTTACTGTTATAATCAGGATACAACTGTCATTTGTTTCACTCTGTCTTCTGTTTGGTTAGATTCCTCCAAGGCTTAGTGTTACATTCTGAACCATTTATGTATATTGCCTGTAATAAGATATTAGTAGGAAAGTGTGTCATATGTATAGAAATAGTGCAGGCTCTGTGAGAAGTATGGGAAAACAGAAGCAGTAGTTATAATGGGGGAGTAAATAGAATAGGGAGGGAGTGTGACTATAGAATGAATAGAAGGGAACAAATTAGACAAAGTAAAGACAAGTGTATTGATAAGCAAGTGATAGATTTATATGAAATCGTGAAGTGAATGATTTTAGATATAAAGGACGATAAACACGGAGGGGGCTAGGAGGGAGAGGTACATTTCTTAATATGAACGAGCAAGTGTGGTTATGGACGATCAGTACGGGATAAAATTAAGCATTCTCTAAATTGAATCTAATAGTTCACATTTCCCGCTGATAGTGGAGTCTCAAAGACGATCGGAAGAAGCAAGGGAAGGAGATGGGAAGGGGACAAGAACACTAAGCAGTATAGTGACTTTAAATGAGAAACTTTAGCGATATGAAGCTAACTCAACACACATGTTTTGTAAATGCGGAAGATTGGGTATGATCGGCAATAGGAGCCAGGGTTCAACGCTGATCATGCCCAAATGTATTGTATTAGCTCAACACTCAATAAAGATATCATATCATATCATAAGATATTATCAGCTTTTGCTTTTACATTCATTTTTTATGAAGTAACAACTACTTGAAAAGTTAAAGCCATCCTAGTAAGTTATTATGACTTGAAGGAGACGACTCCACAGTAACCTCTGAGGCTCACACATCAGGAGATTCTGGGTTCAATTTCCATTGAGCCAGCAAATTGACCTTGGGTTTTTTCACGGTTTTCCCTGGTTGCTAGGCAAATGCTGGTGCTGGGGTGGTTAATACCGTCCACAAATTTTCCTTTAACTTCATTTCCTTATGTTATGGTGGTGGAGTTTGCTTTGTGGAGTTGTCTGTCCGGATGTTCGGTATATGATGGGCCCTCAGAGAGACCTCTCCATGGTAAGAGGTAGGCCTGTGGGAGGTCCCGCCAGTGTCAGGATGTAATATCTGGAAATGTTAGGGACCCCACCTGTGTCCAAGACTGTCAATCTGTATCCATCACTTTATCCCTTCCTCTGGAGGTTTTTCCAGAAGCACAGTAAGTGACTGTGAGTATAAGTGCCAAAATCCTCCTTTGCTTCCTGATAACCATCTTTTAGTATAACTAAAAAAGTTTGTATCTCAATATTCAGGCCTTGTAAAAACAACATTGGTGTGCATGCGCACACTCTTTCTCTGTTTATAATATTAGTATCAGAGGTGGGAAAAATGTTCCTTTTTCAGTAAAGATCAGACTGTTCCAAAAGGGTTGATGCCCACAGTAGTTTTGTGCTAATCAAAAAGCTATTATTGTTCCAGATAAATAAAAATCTGATGTTACATTCACATGACTTTCTCTACCCTCTATCTTTATTAGTGGGTATGCAAACTATTCTTACTAAAGCTTATTTTTCTATCTACTACATTTTATCCAAATAAACCTTTGTGGAAATAGCTGCATTACACATTTTGTTATAAATACAAGAGAACAGTGACAGTCAAATGTTTATGATCTGGACGCTATATACTAGCCTTAAAATTCCATATTGTTTCCATGTAATTGTGAGAAACAACAAAATATTGCTAGGACTTTAAGAGAATGACCAAGAAATTCACAATTCAAATCTTTAATAACGGATATCTCAGAAATGTCTTATGCCACAAAAAAAAAACATTTAAAATAAATTGTGTGTTTTAAAGAGATCTATATTTCTTGTCTAGTACGTTTTTGTCTATCGCTTAACATTTACCAAGTTATACAAAATTATACAAAATTAGTTTTGAATGAGGTGGACTTCACAGGCTATTCCCAGAAAATACGAGATAAACATTTTATGTGTAATGTAAATATCTTTAATATTTGGTATTTTAATCAAAATCGTTACAGCCATTTAATAAAAAATTTAGAAAATAGTTCTATGTAAGGGCTAGTTTGATGTGGAGGGGATTTTCTTGCAAATCTTTGTGTCGCATCTTTGGAAGGTATTGAAACTAAATACCAAGTTTGGTATTTATTTGACTTTTCATTTTTTAGTTATGCTGTTCACAGACACACACACAGACCTTTTTCTAAAAGTGCTATTTTTGGATTCAGGGGGCTTCAAAACATGTATTTTTGGTGAAATCTCGGTATCAAATTTTTGCGTGAAATGCAATACCTTCTGTATCTATTATGCACATGGTAGAAAGTAAAGTACTAGGTTCCTAACTGTAAAAGCAACATACTCTTGGTCTACTGTTACTTGACTGACTTAGGTTCTTTTGCATCAAGTTGTGATTCTTTATCAGTTTGCCAAGACAATGCTCTCCTCCTTTTCAGTGTTTGCTCAATTGCATAATTAAATCTGACTGACCTGAATATTTCTTAGTGGGTAATTTCCCTCTATTGGAAGCAGGGAAGGTTCCAAGGTGACATATTGTGTATATGTAATGCAATATATTCCCTATGATAAGCGTGTTACTTTCGAAACTGATTATAAAAATCTGATGTGTTACACGCACATGACTTTCTCTACTCTTGTACAAACTATTTTTACAAACTCTTATTCTCCATCTATTTCATATTAATCGAGATAAACATTTGCAGAAACGATCTTTTGACATGCAAAGAGAATTACATTTACACATAGGGAGCAGTTCTAAAAATATTTGACTATCGCTTAAGGCCTACTATGTTCCCTTTGATTTGTATTTGCAAGGGCAATATAAGCACAGACATATCTCTTAATAGCTGGTTGCTATGTGCAGCACCATTCTCTTTGCCACAATACTCTTTGCATATCCAAGACAAATAAATGAATAACGAATTCCTATTTGAGAAAATAAGTATTGAAAAATTTAAGGGAATAACAAGCAATATCTCGAAAATGGTTCACTCAACAAAAAAAATGTATATGACATAAATTCTGTATTTTAATGCGATCTACATTTTTTGTGTAGTAAAATGTTGACTATCTCTTATGGTTTACCAGTTATGCAAAAGTTGCTCATAACAAAGAATACTTTTGGAGACATTCCCAGAAAATTCAAGATATACATTTTATTTGTCATGAAAATATCTTAAACATATGATATTTTAATCAAAATCGTTAGAGCCACTTTTGAGAAAATTAAAATTTTTGAAAAATGTTCCATGTAAAGGGTAATCTGGGGTGGAGGGATTTTCTTGAAAACCTTCGTGTCGCATCTCTGGAGGATACTGAACCTAAATACCAAGTTTGGTGTTTATGAGTTATGCTGTTCATACAGACACACACACACACACACACGGACATGTTTCCAAAAATGCTTTTTTTGGATTCAGGGGGTCTCAAAACATATTTCCGGTGAAATCTCGGTATAGAATTTTTGGGTGGAATACAATATTTCCCCTACTTACTATACGTAGTAGAGAAAGTAAAAATAATAAATGATCATGTTAATACAGAGCTGGAAGACTTATCTTTACTTTCTCTGCTATGTACCTATAGTAAATAGAGGAAGTATTCCATTCCACCAAAAATTTTATACAGAGAATTCACCAGAAATACATGTTTTGATGACCTCTGATAAAAAATAGCATTTTTAGAAAAAAGTCCACATCTGTCAAATACTGAACTTAGGATTTAAAATTCAGTATCTTTCAAGGATGCAACATGAAGAGTTTGAGAAAATCCCAACTACCCTTTACAAGGAATGAATTTCGTTATTTTTGATACTCTCAAAAATATCTCACAAGATTTTGATTAAAATACCATATGTTCAAGATATTTGGATGACAAATAAAATGAATATCTTGAATTTTCTGTGAAATCCTATTCATTATGAATGATTTTTCTATAATTGGTAAACCGTAAGTGATAGATAAAATCTTACTACTCAAAAAATATATATCTCATTAAAAGACACAATTTATGCAAAATAAAAATGTTTATGGTGTTAACCATTTCCAAGATATTTTTGTTATTTGAATTCTGAAATATTTATACTTTTTTCAAGTAGTAAGACACTATTCATTTTTTCTTGTATCCAAACAGAGAGCATGAAATTTCAAAATCCATCATATAGCAATCTGCTTTTAAAAAGAAATCTGATGCGTAGCATTCACATGACTTTTGCTAGTCTTGTACAAACTATTTTTACAAACACTTATTCTCCATCTACTTCATGTTAATCGAGATATGAGAAGTTAATCTTATTGCTAATTTTCTTGTAGGTGCAAAGGGAATTTGGTGGGCTTTACGCTATAGTCAAATGTTTTAAGAGCTGGTTGCTATGTGGAGTATTCCATTCTCTTTGTATGTCCAGGACATAAAAAGCGAACAAATTCCCATTTGAGAAAAAGTATAAGTATTGGAAAATAAAAACACATAACAAGGAATATCTCGCAAATGATTCATTCCACAAAAAAAAAAAATGTAGATGACATAAGTCGTGTTTTAACGAGATCTACATTTTTTGTATAGTAAATTTTGTCTATCTCGTACAGTTTACCAGTTATGCGAAAGTCATTCAGAATGAATAAGGCTTTTGGGGACATTCCCAGAAAATTCAAGATATATATTTCATTTGCCATGAAAATTTCTTAAACATATGATATTTTAATCCAAATCATTAGCCATTTTTGAGAAACTCAAAATTTTCGAAAACTGTTCCATGTAAAGTCTGAGGTGGGGGATTTTCTTGAAGATCTTTGTGTCGCATCCTTGGAAGATAGTAAACTCAAGTACCAAGTTTGGTATTTATCCGACATTTTGTTTTTGCATACGCTGTTCACAGACAGACACATGGACATGTTTCCAAAAATGCTTTATTTGGATTCAGGGTACCTCAAAACATGTATTTCTGGTGAAATCCAATATCAAATTTTTGGGTGGAATGCAATACTCCCCCTACTTAGTATATGTAGTAGGGAAAGTGAAAATCTGAGTATTGCTTTAGCCCACTGCATATCTATTACATCTATAATGAAATATGTAAATGTGTATGACAATGTATTTTGATTAACAAGGAGATTAAAGCTTCAAGCTTTTGTAAGAATGTTTGTAAAAGAGTGAGTAGAGAATCATATGAGTACAACATATCAGAATTTTTTTAAACTATATAATTAGATCTGTAGTTATTTTTTTGGAACAGTTACATTATTTTTTCCTGCCTCTAATGAGTATAGAGTTGACCATTAGCATGACTTTTATTGGAATCAGGAGCACAAGAGAGACTTGCCACAGAAGTGGTTAAAACTGGTTTATTTCCCTCTGCAACAAAACAAAGATGCATATGTCATACAATGCAATACTTTGTAAAACATGTTTATTAAAAATAAACGTAAAGCCCTTTAAAAATATTTAACAGCGTTGTCGGAGCAGGCAGCCAGCTTTGGTACAGCAGCATTCATTCCCCAAAACAGCTGCCATCTGGAAATAAAGAAAACGTTTGTGTTTAAGAAGGTAATCTCAAACAATAGCTTCCAGATTCATTCTTCAACTTTAAAGTGAATTATTTTGTTCACAATATATCACACAAATAAAGTAATATCACACAAATACAAATAAGGTAAAAAAAAAAAAAAAAATTAAGGGTTTTTCTTGTAGAAGCTATTAATTTTACAACACACACCATAAAAATGTAATTTATAAAACATCACTTAATTTATTTCCTAAAGCTTGATTTCGAAACTTTGACTATTTACTTTTTGGGCTAGCCATTCAAGGGACCAATCCAATTCACCATCCACGTCAACTTGAACCTACACAATTGACTATCAATGAAATCTTGTTGAAAGGAGATTGTTGCAGCTGATTCAGAGCTGTTTCCGATTTGTATGCTAAAGAAACAAAGAAAACATACAAGCCAGTGCTTCAATCAATACAAAAGTCTGTGTATGTACCTTATAGGCTTCTACACCATTGCACCAATTTCATCCAATCTTGATACACATTACCTTTCACACAAGGCGAAAATTACTATCTAGCTTAGAATTCAAAATTCTACTCCATTTCACATGATTAGTTATTTAATTTTAAGATATAAGTACAAAAGCTCACAAGATCATCTATCTCAATGATAATCGTAATAGGTTGAATATTGCCAACATAAGAATAATAATTACTTAGGCTTTCACAGCCTCACAAAATAACAAAGGAACAGCATTTAAAATAAAGAGAGTTGAAGGTTGTTACACTACATCACTAAAATGTTCTTACTTGAATCCGTTTCGGGAGACGGTTTGCTCCCATCGCCAGCATGTTTTCAACTGATTTTGCTGGTTATTGTCTGGGGAATGTGTATGGCTAGTGGTGTGCTCTGGTGCTGGACTGATGAAGCTCCAAAGGCTGCTGGGTGGCGAAATTCATTAGGTGATTCCTGTGTTTGATGATATGTATTTTTTCCCAAATGTCCAATTCATTACTGCTGTTGATCGGTTTTAAGAGTTTTATGTAACCAATATTGGACCAGATACAAGCCCATAAATACCACTACTTACCACATCAAAAAAATTATCAAATCTCTGAAGTCAAAGCCTGTAGTATATGCCAAAGCAGACAAAGGAAACACATTAGTGATATTAGACCAAGAAGATTAAGAATCTAGGGTTATGCAATTACTACATAGCCCAGAGTACATATAAATCAACAAAAATCCATTAAAAGAATGCACCAAGTCACTCCAAAACACATTGATAGAAAGCAAAACATTAACAAAAGCCGAAAAATCCAGAATTAAACCAGATTTTCCCACCATACCTAGGTTATATGCACTACCAAAAATACACAAACTCGGCAACAAAATGAGGCCCATAGTGAATAACATAAACTCTCCCACATATAAACTAGCAAAATGTCTTTCAAATACCTTCAACTCCATGCCTGTGTTCAAAAGTCTAAGTATAAAAAATTCATTAGAATTAACCAGTCACCTTTCAGATATAAATATATCACCCACAGACATGATGGTACCACTCCTAGAAACTTGGATATTAAACAATGACACACCTAGAGCACAAACAAAAGATTACTTAAAACTAACAAAATTATGTCTGGACCAGAATTTCTTTTCAATTCATAACAAAATCTTTAAACAAACCACAGGCCTAACTATGGGAAACCCCCTTTCACCATTTTTAGCAGCACTATATGTGAGCCATTTTGAATGCCATATTACTAAATATTTCCCACGTCTATTCAAAATGTAGGTACATAGATGATATTTTTGCTATTGTTCCAAAAAAACTTTCAGAAGATGCTTTGAAATTATTGAACTTACAAAAAAGATCTATTAAATTCACAATAGAAAAAGAAGAAAATGGCCAATTACCTTACCTAGACATCAGGATCATCAGAAATAACACACACAACAAACTAATGTTCGGCATTTACAGAAAACCAACGCACACAGAAAATTATATTAAAAACAATAGCTACAATCCTACAAGCCACAAACATGCAATTTTAAATAGCATTACAAACAGGTTAGGACATTTACCATTGGAGAAAGAGGAATACTAGAAAGAATACCAACACATTATCCACATAGCCACTATGAATGGATACCAGAAAAAAATAATAGATAAAAAGATAAAAAAGTGTGAAAGACAGAAATACATCCAACAAACAACTACTTTACTCAGACAACAAAACCCACAAGCATATAGGAAATTCACTTATCACCCTTGGACACATCATCAATTTCAAAGGATTTTCAAGAAATACATCACCCTGTCTCCACAGAATAACCGCAATATACAGAAACTACTATGCAACAGAACAAAAGATCCTATCCCCAACCATAAATCAGCTGGTATATATCAAATTGTTTGTAATGACTGTATCCTAGTATACATAGGAAGAACCAAAAGAAATCTTGAAATAAGACTTAAAGAGCATATGAGATGCATTTACCAAAAGCAGACAGATAAATCAGCAGTAGCACATCATTTCTGGTCTTCAAAACATGATATCACTCCAAACATAAAACTCTTAAAACCGATCAACAGCAGCAATGAATTGGACATCTGGGAAAAAATACCTATCGTCAAACACAGGAATCACCTAAAGAATTTCGAACTGCCACCACCCAGAAGCCTTTAGAGGTTTATCAGCCCAGCACCAGAGAACACCACTAGCCACACACATTCCCCAGACAATAACCGGCAAAATCAGTTGAAAACATGCTGACGATGTGAACAAACTGTCTCCCGTAACGCGTTCAAGTAAGAGCATTTTAGTGATGTAGTGTAACAACCTTCAACTCTCTCTATTTTAAATTATGACACATCACTGTTACTAGCTTCTAAATCTTCAAAATTAATTAAGGGACAGTGTGTTCACATCTTATTTGTTGATATCCTCTCTGAAAGTGATTGTGAAGTAATAACCCAGTCAAATAAATAATTACAACAGATATCCCATCTATGATAACACAACAGCATCAAACCACACAAAATACTTTTCTTCTTTATCTTCATATGATTGTTTATTGTATACAGATATAAAATAACACAAAAGCATTCAACATAATTGCATTGGCTACAAAAGTTTCTGTGTTGCTCAAATATTGCTAACATAAGAGTAATGAATAAGTTAAAAGTTAATATTCATACTTCTGCTATCATGTTCGGATATTCTTATATTATAATTTGTAGTTTCTCATTTTTTGTAAGTAGCAGCTTTCTTTCTCTATCATAACTTTGATAAGCAGAAAAACAAAAATCGGGTGACTTATAAAACTGACAGTGGGTATGGATAACAACAGCATCAAACCAGTTGAACTGCCACTTATTGCTATTCGTCTTTACTTTGTATATTAATTTTGGCCTACATTTTATTTTGTTTTATGTGTTTTCTTAGCATTTTGTGTTATGTTAGTTATTGAGAATGAACAAGATTACGTTGATGTTACTTAAACTGATATTATTTCTTCCTAACCAAGATTTTCTCTATGAATAATGATGAGGAAGCCCAAATGTGACAATGTGGAAGTCACTCAGCTGCATTCATCATTACCAACTGTGGTATTTATGGTTGTAAAGCAGTGCTTTTGCATAGTATTTTAATTTGTTTCTTCTTTATACAGTCCTGAGAATCTTGATCAACTCTTTGTTTAAGTATCTTGTACAACAATTTTTAAATACCTCCAAACACACACAAGGTTAGTTAATAATATTATATAAAATACCTGATTCTTTTAATTTTATTAATATTGTTTATGGAACATTCATTCAGTAATTGCCATTTGTGGTTTCATCTTGTTTGGATAATTCCTCTTGTGCTGCAAGTTTTGCTAAAAAGCCAATTTTTTAGAAACTAATGTGGACTGACCTTTAAACGACTGATTAGTATGAGAAGTTGAAGTACTTTCATATACAGATATCACTAAACTGATGTACACATACTGCAGCTAGTCTAGTCCAGAATTTGCTGCGTACTCTAGCATTTGGCCTTAATTATTACCTGTCTTAAAGTTCCAAATGATTATTGCATTGCAGGAATTTACTTTCTTGCTTTTTTATTATGTACAATCTTTATTCCAGCAAACATAGGTGAAAGAAGAGGCTAATTAAAATTTGATGCAGTTTGTATCAATGTAATGAACCAGGGCCTTTATATTCCCTTTCCTTATATAAGGCTATCCTTTCAGTTTCATGTTTCTGTAATGTTTGTAGATTTTGTTTCAAGATATATGCACATGGTGTTGAAATGGAACTGAACTAAGAACGATTAGGACAATGCCAAAACATTATAGAGAGAAAGGATTTAAATCCAATATTGTGCTTATTAAATGTTTCCTGGGCATAAGAAATGCAACACAATTTATTTCAGGGCTATAAAGACAAAAAACAAAGATAAACTATGAGATTATTTATACATCGGATTTGTAGGTAAACAAATATTTAGTTTGCTTTTGGTTGTGATATTGATTAATTTTTGCAAAATGTTTCATATTGTTCTGTGCTTGTAAGTAAAGTTTTATAGTGCATGTAATTGCATAATTCATATATGTTTCAATTTTTAATTTTAAATTAATATTTAAACACATTAAAAGGAAAATAATAAAGTGCTTACTATGGAGACACCCATATAATTTCTCAATGAGGTTCAGAGTAAACTTGAGAGTGCTCCTTTAAAGAAAAAGAAAAAAAAATTCTGATGTGTTACATTCACATGATTTTCTCTACCCTCTATTGTTTATTAGTGGGTCTACAAACTATTCTTACTAAAGCTTATTTTTCTATCTACTACATTTTAATCCTAATAAACCTTTGTGGAAATAGCTACATTACATATTTCATTATACATACAAAGAGAACAGTGATAGTCAAATGTTTAAGAACTGGGTGCTATATGTGGCCTTAAAATTCAATATTTTTTCCATGCATTCCCAAGAACAACTGAAAATCGACAGGAGTTTTAAAGTACTGAACAATTTGAACCATTACCAACAGATATCTCAGAAATGGCTTGTGCCACATAAAAGTTATTTGGAATAAATTGTGTGTTTTCAAGAGCTGTACATTTTCGTCTTTCACTTAACGTTTAATAGTTATACAAGATTATAAAAAATTACTTCCGAATGAAGAAGACTTCAGAGGCTATTCCTGAAAAATTCAAAATATACATTTTATTTGCCATCTAAATATCTTTTATATATGGTGTTTTAATCAAAATTGTCAGAGCCATTTTCTAGAAAATTACAAATTTCAAAAAAGTGTTTCATGTAAAGAGCTGGAGGGATTTCCTTGAATATCTTTGTTGCATCTTTGGAAGATACTGAACTTAAATACCAAGTTTGGTATTTATCTACGTTTTGTTTTTTTTAAGTTATGCTGTTAACAGGCACACACACAAAGATGGGCCTCAAAACATGTATTTCTGGTGAAATTTCAACTTGAATTTTTGGATGAAATGCAACACTTCTCCCACTTACAATATGTGGTAGAATAATTGTGGTGTTTTAGAGAAATCCTGACATTAAAGTTTTGTGTCCTGTGAATCTTCATGGTGAAAATGTAGTGCTTCCTGAAGAAATTTCTCCAGAGATAGTAAGTGCTTTCAAATTTTGCCCATTAAGATCTGTAGATGTGGAAAGATCCTTCTTAGCATACAAACTTGTGTTAAGCAATAAATATCATAAACTTATATATAACAATAAATATTTGTAACTAGTCTTCATTTATCTTGATAAACATGGATTACATCCAACTGATTTCTGATGATGAAATCAAACTGGATTTCGAAACATAACCTTCAGTTGGATTTAATTAATGTTTATCAAGATAAGCGAAGATTGGTTACAGATATTTATTGTTATATTATATATTTGTACTTATTACACTGTCAATAGCTTCATTTATACGTTTTATCATAAACTTATACCTGAGTTAGTAATTAGCGAGTCAATTGTAACACTACATTGCTTACTTGTTTTTATAACGAATACATGTTTCAGGGGCTAATTGCTCCCATCCTCAGTTCCTTGTTCGACTGCCTGCATCATTCGTCTTAGTTGTTAGCTTGATCTCTGGTGGCGGTTGGAAGAACTTCTTCAAAAGTAAGTCTCCTTGTAGGGTTTTAAAATTATAAGTGCGGTTTATGTTTTTCCAAATATAAATCTTTTCCCAAGTTGTAAGTTCTGCCTTTCCTGAGATGTTTTTTAGTATTTTTAGGTTTCTGTTTATGGTGTGTTTGTCTCTCCAAAGTACCAAGCTACTGCTGATTTATCTTCCTGTTTTTGCTTTATGTAACTGAAGTGTTCTTTTGTTCTTGTTTTTATATTTCTTTTGGTTTTTCCAATGTAGATTTTGGACATTTGCAATGACTGCAAAAAAATCTACATTGGAAGAACCAAAAGAAATATAAAAACAAGAACAAAAGAACACTTCAGTTACATAAAGCAAAAACAGGAAGATAAATCAGCAGTAGTTTGGCACATTTGGAGAGATAAACACACCATAAACAGAAACCAAAAAATACTAAAAAACATCTCAGGAAAAGCAGAACTTACAACTTGGGAAAAAATTTATATTTGGAAAAACAGAAACCACACGTATAATTTTGAAACTTACTTTTGAAGAAGTTCTTCCAACCACTACCAGAGATCAAGCTAACAACTAAGACGAAGGTTGCAGGCAGTCGACAAAGAACTGAGGATGGGAGCAATTAGCCCCTGAAACATGTATTTGTTATAAAAACAAGCAAGTGATATAGTGTTACAATTGACTCAATAATTACTTATTTTAGACACATCACTGTCACAAAGTCCACCAAAGAAATTTTATTGTGAATTATACCCGAGTATTTCGAGAAAATTATCACTGTATATCAGATTACGACTGGAAAAATGTCTAAGGAAGAACATACATTGTAAGTACCAAAAATATGAGCTTAGTTAACAATTTTAGTGCATAACTTCGAAATTATAGAGCATGTTTTAAAGATTCTGACAGCATAAATGCATGCATATTTTAGATATTTATGTGCATAGAAATCTGATGTCTAGTGATTATGTTTATATAGTCACATCAAGAAATGCAAGAAATTAATGCAATGTATATATAAATTGGTTTTGTAATCATTGGAATGTTTAACATTCAAATATGGTGTACATACTTGTGGTGAAGCAAAGGAGATATGTAAATAATTACTTAAGACAAAGAGAATTGATTGCAAATATTAATATAGTGAGCAGACAGAAATGTGGATAGAAAGTACTATAACACAGGGATAAAACAGTGGAAAGACAATAAAATTTGACAATATTATTTGGCAAGATGTAAGTAATAAACAACACTTAGGAGAGAAGCCATTGGAGCTTGGGAGAATCAAGATGCCATTAGTCCATTGCAGAAGAAAGAAGATGCTAAAAAGAAGTGCAGTAAAACCAAAGCAAGGCAGAAAGGCATTCCATTTAGAAAAAAGAGTGTTAATAGTGCCTAAAGAAAACTATTTTGAGTACTACAACCGTATGAAGAAACTGAAAACAACATAAGCTTGTTCTGCACATTTAATTATTTATTATTTTAAATAATTATAATTACCAATCCACCAGTGAGAATTATTTGCCCCAGTCCAATCAAAATAACAGTAATGGAAGTACAAAATAAAGATGAAAATATTTGTATACACTGTTCACCAATTAAAATAAAGGAGTATTGTTATCTGATTTTTCCATAAGATGTAATGACGACTGTCAATCTAAAGTTATGAATAAAGCTAAAGTAATTACCTATCCAATTGGTTGAGTTTCTCGATAAAGCCACTCCAAAGCTTCAGTCTGACCTTGACTCTTTAACACTGGTCCAACCAACTCTCGGCATTTGCTGTGATACTCGTTCAAATATGCAATCTGCAACAGAATGTACAAATCAACTGAGTGTTCATTGTACAACAGCAACACATTTATTTATTGTTTTATTTGTACACAGACACACCTCCTTTTCCGTAAGCATATCAGGCACTAACATCTTGGTCTGTACAGGAACCAGTGTGATTGTCTCAAAGGTAAGAAAGCCTCGACCTTGAAAGTTATATGGTGTCTTCGCTGGTACAATCTGAACAATGTTCTCCAGACGAATACCAAATTTCCCATCCTCATAGAACCCCGGCTCTGAAACACAACAAGTAAACTGATATGTAACAGTCATATAACTCTCTTTTCATTACCATTTCATAGCAATTCTATACATTATTCATAAAAAAAATTCTATTACCTGCTATTAAAAATAAAGAACAGAAAAGACAGATTTAAATGGGTAATACACAATCTACTGTGGGTACAGAGGATGCTGAGACAACAGTCAACTATTTAAAAAATCTGATGTGTTGCATTCACATGACTCTCTACTCCTTCTGTCTGCTTCTTGTTAAGCTTTCATTACACATTTCATTGTAAGCATAAGCAGGACACAGAACGCTAAAGGAATTAGTCAAATTTATTACTTCATGAATTGTTACATGACAGTTTGAAACTCCATGCTCATTGCATGACCACAAAAAAAAAAAAAATCTGATGTGTTACACTCACATGACTTTCTCTACTCTTGTACAAAATATTTTTACAAACGCTTATTCTCCATATGCTTCATGTTAATCGAGATGTCAATCTTATTGCTAGTTTTCTTGTAGATGCAAGGGGAATATGGTAGGTTTTAAGCGACAGTCAAATCTTTTAAGCGCTGGTTGCTATGTGGCGCATTCTATTCTCTTTGCATGTCCAGGACAAAAAAAATGAATAACGAATTTGAGAAAAAGTATAAGTATTGGAAAATTTAAGGGAATAACAAGCAATATCTCGAAAACGGTTCACTCAACAAAAGAAATGTATATGACATAAATTGTGTATTTTAATGCGATCTACATTTTTCGTGTAGTAAAATTTCGTCTATCTCTTATGGTTTACCAGTTATGAAAAAGTCGTTCACAATGAAGAATACTTTTGGAGACATTCCCAGAAAATTCAAGATATACATTTTATTTGTCATGATAATATCTTAAACATATGATATTTTAATCAAAATTGTTAGAGCCATTTTTGAGAAAATTAAAATGTTCGAAAAATGTTCCATGTAAAGGGTAGACTGGGGTGGGGGGATTTTCTTGAAAACCTTTTTGTCGCATATCTGGAAGATACTGAACCTAAATACCATGTTTGGTGTTTATCGACTGTTCATTTCTGAGTTATGCTGTTCACAGACACACACACGGACATGTTTCCAAAAATGCTTTTTTTGGATTCAGGAGTTTTCAAAACATGTATTTCCGGTGAAATCTCGGTATCGAATTTTTGGGTGGAATACAATACTTCCCCTATTTACTATACGTAGTAGAGAAAGTAAAAAATGTATATGACATAAATTGTGTATTTTAACGCGATCTACATTTTTTGTGTAGTAAAATGTTGTCTATCTCTTATGGTTTACCAGTTATGCAAAAGTCGTTCACAATGAAGAATGCTTTTGGAGACATTCCCAGAAAATTCAAGGTATACATTTTATTTGTCATGAAAATATCTTAATCATATGATATTTTAATCAAAATCGTTAAGAGCCATTTTTGAGATAATTAAAATTTTCGAAAAATCTTCCATGTAAAGGATAATCTGGGGTGGGGGTATTTTCTTGAAAACCTTCGTGTCGCATCTCTGAAGATACTGAACCTAAATACCAAGTTTGGTGATTATCCGACTGTTTGTTTCTGAGTTATGCTGTTCACAGACACACACACGGACATGTTTCCAAAAATGCTTTTTTTGGATTCAGGGTGTCTCAAAACATGTATTTCCGGTGAAATCTCGGTATCGAATTTTTGGGTGGAATACAATACCTCCCCTACTTACTATACGTAGTAGAGAAAGTAATTAATATCAACTACTTAAAAAATCTGATGTTACATTCACATAACTTTCTCTGCCCGCAATTGTTTATTAAGAGGTATACAAATTATTCTTCAAAAATTTATTTTTCTATCTACTTCATTTTAATCCAGATAAAACCTTAAGAAACAGCTACATTACACATTTAGTTATAGATACCAAGAGAGCAGCGATAGTCAAAAAAAAAATTGAGTTTTATTTATGGACGCTCTTTAACTACTATGGTTCTTAGCGTCCCATTCTATATTGGGCGTGAAACACCTGTAATTTTGCTCAGAGGCCTCTTTATCAGGCTTGAGGTTCTTTTACGTGCCGTAAATCTACGACACGGGACCACCGGCTTTACTTCCCTTCCGAAGGAAGCCGTGCTAACGATTTTTACGCCCGAAAAAATCCATCGCCCTCCGCCGGGTTTGAACCCGCGACCTTGGGAACTAGAGGCTAGCACGGTACCACCAGTCCACGGAGGACGACGATAGTCAAATGTTTAACAACTGGACGCTATATGTTGGCCTTAAAATTCCATACTGTTTCCATGTCATCACAAGAAAAAACTGAAAATCATGGGACTTAAAAAGAATGATAAAATATTGAACACATCGAACCATTAATAATGAATATCTCGGAAAGGCTGATGCCACAAAAAGCATTATTTAAAATAAATTGCGCATTTTAAAGGGATCTACATTTTTTGTGTAGTACATTTTCGTCTATCGCTTAATGCTTACCAGTTATACAAGTTTATATCAAATTGCTTCCTAATAAAGAGAACTTCACAGTTTATTCCCAGAAAATTCAAGATATACATTTTACTTGTCATGTAAGTATCTTTAATATGTGGTATTTTAATCAAAATCGTTTGAGCAAGGTTTTAGAAAATAAAAAGTTTTCAAAAATGTTCCATGTAAAGGGTAATTTGGGGGCAGAGAGATTTTTCTTGAAAGTCTTTGTGTCATATCTTTGGAAGGTACTGAACCTAAATACCAAGTTTGGTATTTATCCAACATTTCATTTTTGAGTTGCTGTTCACAGACACGCATATGGACCTTTTTCTAAAAAGGCTTTTTTTTGGATTTAGGGGTCCTCAAAACATGTATTCTGGTGAAATCTCGGTATCAAATTTTTGAGTGGAATGCAACACCTTCTTTACCTATTACATACATGTACAGAAAAAGTAAAAAGTCAACTTACAACTTAAATGGTGTTTAACTGACTTTTCATTTTTTTGAGTTATCCTATTCATAGACAGAAAGAAACATGTACACAACAATTTTCTAAAAATGCTGGTTTGGATTCAGGGGACCTCAAAATATGTATTTCTTGTGAAATCTCAGTATCAAATTTTTGGGTGGAATGCAAAACTTCCTCTATTTGCTGTAGTTAAGTATGTAGTAGAAAGAGTAAACATATTCTGATATATACTGGCCATGACATTACACACTCCTTCCATGAACTCATAAAAAGGAACACCCAGGTATAAGAGATAGTGGATCAAGTGACTTACAGTACCCATGCATGTAAAAGCTAGTATAATTAATAAAATGACATATGTTGTTACCGTTTGAGAGAAACATGCCCTCCTGCAGACCAGGATCATTAGGCAATGTCCTCCAGGATACGCCCATGGGACCTTCATGCACATTCAGGAACATGCCTATGCCGTGGCCAGTTCCATGCATGTAGTCCAGACCTACATCCCACAGGTACTTCCTGGCCAGTGTGTCTAGTGTGTTACCCTGCAAATACAAACACTTCTTATAACAAGTTATATCATACAGGCATGTTGCTATGGTATCTCAATTGGTTAGGGCAATGGCACAGTAAGCTGAAGATCCTTGGTTCAAATCTTGGTGTTGAGTTTTGCAGTCTGCTTCTACCTTTCCAACATGCTAACATTGTTATTTAACATGTCACTTGTTCTAACGCCATTTAAATAATACCAACTTAACCAATATAATGTTTCATTACATACAGTTTGTATTTGGCAAGTCTACCTACAAGAGTGGGGTATTACTGTTATACACGGAAACACAACTACTCCCCATTTAAGGCCACAAATTGGTTTAGTCACTGTTGGTGCTAGTACAGGAAACTTCTGGTTTTTATTTGAACCATTCACCCTAAAAGCACTGTATCCCATAAAAAGTCAATTTTACAAGAGAACAAAAAAAACTGTTGATATGAAAACCTTTTAACACTTTTCTGTTATTTTACCAATTACTAAGATTAAGTTAAAATCTTTTACTTCTTGTGTCTCTTTTGATTATAATGTAGTGTTGTTCTATTAAACAATTTATTTTTGCATATTTTTATTGATGTCAAATGAGGATGTTTCCAGTGCTCCAGATATGGTGTTTATGACCATTTGAGGGAACCTCATCGCACCAAATGATTACCTGGAGACATCCAGTGGGTGATATCTGTTGTCTCCAATACTAGGATAAGGCAATGGCAATGGAATGAGGGAACCCACATTGGGCCTTGGGGTACTTCACATGAGCTAATCAGAGGTAGAGGCATGGATTGGGGAGACTTAAAATTGCCACCTCATAGCCGGGGATTGAACGGACCTCTGTACAAGAATAGTGAATGAAACCACTGAGTTACCCAGCACCTGGTGCCAAAAGCTGTGTTAGGAAGAAATTAATTCCTTCGAGTGATATAACGAGCTGTACTCACAAAAGGTAGTAATGGTATTTAAATCGCATGACGAGCACAGCTCGCAAGTGTATGCTGACCAATAAAGCTACATGTATTTGCATTTATAACTCACAGGTAACATTCAAAGAATCTCTGGATCTCTAAAGGATTAATGGACAGAAATAATGTTGTTTGTACTGTGAGAGCAAATGGAAAGGATAAGGAGCCTGATAGCACTCAGTGAATATGAATCATGGTCTGCAAAGAATGTGAAGCAGATGAATAATAAAGATGTTTATTTCGTAGTGACGAAACATGAAGCTGCAGGCATTATAGTAACAGGCAAAGATACCCAGAGAGGAGGTAAAGAAACTAAAGTATGCCCTTGAGTACCAGAAGGGAATGGAAGGTGTTGATTTGCAAGATCAGGTGACAGCTTTGTTTCCTATAATGCAACACACAGATAGACATTTGTGTATTCAATTGTTTCAATGGCTTTTGTAAGAAAAAGACCATAACATCGACTTTAGAACCAACATCAATCATCAGCTGCTTCAAAGTGTAACAGGCCAGAGTACAGCGTTAGAGGTTGACCTTCTGCTTGGGATACCCCATTGAGATTACAAGCTAAATCATGCACATTCCACCCACAATGGATGTAACAAAAAGATTTGTTTTACACTATATTATAGGAAAAGAAGATAAGTGCTTGGCAGTGTGGAAAGCGTTGTGTTATCCTTCATTTGGAGAACTGTTTTCAGATACAGCACACCCAACAATCAATTAGGCCAACAAAACTGGTGAGTCAATGCTTCAAGTATCATGCATGTACAAAAGTTCATGAAAAAATGTATATGGATCTTTAAACATTAAAGCACACTTGCGCAGCTGTACAGGGATTTAAATCAGCTTTCTGAAATAGCCCTGAGGGTACTTAACTACAGTACAAGTGGGTTAAGTCTCCTATCATATGCAACATTGATTCATCTTTGACTCACTTTCAACATAGGCATTGGTTACAAATGATTCATCTGATACAACTTTAACAATGCTATGCACATCCAGTTACCTTCACTTTCAATGGGAACACTGCAGTGGCAAGGAAAGTCTGTCCCTTGAATACTCTTGTAAAGCATTCCTTTTCATACTGTGACGGTGTACCAAAGTGCAGTGTCCTGGTAATGTCTGTCGTACCATCCCTGTAACATAAAAATTTATGGCAAATCCATATAAACATTTTGATGTACTGTATTTCTCCAAATACAAGATGATCCTAAATGCAAGACAATCTTGTCTTTTCAGAACCTGATTTAGGAATTTAGCAAGTAAAAAAATACACAGTAACTTAATTTTGATAACACAAGAAAATTTAAACAGTCTGCATATGGTTTTGTATAAACTGAGGATGAAGATTCAACCATGCGACCAGTTTCTTAATTTGAAACATAAAAGATACTACACTGTAATCAATTTTATATAATACTTAAAATATATTTAATGCACTACAGCGTAGCTTGCATTTGGGATGTTATCAGTTTAATTCCATGTACCAACCAATCTGACAGGTCTTTTTGTGGTTTCTCTCAGTTGCCAAGTAAATACCATTCAATATTATCACGCAAATTATAACCAAGTTAAAAGAAATAAAACTATAAATCTGTTGTGCCACATTCACATTACTTTCTCTATCCATTATTATTTTATATGTTGTAGTTGGGAGAGGATTGGGTGTCGATTTGAAGTAGGATCGACTGGGATTCGGAAGCTCCACTGTTGGTTAGCAATTTGGGGTTCTGAGGATTTGTAGGATAGGATTGGATGTGGGGGAGAAGCCCACCAGAAGGTTAGAAATCTCCTCCGTGCTGCCTCTTCCAGTTGCTTCTACTCCTTTGTTGCCTTGCCACGGCTATGGGAATCTTAACCTCAGTGATGCTAACGACAAAACACTAAACAGGAATGTGTGAAGTCAAAATATGTAATTATAAGATATGAATGTATGTATCACACAATGAACAATTATTAAAGTTCTTAGATTCAAAAACACTTTCAAAAATGCTTCATACAATTGTAGATTAACAACTCTTTGCTTTAACATGTTTCTGATATTCAAATATAGTGTTTAATAGACTTTAAAAGGTTATTTTCCCAGATTGTTTCATATACATCCTTGCTCGAGGACAATCTGCAGAGAAGTGAAGCTCCTGCTTCTAGCCAAGCAAAGCTTTTTGATAAAGATGCTCATGATTGATCATCTGTCATACATGACTATGCTGTCATTACTAGTCTTTCAATAACGTTTCCTCTTTCTCCACATTATGGATACCTACGAGGGCTGATCAATAAAGACTGAGACTGATTTTTTTCTGTAGTTTCCTTGATAGTTTTATGTCTCTACCATGAATACTTGAAAAGAGCAGGGTTTCATGTATAATGTCCATAAGCGACAGCACTCTCGTAACGGTAGGTTGGTAGTAATGCTGTATATTGTTGACCCTACTTGAATTTCGCATACCACAAAATGGAGATGACATGAGAGGAGCAATACAGCGCAATAAAATTTTATTTTCGTTTAAATCATACAGCCTTGAAACTTTTGAAAAGCTGAACCAAGCATACGGTGAAGATACACTACCTCGTGCAATGGTGTTTAGGTGGTTCAAGGACTTCAAAGAAGGGCGAGTCCTCTGTGCTAAGCAAGGTGGGCCTGGTGTTTCGGAATGGAATGAGTTACCAGCATGCAGTTCCCCCCCTCACACTGTTACAGCAGCTACTACACGTCAGTATTGGCTACACTGTATCGAAAGCCTCAGTTAGCAGTCTGGTTAAGTTCATATTGAGCAACAGACTACTTAACTGATGAAAGGGGGGATGCACAATAGATCTTAAGGTCGCAGTGCTTGGGCATAAAACCCACCCCTTTTCAAACTAGAACTAGAACTAGATTGGCTACACTGAGGATGCACATTACAAGGAAACGTTCAGAACATTATTGGAATGGGTGGCGACTTCATCACTGCAACGCATGGCCTCACGTCGCAAATCAAGTCCAGGAATTTTTGGCTAAATTCAACATTACCTGTGTGCCGCATCCACCTTAAAGCCCCGGTCTTACCCCCTGTGATTTCTTTTTATTCCCATTACTAAAGGCAATGCTCCGGGGCATTCGATTTGAGAGCACTGAAGCAGTGCTAAAGAAAAGTGAGGCGATTATCAAAGACCTGACAAAGAATGGCCTGCACCATGTGTTCGAGGACTGGCAGAGACGCTATAAAAAGTGCATTCAGTTAGGAGGGGACTACTTTGAAAAAGATCATGTCAACATTGAAATGGAGTAATAAATATCTGTGAAAAAAAATCAGTCTCAGTCTTTATTGATCAGCCCTCGTAAATTTAATTATCAAACTTATGATCTAAACAGTGTGCATAAATCGTCTGATATTATGTTAACGTTATTACATTGCACTTTGCCTAATATTTACCTCAATAAATACATAAAGTATATGATTCTGTGGAAACACTTGAAATTATAAAGAAAATAATATTTACAAGTTTCTGTAATTACTATTCTAAGTACATGAAATTTAGGAATTTCAAATCATGTTATTCTGGTTATTCGACATTTGCATGAGAATTGATTATTTCTGCTTCAATATCTTCTATAAACTATTCTTATAAAACCTTATTTTTCTATCTACTTCATGTTAATTGAGATAAACATTTGCAGAAATGATGTAATAACACTATTAAGTCGCTTTATTGACAATACATAACTTTTTATAAAATGGGACATGTTTCGTAAGCTCAGTTATTGCTCTCATCATCCACCTGGTTCTACAAAAATGGTTCCATTACACATTTCATTGTTGATAGAGGAAACTGAAGCAATAGTCAAATCTATAAAAAGCTTTGAAATTCTGTACTCTTTGCATGTCATCACAAGAAACAAAAGACTGTTGCCTTAGCACTTCAAAAAACAAAGTATTGTAAAATTCAAAAGGAAATGGTTAATGCTACAATAAATTTGATATAAATTGTGTCTTAACGATATCTCTTATGGTTTACCTGTTATGCAAATAAGAGAAAATTCATCCGAATGAAGAGAACTTCACTAGCTATTCATAGAAAATTCAAGATATACCTTTTGTCATGTGAATATCTAAAATATGTTATTTTAATAAAAACAGTTAAAAGCCATTTTTAAGCAAATAAAAAAAAATAATTAAAACTTTTCCATGTAAAGGTTAGTTTGGGTGGAGGTGATTTTCTTTTTTATATTTAATTGATGAAAATACAAATCCAGAGTTGTGTCTTTGGAAGATGCTGAACTTAAATTTGGTATTTATCCGACTTCTTATTTTTCAGTTATACTCTTTACTCTCTCCTCTCACACACCTTTTTTCCTTAATTTCTTGGAAAACCTTGATATTAAATTTTCAGGTGGAATACAATACTTCCTCTGCCTACTGTAGGTAAGTGGCAGAGAAAGTCAAAATAGATGGTACAGAAAGGCAATTACAGGAATTAAGACCACCTGTTCTGTAAAACATGCATGTACTCATAGAAATCACATAATTACAAAAGACCATATTTTAGTTAAATAGCATCAATCTAGATGGGACAGGAAGACGACCATGCAACTAAGACCATTCATCTGCCACAGACTGAATCCTGTGTATTAAACAACCATTGCGATAAGGTCTAAATGTTGACCAATGGAGAGTTTGTGGTGAAGTCTACTTACTTGTACTGTCCCCCAGAATCACAGAGGTACATCTCATTGGTGGTGATCTGGCGATCGGTCTCTGGTGTTGGCTGATAATGTATTATTGCTGCATTCGGACCAACAGATGATATCGTCTCAAAGCTCAATCCCATGAAGTCTGTCTGCTGCCTGAAACAACCACACAATATTTCCATTAATTGTGCACAGTGTACTGCTGGTGAAGCATGACATTAGGATCACTCACCTTCTGAACTCTTCCAGCTTCTTTGCCCCAGAGATCTCTGTGATGTTGTCCTTCTGTATCGCCTTCTCCAGCCAAGCAAAGTAGCAACAGACTGCTGCAGCATCTCGGATGTGTGCATTCGTCATTCCTACACAAGTACAGGAATTACAAGTAACTCCACTATAATATAAATTATAGTCCTATGCCACAAAGGTATGAAGTTGTATATAGCTGAACCTTGATTCATTATTTTTCAAAGGAGTGGATAAAAAAAAAGCGGGAAAATGATAGATACAGGAAATGCACAAAACATATATAAAAATACTGGACCAAATCACAAAGTGTAAAGAATGAGTGATGATGCTACCAAAAGAAATAGGTCCAAGAGAGTACACGTGTGTCTGTTTTTCACACCAACTCCAACAGCCAATGGCATACACCTGTTAATAATAACAACTACAGCAATAATAATAATTGTCAATGGATCTGTTTCAAAATTTCTGACATTATCCATCAATAGTTTCGTAAAGAGATGCCAAAAATGTATGGACAACGACGGTGACCAGTTTCAGCATCTCCTTTCATAAAATTGGTAAGTAAAGCCTTTAAAAGTAGTTTTAAAAATGTATGGTTTCATCTGCGCCTTTCTATGATAATGGCAGACGGCAACAAGTGCCGAGGACACGGACAGGAAAAAACACCATGCAGCAGTTTTTTGGCTCATCCTGTATATGAAGAGGAGGATAACAATGACGATGAAGTGGAGGAAGAAGAAGAAGAAGAAACTTTAGATGACGATTTTCTGGGATTTTACAGGTCAGTTCAGTTTTATAAACTAAAAAAGAATTATTTTTTTAGTCTGGCTTTGCTATCTAATAATAAATGTTAAAAATGTTATTTTTCAGAAAAATTGCTTAAAAATTAAGGTATGTCTTATAGTCTGTAAAATATGGTAATTCCAACAGTTCCACTCAAGAGACAAAAGACTGTCACTGGATGGTATACCACAAAATTCTACCCCAACACACTGAGAATAAAGCATTATAAGAGATCTGCATGGAATCCTGTTGCACCATGACAACTCCATTGCACATACTGCATTAGAAACAACTTTTATTGTAAGCGTCAAATGTTTGTCCCATCCTCTCAGTCCGCAACTGACCCCATGCAACATTTTTCCCCAAAATAAAATATCTGAGGTGTTACATTCCCATGACTTTCTGTGCTCACTATAATTTATTTTTATATAACTTCTACAAACTGTTCTTACAAAGCTTATTTTTCTATCTACTTCAACTTAATCAAGATAAACCTTTGCACAAACAGTTTCATTACACATTATGTTGTACATACAAGGGGGATAGAAGAAACTGAATGCCACAAAAAAAGAAATTTGAAATAAATTCTTTTTTAAAGACATCTACATTTTTTTGTGTAGTATGTTTGTATCTATCTCTTACACAAAATTATACAAAATTCCTTTGGAATAAAGAGGACCTCATACCTATTGCCACAAAATTCAAGATATGGATTTTATTTGTCATGCAAACTTCTTAATCAAAATTTTTGGAGCCATTTTTTTCAGGACATTTTTCCACATAAAAGGTAGTTTGGGGTGGGGAATTTTGTTAAAAATCTTTTTATAACATTTTTGGAAGATATTGAACTTAAATACTAAGTTTGATACTCAAGAACTTTGTTTTTGAGTTATGCCATTCACAGAAAGACATACACACAGACCACTTACTAAGAATTCTTCTTCTTCTTCTTTTTTTAAATTCAGAAGTCTCGGAACATGTACTTCTGGTGATTTCTCAAAAACAAATTTTGGTGGAATACAGGGTGAGTGAAAAGTCCCTTTACAGTACCTTTGAAATTATATAGTTATGTACAGCTTGCCTCCTATGGGTCCAAAACAACTGTGTGGGTTCCTCCATGTTTGTAGCATAATTTAATTCACCTCCATGTCCGATTGTTCATCTGCAACATCAGATTAGGGGTGATGGTTTGAAACGCTGCACAAACTGCATTTTTCAGTTGCTCATCGTTTACGTATTGGTGTTTTCTCACATCTTCTTTCACAATACCCCACAGTGCATTATCAGGTGTGATAAGGTCAGGACTTCTTGGAGGCAAGGTAATGGAGCCAGAGATTGTTCTGAGCCACGTCCAATCCAGCGATTTGGAAAAATTTTGTCCCGGCATTTGCGGGCAACTCATCTGATAGTGATTGGGCGAAAACACTTCAGTTTTAAATCTTTCTTTATGTAGTCTCACATTGTCGATGTCGGAATGCCCAACTCTGCAGAACGTTTGCATAATGATTTCACCGGGGAATGTTCAATTGATTCTTCCACAGCAGCACAAGTTTCAACTTGAGTGATCAGTCACCCACTGCATTGTGCATCAAGAACACTTCCCGTGGCAAAAGTGTTTTTCTCCTGCTGCAATAACGTTGGACGTGATGGTCGTGCTTTGCCAAAATGCACCATGAAGTTGTTCTGGATATCCTGCATTGTTTGTCCGGTGTTTTGGTGTTCATGGACCCACACAGAAGCAACCAAATGCCCTTCCACACTAAAAGGACTTGTATTGGCCAAAACTTTACCAGCCATTTTGAGCAAATATTGTAGCAAATATTGTTGTGTAATGCTTCCGGTAGCACTATTGGCATTGCCAGATCTATCAGCCTTATCAATAATCGACTACACATTTGATAATTCATATTCGTATTACACATTTCCTTTCTTATAGAAGGCAGTGTAAAGGGACTTTCTGCTCACCCTGTACAATACCTTCTCTTGCCTACTGAAGCTAGGTGGCAAGAAAGTAAAAACTTGTGACCAACAATTTCAATCGCCTGAAGCTACAGTGGCTGCATATGAACAATGTATTAGCACTCTATCCAAAAAAAGCTTGGTATTCAGCATTTACAAAATGGTTTGCATGGACTAGACATTGTAGAGAATGTAATGGAAAATACCTTGGAAAGTTTCAAGGATCAGATCTCATTTTTTATTTGTTTGCGTTCATTCTCAAAACTTTCACAGTGAAATTTGTAATGTATAACTACATATCTTTGTGGAATAGAGTGCAGTTGAGAAGCAGAAATTCAATAGTTTACCTCCACGTTCCACAGTATTTTTGATTGCCTTCATCACTTGTATTGGTGTAATCTCTGAATGCCTCGTCTTCTCTGGTATGATTGCTGTTAGGGCATAGCTGGAATCTGGACTGATCCAAACCTTGCCCTCCTGCTTAGGTACCTGCAAACACACACAAGATTTACTATGTCTGACGAGCAACAGGGTTGCAAAGGTTTCAAAATATAGAAAGACGAGATATTCTAGTTCTCACTTAAGCTAAAATGTAGATTTTAATAAACCAGAATCAGGTTTCAGGAGAGTATTTGAATTAACCAACCCTGATGAACTCTTCTCCTATGTCAAAAGCCTAGAAATGACCTAGTACTTCTCAGGAAGCAGTCTGGAGACATCACCATCTTAACTATCATTCTTATAAGGCAACAGTGGCCAATGAATTTCCATCTCTTAAACATGCGACACAAACTGGGAAGGCATTTCGCTCAAAACTGCAAGCTCCACAACATGGAATAATTCCCCCATTACAAGGGAGAATTAAGCACTTTTAAGTGCAAATACAGTAGACTCACTATTAACCAAGTCCCAATTAACTGATGCTCTGGGTTAACCGAGGGAACTGTTGAAAAATAAACATATATATTTTTAGTATCAGAGCAATAAGCATCCAAGGGAGGCAAGAAGTTAGCCCAAAAAGCTATGAAAGATGTTTTCAAATAGTAATCTTCTCATTTAGTATTGTAATCATTTTATCTTTTAATTAAACTGAATAAAGTTTCCAATGTAAAACTTATGGAATTATGTTGTAATAAACAATTACTATAACAATTTAAGTGCTTTCATCTGAGCTTTTCCTTATGCAAAGTAATCTCGGCCCCAATTAGCTCGAACAATCACTAGCCTACTGTACTGAGTTTCTAATTAGGACATTCAAACTGCAGCTGACTGCATACCTGCCAATTTCCTACCAAAACCTGTAAAACTTTCCCCCGTCCAGCAAAGTGTAATAATTTTGTAACGACAAATTTAGAATGCATAAAACGTTCAGTGCAGTAAATGTACATAAATTACATGTAAAATAAATGGATTAATTGACATATGTGAACAGAATTCCTTAAAAATATTAAATGGATATTATCAGCATAGCGATATCCATAAATTTACAAGATACCAGGATACACTTCAAAAATCAATTACTCATTACATTATAGTTAAATAACAAGCAAAATTAAAGGTGCAAGATGTGAGAGCGAATGGAGGGGTAGCATTTGGTGGCCATTTCTTAGTCAATTCCAAAAACCCATTTCCTTTTATAACAGTGAGTGGAGGAGAAGTTAATGCAGGTGATAAGCAAGAAAAAACAGAAATAAGCACTCATAAATATAATCTGACAAGTTTAGAAAATGAAAGCACTGTTTACCTGTATAAGAAAGGACTGAATGAGAAATTTACAGAAACAACATTTGATTCTATGCAGATTCAATACCAGTATGTTTTGAATAAAATACCTGAAGCCGCAAAAGAAACTACTGATGAAAAATGTGACAGTCAAAAAGAGAATAGGTATTATTATTGGAATGAGGAAATAGAAAGGAAGTACAATTAAAGAGCAACCTTTATCTAAATTGGCTAAACAAAGGATATAGAAGATAAAATAGAACTTAGAAAACAACAAGCAAAGATTAGGAAGAAAATATCAGAAGCAAAAAACAACAGTTGGGAAAAAACATGTCAAAAGATAGAAATGCTCATTGGAGGAAAAAAATAGAGAAGCTTGGAAGACTTTAAAAAAATATAAGAAGGAATGATAAAGAAATGTTTTGTAAATATATTAATTTTCAATCATGGGAAAAGTATTTTACGGACTTATTAATAGAAAACAGAGGGAAATATATGAGTACAATGTAAGAAGAAGTTAATGAAAAATTGAATGAGTACATGCACTTAGAATTAGATATAGTAAAGGAAGCGACAAAATCGCTAAAATGTGGAAAAGCACAGGGATTGAAGGTATATACCAGCTGAATTGTTAAAGCATGGAACAGATAAACCAGGAAGAACTGAGAGATTTATTTGAAAAATGCCTGAATGGTGAGGATGTGCTAGAAGATTGGAAAATAGGATATATTTCCACGATACATAAAAAAGAGAGGTAAGATGAATGTAAAAATATAGAGGCATTACAATAAATAGCACATTAAGTAGACTATATGTTAAAATAATTAAGTATTTCCTTGAGCTACAACACAAAAATTTGGCAGCAGAACAAAAGTCAGGCTTTAGAGCAGGCAGATCAACTACTAATCATATATTTTGTCTACAACAGATAATGAGAAGAGAATAGCTAAAACACAACCCCTCCATTTGGTGTTCATTGATATAGAAAAAGCTATGATAATGTGCCATTGTCACAATTAAGGCTAGCTTTAAAGCTGACGGAAATTAGACCTATTTTGATGAGAACAATTCAAAATTTATACAAAAATACATATGTAAAAGTAAAAATGGAAAACTTGTGTCAACCGGATTTCATGTTAATAAAGGATCACGACAGGGATGCTGTATATCCCTTAAGCTACATAAAATTTACACAGAAAAAGCTATAGAAGGTTGGAAAAATAAGTGAAAAAATACAGAAATTCCAATAGATGATAACTCAACAATATACTACCTGCAATTTGCAGATGATCAGTTAATTCTGGCCCAAGAATATGAAGACATAGAATATCTCACAAGGAAATTTATTCAAGAATACAACAAGTGGGGTCTAAAAGTAAATATGGATAAAACCAAATATATGGCCATTGGGGATGTTCATCAAGACTTCATACTGAAAGATGAAATGGGAATAATTAAAAACACAGGGGAATATAAATACCTGGGAGTAAAGATTACACAAGAAGGAAAATAAGAAAAGGAAATAAGATCAAAGATAAACTCAGGAAAGTATGCTATATCTTCCTTGAATGGTATACGAGGTCTGTTTAAAAAATTCCAGAACTTTGTCCACAACTTCTTTCTACTCTTAGCTTTTATTTATTGTGTATGGTCTTCTTCAAAATACTCTCCTCCACAATTGATATACCACTCCCAACGCCACTTCTGGTAGCAGTCTTGGTACATCTCTTTCTGGATCGTGCGAAGCGCCGTCTGCAAATTTTCTTCTTTCTCGTCTATCGTTGCAAATCTTTGTTCTTTCAACAGGGTTTTCAACTTTGGAAATAAAAAAAAAAAGTCTGCAGAGACCAGGTCTGGAGAGTATGGAGGATGAGGCACCACAGTGATATCGTTTTTGTGCAATAGCTCACGCACCAACAGGGATGAATGTGCAGATGCATTATCGTGATGCAAGAGCCATGAATTGTCTTGCCACATTTCAGGCCGTTTCCTTTTCACATTTTCTCGCAGGCATCACAACACATCCCAATATTCAGTCTTTGATTGGCACATATCATTTCGTTGACGTTCCTGACATGAGCGCCGTCAGTAAGCGTTGAAGGGTGTCCTGAACGAAGGTCATCTTTAACTTAAGCACTCATTACCGTAGGCTTCCTGCATCTTTTGGTGTGTCTCTGTAAAGGTTTTTTTTGAGTTTCACGCATCTCGAAATTTGCAAACTGTGCAACACAACGTTCTACTCAATACAGCACTGAACAGTAACTTACAGATATGGAATAATGAAACTTCTGGCAGTTACACATTAAACACAGGCATGTGCAGAGCTGCCAACCACATTTCGCTCCAACACTCCATTGGCGCAAAATTACGAATGTTCCAGAATTTTTTAAACAAACCTTGTATTATGGGATAAACAAGTCTCAAAAGAAACTAAAACTATACTTTTTTAAACAATAGTTGGAAATATTATAACCTATGGCTCCGACATGTGGACTCTGAACTATCAGTTAAAAAGAAAATTGTTGGTAACAGAAATGGATTATTGGAGATCTGCTAGGACATCTAAAAAAGAAAAAATTATAAATCAGATTATAAAATAAAATAGGAATTTTCATAATTCAGTTTTAGATTTTATTCACAGGCACGAATGGAGAAAAGTGGTAAGAAGTTAAAAAAATCTGATGTGTTACACTCACATGACTTTCTCTACTCTTGTACAAACTATTTTTACAAACGCTTATTCTCCATCTACTTCATGTTAATCGAGATAAACATTTGCAGACTCTATCTTATTGCTAATTTTCTTGTAGATGTAAGGGGAATATATATTTACAAGGGTAATATAGAAATACAGTAGCCTTTAAGCACATACATATCTCTTAATAGCTGGTTGCTAGGTGCAGCACCATTCTCTTTGCCACAGATTAATACTCTTTGCATATACAAGACAAAAAAATGAATAACGAATTTCCATTTGAGAAAATAAGTATTGAAAAATTTAAGGGAATAACAAGCAATATCTCGAAAATGGTTCACTCAACAACAAAAAATGTATATGACATAAATTGTGTATTTTAACGCGATCTACATTTTTTGTGTAGTAAAATTTTGTCTATCTCCTATGGTTCACAATGAAGAATACTTTTGGAGACATTCCGAGAAAATTCAAGATATAAATTTTATTTTTCATGAAAATATCTTAAGCATATGATATTTTAATCAAAATCGTTAAGAGCCATTTTTGAGAAAATTAAAATTTTCAAAAAGTCTTCCATGTAAAGGGTAATCTGGGGTGGGGGGATTTTCATGAAAACCTTTGTGTCGCATCTGGAAGATACTGAACCTAAATACCAAGTTTGGTGGTTATCCGACTGTTCGTTTCTGAGTTATGCTGTTCACAGACAGAAACACAGACATGTTTCCAAAAATTCTTTTTTTGGATTCAGGGGGTCTGAAAACATGCATTTCCAGTGAAATCTTGGTATCGCATTTTTGGGTGGAATACAATACTTCCCCTACTTACTATACGTAGTAGAGAAAGTAAAACTGTAGTCTTGGGTGCCAGAAAAGTGTTTGTACATTGCAAAACCAGAAATATATATAAAATAAATGGAAATTCCATTTTATAAGAATCCTTGAAGACTTGGTAGTACTGCTTATTAATATTTGCGTCCATTTACTGTTACTAGAGGTCGCTAGTGGTGCAACCAAATTTTAAATCTGCACCCTATGCATGTTGCAGACTACTAAAGAGGGACCATGATCAAAATGATAGATGCACAGATAAGCTCTGGTATTGTATACCAATTAGTGTGGTACACCCATGTACAAAACAAATTAGTCATCTCCAGATTCCATGTGCACATCAGAAGGTTTCATGTACCTTCGTAACAATTGAGTTCACAATGTACATGCAGAAACTGTAGAATGGTCTGTGCCTGTGAGCACAATGATCACCTTGTATACTACTGAAAACAAAGCATGGAACAATGTTATGGTGGCCAAGAGGTTAAGAAGGCACTACTTGCACTCATAAGCATAAGCTCCTCAGTTCAAATCTAACATTAGTTATTATTTTTTATATTGTTAACTTTATGACTGGATGGATAGAACATAATATTGCATCAATATAACTTTAGCATTTGAAAGTTTTAGGCATATCTATACACACAAAAACATAATTCTACTAAAACACTCGTTTTAAACAACTGAAGAAATAAATGCAAATAAACTATTATCTTCTAAAACTAAAACACACAAAAAATATACAAAATTAATATTGGGTGTATGAACCCTCAGCACATATAACTGCCCTCAATCTTCGGAGCATAGATGAAGTAACATCCCAGACTTCTTGAAGCTATCCTTTGTCCTTTGCGCATCTGCAGAAAAATTCAAACACGGCTCCCTTTTCACCTTAGCCCACGTATTTTCAATAGGGTTGAAATCTGGTGAACAGCGAGGCCACTATCACTCTGATATCCTGCCTCTCTGAGAACCAATTTAAAACCTTTTGACTTGTGTGGACAGATGATTATCCTACGAATTCAAAACATTTCCATCAACATGTCTCATCCTCACAGAAAGAATAAAAATATTCTCAAGTATTACTGTGCATTGCGCACTATTCAGTGTGTCGTTAAGCTGCCACAAAAAACTTAAACCGTCCCTTAATATCCAGCCCCAACAAGATACAGATACTCGAACATGATGAAATTGTGAAGCACATATTTTGCATCGTATGAGAACCCTTTTGGAGGGTAGACAATTATCTTTCCCTTGTGTGTGGAAAAAAATGGCACCTTATCTGAGAATATCATGTTACTCCAGTTGCAGTTGGCATTTTCCTCTGCAAACACAAGGCTAAACAAATTGTGATCATCTGTCAGATGTTGCTTTTTAGCTGCTCTTCGTGCAGAAGTCCTGCGTTGTTTACATACCGCAGAACTGTTCGAGCTATTCCAGGGAATTAGAAAGGGTTCCTCTCTGCTACTGCAATTAAAGCTGCATCCATTTCAGGAGTGGATACATATCTTCTTCCTGAATCAGGACGACGGCATTCAATCCCTTCCCTGGATAATCTCACCCACCTCTTGGAAGTATATCAGCTGCAGCTTCACAAGCAGAAAAGCCTGCTACATTGACTAGTGCAAGGAGGGACTTCCTTGTGCCTGTATATTTATATGTGCATTCTGCCATTGTGTGATTCACTGAAAAAAAACCTCTTCAGGCCTGGTGTGCTTGTGCACCCTTCTGCATATCCTGTGGTTTCATGTGCAACATATTGCAGTTAGAATAAAGTCTTTAAAAAAGCAGTATAATAACTATTCTATTATTAACTTTACCAAATGCTGTGTACGAAATGCAGTATATCAAAAATAAGCAGCATGTGTTGACTAAACATTATTAGCAGAAGAAACAAAAAGTGTTTGCTACATGTGAGTAGCAAACCTGTGGTCTTTGCCACAGAGATACTCTACGCTTTGCCACAGCACTACAGAAAAGACACTGGAAGGTAGCATATTTAGTAATACCATACAACTTGCTGCAGCAGCAGCTACACAACTGTATTGCATATGGTGTAAACAAGATATTGTGCCATGTAGGACTTAAAAATATTTGGCGTTCAAGACATGATTCATTTTTTATTCTCTACGGGTGTACATTCAGGCTGTAACCTTAAGTTAGAATATAATGCTTTATCATATCCATGATGAAAACCTCATCTGCCTTTTATTAGTAATATTAGACTTCGCTTGTTTAGTTCCTTCATCTATGTGAATTTACGTAATCAGTTTTTGTCTATCTGATGTTGTTTATCAGTTACATAAAATTCATTCAAAATTAAGGCGGATTTCACAAGCTATTGTCAGCAAATTTAAGATATATGTTTTATTAGTCAGGAATTTATCTTAAACTTTGATACTTTACTCAAATATGTTAACATTAATTTTTGAGAAAATAAAAAATAATGAAAAAGTTGGGATGAACGGAACATTTTTTTTAGATGTTGAACTTAATACCACGTTTGAGGTTCTATTGACCTCAAAACATGCATTCTTGGTGAAATCTTAATTATTGAATTTTTGGATCAAATACCATACTTTTTGTACCTACAAGAGTAAACCTTCAGAGCTCATTAACAAGTTTAAAAATCTGATGTGTTACACTCACATGACTTTCTCTACTCTTGTACAAACTATTTTTACAAACACTTATTCTCCATATGCTTCATGTTAATCAAAATAACGAGATGTTAATCTTATTGCTAATTTTCTTGTAGATACAAGGGGAATATGGTAGGCTTTAAGCGACAGTCAAATATTTTAAGAGCTGGTTGCTATGTGGAGTATTCGATTCTCTTTGCATGTCCAGGACATAAAAAAAAAAGAATAACAAATTCCCATTTGAGAAAAAGTATAAGTATTGGAAAATTTTAGGGAATAACAAGCAATATCTCGAAAATGGTTCACTCAACAAAAAAAATTGTATATGACATAAATTGTGTATTTTAATGCGATCTACATTTTTTGTGTAGTAAAATTTTGTCTATCTCTTTTGGTTTACCAGTTATGCAAAAGTCGTTCACAATGAAGAATACTTTTGGAGGCATTCCCAGAAAATTCAAGATATACATTTCATTTGTCATGAAAATATCTTAAACATATGATATTTTAATCAAAATCATTAGAGCCATTTTTGAGAAAATTAAAATTTTCGAAAAATGTTCCATGTAAAAGGTAATCTAGGGTGGGAGGATTTTCTTGAAAACCTTTGTGTCGCATCTCTGGAAGATACTGAACCTAAATACCAAGTTTGGTGTTTATCCGACTGTTCGTTTCTGAGTTATGCTGTTCACAGACAGACACACACACGGACATGTTTCCAAAAATGCTCTCGGTATCTAATTTTTTGGTGGAATACAATACTTCCACTACTTACTATATGTAGTAGAGAAAGTAAAAAGTAGCGATTCTTCCTTTTTTCCTTCAAATCTGCTGATTGCTGATATAAATGGTCTACTGTTTCGGTATCTTGGATGTAACCAAGCTGACATTGCTTAATTTAGATTATTTCAATATTGTAATATAACGTGAACAGAAGAATCATTTTTTGTATCAATAGTATGATACACATCTGTGAAACCTTTTAGCCTCTACATGATGATTGTTGCCTTAAACATTTAAAATCTTATAATATAACTGCCTGTAAATGATAAGTTTGTATGAATGCTTGTCACTTTACAGAAGAGAAATGGTGATTGTTACCTGTTCAGTGAGGAATGCTTGTATCTTATCGTAGGCGTGAACAGAGACAGGCAAATCCTCTTCATTGAAATGATTGTGGACGGCAAGTGTGAGTTTAGCCTCATCTACAAAGAGGTGTACTTGGTTCATTGTAACCAATACGTAAGAGAAAAATACTGGGTTGTAGTCTATATCTTTGCCTCGTAGATTCAGCAGCCCTGGAAACAAGATATGAGACAAACAAAATGAACGTGTCCACTGTATACTACTGACATAAAGGCCTCTATACTCATCATTATTTATAACACTTATGTTAAAATACTTCCTCATTCAAACTGTTAGTGTTACTTATATAAAAAATCTGATGTGTTACACTCACATGACTTTCTCTACTCTTGTACAAACTATTTTTACAAACGTTTATTCTCCATATGCTTCATGTTACTCGAGATATCAAGATGTCAATCTTATTGCTAATTTTCTTGTATATGCAAGGGGAACATGGTAGGTTATAAGCGATAGTCAAATATTTTAAGCGCTGGTTGCTATGTGGCGCATTCTATTCTGTTTGCATATCCAGGACATAAAAATTGAATACCGAATTTGAGAAAAAGTATAAGTATTGGAAAATTTAAGGGAATAACGAGCAATATCTTGAAAATGGTTCACTCAACTAAAAAAATGTATATGACATAAATTGTGTATTTTAATGCGATCTACATTTTTTGTGTAGTAAAATTTTGTCTATCTCTTATGGTTTACCAGTTATGCAAAAGTCGTTCACAATAAAGAATACTTTTGGAGACATTCCCAGGAAATTCAAGATATACATTTTATTTGTCATAAAAATATCTTAAACATATGATATTTTAATCAAAATCGTTAAGAGCCATTTTTGAGAAAATTAAAATTTTCGAAAAATCTTCCATGTAAAGGGTACTCTGGGGTGAGGGGATTTTCTTGAAAACCTTCGTGTCGCATCCTTGGAAGATACTGAACCCAAATACCAAGTTTGGTGTTTATCCGACTGTTCGTTTCTGAGTTATGCTGTTCACAGACACACAGACAGACAGACACACACACGGACATGTTTCCAAAAATGCTTTTTTTGGATTCAGGGGGTCTCAAAACATGTATTTCCGGTGAAATCTCCGTATCGAAATTTTGGGTGGAATACAATACTTCCCCTACTTACTATACGTAGTAGAGAAAGTAAAAATTGTTTGCCTCTACAGTGTTAAAAGCACAGATGGAAAACTTCCATCCAGGGATGGAGCCTCTCACAATGTAAGGCCGAGCCTAACCAAAAAACTACTTTATTTTATTATATTCCTTATTAATACACTAACTGCTTTATTCAATGTGCATGGGTAGCTTTTTACACCTCAAATGCCAATTTAAGGCTGGTTCACAATAACCCGGGAATAGAACAGCAACAGGAAACAAAATAGCATGCACCATATTAGTCCACATTACCCAGAAACGAGAATGGAGTGCACATTCGACAGCAAAGCAGAAAGTCAGTTTTGTACACTGGAACATTATTTCTTTGTAGCTGACCAATGTTATATTTTCTAAATGCACATGCATTACTATTTCCAACTCCACTAGTCGTACCAAGTATCATTGTTTTATTAATAGCGTACATTTAAGTTACTTGCTGTTCTTTATTGTTCTCCGTTAATTTCTACTGGTTTTTGCTTGTAGCTTTTGCTATTGCTTTCTGAGGCAATAGCCAGTTTTAAGTTACACATAAACAAACTACAAGTGGCACTTTTACTGGAAGAATCAACACTCAATGGATCTGAGGAAGTCAGGATACACATTTGCTGGAATTTCTTCCAGTTTCATTTTCCCAGCTTGCAACTAGAAAGGTCTAGTGGCTGCTTCATGTCACAGCCGTCTTGAATAATCTCTATGGTGAAGAGTCTAATATGCACAATGTGGATCTAATATGTCATTCCTGGGAACGGGAATGAGAAAATTAAAATATGACTAACTCTTCTTTCCCATTCCCAGGATAGTTTTCCATTAATTTTGAACACCCACATTATAATACATGTATTTTAACTTTGTCGTTCACTTTCTGGTTTCCGTTCTTGGTTATTATGAACCAACCAGCCTTTAATTAATTTCACATATTTTCCCCCCACTCTTTTTGTGACCAGTGATCTAGAAAAGTTTTATGATGAATCTTCTCTTTATGCCTTATAATTGTAGTTCCTCAAATCTCTATTATATTCCTAACAACAGATGAAAAACACTATGTACTTCACAGAAATAGGTACGAAATATTGGTGGATGTTGTATTTCTGATTTCCTTAACCTAGCCCAGCAGTTTTCCAAATTCTGGAAATGTTGTATAACCTATAAGTGTAGTTCAGCAGTGAAACAATTATCAGAATCGTTGATTCATTTTTGGGTACAAAATAATCAAGTAGATAAAATTTTAAACCTCTGTACCTTCTTGTTGGTCCTGTAGTTACTTAATAAAATAAAGGCTGCACAGTTTTCGCATAATACAGAAACCTCTGACACCAATATAGAACAAAATAGGGCAAAACTGGTGAATATGAAGATTCCCCGCTATCAAGCTAACATTTTGGAAATGGCACCACCAAGAAAAATAATATTCTCAGTTGTTAATTATAAACATTGGTTAAGTAATTTCTGAAGTTATGCTGGACACAATTTTCTCTCTTTATATAATTATTTAGTACACACTGATAATCAACTTGATTACAACATATGCAGGAAATACAGAAAAAGTTTCTTAAAGGCTTATTAAAATGCTTTGACATAAGTGCCACATACATATCATATTATAAGTAGATATCTTTGCTTTTCGTTTTCCTGTGTCTTCTGTACACCAGTTGCTAAATCGTGACCTCTATATACCTATACATTGCTTGGATTGAAATATCTGCTGCTTTTGTCTTATTTTTACACATGTTTTCTGTGGACAGGGTGTCTACTGCTTCGAAGGTTTAAAATTCCAGTATATTTCCAGTATTAAGTTTTGACAAAATTCCAGTGAAGCATCAAGTCATATTGCAGTAAAAATGCAGCAGAATTCAAATGTATGTTGTGGCCGACTGAACATCTTTACTGTTTTATTTGTTTCCACAGGCATAATATAAGCTGTGTTTATTACTAGCCAATACCTAACGTTGAACAGGTGGCTTTTTAAATCTCGAATGGTGATTTAATTAAATTTACTCTGTGTACTCTTTATCATATTATTGGACAATGATCTAGAATATTCTTTTTATGCTGATTTCTCCCCATTACCTCTTAGAACTGTAATTTCATAAAACTCCCATGCTAGTCATAATAATGGGCCAAACATTCACTGATATTCATGGAAATGGAAGTGAAATATCCGCAGATTTTGGATTTATCTTAGCTTCCCCCATGCCCTTACTGCAACAATCTTAAAAATTTTGGAAATGTTGTATAACCTGTAAAAAACTGTCAAGGGTGAAAGATTATCCAAATGTTTGAGTCATTTTACATAAGATGAAAAATTATAAAACAAGAGATATCATGCAGAACAATAACATTAAAAAAATATATTTTTGACAAGATCTTCCTAGAACCAATCATCTGAAATAAATCAATGTTATATGGATATTTTATCCATATACACCTAATACCCGGATGTTGTGTATGGATCCCTCATTTCCTAGCCTGTACAATCTCAACACCTTCAACTCAATTAGCTACTTTTATGTATTACCTAATTCATCATCATTTCTCTCATCATAACACTCCTCCCTTTCTTTAATAATTTTTCTCTACCCTTTCTCTCTTATTTCCCCTACACATTTGCCAAATTGTTTCAGAAATTCTTTCCTATTGCTTTTGAAAAGTTTTAAGATCACTATATCTCCAGCTTATCCCAATTTTTGTTCCATATTTCCTCTCTCCATGCTTTGGCTTCCAGACATTCTACTATACAGTGCAAATTCATATCTGTATTTCCACACAGTGGGCAATATAATCCAGTATGTACAAATAATTCAAGTATATTTCCAGTATCATAGCAAAATCTATTTTCTACTCAATGAAAATCTCAACGAAATGTGAAAGCTATCTTCGCAAGTATGTTCTTTTATAACTGCAATATGCTCATATTCTAATATCCAGGCCCTGTAAATCCATTTTAGTTTTTTAGAAGTTGAAATTAAAAGGCATCTTCCACACACGCATGCACGCACATACACACATACACATAACTTTTCTCTCTATTAGTAAAGTTTATACAAAATTCATTCAGAATGAAGAGGATTTCATAGGCTATTTACAAATATTTCTCTCTGGTTTCTTTCTTCAGATTCAGGGGACCTAAAACATGTAGTGAAATCTTGATACTGAATGTTTGGTTGAAGTACAATACTTTTCTGCCTACCATAGACAAGTGGAGAAAATAAAAACATCGTACTACACAACAGTAATGTTGAAGGTGCTAAAGCTGTACTTACATGCTATTTCATCCAGATGCGTCACCACCAGAAGACTAGCTTTCTTCTCTTTCATCTGAGATCTGACATCTTCTACCTTCTTTTTGCCAGTCTTCCCTGAAACACAAGTTAACATTGCAGTTTCTGAACGCAATGTCTGTTAACATCTGAGCACAATTATATGTCGTAATACTGACCTGTATACTGAACTGACAGCGGCTGGATGAGCTCATGAGGTGGCGGGGGCCTATCCTCCCAGATTAAGTCTATAAGGTTGGTATCAATGGGCACGAGAGAGTGCCCACCAGCTTCTAGTTGCTTCTGCAATGGCTCCCACGTGCTGAATGCCACAAGAACCGGGTCCACACCAACACGGGATCCAACAGGCAGTGTCTTCACTAACCATGCTGCCTGTGTTGGTGTAGATGGCACCCCTAACAGAACACACTGTGCTATATATAAAACTGATAATCTCTACACACCTCTTCACTTAAGTTTAGAATACTGTAGCATGAGTACATGTTTTGCATAGTCAGAAGTGGATCCAGGGAGGGGCAAAAGGGGGCTTAAGGACCCCATTTATGTTTAAGTTCACAAAGTTGTTTTGTTTAATGAAATTAAACCTAACAACTTTATTTCTGCCTTAAATATATGTGTCATCAATGTGTTTGCTAGGAGTGAGCATGCATTTCTTGAATAGTAACTATTGGGCTTGTGTGGCTGAAAGATTGACAGTAGGCTGCAAGTCAACATGTGTCATTTACCTCAGCAACCATACAAGTCCAGCACTTGACAGTTTTTTAAAAACAATAATTGTACTTCACGAGCAATACTTGAAATATTAGCTGAAAGCTTGCTACTTTTTATGCAATGAGTAAACAAACAAATTTTTTAGTGTTTCAATTTTTAAAAAGCCAACAAAATGAGGCAGAAGATAAACATGTCAAAATTCTGCAGATAAAGGCTTCTTCTAGATGCATTGAATGATTACTACTGAAAAAGACAAAGGATCTGCAGATGAAAATAAGGATCCTAGTACTTCAAAAGAAATGGCTAACATTTCCACTATCGCAAACAATGTTGAGATTGTCGCAGGAAAACAGGTTGACCTAATCAAACGAGGCATGCATACACATGGTGAAACAAATAATACATTACACCTTAACTATAATTCACGAGGGTTGGCTGATAAGTTCCGGGCCTCACACAGATGGCGCCACTAGGCCAGTTAGACGGTAGCATCGTATAGTTTTACTTTAGACTAGCTTGTATCCATAGTTACAGGTCAATAGCTTGTTTAGTTTTTTTAATGACAGCATTTTAAACAAGACAACTTTAGAGTTTACACGAAAATAAAGGATTTGGAAAAACGAGCAGTGATTAAATACTTCCATTTGAAAGGCTTAACGCCTAAAAAAATCAAGGAGGAAATGGACAGTACATTGAAAGACTCTGCCCCTTCATATTCAATGATTAAAAGGTGGGTTGCAAAGTTTAAAATGGGACATACGAGCACTAGTGATGAGCCTCACTCTAGACACCTTGTGGAAGTCACAACTCTAGAGATGATTGAAAAAATTCATTGTTTAGTACTGGAAGACCGCAGATTAAAGTTGTTTGAGATAGCAGAGGCTGTAAATGTATCAAAAGAACGTGCAGGAATATTTTAAGTAATGTTTTGGGCTTTCACAAGGTCTATGCCGCGTGGGTGCCACATTTGTTGACATCTGATCAAAAGTTGCACAGAAAAAATGTTTCTGTTAAGAATGTGGAGCTCTATCATAAAAATCCCAATGAATTTTTGAGACGGCTTATTACCATGGATGAAATTTGGATACATCACTAGACTCCAGAAAGTAAATCACAGTGAAAACAGTGGATTGCGCCAGGTGAACCAACTCCAAAAAAGGCAAAGTCGATTTTGTCAGCTAACAAGGTTATGGCGAGTGTTTTCTGGGATGCACAGGGAATTACTTTTATCGATTACTTGGAGAAGGGTAAAAGTATCGCTGGTGACTACTATGCAAGCTTACTGCAACATTTGAGTGATGAGGTGAAAAGACAGACTTCATTTGGCAAAAACAAAATCTTGTTTCATCACGACAATGCTCCAGCCTATCGTTCAGTCATTGCAATGGGGAAAATTTGCGAATTAAAGTTCAAATTGCTTGAACATTCACCCTATTCGCCAGATCTAGCACCCAGTGACTACCACCTGTTCCCTAATCTCAAAAAATTTCTTGGAGGACGAAGATTTCACAGCAATGAGGAGGCCATTGATGTGGTAAACAGCTATTTTGAGGACCCTGACAAATCGCACTACAGAGATGGTCTAATTAAATTAGAACACCAGTATAACAAATGTATTAACCTCTCTGGAGATTATGTTGAGAAATAAAAAAAAAAAAAAATTAAATGTTGTTTTTATTGAGAGGCCCAGGACTTATCAGCCGACCCTCGTACTATACTATATCAGTTTTCTTACATTTGGGAAATTTCATCACTAAAGAGGTAAAATGTCCCAATTACTTGTTTTTAATATGTAGTACTGGTAGCTTCTTTTAAAAAAAAAAATTAGCCCTCCCTCCTTAGGGAATCCTGGATCCACCTCTACAGCTAGTCAAGATATTCATGTCTCCAATAGCATGTACACTGCAGCTACCTTTTTAAAACGTATAGATACTGGCTCTATATTATATATACAACTAAGGAGTGTAGGAATTTATAAAATCCACTATAAATCTGATTACCACAAACTCTGACATGCATTCCCATGGCAAAAGAAGAAAAAAATATATTTCTGTTCTTCAATTAAATACTTTTATTTATACTGGCTTGAAAATATATAACCACTTACCGAAGTTTTTGTACAATAATTCTTTTTATGGTGGTGTTGAATTTTTAGAGACAACGACCAACATATTAAATTAATTATGTTTAATCAAAGCCGACATAATTGCCTGTACTATTATGTTTTGTTTACACTCACATTATTCTATATGCACATTTTTCATCATTATTGTTTATGTTTCACTGTTGCTAACGTATGTCGATGTAAATAGCTAACAAAGAGAAATAATTTGTACTATGCTCTGCCATTTAAATTATGTAATGTGTATTGCATTTGTTTAACTTTGTTGTAGGTGACCCATTCCATATTCAGTTTAAGATCAGTTTGGCTACAGTAAATGGAATGAAATGGTATTGTAACAATATGTTATCTTAGATTAAATCGCAACACTAACATATTATGTATCTATGTTGTAGTTATTCTAAACAATTAGCAAACATACAGCTTCTTGGGTCAACTTTAAGCACAACCCCCCCCCCCTGTGGAAATGTTCTTACCCTCTTTCATAAGTTTCCAGTTCTTGTCCATTTGTTGTGAAGCCTGTAAGAAATATCGACCATCTGTCCACATACAAGCCTCACTATCTGTAATGATTGCTGTTCCAGCTGAGCCTGTAAACCCCGAGATGAAACCTCTCCGCATGTCACAATCTGCCACATACTCTGACTGCAGCAGACAACAGAATGCAACATTAAAATAAATGATGGTATTTTAAGGTGTGTGAATCAACATTATTATTTTGGCATCTAAAACTAAGGGGAAAACTGCACATGATCATTACAGGTTTATCAAAGGTTGAACCTTACAAACAGTTACTAAGACAGAGCAAGTTAGGTTAGATTAGGTAGGTTAGGTTACATTACCTGATGTGCATCCCCAGAAGGCACGATATAAGCCTGCAAAGGTTCACTCACATATTTAACGTTCTTCATGAGTGCGCGCAGTTTTCTAAGGAGTTCCGTGGTTGGTTTCGCCATTTTCGTGAGGTTAGTGCCTGAAAATAGTTATTTTGTAACTGCCGATTTCCCACTAACTAAACGTGGCAAATCACTGCAGTAGTTTTATAGGTAATGACTTCCTCCCCGTGATATTGACGTTTCATTGGTTACCTCACAATTTGATAATTTACCTACTAGATCTAAAATAATAGACATGAGCTGCGAATCAAGTCATACTTGAAACTGTGTCGTTCTGTTATCTAACATTCTAAAGTTTCGCAATGATAAATCCCAGTTCTAATATCAGTAAGCATGTGCTGAGATAACTGACGATAAATAGTTAATACTATAAGTACGCCGAACAGCTGGAGCTCGGGCATTGACTCCCGGTCAGTGGAGATATCTGATTTCCTTATGGGGTGGGATCATGCAAAACCGGTCTCAGGAGGTCAATTTGACTTTGCATTAGTGGATATCTTAAAAATCTAAGGTAGGACAGGTAGAAAATCTAATGTAATCACGCTTCCGAAAACAGTGCAGTATAAATGTACCTACATATTTTGCATTATTTGGTGCATATAGGGTGATGTATTATAACTGTTGGCACTAGACAAAAAGTTTCAAACCATATTCATTATTACCCATTAGCTTCATGGATAGTTTCACGGTCATCGCGGTTATGCACATTAGTATTTGCGCGGGGATTTTAATTTGTACTATTTATAAATATAATTGTTGTCGTATAGGCACGGAGGATTAATGGTAGAGGTTTCTAAAACATTGATACTAACATATTTCTGAGCCCCATAAAATCATGTTTGTTTGCTTGTTTTTTCATCGATTTGGTTGCTAACTACACAGGCAACACAATTCGTTTGTTCCTAATTTAGCCATAGAGGAATATATTTATAGATTACGATTATGGTAAAATTGAAGAAAATGAAGACAATCGGAAAAAGCACATGAACTGCATGAGTGAAAAAAGAAAACCACAATTAAGTAATTAATAAATACAAACCGTCAGGAAAAAGAGATATCGGACGCCCCAGAAAAAGATGGGAGTAAAGTAAAACATGCGAAGACGGAACAGGTGGAATGCCTAATCCTTGAAGTGAAGAAGAAGGAATATATTATATGGCCTTCTGTAGAGCGCGCTCCTTGTTAAATATGTCACATTTGAAGCCATATTATCGATTAAGTATATAAAAAATTACAGAATAACAGGAAATGCTTTGTACCTATCCCACAAATAGTATCATCTTCGTGCAAAGTGCCAGTCCTCGCGGAGCATACGCACGCCAAGATGATAATCATAATGAAACGCATTGTAAAGGCAAAGAAAGACAGGTTTAACTCAAGCACAAAACAAGTTTCACTTTCTTAATTCTTCGTAGTCTGTGATTCCTATAACGGATTGCTACAGAACTTTCTCTCGCTGGTAATCGACTACACAAGCATGGTTAATATTCGGCGATTTTAATTTTGCATTGAATGACTGCCTTCAGCGAACAAAAACGTTCATAATCTTCGTGGTTTATCTCTTGGGACCTTTTAGCACCTGTTTATCACTTTATGCTCTGTTTAATCAAATTTAGATAACCACTATGCGATAAAGTTAGAGTACGGGAGTCCACGAATTTGTGCACTAGCTCTCAGGATCGCATTCTGCAGAAAATCCGGAGAAAAATGTTAAAGTAGCCATCCTCATTTGATTAGCTGAGACTGCATGTATATCAGACAGCAAGTCAAGAAGCCTCTGCCGTGCACCTTCTGACTGGTTACCAGTTTACGCTATGATACGGGTACTATTAAGATCATTTATTTAGCTTGTTTGTCCAAAGTTTTGTTCATTACAGACAATCATGGAAAGTCGGCGAATGGATTCGTTGACATGTAATCTGAAGGACAGTGTTATTATTGATTGATCATTGAATGATCAAATGTCATCTCTGTAAAGAGACGAACTTTGTAGAAAAGTTAATCGAGAATAATTTAAAATACAAAATTCTCACATATTTTATCATCATTCTTCAACTCCACAAACCTTGAACCAGATAGATAGACATGTTTTCAAGAATACGAGCTTCTTAATTTAGCTTTCAGCAAATCATAAATGGTGGTAATGGCGAGTATGAAATAGCTTTTCAGCCAGTTTTTTTCCCCCCAAGGGAATATGCGCTATCGCATTTCATCTATGTGACAGAAACACACAAAATGATCGAATAGTTACACCGAATAGGAATATAGCCCTCAATAAATTGTGTGTTTTAAAGATATCTACACTTTTTGAATAGCAAGATTATGTATATCTCTCATAGCTTCCCGGTTAAATGAAATTATACAAAATTCCTTCGAATGAAGAGAGCTTCGCAAGATATTCCCAGAAAGTTCAAGATATGCGTGTTATTTGCCATGTAAATATGTTTCTTAAACAAATGATACTTATTTTAATTAAAATCGTTATAGCCATTTTTTAGGAAATCGAAAATGTGAAAAATCTTCCATAGTTTGGGGTGAAGGATTTTCTTGAAAATCTTCGGGTCGCATATTTGGAAGAAGCTGAACTTAAATCCAAGTTTGGTATTTCTCCGAAGTCTTTATTTTTTAATTATGTTGTTCACATACACACATACGTGGACCTTTTTCTATTTTTTTATTCAGAGGCCCTCAAAACATGTATTTTATTTCCGGTGAAATCTCTATATAGAATTTTTAGATATTCCCTCTTACCTACTATAGATAGGTGTCAGAGAAGGTAAAAATGCTTTCTTTGGATTCAAGGGGTTTCAAAATATATTTCCGGTGAAATCTCGATATCCAATTTTTCTGGTGCAATGCCTTCTCTACAGACGTATGTGGCAGAGAAAGTAAAAACATAAAACTTTTCTTTTAACTGAATGGTGATCAAAGCACGATTGACCTTTTGTATCCCTGACACGGTAATTTTGGTAAATATGATTAATTTTGCCACGTGTTCAATTAGTGGATATCTAATAAAAGATTTGAGTGCAGGCATAAACTGTAACGTTGGGACCACTTTTTCTCAAAATATTCTTCAACCGTTTCATTGCAGCTTGTCCGCTTGCATATTCCTGAGAAAGAAAGTGTATTTCCTAATCAATTCCCTTTTAGGGGTAACCATTCCACTGTGAAATGCCGCATTTTCCTAAGCTTCAATGGGTCCTTTATAATTTTTATTTGCTTTTTAGATACAAAGCTAAGTTGCCATTATTTATGAATAATTAATACAAAACAATTAGGTATAGCTCTATTTTCGTAAGTTTGGGTCTGACATACGTGCTGTGGTCAGAAAAACAAGTGAGCGCGGTAGACCCGTTGCTATGGTAACAGCCGCCTTATTGCCAAGGATACATTACCACGTGGTCATTCATCGTGTTAATTTCGTGGCATCACCTTGCAGTTTATTATGTCTTGTTTTTGTATTTTCCAGTTATTTTGTATCTGGGTTATTTGTTACTTAGCTAATTGTTATTGTATAATTTCTTGTTCTTCGTTGTGTTACTTGTGCGGCTGTGGAAATGATTTCTCGAAGATATAGCTACCGAGGCTACATCCTACACGTGAATCTCGCTGACACTGATTTAAGCCATGTTTTAATTAGTGAGTTCCGGATATTTCTTAATCATGCATGTTAAATGTTCATTGTTCAGCTCTGTGTTGTATTGGTAAACTACTTGTACCCTTCATTCATTCAACCGCTCTTGTTCAATTGTGAGACCACGCGCAATTTTTCGCTACAAGGTATGCTGCCAACATTCTATGAAATACACTAAGTGTCGGGGTTTAAATAATCTTATCGTATTCGAAGTAATTTACGTATTTTTATTACTAGCCAGTAAAACCTCCTATCAGTAGATTTCTCTATCAGAGTTGCAAGAATCTGCTCGCTGAATGCAAAATGTTTTACAGTCAGTGAATAATGAGGTAGGCGGCGGCGCCGTGGCCGAGTGGTTAGACCGCTCGCCTCCCACCCGAGCCGGCCCGGGTTCAATCCCAGGGACCTGCATGTGGGATTTGTGGTGGACGAAGCGGCGTCTGGGCGGGTTTTCTCTGGGTTCTCCGGTTTCCCCCGCCATTCATTCCACCAACTGCTCCATCATCACCTTTCCTTTTATCCATTTCACCAACATTTCGTTTCATCGGGCTGATCACCCATCCTGGATGCTCTGACCCCAGGCACCCGCTTGTAAGTCCTGGGGGTGTAAGTCCTACATAAGAGGAGGGTAAACAGATAATGAATGAATAATGAGGTCATGATGTTGCCTAGCTATCCATTTTCGAAAGCACACGAAACTGTATGCGGCATGTAGAAGTGTACGCCTTCTTTATTTTAGCCAACTTCAGCTTCCTTTAAACCAATTGCTGTTAATTATTCATTGTTTTCATAAATGTAATTAAAATTACTTGCATCTGCTGTGGGATGTTTCTTAACTATTACATCCTTATGTATATGTTGCTCACATTGGCAATATAGTTCGGCGTTTGGCCGCTGACCTGTCAGACACCAACATAGGAAAATAAGGCTATAGTTTGCTGTTCTGTGGCTATAGAGTTGCGTTCCCATTTTCCTCCGCATGTTGGAAAGTAGCAGATGCCATTAGCAGAATCATTTTCCGTTGGGACATAATAACCTCTTGCGACTGAATTGTTTTGCAACTTGTAATAGCTCTTTTATCCTCCCAAAAAAAAGTTATAATTGTATAATGTTATATCAGGAGAGTATAGCGAATGGCATACTGTCTCCCACTTTCACTTCAGAAGGAGTGCTAAAATAATAACACTGATGGCAGTTACCATTGCTGTATATAACCTGCTTTTGTAGTAGTCAGGGTCTCTTGTGTCTTAATTGTAGACATGTGTATGTATCGCAAGCTTCTCGTAACTTCTGATGACGTTTAAGAATATTATTATTATTATTATTATTATTATTATTATTATTATTATTATTATTATTATTATTATTATTATTATTATTATTATTAATGGTCCACTCTCCTTCACTTTCCTCCATTATATCAAGCAATTTTTATTAAAGACACTTCTTTCTACAACGCTTAGTATATGTGTGTGTATAAAAGCAATTTATTTTAATGATTTTACGTTATTAAGTAAAGGGATTCTCTGTAAATGCATTCCCTTCTCTTCATCATTCCCTTGAATTGTTTTAAACTTGTCACTGCGTAATTTAACTTATTTCTCCGCGCTATTCCAGTCAGCTGATCACATGAATGATGTGATGTGTCTGTAATCCCTATTGGTCGGACGCTTTTCTGTAGTGCTTTCGCTAAATTAGTGGAATGTAAATTCTAAGTTGTTTTGCTTGTGGGATGGAAATGAATGTATGTAAATATTTGATAAAAGCAACTGGTGTCGCCTCTTGACACCATGAAGTTTAATCTAAATAATTACAATAAAGGGTATACCCATAAAAGTTGTGCATTAAAAGCAATAACTAGACTACATACCGTTTAAGAAATGTGTTCAAAGCTTTTTATTTCTGCAAATAATTTGTTTGTACAACAGTTATGAAATGTGCACTTGTAGCTATTACATCCCGTGAAAATAAAAAAAATCTGTGGATAAAAGTACTGGAACAACAAACTTGGTTACGTATTGAAAGTGCCCTGTGGGGTCGTAGCCCACCACATCATTTACGGTACCCTAGTAAGTATGAATCGCAGCGGTTTTAAAGTCCTCAGAAATATGTAAAGCGTATATGCCGTGTGATGTATTATATAACTTGAAGTGTTCAGTAACACACCTGTTGTAAAGAATGAATAAACAACTGAAATTTTACAAAAACGTAATTATGAACTTTTAATATTACATTCAAGTAAGTGCGGTAGAGGTAGCCCTATTGGGTCAAGTTATATTTCTAAGTCTGCTTGCTCTGCTTTCAAATTTTATGTTATGTGATCATTTCCATAATAAATTAGTGTTAACCAAGCAAGACTAAATAACAAATATGTTTTATTATTTAAGCTACCTAATAAAATTGTAATGCAGTTTGGATACCTATAATTTGTGCTTATCCAAAGCAAGACAACATACTGAAGAATATTTGTCATTTACTTGACAGAAACTGACAGAAGAGTGTGCAATTATGGATAAAGGAGAAAAAGAGAACATGTCTGGAGAGGAAAGTATGGGACTAATAGATGACGAAAGCACTTCAGAAGGTAATATGATTTTATGATGAAATTTAAATCATTTTTGGTGTAATACAATACTTCCTCTATCATGAGTAAAATGTAGAGAAAGTAAACAACAGTCGTACTGAGATTTTTTGTTAATGCTATATATTGATGATGCATGAATTTGTTTATTGCAGTGGATTACAACTAAATGAATAATTAATGATACATACAGATAATTATTTATGTTTGCCACTCCTAAATATTTTTACAAATCTCAACATTTTGTGCCAATGTATGAATTCTGTCCTCACAGTTATCAAAAACACATAAATGGTACTACATTAAGGGACATAACCCTATAGTGGTAACCCTGATGAAAGATATTTACGTAAGATATTAACATGATAAAATTGAATTTTGTCATTCATTTCAATAGTTTGTAGACAACCAAGTTCTTAAGTAATTGAGTTACATTGCACATACTTGTATACAATAATACAACCAAAGATATCCAGGTGAACAGAAGCGTATTTGCATTATTTTTGGTATTGCCTTATATATTCACAATGGCAGTATTACCTGGCATTGTATGGATGCATTCTGTAGTAAGGTTGAAAATAGGGATGGGTTTTGAAAGGCGTATGCAGTGTACAATTTTCAGTCGTCCTATCTAGAGAAGTTCACAAATGTGTGTCTTGATTGGCTAAGCAGTAAAGCATTTTCTATAAAGAGAAGTAAGGGTAATTTTTAAACATTTTGAGGTATTTTGTGATAGAAATAAGGATTGGATAGTTTTTGAAAGTTTTAAGCTAACCAATGGTGTTTGCCAGGTCCTAAAAATATAATTGTACAATATTTTGACCAGGTGGGTTAAACAGTGCAGATTTCTACTAAAGGGGTTGAAAATATGGTAGGAGTAGTTTTTAAAAATTGTAAGGTAGCCTTTAATTTTCGTTGGTCTTGTATTAAGTGTATAAAGTAGATAGGCCAAAGAGTGTTGATTTGTATACAGGAGGCTGAAAATAGGGCTGCAGAAGGTTTTGAAACTTGTAGGATAACAGTTCCATACCTACTGTGTACCTAAACAACAAAGAAAAAAAATTAAGGAATGACAATAGATATATCAATGGTGTTAATAGCAGATATGAACACTTAGAAAGCCTGTAAGCCACCTGCCCCTCCCCCATTTTTAAGACATATTCTTATATTACAGTAAATTCATCACAAAATGCCAACAAAGTACTCCATTTTGTTAATACTGTGCATGTGCAAAAGAAAGTGCCAACCCAACTGTACTAGTGTAATCCACTAAAATAGCAATGTTTTTAGTTCTTGTTCCTTTATTTGAAACCAATTCCTATAAACACACACACTAACCTAATCCTAACCTTGAATGCATCTTGAAACCAGAGAACCCTGTTGATTTACTGTGGCTTGCTATGTCCTCACGACATCCACTTACCTCATACTGATTTCTTCCTTTCTATTTGTGTTTCTTTCTTTTTTCTATTTTTTTTTTTTTTTTTGTAATGCTTTGTTTGTTATAGAGGTCATTAACTTCAATCTCTCATGTTGTTTTTCTCTCAGATGTTGGTAGCTCTTCTGGATGAACTCCTACCAGCCAAAACACCAACTAATTAGTCAAAGTAAACATGGAACAAGGCCCAGTTGTAGGATAGCTAATAATTTTTGCCAGGTTTTAAAACCCAAAGTACTATCAAAATTCATACCGAAAATACTACTGCTGATAACAAAGCCCAATGAAATTAGAGTGAAATTGCATGATATGCAACACCCTCCCTCTATCTTGCTTTTAAAAGATTTTAAACCTCCCTAGTTATACCCTTGTGTTAGTATTATTGGTATAATTAAAACTCTGCCATGTTTGCAGTAAAGTGTCAAAAAATATCCTCTAATGCTTATAACCAATGAAACAGGATTGAAATTGGGTGAAATAAATATCAAACTTATACCAATAGTAACATTTTTGAAAATATTTTATAGCTTATGTCAGTAACAAGGAATAGTGTTATTGGTTGAGTTATTTCCAAGGCTAGCCTATATGTATACAGACAAATGATCTGTCTTTTTATAGTGTTAGCATAGATAAGCTTGAAATTCTGTGTCGTTTCACTTGGATAGTTAAGGAATCAAATAGTATTAAGTTGGTATAATTGTTGCAGATTCAGAAGATACGGAATACAGCTCTTTAGGCAGAGGATATAAGAGAAAGAAACCACAAGGATCCGTGCCAAGTGAAGAAAAGCGTCTTCCATGCCCTGACTGCAAGAAGATGTTTGTAAACCTCTCGGTAGATTGAAACTGGTGTACATAAGTTTGTTCTTGTTATAGACTTTGAAGCAAATGGTGTTAAAATGTTGCATTGAAACTTTCAGGGGCTCAGAGGTCACCAGAGGTTTTGTGCGGGAGCAGTTCCAGATCATGTTCTGGTGCTTGTTAAACCAGATCCTGGCGAGGACGTTGAAAACGAGGATGGTATAGCTGTTGATCCACTTGCAGGTGATGCATCAGGTGAAGTGTAAACCTTATAAAACTCAGTGCACAATTGCCAAGGAACGAGAAGGTTGTTAATATTTCAAAGCTTACAGTCTTTGAACGTAAGAGAAACATCGTTCCATGAATTGATGCACTGACATAGATAGCCAAGGTTAAGGAATGGACTGATAAAGGGGAGGTTTGCAGTTCAAATCCCCCAGGACCATCCTTCCTGACTGAGCTGTCTTCCAGATTTTCCTCAGTTCTCATAACTGGGAATGCTGGAAGGTACCCTAAAATTAGGTTTCCCAATTATCATTTCATTTCATGTAGCATTAGTGTCTCTAGTGTCTGCAGTAAGAATGGGTGTTAAACACTAAAGTTGGAGACAACCAGTGGATGTTTCCTTTACCTCTGATGGTAGCGAGGATGAGGAAGACAATGAAGAGGACCTACAGCTTTTACCATGATCTTAGAACCATGTTGGACCTTGGGGATACTTCACATAAGCTAGTCAGAGGTGAAGGCTTGGATAGGGCAGACTTAAATCACCACCCCAAAACCAGGAATTTAATCATGGACCCTTAGCATGACAGTTGAGAACAAAACCACTGAGCTACCCTAGCCCAGCACACACAGAAAGAAAGTTAAAACACTTATTTTAAAATGTGAGTATGAAATAAGCAGAAACTTTAGGCAATCTGATAATAGGAATAGGAATTTTGGTCAACTTTCAAGTCTCCTGTTCCCAGTTGCAGCTTGCTATATCTGTATTGCGCACAGCTGTCTTCATTATATGAGGTACTCAAGCTTCCATTCTAGTTTCATTGCCACTATCTATAGGTGCATTTATAATTTAAGGGGACAAGGTACTCTGAAATGGTCAAAAATCACATTTTTTGTTTTAGGCACTAATAAAATCTCTATTATTTTCAATTTCAGAAACAATATACTTTCTGGGGGTTTAGAGGTTTTTAAGACATTTAAATACCATTTAAATGCTAGTCTGCATTTGTTTAAAGCTGTCATGCAACGCCCCTTTTTAGAGCATTTTTGTACCTTTCAACAACAAACGACTATATCATGCCCAGCGAGCAGTTCAGCAATTAACAAAAGAGGCCAGGACCAAGGGAAGGCAATCAGAAAAGCTGAAGCAATCCAGTAATGAAGGTGCAGATGATTATAACCCTGGAATGTACTAAAGTGTGTCAGAATTTTAATGTTCAAACTTTAAATTCAGTTTTCTCAAAACATTTTTTAATTTTTATGTACCTTTTTCTCAGAAAGAATGAGAGGTAGAGAGCTGAAATTTCCAGTACAACAACACATAGTTAAACTCTCTGAACCACTCTCATAATTTTATAATTTATATTAGTGATATTAAGAAAGCAGCAACATTGCAAATGTTCCACATTTTTACTTTTTTGACTTTGCAAATAATTTTTTTTCAATTTCTATTGAACTAAACTAAATTGAACATAACTAAATAATTGAGGTTTAGAAGATAGCTGATTATACTAAGAACAAGCATGCAAAAGTGTGATTCTCTATTGCAAGTAGTATCAGAGAAAAAGGTACATGAATTCACATGTTTTAGGAGTAAATTTTATTATTTTTCTGCTGAATGAAATAATTTTTATGGACTCAACTACATAAGCTATCAATGGAAACAAACACTTGAAATAATTATGATGATTTATAGAATAATTCATAAAACTTTCAGGAAAAACCATTGAGAACTTTAAGAGCAGTGGTAATTTATCACACTTAAGGTTAATTTCCATGTGTTCATACTACCTTTGTTCCCTTAAGAATTGCAAATTATAATGAACATTCCTTTTCAAAATCTCTAATGTGTTATATTCAGTAACTTTTTGTAGTCACTATCATTTACTGTTATATTTTCTATACATTATTCTTGCAAAAGCTTATTTTTCTATCCTCTTCATTTTAATCAAGGTAAAGGTTTGCAGAAATGGTTTCATTACACATTTTGTTGTAGACACAAGAGGAATACAGGAGATTGAAGTGATAGTCAAATCTTTAAAAACTGGGACACTATATACTGGCATTGAAATTCCATGCCCTATGCATGACATCATAAGAAATAAAAGAATGGTGCTTTAGTACTTCAAGAAGCGTAATATTAATAGGGAAAATTCAAATCATTCAGATATTTCAGAAATGATTAATGCCATAAAATATTTTTTTTTTAAAAAATTCTGTGTTTTAATGAAATTCTACATTTTAGTACCTCTTGTGGTTTTACAGCTTTAAAGGACTTAACAGGCTATTGATAGAAAATTCAAGATATACATTTTATTAGTCATACAAATATCCTAAGTATAACACTGCATTTTAATGAAAATGATTAGAAACATTTTTAAATACCTATTAAAAAAATTAAATATATTCCATGTTAAGGGTAGTTAGGGTTGGTAGATTTTCTTTAAAATCTGTGTTACATCCTTGGGGGATGCTGAACTTAAAGGAGGACTGAAACTAATATTTAAAGACTTTTAACAATAAACAATTCTGAGCATATTGTTGAAAACTGCATCATTCTATGTTCTCTGGTTTTCATTCTGGGAGCACTTTTATGTTTAATGCTCATCTTGCAGTGATTTCCTAAGGCTAGGATCACGCCACATTACACATTGTCACTTGCATTAGTAATTAGCCTTGCATTGCATTTAATTCCTGTGGTTTTATGATTGTAGGACAGTTTTCCTTTCCTAGTGTTAGTGGGGTGTAAGGTCAAGAATGCCTGCTATGAAACACAAAAACTTTATGCCAACCAAAAATGCTAGAGTATGTGGAATTCATTTTAAAGAAAGTTATTTTAATGAGTCGGATGCTATAAAATAATGAAGAAGAGAAATTAAAAACCCTAGACTGAAAGATAATGTGGTGGCTTCAAAATTTTTAGGACTACAAGAAAAGCCTCCAAAAAAAACACAATTTTTCCTAAAAGAAAGTAAGTGCTATAGCTAGTCAATAATTCAGTAAGCAATTCTCAGCAAGAAAGTTTCAGCAGTTACACTAGTTTCTGAGTCTTTACACATGGAGTTGAAGAGTAATACTGAAATGCAGTGCTAGCTAGGAACTGAAATTGTTATGCTATAAGCAGTGATAATGTGAACCAAAGTTTGACTGGTAAGTAAGGTGAATCTTCAGCTGTAAATGATAAAGATAAACTGAATGAATATTTGAGGGAATTCAGTGAAGATGGAGAAGAAGATGTAGGTATGTCCGGAAAATATTCTTTTGTGTTTGTGCTATTCAGTATTTGTCACACTTGTGGTGGACCCATCACTGAAGGAAAATTTAACACAGGAGGGGCATTAATGTGAATTACAACTCACAGTGTGAATGAGCGCACTTATGAGTGGTGCTCTGGAGTCGAAAGTAGAAGTCTGAAGAGTAATGGTTGCATAGCTTCAGGCACGTATCTTTGCAGAATGACATTTAAATATTTCTTGGCATTCTCAGAAGCAATAAAACAATTTTTTTTCTTCTGAAGCATATTTTTATACATTTGTTAAAAAATATGATTTCCCTTGTACACAAAGCATGGTTAAAAGAAAAAAAAGTAATTTTGCAATTGTCATGAATGGTTCAAATGTATGTTTCAGTTAGGATGGACAGTATGACTCCCCAGGGTTTTCTGCTGAATATGTGAAATATTCTATAACGAATTTGGCAACAAATAAAATATTAGACTTCATAATTGTACAGAGAGGAACTGTAAGTGGTGATATTGAGAAAGCTGCTTGCGAAAATATGCTGACTTCTATGAATGAAAACCTGCCCATAAAATTGTTCCTGACAGACAGACACACAGGTATTAGATCTTTGATGAAAAATAAATTTCCGCATGTACACCATGAATTTGACCTGTGGCACCTTGCTAAACCCCTTATGAAAATGTTAAATAAGATTTCAAAATAATTGATCCTACATGGAAGCATTCTATTTATAATAATCTGGCATCTGCTACTTGTGAAAGTGACAGTGTACTCCTAAAGGACAAGTTTACGTCAATTGTAAATCACAGTACTAATGTCCATAATTGGGCAGGTTTTGAGAAATTTCATTCATGTGTTCATGATGCGTTGAGTAAAGAAAAAGTTAAAAACAAACTGACTATGTGAGAATTCCACATACTATAATGACTTGTGCAATATCATAAATAATACAGGATCTTTAAGTAACATTATGCATATAACTAATTTTCATCATACAGGAAGCCATGAATCTATCACAGTGAGTGTTTGAAGTGTGTTCTAAAATAAACACTTTTTTATTTCTAGGCATGTATGTCAGATCAATGATAGCTGCTCTAGATCATAATTTTTGTGGAGGTAAAAAAGTTGTGGGTAGTTCTGTGGAACATTCTAAATTGGTTGAAGAATACGTGTATAAAAAGAAGTGTGAGAAAAAAACTTAAGAGTGGAGACAAAACTTTAGAACACAAATAGTGAGCAAAGCAAATGAACACAAGTTTCAATATGAGTATATTGTACCAGGAGTTACTGACTAATGACACCTAGTAATATTGGTTCACTGCAGAAAATTAAACCTAATAAACAGGAAATGGAAGGCCTGTACTCCTCTTGGTTTAGATTACCTTTGTGAGAAAATGGCAAGAAAAAAGAATAAAATATGTAAATAATGAGACGAGTTGAAAGAAGTGTCAATTTTTAAAGTATGTCACTACAGTGACTACACTTTCCTGTTGAAACATGCTATGACTGATCAGCTGTTCCAGGAGGTACATACTTCAAGAATGTTGGCTAGGCATATGATCTTATCACAGTGCACTGCCGATGGGGAAAATACCTTGCAGATTCTGAGCAGTAAGTTGGGCTTGCAACGTTATGCACAACCCAAAATCTTGTAGAATATTAAATAAAATAGACATGCAAATTTTTAGTTCAGTACTCCTTTAAATATCAAGTTTCTGTTCATAAAATACACACACACAGATTCAGGGGACCTCAAAATGTGTATTTGTGGTGAATTATGAATGTTATGATGCAGTGGCTATGGCCCAAGGCTATTGGGAAGTTGGCGCCATGGCAGTTGAAGATAAACAAACATAGGTCATGCTCACCATTATAAACACTGAAGCGTTGTTGGCAGATAACCAGAATTTTCTGGAAGTTTCTTTCCCCTCAACTCCAGCATGTATATCCAGATAGTTCTGGAATGTTCTGTGAAAGGTTAGCAATTGCTCTCATGATAGGAGTCAGTCTGAATTGAATAGCAAGTTGTTGAGCACGTTTCTGCTGTGACATCAAGTGCAATTCTCCGAGCGAGTTGGTGACAACTGCTGTAATGTGCAACGAGTGCTACTGCGGAGCGAGGGATTGTGGAAGTCCCCAGCAAGTGAACTATCTGCAAGAAGTGGTTGTGTCATGCATTTTGCATTACACCACTATGTCAAGAAAAAACACTGAAGCAACAGAGAAATTGAAGTAGTTCACATCAGTGAAGTGAAAGTGTAAACTAAGTGGAGTCTCAGTGAAAATTGAACTAGATTAAAACAGTGGCAGTGAAAACTACTGAAGCGAGAGTTAAAAACTGGACAAAGTCACAATATTAAATGTTTGAGTGAAATACAATAGTTCCTCTACCTTCTATAGATAGGTGGTAGAGAAAGTAATAATTTGCAGTACTGAGTTGTGAATAAATGGTACCTGAACAAACAAAATTGATTTTGCATCTTGTTATCAAATGATTGTGAATCAAAATCCATTAAAGCTGAGGTCTTTTACTTTCTGTGCTTAAACTATCTGCTGTTTCCACTGCTTTGAGGACCAAGCTTGAAAACCAATAAATTTACATTTATTAAACTGAGGTTAGATTGCTCCTTATTGTTCGTATTCTTGGTTAAAAGTCTTTTCCTAATAGGAATTGAATTGAGTTTTATTTATGGACGCTCTTTCCTCTGCCAGGTTTGAACCCGCGACCTCAGGAGCTAGAGGCTAGCATGGTTTTCCTAACAGGCACTATGTATCTGGTAGAGATGGTAGTTTGCAGTCAGACGCTGGGTATGTAGCAAAAGGGAGTCCAAAGTATGCAGCTGACTGCAGATACTAATGGCTCTTTGGATGTGCATGGTTTGTGTGGCTCTTACAACATCTAGAACTCACCACCTTTGAATCTTGCACCATATTCTCTGTATGACCATGTTTAAAAACAAACCATAAACTAATATTTGTTAAAGCTTGCCTATGTTGAAGAAAATTGTCTTTAGAAGCATAGATTTTCTGGTTATTCCTTATGTATTACTTTGTGAACAACTTATCTATGATAGGTAGAGGCAATACTGTACTCCACCCAAAAACTTGATATTCAGATTTACCCAGAAAGCATTTTAGAAAAAAAGTGTGTGCATGTGCACAAGAGAGAGAACAGTAATTCTAAAAAGCAAAATCAGATAAGTACCAAACTTTATATAAGTTCAATATTTTCCAGGGGTGCAATACAAAGCTCTTCAACAAAATCCTATCAATGAAATCTGTGCTTTATGTGTATAATTAGCTATTTTTATTTACTCAAGAATAGTTAATGACTTTTTATTAAAATACCATATGTTTAAGATGTTTGCATGATTAATAAAATCTGCTTGTAGCAACCACTTTTTAAAGATTTGACTATTGCTTCAATCTCCTGCATCCCTCTTGTACCTATAATGAAATGGTAATGACACTATGTCCGTAAATGTTTATATTGATTAACATGAAGTGAATAGAGAAATAAGATTTTGTAAGAATAATTTGTAGTAGATGTAAAAAAATTATATTGGTTAGATAAAGTCGTGTGAATGTAACAGATCAGATTTTTACTTTCTCTACTATGTAGTAGGGGAAGTATTGTATTCCACCCAAAAATTCAATACCAAGATTTCACCGGAAATATATGTTTTGAGACCCCCTGAATCCAAAAAAAGCAATTTTGGAAACATGTCCGTGTGTGTGTCTGTCTGTCTGTGAACAACATAACTCAGAAACGAACAGTCGGATAAACACCAAACTTGGTATTTAGGTTCAGTATCTTCCAGAGATGCAACACGAAGGTTTTCAAGAAAATCCCTCCACTCCAGATTACCCTTTACATGGAACATTTTTCGAAAATTTTAATTTTCTCCAAAATGGCTCTTAACGATTTTGATTAAAATATCTTATGTTTAAGATATTTTCATGACAAATAAAATGTATATCTTGAATTTTCTGGGAATGTCTCCAAAAGTATTCTTCATTGAGAACGACTGTTGTATAACTGGTAAACCATAAGAGATAGACAAAATTTTACTACACAAAAAATGTAGATCACGTTAAAATATACAATTTATGTCATATACATTTTTTTTGTTGAGTGAACCATTTTCGAGATATTGCTTGTTATTCCCTTAAATTTTTCAATACTTATTTTCTCAAATGGGAATTCGTTATTCATTTTTTTATCTTGTATATGCAAAGAGTATTAATCTGTGGCAAAGGGAATGGTGCTGCACCTAGCAACCAGCTATTAAGAGATATGTCTATGCTTAAAGGCTACTGCATTTCTATATTGCCTTTGTAAATATATATTCCCCTTACATCTACAAGAAAATTAGCAATAAGATAGAGTCTGCAAATGTTTATCTCGATTAACATGAAGTAGATGGAGAATAAGCGTTTGTAAAAATAGTTTGTACAAGAGTAGAGAAAGTCATGTGAAAGTAACACATCAGATTTTTTATTAAAATACCATATGTTTAAGATGTTTGCATGATTAATAAAATCTGCTTGTAGCGACCAACTTTTAAAAGAGTTGACTCTTGCTTCAATCTCCTGTATCCCTCTTGTACCTATAATGAAATGGTAATGAAACTATGTCCGTAAATGTTTATATTGATTAACATGAAGTGAATAGAGAAATAAGATTTTGTAAGAATAATTTGTAGTAGATGTAAAAAAATGATATTGGTTAGAGAAAGTCATGTGAATGTAACATCAGATTTTTTATTTGATTATGCAGGCCATTAGAACTCTTCCCCCTCTCTAGGGAAAGTAATTAAGATACCACATTGCAGTCTATTTTGCAAGCAAGACCTCATGTGTAATATATACCAGTTTCATAATAATTGGTTTGCCCATTTTTGCATGTAAAGTTAAGAGAGACACACACACTCCCCACACGCCTGCCCGCCCATCCACAGAGCAAAGAAAAATAAGTGATTTTATAAAATACTCTTGTGTAATTGTGAGGAATGAAATAAATGTTGTGTTTGTCCACAGATGTTAGTGAAGTGAAAGACGAAATATGTGATGTTGATGTAATCAAGTTCAACTGCAATGAAGAGCAGTTTGAAGGTGAGACATTTATTGAAACAAAGAAACTTTTGTGTTTCACTTATTCGTAAGTATTCTTTATCTAAATATAATAGGAACTTTATTCTCTTCCACTTAAATATAATACGTAGAGGAGGTATTGAATCCCATCCAAAATTCAGTAAAGATTTCACCAGAAATATGTTTTTTCGAAATCCCCTGAATTGAAAAAAAGAAGAGCATTCAGGAAAAGGTCTGTATGTGTGTTCTTTCTTTTCAGCTCAAAAATTAGGTCTATACTAATATTTTAAACAGAGAAAATTATATGTATGTGTGTATAGTAGGGTATTCTCAAAAACCACCCAAGCAGGTTTGATAATCCTTATTCTTTCTCATGTAAATAATTCATGAAATACCTAATTTCATTCAAGCAATATAATATGTAGATGGTCACAGTTTAGCAACTAAGAAACAGCAAAACAAAAGTGAATCAAATTGCTTATAATGGCAGAGTACTAATGCCAATAACCCTCATAAGAAATTTTGCTTTATTTCTTTTGTATATTGTAAACCATTCATTGACAGATTAAATAATTGTATAAAGGTAGAAATTTGTGTCCAGCTTACACTAGAAATCAACTGGTATTTTATAATTAAAACCTGAGATTATTTTTCTTAATGGTCTTAGACTATGTGTCTTTTCCAAAGCTGTTAACCTAGTAGCATGGGTGGGGAATCTTCATTATCACCATCTTCACCTCTGTTTCATTGATTATGTGAAACTGTATAGCTTTTATGTTATTAAATAGCCATGGGACCAAACAGAAGGTACCAAGGTTTAAAATTTCACCTATTGCGATTAAAAAATGACTCGACTATTCCGACCAACGATTGTTCAATGGCCAAAGGATACTAATAGAACATGCAGCATTTCCAGAACTGGGAAAACTGTCAGGGGAGGTTAAGGAAGTCAGACATTCTGCCAATGTTTCACATCCTTTTGAGTGAATATCAGGGAATTTTTTATCGCATGTTAGTAATACCCAGGGCTGTATAAAATTATAATTATAAGGAGTAAAATTTACTAGATCATTGTAATAAGAGTTTGGTGAGGTAAATGAAATTAATTAAATTGTGTTTGAGTTTAAAAGCTACTCGTGCAATGTTGGGAAGCCAGCTAATGTTAGATAAATACCAAACCGTGTATTTAAGTTCACATCTTCCAAGGATGGAATACCAAATATTTAAGTTGTTTTTTATTTTATTGAAGTCAATATGGTTGCAGCATTAATTGCTTGTTCTGCCTAGGCTGATTTTTTGGTAGGTTAACTTTAAGACTTCTTAAGTATTCTTTTCTTTTGACAGCCACTAATCTCCCAGTCTATCCAAATGTGATAAAGTGCTGAAGCATTTAAAAATAACAACTTAATTTGCAACAGTGAAAGAGGGCTAAATTCCTTCTGGCATCCTCTATAATTCATTAAAATTACCATTGTTTGCTCTTGGCCAATAGCATCACAAGAAGTGATGCCTTTGGGCACTCACTATAAATATCAGACTGCAATTAAATTTCTTTGCACATTGTCTGAGAAGAGGCTCCTCAAAGAATGGGTGAAATGAGAAAATTAAGACGCGGCCTACAACACTGCTACCATTATGAAATCCTTCGCTTCCATGCACTACCTCTTCTACCTTTGAAGATATTAATTGTTGTACAGAAATAATAATTATTATTATTGTTGTTGAATCAGTTTATAATGTTATTCACATCTTCTGACAGCCAAATATCAATTCCCAGTCATTTATCAATTTTCTCACCATATAAAACCATTCTCCAATGTTCCAATTATTGTTCTTCTCTTGTGTTCTCCCCTTCACTTTTGTAATGTCCTTTTCCAGTGTTGTCATTGGTTTTCTTCTTTCTTCTTCTTGCCGTAATACATCTTGATAATCTCTATTCTCATCACCTGTCTATACCATGTTGTTTTGTTGATATATTTTCTACAGTGTTATTAATTTCTATACTACTTACCTATAGTAAGTAGAAGTATTGCATTCTACCCAAAATGTTTATATCAAGATTTCACCAAAAGGCTTTGAGGCTCCCTGAACCCAAGAAAAAGCTAGAGTGTATGTGTGAAAGAGAGCAGCATAAATAAAAAAATGAAATGTCAGATAAATACCAAACTTGATATCCAAACTACCCTTTAGATGAAACATTTTTCATTAATTTTTTTCTTTTCTCAAAAATAGCTAAGGATTTTAATTAAAATACCATGTATTTAAGATATGTAAATGGCAAATAAAACAAATACCTTTAATTTTCTTGGAATAGCCTGTGAAGTTTTCATCTTTCAGAAGAAATTTTGTATAATTTTGTACAACAATATAGATAAAAACTTATTGCACAAAAATCATAGATCTCTTTAAAACACACAATATATTTCAAATAGATTTTCTGTGACATCAGCCATTTCTGAGATATGCGTTATTATTGGTTTGAGTTTTTCAATACTTGGTCGTATTTTTAAAGTGCTGTCACCGTTCAGTTGTTTCTCGTGATGTCATGGAGGGAGTGTAGAATTTCAAGGCCAGCATAGTGACATCTGACTTTTGATTCTGCTTTCTGTATGTACAACGCATTTTAGACAACTGCCTAGAATGTATAATGAAATGTATAATAAAACTATATCTGCAAAGGTTTTTGTCAATTAAAACAAAGTAGATAGAAAAATAGACTTTTGTGGGAATAGTTTGCAGTAACTGTGTAAAAATAATGATAGTGGATAGAGAAAGTCATGTGAATGTAACATTTTTTGTTTTTGTTTACTTCCATCCTCTGTCTTAAACATTTCATTGCTTTCTCTTATTGAAACCCTTGTTGACCTCCTCCAATAATCATTTGTATTGCCATAAATTTATTTTTTAAACATAAACTGGGCTCTTATCCTGTATTTACGAGAGCCTGCTACATTTCATAATATTGTCCACCTTGTACAGAATGAAGTGTCTGTGTGTATGTTACAGATGTAAAGGTACATTCCTGCAAGAAATGCAACAAACTCTTCAAGAGGAGGTTTGACCTGGAGCGACATTTCCGACAAGCTGGTTGTAATGGGTACAGTGGTAGTCCGAGTCCCACATATCCCTGCCAGGTAACACTAGCTAGTAATAAACCTGTTCTATTAGCATAAACTGGTTCATATATTTCACTTGGTTTTTAAATATCTAAACATGTTTTAAAGTTTGTTATCAGCTGTTGATCTACTGATTAGTGAGTGTCTGGGTAGTTGGATGCTTTGGTTTCCTATGGAGACATCTGGAGGATATGTTATGAACTTGCTAGGGTTTTACAGCACTGAAATACCAAAATTCACAGCAATTCTTCCATTTTTAAAAATGGAGATTCTTTCACGGGTGGCCAGTGAAATGAATTGCTTCAATATATATATATATTTTGAGTTTTATTTATGATGCTCCCAACTACTATGGTTCTTAGCATCCCATTCTATATTGGGCGTGAAAGACTGGAAATTTTGCTCAGAGGCCTCTTTATCAGGCTTGAGGTTCTTTTATGTGCCATACTTCTACGACATGGGAGCACCGGCTTTACTTCCCTTCCAAAGGAAGCCTGTTAAGGAATTTTACACCTGAAAAAATCCATCATCCTCAGCCGGGTTTGAACCCGTGACCTTGGGAACTAGAGCCTATCATGGTACCCCTAGACCAGAGGACGACATGATTTGCTTGTTTTAATAGTTTGGCTTCCAGATTTCTTTCATTATTCTTCTGCAAAAGTAGTTCTTCACTGCTGATTTTCCAATTTGTTTACAACAAATGTTCCTAAAATGTTCTTTTTTGCATGTATATATGTTTCATTTTGTTTTTCAAGTGCATTTCATGTTTTATTCTACTGCTGTAATCCTGATTTCTTTTCTGGAGATATCCTGTCTTTCATTGATGAGTCTGGATTTTTTTTATGCAATATATGTTTTGAGAGGCAAGTTTGATGTTGAAGTTTTTGAATATTTTCTCAAATTTTTGGTGTAGCTGTGGAGTCATATGTGATCTATGAATTTGTATTTGTCACAAGTGTAGAAGTGTCATTTATTGGCTTTGACTTTGAATATGTTTATTTTCTTATTTATAAAGGAAGTACTGAATATGTTGGGAGCTGCTCTGTTATTATATGTTTAAATTCTATTTTATATTCTGTATTGGTGAGTGACTTGTTAACTAAAGTTGTTTCAAAGTTCAAAGGAGTTGTAAAAAACCATGTGACGAGGGAGCACCTTATTGATTGGCAGGCAAACTATAACTTTTTCCGCTTAGCGTGTGGTCTCTGCCTCTACTTAAAACAGTTCAGTTCAGATTGTAACATTTTGTAGTTATTCTTGTGCAGAGAAATTGAAAAAAGCCATTATTGTAACAGCTCAGTTTATGAAACAAAATGTGTTCATTCAGATGCACCTATAATTAACTGAATCACTATAGCAGACGATTTATGAAGCTATGCACAGGCGCTGTAGTTCATTTCAGGTTTCTGGATAAGCCACCAGTGTACTCCTTGATGCACGAGAATTCTCAGCCACTGTGGAGAAACGTAGATGCAGAAAGTAGAGAAAAGACAATTGTATTAAATGTTTTTAACAAATTCTGCACAAAGTACCCACCTTTAATCGACAATGAAAGTGGTTAACTGTTGTTTAGCAGTAATTGAACTTCATTGTTAGTGATGCAGAATTGTTGCTCGGAATCTTTGCGTTACATTTGTTTTCTGTTATATTTTCTGGCCTATAGTGTTCAGAATTTTTTTAACTTGTCTCATTAAAGTTTAAAGCAAAACTGCTACACTTATATTATACCCCCCACTAATCAAACTTTGCACTTGACAATTGTGTGGTTTTGCATAATGTTGGCTGTATTGTGGTTGTGACATTGCTAGTAAAGAACAGCTGATTATGCACCTTTCTATCGTGACTCATGCTGCATATAAACAGTGTACATAAGTAATGAACTCTAATAAAGTACTTTTCACTCACCAATTTAAAATTGTAATGGCTCAATTCCATCCAAATATCTGTTGTCATCATCCTCAGAAGGAGCATGGTCACCGTTATCATCATTGTTGTCATCACCAAGGGAAACATTAATAATTCACATCTATTTCTTGTGCTTCTTGTGTTAGTTTACTTTCTTCTTCCTTGAAGCCGTGTCCATTGCCACACCTTCCCTCAAAAGTCTTTCCACCTTGGTAATAGTGAACAACTTATTGGTTCTCCTTCACGTAAGCTTTAATGTCACTCCACACTAATTCAGTAGGTTTGAAGTGACAGTGATAAGGTGGTTACCTAATCACTTCATGACCATTTTCCTCGGCTACTTCATCTTCGACATATGTTGGTGTGACAGGCTTATTTTCTTTCACCAGGGAATGCAGAAGCAGCTTGGTCATGCTTATGGCTGCAGCAACATTCCTTGCATTTAGCCACTCTACCATGACCTCTTTTCTATAGTTGAAGGTAGGGGCTTGTCCAGTTCACAGAGTGATAAAGCACATTGTCCGTCGCTATAATTGCTGAAACGGTGCAGTTGCAAAGGTTTCTTGAACCATTACAGGAAACGAGTATGGTCGATGTCTTCATGGTAATCTATGGTTTTCTTTGATTTAGGATGAGTAGACCACCTTCAAATAAGCCCATCCGAAGAATCATTGTGGGCCACAACCACGCCTCTTTCCCTGCCATCTATCCAGTATTTTGTTACGGCTCCTCCAGCATTGCCATATGTTTTGTCCAGCCACACTACTTTGTGATCTTTGACCAAAATTCTGTGCAAAAACACACTTCGTATCACTACAAAGTGTGTCTTTTCCAGCTGCACTTTGCGTCCATTGAGTGTTTTGGATCGCTTTCAGAGACATCTTACCTCCAGTGAAATGCTCTGCTTCTTTAAGAGATATAAGGAGCTTTGGCATGGTTGAATACTCCCTTCTATCATACTAGGCGTAAATGTGCCTATGTATGGTGTTTAACTGGAAAGATTCTTGACTGTATGAGACTGCTGCATTATCTTCCCTGGAGTTGATAGAAATACATGCTGCACTCCAGATGGTTCAGGAATTTTGTCTTCCTTCTCTTTAAGTTTCATTCCCTTGCTGATAGCAGGTCTCATGCTTAGTCCAAGAGCAGCTGCTCAGTTATATCAGCAGGTTTAGGGGGATGCCCATAAACCTTCACATATTCCTTCTCCTGTTCAAAGAATTGCTGGGTCCTTCTTAATAATTCCAATGCCTGGCTATTGAGTGGCATGCTTTGAAAGAATTTTCGCTTCATAAATCAGTGATCATCATTTTTGAGACATTGTCACACATCAGATCTTGTATAAATAATATGAATGGAAAAAATATATATACACAGATATGCACGCATGCACGAGATGTGATCAAAAAGGAATAAGAATTTTTGCTTTTCTTAAAGAATTTTTATTTAATCATCAACATCGACTTTGTCCCCTTCGAAGTAACCCCCATCAGATATAATACACTTGTGCCAGCACTTTTTCCAATCTTGGAAGCACTTCTGGAAGCTCACTTTTCGTTATGGTGTTCAGCTCCTTCAGCGATTGTGTTTTTATCACATCAATGGTGGCAAAACGTCGTCCTTTCGTGGCTCTCTTCAGCCTTGGGACTAGAAGAAGTCTCAGGGGACCAGGTCCAGCAAATACGGTGGCTGAGGCAGCATAACGGTTTTGTTTTTTGCCAAAAAGTCACAAATAAGCATTGAGGTGTGAGCGAGTGCATTATCATGATACAATTTCCATGAGTGGTTTTGTTACAATTCTGGTCATTTTCTTCGGATTGCTTCATGCAAATGGCGCATAACTACCAGGTAGTGTTCCTTATTGACCGTACAACCATAAAGCAGGAACCCCTGATGCACTATCCCATTGTAATCAAAGAAAACAATGAGAAGAACTTTCACATGGATCGAACTTGTCAAATTTTTTTTTAGTCTTGGCTCTTCAGACAGTTTCTATTGGGACAATTGGGCCTTAGTTTCGACGTCATACCTATATACCCATGTTTTGTCACCTGTTATAACCTACTTTAGAAGCTCTGGATTGTTTTTGACTTCATTCGCAATTCCTGAGCGATGTCTAAGCTACATCGTTTTTGGTCAAGATTCAGCAATTTTGGAACAAACTTTGCTGCTACACGTTTCATGTCCAAAATTCCAAAAAAAAATTGCTTGGCATGAGCCAAAAGATATGCCGACATCATCAGCAACCTCTCTGATGGTGATTTGGCAATTTTCCAGAACCATTTTCTTTACTTCTTCCACATTGTCATCAGTAATTGATGAGCAAGGGCATCCAGGGTGGTCATCATCTTCAGTATCTTCTCGACCCTCTTTGAAACATTTATACCACTTGTAAGCTCTTGTCTTATTCATAGTAGATTCGCCAAAAGCCACAGTGAAGCCATTTTGAATGTGGTGCTACATCTTATTCTGTTTTTCAGGCAAAATTTAATGCAAATTCTTTGATCCTCTTTTTCGAAAGTAAAAATTTGCCAACCCTTGAAAACACGTATAACTTTTTCGACTGTCAACAATAAACTAAATGTTCAAAACAGCTGAAAATACAAACATACATGTGGAACATGTGTACCAACAAGTTAAAACAATGGATGTGTAAAGCTCGCAAAATTAAAAAATTCTTGTTATTTTTTCATTACATGTCATATATAATTAAGTATAGTAAGTATATAAATAAACACCAACAATACTGTCAACAATAACCACAAAAGTAAATAACAATGAATAATATGTAGGTTGCAAAGAGCAACTTGATGCACATGGTAGAAATCACAAACTGAAACGCGTAGTTGGAAATAGCCAGATCCGGCAACAGAGCCACTTCCAGTTCTACTTCTGCTTTGTGACTGACCACGTGGAATGCTGCCTTGTGATTGGTTCAGGAAGTCTAATGGTTAAAGCTTTTCATCTGTTTTTGCGAGTGTACCAACTTAAATGCTAGCTGTTAAGTGCAATGTTTCACTGGCGGGGGTATAGTCATTAAATAAATGATTTTAAAACCTAAAGTTAAGAGCAATTTAATCCAGTATCTTTAATCACAGGTGGAATAGTTGATAGGTAGAGCTGCTGAACTAGACATTTGTCTACTTTTAGTATTATGTGTTAGAATTTAGGATGTAACCCAAAATATGTAATAAGACATACAAAATGTTTAAAAACTAATGATACCCAAGATGCAGAATGTGCCACCTTTGCCTGCTGTCTGGGGCAATTTGTTCTAGTTCCTATCATCCCTCCACATGCTTGGCATAGTGATGCATTAAGGTTTGTTTACTTCTACTTTAAACTTAAAGTGAAACAGGTGTAGTCCGCATGCTTAGGCTGTTGAAACCTGCATATTGATGAGGTTTGAGGTTGTAACTGTTCTGCTTTATACAGATGTCCATATGTATTGATTTCCTATATATTTCAAGGTTGGTATTTTTTTATTTTTTATGATTTACAAATTTTAAAAAATGTGATGTGTTGCATTCACATGACTTTCTCTACCCGCCATCACTTATTTTTATATAGCTACTACAATCTAATCATATGAAAGCTTATCTTTCTATCTACTTCATGTTATTTGAGGTTTACTATTTGCAGAAATAGTTTCATTACACATTTCATTGTAGGTACAAGACCGAAATAGAATCGATAGATGTTGCTATATGCTGGCCTTGAAATTCCATACTCTTTCCATGATATCACAACAAATAACTGAATAGTGACAAACACTTAAAAATTGGCAAAGTATTTAAAAGTTCAAACCAATAATAAAGGATATCTTGGAAATGGCTAATGTCACAGAAAAATTTATCTGAAATAAATTGATTGTTTTAAAGAGATTTATGATTTTTGTACAGTAAGTATTTGTCTATATCTTGTGCAAATAAAGAGGCTTCACAGGTTATTCCCAAAAAAATTCAAGATATACATTTTATTTGTCATTTAAATGTCTGAAATATATGTAATTTAATCAAAATTATTACAGCCATTATTAAGAAAATAAAAAAAAAATTTAAATATATTTCATGTAAAGGGTAGTTTAGTGTGGGGGGATCTTTTTGAAAACCTTCATGTCGATCTTTGGAAGATACTGAACTTAAATACCAAGTTTGGTATTTATTAAACCTTTCATTTTTGAGTTATAGATGTTCACAGACACACACATAAACTGTTTTCTAAAAATGTTTTTTTTGGATTTGGAGGCCTCAAAACATGTATTTCTGCTAACATGTTGACAATGAATTTTTGGATGGAATACAATGCTGCTTCTTACTGTAGATAGGTGGCAGAGAAAGTAAAAATGGTAGCTAATCATTTGTTTAAGTTTCTGTTGTAAATTTAATGAATTTGTCTCGCAGATTGGTAATTTTAGAACATCTGATGTGTATTTGTTAGGTACTATTGCAAATATGTTGCCTTATGGGTGACTGTTTTTAGGAAAAACAGGAAAACTGCAGGGAAATCAAAATGCAGAAAATATACAGGGGAAAGGCTTGTCACTTCAGAATTATGACGAGACTGTATCTGAGCGGAATGAAAGAGTGGAGTTATACTGAGTAGGGTTGCGCAAACCAATTCTTTCAAACTACTTGTTCATATGACTCATTCAAACATCGTGAACTGCTTCACATGAACCCCTGCTGGTCACCAGTCATCACGAATAGTCTATAATAGCTAGTTGTAGCCTACCATTGTTATTTGTTCAATTCTTTCGAATCATCCATGCTTGCAACTTAGCTACATTCATGATTGTTTATGATCATTTATCTTCAATAAACAGTTTAGTCCTATGATTTAGAATGAATAATGAATGATTAGTTTCATATTATATATATTAAAAAATTTCAGGGAAAAGACAAAATAAAAATACAAAGATGATGTGATTGTTGAGAGAGAAGTGGCGGCAGGCATACATCTACAAACCATGTTAAAATGGTGCAACACACAGTTATAGCATTGGCACTGGATATTTTGTAGTTTGTCAATTTGTCGACATTGTTGCTAGCTAGTGCTTTGAGAGGAAATGCTGGTCTCTGATTGGTTGAAACGTATGTGAAACTGCTTATAGCCTGACTGCCAAACCCTCTTGTAGTGTCGCTTAATTATTTTTAATAACTGAAGTTGGCCCAATGATGTGAAGTACCCCGTTGTTTGGAATATAGACTAGACTAGTTTGCTGCGATTTTGTTGATCAAAGACTTTTCTTCAGTGTTCCTCTGTTAATTGGCAGATGGAGAATGACGTCAATCTTATTAGTGTGCATTGTGCATTATGAATGTTTTGAAATTTAATCCAGTGTGATTCTTACCATCGGTGCATCCAGAGTTTCAGCTTTGATTGCAAGAAGTGCACAATGACTCAAAAATGGCTTGTAACGTATGCAAAAAAAAAAAAAAAGTTCACCTTAAGCAACATGTCAGGACAAATGCATAAAGTAAGGATTGTGGCATTGAAGAATATAGCTGATATTTCTGCATTTCTTTTCTCATTTCATGAACAGGTGGTTCATTTCATCATTTTTTTCTATGTGCCTTGTATTTCATATAGTGGATAGTGGTAATTTGAGTATATTTTGCAATTTACTAACTTTAAATTAATACTTCATCTAACTCTCGTACATATTCCATTTTCATTATCATGTATATAGAGTTGCTGGTGTCCAGTTTGGTACAATACATCTCGTATTTCAGGCTGCAAATGCTTGTCCATATTAACCTTGTATGGGACACTGAAAATCCTGTATTTACACGAAAGTAAAAAAGTGACAATTTTAATAATTTTTTTATACGAATATGAATATTACCAATGTTGAATATTACATTACAGACAATTGTTTCTGCATAATCCTAATGGTGTTACAAACATTTTGCCTGTGACTGTACACTACATAGCATATTATCTTATGAACAGAGTGGCAATGTAAGAATCAAGATACTGTTAACATTAAACAAAAACCACAAACAATAACAAATGAAAAATAAATGGAGAGATGAAAGGAATAAAATGTTTCACAGTAATACTAAAGCCGAGATCTAAGTTACATTAATTCTTTAATCAAAATTAGTATTACATTTTTGAAGTAATAAAGACAGATGCAACTTTGCTAGCCAAGGGTGCGAGCATGTACAAAACTGGTTTCAAATGTTTGCAAGTGCCGTCAAGTGCTGCCTAGCATGCGTTGAAGTTTACATTTTTGTAAATGTGTCTGTTCACAGACAGAACCTTATCTGGGCATGCAAGTGCTTGTTACAGCTTTTGTTTTATCGTAGCAGGCACATTACTACATGTATTTAAAATATTATTTTAAAATGATGCTACATTTGTGGCAATGATGTGGCATTTTATGTCTAACTCTATTTAAAAGAATATTTTCTTTAACATTTCCTGATATTAATGAATTGACCCATTTTCTCAAAAATGTTTAAAGATAGCTCATAAAAATTATGGCATGATAAAAACATTTATGCTTTTATGGATCTATTTTGGTATTAATATAATGGCTGGTGAAATTTTTAAAAAATGAATTATTAATTAATTTTAAATGTATAATTAATAAAAAGTTATATCTTCATTAATAAAAGTATTATGGTATAAAAGTAGATCAGTAAACTTAGAAGATATGTATATATTTCCTATAAAAGTTTCAACATGTTATCTTAAAAAGTACTTTGAGATAAAGGTACATGAAGTTAGCAAACATAACATTGGCAGGATAGAGTTTTTAATCTTTCCCTAAATCTCTTGTATTTTGCAAAGAAGAGTCATTTGGATAAACGACTGAAGTACATGCCACAGGATCTATGTTGATATATCTTGAAAATAAATATTTTCTAAAATGAAAGTCGAAGGTAAATTTATATTGTTTTTATTATAATTAAACAACCTATTATAACTTTATTTGATGAAAGTAACATTATAACAGATTAATTTATGGAACTGTATGGGGTTATTGGCAAAGTATGTCTAAATATATCTGTGATGGTTGTTAATACTGGTGATTATGAGGAAGAGAGAGATTCCATGAAACTACTTCTGAGTTTAAAAAGGCTGTCTTTTTTATACCAAATTATCCCGAATGGATCAATTTTGAATTAACTAACCTCTTTCCTCTTAGCACATTTGGAATCAACCTAGTTTATAGTTATAACATAGAATTTTTTCTTCAGGTGCCAACATCAGCTATTAATGCCCCTGCTGTGACATGTACACTTACATTTGCAGAAGATGTATGCAGGTTTTCAGTAGCCGCATCTACCTCCAAACTAGGATTTCTTCCCGACACTAAAGTTAGAGTAGCGTAACTTACTTAGGTCGTCCATGTGGCCAATATAAAAGCAAGTTTCAGGGCTCAGCAGGGTATCAGCAATATTTTAATTGAATCTTAAGTCAGTGGATACACTAAAGCTTCACTTACTTTAAATTAATTGAACATACTTCGAAAAATCTGCTTGCTTTTCTTCAGCTTTTTTCCAACTGAGCATGATGGGAATTCAGGTCCATAGATGTAGATGGCGTGGAGGTGGTGTCATCTGGTGTGTCCATGATGAAGCTTTCAAAGTTTATTACCGTTTTCATGCATTTGATTTTGTGTATGCTTTCCCAAACTTTAAATTCTGTTGGATTGCTGGTCATTGCAGGAGCCTGACTTTGGGGTTGATGTCGTGGTTTGTGGTTCAAAAATGGCTTGCTATGGCAGATTTGTCCATCTGTTTGTTGGATATACATCTGAAGTGTTCTTTCCTTTTGGCTTCAATATTTCTTTTTGTTATACCAACATGTTCAATTAATTTAAAATAAGTGAAGTTTTAATGTATCCACCGACTTAAGATTCAATTAAATTATTGTTTAGCTTCACTGTCTCTAACTTCTGAAAACACTTTTCTATTATCAGGAATATGTTTAGGAAGATGTTCAAAGACAGTCACATAGCATCACAAATGCAACTTAGTCAGACAAAAACTGCGCACCTTGCTTGCTTTGGACTTCTATCACAAACTCACTGATGAACTGAAACTTGCAATGCACTTAGTTGTGTGTTTTGACAAATCATTCAACAGAATATCAAAACTGCTGCAAATGGATTTGGCCATTTGCTTTTGGGATGAGAATAAGAATAAAGTGTCATCAAGATATTGGAATTCTTTTTTTCTTGGGCATTCGCCTGCAGTTGACTTGTGGAGAGGCTTTAAAGAGTGTCTTGGAGACAAACTAGAACAGAGAAAGATCTTACATGTGTCCATGGATGGGTCAAATGCAAACTGAGCCTTTTTTGAACTCCTCAAAAAATAAATAACGTATGAAGAAGATCTAGAAATAATTGATACTGGATCATGTGGTCTACATGTAATCCATGGTGCATTCCAAGTGGTATTAGGAAGCACTGGCTGGAAAATTGACAAGTTCCTGAAGTCGATACACAATGTGTTCAAAGATTCTCCAGTACGACAAGCTGTTTTTCCTTTGAAATTTTGCAATTGCCACTTGAAAATGTTGCTACCTGTGAAAGAGCTATCAAGATTTTACCTCACCCGAAGACTTATTTCAAGAACAAGGGTGTGCACCTGCCTGATACTCGTGCAGTGAAGAAGACTGCCGAAATTCTTCAAGAACCTATGAAGAAAGGAATGAAACCAAGGAAGAGGCAGCGCCTTCTCAGAATTGGAAGAAAAACATTCAAAAAGAAAATTGGCAGAGATTTATAGATGTATATTAAAGAATATATTAGTACTGCATGTAAATGTATGAAAGAAAAGAAAGTAATTCATCTAGATTATAAATGCTAGTGCAAGTGTTTCAACAAAATATGTAAGGAAGACCGGGAATACCTAATGATATCATTTTATTCTCTATTAGAAAATGAGAAAAAGCATTATATCTTGGAAAATGCAGAATGTTAAAGTTGTGTCAGAGAGCAAAATGTTAATGAGAATAGAAGATATGTATTTTCTTATTTTCTGCGTGTAGATGAAGAGAAGATTCGAGTACGTAAACAATTTTTCTTTAGGAACGTTTCCTATAAGTAAAAAAATTGTGTACAGTATGCATTTTAAAAAGGATAAACAGACAGGTACGCCAAAAAGTGATGGATGAGAAAGAAGATTAAAGACTGTACTTCAGAAAGTGCCAACAATTTTATAAGACAAGACATAGAGTCCACACGTTGAATCCCATTACTGCTGCAGTGTAACACAAAGAATACTTTAAGTTAAGATCTAACCTTTCACACATGTATGAATTGAATCGAAATCTGCTAAATCTGACAGATGTGATTTGTGCATAGAATTTGCCATGATAAAATGAGAAAACCGACTCAATGAGGATTTATCAGGTAGATGCGAAAACAATATCACTGAAAAACAATTCATGAGGATAAGAATGAAATAAAGACAAGGAAAGTAAGGCAATGGTAGTTTGTTTTAATTTACAAAATGTAATTGCACTTCTATGTACAATGTAAGTTCCTTCTTTTATAAAAGGATGTTCAATGTGTATAACCTAACTGCTCGCACTTCAGTAGGGAAACAGGGTTATTGTTCATTTGGAATGAAGCAGTATGTGGTAGGTCAGGAAATGACATCATCCTTGGGCAAATAAAAAATTCACAAAACTTTTTAAGGAACATGCTATAATATCAGTTCCCTAAAATAAATACAATATAAAAATTTGCTAGGTTTCTCTAAAAAAGATAAAATTTCTAAAAATAAAAAGTCTGGCATTTATCAGCTAAACTGTGTAGATTGTGACCAGCTTATGGAAAGACTAAACATCATTTGGAAACCAGAGTATAGAAACATTTTAGGAATATTAAATACAAACAAATTGATATAAGCTGTAGCAGATTATTTTTGGTCATTTAATCATGAAGTAAGTCCAGAAGTTAAATTATTGAAACATTTAAATGGACCCATAGATTTAATGGTGTGGAAGAAAATATTCATTTTAAAGAATAAAGATCGTGTAATGAATTTTGAAATTCTGGTGATTGATTCCTCAATAAATTTATTTTACTTCCAGCAGATGGCAATACCGTAGCTAACAATCCATCACCTAGTGGCAGTAACCGTAACAAAATAAATAAATGAGTCATGAAAAATGAAGCTGATGATGTAATTGAATGGGTAATGAAGTATGTCCTGCTGTTGAATTTAATTTATGACTTACAAGGATAAGTGAATATTTGTTGCAAATATTTATTGTTATATAATACATTTGTGTTGCTTCACTGTTACTAGCTTCATGTATCTGTGTTATTTTAGTAGTGTTTGTGATCCTCTCTCTTCTGGTGTAACAATACACATTTTCCATTTGTGTGTTGAACATGGAAACATTGCCTAGGGAATATTCTAATAGACAAATATATAAATTCTGCGTTTCAATTCTGCAATTCCTAAGTATTACCGATATACACTGCTGTTCGTGAAAATTGTAACACCGAGAAGGAAACACATGCATTCAATGAATTTAATACCACAGGTTAGGTACATGACAAGTAACAAATGATAAACTTTTCAAATCTATACATGACCTTTGAGCCCTAATATTAGTATTTGGTGTGGCCTCCATGCACTGCAATTAGAGCTGCTATACGCCGTGGCATTGAATCAAAAAGGTTCTGAATAAGTTCCTGAGGGATTTCCCTCCACGCAGTTTGTATTTGAGCCCACAAATCCATGACACTGGTTACTGGAGGACCATGATGCACCAGGTGCCGACCAACCATATCCCAGTCATGTTTGATGGGCGACATGTCAAGCGAATGTGCAGGCCAGGAAAGCAATGGTACCCGTCACTCTTCGAAGAAGGCTTTTACATTCCTCGCAATATGTGGCCAGGCATTGTCTTGTTGAAATATGGCCTGTGGAGATGCCTGAAGCAGGGGGAGTACCTCAGGCTCTACAACCACCGTTAGGTACCGGTTGCTCTTCAAAGTGCCCTTAATTCATATGAGATGAGATCAGTTGTTGTAACCAATCTGGTGTTTGTCTGCTATGCCGCTCAACAATGCAGCCCTCCAGGTTACACTCACCACGGCACCATCGGACACGTATGCAGCCATCACTTAGATATGTTGAAGCCGGACTCATCCGAAAACACTACATTTTGCCACTCAGCACCCCAGTGTTCACGTGCCCATTGCAGTCAGAGGAACTTGTGGTTTCTGGACAATGGAAGCTGACTTAATGGCATGCATGTAACCAGTCTAACTTGCAGCAGACGGCGACAAACCGTTGATGCAGACGAGTTCACACCTGTTGCAGAGCTCCAGTGTCGAGCCAACACTGTGGATGAAGCTGTACGGTCCATTATGGCCATGTGGACAAGATGACGGTCATCCCGTGATGTGGTCATGTTCCGTGGTCCAGTACCCGCTCTTCGCTGCGTACGACCTTCATGTATCCACTGCTTCCACACATACATCACTGTTGTAGCAGCATGCCCTGTCTGAGCCGAAATATCACAGTATCACAAACCCGCTTCCCGGAGACCGATCATTCTGCCCCGTTCGAACTCGCTCACATGCTGATATGGCTCCCTTTGATGTCAACAAGGCATACTGGCACTAACTTTATTGTTTCCACCTTTTTTGACAGCTCTGCACTGACTACACTGGGTGCAACACTGACCTTGTTGGACCAACACGACAGGGCTCTGTTCAGCCTACGTGTACCCCATCTCTCTGCAAACCTAATCACTTATTGCTCGCACACTCTTCTACACTTCCACCAAGTTTGGAGTTATTCTGGAAATTCTTTCTTGGTGTTGCAATTTTCACAAATGGCAGTGTATAAAGAGTATGATAGTAGAAACGTTTTACATCACACTCTTGACTAGTTTCAGTGCAAAGTGTAATCACTTATCTCATGGAACTGTGAATGCAGGCAGGATGGAGTCACTTACGACAGGTACCTCGCCTTGTTGTCGGAAGTAGTGCAACACAAAACTTATGTTTCTGAGGAAAATTTAATGGGGAACTGTGTGAAGCATGTTGGTTCTACAAGAAAAACAAAATTTGTTTTGAACTGCCCATAGGCTTAAGCATATGTATATCATCTGGGGTGTTTTCAATAAAGAGCCAGTAAATAAAACTAGTGTGTTACAGAATCGCCCATTAAGAACGTTATACAGCTTGCTGTATCTACATTGGACTAGAAATATGTATAAAGAATTATACATTTTTCTCTTCAATAGTTCTTAACATATTTCTTGGTGCTTTATATTTTTAAACTGAGAAACATGGAGATGCAAGCTAATATTCAATTACCTAACAATAAGGATGTTTATAGTTATAATACCAGAAGCTCTACCAATGTGCACATATAACAAATAAATACTACAACACATGGAATTAAAGATTCTGTTGCATATAGTTATGACCTTGAATAACCCCTTACCAAAAGAAATTAAAATTATACAAAGTTTCTCAGTATTAAAAAACACTGTTAGAAAGTACTATAAGACAAATTTCTAGCTATTTTAATGTTTAAGGGCCGGTTTCACCAACAGATGCTAAATTTTAATGCAATGTTAAACTGATTTAACACTGAAGTTAACACAAATTCTGTTTCACCAAGCAATGTTAACTTTAACAATGTGTTAAAGTCGGTGTTAAGTTAACATCCCCATATCCCTGTGTTAAGACGTTTAACATTTATTAGAAAGTTGGCTGCCGCAAACCAAGCTGTTGATGCGAGTCTGCTACAGAATGTCATTCCTAATAGAGGAGTAGTCATATGTCATAATAAATTTGAAACCCTGCAAAAGGAGGAATTTTTAAAACAATATAGACTGTCCAAGGGGTCATGTGCATGGTTTTATGGGAAATACGAGAGGTTAGAATACTACCAATAGAAGAGTTAATTAGGTACTTAGATTTTATGCTACTAACATTTTTCATTTGCTTGTGATAATGTTGATATTTCCAAAACTACCATTTGTGGGTTTATCCGGAAAGTTTTCAAAGCAATTACTTGAAGAAGCAAACTATTTTTTTCGGGTCTGCTTGGTTAATCAGCAATAACACGTTTTTGTCCACATTAGTTATGTTAGCATAAAATTGTCATAGTTGCTTACTGGACTTAAGAGAAACGCGTTCATTCTAATTAAATTACTCGTGGATTTTGTCCCAGGCTGCAATCTTATCCTTTAATGTAAGACCGTCAGCTTTTTCGCATTTGACAATACGTCTATACTTATTAACTAGATGTTAATTAACGCGTTTCAAATGGTGAAACATTTATTTCAGTTTACATCGTGATTCTAACCTCAAACAACTAGGAAAAATCACATGGCCTTTGCCATGAATGTAAATAGTTGTCGGCTACTGATACAGAGAGCGCAGTGATACGTAGACAAAAGTGCATCAGAGTACGTTCAGAAGCAGTGTAGTTCGGCCACTGCCTTCTCGAAAGCTAGCGTTTGCAGTTCTCTTTGCCGTTAACAAAATGTTGGCTAACAACTTGTTGTAAAAGCTTGATGAAACGCAAAAGTTTTAACCGTATGTTAAACTTTAAACACCTTGTTAACAAAATAGATGTTAGAGTATTTTTAACATCGGTTGGTGAAACTGGCCCTAAGTGTTTTTTAGTGTTTAATATATTATATTCTGTGATATTTATGCGCAAAAATGAGTGTAGTCTAAACCTGTGCTATGTAACTGATAATTTTATTTTATGCGTGTATGTTATTATTGACATCAAACTGTAACTGATATAAATGTTGCCATCTTAGAATCTCACTATAATTGTACATTATACCCTGTATAGCCCATATGAGCAGTGTGCTAAAGGCATAAAAAATAAAATAAGTAAGTGTGCTTCTATACTGAAATGCATGACAAGGTAGTGGTATGATAAATGTCTCATAGAAACCAAATTTTACTTGGACCTGTCATTGTCAAGGTCTATAAATATGAAAAAAAAAGAATAAGAAATGAATAAGAAATCTGTGAACATCAGGAACTACCATGGTTACAGTATCTAATCAACAAACCAACATTGAAATACAGTTGTGGACAGTTGTTTGCACAAGATTTCTTGTTCCTTTCTCATACTAACAGCGCTCCCATGAAGTCAGTCCTCAGAATTTTTAACACTTTGTGTTAAAGAATCAGTTTTAATGAATTAACTAGCTACACTTGGATCATTATTGTGTTTTAACTCCGTACAGGTTTGTGGACGCACATTTAACAGAAAGGACAACCTAACTGAACATATGCGAGTGCATGCCGGACTGACCAGGAAGAAGAAGATGTACAGTTGCAAGTACTGTAACAATGAACTCCGTGGTATGGCTCGTCTACAGATTCACATGCGCACACACACAGGTATATCTTGCTTTATGAATTGTACTGGAAGTTGATGACTGTTGCTGAAATCAATTAGGAGTAAAAACTGAGTCGATTAGTGACTTAAAACAGACTCACTTTTTAAATTTCCAGGAACATATTTTGGAGGTTTGTTTCCTTCATTGTCAACCAGACATCGACTGACCTTCTGGGTGATGAAGCTGGTCCATTTGTAGACTGCTCTGCTGGTTCTAGGATTTTGTACAATGGATTGCTCTGGGAAATATTGAAATTAATGACTCTGTCAACATGGGAACAGATTTTCATCTGGAAAAATAAGACCAGAATCTTCAATTATGATATTCCTCAGAGCGACCCATTGTAAAAGTTCCTAGAACTACCACCAGAGCAGTCTACAGATGGATCAGCTTCACCACCCAAGTTTAGTCAATGTCCGTTTGACAATGTAGGAAACTAGCTTCCGAAACATGTTCTGGAAAATTTAAAAAATGAATGTTTTTGGTGTCGTTAATCAACTCAATTTTTACTCTTAATTGTACCAGAGATTCTTGGGTTGTAACAGAGACTTTTTTATAAAAGTGAAGTAGTAGAGAAAATAAAAAAAAAATTATTAAAAAAATGCTACTCACTCTTTTACAAAAGCTTATTCTTCTATCTGCTTCTTGTTAATCGAGATAAACTTCCATTACACATTTACAGATTTCATTGCAGGCATAAAATTACAGTAGGCTAAATGATCAGATGCTTTTGAGATTCCATTCTCTTTGCATGATCACAGGAAAAAAACAAATAGTGACTTCTCACTGAAAAAAAGCATCAGCATTTGCAAATTCAAAAACCAATGAAAAGGAATATCTCGGTAATGGTTAACACCACATACATTTTTGTTTGACATAAATTGTGTGATTTAACAAGATTTACAGTTTTTTGTGTAGTAAGATTTTGTCTAACTCTTTCGGGTTACCAGTTACACAAAAGTTATTTAGAATGAAGATGAATTCACAGTTATTCCTAGAAAATCAATATATGAGCCATTTTCAGATAGATTGCCCATTTCAGCTCCCAAAAAATGAAAAAAACAAACAGCTTTTAAAAATAAGTTTCTCCCTCAATGGTTAGGGTTTAGAGGTCTCTGAAAGAGTTTTGCACACCTACCCAACAAATCTGCTGTTGTCTATAGAGTTCTCAAATTTTAATTTCTTTTCACTGACTCTCACCTCCATCTGGGGCAGAGTGGAGATTCTCACAAATCAACTGTACTGGTCAAAATACTTCAGCTAATTTTGTCAATCATCCTGAAGATCAATTTGTAATTTGTTCAAACATACAGAGCACTGCTGATACATGCAAACCTGATTTGTAACTTCACATGATCCATTCTCAATGAATTTTCTGATTTCGCCAGAATCCATTATACCTAAAAGATGTGCTTTCTTGATAATAAACTCAAAATTTGCATACATCAGCAAGTGTCTTATCTTTGAGTAGTCCAGCTTTTAACCATTTTAGTTTCACTTATAAAAAGCTGCTGTAAGACAAATTGACACCACCTGTTTACCTTAAAAACTTTTTGTACAAGATCTTCCTTGAATCTGTGACAAACCTGGCCTCATGAAAAACTCCTCGAGTTTTGCTTTTATTTGTATTTGAACAAGAAATCATTATAAAAAGTATTCCTGAACACATCATGATACCTTATACAATTGGCTAATTTGGTTCTCTTTTGAAGAAGCTCCTCTCCAAATTTTATAATTTTAGCTCTCTTTTTACTGAATTACTCAGAGGGAACACTTTTCTTTCTTTTTTGTATCTTTTTACAATGCTACCAAACAGCCGTTTCTAATTTGTTGTGACACAACTTCCAAGAATTCAAGTTTCTTCTTCATTTCGCCTTGTCCAGTTCCTATTGTTTTCTTAACTAATTTTCTAGGAGATGGTGAACCTACAGAGGTTTTGGATGATGCTTTCATGTGAGTATACCCTAGTTTTCCTTTTAGCTGCTTATTTTCACTGGTTTTCTCACCTTATTTACTTTTTTGTTTTTCATAGTTTCCTAAGTGTCTTCTTTGATTATTATTCACTCTTATTTTCTTTGGTATATCGTGTCTATTAAGTGCTTGTGGAAAGTAAAATCGCTTAAGAAGTTAAAATTAATTTTATATTAATGTATTTTTTTATTATTTTAATTAAAATAACAAAGATTAATCAGGGTTATAGATTTTATTAAATAAATCATGAACACTATCAGAAGATAACAAATCATCATCCCCATCCCTATAAAAATGGGGATGAAGTGGGACGGAGGTGAGAATTGCAGGGCAATTTATCTTTTTGCCTTTTCCTTTGGCAACACTGTTCAGCTTGATTGCGCTATTGCTTTCCTGCCAAATTTTTATGTTAGGAAAAAAAAATGTTTCAAATTCACATTGTTTTCTTACTGAGAGGCATACTAAGACAGAGTTGATAATGTAAGATCGAACGGAAGACCAAGTAATATTAAAAGGTTGCAGAGTATTTGTAATTATTCTTTAATTAATGAAATGAAAGTCAATACACGAGCTTACTTCCTGACAAGTCTTTGTCACTCAGCTGCAGACTTCAAGCTACACTCTACTGGCGGCAACAGAAAGAGAGACTTCTTGGGACGGAGATGAGAGAAAAAGAAGCACTAAGAAAATACAAACATCCCTTCTCTGTTACAAGGACAGAAAAATATTGTTATATAGAATATTGTACTCTGTATATTTCTACTCATGATAGGCTTATCGAGACACGAATAATTAAAACAAAATACCTGATCAGAAGTTCTTAACTGTTGTCACTGTGAGTGGAACCAAGGGACGGAGCATGAGATTTACCATATTTTGGGTGCATAAAAATAAGAGTGATATTAAATTTTCATTGGTTGATAATGTAAAGGAGTGTTTATAATTTACTTTTATTATAAAATAAGTGCTGCTATAAGAACTTTTGAACATGTCGAAGGTGATCTATTTGAAAATCCCTCATATACTTATTTGTCATGAAAATATCTTAAACCCATATTATTCTAATCAAAATCATTAGAGGGATTTTCGGGGAAATAACAAATAATTAACAATTTCCTGTTAAGGATAGTTTGGAGTAAGAGGGATTTTCTTGAAAATTTTTGTAGATCATCTCCCTTGGAAGATGCTGAATTTAAATAACAAATTTGGTTTTAAACTGACATTTTATGTTTGAGTTATGCATTCACCGACATAGGACTGTTTGAATTTTACAGGAGAGAAGCCTTATCAATGTGACCGGTGCTATAAACGTTTTATTTCTATGGATGCCCTTAGGAAACATTACCGCATGCATACTGGGGAACGACCGTATGAGTGCAAGCAGGTATACTCTTGTCTTATAAGTGCTGGTGTGTAATGCATCAGATCATATCAAGATATAATTGCTAAGTTTTCTTGATGACAGTGTGCTGCAAGGTTTGCTGCAAAAGAAACATTGAATCGTCATGTGAGAACACACACAGGGGCAAAGCCACACAGTTGTAAGTACTGTGAGAAGAGCTTTATTCAGGCGGCTCAACTTCGGGAACACTTGTTCTACCACACAGGTAATTTGTAGTTTTTAACATAATACGTCCATAGTTTAAATTCTATGAACAAATTTATTGCCAGATTACCATATTGGCCTGAATATAGGAGAATATTTTTACCTTCAAATGTGCTTTTATATGCGCAGCCTAGTATATAAGGAGACTCATTTTTGTGAAGTACTGTACTAGCTTGAGCAGTAGAAGTTAACACGTGCATTGCAGCTGAGCTTAAGTTCATGAATAAACCAGAATTTATCTAACTTAGATGATTACTTCTGACCTGATCTATTATGCTTGGCTAGGCACAGTTGCATTAATACATTCAGTTTTTGTCATGGCAGATACTGTAGAAAGAAAGTCTTCGTTTCATCAGTTGAATAAAGGAAGAGGACGTGAACTTCAAATTAAAGGTTTTGCATGAGGTAGAACTTACTAATAATGCAAAGCTGTGATGATGTTCCCAAATGTAAAGAATGATGTTTGCGGAAAGGTGAAGAAAAGTTTATGAATGCTGGCATGTCAAGGAAACATTCTGAAGACCAAAGATTTCATGAAATTGATATGCTTGTCGCTCAATTTATGCAGGAGAAACGGAAACAGGGGTTTCCAATATGTCATGAATATTTTGTAATTGCATTCATTATTTAGGTAATTTTTCTTGTAAAACCTCCCAAAAATTTGAAGGTTACTTATATGTGAGGCCATCTTATATTCAGGCTATATGGTAAGTCACAGTAAAACAAAATCTGATGTGTTACATTCACATGGCTTTATCTATCCGGTATCGCTTATATAGTGGGTATACAAATTATTCTTATGAAAGTTCATTTTCATATCTACTTCATTTTAAACAAGATAAACCTTTCTGGGAATAGCTTCATTAAACGTTTCATTATAAATACAAAGGGAATAGCAATAGTCAAATATTTAAAATCTGGATGCTATATGCCCTTAAAATTGCATACTGTTTCCATGACATTGTGAGAAACAACTGAAAATCGATATGAACACTTCAAACCATCAATAACAGATATCTCAGAAATGGTTGATGCCACAAAAAGTTATTTGCAGTAAATTGTGTGTTTTAAAGAGACCTAAATTTTTGTGTAACATGTTTTTGTCTATCACTTAACATTACCAGTTGCACAAGATTATATAAAATTCCTTCCAAAAGAAGTGGACTTTACAGATTATTCCCAGGAATTTCAAGATATACATTTTATTTGTCATGTAAATAAATACCTTTAATATACGGTATTTGATAATTCAATCAAAATCATTAGAGCCATGTTTTAGAGAATAAAAAATTTTGAAAAATGTTGCAAGTAAAGGTTAATTTGGGTTGGGGGATTTTCTTGAAAGCTTTCATGTTGCATCTTTGGAAGGTATTAAGCCTAAATACCAAGTTTGGCGTTTATCTGACTTTTCATTTTTAAGTTAAGCTGTGTGTGCGCACGCACACACACGCACGCACGCGCACGCGTGCACGGTTGCATGACAGCCTTTTTCTAAAAATTCTTATTTGGGGTTCAAGGGGCTTCAAAACATGTATTTCTAGTGAATTCTCAGTACTGAATTTGTTAGTGGAATGCAACACCATCTCTACCTACTATGCATGGTAGAGAAAGTAAAAATCTGATGTGTTACATTTTCAAGACTTTCTCTATCCACTATTGTTTATTTTTCTCTTCTGCAAACTATTATTACAAAACCTTATTTTTATAATTGTTTCATTACACATTTCGTTGTAGATACAAGTGTGATGCAGAAGGCTGAAACAAAAGCAAAATCTTTAAAGAGCAGGTTGTTGTATGCTGGCTTTGAAATTCTGTACCTTATGGATGACTTCCCAGAAACTAAATGGCTAAGGCAAAAGAAGAAAATATTTTATATAAATTGTGTGTTTTAATATCCACATTTTTCATGAAGTAAGCTTTTTCTATTTCTTATGTTTTACGGCTTATGAAAATTATACAAAATTCATTTAGAACAAAGACTGAAGCACCAAAGACTGCCTTTCCACACAAGATTCAAGATATACATTTTAATTCTCTTGCAAATATCATGAACATATAATCTCTGAATCAAAACTGTTACAACCATTTTAAGTACCACATTTGGTATTTATCTGAAAATATGTTTCTGAGTTATACTATACATGTGCGTGTGCAGCACATGCACACACACACACACTTCTTTTAAAATTCATTTGTTTTTTAGATTCAGGGACCACAAAACATGTATTTCTAGTGAAATCTCAATATCATATTTTTGGGTGTACAATATTTCCTCTACTTATCATAGGTATGCGGTAATACAGAAACAATATTATCTATATGGGCAGATGAGTTTGTTAGGACATGGATTCATGAATGGAAGACCTGTGATTCATATTGCACCAGAACTGTCCTTCCTAACAGGTTTTTACCAGGTTTTACTCAGTCCTCATAACTGGCAAATGCCAGGGAGGTACCCTAAACTTAGGCCTGGAACATTTTCTTTCCCAATTATCATTTCATTGTATTGCCAGTGTCACCATCTATGGTGCCATGTGTATTAAGAACAAGCATTAAACACTTAAAAAAAAAAGGAAGGAATAAAAAAAGACAAGCAATAACAAAACAAACTAGATTAAATAACATCATCACGGCACTTGCCTGTTGTAATTTGTTTCAGGTGAAAATGGCTTCAGTTGTGAGCTCTGTGGGAAAGCATTCAATCGCAAATCACGTCTTGCTGCACATGCCAAGTATCATGAACGGGAAAAACCAAAAAGTGAAATAGAGCAGAGCGAAGAAATTGTCATTAAAGAAGAATGTTAAAGGTAAGATGTATCTCCAGTCCTGCCAAGAAAGCTTTTAAATGATTGTTTCTGGTGAAATTACGATATCAGATTTTTCAGTGGAATACAATGCTTCCTCTACCTACCATAACAAAGTGGTAAAGAAAGAAATATCATAATGTCATGCATTTGTTAAAATTTGTGAAAAATGTTAAATAATAAAAGTTAAACAGGCTCTTGGAAAAGTTATCTAATTTACAAAATATTGGTAGGCTGAATGAGAGGTTAATAGTAATAAATGACAATAAAGTGGAGTCATCTTGTGAAATGGTTTACTTGTTATATTTAATTTGTTTATTGAGCCCCACGTTTGGGAGCCAATTTGCGATGGTAAATTTATAATGTTATTTGTGTATGTGTTTACTCAACGTGGTGAAGCCATTTTGTGACGTAATTCTTTGTTAGGTTTGTAGCTCCATCTGGTGTTAGCAATTTGCGGTAGTATTAGTGTTTGTTTGAAAGAATGCTACTGTTATTTTATTTAATTTTTGGTTTACTGTCCTCCGGCTAGCTATGATCTTTTCGGTCGAGCACTTATCTTTATACAGGTTGTGTAAACGGAAAGGAATCTTTTATCCAAAGATAACACTGATGAAAGAATTTCTTTTATACTTTTATTGTCGAACACTTTCACTATCACATTTACACATTGATCTAGACACTCGCCAAACTGAAACTGTTATAATAACTTCTTACTGATCACTTTTAATTCACGTACTTCAACCTTTTGTATGATTAACTTTACCATACTTGAGATTTTTCATAACTCTTATACGCGTAACTTGCGAATCGATAGCCGACATGTAATATTTCTGCTGGACTGAAGGCGACGTGTATCATACAAATATTTTCAACGAACTGACTGACTGAAGGCGACGTGTAATGTACAAAGAATTTTGATGAGCTGACGGACTCTACCTCTAACCTAGCTCTTTTATACTCATACACCCCGATATGCCTAAAGATTATAACTGAGCTGCAATTGGCTAATAAAACGCGCCAGCATTAGCGTCTATTTTTATATCCAATGAAAATTATGAATACATATGCTCTAGGGAAATGTTCCAGAAGATTCTAAAGGAAAATGCGCCAACATTACGTAACTTCCTCATTTCCAATAATGATAAACAGCTCACCCCCTCGCTGCATTATTGCACGCTATTATTGTCAGTTTCAGTAAGGCAGTATAAACTTACTTCCCAACAATAATTACAATCAACAAACATCTCAAATCAATGTCACATAATAATGCATATTCATACTATAATCACTCTTTACATTTAAATAATTTGTGATACAAATTACTGCATCATATGCCCCACTAGAAACATAATTATAAATATTTACAACTTGTTTGGAAATTTTATAATTGGGTTTTTAGTCTCCTAAATCTTGGAACACACGCTATCACTTTCACTTAACACTTCACACGTATTTAACACACGACATATGTTTTTCCTTTATCTTGCCACTATTTACTGGCTCTGGTTTAATGTGTTTAGACATTAATCTGACATTATAAATTTTTTTTTATAGCAAATACTGTACCCTGAATTATTTAATTACTGTTACAAAATTGTTTACTTTCTTAAGTTGTTGACAAAAATTTATACATTTAAGAATTTTTGTAATTATTAAACATATTTACCAACAATATTCACCCTCTACATAAATATATTTACATCTCTTAAATCTAGGCACTGTTTCACATGTTCTGTTTGCTACATAAATATTTATTTTAATTATTTTTACTCCATTTTTGTTGTTTTGTACTTTATATGCACACTACTCTTGGAATTATATCTATGTACTCTTACTTTAATATAACATTAAGTTTTAATTTGAAATGCTGTTACATTTACTTAAAAAAATGTTATTTTCCTTTTAAAAAATTTAGTTATGTCCAAAATTTTATTTCTCCTTTCTCATGACATACATACATAATTAACCCTCTTACGTTCCAATACATTGCTCTGCATTTCGTCTTTAACTATCCAGCATTTACTTTACATCTCATTGCTATTTACCCTCCTGGATCAAATTGTCTATAGCTAAGCATTACTTGTAGCCGTATCCGAACCTTCAAAAATTTGTTCATGAATAACCTCTTGTATTCATATGAAATTTCGTCCCATGATAACATTTGAAAACAATCTAAAGTTTCCTGAACAACACATATTTTAACAACTGTCATTTTCAATTCTTCTACTATCTCTTTAATTTGAGAATACTCTGACAAGTCTGTCATAAACTGTACTGGATTGGAGTTTTCATTCTGAACAGCTTGGTACTTGTTAGTTTCAGAAGTTAGCTTTTGATTATTTACAGGCAAAACTTTAACTTCTTTGTACAATTTATTTCTTTGCATTACTGACTCCTTCTGTATCTCTGATATCTCCCCTCTGAAATTAACTTGCGCCTGATTCACATCTACATTCATAACCTCTTTCATCTCTCTTATCTCACTTGAAATGTTACTCATTCTACTACCTCACTCTGTACATTCTACATCAACATGTTCACTTTTAGTATTAACCTCATTTTCTTTGTTACCTATTTCCCTGCTCATGTCTAACATTTTCTTTGAAACATCTCCTATTTCATTTGCTATTACTTCCTCATTTTCATCTCTCATTTCTGGCATACTACTATCTAGCTTCATAACTTTCTTTCCAACTTCTTCCCTGTTTTGATCTAATGTTTGCTCTAATATCTCATTATTCTTAGCAATGTATTCCCTTAATTCCCTATGACTCTTTTCCATAGCTTGATTTACTTTATCTAATTTCTCATTATTATTTTTCATATATTCCCTGTTTTGATCTATAAATTTTCTCAGCATTTCCATCATCATACTAGCATTACAATTAACATTTACTGCTGTTCTATTCTCACTTTCTGCACTAACATTTCCTCCCTCAAATCCTACATTGTTTGAGCTATTTTCTGTAACCTGTATTGAATTACAGCTAACTGTTACACTATCTCGCTCCATAATTATTTCTTCTGTATTATTAGTGGACATTGTTTTCTTTATCCTACCGCTCCTAAGGTACATTTAAATTTTTTTACCCTTTTTTTTAGAATTAACATAACACTTTTCTAACCTTTCTGATGCTATCTGCTGATGTAGCTTTGATGTCCAGCTTTCTGCCCCTCTCTCCTAGATTATATGTTGCTTCTGTGTCGTATTATGATGAATCTACGTCGTCTCGATGTTTTTGTGTCCAGTAGTTGAATTCCCCTGTTGCCTTTTAATCTCGGAATTACGATGTCCAATTATCCGCGTAGTCTGTCGTCCCTGTTGTTGTTTCTGGAATCTGCGTCTTGTAATTCAGTTCACTTCTCCATTCGTTCCACGTCCTGGTTCCTTCGCCCCTTCCTGGTTATTCTGCTCCTTTCCTGGTCATCGTGCCCCACGTTCTGGGTGCCAATTTGAAGTAACATTAATGTTATTTATTTAACATTTTTTGTAGCCCCACGTTGTGGTAGCCAATTTGAAATGGTTTACTTGTTATATTTAATTTGTTTATTGAGCCCCATAGTTGGGAGCCAATTTGCGATGGTAAATTTATAATGTTATTTGTGTATGTGTTTACTCAACGTGGTGAAGCCATTTTGTGACGTAATTCTTTGTTAGGTTTGTAGCTCCATCTGGTGTTAGCAATTTGCGGTAGTATTAGTGTTTGTTTGAAAGAATGCTACTGTTATTTTATTTAATTTTTGGTTTACTGTCCTCCGGCTAGCTATGATCTTTTCGGTCGAGCACTTCTCTTTATACAGGTTGTGTAAACGGAAAGGAATCTTTTATCCAAAGATAACACTGATGAAAGAATTTCTTTTATACTTTTATTGTCGAACACTTTCACTATCACATTTACACATTGATCTAGACACTCGCCAAACTGAAACTGTTATAATAACTTCTTACTGATCACTTTTAATTCACGTACTTCAACCTTTTGTATGATTAACTTTACCATACTTGAGATTTTTCATAACTCTTATACGCGTAACTTGCAAATCGATAGCCGACGTGTAATATTTCTGCTGGACTGAAGGCGACGTGTATCATACAAATATTTTCGACGAACTGACTGACTGAAGGCAACGTGTAATGTACAAAGAATTTTGATGAACTGACGGACTCTACCTCTAACCTAGCTCTTTTATACTCATACACCCCGATATGCCTAAAGATTATAACTGAGCTGCAATTGGCTAATAAAACGCGCCAACATTAGCGTCTATTTTTATATCCAATGAAAATTATGAATACATATGCTCTAGGGAAATGTTCCAGAAGATTCTAAAGGAAAACGCGCCAACATTACGTAACTTCCTTGTTTCCAATAATGATAAACAGCTCGCCCCCTCGCTGCATTATTGCACGCTATTATTGTCAGTTTCAGTAAGGCAGTATAAACTTACTTCCCAACAATAATTACAATCAACAAACATCTCAAATCAATGTCACATAATAATGCATATTCATACTATAATCACTCTTTACATTTAAATAATTTGTGATACAAATTACTGCATCACTTGATCACTCTTACTAGTTTCAATCACCTGTTCATTATGCAGAACATGTATTGTGAGCATGACCTCACTTTTGCTGTGCGAGCCATTTTCAGCATTGCAAACTGTCTCTTTCTCTTGCTTTTTGCATGTAGCAAAGCTCTAACCAACAACAGTAAACCGTATTTACTAAAAATATTATAAGAAATCAAATCAGAGCGCTGATGTGTGAGTTGAAACAAATCAGAATAGCCAAATTTACTGTGGGAATTAACAGCGATATTCTTGCTAAAGGTGGCCATATACACCTATATCTTTCTTCACCCTTGTTAAATGTCAAGGACAGAGACATCAGTTGTACAATAACTTGGGATAACATATTCTCAGTGAATAAAGAAATCCTGACCTTTTAAAAGACAAAAATCAGATATAAGATTAATAAGAACCAGTACAAAAAATCTGATGTGTTACACTCACATGACTTTCTCTACTCTTGTACAAACTATTTTTACAAATGCTTATTCTCCATATGCTTCATGTTAATCGAGATGTTAATCTTATTGCTAATTTTCTTGTAGATGCAAGGGGAATATGGTAGTATTTAAGCGAGTCAAATCTTCTAAGAGCTAGTTGCTGTGTGGCACATTCCATTCTCTTTGTATGTCCAGGACATAAACAAAATGAATAACGAATTCCCATTTTAGAAAAAGTATTGGAAAATTTAAGGGAATAACAAGCAATATCTCGAAAATGGTTCACTCAACAACAAAAATGTATATGACATAAATTGTGTATTTTAATGTGATCTACATTTTTTGTGTAGTAAAATTTTGTCTATCTCTTATGGTTTACCAGTTATGTACAAGTCGTTCACAATGAAGAATACTTTTGGAGACATTCTCAGAAAATTCGAGATATACATTTTATTTGTCAGGAAAATATCTTAAACATATGATATTTTAGAGCCATTTTTGAGAAAACTAAAATTTTCGAAAAATGTTCCATGTAAAGGGTATTCTGGGGTGGGGGGATTTTCTTGAAAATCTTCATGTCGCATCTCTGAAAGATACTGAACCTAAATACCAAGTTTGGTGTTTATCCGACTGTTCGTTTCTGAGTTATGCTGTTCACAGACACACAGACAGACACACACACACACACACATGGATATGTTTCCAAAAATGCTTTTTTTGGATTCAGGGTGTCTCAAAACATATATTTCTGGTGAAATCTTGGTATCGAATTTTTGGGTGGAATACAATACTTCCCCTACTTACTATATGTAGTAGAGAAAGTAAAAATCTTTCAAAATGGAACAATTTATGCAGGTACCAAATTATATAGCAAATTCCCTATTAGTTTGAAGTTGATAAAGAGATTTTCTACCTTTAAATCAGCCTTACTGGCACATTTTCTTGACCATTTTTACTGTTCAATGGAGGAATTGCTTAAACAGTGATATCTAAAATACAATTAGGTAATGTTGCAATCAAATTATTTTTAAATATGATTATGTTACTGTTATGAAAGTACTTTATATTGACAATTTTATGTAATTTAGAAACAAATTTGTTATAATGTTGAGGTTTTTTTGCTGTTGCGTCATACATCATCAACACTACCAGTGTATTGTATGATTTACGGGATCATAAAAATGAATACACAACATGGATCTAATGTGCTGTTCATGGGCTTGAGAATAAGAAAGTTAAGTCTAATTTCCTGTTCCCAGGACCTGGGAAAGCTTCCCATTAATTGTAAATACTCAAATTGTAATACAGGTATTTTATCTTTGTTGTTTTCATTCTGGATTTTGCTCCTGGTTGTCATGAATCAGCCTTTACTGGTTTTTAGAAATGCCACATGATGTATAAATTGCACAGAGGGGGAAAGATAACAGAGGGGGAGGGAAAGGGAAATGAAGAAAGTGGGAAAGGGAATAACGCAGAGTAGAATCTCCACAGGTAACACAATAATGGGAGCAGAGTTATAGGTTCTGTTAGTAATTAAAAAGTGATAGTTGAGACATTTAAATGAGGACTAAGGATTAACTCCCTTTGAGAGATTGAAATGTATGACTTCTGTTACAGGATGACTCAGGATTTGGTATTAGACGTATTATCAGTACAAACAAATTTGGCAGACCTGCACAGAAGTTGATGTCTTATCGAGGAACCAATTCCAAGTTGCAAACTGCTTGCCTTCGACTCAAGTGTTCAGAATGCTTCCATCCTGGGTCAATTTCACTTTAAACAAGACATTTCCCCGACCTCCCTCAAGTCTGAAAGACATGAATGTGCATTGCAAGACTGAAAATGAAGAAGAAATAATACCTACTTCCTCCTAGCAAAAACAAATCACTGGTAAGCAGTATTTGTTTAATACATTCATTACCATAGGGGTGTTTAATAGGTACAGAACCACAATGCAAATTATATAGCATGCAATATATATTTACATACAGCACACAAATTGAATGGAATTCTACGTTGTGCTACTCAAAAAAATGTTGCACCAAGTTTTACACTATTAGCTATTTTATACAGATGCAGCTTTTCTGGTCAGCTGTTGAAAGTGGTTTGTACTTCTAGCATGTTCCCTGATAATGAAAATGTCTTTCTGCAGCAAGCTTATCAATTGTGTTCACTCAGTGATGAAGAGAGAGTTAAAAAGGATGAAAAGGAAAAATTTAATGAGACAATCTTATATCATGAGCATTGGTAAAAGATTTAATAAAAGGCTGATACCACATGTGTAGGTTGTGGTCCAGATGGAACCAGGGAAGCATGTCAATTAGCATATACATAATGTGGCAGGTGTCCCTGGCTGCTTGAGCAGGGCATGGTTTCAGTGCTGGCTGGCATGTGTTGGTTGGAGAGAAGGATGGGAAATGTTTTCAGCTTATTGAACTGTCAGAACTCTTATTGGGTTGCAGATGGAAACCTCCAGAATACTACTCCCTTCTGGCTTCATGCGAATCTTTCAGAAGATGCTGCTAGCTTTAGGTTTGATTCAGTTCTGTGGTGTTTCCTTAGCAAGTCCTTTGCATTCAGGCAAGTAGCAGTTGCCTACATCAGAAGAAAAGGGGAGTCCTGACTTAAGATTATAGACTGGATGCGCTGTACTAATTGGTATACAGTACTTTGATAGGCCAAAATTTATGTCTGTCTATCCTTCATCACCAACATGATCCCCTTTCACTGGGATGCAACAAATTCCTAGCATGCCAATGTAAAATTTGATTACATCACTAGTGACCTCTAGTAACCAATGAGAAGCAAGGACGATGTGAACTGTAAAGTCAATTCCTTTCTTATTTGCATTCTCTGGCTAAGGCTTATGTTTCCTATTTTTTGTGACAGTTGTTTGCAGTTCATATTAGGACATATAAAATGTGGACTAGAAATCGGGGTATAGCCTAGGAAGTGGTATAGTTTGCTTTAATACTGTTCCACAGCAAAGAAAATCCCCGGGGAATGAAGCGCAGGGGGGAAATTGCTGATTAGACACAGTCTGATACCCTGCCTACTTGCTATTAAACTCTTATTTATGACATACACGACAGCTCAGTTACAGACCATTGAATAGTTTTAGTCCTTGCATTGCATGCGTTCTCCGTCACACACATTCACTGTCCTTGTCGCGTTGTTTCCATACAGATGAGGACCAGCACATTCCTGTCAGGGACTTTCTCTCCATTGGCGAACAGTACATGTTTATTGTGGTACAGAGAAGAAGCAGTACTACCAGGTCTTCAGGGAGTTTTATAAAATAGAATTCCCATTTATTTTAAACTAGATGAAGTAAAATTTGCATTCTGATCACTTCATCAGAAGCAGGGAAAGATGTTAGTGTTAAAAGGAAGAAGGAAGAAAGAATGAGATGAGAGATTACAAGGTGGTGCAGCGTGATCCCTATCATTTCCAGATAGAGCATTCCAGATGCCTGCCTTCTGGAAGAACAGATGGACAGGTTCAAGCAGAAGGTTCCATGCTGGGGAAGAAACAGTTCTCTCCTTAAAGCACATCCATCATATGCACCCACACACTACTGACCACTGTGCCAGGACCTGCAACCCCTGAAAGAAAATGAAATAAGAGGAAATGAGGGACAGGAAAATGCCTGGTAGTATAAAATCCACCCCAGAATTTGCCTAATCCATGATAAAACCAAATTCAGAGTGGCCAGTCCAACAGGAGTTGAACCCGAGACCTCTGAAATTCAAGCCTCAGATACTACCACCTTTGACACCCTACTTGTTGGGAAAGATTAGCTTGCATTCGTGGATCAGATGGAAAGTTAAAAAATTATAAAATATCATCAATTATATTAGCAATTTTAATTATTTCTTACAGTAAGTGAATGTGTTTTCAGTCTTGTGAGAAAGAATAGAACGGGCTTCAGGTCGCTGATGTCTAATAAGCAGGGTTAGGAAGTTCATGCTCTAAAAACTCTTGTAATATGCATGCAAATATGCCCTTAAAATGTGCGAAATATGCACCAAAATATGCCCTAAAAATTATTATATTTAAAGTCAATGTGCACATGAAAGTTACATTTATTGCTGAGAAGTAGATGCACATGACTCCACATCCAAAATGAGGGATGAATTACAATTTACCACTACTGCATGACGGAGACTTTCCATGGTATATCTTCGTCTGTTGTCTCTCAATATACTTTTGTATCTTGAAAAACTTGTTTCAACGTCACATGAGGATATTGGTGCATACTTAAAAGTTGATAGTTGTTGCACAGAAAGAGGCAAGTCTTCAGGTATCCCTAAGGGCTTTCCTCCAAGAATGTCTCGTATTTTGGAGATTTGTTTATACCCAGGGTTTCTTAAAAGAACATAGTTTACTTTGTCTTTTATTTTCTGCACTACATTATCTGAAATGGACACCAAACCAGAAATGGTAGTATCAAATACATTTAATAAATGATTTAAGGGAAGACCTGTTGTTTCCAGGGATTTAATTGCTGCAGGCATATTGGAGAAATGTGTTAATATAAAGGCAAGATTTCCTTCAAGCTCTTCATCTGAGAGAGCATTCTGTGCTATATGAATTGAAACAGCATCATTTGATTCTAATGAATTAATAACTCTTCTGATTGACGCTAAATGTTTAGCATAATACAATGCAGCTGTTATCCAACACCCCCAACGGGTTAAAACAGGTTCAGGTGGTAGTGGAATATTAGGCGCCATCTTTTTGATCAGCTGGACCCTAGATGTAGATTTAAGTAAGACTTTTTTCACATTAGAGATTAACTTATCTACTTTAGGAAAACATAACTTAAATGTTTCTGCAATGTGATGAAGGGCATGAATAAGTCAAGTTAAATGAATGCCCTTAGGAAAAATTTCTCTTAGTGTTTTCCCTGCTTTGATCATATAGCTTGCTGCATCAGTTAATAACAAAAGTACATTGTCATATTTTATATCACCAGGCCATATTAATTTCATAGAAACAATCACAAGTTGACTCACTGATGCACTGTTAGTAACTTCTAACTGAGAGCAAGTTAAGAAATAGGGCACACCTGCCTCTTGCTGATTTAGAACACCCACTATTACATTTGCAATGAAACCTCCTTCTACAGCAGTTGTTTCATCTATTGAGATCCAGAGAAACTCATTTGCTAACTTAGTTTGCAAGGTAGACATTACATTGTTGTAACAACGAGGGATGTATGTTTTACGTAAGGTACTTTGGTCAGGCACGTGTTGCTTGGTGTACTTTTCTAAAAAAGTACGCACAATTGGGTTATTTATTTTCCATAAAGGTATGTCAGCTGCTAGGAATGCTTCACAAAGGTCATATGAAAACTGTGTAACTCTACTTCCCATATATTCGACTAGTAGACGGACACTTTCACTTCTGTCACTTTTTTTCACAATCATTTCCCTGTGCTTTGCAGTATTAATATGTTGAACGACCTGAAACTGTTTTTCACTCCCAATATTTTTTTCACATGCCTTACGGTATAAGACTCTACCATCTGTACTAATAAGATCACTAGAAAATTCACTTTGTAAACTTTTAAGTCCGCTTGCATTACTTGGTTTCACCTTCGGCATTTTTAGTACTGTATGTATTCATACCACCTCGTCAATTGTCGCAAACAAACTGACTGCAGTGGCTGCTTGATCAACACACTGCCTTATTGCTTAATCTATTCTCCAGTACAGTGGGGATTTCCCTATCTTCCAAGACAGTACATGATTCTTACCAGCATTGCATCACTCACTCTTCACGTGATCAATGTCATGAATCACTTGCCTCAGTGACATTGACATACGGTGAAACGGGATCCTTTTGTTAGCATCAATTCACGGAAAAAGAAGTTGACCATTTAACCAAATTAACTCATTTTAAAAAATATTTCCCGTTTAAGTGCTAAAATATGCCAAATAAACACGCTATTTACTAAATATGATGCAGTTACTTAAAACAGCATAAATATGCAATTATATGCCCAATAAAAATCACTCAGAGCACTAGAAAATTCATAGTTCATGAAAATAATTTATCAGCATATCAATAACATGCTTTGAAAAAAATATGCAAATGCATGAACTTCCTAACCCTGCTAATAAGACATAAGAATCAGTTTCAGAATTGAAATGCAACAGCACTATTGTATGCTATGAATAGAGTTTCTGTAAAGACTTTCTGACAAGAATTAACAAAACTACAGCAGAAAAACCAGAAAGGTTCTGCATCTAATGCTGCAGCCTTAAACTTGTGTGCTATGATGTAGGATATCTGCAACCTCCAGGTTAATAGTTCTGTGAATAGTACTGTCTTAACGAACTTGATGTTTACAATCTGCAGCACATGTATATTCTAGCTGTCTTCTATCTGAAAAATGTTAGTGAATATGTTTTATTCTTATTTCAGTGCTTTGGCTTATATTATATGTAAGTTTTGTGTACTTACTTCACTGAACATTTTACACATCGTAAAAGTATTATGCTTTGTTAGATGAGGGAACGGGAGCTCAATGAATGGAAAAAGGGATTGGGCTAACGTGTTGACAAATGGATTGAAGATTAATCATGGCGCAGGTGCAGGAATCTTTGGCTGTGGCAAGAGGCTGTCATATGGTTGCACTCAATATGCCATGTTTTCCAGGCAGAAGTGTATACTGTCTTGAATATCACATGAGAAAGTATATATAAGGGCTATGTCAGTAGATCTATACTTTCAGACAGTCAAGCAGCCTTAAAGCTCATGAAGTGAATGAAGTCAAATCAAAACTTGTCTGGGAGTGCTGAGAGTCCCTCATGAAACTGGCAAAACATTTCACAGTGTCACTGTCATGGGTGCCAGGACATATGGAAATTCATGGAAGTGAAGGGGCAGATGATTTGGCTAAAAAAGGATCAGCTGCTTCACCAATTGGACCAGAACCCATTTTCAGGTTATCCTATATGTTTGGGGCATTATTGGTAGGTGAACTGCTGAAAGGAGGTGTACTGGCGGTCAATTGCCGGATACAGCAATTAAAAAATAACAATCCCTGAATTAAAAAAATCTGATGTGTTACACTCACATGACTTTCTCTACTCTTGTACAAACTATTTTTACAAACGCTTATTCTCCACATGCTTCATGTTAATCGAGATAAACATTTGCAGACTCTATCTTATTGCTAATTTTCTTGTAGATGTAAGGGGAAAATATATTTACAAGGGCAATATAGAAAAACAGTAGCCTTTAAAGCTCATACATATCTCTTAATAGCTGGTTGCTAGGTGCAGCACCATTCCCTTTGCCACAGATTATAACTCTTTGCATATCCAAGACAAAAAAAATGAATAACGAATTCCCATTTTAGAAAATAAGTATTGAAAAATTTAAGGGAATAACAAGCAATATATCGAAAATGGTTCACTCAACAAAAAAAATGTATATGACATAAATTGTGTATTTTAATGCGATCTACATTTTTTGTGTAGTAACATTTTGTCTATCTCTTATGGTTTACCAGTTATGCAAAAGTCGTTCACAATAAAGAATACTTTTGGAGACATTCCCAGAAAATTCAAGATATACATTTTATTTGTCATAAAAATATCTTAAACATATGATATTTTAATCAAAATCGTTAGAGCCATTTTTGAGAAAATTAAAATTTTCGAAAAATCTTCCATGTAAAGGGTAATCTGGGGTGGGGGAATTTGCTTGAAAACCTTCATGTCGCATCCTTGGAAGATACTGAACCTAAATACCAAGTTTGGTGTTTATCCGACTGTTCGTTTCTGAGTTATGCTGTTCACAGACAGACACACACACGGACATGTTTCCAAAAATGCTTTTTTTGGATTCAGGGGGTCTCAAAACATGTATTTCCAGTGAAATCTTGGTATCTAATTTTTGGGTGGAATACAATACTTTCCCTACTTACTATACGTAGTAGAGAAAGTAAAAAGGCAAGACTCATAAACTGCTTTCTGTGAACATAGGCTAACTTTGTTGGAATGATAACAGGATATGGCTATCTCAAGGGACATTTATACAAGATGGGTAAAGAAGTTGATCCAACTTGTATGAGATGCAAAACAGCAGATGAAACAGTAAGTCATCTGTTGTGCGACTGCCAGCCACTTGCAGGTCATAAAAACTTTAACCAAGGGTTTGTGCAATTGCACAAGCTTAATAAGGTCTCAGTAAAAAAGCTAGCCTCCTTTATAAAGGATCAGGCATTGTGAGATACTAGAAAATAAAGGGGTTCACAATGGATCAATTATGGTCAAGGTGCTTTAGGTCTTTGATATCTCACCCCTTCTAAACCTAAATGAGGGAAAGTTTTATGGGTTTCAATTTTAGGAATTTGGCAAGTTGCATTGCCATTTGTGATCATTAAACTAAATGTTGCAGAAAGGAAACTGAGATTGGAAGCACAACAGTCATCCTGGTTTTGGTTCTGCAAGCCTGCTACTAGAGAGAGCTCTAGCAGGTGTTGCATGCCATGTCCTTCTTGACTATCTTCTACAATGAGGACAGTTATGCAGAATAAGGCATACAGACAGTGGTTCATATTCGTAGATTTCACGTTGGTGTGGTCTATATCTAGACTCATTTATTCCAGACCAAAGGTCAACAAGTTTTTGACATTCATAAATGATAAAAAGCCTTGGACCAAGAAAGGCTGTGGATCAGCAAGGAGAAAATGTTACATGACAAAGAAAGGTAGTTCTGCACATGCACAGTAAAGACCACTGTTACTATTAAGTTTATATCTTTCTATGGTAGTTTCACAGCTGTTTTTTCATCAGTTTACTGCTCACTCCTCAGCAAAAAATGGAGATAACCAAGAAGTGTGCTTTAAATTAGTCAGAGGAGGAAAGTGCCCATTTTTCTTAATATAAAAAAGGATGGATATTATTGAAAACAAATTGGGGTTTTCGACAAATACAAATGCAAAACAAAAAGGCATGGAGGGAGATAATATATAGGCTGTTTTGTGAATGATTCTAACCTATTGTCACCCCTCCCTTTTTGGAAATGTTCTTATCCACCAGATATACAGTTTCATGAATTGTTAATCATTTCAATAAGAATTTAACTTGGTAGAATATTAACTTTTAACCTTAAAATTACAGAATGAAATTGAATTTAAAAGCAAGCAACATTTGCTTTTATTTATTAAAATGCAAATGCATCTCACCCTGGATCTTAAGCAAATAATTAAATATTGTCCAATATTATACATAAATAATTACCTGAGGAAGCCCTGATATATCATAAAGTTTTTAGGCAGCTGTAATCCCCTCCTCACTGGAAAAATGTAAGTAAAGCCTGAATTATGATGAAGTTAACGTGACTTAATTCAATGCGACATTATTTGAAGGTCCTACACATTATATTAAATGGAGCTATTTAGGGTGGACTTAACGTGTTTTAATTTAACTGATGTAACTTAAGAATTTGGCACTGTGAAGCTTTTCCTTACCGTTACATCAAGTTTAATGTCACATGGAATTGGAACAATCAGTGTGAAGCAGTAGCAAAAGAACAATCAATCAAGAGTCATTCTTGTTATGTTAAGTGCAACTAATTAGATCTTTACTTTAGCAGCATTTCTTAGCTTTACATTACGTCTTATTATGTTAAGTAAAATTCATCATAATCCCAGCTTAACAAGGTGCAACTCTAGCAATGGCATCTAAGACAAAAGTTATAATGCGACTTACTGGCGCCTCATACCCTTCTTGCATGATATGAACTGCTGTTAGCATTTGTGTATCAATTGAGATACTCAAGCCTCAGTTTTGTCTCTGGTATATAGGTTAGGACAAACCAGTTCTATCAACCTTCTAACTTTTGCTTTACTAAACCTGTATCTGTTTCTGAAGTTTAGGTTGTCATACTTTCCAATTATGTCTGACCTTGGTAGATAGTTTTCCTCCACCATCTCATTTTGCAAATTCTATGCACACCAGCCTAACCCATCACTCATAGTCATCCATTTTACAAAGATAATCTGTCTTTAATCTACCCCTCTGAGGTAGACCAAAATTTGGTCCCGACCATGGTGTTTGATCCCTGGACCAACACAAGTCCCGATTTATGAATAAGAAAATCCACTGTAAATCCACCAGAACTAGCAAACTGGTCCAGACCAAAATCAATTATAAATACTGCTCAATATGTTCAGTAGTGGGAAACAGAAACTGGACCAATCTTTCTGTTGGCTCCAGAAAGCTTCCCATTGGTTGCTCATGTTTGAAAACGAGTGCTTTAGTTTTTTCCTGCTTCCTTGCTAGTACCAGGAGTTACTACCTCTGAAGATGCCAGACAAAGTAATGGTCAAAACACAACTGACATTCCAGTCTACTGGACCACTGCCTACAAACTTGGTATCTACCTTTTATTGGATCACCATGGCCAGATAAGCATAAGCAAGTAGAGTGTCAGTTATGGTAGATGCCGTGAACATTTCAGAGACCATTAACTAGCAGCCAAGGGTGACCAGCTTTGGGCCAACATGAAACAAGGCATATCATGTAATGTATGGTACTTATATTTGGAAGTGTTGTCCTTTGGCTGCATGCACTGTTGATATCTACAGATAAAATTTCCATTGACTCAATGCAGTTCTTTAGCAATTAACACATGATAAATAACATGTTATTAATTTTTCTTCCACACAAACTCTGTGTAAGCTAAAGTTGAAAAGGTAGAATCAGACTGAAAAATTCAATGTCATAACTGGGATTTGAATCATAGGTCTTTGGTTTTAATGCTGTTACTCTAACCAACCATGGCAACATGCTGGCATGATATTAAATTCCTCAACTGACGTGCATTTTTTCCAGTAAACCAGAAGGCTCCAAAATTCATTTAGAGATAACATACACCAGTGGTAATGAATCTTGTAATTACTTTAAGCCCCAGGCTTCATAAATAACCCCTATTAGGCCAATCATTCATAATTAATTGTTCTTCCACACAAGCCATGTATAGGCTTAATTTGGAAAGGTAGTATCAGACTGAACAATTCAATGTTATAGCCAGGATTTGATCCATGGATGTTTGGCTTTCGGTGCCATTGCTCTAATCACTGAACTACCATGGCAACATGGGTTGCCATTGGGATATGTTATCTCAAAATGAATTTGAGAATGCTTAGTGGTTTACTGGAAAAATTTGAGTCATTTGGGAAATTTAACGTCATGCCTGCACGTTGCCATAGTAGCTTTTGGTTAGAGAAACAGCATGGAAAGCTGAAGATCTGTGGTTCAAATCCTGGATATGGCATTGAATTTTTCATTCTGGTTTTACCTTTCTGAATATGTTATGTGAGCCAGAATTGGTAACAAACTTCACTTCTATTTTGAAATCAAAATGTTTAAAAAATGTTTGTTCTAAACTTCAGTTGAAGTCTGATGAATGTTTTGTTTCAGTTCTTTCTCTGTGAGGTTTGATCTGTACGCTGTTACTTTTAACTTTCCCCACAGATAAAAGTCATAAGGAATGAAGTTAAAGGGAGTGGGTACTATCTGTAATAATTCTATAATCAAAAACTTCAAATAAAATTGCCTTGTACACATCAAACCCATATATGAAAGAATTGAGACAAAACTTTTGCCATGGAATTTTTTTAAATTTTGAAGATGAACTTTGTTACAACATCCTATATACATATAGGATTGTTGTACACACTTTGATTGAACTGAAATGTTCATGACATAACTTTTGTGAAAGCATTTCTACATTTCAGGAAAAATCCTGGCTAATTTAATAAGCAGGTGCCTGAAATGTATAGGGAAATGGAGGTAGGCAGTTATTACCAAGATTTGTTAAATACAAGGTTGCCTCAATCTTCAGTCAGCACTCATCACTTGGTAAGGTGATGGTTATGTTATTAGAAAGGCTTTTGGCACTTAAGCGCACAGTCCCCTAGTGTGAATCTGGAAACCTCCAGGAGGAAGGGATGAAGCAAAAGACAAGAGGGCAACCAGATCCAGTGTGCCAGTCTCAGACATAGGTGGGGTTCCTAACGCTTCCAGATATTACATCCTGATGACAGTGGGGTCCCCCACAGAGGTGTCTGAGGTTCTGCCACATACCAAACACCAGGACAGACAGTTCCTCAAAGCAAACTTCACTGCTATATGCCTCACCTGATCCTTCCACCCTGAAACATGATAAGGAAATGGGGACAGGAAAAATTTGTAGCATTACGTAATCCATTCCAACATTCACCATGAAAAAACCCAGCGGTCAGAGGACCTCCAAAATGCGAGCTTCACACGTTACCTCGGGGTCATCTCACTAAGTGGAGAGGTGATGATGCAGCCAGTTGCCCTGACAAAGATGAACATATATTTAATTGATGTGTTTGCCTTAATATATTTTTCGTCATTCATGTGAGTATCGTTTAATTTGCTACCACTCTTGTTTATTCTAAACCTTAATTCAATAAATGGATTTTGAGCAAACATTATGCAAGAAAAGGAACTACTTATATTTTTGCAAAACGAGTTTCTCTCAGACACAGGCATATGTTAAAATCACTTAAATCTCTGGATTATTAATTTACAGCATTGGAGCAGCAGGGAGCAGCACCTTTTGCCGTGGTTCTATGTAAATAAAACAATATAGAAATATATATTTTAAAATAAATATTTTTTATTTCATATATGTCCTATACAATGAGAATAGAACAGTATTTCCCAACATGCATGAAAGTAGCTCCTCACAGAAGTTACTGAAGAAGTTGCAATGCAACATTACTATTCTAAGGATTACATCCACTGCGAGTGTCAAGGGGTAAAAGGATAGAACTTATTTACCAATTAGTACCTGACATAGCTCATTCTCAACCGAGTGGTCAACTTGTCAGGTTACACCTGTTGTATCTCTGGCTTTTCTCCTGGAGTTTGGATTCGCCTGCCTCCGACGGTCCTGCTCTTCAGCGTTCGACTTGGATCTTCGCTTCTTGGGGCTTCCGCTCCATTGGCTGGCTAGGTGTGGTGAGACTCCTGGTCCCTTGTTGGACTTTGCAGTGCTTCTTTGGGCTGCCTGCCCGTTTTTCGAGCGCTGGGTTGTTGTCGGCGACTTTTGGGCGCACGTCCTTTGCCACCTGTACGCTTCGCACCCGGTGGGCCTCTTGGTGCTTGCCGGTGCCTCTTCTACGCTTCCGGTGGCTGCCCTGTTGAGTGGTGGTGGCTTCACTGTCACCCCTGCTAGATGGAAGATTCTACTGCTGTTGCTTCCGTCCGGGACTCTCTGGCTGATGTTACTGGTGCTGTTGTGGCTGATCCTCTTCTGGCTCCTGAGGTTATGGACACCGGGCTGCCTTTGGATGCTCCTGGTTCCTCTGGCATGCCTTCTATGCCCCTTGTTCCGTCTCCTCACTCCTTGGTTCTCCAGAAGGAGATACTTGAGCTGGAGAGTGAAAAGCTTTACTATCAAACCTTCCTGCAGAATGCTCGCCCTGGGGAGGAGAAATGGCTCCAAGGGCTAATGCCTTGGAAGGTGTTTTACGCGAGCTAGGCGTCAAACGCCGTGCATTTTCTTCAGCTTGGGTTTCTCAACGCATCAAGCGTTCATTCCAGTGCTGCGATAGCGACGAGGAGGGTTGTTCTCCGCACGCTAAGAAGTTTACTAAGACCCTGCACCCTTCTCCTGCTGTTCCTACGCAAAATCGCTTTATTCTCCTCTCTGACTCCGAGAATGACGGTGTTGGGGTCCCTACGCCTTCTGCGTCACATCCTTCTGTTCCTTCCCAGCCTCCTCGGCCGCGTCGTTCTGGCCCCTCTGATTCCTCTTCCCGCCATCCCGCGGCGTCTGCCTCTGCTCCTTCTACTTCCGCTGCTCCTCCCCCCACGCCTGGGGTGGTTGAGCCTCGTCCTCCTTGAATCATTTTGCCGGAGGTCAGCCGCCTGAAGGACATTCTGCAACTTCTTCATGGTCTCTGTGGCACCGATGACTTCACGCTTCAGGATACTCCGGATGGGTTGAAGATTCTACTACGAATGCTGGTGCATTTTCATCCTGTTTTGGACGCCTTCAGGGAGGCGAATCTGATGTACTACGCGTTCCTGCCCAAGAGCGAGCAGTCGCTCCGTTATGTGGTGAAGGGCCTCCCTTCTGCCATCGACCCTGCTGACATTCTGGAGGCTATCAAACAACAGGGATATGCGGCTCTCCAGTGCAAGCAATTGGAGTCTCGGGGTCAGTTGCTGCCCATATTTCTGGTCGCGTTGGAGTGGTGTGAGTCCACTAAGCGTTTTCCTAATGAATGCACTCTAGCCCAGGTTATTGTTCATATTGAATCCTACCGCACGCAGAACCACATCACTCAGTGCTTCAACTGCCAGAAGATTGGCCATACGTTTCGGATGTGTACCCTTCCTACACAGTGTGTATTATGCAGCGGCCTTCATATGCTCAAGGACTGCCCCCATAAGGGGCTTGAGTCTTTTACGCCCCTTTGCACCAACTGTGGCTCCTTCCATACGGCCAGCTACCGCGGTTGCCATACATTTCAGCTCGAGCGTGATCGCCGGCAACTTGCCGATCTCAGCAAACAGTTAGCTTCTGCCAGGTGTGGTTCTTCTGGCCCTTCTCCTGCTTGTCTTCTGTGGTTCGGCCGGGTCTCTCCTTTTCTCAGGCTCTCGGTCGTCGCGGACCTGTTACCGCCGTCCCTCCGGCTTCTTGTGCTCCTCCGTCCGGGTCGGACTCTGCTTTGGGTTCCGTTTTAAAAGAAATTTTATCCTTTTTTGCTGCTTTTGATTTTCGTGCTTTGTTTGCCCGTCTTCGTGCTTGTGTCGCTCGTTTTCGGTCTTGCTCCACAGTTTTTGAGAAGTTTCAAACTATTCTTGAATGTCTTGAGTCCCTCTTCTAGGCTATGGCGCAGCGACCCCCGCCCGTCCCGACTGGTATTTGTGGTTTGCTCTGGAATGCCAATGGCCTCCGTTTGCACCGTTACGAATTTCTTAATTACATACAGCGCCATCGTATTGATGCTGCCTGTGTGACGGAAAGTAAACTTAAGCCTACTGTCCGTCTTTCTCTTCCTGGCTACCACGTTTTCCGCTCAGATCGCCCGGGTCCCCGTCCCGGTGGTGGGACGGCTGTTTTTCTACGACGGCATATTTCCTTTACCCTCCCTCTTCTCCCTCTTCTTGAGTGCCTGGAGTGCACGTTGGTTCGATTCTCTATCAGTCGTCAGTTCGTCTCCGTCGCTGATGTTTATCGCCCTCCGGGTACCCACCCGGACACGATGGTGCGTGATCTTCGCCGCCTCTTCGATCTCTGCCCTAGCCCGGTCCTTTTGGCAGGTGATTTTAACGCCAAAAATCCGTCCTGGAATTCTCGGTCCACCAACTTCGCCGGTGCTCGGCTCCTGGACTTCCTTCTTTCCCGTCTTGATTTGCGGGTTTATTGCTCCTCGGGACTGTACTTACTGGCCCTCGGTGGCCGGACGTCATCCCGATGTACTTGATATTTTTCTCTCTTCCCATCTCTCCCGCCCTTACGGTTTCACAAGGTTTAGATTCTGACCACTCTCCGGTTCACTTTCTTCTTTCCGGATGCCTCTCCTCCTTACCTGACAGCGTCCGCTTTCTTCGTACCACTGATTGGTCTTTGTTCCGCTCGGCTTTTCATCACCTCATTGATCCGTCTCTCCCTTGCTCTTCGTCTGCCGACATTGATTCAGCCGTTGCCGCCTTTACCGCCTCTTTGCGTACGGCTGTCTTCCGGTCTTCGACTTCTGTTCCCGGCACTTTCGTCACTCACATTTTCCGGACGTCGAATATCTTATTGCCTGTCGTCGTCTGATGCGTCTTTGGCGTCAGACCCACCTGCCTCTCTATCGTCGTCTTGTCAATCGCCTTCGGGTTGACATCCAGGACACTCTGCTGCTTAGTCAGGAGTGTGCTTGGGAGGAACCGGATGCTCCGCACCATGCACTAGGATGGTTCTCTCTGGCGGCTTTTACGCGGTTTTCGCTCCTCTTCCTGTGGTTCTCCTGAGGCACTTCTCTCTCCGACGGGGCCTGTCGACTCTGCTGAGGGTAAAGCCGAGCTTTTTGCCTCCTCTTTGGAGCATCGCTTCACTGATAATCCTGTTGCTTACCCGGATCACGCTCGTCTAGTTGACGGCTGGTTGCATTCCTGGCTTTGGCTTCCCTCGGTTCCTTCGGGTCTCCGCTTTTCTTCGCTTCAGGTCTCTCAGGCGATTCATCGTCTTCACCCCAGCAAGGCTGCTGGCCCTGACTTCGCTTCTCCGGTTGCTCTCAAGCATCTTCCTCGCCGCGCTTTGGTTTTCCTTACGCGTATCTTCAATGCCTGTCTTTCTTTTGATTATTTTCCTCCGGCCTGGAAGTCGGCCGAAGTTATTATGTTGCCTAAACCGGGCCGAGCTCTTCGTGATGCCTCCAATTATCGTCCCATTAGCTTGTTGTCCCATCTTGGCTTCTTCTTCTCCACATACATTCAGTTGTTCCTTTTCATGTTGCTCTTCCCGATTTTCAGTTCGGTTTTCGCCCTCGTCATTCCACTGACCTCCAGTTGCTAAAGTTTGTCGACGATGTCAGCACTGCCGTCAACGACGATTGCAGTACCCTTGCAGTGTTTCTCGATGTTGAGGCTGCCTTTGATCGTTGTTGGCATCATGGTATTCTGTTTAAGATTTTCCATCAGGTTCCGGAACTCTGTCCATTCTTGCGTCTCTTCTACAGTTTCCTCCGTGATCGCACCTTTTCTGTGCGTGTTGGCGAGGCTCGTTCCACCCCTCGGAGTATGCGCGCTGGTGTCCCTCAGGGTGCTATTCTGGCCCCTTATCTCTTTGCTTTGTTCACTCGGGGTCCCCCCTCCTCGCCGCAATGTCACGTCCTGATGTACGCCGACGATACGGCTCTTTACCATCACTGCCGTAACTTGCGTTACGGCCAGTTGGCCCTCCAGCGCTTTGTCTCCAGCTTCCTGGATTGGCTTGCACATTGGCGGATAGCCATTAATGCCGCCAAGTGCCACTTTTTGTTGTTCTCCAAGAAACTTAAGATTCCTGAGCTCTCTCTACAGGTCGCTGGGCGGACCTTGCCGTATCGTCAGCAAACTCGTTATTTGGGTGTTACTCTCTATAGCACTCTCACCTGGCGCCCCCATATTGCCAGTGTTCGTGCCCAGGGGAGGGTTCGACTTCACCTTTGTCAGCAGATTTTTCGCAGCCGCTCTCTTGCTCTTCGATCCAAGCTTATTCTCTACACAGCCTTTATCCGCTCTTTTCTTCTTTATGCCTGTGTGGCCTGGGCTGGCATCCCGCAAGGTAGCTGGCAGGCTCTTCAGAGGATCCAAAATCTTAGTCTCCGTCGGATGCTTCGTGTACCACTTATCACCACCAATCAGACTATTCGGGCTGAGCTGCAGATGCCCACCCTGGAGGAAGTCGCGAATGTTCGTGGCCGTCGCTTGTGGACTGCCATTTGTCAACACTCCAACCTGTTGATCAGAAACATAGGTACTGCCGAGCCTTGACACAGGAAGCACTGCCTTGTGCGTCAGTTTTAAACTTTTGTGCTCTTTTTGTGCGAGTTCCCGCTACGGCGGCTGTTCTGTCGCATTGTGTGTATAAGTGCTACGGAGTGTTCTGTTCAGTGTAGCATAACATTTTGTATAAACTGTACTACCTGTTTGTGGGTCTTCCTTTACTTTTTAGGCGGGGTGCCGCCATGTTTGTTCTGTTCTCTTGAGTATTATTCTTTTGGTTCAAGTGGGGCTGTTCTCCTGGGGGCGCTTGGCCGCCCAGGTATGGGCTCCTATTTATTGTTTTGTGTAATTGTACCTCTTTTTATCACCTGATGTAAATTTAACCTGTCGGGCTGCCTCTTTGTACCAGCCACAGGGTGATCTTTTCAATAAATAACTGGAAACTGGACATAGCTCTGTGTGACAGCACATGCAAGTAGAGGTGCCAACATAATGGTAAACAAAAAGAATTGGCATAATGCGATTTAAGGCATTCATGAATATTTTGCATTGCTAAAGTTAGTGCAAAACCGATTTAACAAATGTGCTACTGTCTCTTTAATTATGTTTAAAATTAAACAGCAAATGTTTCCAATGTTGTCTACAGAATTTTCTGAAGGTGGGAGTGGCAGTAAACCAAGAAGATTTAAAAGGTAATCCTCACAATTTCTGCTAGCCTTCTTAAACATACCATGAGGAAGTGGACAAAACCAAGATAATGCTAAATTTAATAATAAAGTGTATGCATTTATGCGGAAAGCTGAAGCTTGCAGTATGGAAATAGAACAATTCTGATGATGATGATAATGATAATGATAATAGTGTCTGATTCCCAGTAGAACAATTCTGATGATAATAGTGTATGATTTCCAGTAGGCAAATCACTGACGCTTGTTTGGCACAATTTTGCATTCATCCTTCATCCACCACTGATTTGTGGTTACAGTTAGGAAGGTTTATGGTGTTATAGAAATATAACAATTAAATGTACCCCAAAAGCACAGTAAATTAAAGCAACAGTTTGCTCTTAAAATAAAATTAAACATTGTGATATAACCTCACTTCCATATTGCATTTTAAACCCTTTCAGAAACCTTTAAATCCTTGAGAAATAAAAGTGGTTGTTACACCAATTCAAGTTAAGCTTTAATGTATCACATATATAAAAATGGTATTAATTTCTGGATAAATCTTGAAAATATTGCAATGAAATGAGCCTAGCATTTGAAAAAAGTACATATTTTGTTAGGCTTTAAATAATTGCCATAAGTCGGTTTATGTTTACATTTCAGCGAGATATCAGTAATAATATGAGAGTCATTTGAAAAGTTCTCAGAATGAAGCACAAAATGATGCCACAGATTTTTTAAATTGTTCTTAATTTTAACATAATCTGTTTTGACATCAATGCACTTTGTCCAGCAATGGCCCATGGCCTTTATCCCATGATGGTGGTCGGATTCCTCCACGTCTGCAAACTATGTCTCAAATGACAATTTAAGTTCTTTATTGGATGAAAGTTTCCTTCCACCAAGGGTTCATACTCAGTTTAGGAAACAGATGGAACTCTGGTAGAGTAGGTCAAGGAATAAGGTGGATGTGGCAGCAAATCATATCCTGCTTTGTTGATTTTCACCATTGCAACATTACACGTAATAGGATGAGCATTGGTCTTGAAAGATGACTTTCTTTTTTCCCCTCGTGTATTTTGGTCTTCAGTTGGTCCAGAAGGTTAGCATAACATGCTTTGGTAATAGTTTTTCCAGGGAAAAAATAATTAATAGCAGACCCTTGGAATCCCAGAAAACTAAAGCCATTATCTACCGGCTCCTTTCACAAATTTTGCTTTCTTTGCAAGTGGGAAATCTTGGTGCATCTTTGCTTAGACTGCTGTTTTGTTTCAGGTGTAGTAATATACCGGTGTTTTATTATTTATTACAAATTGACACAAAGTTGATGGGATCTTTCTGAAAAGGAACCAAACTTTGCTCAGAAATTTGTATTCTGATTCACTTTTGATCTGGAGTCAGCAGTTGCAGCACCAATCTTTGCAGATGGCTTTTTATATCAAAATCTTCTCTCAAAATATTAAATACAAATTCTTTTGAAATGCTTAAAGCTTCAAAAATTTCAGACACCTTCATTTAGGCAATCCTGCAGAACCATGTTATGCACTTTATTGATAATCTCCATTGCTGTGGCAGATTTCAGTCCTCGAATGCATATTATCTTCCAAGCTTTCATAACCACCTTTAACACTATGGTGTGGACAGTTTTGAAAATGATGGTATATTTAGCCAACTTTTTCATTCTTGAGTTATTCTACTCACAGCACACATGAACCTTTTTTTCTAAAATTGGTGTTTTTATGTATTTATTCAGGGAATTTCAAAACATGTATTTCTGATGAAATCTTGGTTTCCAATACTTCCTGTACTAATATAGTTATGTAGTAGAGAAAGTAAGAATGCAAAAAATTATTAAACTTTATCATAACCTTAGTTTTGCAGTAAAATTTGCCAGAATTAGCCACAGGACACCTTATACTTAGTATTATGAATAATAAATATACATTGTAACTTGTATGCAGTTTTGCAGGAACATGAAATAATTGACAGCAACTAGCATCATTTCCTTCTTCACTCCTTACAAATCCCTCGCCCAAAAGCTAGATTTTGAGGCAACATTGTACCTAACTAACTTTGGGCAGTAGCAGCATCTTCTGATATGATATGCTTGTTTTAAATTACATATACAACTTAAAATGGCTAGAAGCAGAGTATGTATAAATTATATTACAAAGATAATGAAGAGTGAAATAGGCAGTCATTGTGATCAGGACATGAAATATGTGCCTGCAAGCAAAATGAATAAACAATGTGGGAAAATATCATTATTAAACTTAAAATTTAATTTTAAAGTCCCGCCTGAAAATAAATTTATAAGATACAGTAGACTCACGCTTAACTGAGGCTCTGGGATATCCCAGGGAGATGCAGGAAAATAAACAGACATATTTTTTTTGTATCGGTGTGGTGCTAGGCGGCATGTATCAACAAAGTTGAATGGTGCTGTAGCTAGCTAATGAACTGACAAGCTACTAGTGGAAATGGCCAATTGAAAATGAAGACGTCCTAAGTGGTGTAACTAGATCAACAAATTAAGCTAACTGACAATGCTATTGTTGATATGATCATCTCTTCTGAAGAGGCACACGACACTAATGAGATCACCTGAAAATATCACTTTCTGAAGGATTCAAAGCTGCTGTAGCCTACATTGAACAGCAAGAAGAGTCTGCACTGGTTGATCTACTGTTCATACAGTGCTGATGTTACTTCCCAGTGTCCAAGAGAGGCAAGAGTATAGATGGAGCCTCGACACTCGGTGCTATCAAAGTATGTATAATACTTTGAGATAAACCTTTCATACTTTTAAATTTTCATGTTTTGCATTATTGAAAGTGTTGCATTAAACTGTATGCTAGATAAGGAATGAAAGCTGTCAAGACTTCACATTATTATTTTGCACATTCCCCAAAGGGTTGCTGAACTATAGTTCTTGATAGACCTTGACTACATTTCCTGTAGGATGAATCAATGCAACATTCCATAGATTCTTGTGTCTAAGTGAAAACATGCAAAACAATGGGGGAAGGAGTAAAGGTACTCATGTAACATGCAGCATTAACTGAGTTGTAAATGGAGCTGATTTAGCTGACGCAGTAAATCGCGTTTCTGCAATAGCCTAGCTTGCTGACTCACTCTCAGCCATTACATTTACCTACTCTATTGACCAAAATCTGTGAATCCAGCAGAAACAAATCAGAACTTAAGATGTAAGCCAATACAGTGCAAAAATATGTGTTCTTTCCTTCCATGCTTAGTTTGTGTTTATGCAAGTCAAACTCGGGTCACAAGCATAGCTTTCAGGTATGCCATATGACTAATTTCCATAGTACGGATAGAAAATCCTTTAAAAGAAAGTTTTCAGCACAAAATATAGTTAAATAAATAGGGAAACAAAATGAAATTATTATTACTGTTGTTATTTTGGCTAACAATAGGAGAAATATAACCTGTGGCATTATCAAGATAAATTGGAGGATGTCAAACAGGAACAATTTTGGAATTAGCATACAATACAAATACATGTGTTTATACACAGAAAACTACTAACAAGAACTTAATTCAGTGAACAACTATTGCCTTTACAGTTTCTTTTTTATAAATTGAGTATCGAGTATCCGTGCTAAAAAATCAGTATTAGTATCAAGAAATAGTGGTATCAATCCATTACTAGGCAAGAGAATATTGTAATCTCTTTATTTTATTTAAATTATATAAAGTATTCAGTGTACATTTTAAGGAATAATGTAATAAACAACTAGAGTTTTAATCATTTTTTTTGTCATTTACGACCTGTTAGCAGATTATCTTCATATTATCTGAGTATTTCCATATCCAAGGTAGTCTCGATTCCAATTATCTCAGATAAGTGTGAGTTTACTGTATGTTATTGCAAGATGGTGCTACACAGCAGTTAAATACTTGAATTTTATCCTGTTTTATAACATATGTTGATGTATAGTGTGGAGAATATATGCTTTCTGGATTTTATAACTTTTGTAGAATCATAGCAATAAATAAATATGAGATGTTTAGAAAAATGTTCTTTTATTTCATTCTGCATATTTAAAGGAATTGTTGTATAATTGTACTCTAAGAACAAAGTAATAGGCCAAGCTCACTTCATTATTAAATCTCCCCAAATACAAGTCCATTGTAACACATTTTAAAGTAATTGGCAGTACCTCAATAGGAGGAACTAAATACGTTCTTTTTATTACCATTAGAAGTTGAATGGAAACATTATATGAACCAACATAAATAGCTGAGGGCATTAAGAAATGGACTATTGAAGAGATCTGCAATTCAAATCCCATGAGGACTGCTCTCCCTGACTGAAGGTTTTTATTTTTCTTTCCCCTCCAGATTTTCCTCAGTCCTTTTAACTGGCAAATGCATAAGTACTCTAAACTTAGACCTGGAATGTTTCCTTTGCAAATTTTCTTTCCCAATTTAATTTCATTGTCATCAGTGTCCACTGGCTGTTTTTTAATTTTTTTATGCTCGACCATGCAAAAATGTATTTATATGACTGGTAGCAGTACTTTAATGCGCCTCATTAAAGTACACCTGTTCATTAAAGTATTGGTATTCGACCAATCAGAAGTGGCCACGTAACATTGTGAGAGCGCAAGTATCGATTATTCTGCGGAGTACGTCTCACAACGCTAGCAACTTCGTTTGACACAGGTGCTACAAGGTCATTGTATTGTAACCATAGATAAAGGGATAACGATTGTAACACATCACTCAAACCAGAAACGAATATTTATGAAACCTTTAATTTAGATACACGGTCGATCATAAACAATCGTATGAAACTTGACTATAATGGTGATTAAAACGCGAAGCGATGTTAATAATTATACTCGCGTTTTAATTACTACCATTATAGTCTCGTTGCATAATACACTACTACATGCTCTTTAACTACGTATGGTTCTTAGCGCCCCATTCTATATTGGGCATGAAAGGCCGTAAATTTTACTTACAGGTCTCTTTATTAGGCTTGAGGTTCTTTTACGTGTTGTAAATCTACGACACGGGACCACTGGCTCTACTTTCCTTCCGAGGGAAGCTATGCTAAGGATTTTTACGCCCGAAAAAAATCCATCGCCCTCGCCAGGTTTCAACCCGTGACATCGGGAACTACAGGCTTCCATGGCCACTGGCTGTGATTTCATATGCAGGAAGAATGGTCATTAACACTACTAAAAAGAAAAATGATGGTTGGGCTATTGCACTGGATTCTAGTTTGTTTTTGTAATGCTGTTATTGTATCGCGTCTCACGCTTAAACGAAAGTGCAGGTAAAATGGGGCGCACCGTTGCCACATATACTTTACATACGCTTCGGCACCCAGCTGTGCTCGGAATACCAATTTAATGTTATCTTTTGAGTGTTGCATCACCAAATAGTGAAATATCTGCACTGTATGTAAGGCAATTGTAAGACATTTAATTTTCGTCTGCATTTTGTCTCCTCTTCGTATTTATAGTACTTCGAAATATGATTTTGCAGGCATAAAAATATGTATTATTGGATAAATATAAAGATATAAAATGATAAAAGCTATAATTTGGTAGAGTATCATCATTATTTAACCTTGACAAAATCACGTCCATCGTGTGGGTGGAATGCTTTCAAACAGCATATAATGAACGTTGCGCCACACTCCCTCTTTGCTCTATTCCATTATATTGCATTAACCTAGCGTGTTCTCGTTTCCCCCATCCTTTTTTGCATTCTTTTTGTGGATCCTTAGAGCTCCTTTGATTCGTTCCTTTTTACTTCCTCTACTACGTACCTATAGTAAGTAGGGGAAGTATTGTATTCCACCCAAAAATTCGATACCGAGATTTCACCGGAAATACATGTTTTGAGACCCCCTGAATAATAATAATAATAATAATAATAATAAAAAATCTGATGTGTTACACTCACATGACTTTCTCTACTCTTGTACAAACTATTTTTACAAACGCTTATTCCCCTTATGCTTCATGTTAATAGAGATATCGAGATGTCAATCTTATTGGTAATGTTCATGTAGATGCTAGGGGAATATGATAGATTTTAAGCGATAGTCAAATATTTTAACGCTGGTTGCTATGTGGCGCATTCCATTCTCTTTGCATGTCCAGGACATAAAAAAATGAATAACGAATTTGAGAAAAAGTATAAGTATTGGAAAATTTAAGGGAATAACAAGCAATATCTCGAAAACGGTTCACTCAACAAAAGAAATGTGTATGACATAAATTGTGTATTTTAACGCGATCTACATTTTTTGTGTAGTAAAATTTTGTGTATCTCTTATGGTTTACCAGTTATGCAAAAGTCGTTCACAATGAAGAATACTTTTGGAGACATTCCCAGAAAATTCAGGATATACATTTTGTCATGAAAGTATCTTAAACATATAATATTTTAATCAAAATCGTTAGAGCCATTTTTGAGAAAATTAAAATTTTCGAAAAATGTTCCATGTAAAGGGTAGTCTGGGGTGGGGGGATTTTCTTGAAAACCTTCGTGTCGCATCTCTGGAAGATACTGAAGCTAAATACCAAGTTTGGTGTTTATACGACTGTTCGTTTCTGAGTTATGCTGTTCACAGGCACACAGACAGACACACACACGGACATGTTTCCAAAAATGCTTTTTTTGGATTCAGTGAGTCTCAAAACATGTATTTCCGGTGAAATCTCGGTATCGAATTTTTGGGTGGAATACAATACTTCCCCTACTTACTATACGTAGTAGAGAAAGTAAAAAAATCTGATGTGTTACACTCACATAACTTTCTCTACTCTTGTACAATCTAATTTTACAAACGCCTATTCTCCATATGCTTCATGTTAATCGAGATATCGAGATGTCAATCTTATTGGTAATTTTCTTGTAGATGCAAGGGGAATATGGCAGCTTTTAAGCGATAGTCAAATATTTTAACGCTGGTTGCTATGTGGCGAATTCCATTCTCTTTGCATGTTCAGGACATAAAAAATGAATAACGAATTTGAGAAAAAGTATAAGTATTGGAAAATTTAAGGAAATAACAAGCAATATCTCGAAAACGGTTCACTCAACAAAAGAAACGTATATGACATAAGTTGTGTATTTTAACGCGATCTACATTTTTTGTGTAGTAAAATTTTGTCTATCTCTTATGGTTTACCAGTTATGCAAAAGTCGTTCACAATGAAGAATATTTTTGGAGACATTCCCAGAAAATTCGAGATATACATTTTATTTGTCATGACAATATCTTAAACATATGATATTTTAATCAAAATCGTTAGAGCCGTTTTTGAGAAAATTAAAATTTTCGAAAAATGTTCCATGTAAAGGGTAGTCTGGGGTGGGGGGATTTTCTTGAAAACCTTCGTGTCGCATCTCTGGAAGATACTGAACCTAAATACCAAGTTTGGTGTTTATCCGACTGTTCGTTTTAGAGTTATGCTGTTCACAGACACACAGACAGACACACAGACACACAGACAGACACACACACGGACATGTTTCCAAAAATGCTTTTTTTGGATTCAGTGATTCTCAAAACATGTATTTCCGGTGAAATCTCGGTATCGAATTTTTGGGTGGAATGCAATACTTCCCCTACTTACTATACGTAGTAGAGAAAGTAAAAAGCATTTTTGGAAACATGTCCGTGTGTGTGTCTGTCTGTGAACAGCATAACTCAGAAACGAACAGTCGGATAAACACCAAACTTGGTATTTAGGTTCAGTATCTTCCAAAGATGCGACAGGAAGGTTTTCAAGAAAATCCCCCAACCCCAGATTACCCTTTTCATGGAACATTTTTCGAAAACTTTAATTTTCTCAAAAATGGCTCTAACGATTTTGATTAAAATATCATATGTTTAAGATCTTTTCATGACAAATGAAATGTATATCTCGAATTTTCTGAGAATGTCTCCAAAAGTATTCTTCATTGTGAACGACTTTTGCATAACTGGTAAACCATAAGAGATAGACAAAATTTTACTACACAAAAAATGTAGATCGCGTTAAAATACACAATTTATGTCCTATACATTTGTTTTGTTAAGTGAACCGTTTTCGAGATATTGCTTGTTATTCCCTTAAATTTTCCAATACTTATACTTTTTCTCAAATTCGTTATTCAATGTTTATGTCCTGGACATGCAAAGAGAATGGAATGCGCCAGATAGCAATCAGCGCTTAAAAGATTTGACTATCGCTTAAAACCTACCATATTCCCCTTGCATCTACAAGAAAACTAGCAATAAGATTGACATCTCGATTAACATGAAGCATATGGAGAATAAGCGTTTGTAAAAATATTTTGTACAAGAGTAGGGAAAGTCATGTGAGTGTAACACATCAGATTTTTACTCTACCACGTACATACTAGGGGGAAGCTATTATATACCACCCAAAAATTCGATACCGAGATTTCATCGAAAATACATATTTTGAGGCCCCCTGAATCAACAAAAAAAGCATTTTTAGAAAAAGGTCCGTGTGCGCGTGTGTCAGTGAACAGCATAACTCAAAAACGAAAGGTCGGATAAATACCAAGCTTGGCACCTACTTAAGTTCAGCATCTACCAAGGAAACAAAGATTTTCAGTAAAGTCCCCCATCCCAAACTACTCTTTACATGAAATATTTTTCGAAAATTTTGATTTCCAAAAAAATAACAATTTTGATTAAAACACCACATGTATTAGATATATTTACACGACAAATAAAATGTTAATTTGGATTTTCTGGGAATAGCTGTGAAGTCCTCTGTATTAGGAAGGAATTTTGTAAACGTTAAGGCTGGTTTCTACTGCCTCAATAATCAACACAATATGTTGAACTCAACACGATGCGGTAAACGAGTGTCTCCGCTGACCAATAAATCTTGCGTAACATCCTGTCTCAGGTCTTGGACAAAACTGTTTCCATGTTGAGTGCGATATGTATTCTACTCACTTCGTGCAGACCCGACTAACTTCGGTCAGACGTGATATAGAATTATAGACAACAGGCTCATGCATATTATTCATTGCTTACTAGCGAGAGAAATGGAATCGACAATAAGGCAATACAGTTAATTATTGAGATTCATGCAAGACCCGTCACCTGGGATATACCCTTAAAAGACTATAGAAATAAAATAAAAAAAGGTAGTGTATACGTAAGCTTGGCCCTGTTTTTAATGACATAGAAAAAAAGAAAAATAAGTAAATAAATAGGTTAATTCTAATCTCAGTTCAGCTGATTTGGCTGCTCTGAAATTCGTTTCCTCTTTTGCGGTTGTTGGTGAAATTATAGTTGGGAACAAGTCGAAATCTTCTATCCACGTTCTTAGAAAATTCTTGAATCCGAATTTATCCCCAACTTTCAGTTCAGACAAGATGCTATTTACATTGTTTCTATTGCTTAGAAATGTACTTACCTACCCATAACTTTCTTTTATTCTTGCGCCCCTTTCAGCAAGCACACATTGCGACTACAACAAAGGCTAAATCAATCGGAATCCATGTGATTATTATATTAAAAAAAACACAACGTGTTTACACTCTGCCTTACTTCTTAATGTAGTAGAGAGAATGTTGATGGGAATTCCAACTACACTATGACTCCACATGCCCGTACCCAGAAAAACATTTCGGGGAGGGTTTTCCAAAAGTAGATCTAAACTTAACAGTACCCCACACAGTTACCATGTACCTACTCTAGTATATAGGCGTTACATGGATAAGAAAATTGCTTGGAGAGATTATATAAACAAGAAAAACTCACCAGAATGAGGATATTCCACCTTACAACACAAAACCGGAATGTATAGTCACCTTACCTATGTAAGGCGACGATATTAAGTTTCCCTTTTTCTTGTAAATGTGCTACTAGCAATAGACCTACTGTTATCTAATGACATTTCCCATATTAGTTTGCTATGAATTTAAATAAATAAAACTGTCAGAAGTTTCGGGGGGGTTGAACACTAGAAACTCCGCTCTAAATACGGCCCTGCTCCACATATTTCGCACTACGTATTCTTTAAGTTGTTTATGTTTAGCGTTGACTATTGTGTGTTGATTGTTGAGGCAGTATTGGCCCTTCCTACAGCGATAGACGAAAACGTACTACACAAAAAATATAGATCTTTTCAAAACACAATTTATTTCAAATAACGCTTTTTTTCTGAAATCAGTCATTTCCGAGATGTTCGTTATTAATGGTTCGATTTATTCAATACTTTATTCTTTTTAAGTTCCATAGATTTTCAGTTGTTTCTGGTGATTGCATGGAAATAGTATGGAATTTCAAGGCCAGCGTCCAGTTCTTAAACATTTGACCATCGCTGTTCTCTTTGTGTCTATAACGTGTGTAATGCATCGTTTCCAGAAAAGTTTATCTCGATTTAAATGAAGTAGATAGAGTAATTTGTATACCCGCTAATAAGCGACAGAGAGTAGATAAAGTCATGTGAATGTAACATCAGACTCTTTATCCTACGACTATTGCTTCCGACATCTGGGTAGCCTTAGCCGCTTCTTTATTGCCTTACTAACACTCATTTTACTTGAAAAATAATCTAAGGTATTCATTATTACTTTGCGTTTCTTCTTAGTTTACCAGCATTTCGTCTCTTCCTATCTTTCCCCTCCATAACTATAGATATTTACGTAAAATGTTAAATAAATAACCTAAATAACACTTCACGGTGTTCTACTCGCTATAAACGTAGACAGTTCCTTACGCCTGATGTTAACGTATACTGCCCTCTGCCTCGCGCCTGGCCTGTCAGCTGAATAAATGGATGACTTTTGTTTACTATACACAATGAAAGCAAGAAGTTACAGGATTCCGGTTTCTTTTAAAAACTGCCTCCAACGGTCCAACACCACCTCAACATTTCCCTTGCTTGATCTCCGTTTAGTTACTGCGAGATAAGCACAGAAACAGAAAATATAGGACTTTTACTGAAAAACTAATTTTCTTTAGAAATCTGTGCCCACAGAAATCTATAAATGCTCTAAAAATGATATAATCTGATAGAGAAAAATATTCTGCGTAGGATAATGAAGCTGAAATTTATAACTTAGTATTTACACCATGTTATAACTTATTAGCAACTTGGCGACAACGCGAGAGTAGAAAAGGACAAGCTAATAGCAACATACGCGTTAGAGACGGAGATATCCCATTTATCTCCATACTGTCTTTTAAGGTTGAGGCAGGCTATATAAGATTTTATTTTCCTAGTTATCTGCAACTTGGCTGATGCTCCTGTATGTTAAATGTCATGACTACGTACACACCTTTCTTTTAACATTAACACAGCAGTGTCAGGTGCATAAAAAATTAAATTGGATTTTATTTATGGACGCTCTCTAACTACTATGGTTCTTGGCGGCCCATTCTATATTGGGCGTGAAAGGCCGGAAATTTTTCTCAGATGCCTTTTTATCACGCTTGAAGCTCTTTTACGTGCCGTAAATCTACAACACTGGACCACCGGCTTTACCTCCCTTCCGAAGGAAGCCATGCTAAAGATTTTTACGCCCGAAAAATTGCATAGCCTTTCGCCGGGTTTGAACCCGCGACAGTGTAAGGTGCAATGCCAAGTGGGCGGCATACCTTTTAGAAGTTTTTTTCAGATTAAAACAGTGTAAAATCGACTACTAAAACATTGGGGAATCTCATAAGTTTGTGAAAATTAATGTTGCAGAGCAACACCAGTCTTCTGACAATACGTTTTATTAATAAGGCAATGACCATAATTTAGATTTAGAGGCAGGACAAAAATTAGTGCAACTTCTTTTGGAACAGTTCCAAGGATGGAACCATTCCAATAATAACTATAGGTTCAGTTCCAAAATAATTGTCCCCAACTTTGCACTAACGTGATTGTTCGAGTATTTTTATAACCGGTTCTAAAAGTAATGCTCTGATTGTAGACAGTATGTTGTGTTAAAATAAACATTTACAAATGAATATATGATGTAAGACAGGAATTTTTCCTGGATCCAATAGAGGGCAATTTCCAATAGAACTGGCCAAACATTTAATTACACTGTTGAGTTCTTATGATGCACATGTGAAGGGCAATTACTGAAGATGCTGTTTTGCAACATACAATCATTAGTATCATTAAAACTGATACAAGAGGTTACTACAATTATGTATATGAATTCCTTTAACAGGAGTGAAGTGAGCAGTAATGATAATATAGATGTATTGTTGTTAACAATGCACCGGGAATTTTTGCATGCATGCCTGAATGTAGAATGTTAAGAAGAGATCAAAGGTGGGGAGCTTCATCTTGTAAGTTGTATGCGAAAGGACCCAAGTTAGGCAACTAAAAGTGGACCAAGATTATGTTACTATTGGTATTATGCATAAATACTCTTGGATATACTTGACTATTATTTTGAAACATTATTTGGAACCTAGTATATTTTGGGAACTGGAGCAGTCATAACTGTTAGTGAAAAATAACAATTTCCCCAAATTTAATTGGAATGCAAATTTAATTTTTTGTTAATTGATGATATAAGTCTACTTTTCTTTTGTTTTATTTGAGGAACACAAATCTTCCAATTAAAACATACGTATGTTTCAAGGGAGATGAAGCCTACAAAAAGCGAACAAGCATTAAATGGTAATACTCATTTTGTTGTAATGGATTAAACATTAATCCTAGTGATCTGAAACAACCGTAATGTAATTAAAAAAAAGTGCTCGCACATGCAGGGATTTGAATCAGGTGCCTTAAGAATGACAAGGAAACACTTCAGTCATTCAATTACTACAAAGGTTTAAGTTCGCTTAGAGGAACGTTAACTCCAATATTAGGGCACCTCTTATAGTCTCCTGGGACACAAGAATTTTTGCGACGTGAATTTTGTAAACATGAAATAAATTCCATCCTATAAGCATAAATGCATGGGTGGATATAAGGAATGGGCATTGGGTTTCCATATCGAAATAACGTTATTGAACTTAGATATTTTTATAATCTTATTGAAATTATATTATAGTTTCACATATTGAACATATACAAAACCTGACAGTGGTTTAATACTATATTTTAATATGGGAGAGCCAAAATAAACTTTTGTGAAATTCTACAAAACGTTTTCTGAAAATACAGAAACAAATAGGTTAATTAAGTAAAAATGCATTCTCCCCTTTCTTTCACAATTTTAAAAACTTATAGTAATAAAACAAAGTTAAAGGAAAAAATTATGTTTCTTCAAGTCGCGAAATATTTTACATACATACAACCTTAGAAATTTAATGCCATACAGTATACCAAATGATATAGTATAACAAATGCTAATGTTATATTTCAGCAAAATTTACAACGATCAGTTATTACCACACAAGAACTATTAATAAATGCTTAGCATCAGCTATCTACACTAACTCTAAAATTGCTATGTATTCAGAAGCCATATACCAAACAAAATGCTGTCAAAGACTTTGGATCAAATTTTCGTATTCACTCCACTAGTTCCTAGAGTGAAGAGTAAGAGCTGCAATTTTAACAGATTATCCCTTCATCTTCAGTCTCTGTTTAACCTCATCATATGTCGGATTTAAACCCCCAGGACTTACAAGCGTGTGCCTAGGGTCAGAGGCCTGTCCAGGATGGGTAAACAGCCCAAAGTGACGGTTCTTGGGTAATTACATACTCGCAACTGCACCCCATTTTTATTGCATTTGTGCATTTACCTCTACCACTACAAGTCGTCCACTATTCGGACTTTCTTCTCTGGTAACTCGTGTATTTAATTTTCCGCGCGTTCTTTGTCGAAAATCATTGCACTTTTATTAGCTGTAGAGACGTAATTATAAGCAGAATTCTGCGACTAGCGAAGAAGCTTTTGGGTGAGAAATCACATAAAAACGTTTTACAATTTGATGAGAGGTGTACGACTGCACAGTAGTCCACAAGTGCGAGAGGTGTGATTCCTAGCGCGTAAGTGCACTTGTGTCCCCGAACAGGTCCAGTTGCATTTGAAGACCACATAGAAAGAACATTCTAAGTTATAAAAACTTACTGATATATTAGCATTTGAAAGTTTATAACCGAATTATATTTCACATATTGAATACAATATTATGCTATGAATACGAAAACAAAGCTTAATGTATGAGTTTCAAATCGAAATGTGCATGATAACAAAAGATTATTGTAAAATAATGGTGTATACATTTGCTTCTTCTTATGCACTTTTTCCATTCTGAATATAATTTTAAATGAGAAATTAATGCACTTTATAGTTTGTCTTACATGGTGGAAGGTTTGAAACGAACGTTTGAGCTTCAGGTGCACAACATTTCTTGAGAATCTGCAAATATCTTCATACTTTGCACAGTTACTGGTAAAAGTGATGAATACAAACTCTTGTTCACTGCCTTCTGAAGTAACCTTGCGTCCACGTTTAATAAGAAGGGGCAATATCCAACCACCATTGTAATATTCTCGAGGCTGGAATGTCTGCGCATTTTAGGAAGTCAACTTCGTCTCCTTAATAGACCCGTTTCAAAGTGAGCCGTTTCCCAATATTTGGGATACATTTCCCAATATTTGGGTAACATTTCCCCAGTTGTGGAACATTGACTGGTCGCATTTAACAACTTTGAAAGGAGATGGTTTGAAGCGACTTCTTGCAAAGTGGCTAATCCAATCATCTGGTAATCCCAGTGTAACCTTGTGGTTTATGTTGCCCACATCGTTATCGGGTTTCATATATGAATGGCCTCTTACAGGAAAACGAACAGTTACCGAACTGAATCTGTTTTACAGTGCAGAAATAGTGAAGGAAACGAATTACAGTGAAGTTTTTATTTTGTTCTGCACATGACTCCATGAAAACATTCAGGTGTACAACATTTTCACTAAGAAACTTATGTAGAAACATGACCGTGATTGGTTCAAACATAGCATTCCTTTAAAAGTGATTGGTCATTAGCTCTCATTTGTGGCAAGAGTGAAACAATCACAGTAATATTGTAGGAGAGAACAGACTTCGTTGCTACCTTTCCTTGCAATAGTTTCATCATAAAAACAGAAAACATCATCATTTGAAAGTTGGCGTATGTTCAACATGTTATGTTTGGTTGACGTCATAATACAGATCATTAGTTGTAAGGTTAAGGCACTGCAAATTTTTCATATAATCTACAGATGTTGCTTCATGGTCTATTTCTTTTCAGGTTTTACATTTTGCTGCACGTTTTCTATAAAAAAAAACGTGTGCCTTATGCAGATGTAGCATCTGCATGGTATTAAGTTGTCCAATCTGAGCATATTTCGATCCTTAATCTTAAGTATTCAGCTTATTATTGTTTTCTGCCTGTGATGCTTTGAGTTTGGCTACTTTTTTCATGACAGGGAACAACTATCTTCCTTGGATGCTTATAAGAAAAAGTGTATTCTGTTTGAAAAATATTTCTGTAATACTCATAGCTGACACAGTTATTTGGATATTTTTCTAAATGTATCTTGTGGCGCTTACTGATATTGAGACTCTCACTAAAATAGATTTTACTTAATTTCTTCAGTGGATAATGTGATTTATCTCCCTTAAGTGAGCTTAAATGCTCATAGACATACTCAACATTATTTTGAGACAGCATGCTTGTGCTGTTTTCCTATTTATAGGAGCCACCCAGATGTTGTGAGTGGGTGTTTAATTTTATTTATTACTTGTATTGTTACACCAAATATAACAATAAAAGTCTTATGACACAACTTCATGCATTTTATAATTTCTTAAAATCCCAACCTTGTAACCGTAACTGTGCCTGCACTCTGTTTTTATCATCCAGAAAATTAAATTCTGTCACACAGGTTAACTTCTTTCTTCAGCTGTACAAAACACTTCAGTCGTTACAGTTACATGGCTCACCTGCTTCATGGGATATTGCTGTAATCTTATTTGCATCTGCAACTGAACCAAGCTTTTGACATTTATTACTTGGTTCGGCAGAACAACATTCGTCTTCAGCCATTTTAACAGCAAATTTCAACAATATATGACTTAACGTGACCTTATGACACCTTGTTTCATAAGCAAGGCCACCTGTAACAACATAGAATGTTTTTAAACTGTTCGTCTGAAGTTCAGTCTCGCTTGGGCGAGTGGAGAGGTAGGTTTGCTCTGTGTCCTTAGCTCCGTGACCTGCTTTATTTCTGTTATCGCTCTTGCTACGGTTGCTTTTACACAAGCTTTGTTACTAAAATTCGACATTTTCGAAATTAGATTCGAGTTTCTTGGTATCAAAACATGTTTGTAGAAAGGAAGAATACTTTAGTAGTGACCTTTGTGGAGCGCGATGTTCCAAAGCCTTCGCCGTATGAACTACACGAATGGATTTACGATGTTTTTCATTTTGAAGATGATTTAGAGATGATTCAGCTGAATAATTATACCAGGCAACTATATATCCAATGTAAAGAAGAGATGAAAGTCAAAAAAGCCATCACGGACACCAACGGTGTGTCAATTTTTACTCATAGTAATGGGCAGAGAAGTAAGGTTACGATCACAACTGCAGGACTAGGATTTCGTATTGTGAAACTGTACCATTTACCGAAGGATCTCAACCCAGAATTTATTAGAAAGCAACTGGAAACTTATGGTACGGTGATATCATTGACTATGGATACTTGGGGTCCCTATCTTAGATACCAAATCAGTAATGGAGTACGAACAGCAAAGATGGATTTGCAAAAGCATATTCTATCATATATAGATATTGCTGGAGTTAAAAGCTTTATAAGCTATGAAGGTCAACCCATAACGTGTGCATTGTGTAAAGGCACGGGACATTTACGTACCACATGTCCCAGAAGAAGGGTAATTACACAGACACCACGCACCACAGACGCTCCCACGTGGTCGCAGTTAGTACAGGGCGAGTTCCCTAGTAAACGGGTACCGCTGGATATTGAGAAGGTAGCAGTTTTGCACTCGACGGAGATGTCAAGTAATACGCAGGAGCAAGTCACTATGTCCGATTCGTCCGGAAAAGATAGTGCTGTCGAACGCAAATCGCCATGTAATTTGATTGCAAAAGTGGATGTGACTTTGTCTCATTCTACAGCCATTGATGATGCTGGCATGGAAATGGATATGGTAATGTCGACCTTGTGCACTGTAATGATGGAAGAGGAACACTCCGAGGAAGAACCTGACGCTTTAAATATTGCGCCGAATGCCGGTACAGCAGGCCTGCAAAATAGTAATATGAAAATACTGAGCACCACGGCTGATAGTGCTTCTTGTAGTAGCAGTGACCCCCGTATAAAAAAGAGACGCACGGAAAGTAGCACTGGTGGACTCACCTCTGGTAGCAGAAAGAAAGAGAAAACGCGTGCATCCTTTGAGAGTGAGTCAGCTGAAAACACTTCCCTGTCATGATACGCTATCTTTTCTTTCTTCCTTGCTTGTTATACATTTTCTTCTTCATTTTCATGTCTTATACACGAATTTATGCTTCATTAAATATTAATGGTATTCGCAATGCCACTAAGCAACAGCTCTTGAAAAGTTTTATTTACAATTATGATGTTGATATATTGCTATTGCATTGACAATTTCAATTTCCTTGGTCCTCGATATAATTATATTTGTAATGTGGGTGACGACAATAGGGGTACAGCGATAATATACAGAGCTGCTTTGAATATAACTCATCAAGAGTTGCATCCTAGTGGACGCATTTTAAGTATTATTATCGACAACGATACCTTAGTAGTTAACGTTTATTTGCCTTCTGGCTCCAACAAACGGCGTGAACGTGAAGCCTTTATTCGCACTCATATGCCATTCTTTTTCCACCAAAGATACAGCTACTTGTTACTGGGTGGCGACTTTAACTGCGTATTACATGCCAAGGATCAACGAGGGCTATATCATCCATCTCCTGCGTTACAACGGCTTTGTACTGAATTGCAATTGACTGATACATGGGAATTGTTACATGGTAATACAGTTTGCTACACGTATTATCGTCATAATTCAGCATCACGACTTGATAGGATGTTTGTCAATGCACTTCATAGAAAGAACATTCGGAGTGCTGTTATTGCAGCTGCAGTAAGTGACCATCATGCTCTAATTGTTAAAGTAGCAGCAACCACGCCTTTACCCATTTTTGGCAGAAGTTACTGGAAATTAAACAATGCTCTCTTATATAATGATGAAGTGCAACTACAGTTTCGTATGATTTGGGATAGCTTTACCCTCAGAGCGGACAGATCTCGCTACAATGGTCTTCTGCAGTGGCTTTTGATTTATAAGCCTGCCATACAGTCATTTTTCAAATTTGTTGGTAAAGCTAAGGCGAATGAAAGAGCTACCATGCTACATTATTACTATGCGTTATTACATGATTTGACAGGACAACAGCATGCCGGCAATGAAGTTACTGTCAGCGATTCGACGAAGAATTAACAAAATTCAAGAATCAATTATGGATGGTATACAGGTACGGTCCCGCGCATTCTCTATTACCGACGATGAGCGCGCTGCCTTGTATCATGTGGCTTCGGAGAAGAACCGGCATCAACGTAAATTCATATCTGATATTCTCACTCATGATGATACTCCACTACACACCACATCTGAGATTCTCAGAGGGGCCGAGGAGCATTTTCGAAGGCAATATGGACAACGCCTTATTCTTAATTCCTCTAAAGAAGTTCTCTATAAAGCTATTGACCGAACTTTAGTTGATGTAGACCCAGATGGCTTGGAAGCACCCATTACTATGGATGAACTTCGAGAGGCAATTTTTAAGGCGAGTAAAAATTCTGCACCGGGACCAGATGGAATTAGCTATACATTCTACAAAGTATTTTGGCCCATTATTAAAGACCGCATGTTACAGTTGATGAATGCCATTTTTGAAATGCGCGAAAACTTGTCAGGATTAAACGAAGGCATTGTGATCTTAATTCCAAAACGTATTCGGCCCAGAGACTTTACCAGCTATAGGCCTATTACGCTGCTGAATACTGATTTTAAGATTTTTACGAAAATTATAGCGAACAGACTGCGCCAAGTACTGCCAACATTGATTGGTCCTGAACAAACCTGTGGAATTCCGGGTAGAAAATTAACCCATAACTTGGTACAACTACGTGATGCAGTTATATATGGAGGAACATCCTGAGGAAGAGGCAGCTCTTTTGTCACTGGACCTTGAGACGGCATTTGATAATGTAGATCATGACTACTTATTTGGTGTCTTATAGTGCAAGAATATTCCGACCGCCTCCTCACTGCCTTTAAATTAACAGACACCTCTGCCTACTCCAGGATACACATAAATGGATATTTCACTAGGCCTATTCCTATTTTGAGTGGTATACGTCAAGGATGCCCCTTGTCTATGTTGTTATTTACTATTTGTACTGAACCGTTGGTTCGGATGATGATGAAACATGTATTTTCAACTGCTATGTCGACAGGTTTACTCACTATAAAGACTTATGCCGATGATATGACCTTGTTCCTCCGTCATAGCCAACAGTTGTATTTGCTCCCTCACATATTACAGGCTTATGAACACGCATCTTCTGCGAAGATTAATAATCAGAAATTCTCATTACTACCTTTTGGGAGATGGCCTAGGATATTAACTTTGGCGGAAATACCCATCAAGGACCACGTTACTGTTCTAGGCCTCCAAATTATATCGAATGTCACTGAAATGATAAGTTTAAACTGGACATCTTTACTACTTCAAATCCGCTACACTTTACACCATCACCAAAGTAGAAACCTCAATATACTTCAAAGAGCTTGGTTTGTTAACCTGTTTGCATTGTCTAAATTATGGTATCTGGCACAAGTACTACCCCTTCCAACGGAGATATCCCAACGCATCGAGTTAGCAGTGTCCTATTATTTGTGGAGTGGCCATATGTACAAGGTGGCGAAGTCTCAACTCTGGCGTCCCATCATTAGTGGAGGTCTCGGACTAATGGCAATATCTGAAAAGTATTCAGCGTTGTTGATTAAAACTTTGTACAATCTGGGACTACTAAAGGACAATAAACAACTTCAGTCCAGTAATGGAAACCTAATGCGTCATGCCATTTTTCGCCGAACGGTGAAATGCATTACCAGTTTACCTCAGAGTTATTTCTCTGGAGGTTCATTTCTACTACGAAGCAGCTGTATCGTCATCTTCTGTTGAGACGCTCCTCTACACCTACTAAAGAGGACAAATATCCTAACATACAGTGGAAGAATATCTGGCGGGTTTTTCGATACATCGAGATTTCGACGGACTGGAAAGCCTCCGCCTACAAGATCCTAAATGCCATAATACCCACAGCAGAAAAACAGTATCGACATAACATTTGTAATTCGCCATATTGTACCCGTTGCCACAATATTGATACCCTTCATCACCGGTTCACAACCTGTATTCCTGAAACTTGGCAATGGATCAAACATAAAATCCGCTGCATTACTATGTCGGAGAACCCCAATACTATTTATAGGGCTATCCTACAACTCGATATCCAGAATCCACGTTATGTTTTTGCCCAAGTATGGCTTGTAATGGGGTATCTCCATTACATGCTACAAGATCCCGCTCCAAGCGTGCGAGGTCTCGAGACCTTTCTGAGAGACCACCGGACACGACTAAAAAGGAAAAAACGCGAGACACTGTTGTTTGTCGGCCCCAACTTAGATGTTCTCTCTGTTTAAGAAGGGGCTTTTGTAAAGAAGAATTTTAAATTTTAAATGTATTTTCTTTACGATTAAGTGTTCCTAATAAAATCTCCCCCCCCCCCAAAAAAAACAGGAAACGGTTAAAGTGTATTGCAGTGAAATTTAGAAAGTTTGAATAAGGAATTCGACCCACATACTCAATCAAATACAAGCTTTCAGACAATAAAACAGACTTTTAGAAATTTACATACAGAAGAGAAAATTAATAATGCAAAGAAACATGGAATTGTCAAAATAATATAAGAATTATTGTAATTCCTTTTGAGATAGGTGTTATCTAATCCTTTTAAAAATACTTGTATGTGCTAATGAGTTGTAGAGGAGACGGAATTTGTACACTATTGTATGCAAATTGATAGAGTAAAATAAACAGAAAAAAAAGAAAAGAAAAAAAGGTTGATTCTTTATTTCGCTATAAAAATGTAGATAGAATTATCTTACTAAGCATAGCATATTTAAACAACGTAATTTCTCGGACTACATTTGATATTTCTTTGCATTTTATTTATTAACAATTAAGTTCAACTGCAATACCACCAGATGACATGTATATCTAATTTTTTTCCCGAAAACATGAACCTGTTCATTCTATATTGTCTTCATTTATTTCTCTGTTTCCGTTACTACGGTGCATGCGCCTCTCCCTTCATTTAGATTAGGGAAAGGCCTCCTAAACAGCTAACTTAACTTTTCCGATGACATTCACGCCATTTTCTACATTAATATGAGTTCTGAGTTATGGTTGGTTATATTATGTGGAATTATCCCATTGCAACTACATTTACTTCATATAATTTAAATATTGCGTATAATTTAAGTGGCAGAATTACTATAGTTAATACAACGCGTTAGGACAGTCACTTTCTTACTGTGGTTGAAAAAAAATCAATGAATCTGTAGATTATTCGTGGATGTGTACTTGTGAAGTATTAGTAAGAAACCGAATCTTGTTTTCCATGTTTACTTTTTGAAACTGAGAGATTGTATATCGCTGTTTAAGAATATATTTTTAGATAATTTTCTGAATATACCAATATTTGATATTTCAAGTCAAGGTGCAGTAATATATAAGTTATTTAATGGACTACAATAAGTTGTATTTATTATGAATGATTACTTAAAATTAATGGTTGTGGTAACATTAGTCATTTAAAACAAAAAATGTAATAACACGAGTGTTCGGTTGCCCAATGTATGAATTAGAATGAAATATTCTGGGTAGATATGATATCCCTCAGCAGCTAGTGTTTACAGTTGCAATGTAGACAGTCGTAATGAACAAGTGACAAAAAACACTTATCACGGATAATTAATTGCACTGAATTCTGCGACACTTTTAAACTAACTCTCAGGGGACATGAAAGTTAAAACTCGTTGAACCCGGATGTATTTAGGAGATTAAAGAAAATTAAAGGATAATTTCAAGCAAGCCACCGCATTTCAAAGGACGCACAAAACGATTTGTTGCAATGTATGCTTGACGTATTGTCAAGAAGAAATTAAGAGAGGCATTTCTGAAGCAGATTATATCGCAATAATTGCTGACATTTCATCTCTTTTTCAAATGGTGATTGTGTTTCGATATGTGTTATCAAGCGGTAAGCCATTAGAGAGATTCTGGGCATTTGTAAACCCAGATGGATAAGATGCAAATGCTCTTTCCAAAAGTGTAAAAACAACTTTCAGTAGTGAACGTGAAAAGCACAAAGAAGGGCCTCACAGTTACGATGGTGCAAATGTCGTGAGTGGACAGCATACAGGTGTACAGACTTTGGTGAAGAGAGACTATCCTTTTACTCTCTATGTCCACTATTATGCACACAAATTTAATGTAATTGTGGCACAAGCCAAAATACAGAAGTTCGAATATTTTTTGTGGACTTAAGTAAAATTCCAGTTATTTTTCGAACTCTCCGCAATGTGTTCGTGTTTTGGATGACACTGTAAGATAAAGGATACCTGGAGTTTCAACAAGATGGAACTTCAAATCCCATTTCAAACAGTTTTCAAACATAAGGAATCCATTACCGAGTGCTTGGCGAACATAAAGGGGAGCAGCAACAAAGCCGCACACTTGTACAGGTTAGAGGATCGCGTCTTAAGTTGATACAACTAGAATACTTGCTCTAGTTAGGAGTTTCTTCGTTTTTTTTGACACGTGTGAATATTTTATCCAGTGAATTACAAAAACGAATAGTTGCTCAAATATGTACAAGATCTGTAATTGAAAAGTTTGGCGTTGCAATACAGGATGTGGAAACAGGATTGGTTATACAGCTAAGAATCAGCTATTCAGCAGAGGACGGAAAACGCCGTAAAGTTGATATTAGTTTGCCTAAAAAACTGCAGCCAAGAGACATGTGACTGTGATGTGATCCTGCTACATACAAAGGAGAGATTTTCATTTTATAGTCACATTGTAGAATCTCTTCATTTCCGAAAGATTTGACGAATATAGCAGGTTTTTTCCCCAGGAGAACTATGTGCATACATCAAATGAAGCACGGCCAATCATTGATATAAGATGACATATGGAGCTGCAACTGATGTACATGCATAGAGAATTCAAAACTGTTTCGGGGCTGTAGATCTTTTTAGGATTCATCGTTCGCAATAACCTGGTTAAAACATTTAGTGAAGTATCTAAGTTACTTAAAATACTTGTCACTGTACCAATATCAATAAGTTAAGCCGAAGGGTGTTTTTCAACGCCAAAACGCGTAAAAACATTCTTGCTATCCACAATCTCAAAAGAAAGCATCAGTGTTCTAGCCATGTTGTCATTAGATAAGAACCTTGTAAGGAACATTTCAAACTTCAAGAAAGAGTGATGGACGAATTTGCATGCAAGAAGGAGCGTAAAATGGACTTCATACATCACTATGTGCTGCAGAGGATGGAGGAGGAGCTGCTGATAAGATAGTGAAATAAGGTGAGTCAAGCTGCCTTTTTGTCGCGTGTGTATGTGTGTGTGTGTGTGTGTGTGTGTGTGTGAGAGAGAGAGAGAGAGAGAGAGAGAGAGAGAGAGAGAGGAGGGAAAGAGGAACACAAGGGAAACGTACCTAATAAACTTTACACTCCAAGTGAGATAGAGCAGGATCCCCACTGATATCTACCTAAACGTTTTATAATAGCGGTTATTCCTTTGACATAGATACGGTTCCCTTAACAGCGTTAATCCTTGATCTCTTCATATTTTATAGAGGCAATTTGTAATCTGTCAGAAACGTTATTTTATTTACTAGTTTAAAATATTGCGTTGGAACTGCTGAGAAATAAAGAAAAGCGAAATAAGTTTTTATCTTGGGTATATTTTGTTATAGCCATTTTTGCAAGCAGGCTTTATGGGTTTCTTTTTATTTCATTCTGTTCCTCAATCATAGTTACGTAACATTAAAAGTACCTTATCTGATATATTAATTAAGGTGAATTTTTAAACCTATATTGTTATTAAATTTCATTAACTGGTTGTTTGCCATTAGGCCTGTAGTTGAATTAAAATAGAAAGTCTGGCCAGATTCATAAGGGTCACAATAATATTCATTGAAAGCAGATAAACATTTGTGAACATACGATTTTCCATCCAATTAAAACCCCTATGCTAAATTCAGAAGCGTTTTTATATATGCACCCTGTTTATGAGAGCCTAAATCCAATCAATAGGTGAAAACATGAGAATACTTATCGCATTTTAAATTCGCGCTTCTTTCATACACGATAAATATTAAAGTTGTGAGCATTGCCTCCAAAATGCGTTGGTCTATAGCTCCATGATGCCAGTTCTAACAACAACATAATTGCCACTTCCGGAGGCCCTGGGTTCGATTTCCGGCTAGAGGGTGGGAATTTTTCTTTAGCCAGAATTATTTACTATCCTCCCTAGAGTATGAAAGTATGATTGAAAGTGTAAACGTGTGTGTAAATTTAATGTTTATAGAGAAAAACCTGACATAAACACAAATATGAAAAGAATAGCAGAATGAACATCATTGCCGACGAGCAATTGTTCCCAAGGTAAAGCTGTTGATATGACCTCAGATGTTAAAGGCGGTATATAAATGGAACAAAAAGCAAATAAATAAATAAAAGTATTTAATAGGCCAGCATGTGCTAACACTAGTGTCGAAATATTTTTTAATTTCACCGCGTTACCTCATAAGCCTACAGGTTAGTCACTTAGCTAATTCCCGAGGTCGCGGGTTCAAATCCGGTGGGAGGCGATGGATTTCTCGGGCGTAAAAATTCTTAGCATGGCTTCCTTCGGAAGGGAAGTAAAGCCAGTGGTCCAGTGTCGTAGATTTACGACACATAAAAGAACCTCAAGCCTGATAAAGAGGCCTCTGAGCATAATTTCCTGTCTTTCATGCCTCAATATAGACTGGAACGCTAAGACCCGCAGTAGTCAAAGAGCGCCCATAAATGAAACTCAATTTTTTAACTCAGCTAGCTGGATAGAAAATGGCGACCGACCCTCAAATGGCGGTACATTCTTAAAATACAGCAACTAGTCCACTAACATGGATGTATGGTTTTGATCTAATGCTATTAAAACAAATTTGAATCATCGGAATGAAAAACTTTGTCCATCATAATGGACAAGGGGTCTCAGGAGGGTAGATGTTAAGATGAAAATGGGAACAAAGAAATAGAAACTCCTATCCTGCATGCGTATTTGTCCTTGATTAAAACGGATTGGCCGAGGAATTTGAACCCAGCTAACCAAAATATCAATTGCGTAGAGAACAAAACAAAACTTGTCAGACTGACTTCACCGCTGATCTATTTATGAATGACCAGGAAACGGAGGTGACACCTCGCATCTCGAACCACGCGAATATTTTGTGTTTACCGCCTCCAGGAGGAACGGATGAGGTGAAGGAACCGCAGGAGGCTATAGGCCGCAGCCAGGTCAGCCGAGAGACACCTAGAGGTCTCTAACGATTCCAAGCATGATGACCCGGTCAAACCAGTGGACTGCTCAGAAAAGGTCCCCTCCGGCGGAACCGGGAAGAACTCGACCCACCTGAGGCGGCTCAGAGAAGGCTGCCATCTGGCAGGGCCGAGAAAACCTATCCAACGAACAAGCATCTGCGCCATCTGTCCAACACCGGCCGACATTGCACAGCTCTTAGGTCTACCTGAACCATAAAAGGGAAAGGGAAATCATCCTAGCACTCGTCTTGCTAACCAGGGAAAACCATGAGAAACCTTTGGTAGGTGGCGGACTACTCAAGAATCGAACCCAGGACCTCCCGAAAGTGAGCCTCGCACTTTCCGCGGAGCCATCTCGCACGGTTTCTGCTGACCTAACGCAAAGGCGTCTTATGGCGCTTCAGTTTGAAAACTGGGTTACAATTCTGTCGTGCCAAGAAAGAACCCCTGAAGTCCTCAGTGGCAATTGGCTTAAATAAATAAACCGTCTATTTGCCTTAATTCATAACATGCACGCTACCGATGTCGGCATGTTTTAGTTATTCGGTGAGGTTACGTTCAAATGAGCCTAAGCCTAGAGAAAATATTGCAGAATAAATAGCTAAAATTTGCAATTCTCGACGCGAAAGGACTACGAACTCACTGGAATCGAAGTTTCTTTGTGTTTAGCTTGAAATATTTTGCTGACATTTATTTGTCAATAAATACCTACGTTTCCAACTGTATGTATGTGCAATTTAATTTACGCATGCGTAATTCCATTTTACGAACGCGAAAATTAGGTCTGTCTGACTCAGATTAATACTGGTTAAGTACTACTCAAATCTTCCCGACTAGTGCAAACTATGCCTCACAAAACAGCAAACTATATGCCTTTAGGTATCAATCACCACAGTAGACCAAAGTAGACATCACTAAAAAGCGCTAGAATTAGTGGCAAAACCCCTGTTGCTGACGCATAGTGAGAAAACGCGATTTTCGAATAGCGCATGCGCGGTGGAAATAAAAAAAAGGTTTTTTCCAGGACTACAAGCATTGCCAACATTAACATTTCCCCACCCCTTCCCGTTCCATTTAGCCTATGGCCATATAACCTTTGCTATATCGTCGAAATATAATATATGCTTATAATGTTTTATCCATATTCGTTATGAAAATATACCCTTAAAATTGTATAACATCAGCTTAAGTAGCAGTCAGAAAAACTATCAAAGGAATAATGTACAAACATTTTCCGAGTGCTGCCAACTAAAATTAGAAATATTGCAAACTTTTAAACTGCTTATGCTTTTGTATGCCACAAATAAATTATAAACACAGTTTAAACGTTTAAGTTTTAATCCACATCAAATTTAATATTTTTTTTTCTTTTATGAAACGTGAATGTAGAACAATATTTATTTCCATCCATTTAATGTGGTAGCCATCTTAGTACGCCTTGAAATTAGTCCGCTTGTAATGTAACGGTGACGCTTCGGTTGACAACTTTTAGGGGCGTAAATCCAGGATATAACTTGGTGGAGGTTTTTAAACAATGTGTCGGCTTTAAACGCAAGTGAGAAGTGGTAGGAAGACATATACTTATTATGAAGTACTGTAATACAGTAGACCTATTGTAATTAATGCTATGCCATTGTAATGCATTGGGAAGGTGGAAATAGAGTGCTTTAGCTAATATTGTTAGTAATATGACAACTAATTATCATACTTTTAGCAATCTTGGTTAATGATTATTAGGGAAATGCGAGGTTAAGGTATACAGTTGTATACAGTTTAATCCATATTAGTTTTAGGTGGACCAATATCAGTTTATTTAAAAGAAAGCATCATCTGTAGTAGCAGTGGAGAAAAATAAATAAAAGCTAAGAAATTGAGATATGCATGCATTCTGGATAACACTAACAATATATAAGAATCTATTAAGTTGTAGTAGCAGATCATGCTCGAATTAAACTTATAGTGACTTTTAAGTTTTGTTTGTGAAGTGTTAAGCCATGAATAAAACTTGTGTTTTAAGTAGCTCTGTAATTTAAATATCAGTTGTCTACAAAAGTTACATGAATGCAGTGTATTGCCATATACTTGTATACAGAACAGTAAACCTCTATGCAGTTATTTTTTAAAAGCAGTACTGAGGAACTTGCCAATGTTAAGACCTTTAGGCTAAGCAAAAGAGCATCGTGTATTCAAAATGGGAAGTTCATGCATGTGTGTTTTAATTTCCAGAATTCTTCTGACTTTCAGTGTTGAGCCTTCTATTCATATTCAGATTTTTTCTGATTCTGTACCATTCTGTGGAGTTTGCAGTTCCATTCCTCTCTTCCTTGGTATCTCGTCAACATATGAATCAAGTTTTTTTTAAAGGAGCTTAACCACTATTTAGCCAATTTTATGTTTTTTCTTGTTTTGGAGACCCTTTACATAGGCCAACCAATTAGTTTTAAAATTGCATTTGTAATGCCTCGGGTTGTGAGAGAAATTCAGTTAAAAGATTGCAGTTTTTTTTTAAATGGGATATATCACTGACTTTCGTCTTTGTGTAAAAAAGTAAAAATTAGTTGAAGCACTATGAACAGTTATTTCAATTTCCTGCTTATTTCTGTGTTATACAGGCTTTGCTTTATCACTGTTCAGTCCACATCAAATGAAAAAAATAGCGACATTGTTAACATGTGTAGTGTTGATGATCAGGACAAGCCACGTAAAAGAAAGTGTGGGGGAAATCCTTCATTATAGAAAGACTTAAGAAAATTCAGCAGTTTTTCGCTGTGAGAGTCATAGTTTTTTACACGTGACTGAGATTTAGAAATCATCATCAAATATCTCAAAACTGAGGATAGAATCTATTCGGTCTGTAAGGTTACTCAGCATGTTTTAGGGAGTTTTGTACTAGGAAAGTTTGTGGTGAAAGAAATGGCAACTGAGATATTGTGGACTTCAAAAACTAGTGGAAATTTCACTACAAAAGGAAAAGCCAGAAATAAAGAATTCAATTTACAATCAGTAATGTTTTTTGCTTTGTCTACTCCCATGATAGAAAGGGTTGCATCAAGGGGTATTCTTTAATAAGCCGTCTGGTCTGCCATACCTTATTTGTGGGTCTTATTTAAAAAAACACCTGTACCACCATCCTCCATATCCATCTGGAAAAATTACCATTGAAAGAGCAAAGGTTGAAGACCTGGTGAAAATCCAAACCTACATTCCTTAAGAGCACAGGAACATCTTTGCACAAATAATTTCTTTTCCAACTGAGCATGAAAAGATACAAAAAATTGTCATTGTGTACTGAAAAAAATTTAACTTAATTTGGATAGCAATATTAGAGTTATTTATATTATTTACTTTTCATTTGAAACACAAATTATGGCTTCTAATAATTTTCTTTATGCCTTTGAAAGACTATGATATGAAATTATATAAAACAAAGCAAATCAGTTTAATTTCAGTTAATTCTCCGTATTTTTTAAAGTTCGAGTTTGTATTTTTTTAAAAAGAGAGTAAATTAATAAAGTGTATAGTTTAGTAAAACATAGCATAATTACTTAAGAATAAGATTTGATTCATATAATCTCACATTCTGACTTACCAGTCACAAAAATCAACAAAATGGCCGCATATTACTTTAATCTTGATAGAGTTTTTGGGTATTTTTTAAAAATGTACTGAATATGACATGCCCTTTTAAAACAACTCGGTTCATATTGTTTCTATTCTTTCATTTCTGTACTCTTCACACTACTGCTTCCATATGTAGACAAAGGGGATTCTAAAGAACCATATTTACAGCATTCACTGACCTTTTATATCTTTTGATAGAATTGCTTTTGTTGTGGTCCCAAACATCTAAATTACTGTGTGGTATAACATTAATTCAACAGCCTGAATTGTTGGTAGATTACATTGTAATTTTATTTATATTATCCTTAGCTGAATTGAGGCTAAATGATTTCAAATCTTGCTAGCTAAAACAAAGCAGAAGTGCAGTTGTTCACTGTATACTAAATTTACTTTAAACAATTTTGATTACATTTATTGCTAAAACTTCTTGAAAACAATAAAGGTTATATAATAGAGTTTTTAATAAAGCAATCCTACCATCTGATGGAGAAACTATAACCTCATGTGAAAAGGTGCAGGAAGGGCTGGGCAATGCTTATGGAAGCATTAACATTTTTCTTAAAATGCAGTGGACCCAGATTAGACTTGGGTGAAGTTGCTCGACTGAGTCTTTTTACTTTCTCTGCTACATATATTAAGTAGGGGAAGTATTGTATTCCACCCAAAAATTCGATACTGAGATTTCACCGGAAATACATGTTTTGAGACCCCCTGAATCCAAAAAAAGCATTTTTGGAAACATGTCCGTGTGTGTGCGTGCGTGAGAGAGAGAGAGAGAGAGAGAGCAGCATAACTTAGAAACGAACAGTTGGATAAACACCAAACTTGGTATTTAGGTTCAATATCTTCCAGAGATGCGACACGAAGGTTTTCAAGAAAATCCCTCCACCCCAGATTACCCTTTACATGGAACATTTTTCGAAAATTTTAATTTTCTCAAAAATAGCTCTAACGATTTTGATTAAAATATCATACGTTTAAGATATTTTCATGACAAATGAAATGTATATCTCAAATTTTCTGGGAATGTCTCCAAAAGTATTCTTCATTGTGAATGACTTTTGCATAACTGGTAAACCATAAGAGATAGACAAAATTTTACTACACAAAAAATGTAAATCACATTAAAATACACAATTTATGTCATATACATTTTTTTTGTTGAGTGAACCATTTTCGAGATATTGCTTGTTATTCCCTTAAATATTCCAATACTTATACTTTTTCTCAAATTCGTTATTCATTTTTTTTTTTTGTCCTGGTAATGCAAAGAGAATGGAATACTCCAAATAGCAACCAGCTCTTAAAATATTGGGCTATCGCTTAAAGCCTGCCAATTCCCCTTGCATCTACAAGAAAATTAGCAATATTGAAATCTCGATTAACATGAAGCATATGGAGAAGAAGCGTTTGTAAAAATAGTTTGTACAAGAGTAGAGAAAGTCATGTGAGTGTAACACATCAGATTTTTTTATTCAGTTTTTTCTCAGCCCTTAGATCCACAAGTTCATTTCCCCATTCATTTAACTAACGTATAATCTGATGGTGTAAAGATGGTTAATTTAAAACAAAGCAACAATAAGGCGAAAGAAAAAAATTCTAATGTGTTGCATTGACTTTCCCAATTCACTCGTCTATACACTACCTATAAAAGCTTATTATTCTATCTACTAGTTATTAATCAAGATAAACTTAACACATTTACAATTTTATTGTAGGTATAAGAAGGATACAGTAAGCTAAAGTGATAATCTTTTTTATAAAAAGTAGATCACTATATGATGGCTTTTAAATTCCATGTTCCTTTGCATGACCATGACAAATAGGATTTATCACTTGAAAAAGTATAAATACATATTTGAAATTTCAAACCAATAACAAAGAATATCTGAAATGGTTAACACCTCAAACATCTTTGTATGACATAATTGTATCCTTAAAGGAGATCTACATTTTCTCTATAATAAGATTTTGTCTTTATCTTCTATACATCAGTTATAAAGTAATTCAGAATGAAGAGGTCTTCACAGGCTTTCCAGAAAATTCAAAATTTGCAAATTATTTTTCATGCAAATATCTTAAACATATGGCATTTTAATCAAAATCATACATCCATTTTTGAGAAAATAAAAAAAACAAAAAACAATACAAGTTTTTCCATGTAAGGGGTACTTTAGGGTGGGGGGATTTTGTTGAAAATCTGTGTGTTGCATCCTTGGAAGATGCTGAATTTAAATAAGTTTGACCTTTAACAGACTTTTTGTTTTTGAGTTATCCTGTACACATGCTTATGCGTGTGCAGCCACACATATGCACACTTAGTATACTTTTATGGTATCTGATGTAAGCAAATTACAAATTCAAGCAAATTCATTTATTCAACAATTTAAAGTTCAAATAGGAATTTCAACTAATGGTTTGACATACAGAAGGAATATGAGGTACCTCTAAGTCATGTTCTTTAGTACTGGAAATAATGACTTAAAAGTTGTAATAAAACTCAGTGAATAATGAACATTCTTCTCAGTAATGATTTCCATTGACAACTTTTGTTGTGTTTAATTTCCTTACTTGGCAGTTAAAAAGAAATTAAAACATTCAGTTGAAAAATCTTTACAGCCATAGCCGTTTAACACACTGTACATTTATGAGTAACACCATAGAGTAGGTAACCCTGTTTCAAGTAGTCAGATGGACCCCAGTGTTGACAGTGCCATTTTCTGTTGTTAGCAATAACGTCCAGGTGCTATTAGCAACCAAGAATTAACTTTAGTCTGCATCAGAGATATTCTCTTAGTTCAAAATTAATTTACTTTTATTTTAATATAGTGGTTTTGATTGGCATTAAGTTCCACATGATCAAGTTGTTAAGTACAGCACAATAAAACAGCTAATGTTTTCAAATAAACATAAAGTAACATTCCAACTGATCTCGTGTATTAACTTTAATGTAGAATGGAAGAAAATCATTTTCAGTAAGTGACGTTTTCAAAAGATAGAATTCACATAGATGTTTGTATAGGCAAAACTGTAATTACACAATAAGAAGTATAGTTTAAAACAGTTTAGTACATTTTTCAGACAAATCTGGGGGCTTTGCTTCAAGTCTAACTTCTGTAATTAGTTCACTTTTTGGTAGTAGTAGTGGCTGTGCTGTTCATATGGAAGAACCGCCAACATCTGAGCAAAAGACATCACAAGGAACACTGAATGAATTAGATTAATATTCAAGAGTGTCATTAACCAAAAAAAATATGTGATACATTCACATGACTTCCTCTACCCTCTATCTTTATTAGTGGGTATACAAACTACACTTACTAAAGCTTATTTTTCTATCTACTATATTTTAATCCAAATAATCCATTGCAAAATAACTACATTACATATTTTGTTATAGATACAAAGAGAACAGCGATAGTCAAATGTTTAAGAACTGGACGCAATATGCTGGCCTTAAAATTCCATACAGTTTCCATGAAAATCGATGAGACTGAAAGAATGGCAACTATTGAACAATTTGAACCTTTAATAATGGATATCTCAGAAAAGGCTTATGCTACAGAAAAACTTATTCTAAGTAAACTGTGTGTTAGATCTACAGTTGTTCTTGGTACGTTTTGGTTTATTGCTTAATGTTTAACAGTTATACAAGATTATACAAAAGTTCTTCCGAATGAAGAGGGCTTCATAGGCTATTCCTAGAAAATTCAAGATATACATTTTATTTGTCATGTAAATATCTTTAATATGTAATGCTGTAATAAAAATTGCTAGTCATTTTTTAAAAAATAAAAAATTTCGAAAAAAGTTCCGTGTAAATTGGCGGTGGGGATTTTCCTCTTTGGAAGGTACTGAACCTAAATACCAAGCATGATATTCATCAGACTTTTGAGTTATGCTGTTCAGACACACACAGAGACCTTTTTCTAAAAATGCTTAAGTGAGTATAAGGTGAGCGGAGGCTGTGAGACCATAGTGAATTGTAGTAAATTGACAGGATCCTCTGATTTTGAGAATTACCTGAAGTTAAGGTTTGTGTGAGAGAGAGAGAGAGAGAGAGAGAGAGAGAGAGAGAGAGAGAGAGAGAGAGAGAGAGAGAGGGAGGGAGAGAGAGAGAGAAATTGGTTTCAAATAACAGCTATGATATTAGAAATTGCCCAATAAAGGAGGCGAGGGTGAACTTTATGGTTGTCTTAATCTTAGGCTTCTTGGTGATGCATAGAGATGAAGTGGTAATGAGTATATTAAGAAGATAAAGAGGAACTGGAAATATCACTATTTTCATGAATTACACTAGTACACTTGGCTTGGCACTTTTCCTCTGCGCATGTGCAGCATTAACAAAATGGAATGCTTTATGATATTTAGCAATGAATTAAGAAAAGTGTGTTAAAAGGGGAGGGTGAGTTAAAGCTTTCTGATGTTCATGTATCCTCTTAAATTCTGTGATATATGCATTTTCATTCCTTAAATCATCATTTCTTTCAGAAGATATTTGTGGAACTATTAGCCAAATGTGATATAGGTGTTTTATTTTTGTCACTCACCAAAAACAAGTATCATAATGTGAATCTGCTGCATAAATTCAATCTATGTTAAATATAATAAAATGATGAGTGAGCTTTAAATACTAAAATGTTTCTTGACAGTATAAAAAAGTAAGGATATAAGGATGTATATCTCTGTGGGCTGATCCTAGTGTCACTCTGTCAACTTAAGACCCCTCCCCTCTGTCTTAGAATGTGGCATAATATATGAATACTCTCTTACCTAGAAACCTGGGTTTGAATCAGTTTGAGGTATGGAAACTGTCATTGAATTCCAGTTAATGTTTATCAAGGAAACTTGAACAATGGTAGTACTGTTGAATGTCAATGAAGAATGATATCCATCACTGCCAAAAAGAACTCTGCAGGATGTGAAAATATTGGAAAGATTTGCAGTATTTTCCAGACCCCAATAAATTGTAGCTGACACACCTTTATGGACAACTTTCTAAATGTGTACAGATAATAAACATGTGCTTTTCCTCTGTGTACTGACTCATATACTGGTGTTCAAATATTTTTGGGATCTGAAGTATAAGTGTGGGCCTAGAGTGAATTTCACTACACAATCTATGATAAAAGCAGTGACATTATAGGATAGGAGTTCATTTTAGTTCTAAAGCTTCACTGTTGTCAAAAAAAAAAATGAGATAAAAAATTACTGATGTGATACATTCACATGATTTTCTCTACCCTCTTATCGTTTATTAGTGGGTATACTACTAAAGCTTATTTTTCTGTGTACTACATTTTAATCCAAACAGGCCTTTTCAGAAATAGCTATTTCGTTATAGATACAAAGGGAACAGTAATAGTCAGATGTTTAAAAACTGGACACTATATGCTGGCCCTAAAATTCCATACTGTTTTCATGCAATCGTAAGAAACAACTGAATGTTGACATGACTTTAAGAGAATGACCAAGAAATGTAATTTGAACCTTTTAATAATGGATACTTCAGAAATAGCCTATGCCACAAAAAAAACTTACTTGAAATAAATTGTGTGTGTTTTTGTGTAGTACATTTTTGTCTATCGCTTAACATTTACCAGTTATAGATGATTGTAAAATATTTCTTCCAAATGAAGTGAAAGAAGATATACATTTTAATTGTATTGTAAATATCTTTAATATATGGTATTTTAATCAAAATCATTAAAGCTATTTTTTTAGAAAATAAAAAATCTCAAAAAATCTTGCATGCAAAGGATAGTCTGGGTGGGGAATTTTCTTGAAAATCTTCGTGTCACACATTTGGAAGGTACCGAACCTAAATACCAAGTTTACTATTTATCTGACTTTTTGTTTTTGATTTATACTGGTTAGACACACTCACACACCTTTTTCTAAAAATGCTATTTTTTTATTTATTTATTTATTTTTTTTTTTTATTCAGGGTGCCTCAGAACATATATTTCCTGTGAAATCTTGATATCAAATTTTTGGGTGGAATACAATACTTCCATACTTCACTATATGTAATAGAGAAAGTAAAAACAGTGACACAAGTGCAGTAGTCTGCTTATCATTATAAACTCATGTGTGTTGCATTCATTTCACATTAATTTCTCTATCCAGTAATTTAATTTTTGTATCTGTTGTACAAACAATTCTTATAACAATTTTACTTTCTCTACTACTTACGTATAGTAAATAGAGGAAGTATTGCCTTCCACAAAATTCAATACTGAGATTTCACTAGAAATGCCTGTTTTGAGACTTCCTGAATTCAAGAAAAGCATTTTTAGAAAAAGAGCTGTGTGCGCATGTGTGTACATGCAATTTGCATGACAAATTAAACTTATATATCTTGAATTTCCTGGGAATAGCCTCTGAAGTTCTGTTCATTTTGAATGACTTATGTAATTGGTAAACCATAAGAGATAAGCAAAACCTTGCTACACAAAAATTTAGATCTTGTTAAAACATTCAATTTATATAAAATAACATTTTTGTTTTTTTTTTTTGTTTTGTTTTTGTTTGTTTGTTTGTTTGTTGTGGACTTAACCATTTTTTAAATATTCCTCGTTAGTGATTTGAATCTTTAAATACTATACTTTTCTCAACTGGGAAGCCACTACTCATTTTGTTTTCATGATCATGCAAAGAACTTGGAATTTCAAAGCCATCACATTGTGACATACAATTTAAAACTCTGACTATTGCTTTAGCTCTTGTATCCTAAAACAAAGTATGTAAAAGTAAATTGAAAGTTTATCTGGATTAACAAACATATATAGAATGAGTTATTGTAAGAATAGTTTGCAGAGGTGTGAGTAGAGACAGTCATGTGAATGCAACACAAGACTTTTTTCTATCTGCTTCGTGTTAGTCAAGATAAATGTTTTCAGAATTGGTTTCATTACACATTTCATTATGGGTACAAAAGGAATATGGAAGACTGAAGTGATAGACTCACTTACTTATTTGGTCGGCTTATGCTCCTCTTATGTAAAGTTTATGCCCCTAGGACTTAAAACCGCACCTAGGTTCAGAGGAGCAAATGGACATTGAATCATAGAATGAAGAACCCGGAGCAGGGGATTAGCCCATAGTATGTGAGTGAGGAAGCTAATGATATGGAACGAATGGCAGGGGAAATTGAAGAACTTGCAGAAAACCTGCCCAGACGCCGCTTCATCCACCACAAATCCCACATAAGGGCCCTTGGGATCGAAACCAGGCTACCACTTGGCCTTGGTACTGCCCCGAAGTGATACACATTATTTTAAAAAGCAGGTTGCCATATGCTGCTTATAAAATTCCATACTCTTTGCATGACATCACAAGAAACAAAAGAATGTGATTTAGCACTTCAGAAAATGTATGATAAGTATTGGAAAATTAAAACAACGAACAATGAATATCTCAGAAATGGTTAATTGATTAATATCATTGTGTGTTTTAATCAGATCTGCATTTTTATTCAGTAAGCTTTTGTCTGTATCTTATGGTTTACCAGTTATACAAAATTCATTCAGAATGAAGGGAACTTCATAGACTAACCTCAAAAAATTTAATATATACATTTTATTAGTCATGCAGATATCTTCAACATATGGCATTTTAATAAAAATAATTTGAGCCATTTTTTAAAAACTAAAAAAAAAAAAAAAATGTCCATTTAAAGGGTAGGGATTTCCTTGAAAATGTTTGTGTCACATCTTTGGACAATACATAATTTAAATACAAAGTGAGTTATGCTGTTCATAGATTCATAAACAAGCACATGCTGGCATGAACTTTTTTCTAAAAATGCTTTTTTTTGTATTCAGGGAGTCTCTTGTTGATAGGGTACAGGATGTCCATTTTTTATGACAGTTTTTGTTCATAGTTCATGTTATGAAATGTAAAATACGGACTAAAAGCCTGTGTATAGCCTAGAAAGTGATGTTCTTTGTTTTAATATGTATTTATTGTGGTACCAGGAAGAATTACAGCATGTGTGACAGAAACAAGCCGTACTACCAAGTCTTCAAGGATTTTATAAAACAGAATTCTTGTTTATTTTACATGTAATATTTGTACATTTACTACACTAAACATTTTATGCATTCTAAATTTCATGTCATCGCAAAATTATTGTGCTTTACTGAACGAGGGAAACTTTTACCTGTTTCAACTTCAGGTAATTAGCAAGCATGGATGTGAAATGATGGAAAAACAACAACAGTCATTTTGATGAGCTCAAATATATTTGAACGTCCAATACACTGTTGAATCACAAAGCACTATAATGTGTAGCAGAGCCAAGAACAAAAAATGCATCCATTTCTATAATGAGAAGTTAAAGGCATGATTGTGTGTGCTTGTTTTAATGTTTAGAAAAGCTGTGTGACCACCTCCCATAAGGTTACAATGTTTCTCACACTACGTATGTTTGTGGCAAATTTTATAATATGCAAACATTAAAACTGATGATAAAATGAAGTATTTCATACAGTGAAGCATGATCTAATGCATTAAAAACTGTCGACTAAGAACACTGTTGCTCCACTTGTTTAAAATTGTACAATGTTTCAAGGAGACATCCTCCCCATCATCTCAACAGATCGGTCGACTGGCATTTGTAGGTTTGTTGCTTTCCCTCCCTTCGTTGTACTTCAGTAAGATGTATGACATCATCCATGGCTGGTGTTTCAAAATGCATGACATGACATGAATTCTTTATGATATAGATGTTTTCCCATGTGGTCATTTCCCAAGGTGTTATAAGCGGTTTTAAAATTATGATATCTTAATTAATATTATGATTACATGACCAAAAATGATAGGCTATGGTTGATTTGTTCATCTGCTTGTACTTTATACTCTTCAAATGCTCCTCCATTCTTTCTCCAGATTTGTCTTTGTTTTACCAATATCTAGTTTTTGACAATCCTCACAATCCTGACATTTATTGCTTGGGGTAGTATTTTTCAATAGAAGAAGAGCAGAGAGCATAACGAAGGGTAGGGAAAGAAATGAACCTACAAATGCCAAATGCTGATCAGCTGAGATGATAAGGATGTCTCCTCAAAATTGTCCTGCTTTAAAAAAGTAAGTGGAGCTAAAGTGTTCGTAGTCAACAGTTTTTTATGTTTGATGACTGTTTAGTTTTGTAAATGAAAATCAGAGGCTGAGATGTTGCATTCCAAAGGATTTATAACAATGCAATACTGAAGCATGGATTGTAAAATCATTTCATCACTAAAGTGACTGCTTAATATTTTCAGTTTTAGGAACAGTGACGAATGCGCACAAACATGGACAAAGAAGATAAGGAGAATGCATCAGGTAGAAGAACAACGAGGTTGATGATTGCTGAAGGTGCTGCTGAAGGTAATATGTAACACAGTTATTCTTCAACTTGGGATGCAAGTCGCAGCTTTCAAAACTTGCTACATTCTTTGAAAAGAAACTATTTTGTCAGCAAAATTCTATTGCTTAGAGCAATTCATGTTGCACATGTGCTTTTAGAGATGGGTCAGCATCACTGTTTCTTGATTTGCAATAGTCACTTTGTAAAAATGTCTAAAGGCAATAAATTTTCATTGTATAAGCATTTATAGCAAATTATAGTAATCTCAAGGCTTGAATATTAGAATAGGATTATGTTGGAGTCTTAATAGAAGATGCTGGCAAAGAAGGCTTTGGCTTTTCCAAGCACATGTGAACCACTAGCCATATTGCTTGAACAATAACAGTACAGATAATAATAACTACTGTAACAATAACAAGAACTGTAACAATAGAAGTACGACACATTGCATTCACATAACTTTCTCTACTCATTCTTTTACAAACCATTCTTACAAAAAGTTATTCTTCTGTCTTCTACTTGTTAATCAAGATAAACTATCATCACACCCTTACACATTTTGTTGTAGGTATTAGAAGGTTACAGCAGGCTAAAGCGATAGATGTTTAAAAAGCAGATCACTTTGTGATGGCTTTGTGATTAATGCCACAAAAATTTTTATTCAGTGTAAATTGTATCCTTTAATGAAATCTACATTTTTTGTGTAGTAAGATTTTGTCTATCTTTTCCGGTTTACCAATTATACAAAAGTAATTCAGAATGAAGAGGACTTCATAGGCATTTGCAAAAAATTCAAGATATACATTTTATTTTTCATGCAAATATCTTAAACATATGGTAATTTAATCCAAATTGTTAAGAGCCATTTTTGAGGAAATCAAGTGAATGAATTTTTTTCCATGTAAAGGGTAGTTTGGGGTGGGAGAGATTTTCATGAAAATCTCATGTGGTATCTTTGGAAGGTGCTGAACTTGAATACCAACTTTGGTATTTATTGAACATTTCGTTTTAGAATTATGCTGTGACACATGCATGCGCACATGCACACATATACCTTTTTCTAAAAATCTCTTTTTTGGGGGAGGATTTCAGGGAGCCTTAAAATATTTATTTTTGGTATAATCTTGCTATTGAATGTTTACTTCCTCTACTACGTATAGTAAGTAGGGGAAGTATTGTATTCCATCCAAAAATTCGATACCTAGATTTCATCGGAAATATATGTTTTGAGACCCCTTGAATCCAAAAAAGCATTTTTGGAAACATGTCCGTGTGTGTGTCTGTGAACAGCATAACTCAGAAACGAACAGTCGGATAAACACCAAACTTGGTATTTAGATTCAGTATCTTCCAGAGATGCGACACGAAGGTTTTCAAGAAAATTCCCCCACCCCAGATTACCCTTTACATGGAACATTTTTAGAAAATTTTAATTTTCTCAAAAATGGCTAACAATTTTGATAAAAATAATATATGTTTAAGATATTTTCATGACAAATAAAATGTATATCTTTAATTTTCTGGGAATGTCTCCAAAAGTATTCTTCATTGTGAACGACTTTTGCATAATTGGTAAACCATAAGAGATAGACAAAAGTTTACTACACAAAAAAGTAGATGGCGTTAAAAATACACAATTTATGTCATATACATTTTTTTGTTGAGTGAACCATTTTCGAAATATTGCTTGTTATTCCCTCAAATTTTTCAATACTATTTTCTCAAATGGGAATTCGTTATTCATTTTTTTGTCTTGGATATGCAAAGAGTATTAATCTGTGGCAAAGGGAATAGTGCTGCACCTAGCAACCAGCTATTAAGAGATATGTCTATGCTTAAAGGCTACTGTATTTCTATATTGCTCTTGCAAATACATACTAGGGGAACATAGTACACCTTAGCAATAGTCATATATTTTTAGAACTGGTCGATTTGTGTAAAATGTAATTCTCTTTGCATGTCAAAAGATCATTTCTGCAAACGTTTATCTCGATTAATATGAAATAGATGGAAAATAAGAGTTGGTACAAGAGTAGAGAAAGTCATGTGAGTGTAACACATCAGATTTTTTGGTAGAAGGTAATACTTCTACTCACTATAGCTAAGTAGTAGAGAAAGCAAAAATGTATGCACTGCCCCAACACACATGTGCATGGACATACGCACAAAAGAGAAAAAAAGAAAGGAAAGAAAAGAAACCAACTTCACTTGAACAAATGCAAGTAGCAACTGATATCACATGCTTTGCCTTAAAGAGAGTTGACAACATAGCAGAAAATGCAGAGGACGCACTTGGCGTGATTGTGCACTGATTGGTGCAAGCAGACAGTTTTCAATACTGCTACTTGAGTTCTCCTGTTCAATGCAGACTATGACTGAATTCCTCTGCTTTAACCAGCATCAGTAAACCATGTTATTTAAAAGCATTACAAGAAATGAAATCGCAGTGCTGATTATCAGTGTTTATGACTTAAAATGAATCAGAATAACCTCAACTTAGTGTAGAAATTAAATATGCTGTTCTCACTATAAGTTGGCAATACTGATATTTACTCTTTGTACTGTCTCGAAATGTCAGGACCAAAGACACAGCAGTGGAACTGATGTATATTCTGGGTTTAAGTATTTTGAGATACATTCCAAGTTCTTACAACTGGTCCTGAAAAAGATTCATTGATTCATACCTTGTTTTCAGTATACTGAGTGCATGTGTTACGTTTTCTGTTATAGGTCTAAAGCAAGAAACGCAAAGTCCCCTAAAAGGTGGAGACAAGAACAAGAAACTACGGGAAACTGTGCAGGCTGAAGCAAAGGACCACACATGTCCTAGCTGTAACAGGACCTTTGTAAATCTCTCGGTTTGTATGGTTCTTTAACCTTGCACGATTGTGCTGCGGGTTTGATTATGAAAGTGCTTAAGTAAATATGAAATGGAAATTTCAGGGTTTCAGACGTCATCAAAGATTCTGTAAAGGAGTAGCAGTGGAACATGTTGTGATCTCCAAATTAGAATCAGCAGAGGTTCGGAGTCAGGATAATACTCGTGATGGGGATGATAGTGATGAAGTGACTGCCTTGGATCCCCTGGCTACCGATCCACCAGAGAACACTCGCTTGAGGGACAAGATGAAAGGTAATACCAGCAATTGCTGTTCAACAAGTTAATCTCTTTTAATGTTATAAAAAGAGAAAATATGCATGTACTTATGCAGGGTAATCTCAAAAACTGCCCAACCAATTTTGATAATTCTTTCACCATTGAAAAGCCTTATTCTGATGAACATGAGCTATAAAACACCTAATTTAAATCTGTAAATTACAAAACAGACTAAAAAGGATTAACAAAGCCTTTGTTAAGAATGTCATGGACTTGAAAATAGTTGCTCTACTCTACAGAGAATGCATGTGGAAACAAAAGTCGGTTAAGTGCTATTCTCTGCAGAGAGTGCTTATAAAAACAAAAGCCAGTTACATTTTATTCCAAGCAATATGGCCGTAACTCTTAAGCAAATGGAAGACAGCTTAAAAAGCAACAATTGACCGTGTTTATAATGGTATAAATCGTATGTTATATTTATTTCTTTAATTGCCATTTATCAAATACTGCATATATATATAATGAAGCAGTCTCAAAACCTCTGAATAACCCTTATTCTTATTCTATAGATGAATACGGAGGGTTGCCCCACTTAAGCTCAGACGACTTTGAATCACCCTCCCACTCTGTCAAATGGTCAAACTGCTTATGCTTATTATTGCATCAGCTCACTGAGAGTGCCAGCTGTCTGCTGGGCCAGTATGAGGCAAAGTTTACTCGTAATGGCTTCAACAATTGCTGACTTGTGGCAGGTGTGCATTGTTGGACTTTCCGATGCCGGTTACAGCCATTCAGTGATAGTGGAAAGGCGCAAACAAAAGGTCTTACCATAAGTAAGTATAACACAGCTGCATAAAAATGGATTCCCACCTGAGGCTCAATGTGCAAAAAAACTAGCAAGAAAAAGGTCACAACCAACACGACCTAAAGCAGTAGTAGCCAAGATGAGTGCAACAGTGACTCAAGAAAACCCACCAATCCAAAGAAGCATTTCCAGCTGCATTGGAATATCCAAAGGGACGGTCTATCAGATAATACACAGCAATTTGGGTCTAGAACGGCGACATAAAGCACGTGAACACGCCTTGAAAGAGTGGCACATCAGAGAACACTTTACCAACGCAAGAAAGCTCTATGAACACCAGCTGGCAGGTAAAAAGTGGCAATGGGTGGTTTCTTTAGATGAAGCATGGGTTTATCTAGGTGACACAAAAAAAACCCGAGCCATTTATTATCATCATGTGGGCCAAAAGGGGCACTCCAACTTTATTTGGGAGAACAAGGAAAAGTTTTCCAAGGAATTCATGGTGGTTGCAGGTTATTGCTCTCGGGGGAAACTCGCATTCACAGAGTTGCCAACAATGTAAAAATTAATGCAGCCTACTATCAAAGGAATGTTATGGACCCAATTTTTGATGAAGAAATTCATTGGTTGTATGGTGAGGATGCCCCAAATGTTTGTATACACATGGATAAAGCATCCAGTCGCACCTCTTGATCTTCCTAACATTACTACCACTGGAAAGCTATGGAAGTGGTTGTCAACATCATACCATTTAAAAAAATCCCTGTGAAGTCACCAGATGCCTCGCCAATGGATTTTTGCAGATTTGGTCTGCTGAAACAGCGCCTTGCTTCTCGGCGTCCCACCACAATTGAAGGATTCTGGAAAACCTGCCTGGAGGAGTGGGCTAACATCCCCCTTCCTGTTCTTAGATGCAGCCCTCTTCAATGGAAATTGTGCTGCAGAGCCATAGTTAAAGCCTGTGGAAATCACATTGAACACAATAGGTGATGGCAAAAGGGAATCTCGCTATGAAAAACCATAAGCAAAATCGTCCGAGCTTAAGTGGGGCAACCCTCCATACATTAAAGTTTCTGGATACCAAAACCTTCTAATAACCCACATGTAAGAAAGTTTTACTTTATTTCCTCTGTACTTATGTTGCAATCAGGTTCATTAGTAGGGCATGTTAAATAATTGTATACAGAGAGAAAATTGCTAACTTTGGAAATCAGTGAACCAATTTTTTTATGATTAACAACTAAGAAGATTATAAAATTCACTTGATGAAAGTGGAGTCAACCTAAATACTCTTACTAGCTTCATTCATCTATTTATGTTGCAGAACATGTATCGTTAGCATGAGCTCACATCATCAGCTGCCTATTGGCTGTCGGATCAACTCTCGAGTCGTATTGTTGAAAGCCTGGGTGTCCTCTGGTGGCCTATGGATGAAATTAAATAGAGGGTTATCTGCTTCTGGCAAACCAAAGTCATGATGCGGTTTTCAAACTTCTTTATGTAAATTTGCCAGAAGCAGACAACCCTTTATTTAGTTTCCATCTATAGGCCACCAAAGGACACCCCAGACTTTCAACAATACGGCTCAAGAGTTGATCCGACAGCCAACAGGCAGCTGTCCACTTCCATCAAGTGTATTTTATTAATTGCTTCACTGTGTGTGATTTCACCACTTTTTGGATAAGATTATTATGTTTCTTGATGGTTGTAGATTGCCTCTTTTCCAAAGAGATTAACTTGATGGCCTGGGGTTGCAGAATCTTTATATTCATCAGCTTCACCCCTATTTTGTTGTATATGTTAAACGTTTCTATGTGAAGACTATATAGCCTTTATGATTTAAATAACTGTGGGACCAAAGAGAAGGTACAAAGGTTTAAGATTTCACCTATGTGATTATCTAAAAAATTACTCAACCATTCCGACCAATGATTCTTCCACTGCAAAAGGGTACGGTGTACTACAAAAATCCTCTACATCATTATACAATAATTTCACAAAGAAAAGGGGGAAGTAAATGAAATTAATTCGTCATTCGAGTTTAATATGTGCAATATCGGGTAAGCCAGCTAGTCTTATATAAGTGCATTCCAGTTCTTGAAATCTACTATGGATTTTGTTGAAATTCATTGGTAGGGATTTCAGAGAACAAGAAATCGATCTAAATAGATCTCATCTCCAGATAAATTGTTATCCTAGACTTCGTTAAAGAAATATAATTGGAAACTATTGTCTATCAACAAAGTTAAAGCTAGTAGTGTTACCTTAGTTGTGAAAGGTGGCAAATAAATGAAATCATAAAAAAAGAAAGCAGTCATAGCATTACTTACAGCATGCAAAACAAGTATTAATTAATGTACATTGCGTCAGAAAATTATTTTTACAATAGTTTTATAAATTCATAATTAAAATGTAGTTTAACCTTGAGGTAGGCTATCCATGAAGTATTGTTTTATCCTATACTATTATATGATTTAACCTTGTGTATACAATTAAAGGTCAAGATTCAAGGGGGCCATATCAGTCATTGGTTAAGCTTTAATATAGTCTATAAAACTGTAATTTATTATGAGTAATGATCAGTTGTAAGTTATAAATACTGTTGTATTTGTGATATTTCATGTTGTAGTTAACGTTGGTTTGTGTAGATTGTATTTCACAGACTTATTCACAGAACATGTTTTTATTTTGTTGGTGCAAGACCTTGGCTTTTCTATGAATAGCAAATGCTCACTTTATTAACCATTTTATACAACCAATATAACAAACCAAGTCATGAATCTTCAAACTTACCAATAGCAACAGCTGTGTCCTGTAGGTTATACTGTTACTGTCAATGTAACTTCAGTTGTTAATTAACAATAAGCTGAATAATTGCACCAATACCATACAATACATAATTCATCAACTGAGGAAATCATAAACGTTCATCTCACAGAACCACATCTGTAATGACTGCTCTTGGAAAATCCATTAAAGACAAGAGTTTTAGAAAATGAGAATTTTATAATATATTAATAAAATTGATACAATTGTAGTTTATTAAAAAGGGGTTTGTGGTTCAAAAGTTTGTTTTGTATACTTGCTATGCATAAGGTAACGGAAATTTACAAGCATTCACAGTTTTGTTAAATAACTGGTAATGCTACCTCTCAGTCATGAGGAATCGAACTGTAGAAAGAATGGATGGACTTTAAGCTGCAATAGTTCAAGAATAAATCTATCATTAAAAGATGCATATTGTTTTTCTACTACCAGCAAGTAATTCTTACATTCTACTAAAAAATTTGATATTCATATTTAACCAGAATATACACGTGTGTGTATTTATCTTTTATGTGCAAAATGGATTTACATAGTATGTTTATTTATATACGTTGTGATCATATTTTTAAGCGATGGCTTTAATGTTAGTGTATTACATTTTTAAGCACTTTTTCTTTAGAAATGTTAAAGTCAATTGAATTTATGACTTAAATGAAACATTTCAGATGGTTTTGTACTAATTCACTTCTGTTCATGGGCCATTCACTCAAACGCAAAACGTTAATTTTCAGATTTTGTCTATTGTTTTCTAGAGTAGGACACTCGGTAAATGTTCCACTGTGTCAGAAACACAACTGGAGTTTTCAATTACTTCAACTTTCTTCAGGTGGGCTCTTGTTTTCATATGTCTTTAAATAATTGCAGTGATCATAGATGTGATACACTGATGTTGATTTTCAGTCTTGTCTTTTCACTCAGGAAGAGCGATTTTGTTGCTGCACCTTTCATTGTTGTTCTTAATTCATTCTGCCATATGTTGATGCTCTCCTCTTCCACTTCCTTGAGTATGGCACTTTTAGATAGTTTTTTTCAGCATATCACAGCATTTCTTCTTCGTGCCCATTCTTTTGCTAACTTATCTGCCATCTTATTCTCCAGTGTGGCACACAGCCATAAGTAAGCAGCATAACCAAAAACAGAAAAATCACACACTTAGTATTCGAGTTCAGCATGCCCCAAGGGTGCAACATGGTAAATCATTTAACTGGTAAATCATAAAGTTATTACGCAAAAAATTGAGATTTTGTTTAACATATGTTTTGTCAGTATTTTATTGTGCCATTAATTATTTTCAAGATATTTGTTGCTATTGGTTTGAATTTTCCATTGCTTTATCATAAATTTGTTTAAGTACTAAGTCACTGTTTTTTTTGTTCTTATGACGTCATACACAGAGTAGTAAGCCACTTTTTAAAGCTTTGACCATGCTTGAGTCCCCTGTATTCTCATGTACCAACAATAAAGTGAGTAATAAACTATATTTGTAAACATTTATCTTGATTGACATAAAGAAAATTTAAAAATAAGCTTTTATAAGAACAGTTTGTAGAAGAGAGATAAAACTAGATGATAGGGGTGTAGAAAGTCATGTAAATATACGTCAGCTCTTTTTGCTTAAGGGCTTATTTGGTGATATAGAATGATTTAATATGCTTTTTAAGGAAGTAAGGAAACATATGGATTTTGTGCTTCTAAGAAAGCATGTGTTTTCATACCCAGCAGATTTTTCAAGAGCAATAATTAAATATTAACTGATTGAAATGCAATATAGCTTGTATGTCTGTGTGCAGGTGTGGTGCTAAACAAAGTAAACGAGCTGATAGATGAGACATCTGCCACTGGACCTAACAAATGTCACTGCTGTGGTGAGGATTTAGAAACAGCACATGTCGTAAGTATTGATAGAAAACAATGACAGTATGACTTGGCAGCAGCAAGACACTATTACACTATTTGACTGTATCACTGTGTGTTTCAGGGTGGAGAGTTTGAGTGCATTGACTGCAAAAAGAACTTCAAGCTCAAATCAAGTCTGGAGCGTCACCGACGTGTGATTCACTTTGAGGGAGAAACATACTCTTGTCCAGAATGTGAGGCTCGGTGTCCAGATAAGGGAACGCTTGCACGTCACATGTACACTCATACAGGTCAGTATCAAAAACACAAATATGTATCTATACAGTAGAACTCTACTTAACCAAACTAATGGGAGCAGAGCTGTTTTGGAATATGCATTGTTTTTTCAGATAACTGATTTAGCAATTTTAAGTAGCAAAAGGAAGAAAATAATTGTATTAAAATCCATGTAATAATGTTTAATAAAAAATTACTACTCTATACAATATTAAAATATACATTTTGTTATTTACAAAGGCTGTTTCTTAAAAAGATAACCTAAAAGCAAAAGGTTTTGTGTTATTGATAGTGCCGTAATTCAGTGTTTCCCATTAAGATTTTAATATTAATTTGTAGTCTTTCTTACCTCAAATGATTTCAATCCTTTGTCTAATGACACACTGTTGCTAACGGCTTGAGTTTCTGTTCAATGCGTATTAAAACTTTTTTTTTTCACTGACATGTTAATTACAAATAAATCCCACTGACCAACACAGCAGTAAAATAACAGTGGGCTTTTGTATTGTAAGCATGTGCAAGCAATTAACATTTGTTATAATGGTACAGTATTTCTTAGAATGTGAGTTAGGCGGTGAGAATTAAGTGCATACAATACCTAGTACCTCTATTGGAATTTAGGGTTGGAGCAAAAGAACATTGCCAATTGTTGCAGCATTGCTGCCAGAGCGTCATCCTCCATGGTGTAGTGGTTACCATGCTAGCCTCTAGTTCCCGAAGTCGCGGGTACAAACCCAGCAGAGGGCGATGGATTTTTTTCAGGCATAAAAATTCTTAGCATGGCTTCTTTGGAAGGGAAGTAAAGCCGATGGTCCCGTGTCATAGATTTACGGCATGTAAAAGAACCTCAAGCCTGATAAAGAGGCCTTTGAGCAAAATTATCGGTCTTTCACGCTCAATATAGAATGGGACGCCAAGGACCATAGTAGTTAAAGAGCGTCCATAAATAAAACTCAATTTAATTTTAGTTTTTTGCTGCCAGAGCAAATTTGAGCATCTTATGTTTTTGTTCATTCCTTCTCTCTTTCTTTTTCCCTCTGCTGTTTCAGTTAAGTGGCGTTTTACTGTACTAATATTATAAAGAGAGAAAAATTGCTTGGCTGTGATAACTCTTTCACCACTGATAAGCTGTGCTGCTGCCAACAGACATAGGTATAAGACAGCTTATAATTTAATTCTAAATGATTAAAATACTACGAATTTACAAGGTATAGATATTGGAATACGAACGAGTGAATCATAAAATAATATACTTGCAAAGATGACTTGACTTTTCATTGAGAATGCTATGTAGTAGAAAATAGTTGTTGGTAACCCATGTGTAAAAAATAAAACAAAAGCCACATATTTCATTCCAAGTAATATATAGATGGTCATGATTTAGCAACTGAGAAACTAGAAGACAGAGTAAATTGAAACAGAATCTGATATGCGTATAACAATATAATATGTTTGTGATACTTATGTCAAAACCTTTTAATATCTCATATGTAAGAAAGATTTGTCGTATTTTCCGTGTATGTTGTAATCAAGTTTATCATTAGAGAGTGCCAAATAATTTTATAGAGAAAATTGCGTCCCGTATAAATCAGGAATTACTAAAGTGACATATGTAATTAAGAACTCAGAAAATTAATTTTCTGGATAGTTACAAACTGTATACCATTTTCAAAATGTTTAATTTGGTGGCTTGGGAGTGGGGAATCTTCATATTTATCAGCTTCACCCATATTTTGTTGTATACAGTGAAACCTCTATTTTACAGTTGTCTGCAGACCACTGAAGAACGTGAAGTTGAAAATGTAAAATCAAGGAAACCAGTGAAAAGTTTCACACATGCAGTTTTATTCAAAGTGACATACTACATTAATATTATTTGCAAAGAACTGAATTAATAATAAATGAAAACCGAATAAATGTGGAATAATAGCTAGTCAAGACTTACAAAACATTATTATCTCAACCAGTCTATTATGGAAACCTGTTTAATTTTCTCGTTGATTTAAGTCTGTAAAGTTCAGTTTTAAGCTTGTTACACATCACTAAATGTCCAATATCAGTATCAAAAGAATGCAGGTATCTTCTTATTGCATCCAAGCCAGCTAATGCTTCACACACTGATAATTCATTATCGCAATTGACCTAGTCAATGAAGTCTACTGCAGTGGAGTTTACCATTTTCTATGCCGATTCCCCCAATTCATCCGGTGCAGTTGGCACAGGTTCCTTTAGAGAAAGATCCCCTACAGGGAAACCAGCTTTCCTGAAACAGTTCTGGATACTGGATGAGTCACAGCACACCATGCTTCAGAAATGTTCATTTCTTGGAGAACACTTATTTTGATTATTGCTGCATCCATTGCAATTGCTTTGCACTGAACCTGCTTCTGGAAAAAACAATTGAAGTTGGCAATTATGCCCAATTCTAAAGGCTGCAGTTTACTGGTACAGTTTGCAGGAAAAAATACAAGTTACATTTCTTAATATTGATGCACATTCTAAAGGTGGGCTTCCTCTGTCTCAACAATCAACAAAACATGTTGATCTAACACGTTGAGCTCAACATGTTGGTGATAAACAAATGTCTCCACTGACCAACAAGTCTTGTGTAACTGCTGATTCAACATGTCTTGACTAAACTAAACTGTCTTCCACCGTCTGTGGAAAACATGTTGAGTGCGATATGTATTTGGTTCACTTTGTGCAGACTCATCTAACTTCGGCCAGACAAGATATAGACAGCTGGCCCATGCATATGGGTCCACTGCTTACTAGCAAGAAAAATGGTATGAACGAAAGTAAAGACAATACAATAATTAATGACATTCTTGCAAGACCCATACCTGGGATATACCCCTAAAAGACTATGGAAATAAAATCAAGAAAAAGTGAGCTTGCACGTATTTTTGATGACCTAGAAAAAAAAAAAGAGATTAAGCCTAATCTGAGTTCAGCTGATATGGCTGCTCTGAAATTCGTCTCCTGTTTTGCAATTGCTGATCAAATTATAGTCAGCAACAAATTGAAATATTCTTTTGACGTCCTTAGAAAATTCTTGAAGCTGAATTTACCCTCAACTTTTAGTCCAGACAAAATACTATTTACATTGTTTTTACTGCTTAAGGGCACACCCATAACTTTCTTCTCTTATTCTTGTGCCTCTTCCACCAAACACCCACTGTGGCTACAAAGGCTAAATCTTCATAATCAGAATTATTCATTATTGATATTAACAAATGCAACAAGATTACACTTTGCCTCGCTTGTTAATGCAGTAAAGATGGAATGCTGATGGGAATTTCAACTACTATGACTCAACATGTTTCGATTACATGTTTTTAAAGTTGTTTATGTATAGGGTTGAGTATTGTATGTTGACTTCTGAGGCATTTAGAATTTGCCGCACACTGGTCGAACAAAACAATTTTATGGTTTTGTGACCCCATCTTTCTGCCAAGCTCCAACAGATAATTTTCAAAAATGGCTCCTGTCATCCAAGAGTTGCAGTTAGCTTTGTAGGGATTTGGCAGCATCTTAACAATATTGAGACAGTGTGGCTTCTGGAATCTTCCAGTTACCAATGGTGATAATTTGTCGCTTCCACCAGCATTACAGCATAACAAAACTGTAAGCCTTTGCTTCACTTTCACTATACCATGGATGTCTTTCATTTCATAGCCCTCTATTTCATTAAGGAGAGTTCCAGCTTTTCATTCTTCCACGTATCGATGCTCACAGTTGCACTCTACCCTGATAGACTTTTGTACACTATGTTGTGGCACATCGTCCTCCATGGTCTAGGGGTACCATGCTAGCCTCTGGTTCCCAAGGTTTTGGGTTCAAACCCAATGGAGGGCGATGGATTTTTTTGGGTGCAAACATCCTTAGCATGGCTTCCTTCGGAAGGGAAGTAAAGCTGGCGGTCCTGTGTCATAGATTTACAGCACGTAAAAGAACCTCAAATCTGATAAAGGCCTCTGAGCAGAATTTCTCGTTTTTAATGTCCAATATAGTACGGCAGTTTTTTATCACGGTTAATAGTGCACTGAGTCTTTATCTGCAGGGTTTGCATGATACAGATAGACAAAAATTAAATTATTGTACAACTTTTAATTTCTTGTTGTATTTTATTGTATTTCAATAAATATATATTTTTCTTTTAACAAATAAAACATGCCATCTTCTTATGTAGTATTCCTTTTTAAACTACTCTTAATATACGTCTGAGAAAATACACTCTTCTATGAGTATGTCCAAAATATGTATTTGTTAATGCTTAAACCGCTTGTACACAATCAAACTTTTGTCAAATTCAATACTTTACAAGACTTTTCAAGAGTTCTCACAACTTCACAACTTTTCTTGTCAAATTGCTTCCAATACTTTTAAGGTGTTTCAAAGTCTTGAAAGCAAATAAGGACATGCTCTAAGCGGTCAAAGATTTCACAATGATTTGATGGCTTTGGCCAATGAAATGCGAATATTTACAGTGCGTTACGAAATCTGAAACATGGCTGAAAGCGAAAAGTAAACAAAAATGGCTACCTGGCCAAGGTATATTGTATGTGAACTGATTAGGTTATACATAAGCTGGTCATGTCTGTACATCAAGAGCTCTGTGGATTATCACAAGATGGAGCAGATGAAGGCAGTTATGAAGAAATAATTGCCAGGCAGATTTCCGAACTAAGTATACATTAATGCAATGTTATATAGTGTGGTTAACCCATCAGTTGGTGTTATTTTCATTGTATTCCACACTCGTAATGTGATTCATTGGATATAATACATGAAAGTGCTACGTAATATTAGAGAAGAACAATATTTCATTGCAAATTGTTATACTGTGACGTAAATACTAAATTGCTTCGCGCGTGATGAATTATCAATGTGTTCTTAAGGGTTTCAGTTTGGTGAAGAGACAACTTGCAAATACACATTTTTGACATTGTCAAGTGTTGCCAAGTCTTTTCCATTCTTGTCACATATTGAAAAACATTTCACATTTTTCTTGTAAACTCTTGAATTGAAAAAAAAGTTTGATCATGTACAAGGGGCTTAAGTCATAGAAAAAACAAGTTATATATTGTTAAACATTTTCTCCTTGTATATAACCGTTCCTATAGAGATATTAATAGATATGTTCATTTGTCTTTTATTTTCTCCTTCATATGTTAACAAATGAATTGATTTCTTCACACTGACAATAACTATTAAAGTAGGTTATGCAATTTTGAATTCTTAAGGTTATAGTATTTCTTTGGTTATGTTTCCTAAATATTTCTCCTGCTTATTTTATTTTTCTTATACACATACACTTTAACATACAAATATTTTCACTGGTAAGTAATGATCAGTTTTCATATAAGTTAAGTAACTTCCTTAATTATATATGTTTTTAAATAAAACAATTTCCAATCAACACATTAAAACAATATTTCAATTTTATAATTTAAAATACATAGTAAACATCTCTTTGAGGGCTTATATAAACGGCTACAATAGAATGGAATGCTAAGAATCATAGTAGTTAAAGAGTGTCCATAAATTTAAAAAAAAAAAAAAAAAAAAAAAAAAAAAAAAAAAAACAACAACAACAACAACAACAACAACCTATGTTGTGGCACTTTTTAAATTGATCTAACCATCCATTCAAAGCCTTGAAATTGTTGATTCTTCCAAGCTGAGCTACCAAGTACAATGCTTTCTCCTGGAGCACATTACCATCCATGTATGTGATGCTAGCACAGGCTTGTTTGAACCGTCATCCAAGAATTAATTCTAGTTCTTGCAGAGGAGATGCTTTAATGATTTGCATTTTGCAAAATCACCTCTGCAAATGTATGCCTCTTTAATTTCAACACAATTTTCAATAATTGTATAACGTAGATGCTGGTGTGCCAAGTTACGAAGCCAAGCCTATACATGTTCCAAAATTTGCATTAACCTGATTTAAAATTTCAATTTTCTCATTAACTTTCCACTTTTTTGCCATATTTCCTTCCATTCTTCAATATACCAATTGAAAATAAATTTTCAGTAATCACTGATTACGTGGATTCAAAAAGATTAGCAGCAATTCGATTTCAACCTTTATAGCTTCAAAGCAAACACAAAACAGATCAAAATGCAGATGTAGCAAAGCAGAACAGATGCCAGTTAAGGTAACTTCCAACAGCAGTGGTTGCATCTTGCTGCCATCTGTAGAATGTTTTGAAAGGCATCGGACAAATGAATGACAAATTATACCAGTTGTATGATTTGACCAGAGAATTCTCTACTCTCAGGGTTAACAGAGGATAGGGAACATTATGTAAACAAAATGTACCCTGGATCTATTGCTGTGTGCAAAGAAATCAAAATGTTATCTTCATACACAGGTGCCATATTGGACATATATATCACTGCAAGATAATTGTGTTAAACTATATTTCTACACTCATTGGGATTCAAAAACAGAATCAAATATAATTTTGATTGTTTAATATGGTTTCATCAATGCATTGAAGTGTAATACTTCTGTATATTCATTATTTTTATATGTACAGTATGCCAGATGACGGCTTGATGTGGTTTGTAACCTATAAAGCCATGCCCTCTCAAGTTCTCTAGTAGACAACTGCCTACTAAGAGCCTTTGTCATGATCTTACAAGAATTGACTATTATGACTTGAGAGCAGAAAAGATAATATAAACAAAAAACATTAAATTGAGAGAAATGTTGGCTATAAAAATCATTTTTGAGGCATAGAATCGTGGAAAATGTAAAACCAGAAAACTAAATTCGGGTAAAATTTAACATTGCATACATATGTATTATTGGGATAGACCATAAAACTTTGGTATAAAATCATGAAAAACATCAATTCAAGGACCATAAAACAAAGTTTCACTGTATTGATGTTAGGGGTTTTTGTATTCTGTGAAAACCGTGTAGCCTCTATGTTGTATATGGCTAAGGGCCAAAGAGAAGTAACAAAAGTTATAGTTTTCATTCTACTGTGATTACTAAATTAATCGACCATTGCAATAATTTTTTACCACCAAAAGTTACTTGTAGCCAATACAACATTTACAAAACTTGAAGGACTGTGGGGTAGAATTTGAGGAAATCAGAAATAAATCTGCCAATAATTCATATCCATTACAGTCATAAGGGTACTGGGGAGGATTCGCTGTATATGTTCTAGATATTGTTCAATAATTTAATAAAGAATATGAAGGGAAGTATAAATGAAATTAATTAAATAATTCAGGCTTTAAAGAGCCACTTGTACAATGTCAGGTATGCCAGCTATTCCTCATATATACATCATTCACGTTGTCTTTATTTACAGGTCTGAAGCCTTATTCATGCACAAGGTGCAACAAACAGTTTAGCAGGAAGTATCACCTGGAGCGCCATGTGCTGCAAACAGGTTGTGATGGTAATCCTCGTCCTACATACCCTTGCCAGGTAATTAGTAGTTTATGACCTACCAAAGCTGATTTATCAGTCTGCTTGTATTTAGTATTTCTAAAATGCTCCTTTACTCTGGCTTGCAAATGATGATTGGTTTTTCCAATGTAAATCTGGGCACAATCTGAACAGCTTAGTTGATAAATGCCAGATGTTTTATTTTTGAAATTTTATCCTTTTTAGAAAAATTTAGCAAATTTTTTACTTTCTCTACAACGTACATAGTAGGTAGAGAAGGTATTGCATTCCACCCAAAAATTTTATACTGAAATTTCACTGAAATACATGTTTTGGGACTCCCTGAATAAAACAAACATTTTTATAAAAAAGGTCTGCATTTGTGGGTGCATGTGACTTTGATTAAAATACCATATATTAAAGATGTTTACATGACAAATAAAATGTATATCTTAAATTTTCTGGGAATAGCTTGTCCTCTTCATTTGGAAGCAGTTTGTATAATCTTGTTTAACTGGTAAACATTAAGCGATACATGGAAAGGTACTACATAAAAAATGTAGATCCCATTAAAACACACAATTTATTTCTAATAACTTTTTTATGTGGCAGCAGCCACTTCCGAGATATCCGTTATTAATGGTTTGATTTGTTCAATACTTTGTCATTTCAACTTCCGTCAATTTTCAATTGTTTCTAGCAATTGCATGGAAACAATATGGAATTTTAAGGCCTGTGTATAGCATCCATTTCTTAAACATTTGATTATCATTATTCCCTTTGTATTTATAATGAAATGTGTAATGCAGCTATTTCTGCAAAGGTTTATTTGGATTCAAATGAAGTAGATAGAAAAATAAGCTTTAGTAAGAATAGTAACTCACTAATAAGCAATAGAGGATAGAGAAAATCATGCAAATGTAACATCAGATTTTTAAAACATGGTATAGATACTTAGTTGATGTTTTTGCTACTGTTCGTAATAAACACATAAACGATGATTTGAAACTTTTAAATTTACAAGATAAAGCTATAAAGATCACATTAAAAATTGAAAATGAGGGTTATATCTCTTTCCTAGATTTAAAGATTAAAAAACAACAATAAACTGAATTTTGCATTTATGGAAAATCAACTCATGCTGATAAAAAATTGAGTTTTATTTATGGATGCTCTTTAACTGCTGTGGTCCTTAGCATCCCTTTCATATTGGGTGTGAAAGACCAGAAATTTTGCTCAGAGGCGTCTTTATTGGGCTTGAGGTTTTTTACATGCTGTAAATCTATGGCACGGTATCACCAGCTTTACTTCCCTTCTGAAGGAAGTCATGCTAAGGATTTTTATGCCCAAAAATTCCATTGTCCTCTGCCGGTTTGAACCCATGACCTCGGGAACTAGAGGCTAGCATGGTACCACTAGATCACGGAGGACAATGTCATACTGATAATTACATAAAAAAAAATAAAGAGTTTAACCCTTTTTCACACAAATTTGCAGTTTTTAACAGTTTGATTTATAGGTTGATGAATATACTCCTCAATAAAGATGAATTTAATGCAGAATATAAACACATTATAAACACTGCTTTAATTAGTGGTTTCAATACTGATTTTATAAATAAGAAAGATTGAAAATTTTAAATATAAAAAAAGCTGGTTAAGGTTTCCTTAATAGGATGGCTGGTAACAGTGAATTTGGAATATTCATCATTACTAGAGCAATAAGAATCTCTTATTTTCAGAGCATGGTAAACAGGAGAGCTATAATAATTTTCATGAAGTATGGGTTCTACACTTCTTGTGTAGTACATTTTCATCTATTGCTTAATGTTTATAGTTACATAGGATTATACAAAATTCCTTCCAAATGAAGAGGACTTTAAAGGCTATTCCCAGAAAATTCAAAATCTAGATTTTATTTATCATGTAAATATCATTAATAGATAGTATTTCAATAAAAATTTTTAGAACCATTTTTTAGAAAATAAATTTTATAAATATTGCATGTAAAGGATAGTTTGGGGTGGGGGATTTTCTTGAAAATCTTTGTGTTGTATGTTTAGAATGTACTGAAGCTAAATACCAAGTTCTGTGTTTATCCAACTTTTCATTTTTGAGTTGTGCTGTTCACAAGGAAACACACATGCATGCATGCACACATACATGGTCTTTTTTCTAAAAATGCTTTCTTTGGACTCAGGGGGCCTCAAAACACGTATTTTCGGTGAATATCAGTTTTTAGGTGGAATGTCATTACCTCCTCTACCTACTATGTACGTGGTAGAGAAAGTAAAAATTAAAGGGAATACTCTAGTGAACCAAAAAACTTGTTTATAATTCAATAAAACAAAGTATATTACTCTATGCATCAGAAATGTGGACAGTGAATATTCAATAAAAAAGAAAATTATTAATAACAGAGATGGATTTTAGCAGAGGGCTTCTCAAGATGGGATAAAATTGGAAATACAAAAATTTGTAAATAACGAATGTAAAAAATAAATTATTGGAAATAGTAGAAGAGAGAACATTAAAATGTTATTGGTCATGTGAAAAAAATGGGAAACAATAGAATAGTAAGAATGGTGCTATAATGGGAAGGTGAAGAAAACAGAAGATGGGAAAGAGCAAGAGAACAATGGGTGGGTGGGGTCTGAAGAAGTATGGCATCTAGAAGAGTAAGAGATGAAAATGCAGAGGCTAGGATTTATGGAGAAATAAAATTATGCATGGTAGATAATTACTAAATAAATAAAAAAATGCTCTCATGATTTTTATTTCAAAGTAGCTATGAAAAGATCAAAAAGAAAAGCTTGCTTTTGAATTCATGTTTTAAAAAGATAAGTGAAGAATTCTCACAAAATACTTATTGTAATATTATAATACCAAACTAGATATTTAAGATTAATTCCAGAGATGCGACACAAAGGTTTTCAAGAAAATCCTCCAACCCCAAACTACCCTTTACATTGAAAAATGCTTTTCATTTTCTTAAATGTGGCTAATGATTTTTGTTTAAGTGCTGTATATTTAAGATTTTTATGCGACAAATAAAATGTATATCTTGAATTTTCTGAGAATAGTCTGTGAAGCCCTCCTCTTTCTGAAGGAATTCTGTATAACTGGGGGATTTTCTTGAAAATCTTTGTGTTGTATGTTTAGAATGTACTGAAGCTAAATACCAAGTTTGGTGTTTATCCAACTTTTCGTTTTTGAGTTGTGCTGTTCACAAGGAAACACACATGCATGCATGCACACATACATGGTCTTTTTTCTAAAAATGCTTTCTTTGGACTCAGGGGGCCTCAAAACACGTATTTTCGGTGAATATAGATAGACAAAACATACTATGCAAAATATGTAGGTCTTGTTGAAACACAGTTTATTTCAAACAACTTTTTTTTATGGCTTCAGCCTTTTCTGAGGTATCCATTACTATTGGTTAACATTTTTCAATACTTCTGTCATTTCTTAAAGTGCTGTCACTATTCAGTTGTTTCTGGTAAGAAGTGGTGTAGTTTGAGGGACATTGGAGGATTCAGAGACCCTTGACCTTTAGACGTCCTTTGTGCTGTTCCTTATATCCATTATGGGAACTCGCAAATACTCATGCCTATGGCAGGATTCAAACCTACGACCCTTTGCACCACAGAGTGCCAAAGTCAAATGCTTCAGCGATCATGGCTATGTGGGGCCTCCTGTATCTGGCAATATCATGGAAAGAGTGTGGAATTTTAAGGCCAGATATAGCATCCCGCTCTTAAACATCTATTGAATCATGTTTCTTCTATCCCCATATATACAACAAAATGTGTAACAAATCTATTTTTGCAGAGGTTTATTTCAATTAACATGAAATAGATAGAAAAATAAACTTTTGTAAAAATAGTTTGTAGAGGCCACATAAAAACAAACAATTGGGTAGACGTGAATGTAATACATAAGGTTTTTTTTTGTAAGTATAACCTGTTTCTGTTTGTACTAAGGTTTGTGGCCGCATGTTTAGTCGGAAGGATAATTTACGTGAACATCTGCGAGCACATGCAGGTCAGGTGAAAAGGAAGAAGAAATACAATTGTGAGCATTGCAATAAGGAGTTCCACGGTACCACACTGCTGCAGATTCACTTAAGGACACATACAGGTAACAGACAACATGTGAAATTTCTTTAGTACATTCCACCCAAAAATATATCAAGATTTAACTGGAAATACATGCTTGGAGGTCCTCTCAAACCCCCCCTCCCCAAAGCATTTTGAGAGAGAGTGTAAGAGAGAGAGAGAATTCAAGAATGAAAACTTGGTATTTCAGTTCATTATCTTGCAAGGATGTGACATAATGATTTCAAGAAAATCCTCCCACTCCAAACTACACTTTACATGGGAAATTTTTGTTGTTTTTTGTTTGCTCAAAAACGGTTCTAATGATATTGATTAAAATATATGTATAAGATATTTGCATGACAAGTGATATGCACATCTTGAATTTTTGCGGGAGTTTTGAATGAGTTTTGCACAATTAGTAAACCATGAGAAACAGACAAAAACTAAAAAGTGAAGCAGATAATTAAGTTATGGAAAATGAATCTACATTAATCACTCATATTGCTCCACTTAGCAAATAAACTTGTCCTGCCAGTAGGTTGGTAAGTGGAGCAATAAGAGTGCTTAACGTTCATGCACTATGCATGATCTAGATTAAAACTTACCAAACAAAAAATCATTAAAATCTATAGTCTGTATTTTTATTACTGGTTTTGTGATATTAACCATTTCCGAGATATTTGTTGCTATTGGTTTGAATTTTTCAAGACATTTTTTAAATGCTTGGTCACCATTATTTTGTTTCTTGTGATGTCATACAAAGCATATGAAATTCAAAGCCAACATATAGCAACCTGCTTTTAAAGCTTTTCAGTCCCTTATGTATACAAGAAATGTGTAATGAAACCATTTCTGCAAGTGTTTGTCTCGATTAACATGAAATAGATATAAACTTTTATAAAGATGTTTATAGAGCAGAAATAAAAAAATAATCTGATGTGTTACATTCACATGCCTTTCTCTATTCTCTGTGGCTTATTAATAGGAATACAAATTATTCTAATGAAGGCTTATTTTCCTATCTACTTCAATGTTAAGCAAGATAAGCATTTCCGGAAATACTATATTACACATTTTGTTATGGATACAAGGGGAATAGTGATAGTGAAATGTTTAAGATCTGGATGCTATATGCTGGCCTTAAAATTCCATACCCTTTCCATAACATCGCAAGAAACAACTGAATCAACAGGACTTCAAAAGAATGACAAAGTATTGAACAATTTGAACCATTAATAATGGATGTCTCGGAAACGGCTGATGCCACAAAAAGAGTTATTGGAAATAAATTTGTTTCTCAAAGATCTACGTTTCTTGTGTAGTATGTTTTTGTGTATTTGCTTAACATTTACCACTTATGCAAAATTGTATAAAATGTCTTCTAAATGAAGAGGACTTCACAGGCTATTCTCAGAGAATTCAAGATATACATTTTATTTATCATGTAAATATCTTTAATATACAATATTTTAATCAAACTTGTTAGAGCCATTTTTTAGAAAATCAAAAATTTCGAAAAATCTTCCATGTAAAGGTTAGTTGGGGTGGGGGGATTTTCTTAAAAGTCTTCATGTCACATCTTTGGAAGATATTGAACTTAAATACCAAGTTTGGTATTTTTCTAAATGTGCTTTGTTTCAATTCAGGGGGCCTCAAAAACATGCATTTTTGATGAAATCTCGGTATCAAATCTCTTGAACTCCATAACCACTTTCCATCTGTGGCTATAAATGATGCAGAGTCCTGAAAAATGCCAATCAATGATTGGTGATGCTGCTCTGCTGTTAGCTCCTTTTTGAAATCATATACGTTATGCGCAAACATCGCATCATGACACATCTATTGAATTTGGCAACAATAAGTGCATTTGCACTCCTATTCCTGTAAAACCAGTTACCATATTGTTGCATAATAAAGTGAGCTTACAGCTATCAAATGAAAGCAATTACATTGCTGCCATTTTTACTTTCTCTACTACGTATAGTAAGTAGGGGAAGTATTGTATTCCACCCAAAAATTCGATACCGAGATTACACCGGAAATACATGTTTTGAGACTCCCTGAATCCAAAAAAGGCATTTTTGGAAACATGTCCGTGTGTGTGTCTGGGAACAGCATAACTCAGAAACGAACAGTCGGATAAACACCAAACTTGCTATTTAGATTCAGTATCTTCCAGAGATGCGACACGAAGGTTTTCAAGAAAATCCCCCCACCCCAGATTACCCTTTACATGGAACATTTTTCGAAAATTTTAATTTTCTCAAAAATGGCTCTAACAATTTTGATTAAAATATCATATGTTTAAGATATTTTCATGACAAATGAAATGTATATCTCGAATTTTCTGGGAATGTCTCCAAAAGTATTCTTCATTGTGAACGACTTTTGCATAACTGGTAAACCATAAGAGATAGACAAAATTTTACTAGACAAAAAATGTAGATCGCGTTAAAATACACAATTTATGTCATATACATTTTTTTGTGGCGTGAACCATTTTCGAGATATTGCTTGTTATTCCCTTAAATATTGCAGTACTTTTTCTCAAATGGAAATTCGTTATTCATTTTTTTTTTTTTTCCTGGTAATGCAAAGAGAATGGAATACTCCACATAGCAACCGCTCTTAAAATATTTGACTATCACTTAAAACCTACTAATTCCCCTTGCATCTACAAGAAAATTAGCAATAAGATTAACATCTCGATTAACATGAAGCATATGGAATAAGCGTTTGTAAAAATAGTTTGTACAAGAGTAGAGAAAGTCATGTGAGTGTATAACACATCAGATTTTTAACGTTTACTCACTACTAGAAATTTTCAGACCTACCTTCATACTACACCCAGGTTTTGGAAATGTCATTTAGTGTTCACCGTGTATGAAAGAATGATATTGATCCAACTTCATGAATATCACATATTCTGTAATTTTACAGGAGAGAAGCCATACCAATGTGATTATTGCAATAAACGCTTTCCATCTAGTGGTGCAATGAAGAAACACCGTCGTATGCATACTGGTGAACGCCCATATGAATGCAAGGAGGTACAGTGGTACTATGTTGATGTCATTATATATAAGTAGGCATTTAATTGTAATTATGCTGTAATGTTTAACACAATCTCTTCAGTCTGTCCACTAGCTCATGGCCTGTGGCAGGAATGCAATTAGTAAACAATTCCAATTATGCCATGATATCTGTCGCTGGACTCACTCTTTTAGTTACTTTTATGGCAATATTGCGAATTTTGGAGTATGCATTCTTCCTTAGAAGCTAAACTTAAGGGTTATTCAGTTTGATGCACTATATTTAGCTTATGAAAAATATGCACTCATCGCAGATGGTATGGTCAGGTTTTCAAGTTACTCATTTTTGCTGGAGGGGGAAGAGGAAAATGAATTGCTGCTGTCATCTTCCAAACAATATTGTCAATGATGCTTTCCACCATACCACAATCTAGTAACATAGTCACAAAGCTTGAGGTGCTTCTTTACAGCACTGTTAATGGCCAGCTACTAGTGGAATGGTTTTAACAAGTGTGTTAATTTGCTGTTTGAGAGAAAAAGAATGTTGTTAGATGTTAACATTAATAATATGGAACAAGGAGGAGACGTTTGCAGTGCTATAGGTTGTATTAGCAGTAAGAAGAGACCAAATTTATCCTCCTTATCCTGATTTACGAAAGATCCAGTAAGATGAGTTCATTACACATTCTACCTACATTAAAATAAAAATATAAGTGTTAATAATTGAGTTATGGTTGACACAATTTATGACTGAAGACAACCATTCATGGTTACAGTAAATGTTATGCTTACATGCCTGAAAATAATAATTATTGCTATTATTTCTTTGTCTTCGTGTTTATGGTGGAGTTTATTATACTTAATTAAAATATTAAATTAAAAATGCTCTATAACATCACAAAATATATACAAGAAAAACAAAGTTTCATTGTTTATAATCACTTCTAATAACTGTTGCACTGTAATAACACAGGTATTCTGTAAAATCAGAGCGTTACTTTTGGAACTACAGTGGACCCCATTTTAATGATTCCCTTTATAATGTTAACCTGCATATAGTGACAGAATTTTGAAGTCTGGACTTTTATTTAATTTGGTTAATGCAGTTTTTAATTTAATGAAATAGATTGTGCATACAACGTTAAAATATACAGAATATCCAAAATGTAGTATTCAAAAATATAAATTTTTCAACAGTTGCTTTTCATCACGATCTGTTGTAATATGCCACTTTTGCAACATTGTTTCTATCTGCTAGCCAGGGTACATTCATCTTGTATTCATTCCTCGCAATCTGATTGGCCATAGCACTGGTTTCTAGCTGTTTCAAAGCTTTACAAATGTAGTATTAGTCACCTTGGTTTATTATGACTTGTTTGTTTCATCAGCATCATTGAAGCTTATGAGTGGGATCACCACGTGTTCATATAGCATACAAAAAAGTGATTTGTATTGCATGTGTACATGAAGAATGTGTTTTTGTACTAAATAATATGGCAGCAGCAAAGAGAAAAATGTTATCTGTTACTGAAAAAGTTGATATCATTTGGGAAATTGAAAAGCATCCAAAACTAAAAACGATGGAAATGGCTAGAAGGCTTGGTATGGCCACTTCAAGTCTTAGCAGGTTTCTGAAAAACAATGCCGCAATTTTGAGTGCAGAAAGAAAATTTGATTTGAAGTCCATAAAATGTAAGATTAGACGTTCCCCATATGAGGAGAAGTGGTTTAATAGTGTACGATCTTCGAACTTACCTGTTGATGGTAGCTTCATAAAGGAAAAGACATCAATAATTTCTTTAAGGTTAGGTTTGGTGGACTTTAAAACATCAACTGGATGTTTGAACAGATTTAAAATACAAAATGGACTTAGCAGTAGGCATTTAACATATTTTACATAATAAATGCATAGATCTCACTAAGACAATGTGAAAGCTACTTTTACTCTAATTGATATAGTATTCAATGTAGTTTACCTGTATATTTCATTAAAACGGTGAAAAAAAATTCTGAAATTTTAATTTAATATTGCTATATTTGTCCGCTGCACTGTAATATTGTCTTTACATACGTAATTGTAAAATTTATATTATTGTCGTCTTAGAAAAAAAATACTAACCCCTATATAGGGTAAACTCCTATATAATGTTAAATTTTCTGAATCCCCAGTAAAAAATGTTATAAAGAGGTTTTATTGTAGATCTAAGGTTATTTTTTGGGGATGAAAGTATCCCAAAATAACTTATGTTATTTTTTTCCCTGCCTGTACTTTACGTAGAACTGTTGCTTTGGACCTCTTTGTTTTGCAACCTGATATCATAGCAGAGTTCAGGAGCTCCTAGTAGGGAGTTTGTGATATGGAGCATTATCCAAGACTATAGCAGAAGAAGGCAGCAAATTATGAGCCAGTTTTTCTCAAATCCAGTTTTCAAAGCTCACATGATTGATTTGTCCATGATACTCACCTTGTGGCCTTGTAAATGAGAAAAGAATTTTCCAGAAACCTCTTTACACTACCCATATGGACTGTGCATTAGTGTTGATATGAATACCAAATTCCTCCATTCTTTTCTAGCACTTGCTTACATTGTTGCATTAATTCTCATAAGAAGTTAAAAAATTATGACTAATTATAGGGTAAAGAACATTAGTGCTAAGTGAGTAATATTAAGCAACTGCAGCATAACAATGATAACAGAGATGTTTATAAATTCATGGATAAGATTAACGTGGAGTACCTCACCTCTCCCCTTCATTCTCCATAGACCTTAAGCTGGTGGACAGATAGTAGGTTATGGTTGAAATATCTGTAGAGACGATTGTATGCTGGGACCTTAATACATTTTCTCATTCCTCACTATAATTACTGATCTCAAAACAATTAAAATGTTATCATGTACAAGATTTTAAATAAGTTATGTATAGCTTCAAGGATCACCAGCCAAATTATTATGAGACAGTTTAGTGTAAAACAATATTTTTTCTGGTTATTTATTCTAACGCTGTTTACCTTTCCCTAATAGCTGCTTACATTCTGGATCATGTAACAATGCCTTGGTATGTGATTTTCTGTCCTTCTAACTCTCTCTTGACATTTACTCTTCCTATTGGCTTAAGGAACAAACTGTAGAATCTTCAAAGGTCATCCAATAAGTAAATTTCCTTATTTCTTTATCTCTGAAAAACAAGCAGCAGGAATGACTTCTGGGGGATGAGAAATTTCATGATAGTATGTTGACAGTCCTGAATTAGTTTCATTGAGTGACTTGCATTAATTTGGTGGCAGTGAATATCTGTGGTGAGCTGACTTTTGTGGAGAAGGATGTATGAACATTGAGATGGTTTGACATTGATGTGCATGGTTCATGGAAGGACATAAAAATGTCCATGAAAGCAATGCAGCAGAAGACAGGTGGCAGTGATGAAATTGTTATTAGAAATTGTGACACTGTTGAGCATCTTTGTGCCACAGCTGATGAAATTCTTTTGCGATAGGGAAGACAAGAGAAGACGGAAGGGGAGTCCTGTGTTCAGCACTTAGTGAGGGACTGGAAAAGAGGAGAGGAGTCTTGTGTTTGACACATAGTGGCCTGAAGAAAGAAGCAGGTGCTTTGTGCATTGCTAATTGCAAGGAAAAAGAAATGAAGTGACAGAGGAAACTGTACAAAGTCACAATATAATCTATGGTAATATTATAATCCCTCTTGGGATTGAAATTGCACATTCATCCATTGTAAAACTCCTCTCCGAGCAGCTGGAATATTGCAAGATGGTGGCACATTTACATACCAATGCTAAAAAGCAATAGCATGTGAACTTTGCCCATATTTTTTTCAATATGCCGCAAAGAAGGGAAGTCCTCTGATGTGATGAAAGCTGAGTGCATCATTTAACTCTAGAGATTAAATGGCTAAGAATGGTTTGGAAGAAGAAAGCACTCCCAAAAACCACAAGGTCACACAGTCGACAGAAGAAGCTATGACAGTGTTTTGGGATTGTCAGGGTTTTTTGCTGGTGGACTACTTCCCTCAGAACCACAGTGAACGCCGACAGATACTATGACATCATTATACAATTTAAAACTATGATCAAAAAGTGTCACAGACTTTTGCCCTGCAAAGTTTTACTACTGGATGACAATGCTTGCCCACACACATCTGAAAGAATGCCGGACCTCCTTGCAAAATTCAAGGAACATTTTCTGTCATTCACCCTCCAATCTTGCTCCTACACTATGGTTATGCTATAGAAATAAGCTCTGTGTTTAAAACAGTAGTTTGTTTTGATATATTCAAATTATCACAAGAAAGTGCAAGGACATGCACGAAATTACAAGGATCGGCTGATAAGTTCCGGGCCTCACACAGATGGTGCCACTAGGCCAGTTAGACAGTAGCATCGTATAGTTTTACTCTAGACTAGCTTGTATTCATAGTTACAGGTCAATAGCTTGCTTAGTTTTTGAATGACAGCATTTTAAACGAGACAACTTTAGCGTTTTCACAAAAACGGAGGATTTGGAAAAATGGGCTTCCATTTGAAAGGCTTAATGCCTAATGAAATCAAGGAGAAAATGGACAGTACATTGAAAAACTCTGTCCCTTCATATTCATGATTAAAAGGTGGGTTGCAGAGTTTAAAATGTGATGTACGAGCGCTAGTGATGAGCCTTGTTCTGGACGTCCTGTGGAAGTCACAACTCCAGAGATGATTGAAAAAATTCATTGTTTAGTACTGGAAGACCGCAGATTAAAGTGGTTTGAGATAGCAGAGGCTGTAAACGTATCAAAAGAACGTGCAGGTAATATTTTAAGTAATGTTTTGGGCTTTCACAAGGTCTATGCCGCGTGGGTGCCACGTTTGTTGACATCTGATAAAAAGTTGCATAGAAAAACTGTTTCTGTTAAGAATGTGGAGCTCTACCATAAAAATCCCAATGAATTTTTGAGTTGGCTTATTACCATGGATGAAACTTGGATACATCACTACACTCCAGAAAGTAAATCACAGTCAAAACAGTGGATTGCATCAGGTGAACCAACTCCAAAAAAGGCAAAGTCAATTTTGTCAGCTAACAAGGTTATGGCGAGTGTTTTCTGGGATGCACAGGTAATTATTTTTATTGATTACTTAGAAAAGGGTAAAAGTATTGCTGGTGACTACTACGCAAGCTTACTGCAACATTTGAGTGATGAGGTGAAAAGACAAAGATCTCATTTGGCAAAAAAAAAAAAAAAAAAAAAAAAAATCTTGTTTCATCACGACAATGGTCTGGCCCATTGTTCAGTCATTGCAATGGGGAAAATTTGTGTATTAAAGTTCGAATTGCTTGAACATCCACCCTATTCGCCAGATCTAGCACCCAGTGACTACCACCTGTTCCCTAATCTCAAAAAATGTCTTGGAGGACGAAGATTTCACAGCAACGAGGAGACCATTGATGCGGTAAACAGCTATTTTGAGGACCTTGATAAATCGCACTACAGAGATGGTTTAATTAAATTAGAACACCGGTATGACAAATGTATTAATCTCTCTGGAGATTATGTTGAGAAATAAAAAAAAGAAATTTAAATGTTGTTTTCATTGAGAGGCCCAGGACTTATCAGCCCTCGTATGTGGAGGCCTTGACTCATTTGTATACTAATACCACAGTGTTGTGAAATGTGTGGAAGCTAGTTCTCGCCTTTAAACTTTGTCTAGCAGAAGGCACATGCACTTTGATTAGATTACCACAAGTTGTTTAATGTTCAGTGCTTGATCACAGATCAACATCTCAGTTGAGCGTAAAGCTAAAGTGCATTAACATTTGACTGTTATTCACAAAGTGTGAGAGCCTGTATATTGTATGCCATATAATGGCACAATCTGCGAGTACCTTTGAGCTCAAACATCATAAAGACAAATCCTTGTGTACTGGCAAGAAAAAAAGTTGTGTTATACATTTTTAATGTCCTTTCAGAAAGAAATCCTGCTCTATTAATACAACAAGTTGAGGCGTTTTTTCTAAATTTAAAATTTATGGGCGTAAGTGTTAGTAGTGTAGGATAATCCAGAAAGGAAATTAAAACAAGTGGAAAGTTCTTCTTCCGATAGTGAACCTGACAATACAGAATCAGACTGAAATGGAAGGAATTGAGCCACTAGAAAGCAATCCATAACTAAGTTAAACATTTAGTAATACTTTTACATTTGCATGCTTATGACGTCATGTGTATGAGTGCATGTTGTTACAATTCAGTTGTGGCTGTGTCATCTGTTGCTCCCATAATCTCTGCGTGTTTGAAGATATGCTTTTTATATGTGAACAGCTTTAGCCAATCAGGGTAAAGCAGACGTGGAGTCAGCTCAGAAGAAACAGGATTTAGTGATTTCTATCCTTTCCCGGAACTCAAGAAGCAATTTGGAGGTCAACATTTTGAAAATTATTAAGTAAAAATTGCAGCAATAGGACACAGCAGGGTACAGACAGGATATTGAAAAACTGGTATCATGATACCTAAAATGCTTGGAAAGAGATGGCAGTTATGTAGAAAAATAACTTAAGAGTTACAGAATATTACTGAATTTGTTCTAAAACAGAAATGTTAATTTAATACTTTCCCCACAACAGGGAAAGTTACTGATTGGATGACCTTGAATGTAAGGTTAAAGATGCAGTAAATACTGAAGTAACTGTTATGTAGTTTAGACTTGCATGAGTATGCATGCAATGCTGTATTGGTTATGTAAGGATCTCCTTTATGAATGCAGTTGATTTCTTTGGGGACAGTGTCTAGCTAAGTTTGCTGCCAAGGAGACATTGAACCGTCACGTCAGGACGCACACGGGCGTGAAGCCACACAGTTGCCAGTACTGCGGAAAGAGTTTCATACAGGCTTCTCAACTTCGTGCTCACATATTCCATCATACAGGTAACGTACACTTATTGGATGATTGATTCTCTCCGAAACTCAAATGGTTAGCCTTGTGTTGCTGACATCGAAAGAGAAATACTACTTTCACTACCATTTACCTATAGTAGATAGAGGAAGTATTGTGTTCCACCCAAAAATTCGATATCAAGGTTTCATTAGAAATGCATGTTTTGAGGTTCTCTGAATCCCCCCCCAAAAAGGTTAGAAAGTTATCTGTAGATCTGTATACAGCATAACTCAAAAATAAAAATCAGAGAAATACCAAACTTGGAATTTTAAGCTCAATATCTCCTAAGTTTGGTGCACAAGATTTTTAAGAATACAGTCCCATCCCAAACTACCCTTTACAATGAATTAGTATTACTTTCTCTACTACGTACAGTAAGTATGGAAAGTTTCACCCAAAAATAAATGTTGAGATTTCACCGGAAATATATGTTTTGAGGCCTCTTGAATCAAAAAAAAGCATTTTTAGAAAAAAGGTCCGTGTGCATGCGTGCGTGAATAGCATAACTCAAAATCAAAAAGTTGAATAAGTACCAAACTTGGTATTTAAGTTCAGTATCTTCCAAGGATGCAACACAAAGATTTTCAAGAAAATCACCACAACCCAACTACCCTTTACATGGAACATTTTTTGAAAATTTGATTTTGTAAAACTGGCTCTAATGGTTTTGATTAAAATTTTAAAGATATTTACATGACAAATAAGATGTATATCTAAATTTTCTGGGAATAGCCTTTGAGGTCCTCTTCATTCAGAAGGAATTTTGTATAATGTTCTATAGCTGGTAAATGTTAAGTGATAGACGAAAAGGTACTACACAAAAAATGAAGATCTCTTAAGACACACAGTTTATTTCAAATAAGTTTTTTTGTGGCATAAGCCATTTCTGAGATATCCATTATTAATGGTTCGAATTATTCATTCTTTCAACATTCAGTTGTTTCTCATTGCATAGAAATAGTGTAGAATTTTAAGGCTAGCATACAGTGTCCAGTTCTTAAACATTCAACTTGCTGTTCTCTTTGTATCTATAATAAATTAATGTGTAATATAGCTATTTCTGCAAAGATTTATCTGGATTAAAACATAGCAGACATAAAAATAAGCTTTAGTAAGAATAGTTTGTATATTCAATTATAAACGACAGAGGATAGAGAAAGTCATGTGAATGTATCAGTTATAAAGAATTTTTTTTCTTGAAAATGGCTCTAACAATTTTGATCAATATAACACATCTTTAAAATATTTGCATTCCTAATAAAGCACATATCTTGAATTTTTTTGGCAAATATCCTGTAAAGTCCTCTTCATTCTGAATGAAATTTATACAACTATTAAGCCCTCAGAAGTAGACATATACTTAACACACAAAAAGTGTAGAGCCTATTAAAACAGACAATTTATGTCAAATTTTTTGTGGAATTAAACCATTTCTGAGATGTTTGTTGTTATTGGTTTAAATTTTCCTGTAATTTATCATCCAATACATTTATTTTGATTAACATGAAGTTTGTAGAAAGATAAGCTTTTGTGACAATAGTATGTAGAACAGGCATAAAAATGAAGAATGGATAGAGAAAGTCATGTTAATGTAACTCACCAGATTTCTTTTCATGTTAAAATGATGTGATTTATTATTGCAGGCGAAAATGGATACACTTGCCAGCATTGTGGGAAAGCATTCAACCGCAGATCACGACTCATAATGCATGTGAAATATATCCATGAGGGGGCCAAGCCTTATGAGTGTGACCAATGTCCAAAAACCTTTGTGCGTAAGGAAGATCTGGCTAGACACAGCATACTTCACACTGGCATCAAAGGTAAATGTAAAGCTTTTAACGTTAATTAGTATTTACAGTATACTCTCAATTATCTGACATGGTTTATTTGGTTTGTGAATTATCCATTCATGGTTTACAATAAAAAAAAATATTTTGTACCTATTAATATAAAGTGACATCACCAAATAGATGGGAAGATACAGTAAGAAAAGATGTCACAACTGCTGGGATTTAGTATTTGGAGAAGAAAGTCTATGGATAGGGATGAATGGAAGCAAAGACTAAGGGAGGCTGAAGCCCACAGTGGACTGTAACATAATACCTAGAAGAAGAAAAATACAAAGTGACAAAAATCATTTACAAAATTATACTGGAATTGAAATCATAGTAGGTCATGAACTAAGCTTTGCTGTTTCAATGTTGAGTAATCGGGAAAAAGGAGGAGGAAATCTGGGCCACAGGTATCAGCTATACCTGCTTAAATACATCATACAGATGGTCAGTCTGTTTTTGTGTACACTAAGTCTTCAAAGTGTAGTCTTCAGTTGAAATAGCATGCTGCATTGTTTGTTAGTAATCATGTTGGGAACTAAAGTTGTGTTAATTGTGAAACAAACATTTAGGGCTGATTTCACCAATAGATGCTAAATGTTAACACAGTGTTAAACTGATTTAACACTGAAGTTAACACAAATTCTGTTTCATCAAACAATGTTAACTTTAACAATGTTTAAAGTCAGTGTTAAGTTAACATTCCCATATCCCTGTGTTAAGGTGTTTAACAAATGTTAGAAAATGGAAAATGGTTGCCGCAAACCAAGGTGTTGATGCGAGGTTTATTAAAATTGACATTTCTGAATATTATTCCTAATAGGAGAGTAGTCATACATCATAATAAATTTGAAACCCTGCAAAAGGAGGAATTTTTAAAGCAATATCAACTGTCCAAGGGGCCATGAGCATGGTTTTATAGGAAATACGAGAGGTTAGAATACTACCAACAGAAGCATGCCTCTTTCTCCTACACTAAGTGTTAATTAGGTACTTAGATTTTATGCTACTAAGATTTTTCATTTACTTGTGATAATGTTGATATTTCCAAAGATACTGTTTATGGTAATGAAAAGAAGCTAGAAACAGTGATGTGTATTGAATTTATTTAAAGGTGAGTCGGAATTGTAACACTAACATCACTTAAGTTTACTAAACTTAAGTTTACTAAACTTAAGTGATGTTAGTGTTACAATTCCGACTCACCTTTAAATAAACACTGTTTATGGGTTTATCCGGAAGCTTTCCAAAGCAATTGCTTCAAGAAGCAAACAATATTTTTTGAGGGTCTGCTTGATTAATCAGCGATAACACATTTTCATCCACTTTAGTTTCAATGCAGTGTCCACCACCAGTTTTAAACCATCTTAAATGCTCTTTGCAGCTAATGTCCTGGTGCTGCATTTGTGTTAGCATAAAATTGCTGTAGTTGCTTACTGAACTTAAGAGAAACGCGTTCATTCCAATTAAATTACTTGTGGATTTTGTCTGAGGCTGCAATCTTATCCTTTAATGTAAGACTGCCAGCTTTTTCGTACTTGACAATATGTCTATATTTATTAACCAGATGTTAATTAATGCATTTCAAATGGTGAAACATTTATTTCAGTTGACATTGTGATTCTAACCTCAAACAATCAGGAACATCACATGGCCATTGCCATGAATGTGAATAGTTGTCGGCTCCTGACACAGAGAGCGCGGCAATGCGTAGACAAAAGTGCATCAGAGTATGTTCAGAAGCAGTGTAGCTTGGCCACTGCCTTCTCGAAAGCTAGTGTTCGCAGTTGTCTTTGACGTTAACAAAATGTTAGCTAATAATTTGCTGTAAAAGCTTGATGAAATTCAAAAGTTTTAACCTTATGTTAAACTCGTTAACAAACAAGATGTTAGAGTCATCAGTAGTTGTAAGCTTTCACGGCCAGAGTCCAAATGATAACTAGAAGAATTTTCCGGGCTGAGAAGCCGTGGTCTGCTGGAGTTGACAGGTTCAGACATTTCGTTCATGACTGCGGTGAACATCCTCAGTGGCGTGGTCTATGTCTTCTCGGTGAAGGTTTGGTCGCAACTGACTCATTGGCTGAAATAGTGGCAATATTTATACTCAGGCTGCTCTCACGCGATTGGTCCACCTGGAGGTGCATGTGTGGTGGTGGTGGTGGGGGGAGGCGGTTAGCCACTCTGGTGCTTTTGATTCCTGATTGGTTCGGAAGATGTCGTTGGGTTTGTGCCTGTTTGATGTTCTCAAGAAGCGGATGCAGTTTTTGTCTCTCTTCTTTCCTATTAAAGTAAACAAAACGTCTGGACCTGTCAACTCCAGCAGACCACGGCTTCTCAGCCCAGAAAAATTCTTCTAGTTATAAGATGTTAGAGTATTTTTAACATTGGTTGGTGAAACCAGCCCTTAAAAACCTGAGAGCTTTGTAAATGTTGAGGGAGAAAATGTGAGTGATTGGTTTAAAAGTGACAAGTGTGGACCAGGCTTCCAACCAGGATATTGTTGATTCCATCAAAGGAGGGTTGTTAAGAAGAAGTGGAAGGAGTGAAAGATTATGAATGCATTCCTCACACTTGAGACTTTGCAATGTATGGAGAGTTTGTTGGATTATTTGGGACAATAGTGTTTTGAAGACTGTGACAGTACTGCAGCACACAAAATATAAATTACAATAAGGAAACAAATGATCAGAAGCAGAATAGTATCATAGACTACTTCAGGACATTATTGTATTATGTAAGTAGGTATTGTAAGCAACAAATGTATGTACAAATGTATGTACTTTTATTTTCCATCACCTTAAGTTGTGGTGAATTTTAATCTTTTGCATATATCAATATATAGATAAATTTATTTCTTCCATATATATATTCAGTTGAGTAACCTATTACATGTTATTAAATAACTCTTAACTTATGTTGAAATGAGTCAACTTTTTTAAATGTTTTTTTCTCTACTTACCCTATTTGTTAAGAAGTTTCTGGGAATATATTCCCTGTTGTCAGTATTGTGGTCGACTAGCATTCTTGTGTCCCAGAAGTACCTAACCTAACAAAGAAAACACAAACATTTTGGGAAAAAACATCTTTATTTCTCTACATAGTCTCCTTTCAGCTCGATACACTTTTCCCAGCGATGTTCAATAGCTTCAATACCCTATTTATAGTGAGAAATGTCGAGTTCTGCAAAATGGCCATCAACTGCAAACTCCACCTCTTCATTGTTGGCAAATCTTTTACCACCAAGCCATTTCTTCAACTTTGGAAGCAGAAAATAATCAGAGGGGGCTAAGTCTGACAAATAGGATGTATGAGGAAGCAATTTGAACTTTAACTCATTGATTCTGGCCATGGCAATAATGGATGTGTGAACTGGTGCATTGCCTTGATGAAACAGAACTTTCTTTTTTGCTAAATGCAGCCGTTTTTGCTTGATTTCATCATTCAAATGCTGCAAAAAGTTTGCATAATACTCGCCATTGATTGCTTTTCCTTTTTCAAGATAATCAATGAAAATTATCCCACGCACATCCCAAAAAACTGATGCCATGACCTTGCCTGCAGATGTCTTCGCCTTCTTTGGAGCCGATTCTCCCCTTTCAATCCACTGTTTTGACTGTTCCTTCGTCTCAGGTGTGAAGTAATGGACCCATGTTTCATCCATGGTTATGAATCAATGCAAAAACTCGGCTTTATTGCAGCATAACATCGGCAAACACTCAATTGAAACATCCTCACGATACTGCTTTTGCTCCATTGTGAGTAAACGCGGCACTCAGCTTGCACACAGCTTTCTCATGTCTAAATTTTCAGTTAGTATGCAATGTACAGCACTTTTTGAAATGCCTAGGATGTCTGCTAGCTCGCGCTTTTTCAGTCAGTGGTCATCCGATACCATTTTGTGGATTTCTTCACAATTTCTGGCGTGGTCACCTCATTTGGTCGACCACTGCAATGTTCGTCTTGGCAGCTTGTATGGCTTCACTTAAACCCTGCCACCCAATATTTTACTATTGTAAACAAAGGAGCAGACTCCTCCAGAGTAGAATCTAGTTCAGCTTTAATATTAGTTGGACTAAGACCTTTCAAATGAAAGTATTGCATCACATAACGATGGCCAGCTTTATCCATATTTACAAATTCACTGAGAGAGTTCACTATTAATGGCTGCCAAACAAGTACTAAACAATATAGCATCATTAAATTTCAAACTTAAGCTTTATAAGAGTGGTACTTTCTACCATAGTCATTTGTTTGAAACAACAACCGCTATATATACATCAGGTCGAGTACTTCTGAGACTGCCCTCGTAAATAGACATAAATGGAGAAACAACTTTTTTAAAAATTGTTGACTCATTCCAACATAAGTTACTATGACCCTCCGCTGTATACAATACTTCTTTATTTGCAAGGTAACTCTTATTAACTGAATACATTGTAACCCTCACTTGCAAGCTGCTGACTACACTCTGGTTATCTTGCTACTGGAGCCACTCTAGGCAAAATATTTACCCACTATCTACTTCCATAGAATGCACTTCACCTTCCTTGAATAATGTATTCACCCATTTTCTTTTACCTTCCTAAATAACTATCAAGCTCCTTAATATCTTTATCTGATTTTAATTTTAACAATTCCCCCTCCCCCCTTTATACCTGTTCATAAGTTAGCCCATTTCCCCAGCTTTAATTTTTCTCTCTTCAGTTTTTTCACATTCAAGAATCGCATGCCGATAATTATCTTTCCTTGGACATTCATCTAAATGTCTTCTTCCTCTTAAGGCTTCCAATTTTACTATCCGTGTTTTAGCCCATGTAAATCCTTTCTTGGCAGCTTTATCTCCTTTTTCCATATAATTTTCCCTTCCCCATTTTAACTCTCTGTAAATGTTCAGTGACTTTGGTTTTCAAAACTACTGAGTGTTCTCTTTCAATATCATCAACTTTAATTAAATTTCTTTCCAAAAGCCTCTTTATTTCAATTCTCTCTTGATCCAATTATCCCTTTGCCAGTTTTTTCGAAAATAATTTTGTTTTAATTCAAATGACTTTCTGGGTAATGTTCATATTCATATTCATTTATTTCATCCTGAAGACCACGTATACATGACATGAAATCGCCAAGGTTTTACAATACAATAACAAAATTAATACAATACAATGAAGAAGTTGTAGATGTTTTGTTACATATTGTTTTTACGTAAACTTGAAGAAGGTTATGTTGTGCTGCTTTTGTTTTGTTTGGTTACGTAATTTTAACTGCCCCACATAATTGAAGCCAACTTGAAGTAGATTGATGTTTTGTTACGTATTGTTTATATTTAACTTGAAGATCATTATTTAGCTCCACGCTTGGGAAGCCAACTTGAAGAAGTGGATGTTTTGTTTCACGTAAATGTTTAGACTTGAAGAAGGTTATGTTGTGCTGCTTTTGCTTTGTTTGGTTTCGTAATTTTTAACTGCCCCACATATGGGACTCAACTTGAAGTAGTATTTTGTTTACGTATATATGTTTACATAACTTGAAGATCGTTATTTAGCTCCATGCTTGGGAAGCCAACTTGAAGAAGTTATGTGCTTACGTAATATATTTAACTTGAAGATGTATGCTTACGTAATTGTATTTTACGTAATATTTATTTAGTTGCATTTAAGGAGTTCCTGGAACACGCTTTGAGAGTCGGTTTGAATTTGTTGATTACGTAATATTTACTGTTGTTATGCAATATGCTGATACGTATGAGAAGCTGATTTTAAGATGTGTTTTCGTTAGTACACTCCAAGTTTTACACTATAATATTTAACTTTGTTATTAACACTGCTTCTATATATTATTTATGTTTGAATTTGCCTCAGCTGTGTCAGTCTTGTTTGTAGAGTCACGTATATCTTAGTTAGGGTGCGGTGTGACAATGATTGTAGACATCACAGAATTTAACTTTTTAAATTCACTTCTTTTATTAATTTTTGTACATTTTTATAAAGCACTACACTTGTCTCTGATTGGCTAATTCTAGTCCAATAGAATATCTGCATTTTACTTAAACTTTTCCCTTGCTATTGATTGGCTAATTTTAAACTGTTACTGAATTTACCTTATCTTTGATATAATCATGCCTGGTAACTTTTCAAGCACACTAACTCATTATTGCTACAAGGTTACCTCATTATTACCTCATTGTTAGCTACTTAAAACTTATTATTCTCACAGCTCTTGCATTATTTAAGTATGTAATGTATTCCCATAACATTATAAAACATGTTTACAATAAAAATAAACATTTGAAATGACTGTTACATACATTTTAAATAATTATTACATATATATTGTTTTAAGGCGGGATGTTATTGAATTTACTTATTATATAATACCATTGAAATTATTCAGGTATTAAAATACTGCCTCAACAAATAACAAACAAAGGCTTACAAACATTTCCTAGATAGAAAAACTACAAATTTATAAACACCTACTCCCCCTCTCTCCTCTATCTCTTGTACGTACACACACACATGCGCACACAATCATACACACACCCATGCATGCACCCCACCCCACTCCACTCCACGTATTTATAATATACAAGGTTATCTATTTACATATTCCAAAACCGAATAAAATGCATTTACTAATAGGTATGGTTTAAGCTTTTTTTTGAAAACAGATTTACATTTTCTATATTCTTTATGCTAGAGCATAACCTGTTGAATAACTTTACTCCATTATGATAAGCACTGTTTTTTGCTAGGTTTATGCTACAATATTGGACATGTAAATTTACTTTCTGCTTGCTACTGTCATGTCCCTTAATTTTTGAACCACTCTCTGCAAGATGATCTAGTAAATTTACCAGTCATTATTCTTATAGCCCTCTTTTGTAAATGAAAAACTTTTTCTGATTCTGCTGAGGCCCCCCAGAACATTAATCCATACCTTATATGAGAATGGATATGTACATAATATGCACTTCTAAGGACTAATGTGCTTGTTACCCTTTTCAATGTATTTAATATGTAGCATCCCACACTTAGTTTCCTGGTTAACATATTTATATGAGCTCCCCATTTGAGGTCTTCTTTATAATGATTTCCAAAAATTTTGTTTCTTCTTGATATTTTATAATTTCACTTTCTACCTTTATTTGCGGCTTTATCATATTTCTATGATGGCTTGCACGAAAGCTCATAGAAACGTTTTTTTGTGTGTTTATTAGCAGTCTATTTGCCTTAAACCACGATATCAATTCCAATATATTAGCACTTGCTTTCTCCTGTAAATGTGATTCATTATTTGCCTTTATCAGTAGATTCGTATCGTCAGGAAATAACACTACTTCATACTCCTGAACGCACAATACCAGATCATTTAATAAGGTAGGCCCCAATATAGATCCCTGCGGTACCCCCTGTAATAACCTCCTCTATGTAGATTTGCATCTTTATATACTGCGATGTTCACTGTTCAGATTGCTGATTTCTACTATTTGTGTTCATTGTGATAAATATGATCTGAACCAAGTATTGGCTATTCTTCTAATACCGTATGCCTCTAATTTACTCAGTAGTATATTATGATCTATACGTCATACGCCTTTGTTAGATCCAAAAATAAACCTATAGATTTTTCTTTCTGTTCTATGGAGTTAATAATTTTTTCTACTAGGGAGTAAACTGCTGATTCAGTGGATTTGCTTTGTCTAAAACCATGCTGTGCCTCTGTGAGAACTTTATTTTTCTCTAAAAAAATTAACTATTCTAATGTACATTAACTTTTTCAAAATCTTTGAGTATGTTGATAACATGATACCAGTCTGAAATTATGCATCTCATTTTGAGGCCCTTTTTTGTGAAGGGGCTTAACTTTAGCTGTTTTTAATTTTTCTGGGAAATATGCCTGTCTCAAAAGATGAGTTATAAACATTTATTAATGGTTTTGCTATTTCTTCTATGCAGTCTTGATTACTAAATCAGGAATATCATCTACACCTGCTGATAGCTTTTTTTTTTCAGTCCCTTTTCTGTCATTATTAGTTCCTTTTCATTTATGGGTTTAGTAAATACTGAAATCATACATTCCTTAACGTTACTGTTTTTCATTATTGGATTAACTCCTGCACCATATTTATCACTTACTAATTTATTTGCAACTTCAATAAAATATGTATTAAATAGTTCGGCTATTTGTACTGGGTCACTGATTTTTTGACCTTCATGCATCAGTTCATATTTACTTACACTTGCATTGCTTTTCTGGTTTCCTTATTAAGTGTAGACCTTAAATCCTTTAAATTCATGAGAACATTTACGCATCATTGTTGGCTACAACAATACTGTATGCTGAGGATACAAGCTGCATACTAAGGGAAAACTCACATGCAAAATTGCAACAACAGGCAGAAGTAGTTATGACAGTTTAATGAAATGGCTTACCGCAAACAAGCTGATATTAAATACTAACAAATCCCAGTGTATGAGCTTCACCCTCTCCAATAGAAAGAGACTAAATTTTGATCCAATGATCACCTATAATAACAAATTAATTCAATACACATCAGAAGCTAAATTCTTAGGAATATCTATAGACAAATCTTTAACCCTCCGTCAGTCGCTAGGGGCCTGAGAGACCCCTGGCATTATATAAATGTTATAATTTTCGAACAAACGCACCTATGCAATTGCCTGACTAGGACATCTAACATTACACCTTGCGCGATTATTTGCTGCAGCGATAACCTTATCTGTTTATTTGTTTGGCTGGAGGAATGAATAATCAGCAGTTACGTGTCGCACAGGTCAACCAGGCCCTGCACGCCTGCTCTCGTTACATATTGTTGACAGATTTGTTTCTCATTAGCTTTTGTGCAATATTGCTTTACTATTGCAAGGAGCTGTTACTGCTTCATCATGAATACGAGTAAAAGGTACGATCTACAAAATCCGAATGATTTGGAAGAAGTACATCGCCTACTTTGCGATGATGATGCCTTGCCCGTTGATGACAACTTATATAAATAAGATGACTCTGATTCAGAAGATAAACTCGAAACGATATCTTTAGATTCAGAAACTGACCATGAAGATGAAGAGGAAGACGATGAAAGCAGCTTGTGTGATAACATGTATTTTATAGGTAACATCATATGCGTATCATAATAATTCTTCTTCTTTTTCTTCTTCTTCTTACTAGTATTGACAATACATTCTGTTGTTATTCACAGGAAAAGATGGAACAAAATGAAAAAAAAAACACCTTTGAAAATAACACAGACAAGGGCTCACAATATATTGACCAAACTTCCTGGTGTGGTAGGAGCTGCCAAAATTGCGAAAATGGAAATTGATTGTTGGAACCTTTTTGTTACCGAAGATATAGTTAGTTGATTTGATTGTTGAAGGCTCAAATACTTACATTAGCAGTGTGCAGCACAAATTTGATTGTGAAAGAGACAGCAGACCTACAGATGTAATAGAAATAAAAGCTTTCCTAGGCTTATTGTACCTGGCAGGAATTTTTCGTGGTGGATGCCAGAATATTCACGAGTTTTGGAGAACCGCTCTTGGAATTCCTCTATTCCGAATGGCTATGTCCGAAAAACGATTCAGTTTTCTAATACGCTGTATTCGCTTTGATGACAAAAGCTCAAGACTGGAGCGACGAAGATTGGATAAATTGGCTGTTGTTAGAGAAATGTTTACATTGTTTCTGAACAACTGTCAGAACCATTATTCTCTTGGACAAAATGTCACTGTCGACGAACAGTTGCCGCCATTTCGTGGTCGATGTGCTTTTAAACAATATATACCATCCAAGCCAAACAAGTATGGCATAAAGATATTCTGTTTGAGTGATGCAAAACTGTTTTATACAACTAACATGGAGATTTATTGTGGACAGCAGCCGGATGGAACATATTTGCAAGCTAACTCGGCAGAGGCTGTAGTGCTGAGACTAACTGAACCATCTCTGACACTGGACGAAACGTTACTGCAGATAATTGGTTTACCAGTGTATCGCTGGTGAATGAATTGCGCAAAAGACAACTTTCTTTCGTCGGTACAGTGCGAAAGAACAAAAAAGAGTTACCCACTAATTTCACTTCTGCAAAAGATCGCAGACAGTACGAAAGCATATTTGTCTTCACAAAAAATGAAACACTTGTTTCATATGTTCCAAAAAAGGGTAAAACAGTAGCTTTGCTCTCAAGTCTACATGTTTCATCCACACAGTTATCAGAAGGTGCTGAGAAAAAGCCTGAAATAATCCTGCATTACAACGACACTAAATGTGGAGTTGATGCAGTAGACAAATTGTGTGCTACATACAATGTAGCCAGAACAACGAGAAGGTGGCCCATGGTAATTTTTGACCATATCTTGAACATTGCAGGTATTAATTCTAGGGTTATCTTCCTTGGAAACCAAAATAAATATTTCACAAGGCAGGAGGATTTGAAATCACTATCTTTAGGTTTACTGTTGCAACAGCTACAAAGGAGAGCAACAGCATCAAATCTATCCGATTATTTGAAAGGACTTTTGAGAAAATATAAACCTGAAGAATCTGGCGTAGTAGAATTGTCAAATACACCACTATGCACATTGAAAAGGAAACGATGTGAACCCTGCAAGAAAGACAAAATGAACTGCAAAACTAAATATGCATGTGGGAAATGCAACACCCCCCTGTGTTTGAGCAAACATGCTAAAATTATTTGCGATAGTTGCTTAGTCGGGGAAAACACGGGTGAAATATTAGATGATTCTGAGTAACTGAACATTTGAAATTACAAGTTGTATGTATACCTGGAAATGGCAATGTATTTCTTTACACTTACTGTAATACAATTTATAACGTATATGTACTCATATTTTAGCTTGTATTTTTATGTTGTAAGATAATACCTATTAATGAAAGCCTTGTACGCTTAATCTAAATAAAGGCAAAAACAGGGAAAAAAGAAAAGAAACGAAAAAAAACAAAAATACAAACAATAACAACAAAAATATAGTGCGGGTCTACTAGGCCCCGTGCGACTAACGGCATTCTACCAAAGCGCGCGCCTGACGGAGGGTTAAACTGGAAATCCTACATTTGCAACATTACAACAAAAAGCAACAGAATTCATTATATAATCTCTGTACTAAAAAATGTATGCAACCTCAGTACACTAAAGCCAATTTATTTTGCATATGTTCAGTCAGTTCTTGCATATGGCATTTATCTTGTGGGGAAATTCAGTAGACATTAATACTCTTTTTGTAACACAAAAGAAAAGCATATGAAAAATGTTTAATCTAAATAGGTCTGCCCACTGTAAAATCCATTTTAAACAAAATAACATACTCACCTTACCTTGCATATATATACTAGAAAGTGTTTGCTTCATAAATAGTAATATACAACAATTTTACTCAAATAATGCAATTCATAATCATAGTACTAGAACCAGCAGTAAAATTCACATACAAGCAGCCAGAACAATTAAAAAGATTGATTCAATACTGCATACCGGCATCCAAATGTATAACTCGATAACCAATGAAATCACAAACACCCAGTTAGATTTAGAAAGAAGGTCAAAAAGTTCTAATCGGCCAATATTTTTATAGTATACAGGAATTCAAAGAATATTTCACTAATTGTAAATAATGTTATCTCTGTTATTAAATTTTAAGTCTGTAATTGTAAAATGTTGTATGACGAAGCCATGAAATTGTAACAAATTTCCAAAAGGTAAATAAAGTATGTGTGTGCGTGCGTGCGTGCGTGTGTCGCGCGCAAAATTGTGACAGACTGTTTCTATTAGCTTATCAAATTTTGAGTTTACATCCTTTTCTATATAAACCTCGTCCCAATTTTCCTTGCTTAATTGGTATTTAAATTGCTTCAGATTATCCTCATTGAAACATCTTTTACTGCTTTTTATTCTACCTTTACTCCATGATTGGCTTGATATTTTTAGAATTTGTGCTTTGTGACCTGAGATACCTGTTTCCATTATATGAGCAGGTTCATGATAGGCCATATTAGTAGCTATCACATCAATAAGTGTTTCTGAGTTTTTTGATGTTCTAGTTGGAATTTGCACTGTATTGATCATGTGAAATACCTTAAATAAGTTTTCTATTTCCATGCTTTTATGACTATGTTGCATTAAGTTTACTTTCCAGTCCCCGCATATCACAACATTTTTAAATTTTTTTTATTAACTTTTCAAGCAGCTCATCCAAATTTTGTATGAATATATTAAAGTCACTGTCAGGTGTTCTGTAGATGCATCCAATTATTGTTTGGAATGTAGTTAGTTCAGTTACAGAGAGTTCGAAATGTTTCTCTACTCTTAAATAATGCAATTCTTTTACATCTCTAGCTTCCAAACCTAATTGAACAAAAATTCCTGATCCTCATGCATGCTTTTGTCCCTAACAAATACTGATGATAGTTTAAAGTCATCTATTTTTACGCAATTAAATTTTGACTATTGAGCAAGTGTTCTGTGAGACATAGTATCTCTACATTCATTGCTTCTGATTCAAGCAGTGCCTCTAACTCTTTTTTATTATTTAAGCTTTGAACATTTAAGTGGCAGATTTTTAAGTAATGTTTTATGCCTGTATCACTTGTTTTCCATACCTTTGACTGCTTTCCTTTTTTCCCCTCCCCTTTTCCTGTTAGAAGCTGCAACCTGAGCCTTTAGGGACTCTGTATTAGCTGCTTTACCTTCCGTGTTAGCCATGAATCCACACATTTCATCCTGATGCAGGATATCATTATCACCGCTCTCTACAGAACTTCATTTTTTTGTATGAAACAGTTTATAACTCTATTTAACAACCTACCAAACTTACTCACACCCCTTCTGTTCAAATGTAATCCATCATGACCTAAATCGTAGTCCCTAACCCATGCATTACCATCCACAAAGGTGCTGTCATTTTCTTTACTTATCCATTCCAGCACTGAGTTCATAGCATCTATATAGCAATTGTCTTCATCCCTGGAGCGTAAAATAGCACTTACACAGATCCTGGCTTGCGGAAAGAGTTCCTTTGTAGTTTTCACCAGCTGCAACATTTCTAGCATAATATTATTAGGCGAACCTGCACTGGGCACATTTTTTGTGCCCACATGGATGACGATGTCTGGGTCATCCCTGTTTTCCTGTGGCTTCTTTTCTATGTGCTGTAGCCTGGCTCCTGGGAAACAATAAACTGGGATGTCTTCATTTACATAATCACTCATGTGCTGCATTATTGAATCACCTATTATTATAGCTGGTCTTTTCTCGAGCATGTGTTCCAGCGTAATTGAGGTATTCTCCACCAGGGTGCTTTCCTGAAGGTTTCCTTGTTTTGAAATCACAACATCTTCAGCATCAGTTTGTTTCTCCAGCTCCTGAAAACTATTATGCAACAGAGTTTCATTCTCCCGTGACCTCGCTGATTGCATATTCCGGTACCGACACTTTGCCGTAACTGTAGCCCATTGTGATCCTTCACCTCCATTCGGCCATTCCTTTTCCCACGTATATTTTCTCGTTTTAGCATTCTCACTCCGTATTCTTTTATTTTCACTTCTTAAGTCATTGATTTCTTTGTTTGCTGCCACAACGTCTTTCCTAAGTATCTCAATCACCAAACGGAGAGACGCTAGACTCTCATGTACGTCAAATGGCAGCCGGTCACAACATATACTCGATTTATCATTCCCGTACATTACGTTCGGGATTTCACCACCACCATTGAATCCACTTTTGATTTGTCCGAAACTCATTCAATAACCTCTATTTATCTCGAATTCACCTTTATTTATTCCAAAACATGTTCTCTTCTCAGGAAAGCAGACGTTGTTTCAAAATACTGTGTTCATCTAAATTCCTGAACCTAAACCAATATTTGAATTTTAAATATAAAATGATATTTACATACTCTATATTTACTGTGTGTAGCAAGTAAATGTATATAGAATATAGATTTAAATGTAGGCCTATAATCGACGTGAAACATGCAAAATAACTAATATCTGTTTTTTCTTATTATCTGTGTACCTATTCCCAGTGATTAACCCAGGTTATTGGGAGTATGGAATAAATTCACTGAACTTGTAAGAAAAGTTACACATTTGTATATATTGTGTTTCAGCACACAAATGTCCAATATGTGAGAAATCCTTTGCTATGAAGTCATCTTTAAAGATACATCTACTGACACATACTAAGGTGAGTTGTATAATAATCATTTTCAATTCGAAAATAAGTTTTACTGCACATAAGTTTACTCCACATGTACACACATCAGATTGAGTTCCTTGGTGTTCCCTTCTCCTTGATCAGTATTGTGAAAATAAGGAAACATTCACTCACACAAGTAAGGTGTCTGAAGCTTGCAAGTTTACAATATTAATAATGTGAAACCTGTTGGGTATCAAACCACTAATTTTCATGGTAAGCTATGAGCACAAACTCTCAGACACATCATAGGCTAACCAACTACCAAATGTTGTGCTTTAGGATATTAGTGTGTGTTCATTTAGAAGTTGCACATTATATAAATTCACAAATTTTCCCATAATTGTATACAGTTTCAACATATCCCTCAAACTTAGATAAGGAATCAACTTACACACTTTTTTGCTTTGCTTACCAGTTATCCTGGGACATGTTTTGTGTTTGGCCCCATTATCAGCCACTCATTGATTATTGGTACTTCAAAAAGAATTCCTCTTATGGTTGGAGGATTCTGGTGACCTTTTGATGAACTTGAAAAGGGGTTAAAACCTTCTGGAGTATCAAAATTCATTAATTGCAGTTCATGTTTCCAGATACCGATTTTTTCCCCCCAAATGTCTAGTTCATTCAGCTTTCAAACAGCTTTAGTAATTTGATTTCAGTTTTGATGCTCTTTTCCCAGAAGTGTCCTGTGATAAGAATCATGTTTCCTTCATCCCTCACTTCCAGTCAGCATCTTTCATGTTAATGTAAGAAATAATGTTATTGACATTTCATCAGGAGCCCCCCAGATCCTGTGATGAGTGTGGAAGGGCATTCATTCGCCAGGACTGCCTTCTTAGGCACATGCGTACCAAACACCGTGAAATGCTAGAGGAGATTCTGGCGGAGGCAGAGAAGAAGAAACTACAGCAACAGTTGCTGGCCGCAGCAGGAAATGGTGGGCTGCCATTGGACGCTTTTGGAGCTGAGCCATCTGGCAAGGAGGCTCAACCAACCTCGGGTAGCTCATCCACCAATGATCAAAGTTCCAGTACTATGGGCACTAATACACTGGCGGACTCGGTGCGGGAGCTGCTAGCTTTACTGGTGGACGAGGCCACTCTGAAGGCCTTTGGGTGGCCTGATGCACCTGTTGACCGTCTTCTAGAAGCTGTCATCAGGCGTTGTGGCCACCAACCTGTTGGACCACACGATGACCTCCCTTATACAGACCGACTACGAGAGAATGCCAAGCTACTCTTTACGGTGGTGATTGACGATTCTGCAGTAAAGACTTTATTGAACAATCAAACTGTAGATGAAGTGATTCTGCATGTGCTACGACTTGCCAAGTCTTAACGTGAACATCACAACATTGATAGCGAGAGTGCCTTATACAACAAGTATTACTGTATCCTTATTATACAACTTGGGTTCTGGTGTGCACTGTTGGCTAAAAACAATTCTATTTTGTAGTTTATAACCTACAAATGATGTGTGCTGTATTTTTTAAAAATAAACATGCTCATAACTTAACAGCCATCACTGCATTGCTCCTGCAACCAAGGAAATTAATGAAAGATTAAGGTGCTCAAACATCCATTTTTATTTTCTCTGCCACTTATGTATAAAGCACTGCATTCCATCCAATTTTTTTATGTTGGAATTTCACCAAAAATACGTGTTTTGAGGTCCCTGAATAAAAAAAAAACAAAAACAACGGATTGGGAAAACAATTTCATGGCAGTTTCCAAGAATTCAAAGTGGCCGACTTTACACTAAAGTACTGCCAACCTTACAATGGGAATTACTAGTTTCAAGTCAGTCAGTCAGTAAATCAAATCTTGTTTTGAAACAACACAAGTTGATTAAATCACCTCCCAGTCTATCACATCGGATTGTATTTAATGAAAATTGTGTTATGAAAACAAAAATTAAAAAATGTAGAACACTTAAGTAAGCACTAAAAGAATTCCAAATAATCACTCAGTTGGAACACAACGGCCTTTACCCAACCAAGGTTTATTTGCTTTAAACTCAACAGTTGATGTCCTGCAAGATAATGCCTATATCGCCAACGTAACAGCTGCAATTAACACCAACTACAGCCATAGCTTTGCCATGCATATATTTTAGGAGCAGTTGCTGGTATTGATGTCAATTGAACACACAGAATGTCACCAAAAGTAACCAGAGAGCACTATCATGGGGGAAATATGTGACTGTTGGCTTTTGGTGAATTTCAATAGTTTGTGTTCCCTGTAACTCAGAAACGAAAAGACTGATAAATACCAAACTTGGCATCAGAATCTCCCAAGGATGCAACACAAAGATTTTCAAGAAAATCCTCCCATGCCAAACTACCCCTTATGTGGAAGAATTTTCAGTATTTTTTTTTTTATTTTCTCAAAAATGGTTCTACAGTTTTGATTAAAATACCAAGATATTTACATGTCAAATAAAATGTATGTCTTGAATTTTCTGGGAATAACACGTGGAAGCATCTTCATTCAGAAAAAGTTTTGTATTATCCATTATCATGGAAGAGGTGCTAACCCAAAATGATGGATAATCCACCTTAATATAGAGTAGGTTTAATAAGCAATTACACAAAAAACTTCCTAAGCACACAAGTCTGTTACTTTTCTTGTATATTTAGAAAAAATGGCAATAGAGGAGATTGTTTTGCAGTGTAAGGGGTAACAGACTTTTGTTCCATAGAACCAATAAAAGTGCGCGTGCTTACTCAGTCTGTTTTTTTTTTTTTTTTTGTCAATTTTGTAGGTACATCACTAGGTATCAACAGTACACTGCTATTGTTTGATTGCACAACCACTTTTGAAACTAAAACTTAAGTAATACACCACTTAATGCATCACAACCTCTGGACTAGAGTGCTTACATGCATGTTCATTCTGTATTCAATTTATAACATTTATTATGTTTCCATGGGGAATTGAAATTTGAGTACACATTCTATAATTATATACTGCGTGGAAATGCTGAATCTTAGATTCAGTCCTCTTAGAAAATATTGTACTCGTGCAATACACTGATCAACAGACTTCTGTTTTCTTCTAATCACTGAAATGCATAAAAACGTTTTGCGGTGGTGTAAATATGGTTCAAGACACCGGAATGTGAATTTAAAGGTGGCATGGCTCATTCAGAAATTTTCTAGCCAATCTTTCTCCATAAAATGAAAGCAGACTACACCTTCCCACCAGTTCTTTGCTTTTCCGTTTAACCCAGCATACATGTCACCTATTTCTTCTGAAGCAGTCTTGTGAAATACAAGTTTTGGATCTGTAATTTCTCGCCCAATGTTCATGCTACAGCTTTTCATGAAGGAACAACAAGCCTGTCAGAAACTGGTGCAATAAGGCCGCTTTTACCATTTTCTATTAGTCATATATGAGGGTCATTCAAATGAATCCCGGTCACTTGCGTAAAGTAATGGTAACGATTTTATTAACTCCAAAATAGTCGCCAAAACTGTTGGCACATTTATCCCATTGCGACACTAGCCAGTCGATTCCATCTTCGAAGAAGCTAGTAGGCTGCTGTCAGATCCAGCCTGGACCCCTTCACACACTTCGTCGTTCGTTGTGAATCGATGTCCGCGAATAGCTTGTTTTAGAGGTCCATAAACATGAAAGTCACAGGGTGAAAGGTCTGGCCTGTACGGTGGATGTTCCAGCGTTTCCCATCGAAACATCTGTCGTCTTCATCGCATTGGCAGTGTGTGGGCGATCATTATCATGCAGGAGAATAACGTTATTGGACAACATGCCTGGGCATTTCGACTTGATGGCTCATCTAAGGTTCTGTAAAGTGGCTTGATAATGCTGGGCATTAATGGTGGTTCCTTGTTCCAGGAATTCGACAAGCAGTGGGCCCTTGCGGTCAAAAAAGGACATCATGACCTTACCAGAACTGGTGTGCACGGCCTTTGATTTCTTTGGAGGTGGTGAAGTCGCATGTTTCCACTGCTTGCTCTGACGCTTGCTTTCCAGTTCAAAATGGTAACATCATGTTTTGTCACCAGAGACAATATGCGGCAGAAAGCCGTATTCCTCCTCATGATAACGTTGCAGATGACTCAAAGACAGTGGCATTCGAGTATTGCGCTGTTCGGCATTCAATTGGTGGGAAACTCACTGCGCACAAACTTTTCAAAATTTCAAGTGTTGATGCATTATGGAGTGAATGGTGTCCACGCTAATACTCAGTAACCGATGGATCTCGTCCACAGTGATTCTGCGGTTGCCCAAGACTAAAGTATTCACTTCCGCAATCATTTCAGATGTGATGACACGATGAGCCTGTCCAGGACGAGTATTGTCTTGCAGTAACTCGCACCCCTCAAGGAATCTTTTGCGCCATTTCACCACACTTGAACGACACAGACTGTAGTCACCGTACACAGCCTTTATCTGTCTCAGCCTCCAATTCCCTCCACCGCTAAAAATCGAATCACTCCTCTTTCCTGCTTACTCGCCTTCATGTTCAGTAGTGGACAATAACTTGTGTACCACCTTCTCTTCGGCGTGAAACCATGCTGTCGCTATGCAACGTCAAACATTGTGCACGCTGCAGTCACTCTACCAATAGATGGTGCCACCATACATGCAGTTACGTGGTGCCACCTTACGTGTAATGCAAAGTTAGACGCACTGACCAGGTTTCATTTGAATCCCCCTTATACATATATTTTTTAAAAAAATTCCAGTCAGAAGTTATCAACGCTTTTACTGAATTTCTCTTTTATACCTGTTTCTACATGTTCACAAATGTATTCCTCCATCAGTTTTTATCATATGCTAGTGTCATTGGTAGGCATTATTTAAAAGAAACTGATGAGTTACATTCACATAACTTTCTCCCTCTGTCATTTATTATGGCTATACAAATTATTCTTACAAAACTTTTATTTTTCTATCTACTTCATTTTAATTGAGATAAACCATCACAGAAATAGCTACATTACATATTTCTTTATAAATGCAAAGGGAACAGCAATATGAGAGCAATATTGACAATTTTTTTGTTTCTAAAAACAAATGAAATTTGTGCATATTTGAGAACTATTTTCTTATGTTTTGCGAGTTGATTGCCATAATAATTTGTTAATTATCATCATTTAAAGATTTTGTGTTCACCCAAAAATGAATTTGACTAGAGAACATTTCCTGGCTATGATTTTTTACAATTTTAAATTGTCATTAACGCCTAAACAATGAGAAGATGAAGAACTCCATCTAAGGTAACAATTTATAATTGGTACAGTGAATTCAAAAGAGGTTAGTTTTGTTTTAGTGATGAATTTCGTGAAAGACGCCCAATAACTGCTGTTACTGATGAAAATATTGCTGCTGTTCAAGCAATGCTTAAAGAAGATCAACGAACAGTTGACAGTTGTTCGGCCAACATTGGGCATTGGTATGAGTCAAATCCAAAATGTCTTGCATCAACAATTAGATGTGAGAAAACTTTGTTGTTGATGGATTCCACATAAACTGACTCCTGATCAAAAACAACAACACATTGATTAGTGCAAATCTGGAAAAATTCCAAGACGGTACTTCAAATTTGGTTTGGAGTATCGTTACTGGTGATGAATCTTGGATTTGTTGATGACCCTGAAAAGAAGTCAATCGGCTCAATGGGTCTTTCAAACAGAACCTAAGCCTACAACAGTCCGACAAATTCACAGTGCTGGTAAGAAGATGGTTATAGTTTTTTTTTTTTTCTAAAACAGGCTATATTGCTACTATAGCATTAGAAGATAGACACATGCCGTTACTACCAATTGGTACACAAATGTCTGTTTACCGCAAATTTTTTAAAAAGTTTGTGGAAAACGTCCAAAAGGAAAAATGTTACATTATGCAAACACAACATCGCGTACAGCAAACTAACAACTGAGTATCTTGATGCCCTAAAGGTCAACACTGTGAACCCTCCACCATACAACCCTGTCCTACCACCTTGTGATTTCTTTTTGTTTCCAAAAAGTAAAGATAAAATGCGTGGAATCACTTTTTCGTCATCAGATGAAGCAGTAGAACATTATAAAAACCTGGTTTCTGAAACGTCTCAGGAAGAGTGGCATCATTGCTTTAAGGACTGGTTTCATTAGATACAAAAATGTATTGGTGTTTGAAAAATAATAAAACCATTTAAATCTTTTAAAACTAATCCTTGTTTGATTTTCTAAAAATTTTCATTGTCACCCTTGTAGTCAAATGTTTAAGAACTGGAAACTATGTGCTGACCTTAAATTCCATACTCTTTTAATGCAATCCAAGAAATAATTGAAAATCGACAGGTCTTGAAAAGAATGATGACAAAGTATTGAACAAATTGAATCATTTATAACGGATATCTCGGAAATAGTTGATGCCACGAAATAAATTATTTGGAATAAATTGTGTATGTTAAGAGATCTACATTTTTTTGTTTTGTTTTTTGTTTTGTACATTTTCATCTATTGCTTAATGTTTGTCAGTTTCAAGATTATACAAGATTCCTTCTGAATGAAGAGGACTTCAAAGACCATTCCCAGAAAATTTGAGATATACATTTTATTTGTCATGTAAATATCTTTAATATATGGTATTTTAATCAAAATCGTTAGCCATTTTTTAGAAAATAAAAAATTTAAAAAATGTTCCATTAAAGGGTAGTTTGGGCTGGGGGGATTTTCTTGAAAATCTTTGTATGGCATCTTTGGAAAGTACTGAAGTTAAATAGTTTGTTATTTATCCGACTTTTGGTTTTTGAGTTATGCTGTTCACAGACAACACACACAAATAGACACACATGGACGTTTTCTAAAAATGCTTTTTTTTTTTAGGGAGCCTCAAAAGTGTATTTCAAATGAAATCTCAGTATTGAATTTTTGGACGGAATGCAATACTTTCTTTATCTAATGTATGTGGTAGAGAAAGTAAAAACCATACTACACTAACCTCAAAAGATTTGCCTAACACATAGAACAACAAACTAACATTTATGTTTAACAGGTTCGCCCTTTGCAAAAGTAAGTCCAGTTTGTATATTCAAATAGATCTCAGTATGTAGTGACATGGAAACGCAGATTGTATTCAGTACAGAATGTGTACTTAATTTAATTTCCCCATTGCATGTAATTGACTCAGGAGTCGATGTAACATAGACTTTTGTTCCAAAATAAGTTAGTTTTTGAGCCACACACAGGCAAATGCCGAATGATTAACCAAGTGATGTTAACCATAAGAGACAGACAAAAACTTACTACACAAAAAATGTACATCCCTTTAAAACACACAATTTATTTCCAGTAACTTTTGCCATCAGACATTTCCAAAATAAGGCTGGTTCACAATAGACTGGTAAAGAGAATGGGAATGCATATCAAAGACTATATCCATCACAAAGTGGAAAGTCAATTTTGTAAATTGGGATTTCATTTGTTTTTAACTGACCAATGATATTTTTTTTCATCTGTTTCCAATTTAGCCAACATAATCTGGGTTAGTAACATCAAAATTCGATAGAGTTAACATTATCTAAATGCACATCCATTACTATGAGGGTATCCTACACACGGTGCATGTGTGATCATTGCAGTGGCATGATCAGGTTGAAATTTATGTCTTGACAAATGTATATGTGTTTGCTGGTTCACGTGACTGTGTCATAAGTAGGGCCCAGATTTTTAGGTTTTAACCTATATTTTTCCTCGCTATTTAATTAACACATTTCAAGATATATATTTGTTTCACACTTCCTGGAGCAGAATATGTGAATTTCATTGCACCTAAAAAAACCTAAATGAGGGGTTGATACCTAAAATAACCTAAATAGTTATTTTCCCTTTTTTGAAATGAATGTTATTTTCAGCACTTATAGCCAGTAGTACAAATTACTATAGTTAAATGCAGCACATGTGACGTGGTGATACCTGGATGCAGGTGGAGCGTAACCTGTGTAACGAGATCGCCCCCAATCGTTCACTGAGAGCACAACAGGCAGAAAGTGTGGTGATTGATTATTGCAATATTTTTCTAATGTAATTTTTGTATGGTGAAACAATGCCTAAATCACATTTATTGAAAAAGTGGATTGCTGCAGATCCACCCGCTTCGATAACGTGAACAGCCTGATATCTTTGGTTTTCTTAAAAGCCCCAACACATATACAATTGTTCAAAGAGAAAGTACTGGTAACCCCTCTTCCACCTGAGCCGATACTTACCTGCTGGGGAACTTGGCTGTCTGTTTCCATTTACTATGCCGAGCACTTAAAAGAAATTAAAAATGTCATTAATGAATTGGTTGAAACAGAAGCTTCCTGCATTGCCAAGGCTAAGAAATCACTCGAGTGCCCCACTCTTGCTGCTTCCCTTGCATATATTAAGAGACATTTTTGTTATATACCAGAAGCTATTTTCCAGTTGGAAAGTACAACTTTGCCACTGAAAGATGCTCTAGATATCATTGGCAATGTTTCCAGTGAAATACCTGGACAGTGGGAGTTGCATGTTCTTCGAAGTTGCACAAGATTCTTCAACGAAATTCTGGTTTTGAAGATGTGAAATCATCAATTCAGTATTGCAGGGAGAAAAGTATACAGGAAAACTACCCCTAGAATCTGCTGCACTGGCATCTATTTCTACACTCCAATGACGTCATGTTCCATTGAAAGAACCTTTTCTTCATACAAGATTGTGTTATGTGACAATAGGAAATCGTTTACTCCAGAAAATTTGAAAATGTACTATCTACTACAAGCCAAAAAATAAGTACCAAAGAACAAAATTATAGATACCTGTATTGACTCACAAAGCAAAACATAAAAAAAAAAAAACTATTTTAATCAAGAAAAACCCAAAAACAACCTGTTTTAAGCATATAAGAAACCTAAAATGAAGGTTTATTACACCTAAAAATCCGGGCCCGAGTCATAATTAATTCAATTTTAAAATGAAAGCTGAAACCAAGTCAGGTCACATTACACATAGTGACCAGTGTTCATACATCAAAATCGATTCCCTATGTGGAAAGAACCCAACTGAAATTTACAACGCTTTGAGAGAGGTGTGTGGGAATAGTGTAGTGGATCGTAGCACAGTATCACGGTGGTCTGCTTGTTTCCGTGAAGGTCGAGTAAGCATTGAAGACAACCCAAGAAGTGTAAGGTCATCAACTGCAACAGACTACACCTCTCAGATTATTGTTAATGACATTTTGAGAGAGGATCAACGAACATATGAGGAAATTGCATGTGAGGCCAGAATGTCTGTCACTTCAGTTTACAGAATCATTACCGAAAAGTTAAAGACGAGAAAAGTTGCTGCCAGATGGGTTCTGCATGATCTGAGTGAAGAGCAGAAAGCAGATCGCAAAAGAATCACAGAAAAATTGCTTCAATGTTATCAAACAGAAGGAGAACAGTTTCTGAAAAGAACTGTTGCACTTGATAAAACCTGGATACAGATTTTGAGCCAGAACTGAAGTCTCAGTCGTCACAATGAAAAAGCAACTCCCCATATCCGAAAAAATACTGCCGCCAACAATCAAAGGTGAAACTGATGATCTTTGCGCATGACATGAATGGAGTCATAGCTACAAATAGAGTGCCCCAGGGCACGTCTGTAACAGGCGTGCACTACAAGCTGTTTCTGCAAAATATTTTGCACCTGAAAATTTGTCAAAGAAGGCCTGACATGTTTGCAGCTGGTGTCCTCATTTTGCACGATAACACACGACTGCGTATTGCCCTACCAGTGAGAGAAAAGCTCAACAAATTTGGGTGGGAAATACTCCGCCCCTCATCATACAGTCCAGATATGTGCCCACCAGACTTTGATTTGTTTCCCAAGTTGAAGGAACCACTCCATGGAAAACGTTTTGATACAATTGATGAAGCTTTCAGTGAGGTGACCCAAGTAATCGTATAGCTCAACAATAAAGGTACCCTATCTGGAATACAGAATTTGCCAAAACATTGGGAAGCTGTCATAAGCAAGAATGGAGATTATATTGAAGGCCTGTAAAAGTATTTTGTAAAATAAATTATTTTCTCTACTTCTATCTTGCAGTGTGCAGAACTTTTGAAATGACCCTCGTATTTCCAATTCCTCTGGTTATACTAAGCTTTCATTCCTGTATTAATGGTATACATTAAAGTTGCTGTTCTTTAAATTTCTACTGGTTTTTGCTGTTCTTTGTAGTTGAGACTGTTGTTTTTAAGGCAGTAGCCATTTTGAGTTGCATATAAACAAACTACAAATGATTCTTTCACTAGAAGAACCAATACTAAATGGATCTGCGGGTATCAGGATCTGAGGTTAAGATGTGCATATGCTAGAATTCCTTTCAATTTAATTTTTACTTTCTCTGCCATGTACATAGTAGGTAGAGAAGATATTGCATTCCACCCAAAAATTTAATACGAATATTTCGCCAGAAATATGTGTTTTGAAGCCCCCTGAATCCAAAAAATCTGATGTGTTACACTCACATGACTGTCTCTACTCTTGTACAAACTATTTTTACAAACGCTTATTCTCCATCTACTTCATGTTAATCGAGATAAACATTTGCAGACTCTATCTTATTGCTAATTTTCTTGTAGATATAAGGGGAATATATATTTACAAGGGCAATATAGAAATACAGTAGCCTTTAAGCACATACATATCTCTTAATAGCTGGTTGCTAGGTGCAGCACCATTCCCTTTGCCACAGATTAATACTCTTTGCATATCCAAGACAAAAAAATGAATAAGGAATTCCCATTTGAGAAAATAAGTATTCAAAAATTTAAGGGAATAACAAGCAATATCTCGAAAATGGTTCACTCAACAAAAAATTGTATATGACATAAGTTGTGTATTTTAATGCGATCTACATTTTTTGTGTAGTAAAATTTTGTCTATCTCTTATGGTTTACCAGTTATGCAAAAGTCGTTCACAATGGAGAATACTTTTGGAGACATTCCCAGAAAATTCAAGATATATATTTTATTTGTCATGAAAATATCTTATACCTATGATATTTTAATCAAAATCGTTAGAGCCATTTTTGAGAAAATTAAACTTTTCGAAAAATCTTCCATGTAAAGGGTAATGTGGGGTGGGGGGATTTTCTTGAAAACCTTTGTGTCGCATCTCTGGAAGATACTGAACCTAAATACCAAGTTTGGTGTTTATCCGACTGTTCGTTTCTGAGTTATGCTGTTCACAGACAGACAGACACACACATGGACATGTTTCCAAAAATGCTTTTTTTGGATTCAGGGGGTCTCAAAACATGTATTTCCAGTGAAATCTCGGTATCAAATTTTTGGGTGGAATACAATACTTCCCCTACTTACTATACGTAGTAGAGAAAGTAAAAATGAATAACGAATTTGAGAAAAAGTATAAGTATTGGAAAATTTAAGGCAATAACAAGCAATATCTCGAAAATGTTCACTCAACAAAAAAAATGTATATGACATAATTGTATATTTTAACGTGATCTACATTTTTTGTGTAGTAAAATTTTGTCTATCTCTTATGGTTTACCAGTTATGCAAATGTCTTTCACAATGAAGAATACTTTTGGAGACATTCCCAGAAAATTCGAGATATACATTTCATTTGTCATGAAAATATCTTAAACATATGATATTTTAATCAAAATCGTTAGCCATTTTTGAGAAAATTAAAATTTTCGAAAAATGTTCCATGTAAAGGGTAATCTGGGGTGGGGGGGATTTTCTTGAAAACCTTCGTGTCGCATCTCTAGAAGATATTGAACCTAAACACCACGTTTGGTGTTTATCTGACTGTTCGTTTCTGAGTTACTGTTCACACACACACACACACACACACACGGACATGTTTCCAAAAATGCTTTTTTTGGATTCAGGGGGTCTCAAAACATGTATTTCCGGTGAAATCTCGGTACCGAATTTTTGGGTGGAATACAATACTTCCCCTACTTAATATACGTAGTAGAGAAAGTAAAAAAGAATTTTCAGATAAAGGTCTGTCTGTATGTATGTATGTATGTGGGTGGGTGGGTGAGAGAGAGGGAACAGTATAACTTAAAAATGAAACATAGGATAAATACCAAACTTGTTATTTAGGTTCAGTATTTTCCAAAGATGTGACACGATTTTCAAGAATTCCCCCTAACTAAAACTACCCTTTACATGAAACATTTTTCAAAATTTTTGATTTTCTAAAAAATGGCTTAACAATTTTTATTAAAGTTATTTTACATGGCAAACAAAATGCATATCTTGAATTTTCTGGGAATAGCCTGCGAAGTCCAATTCATTTGGAAGAAATTTTGTATAATCTTGACTAACTGGCAAAGTTAAGTGATAGAGAAAACTTATTACACAAAAAATGTAGATCTCTTTAAAACGTGTGATTTATTTCAAATAAATTTTTTGTGGCATCAGCCATTTCCGAAATATCTGTTATTAATGTTTCAGATTGTTCAATACTTTGTCATTCTTTTCAAGTTCTTTCAATATTCAGTTATTTCTCGCTATTGCATGCAAAGAGTATGGAATTTTAAGGCCAGTACATAGCGTCCAGCTCTTAAACATTTGACTATCGCTGTTCCCTTTATATCTATATAATGAAATGTTAAAGTAGCTATTTCCAGAAAGTTTTATCTTGATTAAAATGAAAAAGATAGAAAAATAAACTTTTGTAAGAATAATTTGTTTACCCACTAATAAGCGCTGGAGGATAGAGAAAGTTATGTGAATGTAGTACACCAGATTTTTCCATCTTGCAACTACAGAGAGCGTTTCATGTCATGGCCACTTAGAATGATCTTGACACTAAAGAGTCTAGTATGCACAATATGGGTCTAATATGCTATGTCCTGGAACAAGAACAAGAAAGTTAAAACTTAGCCTTCTTTGCCATTCCTGGAAACCAGGAAAGCTGCCCGTTAATTGTGAATGCTCGCACTACAATACATGTATTTTAACTTTGTTGTTTTCGTTCTGGTTACCGTTCTCGGTTATTGTGAACCAGCCTATATCCATTAAATTTGGTCTGAATTTTTCAATAATTCTTCATTTTTTAAAGTGCTATCACTATTTAGTTGTTTTTATAATGCCATGTGTTTGGAATTTTAGGCCAGCTTATGGTATCTCACTTTTAAACATCTGACCACATTTCGTTTTCCTATATCCCACTTGTACCTACAACAAAATGTTTAATGAAACTATTTCTGTGAAGGCTTATCTCAATAATAGAAAGAAAGAAAAAATAACCCTTCATAAGCATAGTTTATAGAAACTATATAAAAATTAATGAGTGGGTGGAGAAAGTCATGAGAAGTAACACATCAGCTTTTTAACCTTGTGTCCACATGTCCAGAAAAAAATACCAAAATCACTTACATTGGATTTTTAGATGTGAATAGTACTACACAAGACCTGTTAGCATTGCTTTGTCTGTCAGTCCATCCCTCTGCATGATATAACTCGACAAACACTGCAAGTTGGAGTTGAGAGTTTGTTTACGGAATTTGAACAAAATTTGTCAACAGATTTTAAATTTGCTTGAAAGTGGTACAAAATGATAGTACTGTAAACTGAAGGGTAGTTTAGATATAAAGTCAAAAATTAAATAAATTAAAAAATAAGCTGTCATAATTTATCAGTTACATAGCTGAATACTTCTGAATTGAGGTTGCAGCTGAAGTTTTATGAACGGAGGCTAAACATTGCAATCAAATATACAAGTAATTGACTGAAACTTGGCAGGAGGAAATAAACATGCACTTTTATTTAATGTTTACTTTCATTAGAAATGAGATACAACCATGTTGCAATCCAGTGCAACAGCCAAAACAGGATTAACAAGCAAGTTACGAGCGATTTGTAAGTCAGAGCTGTAAAGCAAGGGTTATAATGCATTTCACATAATAAATAAAGTTTGTTACAAGTTAACCAAATTTTTTATTTGTAACAATATATATAGGATGTTTCAGGACCTCTGCAACAAACTCTGAGGAACGATAGATCTCACAGAGAGGAACTTGTTTTGTCAAGCAATCACCATCCTCTGATGCATTGTTACAGAGTTATTCATCCCTGTTTGAAGCGTATCCATGTTTGTGAACAACAGCTCCACAAATACCACCTCCAGAAAGTATCGGGACTGGGGCTGAAGGACTTCGCACCTCATGTTCAGTTTGTCCAGTGGTTTCTGCAGCGAAGTATCGCAGATCGTTCATTTCCCACACATGTTTTGTGTACTGATGAGGCCTGCTTCACATGAGACGGATACCTCAACAGCAAGAACAGCCAATCTGGGATGTTGAGAACCCTCAAGCAGTGTTAGACATCGCCAACAAAAGTATTCCATAAACATCTGGGCTGAAATCGGTAATCATCTGCTGGGACCTTTCGTTTTGCCACCCTGTTTGAGTTCATTAGGCTGTGCATCTCAGACCTACCAAACCTAACTAGACGTAAAGGACAAGAAAGAGGCGATGTCACTTGATTTAGTGGTTGTAAACAAACAGAATCAAAGTGACGTACCTATCCTACCAATCTGCTTCAAACAGGGGTGAATAGCTCCATAATGATGCGTCAGAGGATAAATTGAGTTTTATTTATGGACGCTCTTTAACTACTATGGTCCTTAGCGTCCCATTCTATATTGGGCGTGAAAGACCGGTAATTTTGCTTAGAGGCCTCTTTATCAGGCTTGAGGCGACATGGGACCACCAGCTTTACTTCCCTTCTGAAGGAAGTCATGCTAAGGATTTTTATGCCCGAAAAAAATCCATTGCCCTCCGCCGGGTTTGAACCCACGACCTTGGGAACTAAAGGCTAGCACGGTACCACTAGTCCATGGAGGACGACGCATCAGAGGATGGTGGTTGCTTGACAAAGAATGTTACCCTCTGCAAGATCTATCATTCCTCAGATTCTGTCACAGAGGTCCTGAAACACTCTGTATAATAATGTGGTGGTTGAGGCTAAAAAGTTACATTACATTAAAATAAGGGGACTGGATGGAGGATGGGAAATTGTGGATGTTGCACATACAATGTTTTCTAGGGAAATTTTAAGCCTATCAAGTACGACAGCAAAAGAATTTGCTTAAATTGAAGTGGGAAGAGAGTCAAAGAAATGTGTGATTATGGAGAGAGCTCTTAAATATTGGTTTAAAATTTTAAATATAGGTGAAAGGAACCTGTTTGGCAATGCTTAAAATTTCAAGAATAGAGAATAAGGAGCAATGGAATTAAATAGAATTAATTAATCTTAGAATTAATTTGCGGAATAATGGATTGGGTAAAATTGGAAAGAGGAGAGAAAATAATGTAAATGGTTTTTTGGAAAGGAGTAAGGAGAAAACTTGAAGATATAGAAATACAAAAACTGTTTAGTGAGATAGCTGGAGAAACATCTTTAGTATTTTATATGCAATTAAAAACACATGGGAAAGAGAGACATATATTGATAATTCAAGTAAAGGACACAGAGTGAATATTGCAGGTTACGAGCAGATGTGTGGAAATTAAAATGATTTCCAAAGAATCAGTGCCCAGTATGTGGAGGAAAGGAAGATATGGACTATGTAGTGTTTGAGTATAAAGGGATGAAACTCTGGAGTAAAGTTGTTAAAATGAGAAATGGTTTAAATTAGACAGCTTTAATTGATCTCTTGAATAAAGATAGCAGGAATTTAGGGAGTAAAGTTAAAAATAAAACAAGGGAAGTAAATGAAAAATGTTTTAAGGGTAGTTAAAGTATATGTTTAGATAATAAAGAAATTTGTTGTATAAATACGGCAAGCTAAGGGCTCGGGTTGAATGCTTAGCCATATGTTTTTGTAACTTGGCTAGGACATATAAACAAATAATTAAACCACTTCTGCAAATGTTTATCTTAACATGAAGTAATAAGAATATTTTGTAAAAGAGTGGGTGCAGAAAGTAATGTGAATGTAACACCAAATTTGTTCAGAATAATATTAATTCCCTTCAGACTGATAAGAACAGGTCATTAATGTGACTAACAGTGCAAGAGATATAACATTAAAGGCCAGTTCACAACAGCCCGAGAACGGTAACCAAAACTGAAATGAAAACAGGAAGCAATGCAACATACAAGATTTTCACAACAGCCCAGTAACAAGAATGGTAATGCATACCAATGATCATATCATTCACAAAGTGGAAAGTCAATTTTGCACATTGGAATTTCATTTGTTTTTAACTGACCAATGCTATTTTTTCATCTGCTTCCAATTCAGCTAACATAATGCAGGTTAGCCAATGTCAAAATTTGATAGAGTAAATATTATTTAAATGCATATCCATTACATTTCGATACCACTAGTCATACCAAGTTTTCATTCCTTTACTTATGGCATATATTAAAGTTATTTATTGTTCTTTGTTAATTTCCACCAGCTTTTGTTGTTCTTTGTAGCTTTTGCCATTGTTTCTGAGGCAATAGTCAGTTTTGAGTTGCATATAAACAAACTACGGATGATCCTTTCACTAGAAGAACCAAAGTTTAATGGCTCTGCGGATGTCAGGATCTGAGGTTAGGAAGCACATTTGCTACTAATATCTTCCAGTTTCATGTTTCCATCTTGTGACTATAGAGAGCACTAGCAGCTGTTTCATGTCACAGCTGCCTAAAATAACCTCTACAGTGAAGAGTCTAATATGCACAATGTGGATCTAATATGTCATGCCCGGGAACGAGAACAAGAAAGTTAAAACTTGGGCAAGTCTTCTTTCCTGTTCCTGGGGCCTGGGAAGGCTTCCCATCAATTGTGAATGCTACCATTTGAATATACCTATTACAACTTTGTCGTTCTTGTTCTGGTTAGCATTCTCGTTGGCTGCAAACCAGCCACTTTTAAGTGTCTTTTGAGTGTAAGTTTTAACAGTACATTTTTTGTTTATTCAGGGGAAGACTTCTGCTACAATCCTCATTCTCCATTTCCTCAACTTCCATTGATCCAAGCTGTCCTCGATGGTAAGTAAATTCCTAAATAAAAATCCGGTTGACTCTTCTCTTCAGCTGGACAAGTAGGTTTTTCCACTTAGTTGCACTGTGTGTAAAGCACAGACTGCACAAATTCTTTAGTAGCATTTTCCCTACCCATAACATGTGGCCTTAAAGCCAAACATTACCCAAGTACTTATAATTATAACTATTTCTTCTTCCCATAAAACGAGACTTTCAGGCATAAATTTTAACCTCTGCAAAATAGCTTGCAGTCTTAAACTTAGTAACTTAGTTTATAGAAAACAATCTGATATGATGCACCCACAATGTTTCTAAACATTAAAAAAAAAAAAATATATATATATATATATATATATATATATACATGACCTGTGAAAAATCAAATCTTTAGAATATTTGTTCTTATGAATGTGTATAACTTTTTCTTGCTAAAATGGCAGAACTGGTTGTTATAAACCTTAGGTTCCACTTAGAAAATAGGCTACATGGTATCATATTTATTTGCTGCAAAGATGGGGCTTATAAGGCACAAAATCTAAATATTTTGCTTATGTTTTTTGAAAAACCTTAAACAGCAAAAGCTTATAAGCTTAGGTTTTACTTTCTCTAATACCTACCTATAGTAAGGAGAGGAGGTGTTGCATTCTATCCAAAAATGTGATGTCAAAACATTTTCAGGTCCAGTATAAATAAAAGCATTTTTAGAAAAAAAGTTATATGTGTGCATCTATGAACAGCAAAACTTGAAAATGAAAAGTCTGTTAAATACCAAGGATCAACATGAAGATTTTCAAGAAAATCTTCCCACCCCAAACCACCTTTTAAGGTACAAAATCTGATGTGTTACACTCACATGACTTTCTCTAGTCTTGTACAAACTATTTTTACAAATGCTTATTCTCCATATGCTTCATGTTAATCAAGATGTTAATCTTATTGCTAATTTAATTGTAGGTGCAAGGGGAATATGGCGGGGTTTAAGCGATAGTCAAATCTTTTAAGAGCTGGTTGCTATGTGGTGCATTCCATTCTCTTTGCATGTCCAGGACATAAAAAAAATGAATAACGAATTGTCATTTGAGAAAAAGTATAAGTATTGGAAAATTTAAGGTAATAACAAGCAATATCTCGAAAATGCTTCACTCAACAACAAAAATGTATATGACTTAAATTGTGTATTTTAACGCAATCTACATTTTTTGTGTAGTAAAATTTTGCGTCCCTCTCTTATGGTTTACCAGTTATGCAAAAGTTGTTCACAATAAAGAATACTTTTGGAAACATTCCCAGAAAATTCAAGATATACATTTTGTATGAAAGTATTAAATATATGATATGTTAATCAAAATCGTGAGCCATTTCTGAGAAAATTAAAATTTTCGAAAAATGTTCCATGCAAAGGGTAATCTGGGGTGGGGGGATTTTCTTGAAAACCTTTGTGTCGCATCTCTGGAAGATACTGAACCTAAATACCAAGTTTGGTGTTTATCTGACTGTTCGTTTCTGAATTATGCTGTTCACAGACAGACACACACGTGGACATGTTTCTAAAAATGCTGTTTTTTGGATTCAGGGGCCTCAAAACATATATTTCTGGTGAAATCTTGGTATCGAATTTTTGGGTGGAATACAATACTTCCCCTACTTACTATACATAGTAGAGAAAGTAAAATGGTTTTATTATTTTTTATTTTCTCAAAAAAATGGTTGTAATGATTTTGATTAAAATACCACATACTTAAGATATTTGCATTAGAAATAAATATTCCCAGAAAATTCAAATTATACATTTCATTCGTTATGCAAATATCTTAAACATATGGTATTTCAATCAAAATCGTTAGCTAAATAAATAGAACTTATTTTTTCTGTAAAGGGTAGTTTGGGGAAGGGGAGTGTTTCTTGAAAATCTTCATGTTGCATGCATCTTTGTAAGATACTGAACTTAAATACCAAGCTTGGTATGTAATCAATGTTTTGTTTTTGAGTTTTCTGTTCACACATGCACATGTACCTTTTTCTTTTTAATGCTTTTTTTTTTTTTTTTTGTGGATACAGAAGACCACAAAACATACATTTCTAGTGAAATCTCCATATTAAATGTTTGGGTGGAATACAATACTTCCTCTATTTAATACAGGTAAGTAGTAGAGAAAGTGAAAATGTGAGCAGAGCTGCAGGTTCCACTAGTTATAAATACTGTAGTATTTAAGATTTAAAAAAAAAGGAAAGAAAAGAGAAATACTATTGGGGCTTAGATTGTTGATATAACATTGGGAATATATTAGCATGCTTTTGTTCAACATACACCATTCTTTCTATGCTATCATGCACAGTATTTTGGAATATTGGCAATTTCTTACAAGATAGTATTGCAGTGAAGCTTGTTGGAACATGTTCTTTAAATAAACCCACACCAAAAGTATGGTTGCAAAAGATCTGTTAAATTGTTTTGCAGGGATGGAGATGTGCAATGCTGCATGACGATTATATTCCAAGCCATGATTCCTCAGTCTAAGATTTGCAAACTTCTGTACAGCTGTAGTAGTGCCTCCTGTTTATTATAGAACTCATGCATTGTTGTCTTCTTCATAGAAACATGGGCATGTTCTTAAATGTTCTTCAACCTTAAAAAGCACTCCTGCATTGGATTTATCTGTTTCAAACATTTTGTGACAGAACCAGGGATTTTAACTTATAAATTATATAGCATTGGCATATTATTTAAATACCCTGCTGGCTACCTCAGAAATCTGATTTAAATCACTGTACAGCCCTGTGAGTGCATTGTTAAGTTTAAAAATTCATATAAAATGAATCATTATAATTTCTTGCCTGAAATTTAGCATGCCTGATTTTGGAGGCATTGAGTCATTGATTTTGATGACCTAATAAATAATTGTTGGATGTGGTAGATCTTAAAACAGCTCTCCAAATGAATGGTGACAAAACACTTTTTGCTTTGCCAAACATTTTCATTATTCTTCCCCTACTGTAGTATAAAACACATCTTTCTGTTCCATTGCTTTTTTCTGTCTTGTTTGTGGGTGGAATGTGCATTGAACTCTAGTAGAGTTACATTTTAAAGCAGCTGTTGAACAACATTGGTTGCTTTATTTTCTTTCCATCGTGAGAGCTTGTTACTATGAATAAACATGTGATTACTGCTTCAGCATATTAACTAAGCACATCTTGCTTAATTCAAAATTATTCGTAGGCAAAAATATATTATGAATAAGACAACATAGAATCACTTTTTATGTAAATAGCACAGAGCCATCATTTGGACACACGGCCAGCATAATGGGAATTTTTCATTCTGTTTTCCAGCGGAATTGGATATTCATAGTCCCTTAAATTCAAATGCATAGACTTCTCATGTAAATTATAACCATATACCTTTGTCATAGATGTCCATGTTCTTCCACACATCTCCCGCACCTTTTAAGAAAATATGAATTAATGCTCATTAATTCTTCTTGATAATGTAATTGAAACCATCTTTGTCCATAAAACAAATTAAATTCAGGTCAATAGATCATTAACATTATTCAACACACAGCTGCAGAAATTAACTCTACTCACATTATCGCATGGTTGCAATTCCTGAACTACAGTTGTTTTATAGGGTTTTGATTTTAATAGTAACAGTCCAAGCTAAGGTTTGTAGAATTCCCAATTCCTGTGCAGGCTATCTCAGAGATTCCTTTGGAATTCATTCTAACTTTTCTCTAATGTTACCAAGTTTTTCTTCTGTAAGAACATGACAATTTAATTTCAGTTTATCAAGAGTAGATCTGTTTCCCTAAATCTATTCACAAGATTATGAACTATTTCTCTGCAAGGCACATGAACAGCACAGAATCTGTCTATAAATGACCATCTCACTTCTCTACAAGAGTTTGTTGTCACATAGGAATCGTACACAAAGATTCTGTGTGCTAATATCTGCAGACTTTTTGGCATTGTAACAGCACTATGAATATTACAAACATGAAACACATGGTCTCACAATGTATCAACCTCTGTACACCACAGAGTTCGTGTTAATGGTTAGCCAGCACATGGAGAGGAGGACAGTGGAGGGGAAATAGAACCAGTTAGAAACAGTGCAGTGCAGGGTGAGCAATTCCATGTAATTTGGTCATGCGTCCAAGTGAAAGCTCTGTGCAACATATAATGTATATACACTATGTGATCAAAAGTATCCGGACACCCCACAAACATACGTTTTTCATCTTAGGTGCATTGTGCTGCCACCTACTGCCCGGTACTCATCCGCGACCTTAGTAGTCATTAGACATCGTGAAACAGCAGAATGGGATGCTCTGTGGAACTCACGGACTTCGAACGTGGTCAGGTGATTGGGTGTCACTTGCATCAGAAGTCTGTATGCAAGATTTCCACACTCCTCAACATCCCTAGGTCCACTATAGTGAAGTGGAAATGTAAAGAGGCATGTACAGCACAAAAGCGTACAGGCCGACCTCGTCTGTTGACTGACAGGGACCGCCGATATTTGAAGAGGGTCGTAAAGAGTAATAGCCAGACATCTGTCCAGACCATCACACAGGAATTCCAAACTGCATCAGGATCCACTCCCAAGTACTATGACAGGCGTGAGGTGAGAAACCTTGGATTCCATGGTCGAGCGGCTGCTCATAAGCCACACAGGAAAATGCCAAACGACGCCTCGCTTGGTGTAAGGAGCGTCAACATTACACGTTTGAACAGTGGCAAAATGTTGTGTGGAGTGATGAATCACGGTACACAATGTGGTGATCTGATGGCAGGGTGTGGTATGGCGAATGCCCGGTGAACGTCATCTGCCAGCATGTGTAGTGCCAACAGTGAAATTCGGAGGTGGTGGTGTTATGGTGTGGTCATGTTTTTCCTGGAGGGGGCTTGCACCCCTTGTTGTTTTGCATGGCACAATCACAGCGCAGACCTATATTGATATTTTAAGCACCTTCTTGCTTCCCACCATTGAAGAGCAATTCGGGAATGGCAATTGCATCTTTCAACATGATCGAGCACCTGTTCATACTGCACGGGCTGTGGCGGAATGGTTACACGACAATAACATCCCTGTAATGGACTGGCCTGCACAGAGTCCTGACTTGAATCTTATAGAACACCTTTGGGATGTTTTGGAACGCCGACTTCATGCCAGGCCTCACCGACCTACATCGTAACCTCTCCTCAGTTCCGCACTCCGTGAAGAATGGGCTGCCATTCCCCAAGAAACCTTCCAGCACCTGATTGAAAGTATGCCTGCGAGAGTGAACGCTGTCATCAAGGCTAAGAGTGGGCCAACACCATATTGACTTCCAGCATTACCGATGGCAAACTTGTACGTCATTTTAAGCCAGGTGTCCGGATACTTTTGATCACGTAGTGTATGTATGGAATTATTTCTTGGTAGAATCATGTGAATGTATTATATCAGATTTTTTTTTAAAGGGAGAAAGGTCAGTACACATTTCCTAACAGTTTTTTATTTTCAAAATAAATTTTAATGAAAATATACCTGTTTGCATGAGTATGTATTCCTCCATGATCTTCTCCAAAGACAAATATATCACCAGGTTCTTGTATACATCTTATAGAACATAACTAGCATCAAGAGTCCTGCACCATGGCACAGTGGGTTGGAGTGTGGTGCTCTGGTTCCAGCCTTGAGGGTGCGGAGTTCACATCCTGGATATAGGACCAGTGCCCACTCACCATCATGAGGAAAGTGAGGAGCTGCAATAGGCAGCGATCCTGAGTCGTGGCTGAGGGATGCATGATGCTGGCCATATCACCTCCCCTTATCGGTTGGATGATCGCCTACCTTTGCCATGTGCACGTCGGCGGGAGGCTGGCAGTTGGTTTGGCAGACCTAGACGCTTCGCTAGTTGTAGCCCCAAAGGATTTATTTACTAACATCAAGAACTGCAGCTTTTAATTCATCGGAATGAAACTGACACAACAGAACTTTCATTAGTGATGCCCCATAATTCATTATCTGGTGAGGTAAGGTCTGGGCTAGATGGGGGCCAAGACACATTTTCTTACTGATTTCACTGGTGATTTAGTCATTGAATTGGTAACAGCAGCACAAGTTTTCAGGTTTCCCATTCCATAATGCATCTTTAACACTTACAGTGCCGAAGGGTTGTTTGTTAACTTCCTATGCCACTTACCTATTATAGGTAAGAGGAAGTATTATGTTCTACCCAAAAATTCAGTGTCAAAATTTCATGTTTTAGGACCCTGAATAAAAAAAAGTAATTTTAGAAAAAGGTCTCTCTTCCCCCTCACTCTCTCTCTCTATTCGATTTGGTATATAAGTTTGTATATTCCAAAGATGTGATACAGAGGTTTTCAAGAAAATCTCCCCATCCCAAACTACCCTTTACCCAGAAATATTTTCAATATTTTTTATTTTCTCAGAAATGGTTTTAACAATTTTGATTAAATACCATATATTTAAGATATTTATATGACAAATAAAATCTATATCTTGAATTTTCTGCAAATAGCCTATGAAGTCCTCTTCATTAGGAAGAAATTTGGTATAATTTTGTAATTTTTCTTTAAAATGCACAATTTATTTCAAACGACTTTATTGGTGCCATCAGCCATTTCTGAGATATCCCTTATTACTGGTTTGTATTTTTCAAAACTTGGACACTTTTTAAAGTATTCAGACTTTAAGATATTTAAGACTATTCAGTTGTTTCTTGTGATGTGATGGAAAGAATTTTAAAGGCAGCATATAGCATTCCACTTTTAAACATCTGATTGTTGATTCAGTTTCCTCTATCCCCCCTGTACCTGCAGTGAAATTGTGTCTCATAGAGTTCTGCATTTTTACGTTCTCTGCCATGTATATAGTAGGTAGAGAAAAATTAAATTGAGTTTTATTTATGGTCACACTTTAACTACTATGGTCCTTGGCGTCTCATTCTATATTGGGCGTGAAAGACCGGAAAGTTTGCTCAGAGGCCTCTTTATTGGGTTTGAAGTTCTTTTACGCACTGTAAATCTGTAACATGGGTCACTAGCTGTACTTCCCTTCTGAAGAAAGCCGTGTTAAGGATTTTACATCTGAAAAAATCCATTGCTCTCCATCGGGTTTTAACCCACGACCTTGGGAACCAGAGGTTAGTATGGTACCCCTAGACATAGGTAGAGAAGGTATTGCATTCCAACCAAACATTTTATACCGAGATTTCACCAGAAATGCGTGTTTTGAGGCTCCCTGAATAAATAAAAAAAAAGTTTTTTTTAAAAAAATATCTGCTTGTGTATGTGTAAGAATAGTAAAACTCAAAAAAAAAAGTTCGGTAACTTTAAAGATGTAACAAGATTTCAAGAAAATCCTCCCACCCCAGTTACCCTTTGCATGTAGGACTTCGCGAAATGTTTTATTTTCTCAAAAATGGCAGAAAACTGAAAATATGCACATTATTTATGCAACTGGATAATAAAATGTATTTCATACAGTGGAGCATAATGTAACACATAAACTATCAACCAACATTTTTGTTCTACTGGTTTAAAATAGGTCAATCTTTCAAGGAGACATCCTCCCATCATCAGCTGTCAAAATGATCCATAAATATAGAAGATGGAAAAGAATTAGGGACATAAGCACTCTAAAAATGGAAAAATCACCAGAAAAGTATGCCAAATTCACATTTCATCCAAAAGTCTTCAAGAAATTTAACAAGATTTTTAAGGATTATAATACCAAATTGGTTCCTCAAAACAGATTGTTTGAAAAACCTACCCCAAGCAAGAAATTGTTCAAAATGCAGCATGTTGATTGTGAAGATTGTCAGAAACTGTATATTGGTAAAACAAAGAGGAACCTGGAGACATGAATGAACATTAGATGGGTATAGAGTACAAGCAGATGGACAAATCAGCATTAGCATACCATTTTGTGTCACATATTAGTAAAGACATCAAACTTTTAAAACAAGTTAAAATACCATGGGAACCAAACACATAGGTGAACAACTATATCATAGAGAATTGAAGTTATGTTCATGAATTTTGAAATACCAGCCATGGATGACATCATATGCCTCACCAACAAAAGAAGAGCAGAGAGCACAATAAAGTGAAGTAAAGCAAAGAAATGCCAGTTGACCGATCATCTGATGATGGGGAGGATATCTCCTTGAAACCTGTCTGGTTTTAAACAAGTGAAACAAAAGTGTTCATTGGCGATAGCTTTCAATGTGTTTCAAGTAACAGTTGTTTATATGATGTAAGAGTGTTTACAAAACTTAACATACAGGATGGAAGTTAACTAAGCAAACATAGTTAATCATTTTCAGTTCTTTATAATTGCCAAACGTTGCACAATGTTTTATAGTATTTTGAATCATAAATTTTAAAAAGAAAATAATTTCATTTCACTTGTGCTTAGAATAATAATTGAAAAACTCCTTTGATTATGTCGCAATCTACGAAATGTAACAGAAAACCCTATATGATAAAGTCAGAATACCAGAAAACCTTTGTGGAAAACAAAATTGTTTACTGTAAAGATCAATTGAGATTTGCTATTTTAAAGAAATGGATATAATTCTTGTTGAAGTTTTGCAAGAAACTGAAAAAGCAAGCAGCAAATTTAAACCTGAAAAATCTTGTGTTTGCTTTAAATTTAAGTTTGTTGGTAGTTGGCAACTGGGTGTGTAACTATAGTAATATAAAATTATTAATAGATATATGGCAATAATAATAGTAGTATCTGTAGTGGATATTTGTGGGAATGGAAGAGAGCGTGAGTGACTCCTCAGTAATTATAATGAACAAGCATCTAAATTTTTACACTTGCAGGATCAGCTCATGGAATTTAAGTTTACACATGGATAGGGTTCAGTTAAACAATATTTGACTCAAAATACCATAAATATATTAAACATAAAAGTTTTAATAAAAATTGCTATTGCTTCTTTATAAAATAATCTGATGTGTTACACTTACATGACTTTCTCTACTCTTGTACAAACTATTTTTACAAACGCTTATTCTCCATATGCTTCATGTTAATCGAGATGTTAATCTTATTGCTAATTTTCTTGTAGATGCAAGGGGAATTGCTAGGCTTTAAGCAATAGTCAAATATTTTAAGAGGTGGTTGTTATGTGGAGTATTCCATTCCCTTTGCATTAGCAGGACATAAAAAAATCTGATGTGTTACACTCACATGACTTTCTCTACTCTTGTACAAACTATTTTTACAAATGCTTATTCTCCATATGCTTCATGTTAATCGAGATATCGAGATGTCGATCTTATTGCTAATTTTCTTGTAGATGCAAGGGGAATATGGTAGGTTTTAAGCGCTGGTTGCTATATGACGCGTTCCATTCTCTTTGCATGTCCAGAACATAAAAAAAATGAATAACGAATTTGAGAAAAAGTATAAGTATTGGAAAATTTAAGGGAATAACAAGCAATATCTCGAAAATGGTTCACTAAACAAAAAAAATGTATATGACATAAATTGTGTATTTTAACGCGATCTACATTTTTTGTGTAGTAAAATTTTGTCTATCTCTTATGGTTTACCAGTTATGCAAAAGTCGTTCACAATGAAGAATACTTTTGGAGACATTCCCAGAAAATTCGAGATATACATTTCATTTCTCATGTCAATATCTTAAACATATGATATTTTAATCAAAATCGTTAGAGCCATTTTTGAGAAAATTAAAATTTTCGAAAAATGTTCCATGTAAAGGGTAGTCTGGGGTGGGGGGATTTTCTTGAAAACCTTCGTGTCGCATCTCTGGAAGATACTGAACCTAAATACCAAGTTTGGTGTTTATCGGACTGTTCGTTTCTGAGTTATGCTGTTCACAGACACACACACACGGACGTGTTTCCAAAAATACTTTTTTTGGATTCAGGGGGTCTCAAAACATGTATTTCCGGTGAAATCTCGGCATCGAATTTTTGGGTGGAATACAATACTTCCCCTACTTACTATACGTAGTAGAGAAAGTAAAAATGAATAACAAGTTTGAGAAAAAGTATAAGTATTGGAAAATTTAAGGGAATAACAAGCAATATCTCGAAAATGGTTCACCCAACAAAAAAAATGTATGTGACATAACTTGTGTATTTTAACGCAATCCACATTTTTTGTGTAGTAAAATTTTGTGTATCTTTTATGTTTACCAGTTATGCAAAAGATGTTCACAATGAAGAATACTTTTGGAGACATTCCCAGAAAATTCGAGATATACATTTCATTTGCCATGAAAATATCTTAAACATATGATATTTTAATCAAAATCGTTAGAGCCATTTTTGAGAAAATTAAAATGAAATGTTTCATGAAGGGTAATGTAAAGGGTAATCTGGGGTGGGGGGATTTTCTTGAAAACCTTCGTGTCGCATCTCTGGAAGATACTGAACCTAAATACGAAGTTTGGTGTTTATCCGACTGTTTGTTTCTGAGTTATGCTGTTCACAGACATACAGACACACACACGGACGTTTCCAAAAATGCTTATTTTGGATTCAGGGGGTCTAAAAACATGTATTTCCGGTGAAATCTCGGTATCAAATTTTTGGGTGGAATACAATACTTCCCCTACTTACTATACGTAGTAGAAAAGTAAAAATGTTGAGGAGACTTGGGGGCAATTGGGAAAATGTTTGTGAAAATCGTGTGAGATCCTTGAAACATGCTGGACTTAAATACAAAGTTTTGTATTTATCTGATTGAATTTTTGAATTGTGCTGCTCACAGATAAGCACATACACGTGGATGCCCCTCTCTTTTTGTTTTAGGTCAAAGGATTTCAAAACTTAATTTCCACTGTTATATCAACATCAAATTTTTGGGTGGAATAGAATAATTCCTCTACTTACCATAGATAAGTGGTAGAAAAAAATTAAAATAATGTTAACAGAATTATTAAAGGTAGTTAGCTCAGTGATTTGATTTACAGCTCTTGTAAACCGAAATTGAGTCCAAGGTTTTATTCCTGGCTATGGAGTGCTGATTTTCAGACACCCCTATCCAGGCCTTCACCCCAGCTCATGTGAAGCATCCAAGGCCCAATTCAGAGTAAAGGCTGGTTCACAATAACCCGAAAAATAAAAACAAGACTGCATATCATAATGGAAAGCAAAACAACACACTATATTTTGGTTCAGAATACACCAGGAACAAGAACAGGAATGCATATTGATGACCATATCAAGAGCAAAGTGGAAAGTCAATTTTGAATATTGGGATATCATTTGATTGTAATTGACCAATAATATTTTTTTACCTGCTTCTAATTTAACCATTATAATGCAGGTTGGCCAATATCAAAATTGATAGAGTAAATATTTTCTAAATGCAAAGACATTATTATTTCCGATTCCTCTACGGGTAGCATCTTAAGTGCAATTCTTTTATTGATAGCATACAAAGTTATTTCTTGCTGTCTGTTAATTTCTACTCTCTTTGTTGTTCTTTGTAGTGCTTTGAGGCAATATCAGTTTTGAGTTCAGTATAAACTGCAAGTGATGCTTTTGCTAGAACACACAGGAATCTGAAGGGAATCAGGATGTACATTTGCCGTAATTACTTCCGGTTTGATATTTTCCCAGTTTGAAACTAGAGTGGATTTTAGCAGCTGTTTAGAATCACAGCCACCTTGATTAATTTCTACAGTGAAAAGTCTTAACATGCATAATACGGATTTAATATGCCATTCTTTACAAATTTCCATTAATTGTGAACTCTCATTGTAATTAAGGGTCGTTAAAACATATGGTAACTGGCTCCACAGCGCGAGAGAATCAAGAGTCGCCTGGAAAATTGTGCCGTCAGAGGCACACTAAAATCCTTACCTTAAAGTAGATGCTGGAAATGTTGACCTTTGACTCTCAAACAGGCAGCATCTCTCATAAAAGTGTTCTTGCTCACTCACCTAAGCTCAGCAGCAGGAATTCTTGGGACTTCCTGCATAATGTTATCACTAAGTTCCTGTAGTGTATGAGGGTTAGAACAATACACTTTGTCTTTCAAAGAACAGAATTACAGGGATCAATTTGTTTCAACACTTGCACTTAAGTATAGCAATAGATTTTAATTTTAACAGACGTGTAACATTTCTTGCAGAAGATATACACTTTTTGTTGAGCTAATTTGTTTAGTGATTTTCAAGGTGAACCAGCACCAATTTCATCTTGTTTATTTTCTGTTAAAATTGATCATCTTTTAGAATGTTTGTTGTCCAACAACGAACCCAAGCTTCAAATTTATTCACAATCGCATGTATAGTTTTTCTTGCAGGTGGTACAGTTTGGAAACCTTTCAACAAATTCCTGCACACAAGGTGAGCAGATTCGTGTTTAAAGTAAATCTTAAAATAAACGCATGTTCTTCCAAGATAAGTGATACACCATGTTTACTGTGTCAACAGAGGCACCTGGCACAGTAATACCAGTGATACATGGTGGCAATGCATCTTTGAGCAGAAATTGACAGTCCAAAGTCCCGCTAGATGGCAAGGGAAGAGCGCAGCAGAGAAAGGCTGCAAATGAGTTACCATATGCTTTAATGACCCTCTACATTATCTCTCTTGACATTCTCATTCTGGTTTTTACTTATTGTGAACCAACCTTAAGCTGTACATCCCCTTGTTCCATCACCATCTTATCACTAGAGGTAATGGACATGCCCTCTGGGTGCAGTTATCATATGATGGGACATTACCCCAAAGTCATTGCAACCCATAGCTTTAGAAACAACAGATTTATTATATACCTCAAGAATTGACTTTTAACATGAAGCAAATTATATGTTAAGTACCTTCCAAATTCTGCAGGATGTTTGTGTAAAACAAGGATGTTATATGAGGTTCTTGGCAAACATATGGATGGGAAAATGGAAATTTCACAAGAAAATTTGCCAGAATGTTTACTGGAATCATATTTCTGATAATATACAACAGAGAGACAAAGTAACGGTACATAAAATAAGCTCACAGTAAATAAAACTTTTGTTTTTAAAAATTTCCTCTCTAGGCAATAATATTCGCCTTCCTCAGCAGTTGTAATATTGGATTTGGCTTACAAGCACAAATGTTTCTTAACTATAATACTCTTGAGTGGTATACATAAGATAGGCCTCTTTCATGAATATATCACACATTCATCACAGTGCCCAAATACAGGCCACTTTCAAACTTGGTATAATGAAATATCAACCCAGTGCAAAGCGACATCTATTTACAATGAGCTTACTAACACTTGCACACAAGTACACAATCTTGCCATTAATGACTGGACACGCCCTGAACAGCAAAGACCACACATTGCTCATGTATTAGTGTGCTTATACAGGGTGCTCTGAAAAATTCTTATTGCCACTTAGGGCCCACATGTTTATAAATGTGTTATCTTCCATCTAAAATGCTATACACAGTGCCAGACTATACTAATATTACAAAGAAAGAAAATTTCTGTTTAAGGGAATCTTGTTCAACTGATTTTGATAATTCTTTCACCATTGAAAGATCCTGTTCTGTCCGACAGTCATGGGCTATAAGACACCTTTTAATTTCAGCTCCTAAATGACTAAAAAAAAGAATTTACGAACTTGGATATTAGAATACAAAGATGTTGGCATCACAAAAAGAAACACACCTGCAAAGGAGGCTTTCACTTCTCTTTGAAAATGCTACAGAATAGAAAATAGCCATTGCTACTTCACAGAAAATGCAAGTAAAAATAAAGACAAAAAACCTGCAGATGTTTCATTTCAAGCAATAGACAGTCTTGATTTAGCAACTGAGAAACAGCAAAACAACAGATAATTGGATTTGTTTATAACAGTACAACACGAATGTGACACATTGCCATAAGTTGTAATCAAGTTCATTACCAGTGTATGGTAAATAATTATATATACAGAGAGAGGACCATATCCAGCGTAACATCAGAAATCACTCCTTTGACATTTATAATTAACCACTAAGATTATTTTTGTTGATGTTGCAGACTGCATGCAAATTCCAAAAATGTGGGAGTGGGTAATATTCATATTAACCAGTTTTGTCCCTATTTTGCTGTGTATAGATGTCAGGCTATCCATAGTAAATGAAAACTAGGTAGCTCGTGTTATTAATTACTGCAGGTTCAAAGAGAGAGTATAAAGGTTTAAAATTATATCAACTGTGACTATGTAGAAATTACTTGACCATTTCAGTAACTGTTTCACCAGCAAAGGATACTTACAGGCTGTACAACATTTGCAAAATTTGAGATTTTTTAGGGAAGTTTAAGGAAATCAAATGTACATCTGTCAATGCTTATCTATTTCTTAACAGTAGATAAGAGTGTTTTAGGGTCAAATTCATAGTTGTTGCTTATGTAAAAACGAGATGCTTAAGCAATGAGTATTTCCTTTTGATAAGAACACCTTATAACCATTTAATATATATAGACAGTACTTATATGCTCAGCGCTAAATGCTTACTTATTTCTGAAGCACATGTGGTAAGGTTGTTCAGCTGTTTCACAGCCACTTGGATGCGCAAAGGAATGTGTAAACAAACATGCAGGTCACCATATAGTGGGACCCATTTTCATTTTTGTTGTTGTTTTGTTCACAACAACTGCTGAGCACGTGGTAGAAGTTTATGAGTTTTAAATGATACATTTATTCATTAGTTAACTTTCGTTTAAAATCAGGTAGGTTGTAAATTTAATTAAGGGTTTATAGTAATAGTTATACAGTTACATTAGTTAGGTTGAAAACATGCCAAAAGGAAAACATTTCGGCGAGCAGGAAAGAAACCAATTATAAGAGTTGGTGCTGGATACAAGACATTGTAGAATGCACACAATCGGACCCTGTATGATGTATTGGCCTTAAGTGGTATTTATTCATTGACTGTTTTAAAACTGAAAACCTGACTTTTTAGTGTAAAGTGTTAGTAGCTAGAAGTATTTACAATATGAGCACTGTGTATATACATGTATGAAAACAAATCACAAATGCAATTACTACACCATCTAACAGTAATCAGAAAAGCATAAGTACCCATTAACTTACAATGTTTGGCTTTAACAGCGGTTTTACATGTGAAATTGGTGAACCTCTCTTTTGATAACCCAATTATATTTGCAAATTAGCGGTAAAGATGTGTGACTTGTTAAATGATCCATTGCAGTGGTGTTAATTATGCAAAATAGGCAATTTGATCAAGGAAAGCACTGCAAAGATGTACTTTATTTATTGCAGAAATATTTCAGCATTTTATTTTTAGGATTTTATTAAATGATTCTGAATAAGTGCATTAGAATCTCATTTTCTTGGGACCTAAGGACTTTGGACAACATAAATGGGAAAATATCTGAACAGAAAACATGGATAGTGTCATAGCTCTGAGATTCTATACATTACTTTTTCAAGTAAGCCTATCTCACGGTGCGACTTCATAACCTCTGTTGTTTAGTAGAGACACTGCATTATTACAACAGCAACTTTGGCAAACCAATATCACTTCTTAAACTCAGCATCCCTTATATATTTCAAGTGAATTCTAACAGTCACGCAATTTGTTTATTAATGCACAGTACAATTTTGTTATAAAATTCCATATACTCCACAAAATTGCTATTATTGTTGAGCTCTGTTATAGGCAGTTGAAGTAAGATGGTGTCGGCTCTCCTTATTGCATATAAGCAGAGGTTGGAGCTTCCTTATATGAATAAGTATTTCCTTATTCGCCTGTGTATTGAAAATCGCACTTAAGGACTTCCTTGAAATAAGCAACGACTATGAATTCGACCTTTAGTATGGTGTAGCTGTAGTAGTAGTAGTATGGTGATTTATGAAATTTACAGTTCCAAATTGTAAGGGGAGGATATACCATTAAAAAGTTCTATATCATTGTACAATAGTTTGATAAAGAATATGAGGAGACACATGAAATGAATCAATTGAGATTTAAAAGGACACTGTTGAATAAAATAATTCTTAAACATATAACAATTATGATTTGATATAACACATTTTCATGGCACTGCATTTCAGACTATAATCACAACTGGACATATCAACGGCATAGCACCAAATGCAAAATGCCCCGTAATCAGTTATTTTTATGTAATGACCACACAGCCAAAGCAAAAGGATTTAAATTATAAGGATAGATGCTATGAAAGGGCAAAGCATCATTCTGATACCATTAAAGGCATCGTCTGGTCAATAATGGCAAGATAGTGTGTATTTTAAACCACTGAAAAATAGGTTAGTATAACAGTAAACTTATTCATTAACTGCAAGCATACTATGAAATCACAGCTATTGGGTCATTAAACTACATCACTGTCGAGTTCATGGCAAGCAAAGCTGAAAACTGGCAGGTGACTTGCTTTGTGGTAACATCCCTCTATTCTTTTATGCAAATGTGTAGCTGTCATAGTACATTCACATCAACTCTAAAAAATATTGATATCAAAAGTTTTGTTTTTGAAATCACATTATACACTTGTATACAAGGCGATATCAGAAATAATGTACACTGTGTACAGGTCCCATCTCCATGGAGATACCTGGTAGTTGTCATATTGAAAAAATCTGTGCAGCCTTAAAAACTTCTTTGCCTACTAGCTATCGAAAGGATGAACCCAGTCAGGTCACATTACTGTCTCATATTAGCAGTTTTTCATTAAAATTGAAACTTTAAATGGAAATAAATGACAAGCTTATGAAATATTTAAAAACTTTGTAGTCATTCCACAGTAAACAGCACCATTTCCTGCAGTTATTGGCATAAATTGTTGGTAGTGGAGGTATGTTTTAAGCAAAAACATAAAATTGCACTTTATATTTAAATTAATAAAGTAGTACTCAACTAAGATATCTGTACATTACAAACCTTTTGTCACAATTATCCTATAATGGCAAAGCAATCAGTTGATAGTGATGTCAATGACATAGTGGGGTTTCCAGATCAACTGTTAAGTGTTTACTGCCTTTGTTTCTCATAAGCATTTGTAACATCATGGCTAAACAAAGCGAGATGACTCTGCAGCAACATGTGAGGCTTGCACTTGGCTGGCCACTATGACCTTGGATTTTTTTTTTTCACCGTTTTCCCTGATTAATAGGCAAATGCTGGAGTGGATTATGTAATGCCTCAAATTTTCCTATCATTTCATTTCCTTATCGAAAGATCATGAGTAGATAGCAGCCAAGGCGTATGGCAGTGGAGTTTGCTTTGTGAAACATTCTGCTCTGACATTTGGTGTGGAACAGACCCTCAGAAAAACCTCTCTATGGGAAGAGGTAGGCATGTGTGTGGGAGAGGGGTTTCTGCCAGCAACAGGATATCTGGAGATATTAGGGACCTCACCTGTTTCCAGTGCCACCCCAACCCCTTCATTCTTCACTTTGCCCATTCCTCCAAGGGTGTTTCCAGAAGCCAATAGGCGACTGTGCCAATATCCTCCTCTGCTTCCTGATAATCAACAACATGGCTAATATATTATTCAACTTGCTTTTTAGTGGACAAATCATGATATTAACAGCTTAGCTCATCGCTAGCACATGCCATGACTAAACCAATAGGCTCTAGGGTCTATGGTTTAATTAGTTCAGTTTCAAGATGATCATTCAAGGAAAATTGAGGTTCTACTGCATTCCCACCATATCTGCTTCGATTTGATTACAGAGGGAAAAACATGCATATCAGTAGTTCATATGCATACGTTATATTACCTCAAATGTTTAGTTGTTATTAATGTAGTTTAATTGCACATATCTACCCAGTATTGTTGGAGTGCAAATTAATAAAATTGTGTAGGTTTTGCTAAGAATGTGATGAAAGAGGTATGCCATTACAATCATGATTGTGTAATTAAAGTATGAAACAAACCTAACCTTTCTCCTGCTGTAATGTCTCAAGGAATACAACTGCAAAAGCTGATAGTTTCCCTTTTGTAATTTAATTTTGCTTTTAAACTCATGTCTGTTAATGTACCATGGGCGTCTCTGGATAAGTTTATATGGTTTTTAATTTATTTATTTATTAATATATTTCTGCATTGTTTATCAATTACTAAGTTTTATTTTGGTGCTAGGGTCAGCTACGTTCAAATCAATGTAAACAAAAATTTAAGCAAACTTGAAGTTATTGTCTATTTTATTCTTCTTATATGAACATTCACAGAGATTTAAAAAACTATACAAGTATATTTTATTTCACTTTTTTAGTAGCAATATTATCAATACAGACTATTTACTTCATGGGCCAGGCATTCAATATTGAAACATCCAACTCACTACCAACCACAGTTGTCTATGAATGAAATCTTGTTAAAATGAGATTGCCTCACCTGATTTGCAATTGTTTGAAAATGTCACAGCTGATTTCATAAATATTTTTTATTTGTAAGCTAATAAAACAAAGAAAACTTCTTAAAGAACATAGAAGGCCATGCTAAGGTATGCAATAATTTTGTATTGCAATACAAGTGTGGTAACCGCATCATTAGAGAATGAAGGCTTGAAAATAGGAGACTTCATTCTCATATTTTCTACTTCTGAGATTCTTCAATGCACTTAACACAATATATTACATACTATATTTTTGATAGTGAATAATAGAAATAGTACTTATGCAAAAATAAGATTAATTATTAACAGTGTTCAACGTGGTGGTTCCTGTCGCAAGATTACCAACATCAGTTTTAGTGGAGAACTGGCCATCCGTTATCCATGTCTGGTTGTTGATCTTACACCTATGTTATTTTCATTTTATTAATATTGTTTATTAAAGACTGCATTTGGTAAATAGTCTTAGCCTATACCGCTGTGGTTTCGCTGTGTGCTTATGAAATTTTCAGCAACATAAAACAGTCCGTATACCATACTGATAATATTACCTGCTACCTGGAACAGATAGCTTTGCATTTGTTTACCGTGGCCAAAGGAGGAACTACATGTGTTTGAGTGATGACTTACCAGCCGCTACACATAAGCACGATAACAGTGACACCAAACCAAGTGCAAAGTCATATGTTAACACTGTAGTTGCAGCCTTTCTTTTACTACAGACATTAGTGATCCCCCTTCAATTTTAACATGTCGGAGATGCCAATGATAAACTTCTAAAATGTAAGCATTCAAATTTATGAGTTATGTTAAAATTAATTTTTGGCATGGACCATGTCAGCTTTGTTTAAAAGACCCAGGACAGCAAAGGGGCCTATAATGTCCTTAAAGTATTTACTTTTCTTTGGTGCCAAGATAGTTCAATGGTTTAGTTTGCAGCTCTTGTAATGAGAGTCCATGGTTCACATTCCAGCTTTGGAGTGATTTTAAGTTGTCCCTATCCAAGGCCCTCTGACTAGCTCATGTGAAGTATCCCCAAGGTCCATAGTACAGAGTCCATGGTAAAAGTTGTAGGTACCCTCATACAATCACCATCAGATACCAGACACCACCTGTTGGGTGCTTCCAACTAATAAATGGGTCCAATCATTGGTTGGTGGAACAAGATTCTCTAGAAAGCCATAGACTATAAGGGCAGCATTGGAAACAGCGACAATTGACAGCGTTCATACCAAAAATTAATTTTAACACAACAAATATTCATTTCATTAACGAAAAACTATCAGCACTTGTTGCATTAAAAAAGATTATTTTGTAAAACACCTACTGAAAATGTTATGAATACCACCATAGTCTTTCTCCACATAATGAATGCACCTGGAATTCAATGCCATGTACACAGTTTTAAAAGCACAGAATAGTCATTTCATTCAATGCCATGTACACATTTTTGAACAGAATAGTTATTTCAGTTGAAGAGCACAGGGCAGGAGTATAGGATGTAACAGAAGGCAGGAGACACCTGCACATATTTCCAATACTTTAGAAACAAGATATACGTTAAGTCATAGTTTTAGAGAAGTTACGTATTATAATGACCCTTTTATAAGAATACAAATTAGTATTTTCATTTAATACAATTTATTTTATTTGAAGTGACAAAAGTTTTCGCACATGACTGAAAATAAAGGTCTCTTTTCATTAACATAAATATGTACACTTAACTGATGTGCGTGGCACGTCATACTAGAATCTCAACTTGTTCGCTGTGTGCTCGACTTGCAACTTTAGCATTCCGATAAAGTGCTGCAGCAACAGGTGTATGACAAATGCTCTCATAACGATGCCATCTTAATAAAATATATACATCACACAAACATGGCACTAAAAGCTTCGCTGTTGGCTATGCCCCTTCCTATCAAATCTGCACTATTCTACTGGAAAATATCTGCTAAAATAAACATTTATAGATGAATAATAATAGTAACAATAATAATAAACAATTTCTGTACTCGAAACAAGGCATAAAAGAGTGCTAGGCGAGGCACTCAACCTGTATATGCCGCGCATTTATGCTTGTAAGCCAATTGGGTGTAACACAAGCTATGATTAAAAAGAAAACAATACCAAAACCAATATTACCAAATACTTTTACTAGCTAGAAATTTGAGTTTGAAGAGAGAGAGAACATAATAAATGTCACTGGACGTTACACTTGTGCACCACATTCACAAAGTCTTACAAACAAGAGTTTATTGTTACCAATGTATCAAAAGTTAGATTTTCTGAGTGATGATGGATGAGTTTGTGAGGCCAGATGTGAAACAGCTTGCCCATTTGTCAGAGTAGAGTGCAGCGTGATAGCCAAGTGGGGGACTTTCTTTGTGGTTCGTAGGACTTGAGCTGGTGGCCACCCTTCGGAGGATTGCTGGCTTCCTGAAACAAGGCATTGCACTCCATTGAATACTAATGATGACTTTCTCTACTAATGACAAACTCGCACATACACAGTAAATGAAGCTATTTGGGCCAGTAAGGCCATGATTTCACTTCAACTTCCCAGATATTTCATCTGCAGCAGACATCCTCAAAGCAGTATGCAACGTTCTATATCTAAGTTGCCACCAAGTTACCTCTAAGGTCACATTGCGCACACCATTGAAGATGTCTGCCACAGTCACAAAAGAAATGTAGGCTGGGAATCCTAGTGGACCACTGCTTTAAGCCTAGATAATTTACTTTGTTTAGCTGATTCCAGCCATGTAAGTCTATGCTATTTAATCAATACCCACTATACAAGGTGGAACCATTTAAGTTGAGACTATGCAATATCTCCAAAACTAAGCATTGTAGAAAGAAATGTCTTGAATAAAAGTTGCTTGATATTATGGGGGAAAATAAATGCCATTAGTCATGTTTTAATTGGAGGACGTTGTGATGGTGATTTCAGGGTCAATTTAAATTGACCCTAATTGTAGGTTCCCATTTTAAAAAATTAAATTGACCCTAAAATGACCAATATAATGTCCTCCAAACAAAACACACTAATGACATTTACTTTCCCCCATAATGCCAAGCAACTGTTACTAAGGACATTTCTTTCTATAACACTTAGCTTTGGAGATATTGTACGTCTGAACTTAAATGGTCCATCCTGTATATTATAGTATTAAAATAAAAAGTGATGCTTCTATCCACACTGCATTCTTCACAATTTATTTTTGCTGGTGAATGATTCCAAAGAAGAGAAAGAAGTGCTTAGTTACTACATGCAAAAAATAGCTTTCATGTGTTTATTCATGGTAATAAGCTCTTGCAATAGAAAGAAAAAGCAGAAAACGCAAACTTTTAAGTATGTGTTAGATGACACATGGCTGGCTTCATCAACCAATGCTAAATTTTAACACAATGTTAGCTTTAACAATGTATTAAATTCAGTGTTAAAGTTAGTGCCATACCCCCCTGTTAAAGAATTTAACAAATGTTAGAAGCTGGTGGCGTGCACCATGTTGGAGTAAATTGCTTCGGAAGTAACATTTACTAAAGAAGTCCCCACTACGGAAGTAGGTTACTACGGGAGCAATTTACTCCGAAACTAACGGGGAGCTCAATTACAATTTACTCTTTTAGTTATGACTATGGAAGTAAGGCTCATTACTCCCCACGGTATTGTTTTGTTTGTGCGATTTACTTGATGCAATCATGAATAAGGTTATGTGCGACAGGAAACGGGGAGAAACGTCAGCGAAACAGATAAATGTTTGTTGGTAGAAATAAAGAAAATCCATTTAAACAATATGAGCATAAAAAAGGGCGATAACCTGCATTACATTGGTCTTCAAAGCCAGTTAGATACCACCAACACTCGCAACGTGCGTTCCTAATTACTTTTTATTTTAGATTTATTAGTTTTTTACGTTTCTGATTTACGGGAGCTTAGGTTCCTGATTCACGGGAGATTACCTTTATAAACGTTTTCAATGAAGACCCAAGTAATGCACAAAAGCCTAAACATGTTATAAAGATGCTGTAAAGTCGTGATTGACGAGTTTAATAATTCTAGCAACGGGAAAAATACTGAAGAGCAGCTTAAAATTCTGGAAACAATGTTAATGTTAAGTCAATTCTAAATATCTCCATTTAATACAGTGTAAGACTGTCACATTATGTTAAATTCATTGTAATGCCAGCTCAAGCTTCTGAAATATTCCGGTACTAAACACTCATAGGACACATAACAATAATTGCAATTTGGATTATAGAGTTGAATTTGTGTCTGAGTTTTGTTGAAATGTTCTCCAAGCAGGTTCAAAAGGCATGTATAAGATTCTTTCCTAATACCGAAATGTTCATTGAACTTTCTCTCTGGATAAGTATCCTATGGTTCTCGCATAACACTATCGCATTTCCGTTGTTTTTTTTTTCAAGTTCATCAATGTAACCTAAGTAATCATTTGTTTTCATCGAGATCATCGATGTAATCTAAGTAATCCATGAATGCGTCAAAAATATCTTCCTCCAAATACGATACAGCATTTTAGTTCAATCGACAGGTTAGTTACTCCATCCAGGTCGTAAGAGTAAATTATAACCTATATTTGTGCTCTATTTAATTCCATAGTAACATGCTATATGATGGTGCTCTCCGACATTTACTTCTGCGGTAATTTAATCTGGTAGTACCTGAAAGGAGTAGAATCTTCAGAAGTAGTTTACTCTCGCATGGAAGTTGCCGAGTGCTGATTTGAATATTAGTTTACTACGAAAGTAGAGCTTACTCCAGGTTGGTGCACACCACCCTTAGTGTATAAGAAGCCTCTTTGTTATATGCTACAAGTTGGGCTGGTCCCATTGCTCAATTGGTAGAGCACCTGCCTGTTGTGCAAGGGGTCCCAGGTTCGATTCCCAGGTGGGGGGTGGGAATTTTTCTCTAGCCTTTTTCCCTATCCTCCCCAGAGTCTGGAAGTATGAATGAAAGTGTGAATGTGTGTGCGATCTAATGATTAAAAAACCCAAAGTGCAAGAATACAAGTTAACACCATTGCCCTAGGCAATAAGTTCCAAAGGAAAGGCCGCCGATAAGACCAATGTAGTTAAAAGCAGGGTATAAATGGAACTAAAAGAAAACAAAACCCAAAAAAAAAGTGTTAACCACTTTGAGATTTTATGCTAATGGCACTTTTCATTTAATAGTAAATGATAATGTTGGTATTTCCAAAGCTACTGTTTGTGAGTTTATCCAGAAGGTTTAAGAAGCAAACAGTATTTTTGTTTGGGTCTATTTGATACTCAATCAGTGATAACACACTTTCATTCACTTAGTTTTAATATATTGTTTTCACCAGTTTTAAACCATTCTAAATGCTCTTCGCACCTGACTATTTTGGTGCTGGACTTTATGTTAGCATAAAATTGCCACAATTGCTTACTGGACCTGAAATAAATGCATTCATTCCAATTAAAGTACTTGCAAATTTTCTCTCAGGCTGCATCCTTATCCTTTAATGTAAGACTGTTAGCTTTTTCACACTTGATAATACATCTATAATTAGTAACCAGTTCTGTAATTAACACTTTTCAAACAGTGAAACGTTTAGTTCCTCCGCATCCAGATTTTTCAATTGGCATCAGAATTCTAACCTCAAACAATCAGGAACATCACATGGCAAATTGCCCATGAATCAGACCTTAGAGTATCCAAAGAGCCCTGCAAGAATGTAACTAGTTGTCTGCTATTAACAACACAGAGCATTGCAATACATAGACAAAAATGCATCAGAGAATATTCAGAAGCTGTGTAGTTCGGCCACCGCCTTCTTGTTCACGTTTGATTTTTTTAATTTATTTATTTATGGGCACTCTTAACTACTATGGTTCTTAGTATCCCATTCTATATTGGACATGAAAGACCAGAGTGTTGCTCAGAGCCCTCTTTATTAGGCTTGAGGTTGTTTTACATGCCGTTAATATACGACACAGGACCACCAGCTTTACTTCCCTTCCAAAGGAAGTCGTGCTAAGGATTTTTACACCCAAAAAAATCCATTGTCCTCATCCATTGTCCTCAACCCACGGCCTCAGGAACTAGAGGCTAGCATCTCTTCACTTTGGTGTTAAAAAGATGTTAGCTAAAAATTTGCTGTATAAGTTTGATGAAATGCAAGTTTTAACATTATGTTAACAAATAAGATGTTAAGAGTCTTTTTAACATCAGTTGATGAAAATGGCCCTTAGTAATCTAACTTGACATGGAGTCTTTTGAAAATGGCTTACTCTAGGGAAGAATTTACTGTACACAAACTGTGTATTTTAATGAGCTCTAAATTTCTCCATGTAAGGTTTCTTGGTTATACAAAATACAGTCACAACCATAGGACTTCACAGGCTATTCATGGAAAATCCAATACAAGCAACTAGATATATCATTCCTGGAACTATTGTTTTCACCCAATGTAATCCTGGCTGGTTTACATTATAATTTATGTAAATAAAACCTGTACTCATTGTTCCTTAAAGTATACTACTTCATTATTCATTAAAAAATATCAGTCCCAAATTAATTCTTTCCTCAAATGATTGCTTTTAAGTTGGAATAATTGAAGCAAAGATCATATTTTGGAGCGTCTGCATCAGCATGACTAAGAAATTAAAATAGCACGCCCAATTGGTTATGGTGGACATGGATAGATGCCAGCAACAGATGTATGCCATTGGCTATTGAAGCTGATGTGAGAAACAAAGAGACATGCATACTCCTTTCAGACCTCTTTCATACTCATTCAGTTCACTTTCTGATTCGGTTGAATGTTTTGTAGATGATCTGTCTCCTTTCTGTATTCATCTCTTTTTTTTTCCAGCTGTCTTGGAAAACAATGAATTGATGTTCAACTGTATCTTAATCAAAATATCTAGAGCAGACTATTTTGCATTCATGGGACCTCAAATCATGTATTTCCGGTGAAATCTTGATATAAAACTTTTGGGTGGAATGCAATAGAGTGGAATCTTGCTAGTACCTTCTTCAGTAACACGTTTTCCTCCATATGACATCGAATTATAAAAGTTCCAGTCCCAAATGCTATAAAAGATGTTTACTTAGCACCTTTTCCCGCTTCTGCTTACTTGCTCGTTAGTTTGATGTTCTTATTCACTGTTTTCGTCAATCCTTGGTTAGTCCAATTGGAATGAGGACCGGCAACCAATGAAATACAAGCATCTATGTGATGTGATTTGTTTGGGTGGGATAGAGAATGTTTTAAATTGGCATGGGGACTGGCAGCAAATGGCATGCATCTGTTTGACGAATTTCTGTGGATGAGATAGATGCTTGGTGTGGTAAACACTGACAATAGTTGCTAGTGTTGATTAAACATACATCGTATTTTAACTTCATACTATTTGCGCTTGCAATCGAGAAAAAGAAATTGCAGTAAATAACAAACGGTGAAAAACTGAAAATCCTTCAAGAAGTAGATTGTAATCCAAATATAAAACATGTGGATATAGGCGTGGAAGTTAAACATTTCTCCATCAACTTAAAACACAATTGTTAGCAAATGTAAAGTGATTGAAACTGCTTTTGAAGAAGGGAAAAATGCTAAATGAAAACGCAATCGCTAGGGTCTACATCAGAATTAGAGGACATTCTACCAACGTGGTTTACACAAGCATGAGCTTCAAATGTGGCAATAGATGGTACTGTGGTTCAAGTTCAGGTGACACATTTAGCACACAAGATGGGATTAGTATCCAATGGCTGGAGTGATTCAAGAATCAACATGACTTTAGTTTACAGATGTATGCAAAGGCTGCTGGCCTAAAGAATGATGCTACACTGTCCGAAAATATAGAAATGTGGAAAAATACAACGCTCCTGCCAATTTTGAAAAATTATAGTCCTGACGATGTTTGTAATGCAAATGAAATGGGACTATTTTTCCATCTTCTGCCAGATAAAGCCCTGGAGTTTAAGGGCATTAAGTGTCACAGTGTGAAACTTAACAAGGAGAAGCTTACAGTTCTGCTCTGCTGTAACAAAAGGGAATGGAGAAATTGTACTGCTGGTTATTGGAAAAGTATGTAGTCCACGATGCTTCAAGAATGTGTGATCTTTTCCAAGTATGTACATTTCCAATACAAAAGTCTGGATAACTTCCATGGTATTTGAAAATTCTTATGCGTTTGGTATGCAAGACTTGGCATAAGAAACGGGAAAATTGCACTCTTCATTGATCAGTGTGATGCTCATCCACCAAATTTAAGAAACATAAAAATAATTTTCCTCCCAGCAAACTGTACAATTAAGTTACAAGCTTTAGATCAAGGTATCATATGGTGCATGAAGCAAACATATCCTAAGAAGCTGGTTGCACTGGAATTGATTACAAGAAAAATCACCATCTTAGATACCATGCATTTCATTAAGGATGCCTGGGATTCTGTCATGCAAGGTATGATTTGTAACTGCTTCAATAAAGCTGATTTTGTCAAGTTTTGGTATGTCATGCTGGACGAGATTTCCTGAGTGTGAAGAATGGCGCCAAACAGCAGAAGACATCTCTTTTGAAACCTATGTAAACACTGACAATGAAATTCCAGTATGTGAAACTGAGATGATGGATGAAATACTTGAACTAGAAGTGTCAGTGCAGGATGAAAATGACAATAGCTGGATGCTGAGCCAATTCCTACATTGTGGGAAACAATGGGCATAGTAAAGCAATATGTGTGTAGTTTCGAAGTTGATGACATAATGGCTTTACTAAACAAGATACAGTAAAATTTTGGCATTAAAACCAATAAAATATCAACCACAAATATATATTTCAAACCAGTGTAAGTATTGTACATATTTTGTATTCATTGTGAGATAAGATGTATTAGATTCTTATTACAGCATTATAAAATTCTTAAATTGCAGATTTTGTCTTTTTGTTAACATTTTCCTATCTATGATGTTCAAATCCTTGGGTCCCTGCTAAAATGTATAATGAGCTTCTACTGTATTTCCTCTATTTACTATGGATAAGTAGAACAGAAAGTAAAAATATGATGGAACACTCACATAACTTTCTCTATCAATAAGAAATTAACATATCCACTGTGTTACAGTATAACGGTCTTGATTAAAACTTTATATGCTTATGAAACTGACATGACAAATAATATGCGTCTTGAATTTTGTGTTAGCTGCTCATGAAGTCCTGTTTACTCTTGTTGAATTTTATATAACTGGAAAATTTAAGAGTTAAAACAGTTTTGTAGCATTAGCTAATATTTCCTATTTGTTTGAATTTTCCAATATTTTAGACACTTCTGAAGTGTTATGTCACCTGCCCAGCAGGGATATGCAACCTGCTTTTCAACAGTACATTATCACCTCGGCCTCTTAAGTGTAACATACCTATGACATATGAAACCATTTGTGTCAAATATTTTTCATGCTTAACAGCAGATAGATAGAAAAATAAGCTCTTTTATGAATAGTTTGTATAGAAAATCATTTGATTGCTTCAAATATTTTTACCCTCTTTGCCACCTAGCTATGGTAGGTAAGAGGAAGTATAGTATTCCAACCAAAAGCTTAAGTCAAGATTTCACCAGGAATACGTTTTGAGGCCCTCTGAACAGCATAACTTTAAAACAAAATGTTTCATAAATACCAAAAAATTTGATTATATAAAATAACAAGTATTGTAAACAGTGGAGAGTAATTATGACATTGAAATCAGTCTACAACTTTTTAAACACTTTTTCTAGCCTTAATAAATAGACTAAATGGATAGAAAAAACTGTTTAAAAGAAGTTGTCAATTTACTCCAGTAACAATCCAACTTGTTATTTAAGTTTAGTATCTACTAAAGAATGCGACACAAAGATTTTCAAGAAAATTCCCCCACCACAAGCTAACCTTTACATGGAAAAATTTTCAGTATTCTAATTTTCTCAAAAATGACTATGACATTTTCCTTAAAATTCCATATGAATAAGATATTTGCAGACAAATAAAATGCATATATTTAATTTTCTAGGAACAACCTTTGTATAAATGGTAAACCATAAGAGATAGTCAAAACCTTACTACACAAAAAATGTGGTTCCCTTTAAAACACACAATTTATTTCAAATAACTCTTTTTGTGGCGTCAACCATTTCCGAGATATCAGTTATTATTGGGTTGATCTTTTCAATACTTTTGACTTTTGTTGTTTTCAAATGCTATTCAGCTATTTCTCACAATGTCAATGGGAAGACTATTTAGCATGCATGGAGCATTTTCTAAAAATGATTTTTTATTTTATTCTGGAAGCCTCAAAATGGGTATTTGTGGTGAAATCCTGATATTGATTTTTGGGTGGAATGCAATACTTCCTCTATTACAAGAGGTAAGTAGTACAGAAAGTAAAAATTGTTATTTTTAATTTTCTCAAAAATGGTTCTAATGGTTTTGATTAAAATATGTATTCGACCATTTACGATTAATTAAATGTAGTCTTGAAGTTTCGTGAATAGCCTGTGAAGTCTTCTTCCTTTGGAATTAATTTTTTTTACAACTATGTATAACTGGTACACCATAATAGATAAAAACTTGCTACACAAAAAAAATGTTTTAATGCTCTTCATATGATCAATGACCTTCGAGGAGACCTTGTTTCTCCAAACAATGGCTAGACTCATTTATTAACTGAAAGTACACAGTAGGGAATGTCCGTTACCTACAATGGCAGGCTGATAATGAAGATGATGATAGAACGAGAGGACCTACAGCTTTCTTTGAATTCTGAAAATACAATGGGACTTGGAGATACGTATGAGCTAGTCAGAGGTAAAGGCTGAGTTCAAATCACTACATCAGAGCAGGGAATCAAACCCAGATTCTCAGCACGAGATCCACAAACAAAACCACTACTGTGGGGCCCCATACAAAAAGCATAGATCTCTTTAAAACATACAATTTCCTTAAAATAATGTTTACATCATCACTCATTTCCATGATATTCATTGTTATAGGTTCTAATTTTTTAAAATTCTGTTAACATTCTGTTATTTCTCACTATGTCATGGAAAGAGCATGGAATTTCAAAGCCGGCACATAGAGAATAGTTTTTTTAAAAATGTTTATGCTTGACCATGCCAAAATGTAGTATTTATATGACTGGTAGCAGTATTTTAATGGGCCTCATTAAAGTACACCTGTTCATTGAAGTATTGGTATTCGACCAATCAGAAATGGCCATGTAACATTGCTAAAGCACAAGCATCGATTATTCTGCGTAGTACGTCTCACAATGCTGGCAACTTTGTTTGACACAGATGCTACAAGGTCATTGTATTGTAACCATAGATAAAGGAATAACGATTGTAACATATCACTCAAACCAGAAAGGAATACTTATGAAACCTTTAATTTAGATACATGGTCGAGCATAAACAGTCATATGAAACTTGACTATAATGGTGATTAAAACACTCATATGATAATTATTAGCTTTGCCCGCTCACTTAATAATAATATTCACATTTTAATTACTACCATTATAGTCTCGTTGCATAATATACTATACTATTACTTCAGTCTTCTGTATACCCCTTATACCTCAAACAAAATGCATAACGAAACCATTTCCGCAAACATTTATCCCTATTAATATGAAGTAAATAAATAAACTTTTGTAATAGTAGTTTGTAGGAGAGAGATAAAAAAAGATGATTTGGAACATTCGCATGAGCTTCTCTACCCTTTCTTCAACAAACTATTCTTACAAAAGCTTGTTCTTCTATCTCTTCATATTAATCCACATAAAGATTTGCAGAAATGGTTTTATTACATATTTTCTTGTAGGTAAAAACGGAATAAAGGAGCACAATAGGCTTAAGTGATAGTCAAATCTTTTAAGAACGAGTTGCTATGTGATGGCTTTGAAATTGCATTCTCTTTAAATGACCACAAGAAAAAACGCAGAGCAACTGTGCAGTTGGAAAAGTATAAAGTATTTGACAACTTAGATCAATAATACAGAATATCTCGGAAATGGTAAACACCACAAAAAATTTTATTTGACTTAAATTGCTTGCATTAATGACATTTACTTTTTCTGTGTAGTAAGATTTGTTTCTCTCTTATGATTTACCAAGTCAATCAGGAAGAAGAGGCACTAACGGGCTATTCCCAGAAAATTCAACACATACATTTAATTGTAATATAAATATCTAAAACATATGGTATTTTAATGAAAAACAATGAATCAGTTTTCAAGAAAATTCCAAAAAAAGCTTCCATCTAAAGAGTAGTTTGGGGTGGTGGGATTTTCTTGAAAATTTTCATGTCACTTCTTTGGAAGATACTGAACTTAAATATCAAGTTTGGTATTTATTGGGCTTTTCATCATTGAGTTCTCCCTCCCCCCTCTCTCTCTCTCTCTCTCTCTCTCACATAACTTTTCTAAAAATGCTTTTTTATCAAGGGGCCTCAAAACGTGCATTTTCAGTGAAATCCCAAATCTAGTGTTTTTGAATGGAATACAACACTTCCTGTTATTACTGAAGTACGAAAGTAATAAGCAATAGTGGTTAGGTAAATGTAATAAGCTTTTTGTAAAAAAATATGCTTGCTCTTGAATTTAAAGTTGGCTAACCTGTATATAAATGGAAGAATCTTATTACTTGGTTCTAAATAACCCATAATGAAATGGGTAAAATCAATTTTGCGTATTTTTATGAATACTCTAGTTCAGGCATTTTCCCATTTGCATCCTTAGTTTTCTGTAAATGCTCAAATATTTTGCTTTCTCTTGTAATTTTGTTTTTCATTCCCAAATTATTATGGAGTAACTTTAGGTTTGTGAAGCAAAATAAAGTGAATATAGTTGCTGACAGAGAGGATATCTTGCAATGGAGACTCAGATTTTACACCTCTTCCTGATAGTGATGCAGCTACAGATTAACATGAGTTTTATTCTAATTATGTTGTATTTAATTTTAACACAAGTTTTTACTTCAGTGTTTTCTAGCATCGTCGTCGGCATCATCATCATCATTATTATTATTATTATTATTATTATTATTATTATTATTATTATTATTATTATTATTCGAACGGTACACTGTTCCCTGCATTATAAACATGAGGCATGAGTCCAGTTGGCATTTGTTTACCTTGTTCCTCACAGCTGATACACAAATGAGGCTAATGCAGAGGGATACAAAATGTTTTGTTTATATCAAGTTTAGTTCTAAGGCTGGATAGATTGTACTTTCAATGTCCAATGATCATAGTATCTACATATTAAAATGTTGACATTTTACTTGGAAAAAAAGGTGTGTTTTTGAAGATATTTAGCAGGATTCTATGAACATATGTTGGTAACCCATGCATTTATTTGACAAAACATCTAAAATTAGTTAAGGTAAATTAATAATCTCTGCATTAACAACACTCAACAGAAGCCAATATCAAACCCTATGTACTTCACATACAGAACCAAAATTCACAAGTAGGCCACAAATTTCACATACCTACTTATGTAAACATAAACAGGACTGGCACAACACTCAACAAAATCAGCATGCGATAAGAAAGGAAAATTATAACACAAGGAAACAAAGATAGTTTTACCTTCTGTAATGTGAAGACCGTTGCATTGCAAAGATAGAATAAAAAAAAAGAGAGAAAAATTATTAGTAACTTTTTCAGTTCTTAAGGATTTGTTTTCATCAACAATACAGCAAATAATTTCAATTTATTGCTTCTTATAACAAAGCAAGTACTTACCAATTTCCTTTCCATTTTTGTCTTTATATCTCTGGCTAAGGTGAAGAATGCCTCTTCTACATGGATTGAAGCTTTAGCACTTGTCTCCATGAATTTTATTCCATATTCTATTGCTAACTGCTCTCCACGTTCCTTTGTTACCTGCAACATTCACATGTATTATATCTGTGACAAGCAGAACCTGCAGTTCTGTTCATATTACTGTATTTATAATATTAAAAACAGAACCACATTGAAGTTACTTTCATGCTGAATGAAATTGCTAATGAGCTGAGTGTTTACACTTAAACTTCAATTATTTGTCATCAGGTGTTTGCTTACCATTTGTAGACTTTAAAGGCTGGTCCACAATAACTGTGAATGGATACCAGAACGAGAACGATAAAGTTAAAATACATGTATTATAATGTGAGCATTTACAATTAATGGGAAGCTTTCCTGGGTCCTGGGAATAGGAAAGGAGAGTTGATCAAATTTTAACGTTCTTGTTCCCAGGCAGAGCATATTAGATCCATATCATATATATTAGACACTTCACTGTAAAAACTATTCAAGGCAGCCATGACATGAAACAGTTGCCTTAGCTCTCTCTAGTTTCTAGCTGGAAAATGAAATCAGAAGAAATTCCAGCATATGTATGTAGTGACTCCCTCAGATTCTATGAGCGTTGGTTCTTCTAGTGAAAGCTTTGCTTGTAGTTTGTTTATATGCAACTCAAAACGGCTTTTGCCTCAAGAGAAAACAACAGTAAATGCTACAAAGAGCAACAAAAACTAGTAGAAATTAACAAATAACTAATGTACACTATTAATGAATATGACAGACACTTGGTGCAATTTGAGGAATCAGAAATAGTAATGGATCTGTATTTAGGAAGTTTAAGCACTTTCAAATTTTGATGCTGCCTAACCTGCATTATCTTGGCTGAATTTGAAGCAGGTGAAAAAGATATCATTGGTCAGTTATAAACAAATGACTTCCCAATGCACAAAGCAACTTTCCACTCTGCCATCGATATGGTCATCGAAATGCATTCCTTTTCTTTTTCCTGGAGTATTGTTAACCAGCATAATGCATGCTGTTTTGCTTTCTGATGTCGTTTCCTTTCTGGTTTTTGTTCTCAGATTATTGTAAACCAGCCTTAAATCATTAAATGATAATACAAAGAAATTTGGAATTTATTGAAAAAACAACACACCCCACATAAATAATTGCATAAGAAAGAAAAATAGATGTAATCCAGCCTCACACTCATATGTCACATATAAGTTTATATGTATTCCACTAGATGACAAAGAATACATGAATGAATATTATTATACACCGGAAGCACCAAATTTAAATGGTTTCAATTCTATTTCAATAGTTAAATTATCAATGCACAAATTAAGATTTTTATTACTTTAGCTTCACTTTTCACCAGAATTTACTGGGACATGTTTCACTTCCAGCACGACAGTGAATTCAGGTTGATGCCATGTCCTCCGAAACATGTCTCAGTAACTTCTGGTGAAAAAAGCTAGAATAATAAAAATCTTAATTTGTCCATCTATAAAAACTTCACTGTGATCCCAAAATAGTTTTTAACAAATTACCATATAAAAGAAGATAGATGATACAGTTTGGAAATACAAAAAACGTACTTGTCACCTCAAACTTTTAAGAAGTTCAAGTAGATTACACTTAAAGAACAACAAAGAATATCAAATACAAATTTATTAATAAATTTGGCACTCAATTTCTGAATAGATAATCACAATATTAGACAAGATATTAAAGTGCTCAAGCTACTGCTTCACTGCTTGAACTTGCCACATGGAAAAAGGTCTTTATTTTTTTAATGCTAGTAAAGTTTAGAACTTTGATATTCCACCATCATAAAGTTTTGCTGATCTTCCACTACGTTCCTATAGCTGTGATAGTGTTACTTAAGTGTAAGAAAGATCCAAAGACAATTTTCAATTTGTTAAAACCGCTGGGAATTTCGCTCAGATTTGTTTATTGGACCATTAAAAGATTCAACCATCTTTCTAGTGTTGATGACAAACTGAGATCTGGCCGTCCTTGCTCAGTTCAAACCCTGGATATGTTAAAGAAAGTAAGGGAACATGTCAGAATAAATCCTGTTAAGAAACAAAAACTAATTGTGCAGCAGCTTCAAATGTCAAGAATGAGTGACTTTACACTATGAAATCAAGACTTAGGACTTCGGGCTTACTGCTGATGTACAGGACACATGCTCAACACCAGTCTTAAGAAGATTAGACTGTAGAGGTCACATAACCTCCTTAGATGGCATGCCAAAAAATCACCAGAGAATCTTTTTTCAGATGAAACAATTTTCATAATAGAGTAGAAATTCAACAGGCAGAATGACAGAGTGTATGCTCAGAGTCGTGTAGAATCCCACCAGGTTGGTCCTTGGGCTCTTCAGGTCATCATCCAGCATCAGTGATGGTTTGGTTGGGAGTCTCATATAAATAGGCTATCGATGTTCAGTTCTACAAAAAGGGGGGTGAGGACCAATGCCAATGTGTATGTAGAGAAAGTTGTGAATCCTCTTAACGAGTCAGTGTTCGCCGGTGATCACTGGATCTTCCAACAAGACAGCGCCCATAAAGCTTGGAAGATTTAGCAGTGGCTCAAGAACAACGTTCCAGGATTCATCAACCATATGGATTAGGCATCGTTCAGTGTGGACAATATGGACCCTCTGGATTATAAACTATAGGACATTTTGGAGACCAAGACTAACTCTTCAAGTCACAGTAATCTTGAAAGTCTAAAAAATCCCTGAGGTGAGCAATGGGAGATTTGGACATAACTGTCATATGTGCTGCTATAGACAATAGGCCAAGGTGTTTAAAGGCTTCTGTGAAGGCTAAAGTGAAATGATAGTGCTAAGTGTTCATCATAATCTGCTCTAAAAATGGCAATTTAAACACTTTTTTAATTTAACCCTGAAATTATTCTTTAAAGCTAGACTAGGTATAAAGTAGTCAATAAGTACGATAATTTTGCAAAGATTTCCAGTTTAGTGTAAATATGAATTTAAAATAAAATGAAATTAAGGAAAGGTAAGAAAGTGCAAGTGGAATGGCATGGGTGAGAAGAGTACTGCATTATTGACAGGTACAAGCATCAGCATTCAAACTCCACCATCAGGTAATTTCATAGCTATATTATTGTCAAAGTTTACAATTTTTGATGCTATTGAGCTTTTGTGGTGCTCAATATGGTACCTCCTTTTTTCCAAAGAGTTGGAAGTGCTATTTAGTAAGTTAGTTGTCTATGGTGTTACTATTAAGGACTCGTTGTTTAATGATAAATGCATCACTGTTTCCAATCTTCTGTTATACTATACTGTCACATGTGTGTTATAATTACAGTATTTATATTTATTTATTTATTTATTTATTTATTTATTTATTTGTGCTAGCAATCTTCCTTAGAATATGGCTATACATCAGCCCAAGCTGTTATCTTGCCATATTCTACCCATATTACACTCTTATTATAACATAAAATGATGATAATAATAATAATAATAATAATAATAATAATAATAATAATAATAATAATAATAATAACAACAACAAACAATAGTAAAAATAATAGTAATGATACCAAAATAATAATCTTATAATACTAATATTATAATAATGATAATATAATTACATAACTTAACACCACATGATGAAATTAATTTACATCTCTTTTTATTGTCCATAGCCATTTCTTTTTTACTTTGGACAAGTACTCTCCTACCTTTTTACTATCCTTGTTAAAAATCTTGCTTAAAGCTACTTTCCTGTCCAGTTTGAACCATTTCCCATTTATAGCTTCCTTTCTCCAATGCTGTGTACCTTTACAGTCAAAAACGATATGTTCTAAATCTTCTCTTTCCCCACATATTGGACACTGGTTCTGTGGGAACTCATTTCTCATTCCTATTAGTCTCCATACACCTGCTCGTACCCAGGCTATACTTTCTCTTTGTTCCTTATTTGAGTTATCCACATACTATTCTCTAGCCCATACATTTTTTATTAATATATATGATTCCAAAGAACTTTTCTTCCCAATGTTACTAAATAAATTTTGTATCTCTATATCTTCAAACCTCTGCCTAGCTTCTTTCCAGAAACCCTTAACATTATTTTCCCTCTTTCTCCAAATTTCTCCCAGACCACTATTTTCCAAATTAGTTTGTATACTATAACTCCACCCATTTTTCTTTAAGCTCCTTTCTTGGAATTCCAAACACTGCCTCACCAAGTTTTTCTCTTCTAAATTTAATAGTCTGCACCAATATTTAAGAGCTCTCTCCATTTTTACCCCTTTTCCCCCACTCTCTGCATTTCAATTACAGCAAATTCCTTAACTGTAGCATTTGGCAGGCCTAAAAACTTCTCTACAAAAACTCCTATGTACCATATCTATCTCTTCCCAGCTTCGTTCTACTCCCCATATTTCACTTCCATATAACACTTTTGCTTCAACTACTGTGTTATATATTTTCTTTAGCCATTTAACATTTATATCTGGTATTCTATATTTGCACCCTCTAATTGCTGACATTGGCCCTTTCCCCTTTGTCAATACCAGTCTCTTCTGTTTCTCCCATTTTCCACCCCCATCCATTTTAACCCCTAAATATACACAATCTCTGACCACTTTATATTCCTTCTCTCCATTCCTCCACTTTTCATACTTGCCCAGTTTGGCACCTTTCTTAAACACTATAATTTGAGTCTTCTCTTGATTTACTTTCAGATTCCACTCATCACAGTATTTATTCATCTGCTGTAGGGACTGCTTCAGACCAATCGTTGAAACTGATCCTATCACTAAATCATCAGTGAATAATAACCCAGGGATTGATACCTTATTTATCACAGGCAACCAATTATTATTCCTTCCCATCTCAGTGAGGATATCATCAATATAGAGATTAAATAACACTGGACTTAACTTACATCCTTGTCGTAACCCCTTTCTTTGGTTTACTTCTTTTGTCACCAAACCTACTCCTACTTTCACATAAAATGTGTTCTCCTTGTATAGAGCTTTAAATAAATTCACCATCTGTTGGCTTAATCCCTTCCTCAAGAGTTGTATTTATATAAAAAGTAATTATTCTATGTTACATTACTCACGCTAAACATATTTTTGTTTTTAAGAGACTTCAAATTAAGCAAGAACTGCTTGGCTACAACAGTATTGAAATGCCTATTTGCGGTAACAAGCTCTTGCAATGGAAAGAAAAGAATCCCAAACCTTCAAGTACTTCTGACACTTGGGGAACGTGCAAGCTTGCAACATGGAATATTTTGAAAACAGCTAATGCTATGACACAAATTGTTTACAATGCTACCAACCTGTCTCTTTTCGTTTAGTTCACATTTGTTCCCTAAGAGCATCTTCTCGACATCTGCTGAGGCATTTTCTTCGATGTTTCTGATCCAGTTCTTGATGTTCTCGAAGCTCTTCTCATTGGTGATGTCGTACACCAGCATGATGCCCATAGCCCCCCTGTAATAGGCTGTTGTTATTGTGCGGAACCGTTCCTGGCCCGCTGTATCCCTGGAACATTAACATCAAATACTCATAATAATCGTGCTTGAGGAGTGAAATAAAATTATAATTTACACTCCCAATGGTTTGCTGGTTGTGTGTTAGCTTCCAAATCCAGAGATTCTGTGTTTGATTGCCAGGTAGAGGGTGCAAATTATTCTTTAGCCAATGTTATTACTTATCCTCCCTAGAGTCTGAAAGTATGAGAGTGTAAAAATGTCTGTAAATTTAACTTTTATACAAAAAGCACAAAGTCAGCATGTACAATGATTAACTTAACAGTGAATGAATGAACATTATTGGTGATGACATATGTTCCAAAGGCAAAGCTGTCGATATGACCTTAGATGTTAAAGCGTATAAATGGAACAAAAAAAATCTGATGTGATACATTTACAGGACTTTCTCTACCCTCTATCTTTATTTTTGGGTATACAAACTATTACTAATACTTATTTTTCTACCTACTACATTTTAATCCAAATAAACCTTTGCAGAAATAGTTACATTACACATTTCATTATAGATACAAAGAGAACAGCAGCAGTCAAATGTTTAAGAAGTGGACGCTATATGCTGGCCTTATAATTCCATACTGTTTGCATGCAATCTATACAAAACAACTGAATGTTGACAGGACTTTAAGAGAATGAAAATTCGAACCATTAATAATGGATATATAAAAAATGGCTTATGTCACAAAAAAACTTATTTGAAGTAAATTGTGTATTTTAAAGAGATATACACCTTTTTATGTAATACATTTTTGTCTATCGCTTAATGTTTACCAGTTATACAAGATTATACAAAATTCCTTCCCAATAAAGACTTCACAGGCTATTCCCATAATATTCAAAACATACATTTTATTTATCACATAAACCACTTTAATATATGGTATTTAAATCGAAATCGCTAGAGCCATTTTTCGAAAAATGTTCCAGATGAAAAGGGTAGTTGGGGTGGGGGATTTTCTTTAAAATCTTTCTCACATCCTTGGAAGATACTGAAGTTGAATACCAAGTTTGGTACTTATCCAACTTTTTGTTTTTGAGTTACGCTGCTCTCTCTCTCTCTCTCGCACGTGCGCGCGCGCGCACACACGCACACACACACACACACAGACCTTTTCCTAAAAATGCCTTTTTTTTTATTCAGAGGACATCAAAAAATGTATTTCTGGTGAAATCTCAGTGTCTAATTTTTGGGTGGATTGTAATACCTTCTCTAGCTACTGTGTCTGTGGTAGAGAAAGTATATATATAAGCATTGTATTCCACCCAAAAATTTAATACAGAGATTTTTTCACTGGAAATACACGTTTTGAGGTCCCTGAATCCCTACCCAAAAAGGATGTTTAGAAAAAAGACCTGTGTGGGCACGTCCATGAACAAAACTAAAAACAAAAAAATCTGATGTGTTACACTCACATGCCTTTCCCTACTCTTGTACAAACTATTTTTACAAATGCTTATTCTCCATATGCTTCATGCTAATCGAGATATTGAGATGTTAATCTTATTGCTAATTTTCTTGTAGATGCAAGGGGAATTGGTAGGCTTTAAGCTATAGTCAAATATTTTAAGAGCTGGTTGCTATGTGGAGTATTCCATTTTCTTTGCATTACCAGAACAAAAAAAATTGAATAACGAATTTGAGAAAAAGTATAAGTATTAGAAAATTTAAGGGAATAACAAGCAATATCTCGAAAATGGTTCACTCAACAAAAAAAATGTATATGACATAAATTGTGTATTTTAATGCGATCTACATTTTTTGTGTAGTAAAATTCTGTTTATCTCTTATGGTTTACCAGTTATGCAAAAGTCGTTCACAATGAAGAATACTTTTGGAGACATTCCCAGAAAATACGAGATATATAATTCATTTGCCATAAAAATGTCTTTAATGTATGGTATTTTATTCAAAATCGTTGAGACATTTTTGAGAAAATTAAAATTTTCGAAAAATGTTCCATGTAGAGGGGGGTGGGGGGATTTTCTTGAAAACCTTTGTGTAGCATCTCTGGAAGATACTGAACCTAAATACCAAGTTTGGTGTTTATCCGACTGTTTGTTTCTGAGTTATGCTGTTCACAGACACACACACACACACACGGACATGTTTCCAAAAATGCTTTATATGCATTCAGTGCACCTCAAAACATGTATTTCCTGTGAAATCTCGGAATCGAATTTTTGGGTAGAATGCTATACTTCTTCCCCTACTTACTACACGAAGCAGAGAAAATAAAAATTGGTTAAATACCAACTTAGTATTTAAATTAAGCACCTTCCAAGGATGTGGCAAAATACTTCCATCAAAATCCCCCAACCAACTATCATTTAAATGGAAAAAAAGGTTCATTATTTGTTATTTTCTTAAAAATGGTTCTAATAATGTTGATTAAAATACTACATGCTTAATATATTTGCATGACAAAGAAAATGTATATCTTTAATTTTCTGGAAATAGCCTGTGTAGCCCTTTTTATTCTGAATGAATTTTGTATAACTTGTAATCCTAAGGGATAGAGAAAAACTTACTATACACAAAATGTTGTCTTATTAAAATGCATAATTTACATCCAATTAGTTTTTGTTTGACAATAATAATTTTTTAGATATTCTTTATTATTTGTTTGAACTGTCAAATACTTTATAACTTTTTTTATTATTAAGTGCCTGTTCTTTTTGTTATTTTTTTTCGTGGTCATGCAAAGAAAATGAATTTTAAAACAATTACATAGCGACCCGCTTTTTAAAAAATTCTGATTTTAGCTTGTGTCCTCATTACATCTTCAACAAAATAAATGTGTAATGAAAGTTGATCTCCATTATAAAGTAGTAGACAAGCATTTGTAAGAATGGTTCGTAGAAATGTGAGTAGAGAAATCCATATAAATGCACATATCAGATTTTTATGGCAAGTAATTCATACTTGATGCAGAATAAAAAGCTACATAACATAATAATTATGAACAGATCTGTTGCCATGGCACAAATAATCAATAAATATAATTTGCCCTCAAGAGGTTACAGCTATTTACCTAAGAGTTAAAATACTAGGATGCCCAAGCTTTGCTTGACAGTCATGATTTCATAAAAATGTTATAAGATAAGATTGATTTTTCCCTATTAAGTCAAATTATTAGAAGTTCTCAAGAATGAGAATACATAAGTGTACATTCAGAGTGTTATATCAAAATTGAGCTGAGAATAACTTTTTTTTTAATTCAGTACTAAGATCAATACATTGGTGGCTACCACTTTTCGCCCTGGTCATTATTGGGTATACCAGCATAATCCATTTGATAAGTACACTTATTTACTAGAGGACATTTATTATTTGTACTAAGCCACCATACACAGAATATGGCTATCATCAGCCCAGGCTATTATCTTAGCTATACTCAAAACCCAGGTCGTCGTCGTCGTCGTCGCCGCCGCCGCCGCCACCACCACCGCCGCCGCCGCCACCACCACCACCACCACCACCACCAATAATAATAATACTAATACTAATACTAATAATAATAATAATAATAATAATAATAATAATAATAACAACAATAATAATTTCCGCTTAATATTCTGATCATAAGACTCTCCCACTTTTTACTTTCTCTACTACATATAGTAAGTAGGGGAAGTATTGCATTCCACCCAAAAATTTGATACCGAGATTTCACCGGAAATACACGTTTTGAGACCTCCTGAATCCAAAAAAAGCATTTTTGGAAACATGTCCGTGTATGTCTGTGAACAGCATAACTCAAAAACGAACAATCGGATAAGCACCAAACTTGGTATTTAGGCTCAGTATCTTCCAGAGATGCGACACAAAGGTTTTCCAGAAAATCCCCCCACCCCAGACTACCCTTTACATGGAAGATTTTTCGAAAATTTTAATTTTCTCAAAAATGGCTCTAACGATTTTGATTAAAATATCATATGTTTAAGATATTGACATGAGAAATGAAATGTATATCTCGAATTTTCTGGGAATGACTCCAAAAGTATTCTTCATTGTGAACGACTTTTGCATAACTGGTAAACCATAAGAGTTAGACAAAATTTTACTACACAAAAAATGTAGATCGCGTTAAAATACACAACTTATGTCATATACATTTCTTTTGTTGAGTGAACCGTTTTCGAGATATTGCTTGTTATTTCCTTAAATTTTCCAATACTTATACTTTTTCTCAAATGCATTATTCATTTTTTTTTATGTCCTGGACATGCAAAGAGAATGGAATGCGCCACATAGCAACCAGCGTTAAAATATTTGACTATCGCTTAAAAGCTACCATATTTTCCTTGCATCTACAAGAAAATTAGCAATAAGATTGACATCTCGATATCTCGATTAACATGAAGCATATGGAGAATAGGCGTTTGTAAAATTAGGTTGTACAAGAGTAGAGAAAGTCATGTCTGCTTCACCACATTTTAGCTAATTTACATTCCTTATCGAACCACATGTCTCATTTTTCTATCCCTCCCATTTCTTACCCCATCTCCTGCTCCTTGCATTAATGTATTTAATATGTTTGCCGCCTTCTCTATTTCCTGGTTCTCTAGCATGAAATTTACTCCCTGTAAACAAATATGCCTGTACCTAGAGTCTAAAATAAACTTAAGTTCTTTCGCTGATCCTCATTCCTCCTACCCAGTATCCCCTTCCCCTGACAATTTCGCCTCTTCCTTTTGTTGTATTTTCATTTCTACCATCAATGGAAAGTGGCAACTACAGAATAACTTAGTAGAATTATTTTTTAGTATATATCAATTTAATATATACATAAGCAAAAAAAAAACCTCTGTGCAATTATATTTCGATATTTGAAACAAATTAAGAAGTCTCATTGAAACAGGGTAGTTTATTTCCTTAAGGTTATCAATGATTTTTTATTCAAAACACAGTAAGCAATTTAGTGCATGACAACTGAACATTTTACCTTCGGGTTCAGTATGCAAAGTATTGTTCAAGATATTTCATTGGAGCATAAAAGTCTAATGAAATAGTTGTATAAACTTTAATCTTGATACACTTTGTGAAACCGGATTATGTAATGTCCTAAAAACCATTCAGGAGGTATTTTATATGAATCAGAAACTTGTGCAATGTTTTCTATATTTATTCACTTAAAACCTCATATCCTTTTCTAGTGGGTAGGCTGGCATGTTGCATAACTGAACCAAGAAAAATACTTTTGGTTTATGGTTCTGTGTGAAAAACATTATGGTTATGTTTCCATAGTTGAGAATTATGCACGATTATTCATTTTGCTGTGAATTAACAACTGAAATGCAAAATTCTTAATTGCAAATTTTTCTTAAGAGCTGCGTTTTTTGTTTGGTAAGTTTTTGTTCATATCTTATGGTTTAGTAGTTATAAAAACTTACACAAAATTTTTCAGAATGAAGAAGCTTCGCAAGCTATTCACAGAAATTTCAAGATATACATTTTGTTATGCCAATGTCTTAATGGTAATGTAATCAAAATTAAGAGCCATTTATCAGAAAATAAAAATAAATTGTTTTTATATCTAAGGAGTACCTAATTTGAAGTGAGAGGGGGGATTTTCTTGAAAACTGTATGTTGCATCCTTGGAAGATGCTGAAATTAAATACTAAGTTTGATATTTATCCAAGCTTTCATTTGAATGCTGTTCTATCGCACACACAGTTTCTGAAAGTCTCTTTTTATTTTCCTTTCTTTTCTTTTTTTTATTCAGGGTACCTCAAAACATATATTTCCAGGGAAATCTCTATTAGATTTGGGCTTTGTTCCAAATCTACCTTCCATAATTAGTTCACGCTTTGGCTAGTGCACTTTGTGGCTGTTTGAGCAAAAAGCACTACGAGGAAAACAAACAAAAATGAAGCCAGTAGAGGCTGTTATACCATAGCAAGGTGCAGTAAATTGACAGAGTCCTCTGGTTTCAAGTTTTACACAAGGTTAGGTTAACATTAGTGTGTCTGTGTATAAATTGGTTTCAAATACTGTTATTTTTGCGGATTGAGCTAGTAGACTAGGCTGCATCTTCTTCAGCACATGGGTAGTCTTTAAAAAAATGGAGTTTTGACATTCCACAATGAATTTTGTGTGTGAGAAAGTGTCTTAAAAAGGGAGGATGGGTGGGTTATAGTGTTCACATCACATCTTTAATTTTACGATAGATGCAAATTCATTACTTAAATCTTCCTTCAGCATTTCATTAGGAACATATGGAAGAGTTACCTTGGAGTTTTAGTTGCAATACAACACTTCAAATCAATACAGGTGGTTAAAAGTAAAACAAAAAACTTTTAATACAGCTCCTATTTTATGGCTAATAACTGTCTCATGCTGTGCTCTAATCAGCTACAGTGCTGGTTATTGCATGATAACAAAATTCAGTGTTGGCACTAACAGTTTATTAAGTTTATCATTCCTTAAATTGGGAGATCAATTTGGATCATGAATGGACGTATTGAAGTGAGTCCACACAGCTTAGAGATACTATTATTTTACATTGGAATGATACATAAAATATGGTTTTATGTTTTTATATTTTACCAAAGCTGTGAAATCAGATTGCGAGTTTATTCTGACAGGTATGCCAACACCAACTGATCTATCCTGTGTACATTATATGCTTGAAGGTACTAACCTCTCAGTGCAACTTCTACTAATAACATACATATATAAGCATTTCCTTACCATATTTGCAATTTTATTTTCTTCCCATCTAATTCTATTGTCCTAATTTTGAAGTCAATTCCTGAAAAAGATGGAACACATTAGTAAATACAGGTTCTAATTTTGGAAACGGAACTGTCATATTTCCAAACAATACATTAGAAACAATCATAAGCTGTATAAAGTATCTAAAAGGTATATTAACAGCTTGTCAGCAAATTTACTATTACAATTCAACCCTTTGGCATATAAAATGAAGCCAGTTAAATTAATACTCTCTTACCAGTATAATACCATAATTTTCACAATGTTAACCAGAGTAATTTCTAATATCATTCATCATTGTTTGGTATACCAGGAGAGGCCCGAATTTAATGAACTTTAGGTAAACCATCACATTTGTTGTCAAAACTGCATGCTATTCACCTTCTGCTATTTCTAAAAAAAAAACTTGATATAATGTATTTAATCAATACTATCATACTAATATTTGCAGAGCTTATGTCAGAAATTTATTTATTTATTTTTTTTTTTTACTCTGCATTACCTTGAATTTTTTTTTATCACATTCTATACATACTAACGCTGGTATTAATTGAAGGTGACTAACTTATTAATCATTCTCTGTTTCTGCTTGAAGGTTAGCTGTCAATTTCGTCACCAATGAGCACATATCTACCCACTTAGCGCTGTACAGGTTTTTGTTAGACTTGATTCGTTATTTGCGATTTTATCATTTAAATTCCAAGTTACTTATTCATCGCTAAAGCAGCCATACACATCAAGTTAAAAAAAAAAAAAAATACTTCAGCTGTGCACAATCAAATGCCAAATCTCAAAACATTTCGTGGAATTTTTGTTCGGTGTATCTTCCTTAACTTACCTATAGTTGATATAAATGTTGTATTGAATGCATCCTCTGAAAACCTAAATAAAACACAGGTTTTACCCACTCCAGAATCACCAATTAGCAGTAATTTAAATAAATAGTCATACGTCTTTGCCATTGTCTTCCTGGTATCCTGTTTTGTAGGGCCCGACCACGGCCTTCTTGATTAACAAAACTCGTCCAGAAAGACAAACGTTTTCATAGAACTCTGATAAATGGTCGATCTCCTACTATAATATGTTGGCATTCAGTGCTACCAACAAGAAAATCAAAGTAAGAAAAATCGGAAAAAGCATATTCAAATACTACACAGTATGGTATTTATTATTACACAATTAATTTTAAAAATGCAGTAAGAGACCGAAATATGCAAAGTTACAGAGCAGTATTTTCTAAGAGCATAATAGTTTAACTGCAATTCTACAAAGCAGAGAGAATCACCAGGCATGAAATCATAAAGCAATTGTTTCGCGCCATGATGTGGATAACTTTTTAATTGTTGAAACCATAATTAACTCGAGTTCTAATTAATTTTACAATTTTTACTGCGTTAATTATTTATCATTGTGAATACTTATTTTTCAGTAATGACCTCTATCTTTGTAAGGGGGAAAAAAATCATTTCTTTTTCTTAACCTTCTAAATTAGGATTTAAACAGCAATGCAGTCTGACCTACAAAGCTTATTAAAAGGTTTGCGTGTGTTATTTCTACCTATGCATCCCAAACAAAATGCTACATTATTGGAAATCCATATTCCTCAATTATCGCGAATTCCATATTATTATGTATGCTTGCTGAAAACAGAACCGGGGCGGGCTCCAGTTTTGCCGCCCGGTGCAATAATTGCAAGTGCCTCCCTCTCGCTAGTCAACCTATTTTTATCCGCAATGTCAATCAAGCCTGACTACTCATTCTCATAGGTAAATATATTTACAGGAGTAGCTAATCAATAAATAAAACTCAAGATGAAATATTGTGTGTGTGTGGTGAAACAACGAGATTGTTCTGAGTGAAAGATAAAACACACAATAAAAAGGTTCAATATTTCTGGTTTACTCCTTCATTAGGAGGTTAAAAGACTAAAACCACACAAAATACGGCCGACTGCATTGGCTAATATATTTGAACCTGGGCTTGTTTTCATTTACATATGAGTAACCAAAGTTAATAAGTTCCCCTTATTTCATTGTAATGTTAAATACAGCATTATGCGAGTGAGCCACTTTACCATTTATACTTTATGTTGCTGTTAGTGCGCACGTATCAATTTAGGCCGTGTGGTACGTTGTTCATAACAACAATACGGGATGTTAAGGAATAATAATCCTTAAACCATATGTAGAAATTGTCATGGTTAATGCCTTCATGGTAATCGTCAGATCTCGAATTGAATAGCAGTTGGTGACCATAAGAATGAGGTGTTTCAGCGTGGGCTGGACCTGCTAGTGACTTCATGGAGCTTTCAGTTCTGTCATCACACTGATACTGCATGGTCGGCGTTTAAACGTTACTTTTTCGGGCGTAAAAATCCTTAGCATGGTTTCCTTCGGAAGGGAAGTAAAGCCGGTGGTCCCGTGTCGTAGATTTACGGCACGTAAAAGAACTTCAAGCCTGATAAAGAGGCTTGTGAGCAAAATTCCCGGTCTTTCACGCCCAGTATAGAATGGGACGCTAAAAGACCATAGTAGTTAAAGAGCGTCCATAAATAAAACTCAATTTAATTTAAACGTTACAGCCAAACATACTATTTCCCTTGAATTCTTATTTTGTATTTATCTTAAAAATAATGCTCTTAGGGCTTTAGTATTGGATCTTCCAAGTATAACTTTCCTCTTATTTGTTTTAAACTCAAATCCGAGATCATGGAGAACCTTGTTCAAGGAACTAAGGCTTCCCTGAAATATCTCTGTTTCTTTAAGCGAAGAAATAAGTTTGCTTGTGGTAGGATGCTCAATTCGGGTAGTAGTGATAGATTGCCTTCTTGTTGCACTTAATTTCAAGATGACCAATTGAGCTTCTCTGGAGTTAAAAAGCAGTAGTTACTAGCAAAGTAGGCTAACAACACAAAAGTAATTGAACGCACACACCGCGACTTCCACGATACCACTAGGGCGATAACTGACCAGAGAGGTTCATGAGACATCATTGTAAACAAATAAACTAAAGCTAGTAGCTTGATTAAACACCCCTGTTTATAAACGTGATGTTTATTACTGAGCATCTAACGCATGCGAGATGTTTTGTTGATCATCCATGAGGGTGGCATCTAATTATTCTGGCGCCTCAATTCGCACGAGTTTCGTAATAAAATGACTCTAGGAAGTCGCTAGATTTTAAGCTCCATATTTTCACATATCTTGTTCAAGTTTTAAGATTTTCCCGTCCCTAAAATCTGCCGCCCTGGGCAGTGGCACGGCTCGATCCCAATTGAACCGGCCCTGATTAGAACGTAGCATACCCTTTAGATGTTCTGTTTAAAATTCTTACAGGTATTTTCTACGATACTTAACAACCATAAAAGGTTTTAATTAGTTTTGGATAGTATTGTAGCATGTTCAGATATTTGGCTTTTATTGTTAAAACGCGCGTAAAGCTATAATATGTATTGTATATGTAGGTATATAAAAGAGAAATTACTTTTGCTGAAGTTATGCTCTAAATATAGTAATGACATAATAATTATATGATTAGAGTTTATCTGCGTTGGAAATAGCTGACGCAATTGTCTCTATTTCGAATGCCTGTACAAGAGATTAATTTTTATCAACCAAGAGCTGCATGTTTGTGAATTCCTGATTTATTTTTTTCCATTGTTGAATTACTAAACCACTTGAAGCGAAGTGGTTCTTCAAAACTATGATGAGACTTTTCGTTATATTTACAGTACAGTGCTGTTAAAAGTGAAACATAAATTAACTAAAATACAGTTTAAGAATGTGCTCTTAGCTGGATATCATTGTCGTTATAGGATCTTATGGATTTGGTAATTTAATGTTGATGTGGTGCGGCATTTCATGTGAATTTTCGACTTATTTCGCGTATATACATTTTGAAGAAGGGCACCTTAAAAACTACAAAGACTGGGTGTATCACATTTTTCATTTATTTTGTTCTGCATCAAAGAGCTTTTAGCTATGCTATAGCTTTGGAATTTTGAATACCAACATTCATAGATCACTCAGCTTTTATGAGATTGGTGCCTGAATAAAAAAAAAATCTCTCCTATTTTTACTTTCTCTAATACTTATCTATTGTAAGCAAACGAAGTACTACATTTAATCTAAAATTTTGATATCAGGATTTCACTGCAAATACACGTTTTGAGACTCCCTGAATTTATTTATTTATTTGTAGAAAAAGGTTCACGTATGTGTGTGTAAACAGCATGACACAAAAAGAAATGCCTGTTAAATACCAAGTTTGATATTTAAATTCAGCCTCTTCCAAGGAAGGACACAAAGATATAAAAAGAATCCTTCATCCCAAACTTCCTTTTTCATGGAAAGATATTAATTACTTTTTATTTTGTCAAACATGGATCTAAAGATTTTGACTAAAATACCATAATCTTCAACTTTCTGGGAATAACCCGTGAAATCCTCCACATTTTAAATGAGTTTTGTATAATTGGTAAATTATAAAAGATAGACAAAATCTTACTACACAAAATGTGTTGCTCTCAAAACATAATTTATGTCATATAAAATCTTTTGTGGCATTTTCCAAGATATTCTTTGTTATTGGTTAGAATTGTTAATATTTATACTTTTTTCAAGTGGAAAGTTATTAATTTTTTCTTGTGATCTTGCAAAGAGCATTGAAATTCAAAGCAATCACATAAAGTTATTTTTAAAAATCATATTGTTGCTTTAGCCTACTGCATCCTTCATGTACCTGCAATGAAAAGTGTAATGAAAGTTTTTTCTTGAATGGCAAGAAATGAATACAACAATACATTTTATAAGAATAGTTTGTAGAAGGGTGGATAGAGAAAATCATGTGAATGTAAGACATCAGATTTTTAGCTTTGTGTCGGTGAGTATGTTTTCATATTTAAGTCAGGCACTTCTTAAACATGCAAGACAAATGATTTTTGGAATATTCCCACTCCCTGCAAAGAATCCTTTACATGGTACATTTTTCATTGTTTTCTATTTTCTCAAACAATTTTCATTTAAAATATATCAGATCTTTGCAATAACAGTATAAGAAAAAGCTTACATTAAACTGTTTGTTATAAAGAGTGTTTATAAACTGAGGAGCATCAAATCAAAACACACAGTGCATAATAAAAAAAAAATTCAGGAAAGAGGAAAAACCTCTATCTCCTAAACTTACTGGTACTTTTTTATGTTCTTCATAGCTAATTGTAGTGTACATGCTGCTTTCCTAAATACTATTATAACAAAATAATTTTTTGTTTAATACCTCATTTACAATGAAAAAAGTTTTGCATTTAGTGCATTTTCAACCAATTATACTGAAAATACTATCTAGTATCCTGGACATAAAGAAAAAATTGACTTTCTCTACTCCTGTACAAACTATTTTTACAAACGCTTATTCTCCATATGCTTCATGTTAATCAAGATGTTAATCGTATTGCTAATTTTCTTGTAGATGCAAGGGGAATATGGTAGGTTTTAAGCGATAGTCAAATATTTTAACACTGGTTGCTATGTGGCACATTCCATTCTCTTTGCATGTCCAGGACATAAAAAAAATGAATAACGAATTTGAGAAAAAGTATAAGTATTGGAAAATTTAAGGAAATAACAAGCAATATCTCAAAAATGGTTCACTCAACAAAAAAAATGTATATGACATAAGTTGTGTATTTTAATGCAATCTACATTTTTTGTGTAGTAAAATTTTGTCTTTCTTATGGTTTACCAGTTATGCAAAAGTCGTTCACAATGAAGAATATTTTTGGAGACATTTCCAGAAAATTCGAGATATACATTTCATTTGTCATAAAAATATCTTAAACATATGATATTTTAATCAAAATCATTAGAGCCATTTTTGAGAAAATTAAAATTTTCGAAAAATGTTCCATGCAAAGGATAATTTGGGGTGGGGGGATTTTCTTGAAAACCTTCGTGTCGCATCTCTGGAAGATACTGAACCTAAATACCAAGTTTGGTGTTTATCCGACTGCTCGTTTTTGAGTTATGCTGTTCACAGACACACACACGGACATGTTTCCAAAAAGGCTTTTTTTGGATTCAGGGGGCCTCAAATCATATATTTCCAGTGAAATCTTGGTATCGAATTTTTGGGTGGAATATAATACTTCCCCTACTTACTATACCTAGTAGAGAAAGTAAAAATGGGCAAAGAAATATTTATTGATATTTTAATAAACAATTTCAATTCCACTTACAAAAGCAGTTTTATACTTTACTTGTGCATTGTTTGGAAAAAAAAGTAAGTCTTCAAATTTAATTTGTCACTTTTTCTATTAACACTTTTATGTCAATGTTTCTTTTAACAAACAACTGTATTTAAACAATGCCCATGTCTTCCTCCAAACACTAAAATTCTTCTTCATTCTGGTTTTCACTGCAGAATGGAGACTCTTCATCCACAACCTCCACATAAAACTACAGCTCAGCCTTGTGTGCCCATTCACTCTTGAACCTCATCTGTAAGAATGTGTCAACATCCTTCTTCTTTGCTACATTGACTCTACTTTGGAGTGTTAAACCCTGGAACTTATGGTACACACTCAAACATAGCTCCCCATTTCAGTGGATATATGAATGGTTAGCATGGCAAAAACTTCATTACTTTTGGATCTTATTGCTTTATATGAAGGATAATACAAGAAAATGAGAACTTAATATACATTTCGCAGATTATTAAAAACTCGCATGAGAGACAAAACAGCACAGTCATTTTAGTATCCTTTGGAGGCACTCTACTGCATTTGCTTGCATGAGAACAATACAAAAAAAAATCTGATGTGTTACACTCATATGACTTTCTCTACTCTTGTACAAACTATTTTTACAATCGCTTATTCTCTATCTACTTCATGTTAATCGAGATAAACATTTGCAGACTCTATCTTATTGCTAAGTTTCTTGTAGATGTAAGGGGTATATATATTTACAAGGGCAATATAGAAATATGTAGCCTTTAAGCATATACATATCTCTTAATAGCTGGTTGCTAGGTGCAGCACCATTCCCTTTGCCACAGATTAATACTCTTTGCATACACAAGATAAAAAAATGAATAATGAATTTCAGAAAAAGTATAAGTATCGGAAAATTTAAGGGAATAACAAGCAATATCTCGAAAACAGTTCACTCAAAAAAAAAAATGTATATGACATAAATTGTGTATTTTAACGCAATCTACATTTTTTTGTGTAGTAAACTTTTGTCTATTTCTTATGGTTTACCAGTTATGCAAAAGTCGTTCACAATGAAGAATACTTTTGGAGACATTCCCAGAAACTTTGAGATATACATTTTATTTGTTATGAAAATATCTTAAACATATGATATTTTAATCAAAATCGTTATAGCCATTTTGGAGAAAATTAAAATTTTCGAAAAATATTGCATGTAAAGGGTAGTCTGGGGTGGGAGGATTTTCTTAAAAACCTTTGTGGCGCATCTCTGGAAGATACTGAACGTAAATACCAAGTTTTGTGTTTATCCGACTGTTCATTCCTGAGTTATGCTGTTCACAGACACACACACACACACAACACACACACACACACACACATGGACGTTTCCAAAAATGCTTTTTTTGGATTCAAGGGGTCTCAAAACATGTATTTCCGGTGAAATCTCGGTATCAAATTTTTGGGTGGAATACAATACTTCCCCTACTTACTATATGTAGTAGAGAAAGTAATAAATTTTAATGGCATTGTTTTCTTCATTCATTAGTTTTGTTAAACGTAATATTGCTAAAATGACCAAGGAAGCGATGTCTGATATTGTTTGGCAGCAACAACTGCATTTTTAGTTTTACAGAATGCAAATACAGTATTCAAAGGCATGTATACAGTGTTGTGTAAGCAATTCTTTGCTTCTATAAAACAGAGCATTTTGTTCCATTTGTGTTGGTGAAACAAGTGCTTCCTGAACCAAACACTGTATTTTGAAGCCATTTTATGATAGGAAAGAGTGCTATTTGAGTGCAATGGAATGCACAGATTGATTCAGCACTATCAAAATAGGGGGAACCCATATCAAAAAGCATTTTGTTTGCAGGTGGAGTTGGTGCATTTTGTTCAGATGCTCAACTGTACTGCAGACTAAACTTATAGCCCCCAAAAATTTAGAACTATTTAAAATACAACATTCAAGCTAAATTAAGTCTTTGCTACATTAACTGTTTCTGAAAGATTTAGTTGTTCATTTGAACTATTCCAATATTTTAAGCAATCCACTTTTTTGTTTTTCATACAAAAAGTATGTAATGTAAAGACTAGACTATCACATTAAATACTAATATTATAAATTAAATAAGAGTAGTGCCAATGGGCATGATACAGAAGTATATATGTATGTATTAATCATCATTACAGAAGGACGTCAGAGATTCATGCACAGTATATCACATGGTATAGTTTAGTGTTTTTCACAGCATTTTCACACTTTGTACCTGGCTGATGGAGCCTTTTAACTTTGATCATGTGGTAGAAGTCATATACAGCTAATGCACAATAATATGCTTGGGATCATAGTCCCCACATTTCCAGTCATCACAAGTCAGTACTGTAGAAATTGTTCCACATTTCTCTCTTCTTTGTTAGCTTCTCCATGAATTGTTAATATCTAGGGGTGGAAGGCATTAATAACCTGATACAAAGTTCTTTCCTGAAAAAGTTCCCCAACCACTTCATGCATCAATCTTGAGTATTTTGAGACACATTGAATTTTCTTTAAGAAGTTCACTTTTAATTTTTCCAGCTGCTCCAGATATTTCAGTTTTAGGTGTGGCTAGATAAGTTCTAGTCTGTGCATTGAAAAAGTAAGATCATTATCTGAAATAATTTCAGCTCCATTTTGATAGTCCATTCAATTGTTTTATGTCATTCATAGCTTTAATTCAGTGATGTAATGAGCAAACATGCTTGAAAGTTTGCAGTTCTTCCTTCCCCCTCCCTCCACTTTTGTTTATTTGTTACCACAAATAAACATTTGAATGCAGTTTCCTCATGCTGAAACCTTCTTGCTTAATTTGAAATATAGCTAGGATAGTAAAATCACTTTTTATATGAATATGTCAAGTGTTCATTGGTTGAGAAAATCTTGAGACATTTGTGTGAATGCATCATATCAGATTTTTTTTTGTGGAATGCAGTACTTTCTCTGCTTTTGGTAAGCAAAAAAAAAAAAAAAAAAAAAAAAATATATATATATATATATATATATATATATATATATATATATATTTGATGTTAGACACACACTACTTTCTCTAAACATTACAAACTTAACTTCACATAGTCTGTTATACAGGTGGCCTATATAAAGTGTTACACATTAAAGGTAAAGTGTTACTCTTAAACAAATAGAAAAAACCAAATGCCAAGAACTCCAAATCCTTATAGGAGCAAACAGCCTTCCAAATTGTGATACGGAAAATATTTCCATGGGGCACACAGGGCCCAATCTCAGAATTTTAAATGAAACCATGATAATCTTTTTTATATTCTGGTTTCCCTTTATAAACTAAGTAACTTTTATAAAAATGCTCTTTTCTAAAATGAATTGTTGAGCTCTTAAAGCATGTTTTTCACTGAAGTACACAATAGCAGAAAATAGTACTAAATGAGTAAGTAAATCAATAATACCTATGTGATTACTTTATTAAACGCTCAAAGTAGCCTCCATTAACATCTAAACACTTGGCAATTCTTTTGGAAAGTTTTCTCTGTTAACAACGTATAGGGGCTAATAGTGTGACAACCTTCACATATTCAAAATGTCACGTTCTCTTTGGTTGTAGGTGCTTTAAACATGATTTTTATAAAAAGTAGTTCGAGGTGTTATGTCGGGTGAACGAGGGGCCCAGCTGATAGATCCAACACGCCCAATCCACCTATCACCAAATTTCTCATTTAGCAATTGACGTGTGCATATTGCAAAATGTGGTGGTGCACCATCCTGCTGATAACCACATTTCTCTTCACATTGAAGGACACATTTTCCAACACAGGAGGTAATGTATGGTTGAGAAAATGACAGTATGATGCACCAGTGATTGTACCTTCAAAGAAGTAAGACCATCCTGCTGATAACCACATTTCTCTTCACATTGAAGGACACATTTTCCAACACAGGAGGTAATGTATGGTTGAGAAAATAGCAGTATGATGCACCAGTGATTGTACCTTCAAAGAAGTAAGGGCTCATGACAAGGTTTATCAAGAATTCCACGCCAAATATTTAGTGACTAACGATGTTGAAAAGGCACAGCTCTTATCCATTTGGGGTTTTCGGATGCCCAATAATGCATATTATGCCTATTAAAATGACCATATTTGAGAATGTTGCTTCATACGATAATAATATGTTTGCCAAGAATTAGTCATTTACTGCAACAGAATTGTGTAACCACTCACAAAAAAAAAACCTTGAAGCTGAAAATCCTTTTATGTGAGCTCTTCATGCAAACACACATGATAAGGGTGGAATTTCTACTGCTTTAGTATCTACTGTACTGAAGTGCGGCTAATCCCACTGTCTTTGGAGAATTTGCATTGACTTATCTGTGGATTTACTTCTACAGCAGCAAGAATATTAATAGTACCTATTTTCATCATTCACTTTCAATTTCACCTTCAAGCAATTATTGTTCTTTTCACTTCCATACTAACGTAGTCATGCTTCCATGACTATTTGAATTTCATATGTGACATTTACTTCCTGTATCTCTCATTGTATACTGCCGATGCAGTTTGGTAATTTCCCCTGCATCCACCCAGCACTAAAATCATATCTACCTCTACATTAAAACCTGCCATATTTTTGAGTTTTGAAGAGCCACAGTAAATAATCAACATGACTAACTACATACAGTGTTGTATTTTACGAGTTTAGGCTGCTTATTTTATTTCCTCCCCAAGTTCATGAGATGTAATACCTTCAATGAAAACATCCTATAACAGCCTGACAGTTCATTTTAGAGAAAAAAATGTTTTTAAAAAGTTGCTTAGTTTATTGGGGGAAACCAGAATATAAAAAATATTATCATGGTTTCATCTAAAATTCTGAGGTTGGGCTCATGTGCCCCATGGAAATATTTTGCATATTACAATTTGGAAGGCCCCTTGTTCCTATAAGGTTTGGAATTCCTGGCATTTGATTTTTTTCTATTTGTTTAAGAAATATTCACCTGTAACACTTTATGTGGGCTACCCTGTATATTACACTGTATATAATGATTCCTTCTATAACTTAATGATGAAAATTGAGTGTCCTCTTCAAGAGGCCATGCATGCAGGCTTAAGATCCCATTGTGCCTCTTTATTTTGGCATTACTCTAGTCCAATGGTCCATATGAAATGGACCACGTCCTTGATATCTGCCCATCTTATCTCCTCAGGTTCCAGAAAGGAGGACCCTAAGGATACATACCTATGCACAGCGAGGCTTTCGCACTCGCATAGTATATGCTGTGATGTCTCAAAATCCCTTACACATTTCCTACATAGAGGGTCTTGTGTAAGACCCATTATGCACAGATGCCTGTGCAGAGTGTTGTGGCCCGTAAATATCCTGCTACACCCCTGAGCTTAACTCTAGTCAAATTCAAGAGAAACTCACTCAATCTCCGGTCAGTCCTGATATTAGATCATGGGCCTGCCTGGCAGTGGTTTGCTTACTCCATATCTCAAGATGAGCCCTCGCTGTAAGCGGGGTTCTCCTACTTGACATTACTAGCAGGCACTCCGCACAAGGGCTCAGGCCCAATAAAATCGACCTCTGATCCCCTCTTCGCAAAAGGAACCAAAGAAGTGTAACCAGACAACTGGTACATAGTCTATTCAAAATCCTCTGGCAATGCCACACCAGTCTGGATGTGGTTTAAATTGCCTTAAGGGCTTTTAAAGCTGCCATACTATCCAAGCAGATGTACACATCCACTCGTCCACATGGCATAGTATAAATATGCATGCACAGGCTAAGATCATATAGACCTCAGGCTGGAAAAGCATGGCAAATCGCCCAAGGTGAATGACAAGTCTGGTTCTAGGGCCATAGGCCCCAGTCCCTGTCCTGCCCCTGAGGTGGGAATCATCTGCCAACCATGTCCTGCCCCCTGCCTTCAGGAGAGACCTGGTCTCTTGAGTCCCACTCCTCCCTTGAAGGCATTACCACAGCATAGGATGGACTTAGCTTATACCTTGTCCCTGTCAAATTCCCATTCATGGATTATAAGACACTTGTCCTGTAATCTAGAAAGTATCAGTGAGTGCCCTTTGTGGGATAGCTTGAAGCACCCCCTCCTGCAGTTCAGAGGCAGTGTGTACTCATCTTGGCTACCTCCTTCACAAATAAGCATCTCAGGCAGACAAAGGAGTTGTTTGCAAGATATCTAGCTTAGAAACCACTGCCTTCACTTGAGAGGCAGGCCATCAAACCAGTGCCGCATAAGTTATGATTTGACCACCTTGGGTCTCAGGTCAACCTCAGTCCTATAGATCGACAAGGCCCACAAAGCACCTTGTAATCAACATGCTTTTTCCACCTCAGACCAGCATCCAGAAAAATTCCTAGATATTTCACCGCTTTGGAAAGCTCCAACTTTTTCGCAAACAGGTGGGGCTCTGGCAGCCTTCTCCTCCTTCTGAAGATCATTGTTTCAGTCTTGTCCAGCTTAACGGACAAGTCCATTTCTCTAGAGGCTATAGGGAGCCCTGTAAGAGCTCCGAAACAGTACTTGGGAATTTTGCACTTGCTACAAGGCATATGTCATCGGCATAGCCTTGAGTAGGAATTCCTCCTCTGCTGAGTCTTTCCAGCAGTACATCTACCATAGACACCACATGTAGGTGACAAAACTCCTCCTTGTGGGCATCCTCGGGGCACCGTTGTCCTCATGGACGCATTCCCCAAGGTCACCTCAGCTTGCTGGCCTTCCAAGGAGGTCATAATCCAGTCCATGATAACCGACTGACTCCCCTACTCTGCAGACATTTCCGAATGGTGCCTAAACTATTACTAAAGGCACCTTCAATGACCAGGAAAACTGCCATAGCAATTTCTCCACAGTCCAGCGCCCTTTCCATCTTCACCACAAGCTGATGGAGCTCTGTATCCGTGGATTTATCTGGTCAATAGGCATACTGATGAGGGTGTATGGGTTTGTCCACCAGTATGCCATCCCTCAGAAATCTATCTACCAGTCTTTCCAGAGCCTTTAACAGAGAGGATGAAAATCCCTAGGCTTGCAGTAGGACTGCCTACCTGGCTTAGGCATAAACACCACTTTGGCCTGCCTCCAGAGAAAAACATACCTCATAGCCAGACAGGCTCTGAATATTCTCGCTAAGTGGGATGAAATGATCTCCCAACCTTCCTGAAGGAGAGCTGGGAAGACCCCATCCACACCTGCACTTACTTAAAAGTACAATCTCAGTGGGCACTGCCTAGCCTTCCCTTCCCTAGCCATAGTGCCCATCCGAATTTGGTTCTTGATTTATAATGCAAGCCTCAAGCAACAGCCTCAGTCTCCTCCTCCAACTGTGTCATATCACTGGAGGGATCCTCTATTGAGTGCAGCCTGGCTCTAGCTCTGGAGAACAGCAGTTTCTGCAGGTGAGCAGCGCTTGACTGCTTCTGTACATTATCACGGAAGAGCCTCCAAGATTCCTCTGAGGCCTTCCTGATTCCTTTTTTGTAAATTCTTTGGGACTCCTGACACTTATTGGCCCTATACGGATTGTATAGCCTTTGTGTCTTTTGCCTGATGGACCTTAAAAAAACTCCATGTGAGTTTATCTTTAGCCCAAACCTTGTTTATGAGGGGGCAGTTTCTTTTATAGGAGGACACCAGTGTTCATGAAGAGCCCCACGTAGCCCTCTGCATTTATTAACCCCGTCTAGGTCCCTTCTAAAGAGTCGCGATTGGTCCTCCTAGGATTCCTGTACAGGCTATCCTTTCCTTTTCCCTTCAGACTGAAGCGTATGTCTATGGTCAGACATGGAAAGTTCCAAACTTACCCTCTCCTTAATCTGCTCTAGTATCCCAAAGGTCTAGGATCTCCTCCCTTTGATATTTAACAAAGGTCGGAATGTCCCCTTGGTTCGCAATCTCGAGATCTGTAGAACTCAGATACTCAAGCAACTTCTCTCCTCTGCCATTGATGTCCGTGCTACGCCAAATGTTCTGATGGGTATTGGAGTCACAGTCAATTAACAGGTTGAGGTTTCAATTCTTGCAATAAATCACAAGATCTGTGAGCTTCTGAGGTGGTGGTGGCTCCTCGGACTCATACAGGAAATAGGCCGAGCAGACTACCACCTGACGTGGCACTCTGCCCTCCTCATACCTCACTAGGACTGCTGCCAGGTCTTTAGTAAGAAAACCCGGCAGGGCCCAGGTATTACTAATTCTTTTAAGGTCACATGTTCTAGGTTTTAATTCAGACAAAGCGCTGAAGGTAGTAAAACCTTTTATATTTACTTCCATGATATGGCCCTGTCCAAGCCAGGGTTCTTGAATCATGGCGACATCTATTCCATACCTCATTATGTTACTCAAGAGAACTTGCAGGTTAGCCTGAATCAACAAAGTCATCTTAGCTTGCCCTGTCTAACTTGAACCTTTTCCCATAAGAATCTGGATATCCTAAGATCCCCAGGATGTTAAAACACTGGTCAGCAGATTAAAAACACTTGTTGCTCCACTTACTTAAAATTCTATTCGAACATGTTTCAAAGAGACATACTCTTCATCCTCAGCAAGCCAGCTGACTGATGTACGTGTCAGGCAACTTCTTCCACTTCCTTGTTGTCCAGCGTGTCTCTTTTTCTATTGGTCAGTCATAAGACGTCGTCCATCAATGGTGTTTCAAAATTCAGGGCTCGATTTATGTTTTTAATGATGCGTATATTTTCCCATACCGTTAATTCACTATGGTTCTTGGCTGGTTTTAAAAGTTTGATTTCTTGACAAATATTATGATTATGTGACCAAAAATGATGGGCTACGGCTGATTTTTAAACACTTCATTTTAATCATTAGTTTTATACTCTGGAGGTCATCAGGTATCTCAGAGACATTAGTGATACATCTTCCAACGTACCATGTACCCCATCGACATGGATCATTCTATACACTTATGCTACAATATATTTTTCACTGGAAATAATCTAAAATTAAGCAAATGGAACTTGGTTGCAAATACATTATGGAATACAAAACATAAGTCAGATTTTTTCCTCTTTCTTTCATGTATGGACCCATAAAGGAAAAATGTAAACTGCAAAAACTTAACAGTGTACCAGTTATACAACTTTCATCCTGAATGGAGACAGGTTCACAGGTTATTTGTGCAAAATACAAGGTATATTTTATCAGTCATGCAAATATCTTAAACATAAAATATTTCAATAAAAATCCTTAGAGCCATTTCCAAGAAAGTAAAAACAAGGAAAAAGTTTTCAAATCAGGCAGTTTGGCACAGGGGTTTTCTTGAACATATGAGGGCTGATCAACAAAGATGGACTGCTTTTTCCCTGTAGCTTCTTTGATAGTTTTCTGTTTGTACCACAAATATAAGAGAGGGCTTTTATGTATAACGTCCTAGGTGGCAGATCTCTCATATTGGTAGGTTGGTAGTAATGCTGTTTTGTAGACCCTGCTTGCATTTTGCATACCAAAAATAGAGGTGATGCGAGAGGAGCAAAACAGGCATACCACACATCAGCATTGACTAAACTGAGGAAGCACATTGCAAGGAAACAACCAGAACTTCATTGGAATGGGTGGCCACTTCATCGTGACAATGCAAGGAATCACATCACAAATCAAGTCAAGCAGTCTTCGGCTAAATGGAACATTACCTGTGTACTGCATTCACCTTACAGTTCTGATCTTGCACCCTGCGATTGCTTTTTATTCCCATCATTAAAGGTAAAGCTCTGATGTATTCATTTTGGGAACTTTGAAGCAGTGCCCAAGAAAAGTGAGCAATTCTCAAGGACCTCACAAAGAATGGTGTGCATCATGTGTTCGAGGACTGGTAGGGATGCTATAAAAAGTGCATTGAAGTAGGAGGGGTTACTTTGAAAAAGGTCATGTAAACATTGAAATAGAGTAATAAACCTCTGTCTGTCTTTGTTGATCAGTCCTTGTATATGTGCATCCTTGGAAGATGAACTAAAATACCATATTTAAGTCATATTTATCTGACTGTTTTTGAGATATTTTGTTCTCTCTTGCATACACTCTTCTAAAAATGCTTTCTTTTTATTCAATATTGAGATGTCAATATTGAATTTTTAGGTAAGTACAAGTTAAAATAATAATAATCATAATAGTCATAATAATATATAATTAAGACTTTAAAAAAAAAAAATCCAACAAAATTATTAAGAAACTGAGGGAATAACAACAGTAAGTGCAATAGCTGATCACAAATTTTCCCAGCAGTATTGTTCCTTGTTGAACCTTCATCTGAATCCAAATTAACCAAGAGGTTTGATTCTGACAAGGATATTTAAGTGTTGCGAGATTGTATGTTGAAATTTTGTGAAACTGACAAACCTAATAATGTCCCTCCCCTCTCTTGGCAGTTGCCTTAAGGGTTACCTGAGAATTGGTAACCATATATCATGCATTTCCAGGTTGAAGGATAAGGTGACAAGTTGGTAATGTACAACAGCTGGCAGTGCAGTTTACTAAAAGGAGAGATTTCAATGCATAATTTTATTAAGCGAATTTCATTAGACTTTTATGAAAAACCACCTTATCATACAATATCAAACAAGACTAGTTTTGTTCATGTTACAATATTACATAAATTCAACCAATTATAGATGCTCAAATAGTTCAGTCTTGTACATATTACAATGTTATGTAAACTCAACCAATTACAGGGTTATAGAAACTCAACCAATTACAGAGGCTCAAATAGAGCAATCTTGTTTGTACATATTTACAATGTTATATAAGCTCAACCAATTACAGAAGCTCAAATTACATATTACAATGTTATATCAACTCAACCAATACAGAAACTCAAATACTGCAGTCTTGTACATATTACAATGTTATATAAACTCAACCAATTACAGAGGCTCAAATGCTGCAATCTTATATATATTTTAATGTTATATATACTCAACCAATTGCAGAGGCTCAAATCCTGCAATCTTGTGCGTATTACAATATTACATAAATTCAACCAATTATAGATGCTCAAATAGTTCAGTCTTGTACATATTACAATGTTATGTAAACTCAACCAATTACAGGGTTATAGAAACTCAACCAATTACAGAGGCTCAAATAGAGCAATCTTGTTTGTACATATTTACAATGTTATATAAGCTCAACCAATTGCAAAAGCTCAAATTACATATTACAATGTTATATCAACTCAACCAATTACAGATGCTCAAATATTCCAGTCTTGCACATATTACAATGTTATAGAAACTCAACCAATTACAGATGCTCAAATATTCCAGTCTTGCACATATTACAATGTTATAGAAACTCAAGCAATTACAGATGCTCAAATAGTGCAGTCTTGTACATATTACAATGTTATAGAAACTCAAGCAATTACAGATGCTCAAATAGTGCAGTCTTGTACATATTACAATGTTATATCAACTCAACCAATTACAGATGCTCAAATATTCCAGTCTTGCACATATTACAATGTTATAGAAACTCAACCAATTACAGATGCTCAAATATTCCAGTCTTGCACATATTACAATGTTATAGAAACTCAAGCAATTACAGATGCTCAAATAGTGCAGTCTTGTACATATTATTATGTTATATAAACTCAACCAATTGCAGAAGCACAAATATTCCAGTCTTGCACATATTACAATATTATAGAAACTCAAGCAATTACAGATGCTCAAATATTCCAGTATTGTACATATTACAATGCTATAGAAACTCAACCAATTGCAGAAGCTCAAATATTCCAGTCTTGTACATATTACAATGTTATAGAAACTCAACCAGTTACAATGCTCAATTAGTGCAATCTTGTACATATTACATGTTATATAATCTCAACCAATTGCAGAAGATCAAATATTCCAGTCTTGCGCATATTACAATGCTATAGAAACTCAACCAATTACAGATGCTCAAGTAGTGCAGTCTTGTACATATTACAATGTTATAGAAACTCAAGCAATTGCAGATGCTCAAATAGTGCAGTCTTGTACATATTACAATGCTATAAAAACTCAAGCAATTGCAGAAGCTTGAATATTCCAGTCTTGTACATATTACAATGTTATAGCAACTCAAGCCATTACAGATGCTCAAATATTCCAGTGCTGTACATTTTACAATGTTATAGAAACTCAAGCAATTACAGATGCTCAAGTAGTACAATCTTGTACATATTACAATGTTATAGAAACTCAAGCAATTACAGATGCTCAAGTAGTACAATCTTGTACATATTACAATGTTATAGAAACACAAGCAATTACAGATGCTCAAATATTCCAGTGTTGTACATTTTACAATGTTATAGAAACTCAAGAAATCACAAATGCTCAAGTAGTACAGTCTTGTACATATTACAATGCTATAAAAACTCAAGCAATTGCAGAAGCTTGAATATTCCAGTCTTGTACATATTACAATGTTATAGAAACTCAAGCAATTACAGAAGTTCATATATTCCAGTCTTGTACATATTACAATGTTATAGAAACTCGAGCAATTACAGAAGTTCATATATTCCAGTCTTGTACATATTACAATGTTATAGAAACTCAATTACAGATGCCCAAGTAGTGCAATCTTATACATATTACAATGTTACAGAAACTCAACCAATTGCAGAAGCTCAAGTAGTGCAATCTTGTACATATTACAATGCTATATAAACTCAACCAATTACAGTTGCTCAAGTAGTGCAATCTTGTACATATTACAATGTTATAGAAACTCAACCAATTGCAGAAGCTCAAATAATGCAATCTTGTACATATTACAATGTTACAGAAACTCAACCAATTGCAGAAGCTCAAGTAGTGCAATCTTGTACATATTACAATGCTATATAAACTCAACCAATTACAGTTGCTCAAGTAGTGCAATCTTGTACATATTACAATGTTAAAGAAACTCAACCAATTGCAGAAGCTCAAATAGTGCAATCTTGTACATATTACAATGTTACAGAAACTCAACCAATTGCAGAAGCTCAAATAGTGCAATCTTGTACATATTACAATGTTACAGAAACTCAACCAATTACAGATGCTCAAATAGTGCAGCCTTGTACATATTACGTTATATAGAGTCAAACAATTACAGAGACTCAAATACTGCAGCCTTGTTTGTACATATTACAACGTTATATAGAGTCAAACAATTACAGAGACTCAAATACTGCAGCCTTGTTTGTACATATTACGTTATATAGAGTCAAACAATTACAGAGACTCAAATACTGCAGCCTTGTTTGTACATATTACAACGTTATATAGAGTCAAACAATTACAGAGACTCAAATACTGCAGCCTTGTTTGTACATATTACAACGTTATATAGAGTCAAACAATTACAGAGACTCAAATACTGCAGCCTTGTTTGTACATATTACAACATTATATAGAGTCAAACAATTACAGAGACTCAAATACTGCAGCCTTGTTTGTACATATTACGTTATATAGAGTCAAACAATTACAGAGACTCAAATACTGCAGCCTTGTTTGTACATATTACGTTATATAGAGTCAAACAATTACAGAGACTCAAATACTGCAGCCTTGTTTGTACATATTACAACATTATATAGAGTCAAACAATTACAGAGACTCAAATACTGCAGCCTTGTTTGTACATATTACAACATTATATAGAGTCAAACAATTACAGAGACTCAAATACTGCAGCCTTGTTTGTACATATTACGTTATATAGAGTCAAACAATTACAGAGACTCAAATACTGCAGCCTTGTTTGTACATATTACGTTATATAGAGTCAAACAATTACAGAGACTCAAATACTGCAGCCTTGTTTGTACATATTACGTTATATAGAGTCAAACAATTACAGAGACTCAAATACTGCAGCCTTGTTTGTACATATTACAACATTATATAGAGTCAAACAATTACAGAGACTCAAATACTGCAGCCTTGTTTGTACATATTACAACATTATATAGAGTCAAACAATTACAGAGACTCAAATACTGCAGCCTTGTTTGTACATATTACGTTATATAGAGTCAAACAATTACAGAGACTCAAATACTGCAGCCTTGTTTGTACATATTACAACGTTATATTGTGACGTATGCGCATACGTCCCTTTGGTCACCTGGATTGTAGATGGTGGTTGTAGTTTAGGTGGGGGTAGCAGTTTAGGTGGGGGTAGTTTGCATGGCATCCCCACGCTGTTTCTGGTGTGCTTGGGAAGAGAGTCAGTGAGTAGAAGCCAACCAGACCAGACGTGGTTTACGCTCTCTCCATGCAGAACTGCATGGTGGCCTCGCCGGACAGGCATGGAACTAAGGAGATGGGGTAAAGTATTAAATTTTATCTAATAAACCCTTTGCCATCCAGATCTTTATTGTCTTATTTATGATAGTGTAAAGCTCCTTCTACCTATTTTGAACCATGTAAGTGTCCTTTTGCCAGTATTCAATAATATTTCTGCACTTTCACTTTAGCTGCGTCCCTAGTCGTAGCCTCGCCTTATTAAAATTTGTTAACTACCTGATACCTCTCTAGCGAGTGCTCTGCCCCTTGAGCGTGTTGTTTAGAGGCTGCGAGAATATAGAGTCAAACAATTACAGAGACTCAAATACTGCAGCCTTGTTTGTACATATTACAACATTATATATACTCAATCAATTACAGAGACTCAAACACTGCAGCCTTGAACACATTACAATGTTTCTACGACACAGGACCACTGGCTTTACTTCCCTTCTGAAGGAAGCCATGCTAAGTATTTTTGTGCCTGAAAAATATCTGTCGCCCTCCGTCGGGTTTGAACCCGCGACCTAGTAGTTAAGAGACTAGCATGGTAACCACTACACCAAGGAGGATGACTACAGAGACTCAAATACTGAGTCCTGTACATATTACAATGTTATATGTAATAAGAGAACTAAAAAACAAATGAACTGAAGCAATAAATGGTAACCTAGTTATTTAATTTACAAAATGTTATACAAACATAAAAAAAAGTGTTGTTACAGAATTAACATATCACTGGAAAGTGGAACATTCCCAGAAGAACTCAAAGTCACAAAAATAAAACATATTGTAAAAAAAAGGGGGGGATGGAGAAGAGAAAATAACTAAAGACCAATAGCCTTCTGTCTGCATTCTCAAAAATAATGAAAAAGATTATGTACAGGAGACCAATGAAATTCTTTATAACAAATACAATGTAATTAACAGCTGCCAATATGGCTTTCAAAGAAATAAATCTACTAATTTGGCAGTAATTAACTTTATAGACAGCACTTACGAAACCTTAGATAAAAGTGAACTAGGGGTAGGACAATTTTTAGATTTATCTAAAGCATTCGACATGGTAGACCACAAAATGCTACAACACATCAAAAGTAAATAATGGGGACAGCCTCAAAACGGTTTAAATCTTACCTGGAAATTTGAGAGTAAATAGTGGAAATTGATTTCTTGAACACCAGAAAAAAGAAACTACACAGGAAATTTTGGGTATAAGATCCGTGTTATCTGTGGTTTCTCAAGGATCCATTTTAGGCCCTCTATTGTTCTTGTTATATATAAATGATTTACCAGTATATCTAAGAAAGGACAATGAAGCACAAGTAACACTTTTTGCAGATAATACAAGTGTTTTTATTGCAGCAAAAAATGATATTTTTCAACAAAATGTTACTTACTGTAACACTGGTTCCAAATCAATAAATTGCTTGTAAACAAAGAGAAAACCATTGCCCTTAACTTCCAACATAAAGCATGTAAGCAATGGTGAATCCAGTCATCAGAATTGAAATTTTTGGGATTATTTCTTGGTAAAAATTTAAGTTGGGACAAACACAGTTAGCAGGGAAGCTAAGTAGAGCCTCCTTTGTTCTTTACCAGTTAAAGTCTTGAGTATCGCTCAGCGTTCATAAAACATGTTACTTTGCATACTTTCAGTCATTACTATTGTATGGCTCATCACCATGGGGAAATGCTACCAGTAGTAATATAATTGTTAAACTACAGAAAAAAGCAGTAAAAAGCATATCAGGTACACCAAAAACAAAAAGCTATAGGGAATATTTCCAGAAGCTGAATCTTTTGACTCTACCATGCTTATATATAAAGCAATTACTTGTCCATGTCAAGAATAAAGCTAATTACATCACCAATGCAGAAGTCCACACAACACATGTAATAAGAACAAGTTGCATATAACCACTCATAAAACAAAACTATTTGAAACATTCTTTAAAATTGACAGCTTAAAACTGTATAGTCATTTACCGGAATATTTGAAAAACGTTACTTCTGCAAATAAATATAAAGTAGAAATATTCAAATTTCTAAAACAAAACCAGTTCTATTCTGTGAATGAATATTTAGAATATTGTATGAGTAAACAAATTTATTTCTTATGTTTTATGTGACTGCAAGCTGATGCTAAAGATGGACAATGACTTAGGAACTACTTGAACTAAAAATGATTACAACTAAACCTAGAAATATTTTATTTAAATGTACATATTATGCTTTTGTTTATATTCCTGTACATATTGTATTCTTCTTTATATTCCTTGACAAAGCCTATATCTCTTGTAAGATTGCCAGTTGCTTAATAAATACATAAATAAATTACAATGTTATATAAACTCAAACATTGCAGTCTTATTCAAGTTACAATGTTATATAAAAGTTAATAACAGAGGCTGAAATACTGCAGTGACTAGAAACAGCACCAACGCAATGTAACTTTGTTCTTCACCTCCTTCCACTTCTTGAACACTTCATTTCCCTGCTGACTGACTGTTGCTGTCTTGGTTTGCACCACATTGTCTTTTATCTGCTCGTTTTTCTTTGGCTGCTCCAATTGCTTTGTTCTTTTCTTTCTCTTGACAATGTTTTGCTTTTCAGTCTGTTGATTTAAGCTCACTTCTTGAAGTGCTTTTTCCCTCTTTTTCTTTCGATCCTTTCCTCTTTTTATCTTCTTCTTCTTCTTTTCCAGCATGTTGTCCAGTTTTACTGTCATCAAATTCCTGTAGTGCTGTTCAATGTGGCATTGCATTGTCATCCTCTTCTTCTTTTTTCTGTTACTGATAAAATATGGTGATGATGAAACTGGCATTGATGCCATAGTCTTGACATCCCTGCAACAATAACATAACACTATTGTTAATTATTGAACTTCAAAAGGGATCCCAGATGTTCTGTTAATCTGTTTTACTTCAAACAACACAAATATAGTCACTTTAGTGATGATGGATTCTATGCCAAAAATGTTATAAATGTGATTTTTATTGTATCTATTTTTTAACTAATTGCTTCCATATTTTCGCTGTACTTTTTTGTTACTGTCTTATGTTAGTCTATTATTAACTGTGATAAAACCATGAATTTGTACCAAATTCTTTGGATGGATATAAATGAACTAATCAATGGTGTCAAGCAATGCACATTTTACATTTCTGAATATATTATTTCATAAAATTGTTTCCAGTTCCAACTGAACTCTTCCTAGAATAAGACTCCTTTTCGGACTGCAAGAAAACTTAAAATGCAATTTCTCTAAACATGTTCACTGTGGGATATGACCATTCATTTTAAAAGCTAATCTTTATAAATTAGTGACTAATTGATTAACACGGAACTTTAACCTTCATTCTGGTCATAACTTGAGATTTTTTCACTTCATATCCATTTGGCTTCAAAAACTCCACAACTTACTGTAGTTTCTAATGTCCATATTTCTGTTATCTAACAACCAGCATTGAATACTTGGCTCTTAGGAGAAAATGTTTTAGCCAGATCCTTGGCCCAAAGTAAGCCAGAAGTACTGCTTCATTAATACTATTATGCATTGAATTTTCTCTCAACCAGCTTTCAAAACTACTATAATCCTTATAAAAATGTCTCTGGCAGTAGCTTATCTGTAGACTCCTTAGCTTTTGTTACAATTTCACCAGATTCCTCCAATTTGTTTGAAATTAATGAGCTTTGTTGCTAAATACAGATTGACTACATACGGTTTCCTAGAAAAATGAAATCACAATCAAGCTTTTCTATAAATTATTATTTATTCAGTATCAAACTGGTGCACTATAATTATTGTATGCACCATGGGAATTATTAATAAGTATGCCCTTGGGCATCTTAAAACCCCATTGTCCTCAAGGCATAACCATTAATGTAATACCCTTGGTGTATAAATAACTGTGATAAACCTAGAACTGTTCAGCATCACCACAATGTTACCTATTCGTATGTGGTGGTGAAACATAAAATGCGGTAATGTTGCTGCCAGCCTCTCCCTGTCCTACGTCACCATATGCTGCCAACATGCTAAATTAAACATCACTAGAAATACTCGAGTGGCAGTAACGCATTATGAGGATGATGTTGGCATTATGTATAAATGCCGACGAGACGGAGAAGACCGCAGGAAAGTTGTTGTTCAAAATGGCTAACTATTACTATTACGCATTTGCTTTCATTTATCTCAGCATTTTAATTGGCTGCTTAATCACGTGAAGATGTGGTTGGACTGACAATTATTCATAAAGTTATGATTATTATTTACTTTAATTACGTCTTTTACTGTCATATGTATTAACTGTTAGCAACACACCAGCTTTATTTGATAGTGGCATGTTGCGTATGCATTACGTTCCTTAATTCAACCCAAAATATAAGATTGAGCAGTACAATTGCAGAATAAATGAGAGCGTCTTCATGTTGTGGTGAAATAAACTTTGGCTAAGCTATATACCGCATAACCTCAAATAATTATTACATCATAACCTTGAGTAATTCGCCAATAGTTAAATAACCTTAAAATGTAACATATCGTAATATTCATTTATTTAACCTCAAATAATTATTAAATCGTAACCTTGAGTAATTCCCCAATAGGTAAATAACCTTAAAATGTAACATCGTAATATTCGCTTATTTAACCAACACGCAGTTCCAGTACTAGTGTGACTGACAAACGCTATACTTTAAATATCCCGTAGCACCAAATACCACTCATTTTAGCAAATTTATGAGGATTTGCATAAACACCCCTTCGCAGGACCCCTTTTTTTCTGATCATGAATATTGGCTTTTCCTATGATCCATTCCATTTACACTTACGGTCCATTCCGCGCCTACGGTAATTCGACACATCCGTTCCTGCATGTAACTCGCATTCATTCTCCACACTGCCAACATACACATTATTCTAGTGTTCTTAATCGCTACAATGTTGGTATGATTTAGCGAGGTGACGTAGGACAGGGAGAGGCTGGCAGCAACATTACCTAAAATGTCATTATCTCTAGTGTCAAAATTCCCCTCAGTTTCTAAATTGATGTTTTCCTTTAAATTAAATTAAAAAAGAAGAAATGTGGTGTTGCATTCACATGACTTTCTCTACCCACTATCACTTATTTTTACATAGCTTCTACAATTTATTCTTATGAAAGCTTATTTTTCTATCTACTTCATGTTAATCAAGATATACATTTGCAGAAATAGTTACTTATGCATTTTCTTGTTGGTACAAGGTGACTGCAACAAACCAAAGTGATAGTCAGATGTTTAAAAGCTAATCATGTATGCTTAAAAGATATCTACATTTTTGTGAAGTAAGTTTTTGTCTATTTCTTATGGTTACCTGTTGTAAAATCATACAAAATTACTTGTGAATGAATCACAGACTATTTCCAGAAAATGCATTATATACATTTTATTTGTCATGTAAATATTTTAAATTTAAGGTATTTTAATCAAAATCATTAAGAGCAATTTTTGAGAAAATAAAAATATTGAAAAAATTTCCATGTGAAGGGTAGTTTCTGAAAATGTTTTTCGCATCTTTAGAAACCTTTCATTTTTGAGTTATGCTGTTCTCAGACCTTTTGTAAAAATGCCTTTTTTTTGGAGGGGGGGGATTCCTCTAACATTTACAGTGGAATCTCAACTTTGAATTTTTGGGTGGGATATAATACTTCCTCTACTTACTGTATGTAGTAGAAAAATGAAAAACAATGGTTCTTATTTAAACTGTAAAGTGTTTAAACAAAAATGTTGTATAACAAATAGCATTTATCAAATCAATAGACACATTCTCACAACCCAGAGTCAATGAGATATTACCTTCTTAAGCTTTGCTTGATTCTTTGCATGACAGCTGCATCATGTCTGCCACTTATATATCGGAAATATTTCTTTGTTAGTCTCTTTCTCCTGACATCTAACGCAATGTTATAATGCCGCCGTGGGCCCAAATTGTGGCATACCGAGGTCCTGGAACAAGATATACTTCATGTTACAACCACATCACAAACAGCCAAGCATTTTTATAATCAGTTCCAAAAGTAATGCTCTGATTACACAGAGATGTGTTACAATATAACAGTTACAAGTACAGTGCTTTCGTTTGGACACATGCCATATTACATGGAATTGCTTGCCTTAAGCTGTGCTGTGCTGTTTCTAACCAGTTCTGTCCCCTCTCTGTGTGCCAGCTTATCATTTGATGCAAAGTCTTTGCACAGAGGTTGATACACTTTGACACCATGTGTTTCAGTGTTATAGTGTGTTAAGCCCTGTTACAATGCTAAAAAGTCTGTACACTTTAGCACACAAGACTCTTATTGTGTGATTTCTATATGACAATAAATTCTTGTAGAGAAGTGAGACAGTGATTCATAGAGAGATTCCCTGCTGTTCATGCATCTCACAGAGAAATGGCTCATCATCTTGTGAAGAGAATTAGAGAAACGGGATATAGTCTTGATATGAAACCAAAATTAAATTTACTTGTTCTTACACAGGAAAAACTACGGTTAAATTGGAGAAAAGTTAGAAAACAAAGTCCAAAGAAATCTCTGAGAAAACTAGCACAAGAATCAGGAATTTTAACCACATGATAATGTGAGTAGAGTTAATTTCTCAGGGTGTCTACTGATACTGGAAACATACTTTAATTTTTGTACATACTGGATATATTGAAATTAGTGATTACATACTGGAAAAATTGGATGAAATATTCATACAACATTCATTTATTTCAGATTAAATTTTTAGATGATTGGTTCTTGGAAAATCTTATTAATCAAACAAGTATGTTTTGAATATGTTATTGTTTTGCATGATATCCGTTTTTCCATAAACTTTTATCTTATAATAAAAATAATAATAATAATCACTCAAAATTTAGATGATCTTTTATCTCTAAAATCTTTTGCAAGCTATACAACATTTCCAGAATTATGAAGATTGTTTCAGGGAATGGTTGGGGGAGGCTAAGGTTAGAAAAAATCTGTATACATTCACATGACTTTCTCTACCCACCATCATTTATTAGTGGTAATACAACTATTCTTACTAAAGCTTATTTTTCTATCAACTACATTTTAATGCAAATAAACCTTTGTCAAAATAGCTACATTACACATTTCATTACAGATGCAAAGGAAACAACAACAGTCAAATATTTAAGAAATGGACGCTATATGCTGGCCTTAAAATTCCATACTGTTTCCATGAAATTGCAAGAAACAATTTAAAATTGACAGGACTTTACATTCTATTTGTCATGGAAGTATCTTTAATTTATGGTATTTTAATCAAAATCGTTAGCCATTTTTTATAAAATAATATATTTCGAAAAATATTCATATAAAGGGTAGTTTGAGGTGCAGGGATTTTCTAGAAAATCTTTGTGTCACATCTTTGAAAGGTTCTGAACCAAAATACCAAGTTTGGATTATTCCGAATTTTTATTTTTGAGTTATGCTGTTCAGACACATACCACACACACAGACCTTTCTCAAAAATACTTTTTTTGGATTCAAGGTGCCTCAAAACATGTACTTCTGGTGAAATCTTGGTATCAAATTTTTGGGTGGAATGCAAGACCTTCTCCACCTACTAGGTAAGTGATAAATGATGATGATGATAATGATGATTATAACTGAGTAGCCTCTTAAAGAGGCCATGGACACAGGCTCTAGGGCCAATTCTGCCTCATATTTTAGACATTACTCAAGTTCAATGATCCATATAAAATGGCCTACGTGCTTGATATTTGCCCTTCTTACCTTCTCAGGTTCCAAAAAGGACCCTAAGGATACACCCTATGCAGAGTGATGTGTTCACATTCACATAATATATGCTGTGAGGTCTCTAAGACTCTCACACATTTCTGACATAAAGGGTCTTCTGTAAGACCCATTACACTGGTCAACATTGATTCTGCAGTATAAAGGAAAATATGTGACTTTAATGGAAATCAGTGCCCTGATTTAAAAAATGAATCACATCTAGTTTTTATATGTGCATATATGTCTATTGTGCTAAATTCATTTAGCTTACACAGCTTACTGCTACGTTTCATTATGTTATTCTAAATCTGCTGTTGATTTTCTACCTAATTGACCCACTTCCGTTCTCTCTTATCACCCAGATGTTTGAGTCTATATTCTCAGCATTTATCAGTTTTGTTCTATGTGTCAGGTCTGTCTTCTTGTGAGGTATTTAAGTTTCCATTTACAGCTACCATAGATCTCAACTTCAGTATAGCTGAAAACTTCTGTTAATATGCACGTTCACTCTTCTATATGTGTAGTGTTAAAATAAAAGTTTGAGTAAGACTTCAACAGGCTGTCCCAGAAGTACCCAACCTAACAAAGGAAACACACAAATTTTGGGAAAAAACATCTTTATTTCTCTACATAGTCTCCTTTCAGCTCGATACACTTTTCCCAGTGATGTTCAATAGCTTTGATACCTGTTTATAGTGAGAACCGTTGAGCTCCGCAAAATAGCCATCAACTGTAGACACCACCTCTTCACTGTTGGCAAATCTTTTACCACCAAGCCATTTCTTCAAGTTTGAAAACAGAAAATAATCAGAGGGGACTAAATCTGGCAAATAGGGTGCATGAGGAAGCAATTAAAACTTTAACTCATTGATTTTGGCTATGGTGATAATGGATGTGTGAACTGGTTCATTGTCTTGATGAAACAAAATTTATTTTTTGCCAAATGTGACCATTTTTGCTTGATTTCATCACTTAAATGCTGCATAAGTTTGCACAAAACTTGCCATTGATTGCTTTTCTTTTTGAAGATAATCAATGAAAATTATCTCACGCACATCCCAAAAACTAACGCCATGGCCTTGCCTGCAGATAGAACTGTCTTCGCCTTCTTTGGAGCCAATTTTTTCCATTTCAATCCACTATCTTGACTAGTCCTTTGTCTCAGGTATGAAGTGATGGACCCATGTTTCATTCATGGTTATTAATTGATGCAAAAACTTGGCTTTATTGCAGTGAAACATTGCCAAACACTCGATTGAAACATCCTCATGATGGTGTTTTTGTTCTATTGTGAGTAAATGCAGCAGCCATCTTATGCACAGCTCTCATGTCTAAATTTTCAGTTAGTATGCGATGTACAGCATTTTTTGAAATGCCTACAATGTCTGCTAACTCATGCACTTTCAGTCGACGGTCATCCACAATTTCTGGCATGGTCACCTTATTTGGTTGACCACTGTGATATTCATCTTGGCAGCTCGTACGGCCTCGCTTAAATTCTGCCCCCCAATACTTTACTGTTGTAAATGAAGGAGCAGACTCCCTCAAAGTAGAATCTAGCTCAGCTTTAATATTAGTTGGACTACGACCTTTCAAATGAAAGTATTGTAATGCATAATGATGATCAGTTTTAGCCATGTTTACAAATTTGCAGAGAGCATTCACTATTGTTAGCTACCAAACAAAGTAGCTTTGTCAAACTTAGCTTTATAAGGTTAGTACTTTCTACCAGAGTCATTTGTTTGAAACAACAACCGCTCTCTATATGTTAAGTCAGGTATTTCTGGGATTACCCTCGTACATCAGGATTACACAAGAGACAATGGCTACAAAGTCCGCAGAAGTTTTGTTAAATTTGTGGGTGTTATATGTTTGACAGGAAGATACATAAAATAGACTTGCAAACAAAGCAACCATACACTCATATCCAAAAAGTGGTGGAATCACACACAGTGAAGCAATTAATAAAATACACTTGATGAAAGTGGAGTCAACCTAAATACTCTTACTAACTTCACTCGTCTATTTATTTTGCAAAACATGTACATGAACTCATGCTCACGATACATGTTCTGCAAAATACATAAGTGGGTGAAGTTAATAAGAGTATTTAGGTTGACTCCACTTTCACCAAGTGTATTTTATATTACATTTCAAAGAGAAAGTTGATTACATTATTGGTTTGAAGTAAAATGGAAGGCAATGCTATTTGCCAAGCCAATGATATGGAGAGAACTGCAGAATCACCATGACGATGGTTACTTTTGCAAGTGCAAAGTTGCTGGCTACAACAAAGAAAATAGGGCAGGTATTAAAGATCCAAATCTGAACTCAGCTACAAGGCCAATTTCTCATGAACCCAAACTACTCATACCTACACTACCAGCTGATCTCAATTTTAGTGAATCTGAAAGCAGCTACGCGACTTCTAACAATGAGTTGGTTTCTGATCCAGAAGAATTTGGCATTCACCACAACAGTTTAATTAGAGTTAAATGATTTAGTGAGGGATTTAGGCCTGACGTTTTTGTGGTATAGGAATCGCGAAATACAGTTCCACAAGTAATATGCAGAAGAAAATCAACTTGTGGATGTACGTAATCTTATTCAACAGTTGAGCATGGAAGCAAATGAGTCAAGTAACTGGCATCTTTTTGTTGCTTCTTCCAAACAAAGTCTTAAGGCAGTGTTACTACTTCATAATGGCAACAAGTTAGCTTCAATACCGCTTGAACATTCTATGAACCTAAGAGAGTCTTATGAAACTCTGAAGCGTGTTCTTGAGAAAATTAAGTACAGCAACCATGAGTGGTAAATATGTGATGACTTGAAGGTCACTGGTCTGTTTCTAGGACAACAAGGAGGATGCACAAAATTCCCTTGTTTTCTTTACAAATGGGATAGCAGAGCGAGGGACAAACACTGAGAAACTGAACAATGGCCTGAGAAGCACCAACTGAAACCTGAATAAAAAAATGTTACTAATGTGCCCCTTGTTGATCGTCAAAAATTTCTCTTCCCTCCATTACACATAAAACTTGGCATGATGAAACAATTCGTGAAAGCCCTTGAAAAAAGTTGCCCTTCTTTCCAGTACTTATGCACAAAGTTTCCATCATTGTCACAGCTTAAAATTAGAGAGAGAGAGTATTTGATGGACCACAGATAAGGAAATTGATGAAAGATGTTAATTTTACCATCACTATGAATGAAATTGAAAAAGATGCAGGAATGGATTCAGAGAGGTCGTTAAGAAATTTCTCGACAATGTGAAAAATTTCACCAGGACATGAAGGATGTTGAACAACGTTATCAGAGACATTTGGGATGTACATATGATGACCGATTACTGCTGGTGTCTTGCACGCAATGAACCTACCAGAGAACACTAAAGAAAATCACATACACTTTCAGAAATCACGTTCCATGGAAAAAGAAAAAGGGGTACACAAGATAATATACATTCTCAAATTCAGGTATGCTTTCATGTTATTATTCTTCTTTATTTTCTTTAAAACTTGTATATGAGTGTGTAATATTTTTGCAAATTTTACAATTATATTTTCATTGAAAATTTCCGTAATTGCAAAACAAGATATGCTATGGAAAAACGGAATGCCATTTTGAATTCTGCACACCAAAATTAGTAAAAGTCGTCTATTTTTAATCATATCGCAGAAAAAAGTTTTCATTTGTAACCTAGTGTTATGTATAGATGCCTGTGCAGTGTGTTATGGCCCGTAAGATAGGCACAATCCCTCTGAACTTAGCTTTGGTCAAATTCCAGAGAAACTCACTTTCCGGTCAGACCCTGATATGACATCAAGGCCTGCCTAGCAGTGGTTTGCCCACTCCAAATCTGAAGATGAACATTCACTGAGAGCTGGGTTATCTCATACTTGACGTTACTAGCTGACATCTGCAGAAGGGCTCAGGTCCAATGAAATAGAGTCCCAATCCCCTCTCTGCAAGTGTCTATCATCTCATTTCTTCTAATACCAGCATGCCCAGGAACCCAAAGAACCAGGCAGAGTTTATCCAACATCTTCTGTCATTGTCACACCAATCTGGATGTGGTTGTAACTGCCCTAAGGGCTTTCAAAGCTGCATACTATCCGAGCAGATGTACACATTCACATGGCAGTATAAATATGCATATCGCAGACTAAGATCACATAGACCTCAGCCTAAAAACCGTGGTAACTCAACCAAGGGGAATGACAAGCCTGGTTCTAGGGTCTCAGGTCCCAGCCCCCTGCCTTCAGGAGAGACCTGGTCTCTGGGTTCCACTCCTCCCTGGAAGGTATCATACCACAGTATAGGATGGACTTAGGTTATATCTATTCCCCATCAAAACCCCAATTATCTGGGTTATAGGACACTTTTCCTGTAATCCAGAAAGGATCAGCGAGTGCCTTTTGTGGGGTAGCTTAAAACACCAATCCCCTATAGTCCTGAGGTGGTACACACTCATCCTAACTACTCCTTTGCAAACAATAGCAAAGCAGGAAGGTTCACCAGAATCTCTAAGGTAGACTGAGGAGTCGTCCGCACTGTCCCTGTTATCATCGTACATGCCAACCTTTGCAGCGAGTCCCGAGAGGCAGGTCACCAAGCCAACACCACATGAGATATTAACAGTCTTAATAACCGAGGTGTATAGCCATTTGACTAGCTTGGGTCTCAGCCGCTCCCTTTAGTCCTATAGATCTTCAGCAGGCCCACAAAGCATTGTAGGCCTTTTTAACCTTATAGTCAACATGCTTTTTCCAGCTCAGCTCAGCATCCAGGATGACTCCTAGATACTTGACCACTTCGAAAAGCTTCAACTTCTCCCCATACAGGTGGGGCTCTACCATACCTGGCAGCCTGCTTCTCCTTAAGTTCATTATTTCAGTCTTGTCCAGGTTAACACACAAGTCTGTTTCTCTAAACCATTCCTCTAGAGCCCTGTATGAGCTCCGAAACAGTACTCAGGAACTTTCCATTTGTTACAAGGCATACATCACTTAGCATAGCCTTGAGCATGAATTCATCCCCTGTTGAGTCTGTCCAGCCATATATCTACCATCAGACACCATGGGTAGGTGACAAAACTCTCCCTTGTGGGCAGCCCTGGGCTGCTGTTGCCCTCATGGACTCACTCCCCAAGGTCGCCACTGCCTGCCAGCCCTCCAAGGAGGTCATAATCCGTCCACGACTACTCTCCAGACATTTCCAAATGGTCCTAAAGTCATATTATGAAAGGCATCTTCAATGTCGAGGAAAACTGCCATGGTGAGTTCTGCACAGTCCTTTGCCCTCTCCAGACTCACAAGCTGATGGGAATGCTGTTTCCATGGATTTACACAGCCAATAGGCATACTGATGAAGGTAAATGGGTCTGTCCACCAGTACCCCAACTCTCAAGTATCTGTCTACCAGTCTTTCCAAAGCCTTTAACAAAAAGGATGTTAGGTTGATAGGAAGAAAATCCCTATGGCTGCAGTAGAATTGCCTACCCGGCTTAGGTATAAACACCACTTTGGCCTGCCTTCAGAAGTGAAAAACATCTTCATAGCCAGACAGGCTCTGAATATTCTCACTAGGTGGGATGAAACGATCTCCCATCTACACCTGCACTTTTATAGGGCTCAAAAGCATAAATAGCCCATTTAAGTTTTTTAAAAGTAGCAATCTTGGTGGCCACTAACCAAGTTTGGTTCTTAATTTGTAATGCAAGTCTCCGGAAGTAAGTCTAAGCAACAGCCCAAAGTCTCCCCCTCAGAGTGCATCATAGCACCCGAGGAGTCCTCCAATGAGGCCAGCCTGGTCCTAACTCCGGAGACCAGCAATTTCTGCAAGTGAGCAGCGCTGGACTGCTTCTATATTTTATCACAGAAGAACCTTCAAGATTCCTCGGAGGCCTTCCTAATTTCCTTTTTATAAATTCTTTGGGACTCCTTATAGGACTTTCAAATCACCTGATACTTGTTGGTTTATACGCATTGTGTCTTTTTGCTGATGGATCTTAAAAAACAATTTCATCTGAATTTATCTCTAGCTTGAACCTCATGTACGAGGGAGCAGTTTCTTTCATAGGAAGACAACAGGGTGTTTGTGAAAAACTCCATGAACCCCTCCATTCCTCCACATTTCTTAGTTTTGATCTGGGGTCCATTCTTCAGTCCGCCTTCCAGATCCCTTCTAAAGGTTGAGGTTTCTATCTTGAAACAAATCACTAGCTCTCTCAACTCCTGAGGAGGTGGTGATTCCTCAAAGCCATATGGGAAATAGCCGAGCAGACCACCATCTGATGTTGCATTACACCCTCCTCATACCTCACTAGGACTGCTGCTAGGTCTTTCAAAAGAAAGCCCAGCAGGGCCCAGGTGTTACTGAGTGTTGTAAGGACACATGCTCTAGGTTTTACATGAGGTGCACTGAAAATAGTAAAACCTTTTATATTCAGCCCCATGATAAGAATCTGCCAAAGCTAGGGTTCTTGTATCATGGCAACATCTTTTACAGGTTTCAAAATGACCAGTCTCTGGCCCAGCTGTGGCTTCTACATGGTCCCTATTGCTAGAGACAGCTATCTAAGGATACTTAACTGTTGCACCATTTAAAGTAATAGTTTCAGATTTCTAAATAATTTGTTAAGACATTGGCTTATACATCACAATACAATGCAATCAGCAGAACTAACACTAGACACTTGTACCGTTGTTTTGTGCATCATCAACCCATAAAATTTGTTATCTTCAGCTGTAGGATCTAAAACTGCTGCAACAGTGTAAACCATGTAAAACATCATTTTAGATTTAGATTTATTTGGAGTATTTCAGCTAGTTAGGATTATTACTTTCTCTACTACGTATAGTAAGTAGGAGAAGTATTGTATTCCACCCAAAAATTTGATACCGAGATTTCACCGGAAATACATGTTTTGAGACCCCCTGAATCCAAAAAAAAAGTATTTTTGGAAACATGTCCGTGTGTGTGTCTGTCTGTCTGTGAACAGCATAACTCAGAAACGAACAGTCGGATAAACACCAAACTTGGTATTTAGGTTCAGTATCTTCCAGAGATGCGACACGAAGGTTTTCAAGAAAATCCCCCCACCTCAGATTACCCTTTACATGGAAGATTTTACGAAAAATTTAATTTTCTCAAAAATGGCTCTAACGATGTTGATTAAAATACCATATGTTTAAGATATTTTCATGACAAATAAAATGTATATCTTGAATTTCCTGGGAATGTCTCCAAAAGTATTCTTCATTGTGAACGACTTTTGCATAACTGGTAAACCATAAGAGACAGACAAAAGTTTACTACACAAAAAAATGTAGAGCGCGTTAAAATACACAATTTATGTCATATACATTTTTTTTGTTGAGTGAACCATTTTCGAGATATTGCTTGTTATTCCCTTAAATTTTTCAATACTTATTTTCTCAAATGGGAATTCGTTATTCATTTTTTTGTCTTGGATATGCAAAGAGTATTAATCTGTGTGAAAGGGAATGGTGCTGCACCTAGCAATCAGCTATTAAGAGATATGTATGTGCTTAAAGGCTACTGTATTTCCAAATTGCCCTTGTAAATATATATTACCCTTACATCTACAAGAAAATTAGCAATAAGATAGACTCTGCAAATGTTTATCTCGATTAACATGAAGTAGATGGAGAATAAGCGCTTGTATAAATAGTTTGTACAAGAGTAGAGAAAGTCATGTGAGTGTAACACATCAGATTTTTTTTATTCCTTGTTTTATTTTTAATGCATTCTTTTCTACCTACCCAAGAAGAGTTAAAGGGTTACAATAAAGATAATTACAGCCATTCATAATGAAATTAAGCATTAATATAACAACGTAAAACTTAGATATAAACTTAATGTGATATGCTGCCATTCACATCGACAAACAGAAGCATAAATAGTAGCCAATTACAAGAGAGCATGAAACACCTAAGATATAAGCTAATATGATGCCCTGCGAAATGACCACTGACAAAAAAGGTCATATACAGACAAGAAAAGCTTATATACATGTATAAAAATTGTTAACCCAGTTAAAGGGTTAAATCAAAAAAGTATTACCTATTATCACAGTGTGTTTGCTGCAGTTTTATAGATATCCCAGTGGTTACTGGCCCATGATTTTATACAGAAAGGCAAAGTGAGTCAACACATGATGGAAAATCTTTTGTAAGATGGCAGTGTTATCACGTGAAAAGAATTGCTCTCTGATTGGTTAGTTTCTTATGTTTGACATATACATAAACTTGAAAGTTCAGATCTTGCAAGCTTCTAAGTTTACGTTTAATTCAATGCTTATGTGATTTGTTGTAAACGGTTCCATTACAATGCATATATTTAAAATTTTAAGTTTACATTATGCTTATGCTTAATTTTGATTGTGAATGGGGCCTTACTCAAGCCTCTTTCTCCAAATTTTCTCTATAAGTTGAACTGCAGATGTGATTTTACCTGTTTCCTGTATTTTTTAGAAGTAACTTTCTTAAATTCCAGGTTCCCATTTTCAGATTTCCATGCATCACTCCATTGGAGTCCACTGAAGTAGCCTGGAACGAAACTTCTTTCTGAAGGCACATTTCTGCAATCATCGTGGTAACCTTTTCCTTCCAGTTCCTCTTGGAAATACCGGTATTAGCTAGGCGAACCTCTTCAAAGTCTATCAAGGAGAATGCAAACAGCCATCCTAACTCTATGCTAAACAAGATTATGTATGACGGACTTAACACTTGCTCGACTACAACAATTGCTCTTTGTTTCTTTTTTAAAATACTCAAGAGCTGCAGAACATTATCCATGCACCACGCTACATCTATATGTAACTGTTGAGATGATGCATGCATGCCAACTTTACATTCCTTAGCTTTGTTTTCAGCAGCTAGATATTCCTCTTTGTATGGACAGACAGAATGGTCAATGTCAGCATATGCATATCCTTCTTCAATCAATACTCTGGCAATGTTCTTCTTGAACTTCTTCATAGTACAATAAATTCCTTTAGAACCATCAAAATAGTCAATAGTAACTTGAACAGTGCTGCCAACTAAAAGCGTGCGCAGGATTTCCCGAGTAGACATTCTAAGTCTGTGTGTGTAATACATGGACAAAAGCTTTAGGTTTTGAATTTTCTCGCAACATAAATGTTTCATGTCTCCACATTGCCATGGGAACGTTATGTAGCTGAGAAATACGTTTTTGATCACCCTGTTTCTGATTCTCAATGTGAAAGAATTTCCCTTAAACACTTCAATAACAGAAGCAGTAAACGTAGATCTCTGTACACCATCTTTTACACTAAGTTTCTTGTTTTTCTGCAGAGCATTGTTCAGTTCCACAAGTTGTGGACGTATAATTCTGCCAGTGAACCTGTTTGCACAGATATCATACTTCTGAAGCTCCACATTCACACTTTTATATAATAAGCACTTTCTAACAATCAGTTTTTGTTTCTTAGCATCAAGGACATTCAGACTTCTTGGGATTGTAACATCAATGCAGAAGTTACCTGGTGTCGTCACCATGCGTATGCTATCAACATTTTCTATTTTATACACTACACATTTTATTTGTTTAAACAGCAGTTTATTTATGTAAAACTTCTCCAAGGTCAGCTTTTTGTGGTCCAAGCCCCAGATACCCCTTTTTTCTGTTTTAGCTTTACTCTCAACCTCAGTGAGGTATTTAAACTCCTTCTTTGGTAACTTTGGACAATGCTGCAGGGTTGCAAGGCCATACTTTATGAGCATCTCTGTGGCACTCTGACCAGAAGGAAGATGCACATCTGCTAGTAGTGTATTAGGGGGCTCCTCTCCCAAAGAAATGAAATACACTTTCTGATTGGCAAGCATCTGGTGCAACGCTTGCTTTGCTTCCCAACAATATGGTTCATTCTTATTGTTAACTTTAAAAAGTTTGATTTGCACTTCACTGTTATCTTTTAAAGCAATTATTATTGTGTTCCTTGATATGACTCTCTCCACAATTCCTTCACCGACTGTCACATCTGCAACTTCGGAATACTGGTAACTATACAGCCAATTCTGAAGACACTGCGGTAGATCCTTGGAGTACCTGAGGGAATAGAAAGAAAAACTTTTATTTAAAGAAATTACCACATTTCACAGCTGGCACACCCATGTATAAGGTCCATAATCACCTGCCCTTCCCCACCAACACATAACAATATGTAGGGGTATAGATATCATCCTTTAACCAGAGATACATATCTTAATAAATACATTGTAAAAGTTTATGAATACTACAGTTCTTTCTTACATAATACACTAGACTGAAGTGATACACAAATGTTTAAAACATGAACTGCTATATGCTGACTTTGAAATTCCAAGATAAACAAAAGAATGGTGACTCGACACTTCAGAAAACATACAAGATGGATACCTATGATTATCCTTAAACAGGATGACTCTTCGTAATGAATAGAACAAACAATCTTAGTGCAGTTTTGCTGTTTTTAAAGTAGTTTTTGAAAAAAAAAAAGCGACAATCGCTTAATATTTACTCTATTTTAAATGAAGATTTTTATGGAACTTAAATACTTTTTGAAATATTTCTTACATGAGATTGAAAGAGTAATATTTTCTGCAGGTTTAAATAGATTTTGAATTACAACAATTTGTACTCTTACTATTACTATAAGCTTTCGAAATTTGCCTCAGTTGAATCTATGTCGTTAGTCACAAGACTACACAACATGACAATGCTGTAAGATCAAACGAAATGTACTTCAGCTGTTCTTTATTGAGCTTATGGCTTGTTTTCAAAACATGGATTATCAATTACAAAATTATTCACTTTACTAATGCTGAGTATCTTGAAATGCTACTCATTTATGGTGAAACATATCATAATGCGGCAGCTGCAGCAAGGATTTATTGAGAAAGATTTCCAAATCGATGAGCCACATCACAGGACATTTGTTTCATCTGTCAAAGAGTTCTAGATGCAGGAAACATATCTCATGTTGGAGTTGGTCAAAGAAATGTTGCACAAGAAGACTAAGTCCGTCGCTTGGTGGAAGACGATCCTGGAAGCAGCAACCGTGGTATAGCTCGCATTATTAACATATTCCATGGACAGCTTTGAGAACATTAAAAGAATTTCTATGCCCTTATCATACTCAGCAAATCCAGTATCTCTTTGAAGCAGATTATGCGCTGAGGGTAGCATTTTCTTCAACACAGAGGGGACTTTTCTCTTAAAATTCTTCAATGGATGAAGTAATGTTTACTAGAACTGGAGTAACTAATTACCATAATGCCACACCTGGGCTTACAACAATCCACACACAATAAAACAAAACAGCTTTCAGAACAGTTTTTCTGTAAATGTTTGGGCAAGAATCATAGGAAACACATTAATCGGTCCGTGGATTCTTACTCAAGTTTTGACAGGAGCCATATCTCCAGTTTCTTCAAGAAATGTTTCCAGTTCTGTTTGAGGATGTCCCCCTGGCAGAGATGTGACTATTATATGACAGCACACCACATAAGTAGAACTGTATGTGGTCATCTATGTAACACCTACGTAGAACGCTGGATCGCTCGGAATGGACCAATAAGATGGTCACCAAGATTGCCAAATTTAAATCCAATTGATTTTTTTTCTTTGGGGCAATATACAAACTCACGTTCACATTACAGAAGTGCCTGATGTGCAAACATTGCAACAAAGAGCACTTCAAGCAGCGGAAGAAATAAAAAACAAGCTGGACGTACTTTGTAGAGTCCAGCACAACTGGAGAAAACATTGTGAAGTAGTGTGTTGACAAGGGATGCACACTTTGAAAATTCTCTAAACATTAAAAAGAAGTTCTCATTGATATTTTGTTGTCTTGCTTTAATTATTCACAAAGAACGGATGCATAATCTTATAACTTAGGTTTCTCAAGATTTTATTTACCTTTATAAATAAGTGTTCCTATTAATAATTTGCATAATACTGTAAATGCTTCCTCAGTTCCATATTCCACATGATATTTAAAACAGACACAAAATTTAAAGGTGGCTGGTAGCTTTAAAATTAAAGTGAGTTTTATTTATGGATGCTCTTTAACCACTATGGTCCTTAGTGTCCCATTCTATATTGGGTGTGAAAGACCAGTAATTTTGCTCAGAGCCCTCTTTATGTGCCATAAATCTACGACACAGGACCACCGGCTTTACTTCCCCTCCAAAGGAAGCCATGCCAAGGATTTTTACACCTAAAAAAATCCATCGCCCTCCGCTGGATTTGAACCTGCGACCTTGGGAACTATAGGCTAGCACAGTACCACTAGTCCATGGAGGACGACTGGCTGGTAGCTGACTACTACAGGAGAAGCGCAATGTTGCCACACATTAAAGGGCAAAGCAAATTACACACAGATATAAGATGAAATGAAAATGATTTATAGGGCATTACTGTAGTACTCAAGCAAACACACTTGGTAGGTATTGCTAAGTTAACAAGTAAAGTAATCTGAAATCCATACCTGTGTAACAGCAACACAAATCTTGTGCAGACCATGCAAAAGAAGAAAGAATACATATTGTAAATTATATTCCTACCTTGGTGACGCAATGCTTCCCATTCATGATTATTGGTTGACTTTCACTACTTATACCTCATTCATTAAGTGATATTTTGGCTAAACACCAATAAAATAACACAACACAATCATTATAATTGAATTACGGGAACACAAATTACCTCTGCTAATGCAAAAGCAACACTCTGCTGAAGCCATAACGTAAGCAACTTAGGGGCCTTTTCCTGCCTTATCGCTTATCTCAACCTGTTTTTGGCATGTTTTTAATCACATGCTGACATAATAAACAAAAGAGGCATGAAGGGGATTGGACGGAATCCCTTGTTAAAAGACAAGTTCAATGCACATCCATATCTCTACAACCAGTTAACGTAGAAAATTGGTTATTAGACTACAAGCTTCAAAATAAAATGCTCTTCGTTAACAGGTTATTCTCTTTCCTGGAGCACAAGTACATTTTGTGGGCACAAATGATATTTGTATCACTGGCTTTACTGCGTGATTTTACAGTGTCTTAACTGTACAACGCTGCAAGGCAGGGAAGACTCTCATTGGATTTCATGACAACCAGCTCCTCCTGCACCCATCATCAAAATTTGTTTCTGCCAATAGATTACATTCCAATCATGGTAGTTTTCTGTTTATTTGTATACTGGAAGTGTTTACTTGTTTGTAGCAGCAAAAGCTGAAGAATTAAAAGTTAACCTGTTGAATTTGCTGTGTTGCAATATTGTGCAAATAAAATAGATTATCTCAAGAACAGAAAGCTTTATGGAAAACATTTATTATTAAGGAAAAACACTCAAAACAACATGTTCTCTCATAGTTTAAACAGATGATCATAGGTCACCTTCCACTGTATAACAATGTATTGGAAAATTCAAACCAATATCACCAAATGTACTATGCCACAAAACACTTATTTGACGTACATTCTGTTTTTCATAAAATCTACATTTTTTTGTCTAATAAGCTTTTATCTATCTCTTATTCTTTACCAGTACAACAAAATTCATTCACAATAAAATGGGTTCATAGGGTATTCACAGTCAATTCAGGATATATATACACATGCACACATTTTGTCATGTAAATTTTTCAACATTTGGTATTTTTATTAAAATTGTTAAGAGCCATTTTTTAGAACATTAAGTAATCAATAAGTTTTCATATAAAAAGGGTAGTTTGGTCTGGGAAGATTTTCTTAAATTGGCATCCTTGGAAGACGCTGAACTTCCGGTATTTATCCAACTTTATATTTTTTAATTATGCTGGTGTTTCAACAGTGATGGCTGAAGCATGAATGGCAGGCAGTGGCAACCAGAAGCAATAATGATGTACCTTCTGGAAATCAGATACAATTATTATCTGAGTTGTCTGTTGCCATAAGAAAGCTCCAGCTTTCCAGATAAATGTATATACTTACTTGCCAACTATTATGGTTTGCCCATATAACATACACAAGCTGAGGCCTTTTTACGACTTTACAGCAAAACAGGCATTTTTAGGATTTTGTAGACAGATTCAAAGTGTTATTCACCACAAGACATGACAAAGCATTAAATTATGTTTTATTATGTTGTAACTTAAGATTATTGAATGTACCCCACTAATTGGTATATAGTGCTAGGCCAGAGCATATCTGTGTATCTATCATTCATCATGATCGTAGTCCTCTTCACTTGGCTGTAACAAAAATAGCATGCAAACAGCAATAAATGGGTGTGAATATTCAATAATGAATGCCAAGAATTGTAAAGTCAACTCCCTCATGTAAATCATTCATCTTATTCACTTTCTCTGGCTGCAGAGTATAACTTTCTCATTTTTTGTGACAATGTTTGCCTATAGTTTATGGGAATAGCCTGTGAAGTCTTCATTTGGAAGAAATTTTGTAGAATCTTATACAACTGGTAAACGTTAAGCGATAGATGAATGTACTACACAAGAAATGTAGATCTCTTTAAAACACACAATTTATTTTAAATAACTTTTTTTGTGGCAGCAGCTTCCATTATAAATGGTTCGAATCAATCAATACTTAGCCATTCTTTTGAAGTCCTGTCGATTTTCAACTGTTTCTCACAATGCCACGGAAAGAGTATGGAATTTTAAGGCCAGCATTTAGTGTCCAGTTCTAAAACATTTGAATATCACTATTCCCTTTGTATCTATAACAAAAGTGTAATGCAGCTATTTTGGAAAGGTTTATCTGGATTAAAATGAAGTAGACAGGAACACAAACTTTTATATTAATAATTTGTATACCCACTAATAAACAACAGAGGGTAGAGAAAGACATGTGAATGTAACACATCAGATTTTTTTCAAAAGATTAATTTCATTCAAGCCTCTTTCATAACTCACAGTAGAACTGATACGACAGATACTATGCACAGTAGTTTTCCTAACATTAGTTATTGCCAAATTAGAAGCTCACTCAATTTCCTCCCCTTCCCCAACACTTTAAATTCATAGCACTCATTGATAATATTCTGTATATATTCATCATTTACACCAGATGGTGAGATTTGTTTTTTAAAATGATGAGCTAGGAAGCATGCCTCACTGACATCAATCTCTTCTAAATCTTGAACACTTCTAGTTGGCCAGACAAAGGTGTCAAATGCAAATGGGCCTTTCAATGCCTTCCTTGTTTAAAAATCTTTCTTGTAAATACTTCACTGTGTGATGAATAAGGTTGACCCTTTCAGTTTCAATAGAAGCTCTCTTGTTGTGGTACTGAGTCTATGCAGCTGTACTTCTTGAAATACACCATTTAAAGATGTATTTGCAATAAATCTAGCTTAATTTTGTCCTGAAACTTTCTTTAGCGATCTTATGGATCTTATTGTACAGGGTGAGCCAAAAGACTCACAGTATTTTTCCTGTCCGCGTCCTCGGCGCTCATTGCTGTCGCTGCTATCATAGAAAGGTGCGGATGAAACCATACAACATTTTTAAAACTACTTTTAAAGGCTTTACTTACCAACTTTATGAAAGGAAATGCTGAAACTGGCCCCGTCGTTGTCCATACATTTTTAGCACCTCTTTAAGAAACTATCCATCATGGAATTTTTGGGGGAAATTTTCCAAGTGATGACCGATGTCATCTAATGTTTCTTCGGTAAGAACCGAAAGCCGTCTTTTAGATTTCTTAGCCTGAAATTTACTGTAAAGTTCATGGATTGTTGTACGACCTGGAACTTTTACACCTGGAAATCTTTCTGCAAATTGTACTTTCACTTGGCGAGCTGATCGAGTTAACACATATGAATCACATATAAATACACGCTGTGCATTAGAAAAAATATACTGAGCCATAATATACTTTGTGACTAAGTACAGGACAAAATAATAAATAACTCGTAATAACTGAACTACATCACATCACCATCAACTCAAAAAAGCACTTCACACTGCAGAGCAAAACCACAACCACATGACTTTGTTTATAGCAGCAGTGCGTTATCATGTTTTTATCATATTTCCACATGCCCAGTGGAAAAATACTGCACAGCCAGTAATACTGTTCATAAAATACCCCTCCGGGGTAACTTAAAACATAAAGCATACAAGACAAACCCACACACCCTGGAAGAATTAAAACAAAATATCCGCCAGGAAATTACTCAGCGTGAATTAAGGATAGTTTCTTAAAGAGGTGCCAAAAATGTATGGACGACGATGGTGGCCAGTTTCAGCATCTCCTTTCATAAAGTTGGTAAGTAAAGTCTTTAAAAGTAGTTTTAAAATGTTGTATGGTTTCATCCACGCCTTTCTATGATAGCGACAAACGCCAATGACTGCAGAGGATGCGGACAAGAAAAACACTGCACAGGTGGTTCAGAGTCTTTTGGCTCACTCTGTATTATTTACATGCATTGCCTGTGCTCAGGAAAAGGTGTTCCCTTTGGAACAGAGGGATAAGTTCTTAATTACATTAAGGTAGTCTAAAAGAAACAAATGACGTGCAGAAACTTGAAATTACTTAGCTGTTTCAGTTAATTCTTTGACATAAAAATGCTATGTTTGTTTGCAACAATGTTTTCCAAGTGTACAGTAACACATTTCCAATCTTTCAAAAGAGTTGAAATTGCATACTTTGCTAGCAACCATCATACAGTGTTAAGGTACTGAAATTTCTGTATGGAGCAATGCAGACTGTCTGCTACTTGTTTCAGTTCCTGCAGCCTATTAGGAGAGTGCTGATAGAATTTATACAGTCTTGTTAAAAATGAATCAAGATCTTCAATGTATTTTCTGTTCTTCAGAGAACTCAGCACACTTAATTTCAATTTATGTACTACGCAAAGTATGCAAATGACATGATTCACTTTCTGTTTTATTTTCTGTACTAGTCAATTTCAGAACTAAAAATTAAATTAAACTGAGTTTTATTTATGGGCACTCTTTAACTACTATGGTCCTTAGCATCCTATTCCATTTTGAGCATGAAATACTGGAAATTTTGCTCACAGAGCTCTTTATCAGGCTTGAGGTTCTTTTAAGTGCCGTAAATCTACAACACGGGACACCGGCTTTACTTCCCTTCCAAAGGAAGCCATGCTAAGGACTTTTACACCTGAAAAAAATCCATCACCCTCTGCTGAATTTGAACCAATCATACTTGCTGCAACATATGTAAAAATTACTAGAATTAGATGACAGCCATTCTGAAAGTCCATGTGTATCTAGTTCCTTTTCAACAGGTTGGATCAAAAGAACCGTGTAGAAAGCTATTTAAAAAGCTTAAAATACTAACTATACCAGCTCAATATATGTACAAATTAAATAAATACAGCAGACCCTCGTTTAACAGAATTCCAAGGGACCGAAAAATAGCCTATTCGGTTTAACGAAGTTTGAATTAACGAGATTTTGTAAAAATAGTCCCGTATTATCTGAAATGGTAAAATAGGACTGTTGAGTTCACTTTCTCTCATTATGCGTACCAACTTCTTCTAAGAAGAAGTAAAAATAACTGCTGTATACGGTATATCTGATAATTGTTTAATTGAGAAAATATACCGTCAAATGCTTGTCGTCAGTTTTTTAAAACAGTACTATTTGGAACAATATTGTACTCATTGAATTAGTGAGTGGTATAATACACAAACAATAGCCTTAAGAAACACTTTAAATATACCGTTCTTTTAACACTATGTTTTAATCGGAACACATGCTTTAGTTACAACTCTTATCCATTACACATTTTAAGTTCTATAATTTGAAAAAATCATTAATTGTTGGCGGAGTTGGTCATAATATTATGGCACTCTCTGAAGATACCACATCCAGGGCAGCCTGAAATGCTATGGAGACATCAGAAGTGGCAGCAAATCTCTCAAGAACAAAAATTGCAGCTGCAACTTCAGCGCAGGGTCGCGATATTGTATCTTCATGTTCCTCCTCAGAAGATGACAGTAAAGAATTATCATTCTCTTCTGCATCTTCAGCAGATGCCTGGTTTTTCAGCAGCACAGAGGTTGTCTACACACATCCATTTTTCCATAATGACAGTACAAGAGGGCACCAACCGGGTGTAAGCGTATAGAAAAGCATTATCAGAATCCTAATTGTATCCACATTATAAGTTCAGATGTGGATCATCGGTTTCCTGTTCAGTTTCAGCAGCATTATCAGTTACTGTCTAGGTCTTCTTAAAACAGTTATGGTGTCTGTTGTAACTTCATCACAAGCAGCAGATATGTTGCGGATAGCTTGCAGTACATTCCAATATAGACTGTTTCTTGTAGTTCTATTGCACTGATTTGCAGCCTTAACCAATTGGCATCTGTAATTACGCTTCATTGAGGCGATTATTCCTTCATCCAATGGTTGCAGACGGCTCGTGATGCTAGCTAGTAAGAAGACAACTTCTAAGTTCGGAAGTTCCAGTCATCGAACTGATGTGCCAAGCAGTGGTCCAAAGTTAGCAAAATGTTCCTCTTTCCCGCAGCCATTTGTTGTTGAATCTTCAGCAGATTTAATCATCCAAGCTTTATTGTTATTCTCATACTGACTTGGCAGATTGAACAGGTTGACCTTTTTAAAACAAGGCGGATTTTTGTATTTTCCAATCATTAGTGGTTTGAGCTTCACAGAACCAACTGGATAACAACACAAGACCACTGTCAGTCTATCCTTGCTGCATTTTCCGCTCTTGGTGCGTAGTGTTTTTTCAGGCATGAAGTTATAGAAAACGCTTGCTTACCAATATTAAACACATTTCTTGGGTGATAATGAGAGAGCTTAGATTGAAACTCCGCGCCTACTCATTGACATCTTCCTCGTTTACTCTATGTGCCTCCCCGCAGACACCGAAAGCATTGATTTTATGCCTCTTCTGAAAATGCCATTGCCATCCCTCAGAAGACACAAACCTAGAAATTCCTTCTTTCTTAGGAATTTCCCGAGTCTTTTTTTGAAGCATGGGGCCGGACAGTGAAAAAGAAAATTGAGAAAAATTATGTGAAATGCGAAACGGAAAATACTGTAGTGCACAGCACAACATACATATTCGGTTTAAACAAAGAATAACGTATGGAATATGTAATGAGGGGATCAAATTTTAGTTCATAGTACAAATTATCTGAAATTCGGTTTAAGCGGTAGATTTTTCCATGTAATTCAGCAGGGGCCGAGCAACTACTACGGATTAACCGAGTTTTCGGTTTATCCGATTTCGAATTAGCGAAGGTCTACTGTATATCCATACAAATTATGATAACTTGTACGACTTACAATATCAACATAATTATGGAACCAGAACAAAACCATACAAGCATATGCTTAAATTATATGAAAATAGCTTATTTTATGCAGGTGTAAAAGTGTATAACAAACTGCTAAACCAAAAAAAGCCATAAATGACCAAGGCTTATTTAACAGGAAATTGAAGAGCTTATTAATAGACAAGGCTTACTATTCAGTAGCCGAATACATTTACGACAATATAACCCTGTAAAAAGTAGAATGTAACAATATAATTACTGTTGTACAAATAGTACTCTCTAAGGTTGTGTAATCCTTTTGTAATATATTTTCAAATGTTTATTTAATTAACCTATTATAATTCACGAACCACCTGTTTACTGAGCATTGCTTATCTGATATGTAAGCGTTTTGTGACAATAAAGCATCTTATCTTATCTAACTGCATTTAAATAGTCATATGCAGTTGTACTTTCAAGAGATTAGCTTATATATAATTTCAGTTCTTCAACACTTGCTTTATCTGTGGATGCATCAAGCATTAAGCTGACATAATAAGCATCCTGCAGCTTCGGTTCATTCCATATTACTTGTGATATGTATGAAATAAATTCCTGGTACCTTTTTTCATTGATGTATTCCTCTTTAATTTCAACTGCAAATTTTACATCTAGCTCTAACAATCCTTAAAGTCATAAAATGGCTTATTGTTCTTTGCTATGTAATAACTCATATTAAAAAGTATTTTGAAATGATCAAACATCTTTTTATCCAATTTCTTCATGCATGTTGCTATTGAAGTATTTTCCAGTGCCAACTGAGCAGAGTATATTGCTTCGCATCTTTTGTGTTGAGAGGTTGTGTCATGTTTCTTGAAAGCCTCAAGCTCAAAAGTCCTTCGTTTCACAACCATTGAGTTTTGGTCCAAAATGTAGGTGAAATTAGCACATTGTTCACAAAATGCTGCTCCTGTGTCATTGTTGTATTTGATCCATGATAGTTCTTTGCAGCACTCTGCCTTAAATTTTCTTTTTGTAGTTTTTTGGAGCCAACTTTTATACAATCTTCCTTCTGCCACTTCACTTTTGCCCTCTGAAACCTCACACTGCACCGAATCTATTGCTGCACACATACGATTTAGTACATTTAAAAATTAAAAGTAAATCATGTTTTGCCTGTGACAAGATGGAGGAAAAATTCATAAGCAACTTTTGCTTATTACTTATCTTTTACTATCGGTTGTTGACATGTTGAAATAACACAGAGAATGGATTACTGCACACAGAGCGCACGTGGAAACATGAACAATGCATCCCAAGAAGCATTGTGCTCAGTTTTCAGTTGCTGCCAATACATCCATAATTAAATGTACAATGCTGATTCACCAATCACGTGGCAAATTTTACAACAGAAGTATAAATAAAAACAGAATACCATAAAAATATACATAGTTTATAGTTTATTCTTAGCTGTATCCAATTAATGGTTTTAATCTTTCAGTACATTTACTGAAATGATAGCAATCAGACTGTTTTCTGCTCAGAACACACATATCAAATGGTGCAATAAAATACCACTTGCAAATTTGAGCAGCTCAGTAACATGCTGGACCGGGAACTTTAAAATATAAACGAGGAAATGTATTTTAAAAAACAGGCACCACCTTTAATATTTTAGGAGAAACAGTGCCCGAGATTTGTTGCGCGCGCACGCACGCACCAACACACACACACACATGTGCTCATTAGCAGCACAAACTTATTGTGATAGGAACATTTCAAACCACCAGAAAACATTTATCGTGGTTAACATAAGGTATGCTGTAAAAAAATGCATGTGCTAGTTACTAGTGGCAGCTGAAGCATGAATGCACTGCTGCTGCTAATCTACACCTTTTTTGACCAGTACGATCGCTACAAAACAGAACACATGGAAAGCAAAATACAGAAATTTTAACTTCAATATGCAGACCCCTTTGTTTTTCGTGTAAATGTCCCTACTGAATTTCCTAAAACGGTTAACCTTTGCCCTTTTTTGCTGTATATTTATGTGCAGGTCAAGTGTAGGCGTTCCCATGTATTTCACTTTCATCTTCTTCTAACAATAGCATACAAAATAGGCTACTTAGTAAAGAACTTACATTATTCATGTTATTTAAATAAAGAAAACAGCAACCAAACCGTGACCACTCATGTACTCAACAGTTTTTACTGTTCCTAGCATATTTCTCTTCTATTGTCTGCTGGACTGCTGGCAGTATTATTAGAAAGCAATCATTAATTTAATTTTAAGTATGAACAATGGAAAACCAATGACAAATATAACAAAACACGATTTTCCGCTAACTTTTACACGCAAAGTATTGATTAGTGCTTTATTTATCACTCTTCAGTATAACATACTTTGTCTTAGGTGTATGATTATGTTAGTATTTATGATTTGCATGCACTGCCAATGATAAGCATGACAGGTACTAACTGTCATGAATGTGGGCTATCCTCTTGCCCCTCCAGTCCCCACTAGAGTCTAGACTAAAAGACCAGAATGCTATGTCTGTGCATAATTGGCATGGATTCATAGAATAGTGATATAATAATGTTGCAAATTTGCAACTTGCACTCACTTCCTTCAGCTTCTATGGTTTTCTATTGTCATGCAAGCCGTTTCATTGCGCCTTGAAAAATAATGCGCATGGCTGCATTCTCTATATAATCATGGAGCATACACACATTTTAAAATATGTATTTCTTCATTTTATTAAGTTGATGCCATGGCACGGAGGCACTACTCCCAGGACTGCCCCTGCCAGTTACATATTTTCACTTTCTCTACCACTTACCTATAGTAAGTAGAGGAGGTATTCTAACTAAAAATGTTATATTGAAGTTTCATCAGAAGTATACATTTTAAGGACCCCTGAATTAAAAAACAAAAGGCTTTTTAGAAAAAGAGGGATTTTTTTTTCAATGTATATTTATGGATGCTCTTTAACTGCTATGGTTTTTAGCATCCCATTCTATATTGGACATGAAAGACCAGAAATTTTGCTCTGAGGCCTCTTTATCGGACTTGAGGTTCTTTTACGTTGAGGCAGTATTTTTAACAGTTAAATAATTTCAGTCTAATTATATAATATCTAAATTCAATAACATCCTGCCTTGAAGCAATATGTATGTAATAATTTGTACAATGTATGTAACAGTCATTGCATATGCTTGTATTATTGTATCCATGTGTAATAATGCTATGTGAATATATTACATAATTTAATAATGTAGGAGCTGTGAGAATAATAAGTTAAAAGTTGCTAAAAATGAGGTAACCTTGAGGCAATAATGAGTTGCCTGCAGACAGTGCTCATAACTGGATGCGTTGCTTGTGCATCCTCGAGAGATTTAATATGTATTCGTGTGAGATGAAAAATAAGTTTACGTGTTAAAAAGTGTAATTAATAAAAAGAATCTCACAGCTCTCTATATCAGTGAGGTGTTAATTAAATTGTATCAAGCATTAATAAAAGGAGTGAAGTAAAACTATAATCTGTGTAGGCCTACATTCTTGTCGCATCACAACCCTCCCAAGACAACCATGTCTCTAAAATTAATAGACGCAGCCGAGGTAAACATAAATATAATATTTAAAGAAACAGTCAAATTACAAAGATAATTTTTTTTTAACTTGGGGCAAAGGCCACCTGAAAGTACATTTGGGGCGATGGCTACCGGAAACTGTTTACTATACGTGCAGTTGCAACTACTACAAGTTTGGCTCCCCAACAGTTGAACTACAATACAGCTACATCTCAAATTGGCATCCATACGTAGAGCTAATAACATATCATCTTCAAAGTACCGTAAATCTATGACATGCGACCACCAGCTTTACTTCTCTTCCGAAGCAAGCCATACTAAGGATTTTTACGCCTGAAAAAAATCCTTTGTCCTCCGCCAGGTTTGAACCCACAACCTCGAGAACTAGAAAGAGGGGGGGGATGTGTATATATTGGACGAATCTCAAACTTGCTATTTCAAGAATGTGACACAAAGATTCTCATGAAAATATCTCCACTCCAAAATATCCTTTAGATGGAAAACTTTTAGCTACTTAGATTTTCTAAAAAAAAAAAAAAAAAAAAAAAAAAAAAAAAAAAAATGCTATAACAACTCTGATTAAGCTGTCACAAGTTTAAGTTATTTGCATGATAAATAAAAGATATATCTTGAATACTCTGTGAATAGCCTGTGAAATCCTCTTAATTCTGAGTAAGTTTTGTGTAACTGTAAACCAGAAGAGAATACTAAAACTTCAATATATGAGAAATGTAATCTCATTAAAACCCAATATTTATCTAAAATAAATTATTTGTGACGTTAACCATTTCCTGGATATTCATTGTCTTTAGTTTGAATTTTCAAATACTACCTTTTTGAAGTGCTAAGTAGCCCTTTAATTATTGTTCCTTGTATTCAAGCAAAGAGTATAACGCTTCAAAGCTGCATGTAGTAACTCGTTATTTAATACATGTCACTATTGCTTCTGCCTCCTATATTCTCCTTTGTATTTAAAAATGTGTAATGAAACCATTTCTGCAAACGTTTATCTCAATTAACATAAAAGTAAATGGAATTATACGCTTCTGTAAGAATGGTTTGCAGAAGAGTGGGTAGAAAATGTAATGTGAATGTAACACATCAGACTTCTTTTTCTTTTAATTTTCCAAATGAGGACTTGGTCTCTGATACCTCAAATAGCTGGTATGTTTAGTATGCATTATATGGTTTGAAACATACTGGTGCATAAACTTTAACCCTAATACAAATTATATCAAGAGGATCACATAAACCACTGAGTTCCCCTACAGAAAACTATACTGAAAATGAACCTCCACTTTAAGTTACCAGTAACACTCATTGAAGTGAAGACAAATAGGTTAGGTTCCAAAAGTGATATATAACTCTTCTACCGATCATCAGAACGAACCATAGCCCGCACACCCCTCGATAGTCACACCAGCAGAAAAATTATGCCGTGTCATTATTATTAACTCTTGGTTACTAGCATCATTACTCCGGTTATTCCTGGATTCCACACTTAACCGCATTTACAATATTACTCATTGAAAAACTCGCGTTAACGTAACTTTGCCTTGATTAGTATTTCATGTTGCATTAAATGATCCTATATCTTGACAGTGACAATCAGGCTTTATATTCTCGAAAAGAATGGGTGTTCTTCATATGACATAAAGTAAATACGGGAAGATTGCGACATTGTTTTACGCGTAACGCAGTTTGTAAACAAGGATGACAAGTTTTAAATTGCGCTCCTTTAAAATCGAACACAGGCTCCACTGACTATAATAACAGTTTATTAATAATGTTTAAGACTCACCATGTTAGAGAGCGTTTGGCAGGCATTTTCCCCAGCTGTTCTATTTAGCTCAGGTGAAAATGAAGGTACTTTGCTAAATAACATACACTGTTGCAATCAGTCCTTCCATGGTGATTTCTGCTTATCCTCTTATCATGCTATAATCTGTGTATCACGCTATCTCACAGACATATCTACAATTGTGCATTTTTAACTTATTCCTTTATCCCGGGCTTCCCCCACCACCTCTTCATTCCAAAGATTAACGTCAGGTTTACCAAAGGTAACCATACATTTTACCTCTGAAATTTGTTTCTGGGACAAACTTGATTAATTCATACCAAATTGTTGATAAGTTTGCATTAACTTTATACATTTAATTTTCTCAGCCACTTTACACAAAAGATAACCTAATTTCCCAGGTCATTTTTACTTTTTCTACCATCTATAATAGGTAACGGAAGTATTGTATTCCATCCAAAAATTCATTGAGATCACTAGAAGCATAACTCAAAAGCAAAATGTCAAATAACTGCCGAATTTGTTCCTATCTAAATGCGACACGAAGATTTAAACACACACACACACACACACACACACACACACACACACACACACACACACCAAACTACCTTTTACATGTAAAATTTTTCGTTATTTTTAATTTTCTCAAATATGGCTCTAATAATTTTGGTTCAAATGTCATATTATGCTAGACTATGCCTGTGAAGTCCTCTTCATTCTGAATGAATTATATATAACTTTGCACAACTATAACCATATGATTAGACAGAAATTTACTGCGCAAAAAGAACATAGATCTCGTTAAAATACAAAGTTTATGTCAAAAATATTTTTATCGTTAACCATTTCGGAGATTTCAATGCTATTGATTTGGACTTTCCAATACTTCTATTACACAGCTTTTGAAGTGCTAAGTCACCAATCTTCTGTTTCTCGTGATGTCATGCAGAGGATGAGGAATTTCAAAGCCAGCACACAGCGATCCACATTTTAACAATTTTCGTTTTTCAAAACCCGTTGTTATACTGGAAAGTCAAGTATTATTAAAGCCAGTCGTTTTTATTAACGAAAATATGTAGCAAACTGAAATATGATGTTTAAGTATACATATTTCATCTTCGTAAAACGTTTCAAAATGTTTAAACATTTAAGTACTCAGTGTGGTGAAAGACTGCTTTCGAGAGAATTAATACAAATTCAAAAATGTGGGTATAAACTTTTTTTCGGGGAATAATAGCATACGATGTTATACGTGCCTCGTGAGAGATCAGTAATGGGCTATTTTTACATTTGACTAGGACTACTACCTATTTACAACTGTTTTGTATAATATATTAATTGACGTAAGTAGTTCCAATGTCTATATTTCAAAAAGTCATCTAGTAATCTGTAGTTTGTCTTCAGCTTTCCCACCTAGGGTTTGTGTGGCCCAAAGTTTGAGGAACAATGGCGCAATTATACGTGCATGATAGATTGTAGGTATATTTTCCACAGGTAAACGAATTATTGTTTTACAGAAATTGCACGTGCAAGGCGTTTCTTCAAGTCAACATTTCATTAGTGACATAATCTATTAGAAGCAATGAAAAGCTGTTATTAAAATTCGAAAAAGCATACATGCGTTCAATCGATACAATTTGCATGTAAAATTCCAACACTTTCGTATGCTGCCGTAGCTCAATCGGTAGAGTGTCTCCCTACTAAACGGGAGATTTCGAGTTCCATTCCAGGCTAGGCTCTTCAAGATTTTTCATTAGGCAAGAAGATTTCTCAGTATGTCCAGAGTGTTGTGGTTATTTTATTGGGTATTTAGTAACCAATTCGTCCGTTAACAGCATTTCAGGATTGCCGTTGTGCAAAATTCTGAACACATATGCCAAATTATGATAAATTAAGCTACAGTCAGCACAATATGACACAAATGGGTGCCGCAAAGTTAACCAATAAAAAAGAGTCGTTTTTTCGTGAAATGAACCCCTGGTGGACAATTTTAAACTTAAATGTACAACGGTGGATCAAGGCCAATGTTGCAGATTAGCTTGTTTTGTCATTAAAATATCTGCTCTAGTTGGACATTAATAGATAACAGACGATTACAATTACAAAGCCAGTGGCGCCGTTCTGTTTCTCACTGAAGCCATTAAAATCGTTCCCTTGTTACCATGTTCATTTGCTCTTTAACAAGTTATCTTATAGCAGGCACCGGCAGGTGCCTACTTTTAGCAAAGGGCAGCTGGCAGAGCCATAGACCCGTCCGCCGGGCAGGATAGGTGACGTCACAGTCATGAACAGCTGCCACTGCAGTGGGTTTCCAAGGATTCAACATGGATATGTGATCTTGCGTCTCTTGCCGATTTCACTTCGCATTTGAACCCACTTATGTAATGTATGTCTACGAGGGAAACGATAGATTATAACTCAACTGTGGGATAAAATAAAGGCTTTCAAAATGAAACTTGTGGGAACGTCAACTTACAAATAATGATACTTCCCATTTTCCAAAGCTTCCTCCCTTCTTCAAGCTGATGTTCAGTATGACTTTAAAGATTATGCAGAAATTCTTACTATTGCAGGAACAATTTGAAATAAGATTTCAGGACTTGAAAGTTCTAGAAACACAATTTGATATATTTCCTAGCCCATTCTCAGTAAATGTTGATTCGGTTCCTGCAAACTTAGACTGACCGAAAACTGAAAGATAAGTTTAGTAATAAACTTGGTTGGCGTTTGCCAAACTTTTCCTCGTTTACAGTTTCCTCGCTTAAAATGGAACTATAAAATCTTGTGCATGTTTGGTATCACTTATACTGTGCGCAGCTCTTCTCCGGCTTGAAATTAAGACGATGCGGACAGCAAAGTAATCTGTTTGAACGCAGTTCTCAGAATCAGTACAGCATAAAATACCACCCCAAACATTCACGGATCACGGGCTGGTCAAGGGAACACTTAGCAACAAAGCAAATAAATAAAATAACATTTAATTCAAGTGCAGTTTCATTTATTTGATTCAATGACTGCTCTAAGTTACTTATAAATTATTTCTGATCAGTCATATCTTAAATTGCTCTATTTGTATTATCTGTCTTGGGTTTTGTATTCTGAAATACAGAGTGAGCCAAAAGACTCCGAACCGCCTGCGCGGTGTTTTTCCTGTCCGCGTCCTCGGCGCTCGTTGCCGTCTGCTGTTATCATAGAAGGCGCGGATGAAACCATACAACATTTTTAAAACTACTTTTAAAGGCTATACTTACCAACTTTACGAAAGGAGATGTTGAAACTTGCCACCGTCGTTGTTCATACATTTTTGGCACCTCTTTAAGAAACTATCCATCACTCGCCGTAGTTCACTTTGAGAAATTTTCTGGCAGATATTTTGTTTTAATTCTTCCAGGGTGTGTGGGTTAAGTTTGTGTTTTAAGTTACCCCAGAGGGGTATTTTATGAACAATATTACCGGCTGTGCGGTGTTTTTCCACTTGGCGTGTGGAAATATGATAAAAACATGATAACGCACTGCGCTATAAACAAAGTCACGCCGTTGTGGTTTTGCTGTGCAATGTGAAGTGTAGTTTTGGGTTGACGGTGATGTGATATAGTTCAGTTATTACGAGTTATTTATTATTTTGCCCTGTACTTAGTCACAAAGTATATTATGGCTCAGTATATGTTTTCTACTGCACAGTGTGTATTTATTTATGATTCGTATGTGTTAAGTCGGTCAGCTCGTCAAGTGAAAGTAGGATTTGCAGAAAGATTTCCAGGTGTAAAAGTTCCAGGTCGTACAACAATCCATGAACTTTACAGTAAATTTCAGGCCACAGGAAGTGTTCAGCTCAGAAATCTAAAAGACGGCGTTCGGTTCTTACCGAAGAAACATTAAACGACATCGGCCATCGTTATGAAAATTCCCCCAAAAAACTCCATGATGGATAGTTTCCTAAAGAGATGCCAAAAATTAATAATTTGGGCTCTGAAGGTTAGCAGCCAAACTACAGCACGATGTTGCCAATGTAACACGTGCTCAGCTGACATCAGATGTGCTTATAATGAAACAACTTACACAGAGACAGCAGAACTAAGAACAATTAATTAATAGGAAGTAACAAATAACTGAAAACGGAAAACGTATGTAACTGCAAATTGAAGCCAAGAGCGTAATGAGAAGTGTGAACACAAGCGATGAATGACCGCGTGATAAGTGACGTGGGTAACTCTGGCAACTAGGCGGCTGTTACCATAGTAACACGCATGCCGCACTCACTTGTTTTTCCTCGCTGCAGTGCTAATGTCACAACTCAACTTACGAAAATGGAGGTAAAAGAACTGGAATAAATTACTTTAGTTTTTCAAACAACGATGACTTGGCTAGAATATGGGCAAAGTCCTAGCTACTTTATATTAATCAAGGTAACTGTTTGCAGAAATGTTATATTACACATTTGTTGCACGCACAAGAGGGATGCAGGAGCCTGAAGTCATAAGTCAAATCTTTAAAACAAGTGTTGGCTTTGAAATTCCTTACTGTTTCCATTATATCGTGAGAAACAACTGAATGATGACAGCACTTCATAAAATAACAAAGCTTGGAAAAATTCAAACCAGTAACAACGAATATCTCGGAAATGCCTAATATAGTTTTCTATAGAACGATTTTATGATTTACCGGTTATATACATCTTAGAGTATCCCAGTTGAAAATGCTTATAAAATCAAAAGGAAAGCCAATAAATTACCTTAGTAGTGAGTTTAGAACAGGATGTGATCTCTTCTATATCTGGTGCCCACCCCACTCCTCTCCTAGAAAATATCCCTCGACTACGCTTTGAGGCTGAGGGCCCTCATCTCTCGGCTACGCCTTGAGGCTAAGTTTCTTACCGGCTTGCGGAATTAGTTATTCATATGTTGTCAGCATTACGTTAGAGCATGCGTATGATATAGAGTGATATCTTTTGACTTATAACGCATCATTTTCAGCGCTGTGGGGGATACTCTAAGAGGAGAATGTCGAAACATTCATTCAGGAACTAGGACTTCACTGGCTATTCCCAAAAATTCAAGATATACATTTTATTAGTCATGTAATTATCTTATTCTAACCTTATTTCAATGAAAATCATTACAGCAATTTTTTTATAAAATCAAAAGTAAGGAAACTATTTCCAAGTGTGTGTGTTTGTTTGGTCCCACTGTGAGCAACGCTCAGGGTCATTGAACATGTCATACAATTATGAAATATGCAGCATAACTAATAAACATATGCAGCACCAAGAACTTCTTAAATAATAATACCCCACACCAAGAACATTTCTCCCTCTCCTCTCTCTCCACACCATGCATTATTTGTTGTTCACCAATGGCACTGGGGATTAATTGATCGGCATCATTTTCCTTCTGGCTTCCCAATATAAAGTCTGTAAGTTATCACTTTTAAGGCCTTTTCATTTGGCGAGATGATTTTTGTTCAGGATGACATCATCTTCACAGAGAGTGCACTTGGGTGTAGGTAGGCTTCGTATCTTCTCCTAAATAAGGCCACTGCAGTCTTCCTTGGCATTTTTTGCGTATCAACTCTATCTTTAATATTCTTATAATCTTTAACCTTTAATTTATCTTCTTTATCAAGTCTTTTGAAATGTTGTTTAATGTTATTTAATTGTTTATTTATTTCTATTTTTCCTATAGGTTTTATTTGCTGTATTGCACCTTTCTTTGCTAATTGATCCACATGTTCATTGCCCAAAAGTCCGACATGAGCTGGGATCCACTGTAGAGTGATATGATTTCTAGTTTCAACTGCTTTAAATTAGGCTTATTATTTCTTCAATATTTCTTGTTGTTTTATTATTGTAATTTACTATTCCATCTATGACTGATTTTGAGTCTGATAAGATGACTTATTTTTTGTTTTTATGTATTATACATGCATTATCTAAGAAATGACAATTTGCAAAGCATCACCATTCCAAGAGTAAACATCTCAACATGCATTACAGTAGGACAGTAGGGTAGTTTGTGGTGAGAGATTTTCTTGAAAAAATCTTCATGTCACATCTTTGGAGTAAGCTGAACTTAAATACCAAGTTTAATATTCATCCAATATTTGGTTTTTGAGGTATGCTGTCCATACACAAAAAAATCTTTTTGTAATTCTTTTGTTATTCAAGGACCTCAAAAAAAAGTGCCTTTCTGGTGAAACCTTGAAAATGAATTTATGCATGCAATACAGCACTTCCTTACTATAAAGTATTAGAGAAAGTAGAAAGTTTTTGAAATATGAATAGTATTGTCAACTTCCCTCACTGGGTAGTTATGAAAATTGATGGGCATATCAAGTATTGTTTTAGTATATTGTTGGTAACAGCTCAGATTAAAAGCTATCAAAAATAGTAAAGAGCTAATTATATATTTAAATATTGGCACATGAGCCTAGTGACATTTTTATTTTCTCTATTGCTTACCTATAGTATGCCACCCAAAAATTTGATATAAAAGTTTCATCAGTAATGCCTATTTTGAGGTTTAAAAAAAAAAAGCAAAAAAGCATTTTTAGATAAAGGTCCATGTGTTCATGTTTTTGTGAACTGTGCAACTCAAAAACAAAACATCAGATAAATACCAAACTTTATTTTTTAATATAGAGTCAACTGAAAAATTCAATGCCCCAAAAGGTAAATATCAAACTTATATTTGAGTTGAGCATCTTCAAAGGATGCAACCCTAAGATTTTCAAAAAATGCCCCTTTACCAAACTACCTTTGGCATGGAAAAATCTTTATATTCTCAAAAATATCTGCACCAATTTTGATTAAAGTAACACACATTTAAGATATTTGCATAACAAATAAAGTGTATATATGTATATCTTTATTTTTCTTCATGTAGCATATGTGGCTTCATTTGAATTGAGTTTGTATAACTTGTAAACAATAAGTGCTATTATTCCGTATGGATTCATGGATCTTTTTAGTGAAGGTTCCATGAATCAGATCTTTTGAATGATGCTTCGATCTGTTACTTATAGTGAACATTTTAACACAGTTTAAACACCTTTCACTGTTAAACACTTTACACACGCATTGCACCTGAGGCACTATGGGAGATTAGGTTTTTTTATATATATAAGCTTAGATTTCTGAACTCATGGAAGGTTAGTGTGTTTGTATATATAAGCTTAGGTTTCTGAATTCACAGACAATTAGCATTAGTTTAGGTTTTTTTAATATAAGCTTAGGTTTGTGAATTCACTAACGATTAGCGTTAGTTTAGGGTTTTTTATGTAATCTTAGGTCTCTGGATTTACATAAGGTTAGTTTTTTTATTTTTTATAACTGCTGTGGTCCTTAGCGTCCCATTCTATATTGGGTGTGAGAGACTGGCAATCAGAAGCCTCTTTATCAGCTTGATGTTCTTTTATGTGCTGTAAATCTAAGACACAGGATCACCGGCTTTACTTCCCTTCTAAAGGAAGCTATGCTAAGGATTTTTACGTCCAAAAAAATCCATTGCCCTCCACAGGGTTTGAACCTGCAGCCTTGGGAACAAGATGCTAGCATGGTTACCAACACACCATGGAGGATAACTTTTCTGGCCAAGTTTCCTGTATTGGTACTGAATGGTATTTCGTAGTATACAGGTACGTGTTTTATCTGTCTTTGATCCTTCAATCTGTTATTTATAGTGAACATTTTAATATACTTTAAACGTTAAAGAGCATCTATAAGTAAAATTCAATTTTTTTTTCGGCCGAAAAAGCACAGACTTGGAACACTAGCACAGTGGGCTGGAGGATTTATATCACCTGTGTGGGGAATATGAAGTATTAGGTGTTAAGGTTTGCTTTTTCGAGTTTTAAGCAATGTCAGCCTTCAAGGACGGGAAAGTATGCAGTATTTTATTGCCAGAACTATAGTTGGCAAATGAATGTCATTCCTTTTTTTCGATTTCCTCGAGATAAAGACAGTTAAGTACTGTTTTAAAGCATATGACTAGTGCCTCTCTACAAGGTTACGTTTTATTAAAGTTACAAATATAAAGGCATATTATGAAAATATATCAAATAAATGAAAAATTATTTATATATACCCTTATTAATTAAAGAATCCACATTTTTCAGGAAGGGGTAAAATAATTATGCTCACAGAATATTATTCTTTGTTCTAAAAAGCATACAATAATATCAAGCAAAAATTTCTATTAACCATGAATGAAGTTTTATATTAATTTTTTTTGTATTAAAAAATGTACATATTTCTTTCCTGACAGAGAATTGTCTTTATTCTGTCTTATAGGGTGCCACAGATATCTGAGGATCAAAATTTTTTTATTTTGGGTACTCAGAAACTTATTTCCTGGTTGCTGAAGCTAAAGCTATGTATATATCAAAACAGATTATGAACAATAAAAGTAAAAGATTACTGTCCGAAGTAGTTGCCGAAGGTCATACATAAAAAGAAATGAGTGGTGTACCACAAACTCAATTAAACCTTTAAGGTAATTTACAATACTCTTTCCAATTAAACTATTGAAGTACAATATGGAAACTTGCAGCTGTTTTTCAAATAAATATATTTATATAATATAGTCAAATTATGCCTATGCTTGCAATGTTGGTCCGATCTTAGAGGGAATTGCAAAGTTCCAGTTACAAATGTTTTTGTTTGTGCCTTCTGTAACATTCCTAATTTAATATAGAATAAATCCTAACAGCATTTCATTCGAAAGCTTTTGCGAACTGCTGAAGAGCGGAGTAAAGTAAAAGCTTGTGTTTTAAACATGATTTGAACAGTACACATGATAAATTTCAACTTTTCTAAGTTTTGACTGATTCTCTGGGTCAAAATTGAATTTTCTACAAAATATGCCTTGGCAGCTCCTGATATCATATTTTCAACACAAAACAATTGTGTGAGGCAGTATTTTAATACCTGAATAATTTCAATTGTATTTTATAATAAGTAAATTCAATAACAGCCCACCTTGAAACAATATATATATAATTATTTAAATTGTATGTAACAGTCATTGCAAATGCTTATTTTTATTGTAAACATGTTTTAATAATGTTATGTGAATACATTACATACTCTAATAATGTAAGAGCTGTGAGAATAATAAGTTTTAAGTTGCTAACAGAGGGGCAATAATGAGTTAGAGAGTTTGAATGTTACTAGTCATGCAACTACTAGAGCAACGATAATGTAAATTCAGTAACAGTTTAAAATTAGCCAATCAATAGCAAAGAAAAAGCTTTAAGTAAAATGCAGATATTCTATTGGCTAAAATTAGCCAATTAGAGACTTGAAATACCGAAGCTTAAGGGTTTAACGGTTGAAATAATGTTCAGTTGCTGGTAAACCTTGGTAGTGACCAGATGGAAGATGTGTTCTCTACAGAAATATTACGTGTGAATTGTAAAATATGTCTACGCATTAGCTAAGAGAAAGTATTAAAGAATCTCACAGCTCTTAAAAAGTGTAGTGCTTTATTAAATGTGCGAAGGATAAAATAAAAAGAAGTGAATTTAAAAACTTAAAATTCGTGTATGTCTACAATTATTGTCGTACCGCACCCTGCCTAAGAAATACATGACTCTACAAACATTACTGATGCAGCCGAGGCAAATTCAAACATAAATAATATATAGAAGCAGTTTTAATAACAAAGTTAAATATTATAGTGTAAATAACAACAGAATTACATCTTAAAAATCAGCTTCTCATACGTAGCAGCATGTGCGTAACAACAGTAACTATTACGTAATCAACAACTTCACACCGACGCCCAAAGCGTGTTGCAAACGTCTTAAACAAAGTAACTCCAAGAACAATACTTCAAGTTAGCTTCCCAAACAAGCAAGAAGCTAATAAAATTACATAAAATTCATACGTAACAACAAACTACTTCATGTGTTAAAATTATACTTTATTTGGCAACACCGCAAAACCTATGAATGATCAACCATTGACTTCGAAGCATATCATTATCATTATTATTGGAGTTGAAATGCTTCCCACTAATGTCGATCTAAATGAAGGCTAATATAAACAGTTATACTCTTTGACCTGTAAAGGTTAACTCAATCCACACGTGAAATATAAAGGCTTACATTCTTGATTTGTGGCGTGCATTGAAAAGAAAATGAATAAATTGGCATATTTATTCCACTTTTAATAGAAATCAGGATGTATATCATAGCATTCATTTTCATTGAGTTAAATCAGCTGATGTGTGTAGTCCAGCCTGCTATGCTAGATGGTGATACCATTGCATGTTGCCATCCATTCCCATGTTAAATAATCCGAGTTTCCTGTATTGTACTGAATGGTATTTGCTACTATACAAAAATTGAAACACATGCTTATGTCAAATAAAATTTGTTGTGGATTTACCCTTTCCAAAATATTCATTCTCAATGGTTTGAATTTTTATATACTTAATTTTTTTTTTTTCCAGGCACAAAGTTGCTATTTGTTTGTTTTTTGTGGTCTTAGAAAGAGTGGAATTTCAGAGCAACTATACAGCGACCTGCTTTTTAAACATTTAGCTATTGCTTAAGCCTTTGTACCCTCAAAAAAAATGTGTAATAAAAGCATTTCTACGAATATGTATTTGAACAAACTTTTATAAGAAAAATTTGTAGAAGAGTGATCAGAGAAAATCATCGGAATATAAAACCTAAGATTTTTTTCCAAGAAGATATTAAATACTATTAAGCCACTATGATTAATATGTAAATATGTTGTTGAGCATCATTTTACTCATATCAGTGCAATTATTGACATATTGACATCATAGCAAATGAGCGATAAAGACTGCAAGATAAAAGGGGAGATCCAATCCCCTCTAATGTATACTTGTTCTCATGCTTATCAAGTGTTTAAGGTGCAAATGCTGTGATGACATAGATCTGTTTGGAAATGTGAAATTATGTAATACAAAATATCAAAATCTAATGTGATGTTTTTCACCCGGATTTATTCTACTAAAGACAAATTCACATATTCAATATATATTATACGATTCATATAGAAAGTGATTTTTCTATTCCTCATTAGGCACATTACTTAAAATATATTTTTACCTGGAAATTGTTTCACATTTATCAAGAAGAATTCAACATTCATAGTATTCAAATGTTAATTCATGGTAACAAGCCCTTACAATGGAAAGAAAAGAAAGGGTGGTAGAAATACAAAAATCACAAACTTTCAAGCATGTCCATTACATGACACCTAGGAAATGTCTAAACTTGCACCATGGAATATTTAAAAAATAGCTAATGCTATGAAAAATGTATTTTACACAAACTATGTATTTTAATAAGCTTTACGTTGTTCCTGCAGTCATTGTTTATCTGTTAATACTTTCTTGTTATACAGTATTATACAAAATTCAGTTAATTAAAAGAGATATTCACAGAAAACTCATATACATTTTTACTTCTTATGTCAATATATTAAACATGTAGTATTTTAATCAAAATTGTTAGAGCAGTTTTCGAGAAGCTTAAAAAGTAAATTGGAGCAATTTTTGAGAATATAAAAAAATTATGAAATATTTTTCAGGCAAAGGATGGTTTGGGATGTGAGATTTTCTTGAAAATGTTTGTGTTGCATCTTTGGAAGGAATTAAACTTAAATACAGTACCAAGTATGGTTATTATTATTATTATTATTATTATTATTATTATTATTATTATTATTATTATTATTATTATTATTATTATTATTATTATTATTATATTGTCGGCCATGGCTATGACTAACTGTTACGAAAGCATTATTCATGAAAAATGCCATAGCAGTTATTCTGATTTTAGTGTTAAAGCATATTTACTGAAGTAGACAAAATCACACAGTCCACAGTGGTGAGTTTTAAAATTTATTTCCATGCCTATAGAATTTATTAAGTAATAAAAAGGGAAAATGATTTATGTGCTTCAAAATGTGGTGATGATGCTGATGAAAGAAAACTTAAAAAATTAGAAGCTACATCATTATGTAGGCTTCTTATGAAAATCATTTTGTGCTCAAAGGTAGATGTTTGCTTCCCTGTACTTTATATTTATGTAAATAAAATATGCTAAATGTATTCATTTTGTTGCAGACAATTTTATCTGTTTATCTTTTGTTTTTGTACCTATAATTGTATAATGTAATTTTTACATGACAATGTACAATGTCATTTGTAATGTCAGGCATATGAGCAATAAACCATTATTAGTATTACTATTACCTTATTCCCTTTCTATTTTGAATAGAATAGAATTTTATTGACCTTTAGGCAGCTTTACAACAATGCAATTGGTCTTTCAATTAGTACATAAATTTTTCATTTCAATATCAAGATCTTAATATATTTACAATATGTTAAAACAATTATACAACAACAACAATAATAATAATAATAATAATAATAATAATAATAATAATAAATAAATAAATAAATAAGTAAAATAATTAACACTCTACTAAAGTGTCTTTAGGTGTCTAGCCATTTGTATGAAAATTATTACATTCATAGAACTCTTCAATTGAATAAAATGCTTTATTTTTTGCCATTTATCAAGAAATGCATTGAATTTATTACTTGGAAGCACAATAATATGATCCGGAAGTTTATTAAACATGCTTAGTGCAAGATATTTATGGTTGTTTATCTTGAATAACCTTGAATATGGTAGATCTATGCCCAAATTATTTCATGTTTTATAGCTATGTATTGTCTTCTAAGTGCATAATTTTGTAAGTTTTCTTTAACAAAGATCAGAGAAGGGTAGTTAATTATGTATACCTGGCACGGTCATGATTTTCAGTTTTTGATGAAATTGTCTCCAAGGATGGTTATAATATTCTAAATTAACAATATGATCTAATTGCCTCAATATCAAACCTTGGGTATTATGCTTTGCTTTTCTCAAAAAGGTGCTTTACATCGCACATTTCCATTTTTTCTTTTCTACCGCGTACATAGGTAGAGCAGGTATTGCTTTCCACCCAAAAATTCGGTACTAAGATTTCACTGGAAATACATTTCTTGAGGTCCCCTGAACGCCTCAAAAATTAGAAAAAGATTAGTGTGTGTGTGCGCGCATGTGTGCGCACCATATATTAAAGATATTTACATGACAAACAAAATGTATATCTTGAATTTTCTGGGAATATCCTGTGAAGTCCTTTTCATTTCGAACAAATTTTGCAGAATCTTTTACAACTGATAAACGTTAAGTGATAGACGAAAATGTACTATACAAAAAATTTAGATCTCTTTAAAACACAGAATTTATTTCTAATAACTTCTTTGTAGCATCAGCCTTTTCCAACGTATCCCTTATTAATGGTTCAATTTGTTCAATACTTTATTTTTTTATGTCGTATCAATTTTCAGTTGTTTCTCTTGGTTGCATGAAAACAGTATGGAATTTTAAGGGCAGCATATAGCGTCCAGCTCTTAAACATTTGACTATCGCTGTTCTCTTTGTATTTATAATGAAATGTGTAATGCAGCTATTTCTGCAAAGGTTTATTTGTATTAAAATGAAGTAGATAGAAAAATAAGCTTTAGTAAGAATAGTTTTTATACCCACTAATAAACTCTAGAGGGTAGAGAATGTCATGTGAATAGATCACATCAGATTTTTATGATAGTGCTGTTGTGGTGTTTGAAGGATAACTTAGCATATTTTATAACACAAGATAACAAAGAGATGCTGGTGCTACATCGAGGTGCACTAAGCTGAGGACTAGGGCTAACACCTAATGGCTCCCAGGTGGAACTAAGTTGGTCACATGACCAATTTTTGCTCACGTGCCATGGCCCGTATCTCTTGTCAGCCTCGGTCTATACTGAACATGTAGACGTGTCATGAAAGTTTATCTCTATTAATAAGTAGATAGAAGAATAAGCTTTTGTAAGAATAGTTTGTAGAGAAAATCATGTGAATGCAATGCTTGATATTTTTTTATCGTTTTAATTTTCAGCTTGTATATGATCGGTGCATTTCAGTGAAGATAATTTGGAAGTCCCTTTAAGGCATCTCCTTAACTACACGGCAAGAAATTGCCGCAGCTTGAAACCTGATGCTGTTCCCATGGAAAATTTGCCTGACTCCAGGAAATATGAAAGGAAACCTGCAGACATCAAAAGGACCGTAAGACAAGAATGATGAAACTGCTCCAAAGAGGTCAAAGAATTACTAAAAGCAGCATATGTAGGTGAGACAAGTACTGTTTGTTTGGAATTTCTAACAGTGTACACATAGTGTTACATTTTAGGTGTGTTAACTTAACAACATTTTGTATCTTGTGTTCTGACATTTAGTAGGCATTTTAGGAAAACAATCCTAAACATCATACATTTTTGGCAGACTTATCTTACAAACTACTCTCAATTTCAAACAAATTGCACTCATGAATATTTAGTTAGCATTTGTTAACATTCCATTCTTTATTTAACATCTTCACATGTAACTAAGTAAGAAATATCCTGAGCTGGTCTCCTTCTTCATGTTCTCAGACGTTTCATCTACATCTACAGTAGACATCATCGGTGGCCATAGCATGGCTGAAGTGTCTTTGTTAATGTCTTGGTCGCAACTGTGGTTTGTACCACTTGTATTGTGGTACTTATCCTGACGGTAGGTGGGACGGTGTGCATTGATTGGTTCGGGTTGGTTGTGGACTGGACTTGATCTGATGGTGCGCTGGGTTTTGCTGGCATGTGTTTGGCTCTCGTTGAATGTTTTATTTTGGCTTTTATAAGGGCCGGATGCCATATTTTGGGTAATTTTAAACCTTCATCTTTTCTGATGTCTATGGATCTCACTACTTTAGGATAATAGTCGATGCCACTATATCTGTGTTGTCATACTGGATGATATGCTCCCCTTCAGCAAGGACAGCATGCTCTGCAATAACTGATTTATCCATGTGTCCCAAGTGGCAGTTTCTTTAGTGCTCATTGGTGAGAGTTTTCACACTCCTTTATGTGCTGCCTACATACACACTATTACAGAAGCATGGCACTCTGTATACTCCCACTCCCTGTATACTCCCGATCCCTTCAGCTGCCGTGGTGCGGGCACTGCGGACCCTTAGCACTCGTGGTACTTCTGACGTTACTAGAAATACGTCATGCCGAACGTTCAAGCCCCTCCCATTGGGGACCCGTTCGGGTTGGGTTGGTCTCGACAGGGCAGTGGTTCCCGATACCCGTGGGAGATTGGGTACGACTGTATGGTTACCATGCAGCCAGGGTTGTGAGATGCCTCAATGTCCTCCGGTACCACCCTGGAGAGCCGGTAGACGGCATGCTAGATTGCTGTTGACCCCACCAAGGTTATTGGTAGTCGCCCTTAGAGGATGATGCGCGTAAGTGATGTATCCACTTCCATCTCCATGTAAGCGGGGGGGGGGCCTTTTTAGGAAACAAGGTATTGGCCTCATGGGAAACCCCATGGTCTGTAGAGCCACTCAGTTGGTGCTGGACCGTGGGTATAGGAGGGGGGACTTGGGCTCCGGCTCTTGTCCTGGTAGACCTTCGCTCAGATGTATACTCCCACTGTTGATATCTCTCAATTGTTTAGCTGATTGAAGTATATTACTGCTTGGTTGGCTTGAAGATGGTATTGATGTAAGGTGATAGTAATTTGCCAATGCGGTCTGTGACTGATTTGATGTATGGAAGAAAAGCATTTAAACAAAGCTCTCCAATCCAATGGTAACAAGATTCAGATCCAACAGAACAAGAAATCAGATTATTTCAGAGAGAATTTCAAGTGAGAGAAAAGGCAAAACGTTTCTCCCATAGATCAAATCAGTCACAGACCGTATCGGCAAATTACTGTCACGTTACAACATCAACACCATCTTCAAGTCAACCAAGCAGATACATAATATACTGTAATCAGCCAAAGAACTTTAGAGATACCTATCAATAGTGGGAGTATACAGAGTACCATGCTCCAGTAGTAGAATATATATAGGACCATACAACAGGCGTGAAAACTTGCATCAACGAGCACAAAAGCAATTTTCGCTTGGGACACTCAGATAAACCAGCTATTGCAGAACATGCTATCCTTGCTGAAAGAGAGCATATCATCCAGTACGTCAACACAAATATACTGGTATCAACCTCACAGTATCATGCACAACTATATCGTGAAGCTATTGAGCTCCATAAATGCAAACATATTATCAACAAAAAAGAAGAAGGTTTAAAATTACCCAAAATATGCCATCTGGCCCTTACAGAAGTCAAAACAAAATATTCAACACAAGCCAATCACACGCCAGCAAAACCCAGCTCACCATCAGATCAGTCCAGCCCACACCCAACCTCCACCAATAAATGCACACTGCCCCAGCTATTGCCAGGATAAATACCGCAGTACAAACCACAGTTGCGACTGAGACATCCACAAGGACACTTTGATCATGTTACTCTGCCAATGATGATGTCTACCACAGGTAAAGACGAAACGTCTGGGAAGATGGAGCCCAGTAGACCACGGCCTGGGATATTTCTTACTTGGTTATGACACTGGCCGTGAAAGCCTACGAAACTTCAGCTTCACTTGTTTTCTTATCACGTAATAATATCAATATAATGTAATTTTATTACATACTCAGTGTACAGCTTGCATTTTGCAAGCCTACCTGTATGAGTAGAGTTTTACTGTTGTGTTGTGTGATAGAATTGTTTGTTAATTTGTGATTCTCCAAGGTTTTCTTTACTTTTAAAAGTAGCATCTATGGACTTTTAATTTGTGAAAATACATATATTAGGGATGCCCAGGTACATCTGCATTCTGGGTGCATACCAATAGGCCTGAGATGTTTCAAAAGGTCTTAATTCATGTCAGTAATTAAAATAAAATCATTTGCATGTCATTCAATCAAGTTGTAGGTACCTAATTAAAAATATGTTTAACCCATTTAGGACATACAAGGTAGATTAAAATCTTAATATTTGGTATATAGTTGAACCCCAGTGTCTCACATGACAAAGGTAAGCACAAAACTATTACATCAAGCAACTGTTTGGAATAGAAGTTTATACAGGGTGGACCACATACTGTGTTACAGGTAAATATCTCTTAAACGAATAGAGAAAACCAAATGCCAAGAATTGCAAATCTTATAGGAGCAAAAGGCCTTCCAAATTGTGATATGGAAAATATTTCCGTTGGGCCCAAACCATGATCTTTTTGTTTTTTTAATATTTTGGTTCCCCTCAATAAACTAAGCAACTTTTTATACAAAATGTTTTTTTTATAAAATTAATTGTTGAGCTCTTAAATGTGCTTGATGCCAGCCGCTACCAACGTAATATGCAGTGGCGTGTGGTGAAGGTATCCGCCAGGGTAAGCAATCTCACTGTAAGTGGTTAAACGAAAATATACTGTAGATACATACATAATTGCAATTAAAACTATAATATTACTGTCACCCCATGCATTACATTGTAACAAAATACAGTATTTTTACCTTATCTTATTTGAAGCAGAGCGAATTCTCCTCCCTTTCTTGATGAAATCGTCAATCACATGGTCATAAAATTTGGAATCCAGCTGTAGATTTACTAGAAGGTTTGAAAGCCTTTCCTGTCCCTGAGTGTTGCGTGCATAACTTTTTATGTTTTTTAGAAAAACTACGTTCAACTGCAGTACTACTTGCTAGGATAATTAACACCAACTCGCACTTGTTACTTCACTATATGCCCTGTTCAGTTCATTTGTTTTGATGAAGACTAAAAGATCATTCACGGATTTATGCAGCATGTCTAGTGACAGGTAAGTTGCAGAGAGTTGTGACCTCAAAGCTACAAAATCAAAGACTGTCCCATAGGACTCTCTTAGTGACTGTATAGGTAATTCTGGAAAATATGACTTGTATTTGATGAAGTTCTTAAAATTTAGCAATTCCAGAAAACGCAGAGACTCAATATTACCAAATGTTTCTCTGAGATGAAGCAAAAGTGTATCCAGAACCTCACAATACAAACGTTTGTAGTGCACTTTCCTGTTCAAACAATCACTGCCCCTATGGCGCTTAGGTGGTTCTTGATCACCAATATCTTCTTGAATTTTATCCCATACTTCGTCGAAGGAATTGCACTTCCCCTCCAAGGCCGTCTGAAATTCCTTAACTTTCAACAAGCAATATCCAATATCAGATGACTTTGCTCAAAGAATATCATATAGAGTGTCAGTGATGGGAAATATTATAGCAAACATCTGTAATAGAAATTTTAAGGTGAAATCCTCCATTGTACTCACGAAACATCATGCAGCAGTATAAGCATCTTGATCCCACTTTTCATCAGCATTGGCAATAGTTTCAAACAATGAAAAAAGTTCTTTTCTGTATTCATAGATTCTTTCCACCAGACGAGAGCTGTAGCTCCAGCACATTTGTGAAACACGCTGCAATCTTCTATGTATCTCATTGTCTAGGGTCTCAGTTCTCTTACAAGACTTTGAAAAAAAATGCTGCTATCCCATTAACGGTCATGAGGAATATCCTACATTCTTGAATGTGTGAAACCACCTGCGATAGAACAACATTTAATCTGTGGGCAAAACAGTGCACAAATAGAGCATGGGGAAATGATCCTCTTACTTTTGCTTGAAGTCCATTTAAATGGTCCACCATAACTGCCGCACCATCGTACGTTTGAGCAACTAGCTTTTCCGCACAGCCAAATTCTTCCATGAGATCGTTTACAATTTTGTATAATGCATCAGCTGACCGATCATCTGAAATATTCATGAAACGGAGAATAATCGCCTTCAGCTCCAACGAATCTCATTATTGCAAAAAGTTGGGATAAATTGGCAACATTTGTACTTTCGTCCAAACTAATGGCAACAAAGCTGGTCTCTTGGATTTCTCTCTTTATCTCCGCCATTTGAACATTGCTTATTGATTCAATTAAGTCATTCTGGATCAGCTTTGATAGGCCAGTAAACACTGTTCCATGAAAGTTCTCAACTTGTCGTCATACAGACAAAGCAGGTTTACAAGTTCTACATAATTCCCCTTGCTGCTGGATTCTGATGACTCATCATGACCCCTAAATGCTAATTCCTGTTTTCCTAAAACACAAACAATATCAATTAGGCATTTCATTACTTCTCTATTTTTTCTTACTAGTTCGTTGTGCTGATTTTGTCTCACTTTCTGCTGTATATCCAGCAAGTGGTCTATTCTGGATTTACCAAATATTTTCAGCAGAATGATGGTTTGGAGATGAGTGCTGGTCAAATTGTGTTTTTTAATTTCTTTGTGAATATTCCCCATGTCACTGAACCTGCCACTAGGCCACACATTTTTGTCATTAGCAAACAGAAGACAACACCAACAGTAAAGCTTTTGTTTGTGTGGACAACTGGTAAGCTATTCATTAGTAATATATAGTTGTGAATTGAATTTTTATACACAGCTTTTCACTGCAGTAGTAATGTTTAGGCCAGGCTTTGGTCTTCCTTCCTGTACAATTTTAATCTTTTCTTCATTGTTTCAAGAAGAAAAACTTCACGATATAACATTGCACACTATGCAGTCATCCGCATCTGCACTTCTGTTCTCCGACGAAAGCGAAGATTCCACATTTCCTCCCCACGTTTTGTTGTCCAAGCATTAGTGTGTGCACATGTTGAAAATGCTTACCTTATGCTTAATAGAGGATAATTTCGTTCCGACATGGCACGTAAAATATAAGAAAACTAAACATAAACGAACTGAGAATAAGATGTCACACTTGTTGTCGAATAATAAGGCTAAATACTGTACAAAATCACTCGTTATTTATATATACATTTGCTTGAAATGCACTTGTTAGTTGTTACCATTGTTGAAGTTCATTTACCTTCACCTGCACTTAACGTATCTGCTTCCCTTGAGTCGATGGCAACCGAGCTGACCCGAAATGCTATGAAAATACAGTCGCGTGGACAGAGCATGTTAAACGTATGAGATCGTTTCCTTGTACAGTAAAATTAAATCTTATTTCAAGACCACTGAAGTAGCCAATCAGTGAACAAAATAACACGTACTGGAAGATAATTTAATCTAATTAATTTTGCAGAATTTTTCAGGGTAAGCACTGCTTACCTTGTGTACATGAACTGCATGCCACTGGTAATATGTAACATCGCTAGACATTAAACAAGCAGGGAACACACAGGTGATGTTGAAATGTGCATATGATGTATTTGATGTTTTGCATGCGCGTAAAATAAGTAATGCATGTTTTCTATATATGTGCGAATTGTGTACGAAAGCACAAAAATTAAACACAATAACCTGTAAAACAAAACACGTAGATGAAGCAAAACATGTGTAAACTCTGGCAAGAAAAATAAAAAATGTTAGTGATGTTAAGTGATGTTAGTGTAACAATTCCGACTCACCTTTAAATAAAAAATGTTTAATTTTTTTTTTCAATTTTACTTATTCTACTGCGTATGTCTTAGTAGAAGTATTGCATTTCACACAAAGATTTCACCAGAAATACATGTGTTGAGGCCCCTAAATAAAAAAGCACTTTTACTTATTCTACTGCATACCTAAGGTAGAGGAGGTATTGCATGCCATGCAAAAATTTGATACTGAGATTTCAACTGGAAATACATGTTTTGAGGCACCCTAAACCAAAAAAAAAAAAGAAAAAGAAAGCATTTTTACCTTTTCTACCACATACCTGTAGGTAGAGAAGGTTTCGTCAGTTTTGCTTTCTTGGTATTGAAATTTTTGTGTGGAATGAAATACCTCCTCTTCTCACTAGGTACATGGTAGAATAAGTACAAGTTCTTTTTCTTTTCACTCAAGGGATCTCAAAACATGTATTTATAATGAAATCTCTGTATAGAATTTTTGTGTGGAATGTAATACCTCCTCTACCTACTAGGTACGTGGTAGAATAAGTAAACATTTCTTCTATTTTCATTCAGGGATCTCAAAACATGTATTTCTGGTGAAATATCGGTATTGAATTTTTGTATGGAATGCAAAACCTCTTCTATGTATTATGTCTGTGGTAGAATAATGAATGGGAAAAAGAATAAGTAAAAATGAATTTTAAAAAATGGACAAATCTAAACTTCATATATTGCAGACTTTCCCAAAATTTCATGCATATTTATTGTGTAGTTTACATATGCTTTGTTTTAAACATTATTTATGTTTGGCTCATCTAAGTGTTTTGTTTTACGGTGTCATTGCTTTTCATTTTTGTGTTTTTGCACACAATCCACACATATTTATGTGCGTTATACCCATGTTTATGCACATTTCACTTTTTATTTCCCATTACAGAAAATATGCATTAGTTATTTTATGTGTCTTCATTGTGTGTGACATCCATTAGTTATCCAGGTTCTTCTCTTATTCGAAATGCGCATGTCAAAATATCATGGACATTTCAATATAGTGTGTGTGCGTGTGATTGTTTTTTGCTTTCCTTTTCTCTCCACATTTGTTTGAAGTCTAATGATGTTAAATATTAGGTTGGTACTGGCTGGCATGTTGCAAATATACAGTTCGATGTTGCACTTCAATAAAAGCTGCACGCGGCCTAAATTGAGTTGTCGCACAGAATTACCAGAAATAGTACTAAATGAATAAGTAAGTCAATAAATACCCACATGATTACTTTATTAAATGCTCAAAGTAGCCTCCATTAACATCTAAACACTTGACAATTCTTTTGGAAAAGTTTTCTGTAACTGTTAACAACATACAGGGGCTAATAGTGTGATGAGCTTCACATATTCAAAATTTAATATTCTCTTTGGGTAGGTGCTTTAAACATGACTTTCTGTTTTAAGTATCCCTGTAAAAAGTAGTCAAAGGTGTTATGTGAGGTGAGCAAGGGGCCCAGAAGATAGATCCAGCACGTCCAATCTGCCTATCACAAAATTTCTCGTTTAGCAGTTGATGTGTGCATATTGCAAAATGTGATGGTGCACCATCCTGCTGACAACCACATCTCTCTTCTCACATTGAAGGGCACATTTTCCAACATGCGAGGTAATTCATGGTTTAGAAAATGGCAATGTGATTCACCAGTATTTGTGCCTTCAAAGAATTACCAAGAATTCTACACTAAACATTTAATGACCAGTGATGCTGAAAATGCATAGTTGTCATCCATTTGGGATTTTCAGATGCCCAATAATGCATATTATGCCTATTAACATGCCCAGTATTTGAGAATGTTGCCTCATCCGAAAATAATATTTTTGCTAAGAATGAACCATTCACTGCAACAGCATAGCATAACCACTCACCCCCCCCAAAAAAAAAACTCAACTCAAAACTGAAAATCTCTGTGTGAGCTCTTGATAACACACATAATAAGGATGGCATTTCTACTGCTTTAGTATCCATTGTAACTGAAGTGCAGCTAATCCTACTGTTTTTGGACAATTTGTGTTCACTTATCTGTGGATTTACTTCTACAGCAGCAAGAATATTGATAGTATTTTCATCATTCACTTTCGATTTCACCTTCAAGCGATTCTTGTTCTTTACACTTCCATACTTATGTAGTCATGGAAAAAACGACTATTTGAATTTCATTTTAGTTTCGTATGTGACATTTGCATCCCATATCTCTCATTGTATACTGCCGATGCAGCTCGATAATTTCTCTTGCATCCACCTAGAACTAAAATCATATCTGCCATATTTTTGAGTTTTAAAGAGCCACAGTAAATAATCAACATGACAAACTACACATGTTGTATTTTAGGAGTTCAGGCGTGTTTGAAACCACATACTATGTTTTCATTTCATACTTTATTTCCTCCCTGAGTTCATGAGGTGTAATAATTTCAATGAAAATATCATATAACAGCTCAACAATTCATTTTAGGGGAAAAAAAAATGTTTTAATGAAAGTTGCTTAGTTTATTGAGGGAAACCAGAATAAAAAATATAGTGGTTTCATTTAAAATTCTGGGGTTGGGCCCCATGGAAATATTTTCCATATCACAATTTGGAAGGCCCCTTGCTCCTATAAGATTTGAAATTCTTGGTATTTAGTTTTTTTTCTATTTGTAGAAGAGATATGTGGGTCATCCTGTATATGTGTGAACAGCATTTTGGTCATGGTTCTGAATTCCACTATGGTTGCTTCTAATTGCAATAAAAATTGAATAAAATTGATTTATTTATTACCTCCCAGCAGTTTGTGACCAGTTGTGTATTTATATTTCATTGTAGTAATTCTTTAGCCAGCAGAGTTTCAAAGCATTTAGCCTCTTCAGAAATGTTTAACTGTAACATCGATTCAAAGGCTCTGTAGCCTAACTACCCTTAATTTTGTACTAATTTGAAATGTGTTGGCAAATTTTGTTCAGATTTCTACATATAAAATCTTAACTCCATACTTGCAATGCTTAGTGAGTTGTTCCATGTGTACAGAAGAACAAAAGTGACATTATTAGGTGCTCCACAGTAGTGTACACACCAAAACATTTGATATGTTGAATATGAGTTTTATCAACAATTTCTTCAATATGAAGATTTCACCAGAAATACATGTTTCGAGACTCCTTGAATCTCCTCCCCCCCCCAAAAAAAAGTTACATGTATGTGTTTGTGCTGCATGATAAAATGTATATCTTGAATTTTCTATGAAAAGTCTGTGAAGCCCTCTTCATACTGAATGATGTTTATATAATTGTTAAAGCATAGGATATAGATCTATACAAAATGTGTAGATCTCATTAAAACACACAATTTATGCCAAATATTAAGTGGCATTAGCCATTTCCAAGATATTCTTTATTATTGGTTTAAATTATCAAGCACTTATACTTTTATTCAAGTGGTAAGTTGCTATTTGTTTTTTCTCTTGGTCATGCAAAGAGAACATAATTTCAAAGCCATCACATAGCTTTAAAAAGATTTGACTATAACTTAAGCCTACTGTATTCTCCTTGTACCTGCAACAAACTATGTAATAAAACTATTTCTGCAAATGTTTATCTCAATTTACATGAAGCAGGTAAAAGAATAAGCTTTTCTAAGAATAGTTTGTAGAAGAGTGAGTAGAGAAATTTGTGTGAATGCAACACATCACAATTTTTTTTTGCTCTATATGGAGATATTGCTTCTTGTTAATTATTTTATAAATGTGATTTTTTTTTATTAATCTAACAACTCTCAACCAAATTTAGTGGAGATTAGTGAGGTTTTTGGTGCTTAGAATTATTTATGTATTTTTATTTTTCTTCAGATTTTTCTGCAGATTATAAGAGCATTAGTGCCATGTTTGGGAATGAGGATGAAATGGTCAGTAGAATAGAAAGTTTTTGGCAGAGAAGAACATTACCTGAATTGAAATCGGAGGCAGAAGGTGTTTATTCAAATGATGGTTTGAAGAATGATACAATATCTTTCTCTTCAGTCTTTGTATCAGAGTTTGCTGCAAGTGGATATGAGGATGAAAGGAAAACCAAAATGGAAATAAAACAGGAAATGAAATGTGATTCAGATGTTTATATAAAGACAGAGAGTTTGGAATGCATAGCGGACTGTAACAATGATATAGAAATAAAAAATGAACCTTGCTGGATGGAGGGACTATCAACAGAAGCAAGATGCAGTTCAGAAGATGTAGAGACAAAGGTAAGAGAATGTCTCCTCTTCTTCTCACTATTGGATGACAAACAGAGGGGGGACCTCTTTACACCCTCACTTTCTCTTTCTTTCCCTATTTTTCTTTTTTCCTTCTCTCATTTTGTTTTGCTTTTCTCTCTCTTTCCCTTACCTTTTTCTCTACCTTTCCTTTTGCTTTCCTCTCCCTCTCTCTTTGTCTCTTCTTCTTTCACTCTCTCTTTCTCGCATAATGCTCTTTGTTTTTACCCTCTGTATATCCACTGTAGTTCTCACATAGACTTATTGCACAATTTGACATTTTATCTGTTAAATCAGCTTATTACACAATAAATACTATGCTGTATACGTATAGGCCGATTGCAGCAGCGGTAACTTGTTTAAGCCTTATACATTGTCTAACTGAACTATGTTCAAGTTAGATATGCATTCCCATTGCTTAAACAGTGGTTTAAACATTGTTTAGTTCAAACATTTCCTTTTGAACATGAAAAGGAAGTTTGTACGAGGGTGATTCAAATATAAACCAAAACTTTAAATTAGCGACTCTGGTAGAGAGCGGAAATGGGTGGGGATGTCTGGATTAGGGGTCTTGATGTGTCTCACACTGCAAGGCAGCTGCTAGCTTCATATGCCATGACTGAGTGAAAGGTACACACATCCGTTGCACAGCGCATCATCATCATCATCAAGTTTCTGGCAAAAGAAATCCCAAAGCTTCGGAAATTTTGAGGTTTCATACACAATTTGGGGAAGCAACTCTTTCAAAGACCCAGGTGTATGAATGGCACAACACATGTTTGGTGGGACAGAAAGTAGTGGAAAATAAGCCCACCAAAGATGGGCACGGACAAGCATCACTGCAGACAACAATCATGCTGTATGTGACCTTATTGAAGAAGATTGGCGCATACCAATTTTTGAAATCGCTTCACTTGTAGGAATAAGCTTTGGAAGTGTTCAAGCCATCATCATTGATGAACTCAACTTCCAGAAATTGTCTGCCAATGCAAGGCCACACACTGCTGTCTCAACATGGGTAGAGCTGGAGGAAATGCATTGGACACCTCTAGAACATCCTCCTTACAGTCCAGATTTGTCACCCTGTGACTACCATTTGTTTGGACCACTTAAAGAAAAACTGGAAAGAAAGCAATTTAATGATGATGCAGTGGCAGAGGAGTACGTGCGCAACTGGCTATACACATGTTCTTACTTCAAAGACAATTTGATGGCAAAAATGTATGTCAAATTTGTAAGACTATGTAGAAAAACGAGGTGGTGATTTTATTTTTGTTGGTGGATTCAGTAGAATTGTAAAAAATAGTTCCGGTTTATATTTGATTCACTCTCATAATATCTTTAATTACAAATTTTGGTGATTTCTACAAATTGTAATTTAAATTAAAATTGCAGTCAGCATCACTTTTTTATGAGTTGTTTCCGTCTTTACTATCAAAGGAAAGACTGTGTTTTCTGGCATTATAAGATGTTACATCTTGTAAGGAGTAAAGCTTGTAATATCAATGCGCTAGAAAAAAAGAAAGCGGCATGGCAGAAGACCATTGATGCTTGTAACAGCAATTTTGCTCAAAACCTGCCACAGCATTTAGGACTTTGCTTGGTGAGTTTAAAATAATACAACCATTATTTCATTGAATAAAATAATATTTTTCAGTGAAAATTAACGTAGATGCAGAAACAGTAAGTTCAGTTAAATAGATATGCTAAATAACATTTGTTTTTATCTTTGCAGGTTTGTGGCACTGGTTAAAGCTACATGCAAAAAATAACATGGATACCAAAAGAAAGATAAGTAAAGGGTAAAGGACATGAGATGGGTCTCTAAGAAGCCCCCTTACTAACATCAAAGCACACACCCTCACTGTGCTGAGAGATTCAGCAGAGCCACTAGAAAAACCAGACAGAGGAACGTTCACTGAGGTACTAATGTGTCAAGTTTACACTAACCTTTGTTCTTGACATAGGATCCCCTTATATTTAACAGCTTTAATACAATGTGTTTTGTGTATTACTGTGGAAATAGGTTGCTATGCAGGAAACATGATATTGGATGTTCCTGTCGTCAGTTAAAGTACAAGTGATGTCAACAAGGGTGTGATCATGGATTCCCCTCCCCCCTAAGACCTCACAGTAATGGAGGTAAATATACAATTTTAGTGACAGCAACAATATAAATTGTGATATTCATAAATAAGAACGATCCTGCACTTTTCAGTTGCATGAATTTAGGAGTCACAAAAGGCTTTACAGTATCTTGAAGAATGTTGAGCTTAGATAATTATAGTTATTTGCTACAATATATAATTTTAAATATAAAGCCCATAAAAAACACTCAAATTTTACATATGCATGCTCATTGCTAGGAAGTTTGTGTAACATATACATTGGAATTGCATTTTAGGTAAATCACATTTACCAATATAAATCTCTCATACTTTGTTGTAAAAGTAATGAACATGTTGGCTATCTATTATTAGAGACCTAAGATGTGATTGACATTGACTGAAAATATATTATGCAATGGGATGGCTTATGGAACTCTCGCAATCTATATTTCCAGGAAATGTTGGTATACTGAACATGTGGGGGTGGCAATACAGCTAGACTTACCTTCTGCGCAGGCCTGCAAATATTCAAATGATGCATATATAAACAACATAAACACTGGGCCACATGTTTTTACTTTCTCTACCATGTAGACCTAGTAGGTAGAGAAGGTATTGTACTCCATCCAAAAATTTGATATTGAGATTTCACTGGAAATACAGGTTTTGTGACCTTCTTAATCCAAAAAGAAGCATTTTTAGAAAAAGGTATGTTATGTGTATGTGAACACCATAACCCAAAAATGAAATGTTTGATAAATAACAAACTTGTTATTTATTCAATTATTTCAATGATTTTAAATTTAAACCTAACTTTGTATTTAGGTTCAGCATCTTCCAGTGATAAGACATCAAGATTTTCAAGAAAATTCTCCCCCCCCCCACCTCAAACTACCAAGTAATGGAAGATTTTTTTAAAATTTCGATTTTCTCAAAAATGATTTTGATTAAAATATTATAATATATATATTTAGGAATGGTCTACCTACAGTAGTTTTCCTACAAGCCATATATAATTTTACTTCTCCATAAATCCCTAACCTCTGCATCTTCATCTGTTAGTCCTCTAGACGCCATGCTTCTTTGGACCCCATTCAATCATTGTTCTCTTGGTCTTCTGCATCCTCTGTTTCTTTCACCTTCCCATTCTAGCACCATTCTTACTATTATATCATTTCCCATTCTTTTCACATGTTCGAACCATTTTAATCTTCTCTGTTCTATTATTTCCAATATATTCTTTTTACATCCATTATTTTTGGAATTTTTGTATTTCTAATTTTATCCTTTCTTGAGATTTGAGATGCCCTCTGCCAAATATCCATCGCTGTTAATAACTTTCTTTCTTGTTGGCTATTCATTGCCCATGTTTCTGCTTCATACAGTAATACACTTTGTATTGTTGAATTATAAATGAGCCTTTTAGTTTTATTTAAAATGTTTCTGCACCATAATATCGAGTTCAGCATTCCAATTGCTTTTCTTCTTTACTTATTCTTTTTTCTATTCTTACTAGTTCCATCTGCTTCTATGATTGATCCCAATTTCTTCTTATTATTATTTCTCTGTTTAGCTTGCCCATTGTTAGGGCTTACACCTCCCAGGTCTTATAAGTGGGTGCCTAGGGTCGTTAGGGCTTACACCTCCCAGGTCTTATAAGTGGGTGCCTAGGGTCAGATGCCAGGATGGGTGATCAACCCGAAGCTTGGTACTTCAATTTATTGACCATTCTAAGTTCCTCATTTATAACCTCTAATTTTTCACCTGTGTTCATTGTTAATGATAAATATTCTGTTTCTTAAAGTGAAGTAGTATTAGTGTGTATTTGTGTATTTGTGTCCCCACGTGGTGGATAATGTTTCTCACGTAATGTTGTTTACCTCACTAGTGCAGCCATCTCGTGTGACGTCATTCGTTGGTCTGGCTCGTAGTTCCCTCTGACGTAGCAATCTATATGAATTAGTTTTAAGGTTATGTATATTGTCTTCCGGCCAGCTATTTAGGTAGGCATTTAATTCTTGCAGGGTGTGAAGCGGAAAAGGAATCTTTTATCAAAAAAAATTACTAGTGATGAAATGTGTTTTATAATGTTTTATTGTCGAACACGTGCACTAACACTTTCACAGATTTATCTAGATGATCGCCATACTGAAACTGTTTATCATAACTTCTCACTTTTAACTCACGTACTTCAATTTTTGTATATAAGTGACTTTGTAATATTTTAGATCTTTAATGATTTTCACTGCGTGTAATTTAACGAACTGAAGGACCGATAGACGACATGTAGTCACGTATTGTACACGAATCTTTGATGAGCTGAGCGGGAGACGATGTGTAATGCTTCGTGAATCTTGCCGAACTGGAGACGATGTGTAATGTGCCGTGAATCTTGCCGAACTGGGGGACGCTTGACTTTGAGCATGGCTATTTATAGGCTTGCCCCAAGATACACCTAAAGATTATAAATGAATTACCATTGGCTAATAAAACGCGCCAACATTAGCGTCTATTTTACTATCCAATGAAAACCACTAATACATATTACTTTTATAGAACATTCTGGAAGCATTTTTTTACTGAAAAGGCGCGAAACATTACGTAACTTCCTGGTTCCCGGTAACGATAAACAACTCAAACCCTTCATTGCAGTATTGTTATTGTTAACAGTTTCAGTAGAGCCGAAAATTATTATTTACCATTAATAATTACAATTATTAAACCTCTGAAATCAATGTTACATAAAAATACATATTCATATGTAAATAATTATTTACATTAAAGTAATTTGTGATACAAATTACCGTCTCATATGCCCCACTAGAAATATAATTATAAATATTTATAACTTGTTTAGAATTTTATAATTTTGTTTTTAGTCTCCTAAATCTTGTAACACACGCTATTCACTTTCACTTAACACTTCACACGCGTTTAACACACGACATATGTTTTATCTCGCCACTACTTACTGGCTTTGGTTTAATTAATTTAGATATCAATCTGACACAAATTTTTTTTTATAGCAAATATTTTACCCTAAATTATTTAACTAGTGTTACAAAAAGTGGTTTACTTTCTTATATTGTTACCAAAAATTTATCAATTCAAGAATTTTCTTGTAATTACTATACATATTTACCAAAATATTTACCCTCTACACAAATATTTACATCTCTTAAATCTAGCCAATGTTTCACATTTTCTGTTTGCTACATAAGTATTTTTTTTTATTTATTTTTACCAATTTTTGTTATTCTGAATTTTATTTTAACAATACTCTTTGAATTGTATTTACGTACTTTTAATTTAATATCATATTAAGTTTCAATCCTTGCATTCTTAATTTTTAAATACTGTTACAGTTACTAAAAATTTATTTATTTATTTATATATTTTTTTTTAAACATTTCTCTTTTTTTTTTTTTTTTTATTTTATAATTTATTTCTCTTTTCAAATGATATATATAAATAGTTAACCCTCTTACGTTCCAATACATTTCTCTGCAAGTCATCTTCAACTATCCAGCATTTACTTTACATCACATTGCTATTTACCCTCCTGGATCAAATTGTGTGTGGCTAAACATTACTCGTAGCCGTAACCTAACCTTCAAATTGTTCATGAATAACCTCTTGTATTCATTTGAAATTTCCTCACATGATAACATTTGAAAACAATCTACAGTTTCTTGAACAATACATCTTTCAAAAACTTTCATTTTCAATTCTTCTGCTATCTCTTTACTTTGAGAATACTTTGACAAATTTGTACTAAACTGTACTGGACTGGAGTTTTCAATTTGAATATCCTGGTACAATTTACTTCTTTGCATTTCTGACTCATTCTGTATTTCTGATATCTCCCCTCTGAAATTAGCTTGCGCCTCATTTACATCTACATTCATAACCTCATTTATCTCTCTTAGCTCACTTGAAATACTACTCATTTGACTTCCTAACTCTGTGCATTCTACATTAACCTCACTTTTAGTATTAACCTTACTTTCTTTGTTATCTATTTCCTTGCTCATGTCTAGCATTTTCTTTGAAATTTCTCCTATCTCACTTACTATTACTTCCTCATTTTCATCTCTCATTTCTGGCATACAACTATCTAACTTCCTAACTTTCTTTTCAATTTCTTCACTGCTTTGATCTACTGTTTGCTCTACTTTCTCATTCCTCCTACCAATACTTTCAATTGATTTCCTGTTTTGTTCAAAAATCCTATCAAAATCTTCTCTTATTTTCCTATGACACTCTAATTGATGTGCAATAGTCTTATTTATCATATCCATAATCATTCTAGTATCAAGATTAACATTTCCTGCTATTCTATTCTTACTTTCTACACTAGCATTTTTTTTCTTCAATACTACATTGTTTGAGCTTTTTTTTGTAACCTGTATTGAATTACAGCTAACTTTTACACTATCCCCTTCCATCATTGTTTCTTCAATATTATTAGTAGCCATTGTTTTTGTTTTCTAAAAAAAAATTACAATCACCTGACCTTTTGTGACGCTGTCTGCTGATGTAGCCTTGATGTCCAGCGTTCTGCCCCTTTCTCCTAGATTTGTATGTCGCTTCTGCGTTGTATTGTGATGAATCTACGTCGTTTCGATGTTTTTTGTATCCACTTATCCGCGCCGTTTGTCGCTCCTCTTGTTCCTGGAATCTGTGTCTTGTAGATCATTTTACTGCTGCTTTCGCCTCTTCCTGTTTATTCTTGTCCCTTTCCTAGTCGTCTAGCCTTCCTTTCCTAGTTGTCGCTCCACGTTGATGCGCCAATTTGAAGTATGTATATTACAAATTGTATATATGCTTCACTTTAAATGCCCCACGTATGGGAGCCAATTTGAAGTAGTATTAGTGTGTATTTGTGTATTTGTGTCCCCACGTGGTGGATAATGTTTCTCACGTAATGTTGTTTACCTCACTAGTGCAGCCATCTCGTGTGACGTCATTCGTTGGTCTGGCTCGTAGTTCCCTCTGACGTAGCAATCTATATGAATTAGTTTTAAGGTTATGTATATTGTCTTCCGGCCAGCTATTTAGGTAGGCATTTAATTCTTGCAGGGTGTGAAGCGGAAAAGGAATCTTTTATCAAAAAAAATTACTAGTGATGAAATGTGTTTTATAATGTTTTATTGTCGAACACGTGCACTAACACTTTCACAGATTTATCTAGATGATCGCCATACTGAAACTGTTTATCATAACTTCTCACTTTTAACTCACGTACTTCAATTTTTGTATATAAGTGACTTTGTAATATTTTAGATCTTTAATGATTTTCACTGCGTGTAATTTAACGAACTGAAGGACCGATAGACGACATGTAGTCACGTATTGTACACGAATCTTTGATGAGCTGAGCGGGAGACGATGTGTAATGCTTCGTGAATCTTGCCGAACTGGAGACGATGTGTAATGTGCCGTGAATCTTGCCGAACTGGGGGACGCTTGACTTTGAGCATGGCTATTTATAGGCTTGCCCCAAGATACACCTAAAGATTATAAATGAATTACCATTGGCTAATAAAACGCGCCAACATTAGCGTCTATTTTACTATCCAATGAAAACCACTAATACATATTACTTTTATAGAACATTCTGGAAGCATTTTTTTACTGAAAAGGCGCGAAACATTACGTAACTTCCTGGTTCCCGGTAACGATAAACAACTCAAACCCTTCATTGCAGTATTGTTATTGTTAACAGTTTCAGTAGAGCCGAAAATTATTATTTACCATTAATAATTACAATTATTAAACCTCTGAAATCAATGTTACATAAAAATACATATTCATATGTAAATAATTATTTACATTAAAGTAATTTGTGATACAAATTACCGTCTCAAAAGTCAACATTAAGTCCCCACATTTTGTATTCCTCGGTTAATTTTCTCATGTATAAGGGTCCTTAATATCTTATGTTATTATTACTTGGTCGTCTGCAAAAAGGAATTGATGTAGATTGTAATTTTGATTCATTGGAATTCCCACCATATTGCATTTTTTGGGCCATTGGAGTAAACAAGCATCTATATATATTTTAAAAAGTACTGGTGATAGATAAGTGCTGTCTAACAGTAACAATCCCTTAGTGGTATAAAGTTTCCTGGATACGTAATTTCCTTATTTCATTTTGAACTTCTTTGTTTCAGAATTTTTTAAACTTTCTCTAATTGTATCCCAATATTTTTATGTTCTCTACTACATATAGTAAGTAGGGGAAGTATTGCATTCCACCCAAAAATTTGATGTCAAGATTCCTCTGGAAATATATGAACCCTAAAAAAGCAGTTTTAGAAAAAGATCTGTGTGTCTGTAAACAGCATAACTCAAAAATGAAAACTCAGATAAATACAAAACTTAGTATTTAAGTTCAGTATCTCCCAAAGATGCAACACAAAGATTTTCAAGAAAACCCCCCATCCCAAACTATCCTTTAGATGGTATATTTTTCGAAATTTTCTATTTTCTAAAAAGGATCTTAACGATTTTGATTAAAATCCATATATTAAAGATATTTATACAGCAAATAAAATATAGACCTTGCATTTTCAAGAAATACCCTGTGAAGTCCTCCTCAATTGGAAGGGATTTTGTACAATCTTATATAACTAGTAAACGTTAAGCAATAAAACTGTACTTACACAAAAAATGCAAATCTTTTTAAAATACACAATTCATTTCATATAACATTTCTGAGATATCTGTTATCAATGGCTTGAATTTTTCAATACATTCTTATAGTCTGTCAATTTTCATATGTTTGTCACATTGTCATGGAAAGAGTACGGAATTTTAAGGCTAGCGTATAGCGTCCAGTTCTAAAACAATTGACTATTGCTGTTCCCTTATAATCTATAATGAAATGTGTATGCAGCTGTTTCTGGAAAGCTTTATCTTGATTAAAATGAAGTACACAGGAAAATAAACTTTCAGAAGAATAATTTGTATACTCACTTATAAGCGATAAAGGGTAGAGAAAGTCATGCGAATGTAACACCAGATTTTTCTTTCTGAATTGCAAATTCATTGTTTGTTGGAGTATATGACAACTCCTCTTCCAAAAACCAACAATTCTGCTAACAAAATTCTTTGATTGTTCTTTATATATATAAATTAAATGGCAAATAAAGTGTTGTCACGAGTGCTGTTGAGGAACATAAGGATCCACAGAGAGGTTCAGACATACATTTTTGGGACTCTCTTTATTTAGGACTAAATTATATATATACTTCGTTATTTCGGATAGAAGTAGGCATTTCTTGAAACTTTACATTTTCTCACATTTTGCAATCTTGTTGATGCACGGATCGGGACAGCCAGCGTGTAACAGGATGTACGCGGCTAACCCCTTCCACGGATAATTCTCTAGGAATAACTTGGGGAATAATAGTTATATCAGCTTCCTCGAGCCTGCGTGCAGATTTGCACATCGCGTCAGATAGAATGTTCTAGAAAATCCGGTTTTGCTTAGTAATTCCACAGGAGATGACCCACAGGAAGCCACGAACTATATAAAGGCTCACAGAGTCAGGGTTCGTGGGTTGTCCTTGCTAGCATTGCCTTCGATGGTGTGTATCCATTCTGGTTGCACTGGCCGAAGTTATCACTCTGAAACGTTGTGACTCCGGGGCCATTCTTGCTCCCGGCTCAATGGTTCGCCCCAGCCTAACTTCTCTTACTGCCTTAACACCTCAACAGCAATCGTGCCTGCTCAACAAGGTAAGTCCCTCATGGGAATTTATTGCATATTTTCCTTAAACATGTTTGGTCAAACCATACCCACTAAAATACTTAATTAACTTAATTAATAATATGGACCATTCTGTAAAGCAGAGTGCTCATTACCATCTAATGGTGAAACCCCCCTGTCATCCTCTAGCAATAGCTTAGAGTAAGGTGACAATGTATATCTTGAATTTTCTGGGAATAGCCTATGAAGTTCTCTTCATAAATGTAGATCTCTTTAAAACACACAGTTTATTTCAAATAACCTTTTCTAAGGCATCAGCCATTTTCAAAATATTTGTTATTGGTTTTAATTTTCAAAAGTGCTGTTGCTTTTCAGTTGTTTCACACAATTATATGAAAGCAGTATGGAATTCTAGGCCAGCATATAGCAAGCTAGAGTTTAAACATCTGACTGTCGATTCAGTTTCCTCTTTCCCCCTTGTGCCTACAATTAAATGTGTAATGAAGCTATTTCAGCAAATGTTTATCTCAATGTGAATTAGGTAGTGAAAGCCATGTGAACGTAATACATCAGATTTTTACAATGATTATTTGTTCATTTGTGTAGGAAAATGGTAAGAATATCATTTTCAAATTTAACACATGATTTATGTATTTCCAGGCCCAAGTTCAATAAATGGAAAAGGCAGGAAGTGGAGAAGACAAATGAAATGTTGAGAGAAATATATGTAAAACAACTACATTTATCAGAACTGCAAGAAAGAAAAGAGAAGTTATAAATTTATTTAGTTGAAGAGGACATTTTAAAAAAAAAGTGATAGGAACTACATGAGTGGCAAAAGCCCTAGATTTAATGTAGATTACTTTAAAGGTAAACAACAAAAGGGAGTTTTGTGAAGATCAACTGTGAAACATTTAAATCCACAACTTTCTTTTGATTAACTAGAAATGTTTGCAACATATGCAGAAGACAAAATAAATGGACTAAACATGATTATAAGAATGTTGTCAAACCATTTCTTAGATATTAATATTTATCTATAATTAATCGCTTTTGATGCACTTATACAAAATGTTCCTTGTACCAAACAGTTTATTATGTCTTTCCTAAAATTTTTTTTAGTTAAGTTGTTATGCTGCAATTGATTCATTTCCTTAATGTAGAAGAAGAATTGTTGTGTACATCATTATTGAATTTGTTAAATTTTACCAATATGAATTATAGAAAATATTTCATTTCAAATGAACTACTTAATGATTTAAAATAGTAGAAAAATTACTCATCCAATTAATATCTGAAGCTCTCCTGAACATTTTAAGCCTGTAAAATAAAAACTGTGGTATGTAGAGCATTTTGAATAGTAAAAAATGCTGGAAAAAACCTTAAAAAAATAGACCTGAAATTTAATATGGGCTTTACTTTAATGGCATGAGACCGTTTAAATGAACATGTAGAGTGCTTTAAAATTGTTGATATTAAGAAAGCAATAATATAGTACAAGGTTTAAGCATAACAATATATCAATGCTAGGCATTAAAAATCTCATAACCCCACCAATCGCTGAAAACCATACAATTCCATCAGCAACGCATAAAATTTGGTACATAATCTGTTGAGAACACAAACTTTACCTTGCACTACACTGCCCTGTAGTAGTATAAATGAAAAACTTGTATCTTCCAAGCTCTTTCGTTTGCCTTGAGATCTTGTATGTCTAGCAAGCACCATTGTTAACTTCCTGTGATATTGTGTATTTGAATGTATTATTGTTATGTGTTCATTATTACATTGATTCATACCAAATGGTATGTATGCAATGATCTTAGTAAAACCTTTATGATATAACATCTAAAGCATATTATAAATATTAGTGTTTAACCTGATTGGAATTGGGAGTATTTGTTCACATATGACTGTATCCTCTAGGACACACAAAGGTTTCTGAATTTAGACAACTTGTACCTGCAAACTTCATTAGCAATTTTAACTAAATTAATTACTTCTTGGAAAGGACTTTACTATAGGTGTCATCGTTTCCATCTTAAATGATAACATTGTTTGAATTCTTTTCTCAAGTGATTCTGTAATAATTACTTTACTTTCACAAGAGTGAATGAACAAAATTTGTACTTAGATTTGTAAAACAAGGAGACAGCTTCTTATTTTATAAAACTGCTAGAACTCTATTCTAATCCAGTTCATTCGAAACAATCTCTTTGATACTGCCTGTGTATCTTGACCTTGGCATATGAAATAATTTTCAATTAATAAGCAATGTAATCTGTTCCCTTCCATATCATCAACTGCTGGATCAATTGGCACATCATCATTTGATATGTCTGCTTTAAGATCAAGTTTACCACACTCCATAGCTAAGTTATTAGCACAGCAGTGGCAGCTGAGGATTACTCTGTGGAGCTTAGTTCACAAACCAAGTGTAAGGCAGGGAAGTCACTTTTCCACGTATTCAAAGTTTTTTGTACAACTTTCTGCTCAGTATGTGAGTGCAATTATAACATCTCTCAGCTGCATTTCTTGGGTTAAGAAGCAGGATAAGTAAACATTCTTTATACATAACCAGAGCTAAAAGATAACCTCTGCTAGCCTCTCTTTCCAAGCGATCATGAATAATGAAATTCCTAAATATTCTACTATCACGTGTTAAGTCAGGCCAACAAGCAACAATGCTTTTAATTTTAATTTTTTAATCACATATCTGCAAAGAGTGTAAATAATTATATTCTGTATTGTTACTCAGTCATATTTGCAAGCAAAGACACATTGGTATTAAGTCACCAGCTTGATGTTAACACAGGTAAGAACAACATGCAATCAGGTTTACTTTCTTGGCAGTTAATGTAGTGCAATCAATGCCACCTGTAACTGAGAAAATTATTCCTGAAATGAAAGAATACCATAAATAAATAAAACACAATTTCTCCATTTGCAAAAGAAGTTACAATATACTCAAGAATTAATACTTCCCTGAAAAGGACTGTGAAATCATGTTTAATGAAATATACCTCTTTGTTGTTTGGGAAGTTTACCATCCTTTCTCTCTTACTGTTGATTGCAGGAGGCTCATTCTAAAATCCTGCATGTGGGTGGAGCATCAGCATTAATGATGACACCATTTACAGTATAAAATGCAAGAGCTGTAGCGCCAGAAGTAGTTGCAATGTTGTGGGCAATGGACAACCCCTCTTATCATGCTCTAGTAGATGTTTGAGCTCACATAATTTCCTTCCAATTTCCCTTGAGAAGCAACAATGTGCTTTAAATTTCACTTTGCCATATAATTCGAAAGGATTGTTATGGCCAGGCAGAAGGTTATTATGAAGAGGATGTTTTCTGACTTTAATATATCTCTCCATATTGCAATATGGTTAACACGATCAATTGCATGCAGGCACTATTTTCACATTGCAGTATGAATTTGGTGGTAAAAAGTGTTCTCAATGGAGCTGAAATATCAGCTCTTAAACATTGTCTTTAGACAATATTTAACGCTAAACATCATCTTTGCAACATAAAAGTCATAAACAATGTCTAGCCATTGTATAAATATTGTTTCTGCAATTCATTCATAGTATTTATGCAAAATTTAATGCACCGTTATTTAATTTACTCTGTGACCCTTTTATTAATGAAGTGATACTACTGATACATATTATATCCTTAAGTCACCAAAACCTCAACCCTAAACAGTGTAGTTTTTGCCCCTTTTGCGAGCCATATAAACCTGAACTACTTTAATGGGCCATAATTTTCCTCTGGAAGCTCGTAGAAAATGAAATTTATTATATTGATCTAAGTGACTGGAGGAATCGGTACCACTGCCATTTGTTGACTATTTTGTTGATTTCGATGGCAATTACGAGCATTGTTGACAGTCTTTAGTTTGCACTCGTAACAGAAACATGCAGTACTCACTTCGAGAGTGTGTTTTTATAGTGAAAACGTATTGGAAGACAAATTCATTCATAACACAATGGGAATTTCAAAGAGAATTCAGTGTTTGCGATGTTACAACAACGGCAACAATTTTATTGCTAATAAGAAAGCTGGAGACAACTGGTATACTTGTTAGTGAGTGTGGAAAACATAGACCATCATTGAGTACAGAGTCTGTTGATAATATTTAAAAATGCTTAGTAAGCTCTCCAAAGAAATCGCTGCGTTGGTTGAGCCAGGAGACAGGCTATTCATATGGCACATGTCAAAGAACTGCGAAGAAATCAGGATTGCAACCATACAGAGTGCATAGGTGCAGCAACTGAAAGAAGCAGATCATGAAGAACGAATGTGTTATTGTCAATAGTTTCAGGGTTTTCTTATTCTATGTCCAGACATTCTCTCCATAACGTGGTTTACAGATGAGGCATGGTTTCATCTGTCAGGCTACATCAACACACAAAACAGCAGATACTGGGCTGCTGTAAACCCCCATATCTACAAACATCACTACGTGATAAAAAGGTTGGAGTGTGGTGCACGGTGTCAGCTTCCAGGATTGTTGGCTCCATTTTGTTTACTACAACTGTAGACAGTGTAGTTTATACAGACATCTTCAATACATGTGTGGAGTAGCTGGATGATATTGAATTAACAGAAGGTTATTTCCAGCAAGATGAAGCAATGTGTCATACATCTAACTCCTCCATGCAACTTGTAACCAGTTTAGTTTCTTTGATAATTGAATAGTCTTAAAAGGTCTGTGCCCCCCTCCCCCCAGATCACTTGACCTAACCTCGCTGAACCTTTTCTTGTGGGGGTATCTTAAAAATAGGGTGTATAAGAATAGACCTCCAATAACTGCTGAACTCCGTGAATCCATTTACAAAATAAGTAACATTGGTGAGGATTCTCTTCATAGGACGTCACAGATTATGGTGAAATGAGCGCAAATATGTATGGATGTCAGTGGAGGACACTTCCAACTTTTGCTGTAAGGAACAATGAACAATTGTATATTATATTCTGCCAAAGTTGCACATATGTCCTATTATTGGTTCAAGAGTTATGGCCCATTAAAGTGTTTCAGGTTTGTATGGATCACACTTTATAATAATAAATAATTCATTAAAAGGTGATATATGAGAGATTAGAATTGCTATGCAGATGCTGTGTCCATAACATTTATAATGTTCTTTTTAAATCTAAGATTATTGCTCAAAGCTGCTATTTCAGGAAAAAAACAGAAAATATGTTTCAGTGATGGAAATTATTTATAATAATTGAATTCCTGGAAAAAATTAGATTAGTAAATTTAACACATTGAACAATTATTCAGGAAGATCAAGAAGGCTGTGGAACATGAACACTCGGAACTTGGTATCCAGATATATATGTGTCTGCAAAATTTCATGCCCCACTAGATTTTCTTATTACATAAATAACCTATTTATGTAAAACCATAAATTATACTGGACTGAAGGGTATCAGCTATCCACTATTGAAGAAATGGTTGAAATCAGAAAGGTAGCTTCTGAGAAACCTTCAAACAAGCTAAAAGAAGCAAGAAAGTTCCAGTAAACTTGCATCTGCAAATTAACGTTATTCAAATAATTACATCATTTTACTTTTTATTGCTCAAACATCGACAGAAAGATTGAGGAAAGGTGTGCCATGTGTTCTCGAAGCATGAGAGTGGTCAGTTCAGTGGCAGCCCCATAATAATATGGCAGTTGTAAATGTAACACTTTTTGCTGATGATACTAGTATTTTTATAAATGGGGAGAGCAAGAGCGATCCAAATCTACATATAGGTAAAAGTTTGAAATACATTTTTAACTGGTTCAATGCAAACATGCTGGTATTAAGAAAAGAGAAAACGGCAGCTCTGTGCTTCCATAATACGATAAATAAAAATCAAATATATCCAAGATTAACTTTGGGACAATGCCAAATAAATTATGCAAAAACAAACAAATTCTTAGGTTTAATAGTAGATGAAAATTTGAGTTGGGAACCACACATAGAGGCATTGGCAAAAAAAACCAGTAAAATGTGCTTCGTAACACGGCCAGTCAAATGCAGGTCTGGTGTAAATATACTTAGAGCATTAATTTGAAGATTGAGAAGCTAGTAACGGTGATGTGTCATAATTTAAACTAAAGAGAGTTGGAGGTTGCTACACTACATCACTAAAAGGTTCTTACTTTGAGCGCGTTTCAGGAGAATGGTTTGCTCCCATCGTCAGCTTGTTTCCAACTGACTTTGCTGGTTACTGTCTGGGAAATGTGTGTGGTTGGCGGTGTTCTTTGGTGCTGGGTTGCGGTAGTTCGAAATTCATTAGGTGATACCTGTGTTTGACAATAGGTAATTTTTTTTGGCGGGGCAGGGGGGACATCTGGGAAAAAATAGATATCGTCAAACACAGGAATAACCTCATGAATTTCAAACTACCACCACCATGCAGTCTTTGGAGATTCATCAACCCAGCACCAGAGAACACCACTAACCACACACATTCTCCAGACAGAAATCAGCAAAATCAGTTAGAAAGAAGCTGACCTTGGGAGCAAACCATTCTCCTGAAATACATTGAAAGTAAGAACCTTTTAGTGATGTAGTGTAACAACCTCCAACTCTCTTTATTTTAAATTAAAAAATTCTTAGAGCAGTATATGCATATGTCCATAGCCTACTAGTGTATTGAATTATTTTCTGGGGAAATTCCAAAGATAGCATGAAAGTATTCAAAATACAAAAGCAAATAATTACAATTATGGCAGATCTCTTCAACTACAACTAATTGTAAACCATACTTTAAACAATTAAGTATTTTACCTTTGGCAAGTATCTGCGTATATGAAACACCTATTTATAAGAAAGCTCACTTAAGCTTATTCAAAACAAATTCAGAAGTTCATATATATAATACTAGAGCAAAGCGTAATCTATTTGTAAATTCACACAGGACTAAAACTATGAAAACAGCTTCAAATATGCTGGTTTACATCTATGTAATAAACTACCTGAATACATAAGAAATATTGATTAACAAAAATTTAAAACTTGTATACCGTAGATGAATTTCTAAATCTGTAATGATTGCAACTTTTCACCTGATGTAAACAATGTATATTATATTTTATGTATCCTACAACATGTACATGTTTTAATGGATGAATATTGAAATGAAAGCCAACCAGAGAATTATATTAAATTGGATGGTTTTCATCCGATAATGCAAAATCATTCGTCCATGAATAGCTTAGCTTACACATTGACAGATATTCCTGTGATTAAAGATGAGTAAATAAAAGAATATAGACATATAAAGCAACATATCAGAATGTATTTAAAAATAATTAGTAAATTAAAACATCAAGAAATATAAAAAGGAAGATTAAAAATTTTTTTAATCAAGTCACCACTCTCCCTCCGATTAATGAAGAGAAATTTTTAAAAACTTTATATTTCATCTTTGGGCATATAAACAGTATCAGATTTTTAAAAACTTTAATATTCATTTTTTTTTAGCTAAAAGTGCATATAATGACAAAAATCTGTTGAAATGAACTAAGCAAATAAGGAATCAAAGGACAAAAAATTAGGTATTTATCAAATAATAATAATCTTAATTTTCTTACAGACTTTTACAATAGAAATGTGGGTTTTTCAGTGTTGGTTTTAAATTTTTAATATTAAACACATTTACTCCCACATGTATACTGCCACTGTTTGCACCTCAGAGTTATAAGGAAATGTCAGGGTTTGCATTTACAACTTGATTTCATCAACATGAAATGAATAGGAATTGTTGCTATGTGCATCTGACTGTCCCATTAAGCGATAGATTAGTGTACCAAGAAACTATATGATTGCAAAGCACATTTTCGATCAAAAGTGAAAATGTTGGGCTTTGCATCTAGACGCTTCAATTAGTCATTGCTTCAAGACATACGTCAAGACTCCTTAGAATCCATTTTTGTATAAAAATTGTATATAGTTCTTTTTTTTTAAATGAGGGTTTTGTACTTACATTTTGCTTCATGCAAGTAGTACAGTATCGGTGAACATTTATTTACTGTAAATGAAGTCCATTCTTCTATTCTGAAGTTCAGAAACACTTATACCTGCATCGAGTTAGTATAAACTGTCGCTCCAAAGAAGCGCACGGATACTTGGAGAAATTTCTTATATCTGCAAACAGTTCCCTTGCCCTTGGTATGCTAAATTAAAAAGATTCTGCTAGTGCAGCTCTCTTCAGTAAATAGGAGACATTCTGGATAGGAATATAATATGTCAGAATTTGGCTACTGTAAATTGATTATATTCTATAATGTTATAAAATATCCAGATTCTGAACAAATATCTGCCATTTAGTTTTAAGAAACTAAACAATCCATTTGCCGTAATATTACAGTCATTAAGCATAGGGTTAAGGGGTGAGAAAGACTTTTATTTCCTGTCCAGTCAGCAAAGACCTGCAGCCACATGGGCTATTCCAAATTGTATCTTTTGTATTCCTATCCCTCAACTCTCTTTCACTTTCTCACTGTCACGAAAGACAGTGCCTACCTAACGCTGCAGCACCAACTAACCAAGATCCCAGAGACAGTCAAAATATATTGCTTAGTTAGCGAGCATACACAGTCGTTCGGAAAGAGGAGGCTTTCTGTAACTGATGTATTTTGAGTTGCTAAGAAAATACTAAAATATGCCAAAGATGCTATGAAAGTTAAAAATATCAAAGTTTGGAGTGCTGCAGCTCTTATGGATGAACTGTCCCTGCATAGCTTACTGTTATAAGTAGATGTGATTATGTTTTATTTTGCTGTCTCTTCTATTTGCTCAGTCGCTATTTCATGACCATCTGTGATAATTGATTGGAATGAATCTGCAGCTTTTCTCTCATTTTTACATTCATCTTGTGTGAAAAAAACTATTTTCTCCTCCATGGCATGCTTATGAAAAGTCAGTCTTCGTCACAAGACTGATCTTTATGACTACAATATGTTCTATTCTAATACCTCAGGTCTTGTAAATCATTTATAATTATTTAGTAATTCAGGAGTTGAAATTAAACACTGTTTTTAATGTAGAGTCAACTGAAAAATTTAACGCCACAGCTGGGATTTGAACACGGTTCTCCCGCTTTCCGTGCGGTTGCTCTAACCATTGAGCTACTGTGACAACATGCCGGTGGGACATTGAATTCCTCAATTGACTCAAATTGTTTCCCAGACATACCTACCAAGGCATCTCCATCGAGATGACAAAAGAGCGCCAACCTGCTTATTGCAAGTACTTCAGTGCTGGGTACATAATTTATTCAGGGTTTTTAATTTTTTTATTGTTATTGTATGAATTAATTATACTTTTAATAGACTGGCCTAGGCAAGTTTTTAATGTGTAGTCAACTGAAAAATTCATTGCCACAGCCGGCATTTGAACATGGTTCTCCTGCTCTCCGTGTGGTTGCTCTAACCATTGAGCTACTATGACAACATGCCGGTGGAGATGCCTCGGTAGGTATGTCTGAGAAACAATTGAGTCAATTGGGGAATTCAATGCCCCACCGGCATGTTGTCACAGTAGCTCAATGGTTAGAGCAACCACATGGAGAGCAGGAGAACCGTGTTCAAATCCCGGTTGGGAACAACAGCAATGGTGTAACAATTATCAAAATGAGTTGAGTAGTTTCTGAGATTACCATACATTTTCTCTCTCTGTTACATTAATATGAATTAAATAACATTTTCACAGCTTTTGTTGCAATTTACTCTCACATGAGAGTATCTGTACACTTGGTTTGAAGGTGGCTCCAGTCAGTGAAATAAATGACATTATCTCATAAATGGATGATTTGCAAACCTGTGTGTAGTAGAAATGTTTTCCTTCTTTTAGCTTGTACTTCTCAACTGTAAATTTGTTAACATACTTTCTGAAACAATGTATATGTTAATATAGATGACTTATGTTTATCTACTTGCCATTTGTAATGGAAAATGGGTACCTTGCTGGAACATTAATAATTAAGATAAATTTGTATTTTTATAGGGCATTAACCCAAGGAAAGTTGAGAGAAATCAGGAGTCCCTGCACAGAAATTCAATAAGGTAAGGTGATAGTATTCAACAATGAATGTACAATATATAGAAGTGGTTGCAAATATACAATTTCACTAAAATAGGTTAAATACCTCATAACTAGTTTCAAGGAATCACTTCCTCATCAGCTGATTGCAACTCATTGTATATTTGTAACCACTTCTGTATATTATATTTTATCTTTTCACTATGTCTTCCGATTTAGAAGTATTGAATGAATGTACAACTGCAAAGCAAGTGAATCTTTAATTTTTTTAAAATAGCTAAATCAAGGAAAGATAAGTATAGAAAACTGCTAAAATTATTTTAGAAGAAAACCATCTGTGTAAACATAATTTTGGTAGCATAAGATAAAATGTGCTAATGAAAATTGCAGTATCGTAATTGTGAGGTGGTGTAGGTTTGCCCACCGTGCTCTATAAAATGGCAATGGGTATAAAAAGTTTGTAACAGTTCCACATCAGATATTTTGGTAGTTATGCGTTAATGTCTGATTGTGGATGATGGTGTTATTTCTTTTCAGATTGTACAACTGTGCTGACATCAATGCAAGTTTAGGTGATTCAAGCTGTGAGAAAGCTTCCATTCATGTTAGCTGCAGTACAGAGGCATCTGGTAGTTATGACTGTGGCAGTACCGCCATTATCAATGGTGAAGAAACAGAACACTATAAAATTGACACAAAGACTTCTGTTCAGTTACATGATGATAAACAGCCATACAAATGCAACGTTTGCAACAGGAAGTTTGCTAATCCATCAAAATTAAAAAGTCACGGTTTAGGTCATGAAGGCAAAAAGCCTCATAAGTGCAATATCTGTGAGAAAAGATTTTCTACAGCATCAAACTTGAAAGCACATAGTTTAATACATGAGGGTGAAAGTCCACATAAATGTAAAATTTGCAACAAATGTTTTACTACATCTTCGAGTTTGAAAACCCACAATTTCATTCATGAGGGTGTACGACTACATAAGTGTGAAATATGTCAGAAAAGCTTTATTCAGGCATCAAATCTAAAAATGCATACTTTTATCCATGAGGGTAAAAGACCCTACAAGTGCACAATTTGTGAGAAGGGGTTTATCACTGCATCAAAATTGAAACTACATAATCTCATACACGAGGACAAAAGACCATACAAGTGCAACATTTGTGACAAGAGCTTCACTCAGGCATCAAAGCTGAAAGAACATTATTTATTACATGTGAGCAAATTAGCACATAAGTGTGAAATTTGTGACAAGACATTTACTCTGGCAGCAAATTTGAAAAGACATAATTTAATTCATGAAGGCCAACGAACATATAAATGTGGAATTTGTGAGAAGAGCTTTACGCAAGAATCAAATTTGAAAGTGCATAATTTGAATCACGAGGGAAACCTGCCATACAAGTGTGAAATCTGTGAGAAGAGCTTTACTCATGCTTGTAAACTGAAGAGGCACAGTTTAATACATGAGGGCAAGCGGCCATATATGTGCAAAGTTTGTGACAAGACATTTACTCAGGCAGGAAATTTAAAAAGACATAATTTAATACATTAATCCGTTATAGGGTAAAACCTTTGTGTAGCCACTTGTCCATAAGGCTCATATTCTCCTGAGAGTTATTCTTCTTGTGTGAACCTTGAACCTTAATTAGGTGGCAAGTGTACAATCCATAAGGCTCATTTTCCATGGTAATAATCCATGTTATGTTGAACCTTAATGGATGGCAAGTATAGAGACCACTGTCCCATAAAGGGTTAAGATATACTGAAGCATTCCTGAAACTTCACAATGACCTGAAAACACATAAGCCAGAATTTGGCATACACATGTAATAAAAATATAATAGATAATGGTGTACGACAATTTGGTGGTGAATTTTATTATTCTTATTTGTGTAAAAGCTGTAAATGTAGACTAGCTTACCCAAGACAACAGCGAATGCTAGTGAGTATTCTTCGGAGTCATATGTCTGAAGTTAAATTTCAGGTGAGATTTTGTCTAAACCACCCTTTTGTCAGAACTAATATATCCATCTTCATTAAAGACTAGCTGTTTTACCTTCCACTGCACCAGTGCATTGTGTAAATAAGGGGCTGAAAATAAAGATTGTGTGGCTTTTAAAATCTCTGAGTTGCACACAATTTTCACTCATAACTAAAATGTAAATGTTCAATGTTTTGTCCAGATTAGCCAATAGTGCAAAATTTGGGTAATGTTACAAAGAATTCCATGCCATGGTGGGATACATGCAGTGTCAGGCAGACAACTGTAGAAGCAAACTTGTGCCAAAAGTTGCTGAACTTAAGGGAATGTTCCCAGTTGGTTATTACACAATGATTTGTAACTTCTGGTTAGGGAATAACACAACAAAATGTGTAATATGTGGGAATGGGTAACCACAACAAAACATGTGTTGTTCCTGCTGGTTACAGTTCCACTTGTATGCAGAGATTTTAAATAACTTAAAAAGGAAATTTGTACAGTGAAACCTCTAACACATAAAAAATTGAGTTGGAGCCATTACTTATTCAAGCACGCTCCTGCAGTATATGTGTCGTAAGTGAAACCTTATAAGTGTTAGTTGATCCCAACTCAATTTTTACATACTTGTAACCATTATGATAAAATGCAATGCACCTACTCTACAATCAGAGCGTTACTTCTGGAACTGTATAAATGGACCTGTGGTTATGATTTTCTCTGCAACCCACCTGTAGTAGGTAAACTGAAAGACTGTATTCCATCCAAAAATTTGATGTTCAGATTTCACCAAAAATACACATTTTGAGACCCATAAATCCATAAAAGCATTTTTAGAAAAAGGTCCATGTCTGTTTCTGTCTGTAAATGGCGTAACTGTAAAACTAAATGTTCAATAAATACCAAACTTGGTATTGTAAGTTCACCATCTTCAAAAGATGCGATACAAACACTTATGAAAACTTTTTACCCCAAAGTACCCTTTACATGGAACATTTTGGATATGTAATTTCCACAAAAATGTTCAAATGATTTTGATTAAAATACCATATAATTAAGGTATTAAGATGCCAAATAAAATTCATATCTTGAATTTTCTGAGTATAGTCTGTGTATCCCTCTTCATTTGATAGACATTTGTATAATTTATTATAGTGGGTAAACTATAAGAGACAAAAACATACTTCATAAAAATGGTAAATCTCTTTTTAAAACATACAATTTATTTGAAATAACTATTTTTGTATCATCAGCCATTTCCGAGACCTCAGTAATAATAATTGTTTTGAAGTTTTCAATACTTTGTCATTTTGTTTAGTACTGTTGTCACCATTCAGTTGTTCCTTGCAATCGTGGAAAGATTGGAATTTTAAGGTGAGCATATAGCATCCTGCTTTGTAAACATCTGTCTATTGATTGGGTTTCCTCTCTCCCCTTGTGTCCATAATGATAAGTGCAATGAAAACATTTTTGCAATGATTTACCTTTGTTAACATGAAGTAGATAGAGAAGTAAGCTTTCGTAAGAATAATGTGTGAAAGCTATATAAAAATAGGCGATGGTGGGTAGAGAAAGCTATGTGAATGTAACATCAGGCTTTTTAGAATGGTTCCAGCATGTAATTTTTTTTCCTATCTCTAATTTTAAAATTTTGGAAGAAAATTTCAATTCAAAAGTTAATAATTAAAATCTGAAATAATCCAGCAGCCACCCAAAAAGAGATGGATTTGGAAAACATGGGCAGGTTTTAGCAGACTGCTGCTTCCTTCTTCACATCCCTTTACCTTTGCCATTAGGAACATATCTCCAGCTGGACTGACATATTCCACTTGTACAAGGTATGATATATCTTGCCAAAACGAAATATACCATGTGGAAGGGCTACAGATATTACCGCCTTAGGAGATGATTCTATGTACAAAGAAAGACAAATGAAATATGAATTTTATCTGTAAACAGCTTTTGTCACATGATTCACATATTGAGCCATTAAGGTAAGTCTTACAGAAGTACAGTATGCTGCAAAACAAACAATGTGGAAATGTTAGTTAATGGCATTGGTACAAAATGTGTTTGTGTGCCACACATTGTTCATAATGTTTCTGAAGAAACATTATTTTCTTGTATAGTCTGGGAATATTTGTAGGCGAGTCATCTGTCTTTGTCAGCAAATGATCAATAATTTTAGTGTTGTTTGTTTTGCCACATGCTGTAAATGATAGAGCATCTACTAATCTCTTATTTTTGGTATATTCAGGGCTGGCTTGAGGGAGGGTCGAGCTGTGCCACTGTCCAGGGCGGTAAAATCTTGAGACATGAACAATATATTTGAAAATAGGACAAAATTATAAATCATGCTTAAATTCTTGTGACTTTCTGGAGATTTTTTTGTTATGAAACTGGTGACAAATGAAGCATCAGAGTTGGTCACTTTGGATGTGACCCTCATTGATGATTATCGTCAAAACATTCTGTGCTGGCAGGTGTTCAAAAATAACCATCATGTTTATAGACAGGAATATTTCAAACCACTGTAGCTTTATCCCTTCCTCCTGGGGGCAGGGGTGGCAGTAGCTGCAATAGATCTCATGTAGGTAGCAGTGCATGAGGCTTCTTCCTCCATTGTATACCCTAAAATAAAAATGATTATTAACCGTTGCAGTTGACTGTCATTTTATGTATATTTTGAATCTCCTGATGAAGGGGTAAACCTGAAATATCGAACATTTTTAATGTGACTTTTTATCTTTCATTCAGAACAATCTTGTTCTTACATCACGTATCTCTCTTCTTGAGTTTTATTTATTGATTACCCCTACAAATAAATACATATGTGTGCATGCATATTTTTTTGGTGGGGGAGGGGTTACTAAAATTGAAATTTACACTGCAGCACATGAATCACTAACTCACTGCTATCTCTGACCACTCACTTTTATGTTGCCTATATTGTATGTGTTACATTCACTTAACTTTCTTTACACATATTGTTTATTACTTTCTCTAGGACCTACCTTAGTAGGTAGAGCAAATGTTGTATTTCACCTAAAAATTCAACATTGAGATTTCACCAGAAAGACATGTTTTGAGGTCCTCTAAATCCTAATAAGGCATTTTTAGAAAAAGTCCATGTTTGTGTTGAGGTTTTTTTTTATGGACGCTCTTTAACTACTATGGTTCTTAGCGTCCCATTCTATATTGGGCGTGAAAAACCGGTAATTTTGCTCAGAGGCCTCTATCAGGCTTGAGGTTCTTTTACACGGGACCACCAGCTTTACTTCCCTTCTGAAGGAAGCCATGCTAAGGATTTTTACGCCTGAAAAAATCCATCGCCCTCTGCCGGGTTTGAACCCACGACCTTGGGAACTAGAGGCTAGCACGGTACCACTAGTCCACGGAGGATGACTCCATGTTTGTGTGACTGTCCTTATATATGTATGTCTGTGAACAGCATAACTCAGAAACGAAAAGTCAGATTAGATTTGGTATTTAATTCAGAATCTACTGTGGATACAATACAAATTTTCAAGAAACTGCTCACACCCCAAACTATCTTTAACATGAAGGATTTTTCATTATTCTTTATTTTCTCAAAATGGTTCTAGAGGTTTTGATTAAAATGAAATGTTTAAGATAATTGTATAACAAATAAAATGTATAACTTGAGTTTTGTATGAATAGGCTGTGAAGTTCTCTTCTTCAATCTGAATGAATTGTAAATAATTTTGTATAACTGGTAAAATGCAATAGATAGGCAAAATTTACTTCACAAAGGACATAGATCTCATTAAAACACACAATTTAAGCCTTAACATAGCTTTTTGAGGGATTAACCAATGCCAAGATAGTCGTTATTGGCCTGAATTTTCAAATACCTATTTCATATGTTTTTGAATTGTTAGTTACCATTTCATTTGTTTCTTGTGCTCGTGGAAGGAGTATGCAAGTTCAAAGCCAGCATACAGAAATCCATTTGAAGATTTAACTATTGTTTCAGCCTTTCATGGTGGTGGTGATGGTGGCAGTAAAGTTGGGGATATGAGAGAGCTTAGTGCCTCTCACACTTCAACCTAAAGATCTTTTATTTAATTTGCTTTTCCTTTCATAGGAATTTGAATTCCTCGCTTATTAATTCTAGGACTCCCTTTCCTGAGATAGGATGTTTAGATCTATCTAATGTTGAGGCCCCAAAGAGTCTGTCTCTTCTTCTCCTTAGGACCTTGCAATTTAATAGTAAATGACTGGTTGTTTCTTCTCACTGCCCACAAAGTCTACTGCTGGTATCCCCTAGGAGGATACCCACAGTTTATAGGTGCTTTTTGAAGTGTCCAGTTAATCCAACTGCCTTCCTGATTCTACCTAAATGTGGAAGTGATCTAGTGAACACGTCATTGCATCCTTTAACTATGTATTTGCATAGAATTTGGCCAGAGACTTTTTCCATCTTTTTTGATGTTCCTCTCTGGTCCATTTTATTACTGCGGTTCTAGCGTATGATTTACTTATACCACAAAAAGATTCAGGTCCATAGTAGGGGTTTTTGACACCCTTCTTGGCAAATTGATAAGCTCTTTCTTGCCTTCAATACCTTGTGGCCCGGCACTCATCCCATCACTACATGTGAATGTAACATATCATATGTTTTTTAAGTGCTGTCACCAGTGCTGTTGTATCTTGCTGCAACTTAGAAATAACATGGAATTTCAAAGTTATATAGTGACCCACTTTTGAGAGATTTGACCATTGTTTCAGTCTCCTGTATCCCTTTGTGCCTCTGACGAAATGTGTAATGGAACTATTCTGCATATGTTTCTCTCAGTTAATACAAAATATTACTTCCAGAGACTGAAGGTAGCTAGTTAAAGAAAATTTCCACTGACCACCCAACTAAAGAGGCAGTCTATACATTTTATTAGTCATGTAAATATATGAAACACATTGTGATATTTTAATCACAATTGGTACAGCCAGTTTTGTGTAAATAAAAATAATATAAATCTTTCGTGTAAAGAGAAGTTTGCTGTGGGGAGGAGTTTTTATAAAACCTGTGCTATCGTTGAAAGATGCTGAACTTAAATACCAAATATGGATTTCTATCCAATATTTTGTTTTTAACTTATGCCGTTAACACACATGGATCTTTTTCAAAAATTGCTTTTTTTGGGTGTAATATAAATACTTTCTACCTGCCATGGGCATGTGGAAGAAAAATTAAAAGTGTAATTTTTTGTTTCAGAGTAGACCATTAGGCATATCGTAACATTTTATTGAAAATTATTTGGGACAGTTTTGTTACATTTGTATTCTCCCAGCTGTGAACATTTTCACTTAGTACGCTGCCACTCGTACAGCAAGAATCATAAAGAACATCATCGTGTATGCCACAATTTGCCTGCTGGCAAAGTTACAGCCATTGGTGGAGCATGTGAACACACAAGAATCCTCTGCACTGCAGTGGTTACCTAAGTTGACAGATGAACAGTAACGTCTGATAGACATTTTTCCATAGTATGGTCCTGTTTGTTTGATACAGTACTGTTCATTATCAATACAATTGCTGGGCACCACAGGCACATGACCATCCATTTCTATGGTATCTCTGCATGTGGAGGGATAGTCATAACCAGTACTAAGACACTGATAACAGTTAATAGCTCCAACAGTTGCCACAGAAGCAGAAATGAACAGTGCCAGTATTACTGGAAGGTGACCCATTTGTCTGCCTCTTGACTGGTTTGAAGCAATCTGCCAAACAGACAAAGTACATTACTATTATCATTTAAATTATTTCAGAAACCCAGTAAGCAATATATTTTGTGGAATTGGTACCTGTCTCAGATAGTAAATGCAAAAGTAATCAAAGATTAGATTGACTGCTGCTGATTTAAATAAGATTCTACCTCACTGAATTCTTTTTCAAACAAAATAGTCATTCCTTTAAATGATAAAATCTTTTCCTTGTTTTCTCAAAAATTTAAAATATGCATATAGAGGGTTTCTGAAATTATTCATCTCCTTCAAAATTAGTAACAAATGAGTACCCAGAAAGTTCTCATACAGATTGTCCTTAAAATTGAGTATGAAATAAATTCCATGGTAAAATATATTAGTTTACACCATTGCCTATAACTGATTTAGAATATAAACTTTATCACATTAGCATCTGTGAAATTAAAATATTTTTCATATCTACACTGTTTACTTTATCTACCTCTTACCAATAGTAAGTAAAGGAAGTATTGCATTCCATCCAAAATTTCAATACAATGATCTTATTGAAAATACATGTTTAAAGGTCACCTGAAATAAAAAATTAGAAAAAGGTGTGTGTACGCAGCCTTTGACATGAAACAATTTTTTATTTCCTCAATGACTAATGATTTTGATTAAATACCAAATTTTAAATATATTTATAGGATAAATAAAATGGATATCTTGAATTTTCTGGGATTAGCCTTGAAGTCCTCTTTCTGAATGACCTTTTTTATAATTAGTAAACCATAAGAGGCAGGCAAATATTACAGAATTGTAGATGTCATTAATGCAGACAATTTATGTCAAATTTGTTTGTGGAGTAACCATTTCTGACATATTCCTTATACGTTTATCAAATGGGAAGCCGTGGTCATGCAAAGAGCATGGAATTTCAAAGCCAGCCATTACATAGTGACCCGCTTTTTAAAAATCTGATTATCCGTTTATCTACTGTGTCCCACAATGAAATGTATAAATGTGAATAGAAATTCTCTGGATTAACAAAACGAATAAGCTTTTGTTAATAGTTTGTAGAAGAGTGAGTGGAGAAAGCCAATGAATGCAACTAGAGTTTTTTTTTTTTATGGTGTTCACGTTCTTGAGGGGGATGGTTTCATTCGGGAGGTCCCGGGTTCGATTCTCCTCGAGCCAGCCACTCAGACCGGCGGTCCTGGTGGTTTCCTCGCGTCGGTAGGAGTACGCTGCGGTGGTATCTTCGACATCGAATTTCCTATATGCTTCAGGGTTGAAGGATCAGGCGACGGCGTTCGGTGTGTTGCGGCTGCGCTTTGGAAAGGTTTCTCCCTGGCATGGGCTAGACTGCTGACGGACTCGCCACCAGGAGACCCCAGCGGCCTCGGGACTTGTAGGCAGGGTAACCGGCATCGGAGATGTTCAATCTGGAATCGTTATAGATCCCGTCCATGCTTGCCTGCATCTGGTCGCCCTTCAAGTTCTCCCATCCCTCCCTCCCAGGGGTCACGCTAACCTGCGCGCAGTGCTGTGCTTCGGTTTCGGGGGCTCTTCCATAATATGTAAAAGGTAAAGGTACGGACGAATAGAAGGGGCCCCCGAAACCGAGGCAGAGCACCGCACGCAGGTCATTCGACCCCTTGTGCTTCTACCATGATTCCTGGGAGGAAGGGGTGAGGGGAGAGACCCGAAGGGCAACTAGATTCGGATGACGACGGACGCAAGGAGGTCCCTAATGTTTCCAAATTGAACGCCGCCCGAGGCTCCCCCATTTGAGCTGCGAGCCTCCGGGGGGTCCCCGAAGGAGCGTCTGTCCGAAAGCACTCAGAGGTGTGTATCCAACCGAGCGGTCCCTGGACGACGTCAGGAGAAACCTCTACAGAGCGCACATCCACCGCCCGCCGAGCACCGCCTCCTCCTACAACCCTGAAATAGATGACAAAGAAGATGGGTACAGGAAGTGAGGGGCACGGGAGTCGTGGTGGAAGATGAACCACCTCGATCATTCGCCTGCCGACCCGGGGAAACAGCAAAAAAAAAAAAAAAAAAAAAAAAAAAAAAAAAAAAAAAAAAAAAAAAAAAAAAACATGGGTCAGAGTAGGCGATCACCGAGAACTCAACTCGGGAGTTCCCGAATGCGAGTCGCACATGCTACCGTGACGCCATCTCGCTCGGTTTCCATCTCGTATGTACTCTTACTCCTATAACTTCTCAATATTTCCAACTTAGCATTTTATTTCGAGTCATTTCCAAAACCATAAACTTTTATTTTATATTCAGATTAATAGTGTAGTTTTCAGTTAAAACATGTGAGCATAAGTTTTTTATCACAATTCTCCTATAACAAATGTTCAGTGCTAGCGAGTTTATATATCACTGGGAGCGATGTGGTAATGTATTTTAGCATGTTCTTGAGTGCCGATGTCGAAGTGGAGGGAAGCAGACCAACTGCTAACATTTATTTCCTTTGTTTTTCATGAGCGTTTTTAACATTAGCTAACATGATTACATGGACTGAATTTTTAGCAGGCTCACCGGACTAACCAGGGTATTAACCATTTTTGTGAATATTTATGATAACACAGAGTAGATAGAAAAATAAAGTGTTGTATGCATATTTTGTATCATCTATAAAAATCAATCGTAAGAAAGATGACGACTTAGTTATCAAATCTCTTATAAATGTGTTGACAGAAATAAAGTTTACTAATTGAGCTAATTAAATTTAATTTTGTGTTGGTGTATTGTGTTTCAAATCAGTTTTTTTATTATCACTAAAGTGACGAACCTACATTTAGACGTATATGTAGTGTGCTTCATTATACGGCTTTCAATCACTTTGTCATCCCTCCTCCAAAGTTGAGTCCTAAGCTAGGACCTTGGGAATTCCAGTGTCCTATCTTGACAGTATTAAATAATTACCAATTCTGATAAGATCGTCATATTGACAAGACAGTTATTGCAAACTGCAACAAGGCGATGTTCAAAGCTGTTGGGGGAACTACAACTTTCTAGAAATGTAAATTTCCAGAAGCAAGTACCACTGAGATAAAAGAGAATAATGAAATATGAGCTAGTTCTTTGAAATGTATCGTTTAGTAGGGTCGAAAATTTATATGCCTGACACTGTGTTTAATGAAATAAGTACTCACTGTAAAGAAGTTTATTTTATGTATGCACATATATGGTTAACATGGCTTTATTCTGAAAACTTACCTAACTTTAACGGTCCAAATGCTCGAATAATTCTTGCTAAATCCTCGAGAGCTGATCTCGTCTTTAAACAACTCTAACAATAATAATGCAACTCAATTATCCTTGACCTCGTATGACGTAACACATCTCGTTCTTTGACGTTGAAATAGGGGAAGTACGTAAAGAAAGGGGGAAAATGGGAATATTACATTCTTTTTTTCACTGTATAACTGCCTGGAATTGTTTTGTTATGCTGGGATGAGCAATTAGGTATATTTTATTAAAACTGTTTAAATGCATTCAAAGTTTTTATTAGCGAAACTTTGCACTTTGCTTACTTGCCAACTGAAAGTTCAAAGTTGCCAACATTAATCTCGACAAATGATAAATTCGATCTCATTTGCATCATTCACTATGACAGGAAACGCTATCGCCCTATGTAGCAGCATTACTGCCATTATCATCTTTCATAAAGGTTACACCTACGCAAGATGCAAACTTCTAATCACAGTAAATAAAATTTTAGCAAATCAAATATAATAAGCAAGGTCTTTGCCTGCAATTACCTTGCATGTAAAAAGAGCGTGCTACAGTTCCCTGTTCCTCCACTGAATTGGGGGCTATTGTTATTACATATTTTAAAATTTCTTTTGAGTTAAGAATATCAGTATGTTCCTGGTGTTATCTAGGAGGGCTTTTTATAATTCTGTGCCGTTTATATTATATATATATATATATATATATATAAATTGTTTCAAAATGCTAGCGACAATTTATTATACCTGAAATGCAGAGGAATTTTGGGAGATTATTTACCTCTATAACAAATGTTGAAAATGTCCTCCATCCTGCATAAGGCACAGCTCAACACGTCGTTCCATGTTACTGTCCACTCGTTGGAGGACTCTGTTGTCAGTAGCTTGAATCTCCTGTGCAATGTTGTGCTTCAGTTTGTACAATGTCTGGAGGCGTGTGCCATAAACCCTGTCTTTTAAGTAACCCCATAGAAAGAAGTCCGGCGATGTCGAATCTAGAAATCTCCGTGGCCACAGGTTCTTGGAAATTATCCGGTCGTCCGGATAAACACGCCGTAAAAGAGCGTCCATAAATAAAACTCAATTTCAATTTTTGAAGCAGCCCTTGGCCCGGAAGATCAGTTCCTCAGCCTCATACTCAATACCTTGCAATGGAATTTGATAAATATCAACGAAAAACCCCTTGAATCAACAGACATCACTCAAACGAACGGCGTTTTGGAAGGTGACCCCTTGTGCCCGATAATGTTCAAGCACGACCTAGTCCGAATGGTAACAACGGCAGATGTGAAAATCTTCCTGTACGCAGACGACATGGTCATGTTAAGCAAAAACATAACTTCACTAAGGTGGCGCTCAACGAATTAGAGTAGTGGTCAGAAGATAACGACATGCACATAAACCAGAATAAAACCAAGATTATGAAGTTTCGCAGAGGAGGAAAACTGTCATCAAAAGACATGTTCTGCGGAAATTAAATTTTGGAAATAGTCAACGCGTTCAAAATATCTTGGGGTAACCCCACAAGTCGGACTTAACATTCACAAGGCATACCGAGGACAAAACCGTTGCTGCGATAAAGGTCACTGGAGATCCGCAATCCCAAAACCCTCTCACTCAAACCTCAATGTCACTATTTAAGTTAAAGTAGCCTCAGTGGCGTCATATGCCATTTAGATGATATTACCACACTTAAGCCACAAAAAACTGAAATCTCTAGACAGAACTAAGGCCATATATGTAAAAGGAACTCCTTACATATCGAAGTTCGCTTCAATTCGACTTGCTTACCAGCTGGCAGGAACATTATATTTAATTGAAGATCTGATGACCACCTAAATCGGGCACCAACCCTATCCTTCACAAGATTTCTAGGACAACTCCAGAAAACAGCAGAAATAAATCCGGAATTCTATCAAACCCTGCCTTGAACGAGGAATGGAAAACAGCGAATTTCGAATTAATTCACATCTACACCAGGGATACAATACACGGGGTTCACTACCGCATTTTTAGTAGTAAAGGTTTTCACGAAATACCCAGTGGCTGTACGTGCGAAATCTGTGGTCTACATTGTTCATTGCTTCACTGTTTGAGTGCACACTAACAACACCGCCACTTTCTCACTATGCAAAAGACAACAATTTTATACACATTGTATTTATTAAAATTTATTATTATTGTTGTTATTATAAATACTCTGCAGGGAGTCCGCCCCCAGTTGCATACTTTCGCGCGCATCTATTTGAATAAGCAGGTGACCAACTTGTCCTCAGGAGAAAGTTTGGACGTAAAACAGGCGTGGCTTCTCATTAGGTTCACTGAACCCCTTGTTGCTCAAATGTCACAGATTTTCCCGATTAGTACAGAATGCGACAGAAATAATTACCCTTTTAAATTGCGCCATTGTTGGAAACGACTACCTAGTGAGTTGATGTTGGTACCAGTGCGTAGTGTAGTTCAAACTTCAACAGTAAGAGTGGAGTGTTGGTCAAATGAACATACTGCGTTTCCAATCAAAACGTCCTTCAAATGTGATATGATAGTGTTTGAAAATCCAGCGTTTGTTTCGGTAACATTTTGAGATTGGTCAGAATCATCAAGCCCTGTCCCGGAAGTAGCTTACGTCAGCAGTTCAGAGCATCTACAATCTGCAACAAACAAGAAGCCCTCTATAGGTCACGTACGGTTCACACCAAAGTATGTTCGCACGCCCGACAACATTACAACAGGAGCCGCTTTAAGTTTAAAAGAGTTATAAAGAAAACCACGTGACCAGAGATCAACTCATTCAGTGTTGGGCGAACTACAACTTTTCCTGCTTAGCCTGTGTTCGTTCAGATTCAGTATAATTAACTGAACCATTATATTAAAGCGTTTACGCAGACGCTGTAGTTAGTTGCCGGTTTCTAGTATAAGCCATTAGTGTACTCCTTGCATGCGTTGAGAAAGTATTACTTTCAAGAGTGTCATGACTGAAAACTTTTCCCCATTGTGAATAAACGTAAATGCGGAAATTGGAGAAAAGACAATTACGTTAAATGTGTTGTACAATTTCTGTGAAAAGTACACATCTTTAATTGACAACGAATGTGGTTAGCTGTTACTTAGCAATAATGGAACTTCATTGTTAGTGATACAGAATTATTGCTTGGATTGCTTTCAAGGTGGTTTTTCTATTGTAGTTTGTAACCTATAGTGCTCATTATTTTCTTAACTCGACCTATTAAATGAATTATTTTTAAAATCTTGAGTTAAGAGCAGTTTAATCCAGTATCTTTAATTAAAGAGGGAATAGTAAATAGGTACAGCTGCCAAACTATTCAGGTAACACTTTCATTTGTCTTATTTTGGTATTATATGTTACAAGTTTAGGTTGTAAGACAAAATACAGGGATAAGATATACACGCGGGTACTTAGGTCCCGTCATATGGACACATGGTATTGCCATGTGCTCGGCGGAGTGATACATTAAGGTCTGTTTACTTCTCCTGTAAACTTAAAGTGAAACAGGCATAGAGCAAAATCCAACGTGATTAATTCGTCTGCATTTGCAGGTCCTTAAACATCTCTGGTATATGTGTGCGACGGATGTTTCATCTGGATATGAACTTCCATCCCTACAAGCTCCAAGTGTAGCATGAATGCAGTGGTAGTGCAAGGAATACCTCCCCGAAATTCTTATATGATGCAATAAATATACCACCACGCCATTTTTATATAGTTACCTGCAAGTTAGAACCCCAACTGCTACTCGACGTGGCGGTTAGTTCGTCGCTAAGAATACTTCCGGTTAACTGTTAACTAAAGGTCTAATACGAAAATTTGCCCTACTTCCCAGTTAACATATAATCGGAACCTTAACTGGAGATGTAATACAGGCCCTTAATGGTAGAGGCATATTATAAAGGGCAATTACACATACTAATGAAACTAAGCCAAGCACCGTGGTTCTCGTTCAAATCTCGAGCACAAACTCACAGCTGGCCGGGTGCAAGCGCTGTCTGATGAGTTTTACTTCTCTTTCAATGGTCTGCTGGCAATGCAGGCAGCATTATAAAAATTATTAATTTAATTTTAAGTATAAACAATGGAAAATTAATGACGAAAATGATATAACAAAGGACGATTACCTTTAATTTTTACACTGCAAGTATTGGTACCTTATTTCTCACTTCTCAGTATAGCACACTTTGTCGTAGGTGTATGATAAAGTTGGTACTTATGATTCGCATATGCTGCCAAGATAGGCCGTGACAGTTACTAACTGGCACAAATCACAAATATGGGCTATCCTTTTGCCCCCTCCAATCACCGCTAGAGTCGAGACTAAAAGCCCAGAGTGCTATGCATCCGTGCCAGGACAGAAGTGACACGGATCCATAAAATAATAATCATAATAATACAATAAGATTACAAACTCGCAATTTGCAGTCGCTTCTTTCAGCTTCTTAGGTTTTCTACTGTCAGACAAGCCATTCCATTGCGCCTTTAAGAATAATAAGCATGACTGTAGTCTTGATGTAATCGTAAAGTATACAAATACGTACTTCCTCATTTTATTAAGGTAGTGCCGTGGCACAGAGGCACTATACCCGGAGCCGCCTCTGTCCAAGTGGTGCAACAGTTACTGCCCAGAGATCTGCAGACACGTTAAAATTTCTGTACACAGCTTCTGTAACTGATCAACTCAACCCGATTTTCTCAACAACTTAATAATGTCTGACGAGTCCCATAGTCCCGGGCTATGCGAACAAACAAAATTTAGGCAGTAGGCACCTACCAATCCTAATGTAGATCCACAATATCCCACTTAAGATCAGAAAAATTACGTGCGGTGTAATGTGGCGTGTCTGTGGCGTGCTTCCCGCTTTTGGGAGAAAGATGTAGGGGACACTGTCATAGTAACATCAGATCGATATTTGTAATATTGCGACAGCTCGTAATGTAGGAAATGCGCTATAAGAACATCCATATATAGTCATTATTTGATTGTTTATTTGTTTAATACTTCAACAGGGCATTGGCCCCAATTACAGAAGGTTTAGACAAATTAACAAAATATATAAACAAAGAACACACATACAGACAAAATAAAAACATCAAAACAAACAAACCAAGAAATAACCCAATATTTAATTAAGATACAGTTATTTGACAATATTTTTAAATCAAGAGTACTTAAGAAAAATCTGATGTGTTACACTCACATGACTTTCTCTACTCTTGTACAAACTATTTTATAAACGCTTATTCTCCATATGCTTCATGTTAATCGAGATATCGAAATGTCAATCTTATTGCTAATTTTCATGTAGATGCACGGAGAATATGGTAGGTTTTAAGCGATAGTCAAATATTTTAACGCTGGTTGCTATGTGGCGCATTCCATTCTCTTTGCATGTCCAGGACATAAAAAAAATGAATAACGAATTTGAGATAAAGTATAAGTATTGGAAAATGTAAGGAAATAACAAGCAATATCTCGAAATCGGTTCACTCAACAAAGAAATGTATATGACATAAATTGCGTATTTTAACGCGATCTACATTTTTGTGTAGTAAAATTTTGTCTATCTCTTATGGTTTACCAGTTATGCAAAAGTCGTTCACAATGAAGAATACTTTTGGAGACATTCCCAGAAAATTGGAGATATACATTTCATTTCTCATGACAATATCTTAAACATATGATATTTTAATCAAAATCGTTAGAGCCATTTTTGAGAAAATTAAAATTTTCGAAAAATGTTCCATGTAAAGGGTAATCTGGGGTCGGGGGATTTTCTTGAAAACCTTCGTGTCGCATCTCTGAAAGATACTGAACCTAAATACCAAGTTTGGTGTTTATCCGACTGTTCGTTTCTGAGTTATGCTGTTCACACACACACACACACACACACACACACACACACACACACACACACACAAGCAATATCTCGAAAACGGTTCCCTCAACAAAAGAAATGTATATGACATAATTGTGTATTTTAACGCGATCTACATTTTTTATGTAGTAAAATTTTGTCTATCTCTTATGGTTTACCAGTTATGCAAAAGTCGTTCACAATGAAGAATACTTTTGGAGACATTCCCAGAAAATTCGAGATATACATTTCATTTCTCATAACATTATCTTAAACATATGATATTTTCATCAAAATCGTTAGAGCCATTTTTGAGAAAATTAAAATTTTCGAAAAATCTTCCATGTAAAGGGTAGTCTGGGGTGGAGGGATTTTCTTGAAAACCTTCGTGTCGCATCTCTGGAAGATACTGAACCTAAATACCAGGTTTGGTGCTTATCCGACTGTTCGTTTTTGAGTTATGTTGTTCACAGACACACACACACACACACACACACACGGACATGTTTCCAAAAATGCTTTTTACTTTCTCTACTACGTATAGTAAGTAGGGGAAGTATTGCATTCCACCCAAAAATTCGATACCGAGATTTCACCGGAAATACATGTTTTTAGACTTCCTGAATGCAAAAAAAGCATTTTTGGAAACATGTCCGTGTGTGTGTCTGTGTGTGTGTGTGTGTGTGTGTGTCTGTGTGTGTGTGTGTGTGTCTGTGAACAGCATAACTCAAAAACTAACAGTCGGATAAACACCAAACTTGGTATGTACGTTCAGTATCTTCCAGAGATGCGACACGAAGATTTTCAAGAAAATTCCCCCACCCCAGACTACCCTTTACATGGAACATTTTTCGAAAATTTTAATTTTCTCAAAAATGGCTCTAACGATTGTGATGAAAATATCATATGTTTAAGATAATGTCATGAGAAATGAAATGTATATCTCGAAATTTCTGGGAATGTCTCCAAAAGTATTCCTCATTATGAACGACTTTTGCATAACTGGTAAACCATAAGAGATAGACAAAAATTTACGACACAAAAAATGTAGATCGCGTTAAAATACACAACTTATATCATATACATTTTTTGTTGTTGAATGAACCGTTTTCGAGATATTGCTTGTCATTTCCTTAAATTTTACAATACTTATACTTTTTCTCAAATTCGTTATTCATTTTTACTTTCTCTACTACGTATAGTAAGTAGGGGAAGTATTGCATTCCACCCAAAAATTCGATACCGAGATTTCACCGGAAATACACGTATTGAGACTTCCTGAATCCAAAAAAAGCATTTTTGGAAACATGTCCGTGTGTGTGTCTGTGTGTGTGTGTGTCTGTGAACAGCATAACTCAAAAACGAACAGTCGGATAAACACCAAACTTGGTATTTAGGTTCAGTATCTTCCAGAGGTGCGACACGAAGGTTTTCAAGAAAATCCCCTCACCCCAGACTACCCTTTACATGGAACATTTTTCGAAAATTTTAATTTTCTCAAAAATGGCTCTAACGATATTGATTAAAATATCATATGTTTAAGATAATGTCATGAGAAATGAAATGTATATCTCGAATTTTCTGGGAATGTCTCCAAAAATATTCTTCATTGTGAACGACTTTTGCATAACTGGTAAACCATAAGAGATAGACAAAATTTTACTACACAAAAAATGTAGATCGCGTTAAAATACACAACTTATGTCATATACGTTTCTTTTGTTGAGTGAACCGTTTTCGAGATATTGCTTGTTATTTCCTTAAATTTTCCAATACTTATACTTTTTCTCAAATTCGTTATTCATTTTTTTATGTCCTGAACATGCAAAGAGAATGGAATTCGCCACATAGCAACCAGCGTTAAAATATTTGACTATCGCTTAAAAGCTACCATATTCCCCTTGCATCTACAAGAAAATTACCAATAAGATTGACATCTCGATATCTCGATTAACATGAAGCATATGGAGAATAGGCGTTTGTAAAATTAGATTGTACAAGAGTAGAGAAAGTTATGTGAGTGTAACACATCAGATTTTTTATGTCCTGGACATGCAAAGAGAATGAAATGCGCCACATAGCAACCAGCGTTAAAATATTTGACTATCGCTTATAACCTACGATATTCCCCTTGCATCTACAAGAAAATTACGAATAAGATTGACATCTCGATATCTTGATTAACATGAAGCATATGGAGAATAGGCGTTTGTAAAAATAGATTGTACAAGAGTAGAGAAAGTCATGTGAGTGTAACACATCAGATTTTTTTATGTCCTGGACATGCAAAGAGAATGGAATGCGCCACATAGCAACCAGCGATAAAATATTTGACTATCGCTTAAAGCTTTCCAGTTCCCCTTGAATCTACAAGAAGATTAGCAACAAGATTAACATCTCGATTAATATGAAGCATATGGAGAATAAGCGTTTGTAAAAATAGTATGTACAAGAGTAGAGAAAGTCATGCGAGTGTAACACATCAGATGTTTACTTTACCGCTGGAAAGGTGGTATTCTTTAAGCCAGTGAGAGATTTCCTCCATTGGTCTTGTCTTAAATCTCACTGTGTTCTTGTGTTTTATTTATTTTTTTAATATCCTGGACATGTAAAGAGAATGGAATGCGCCACATAGCAACCAGCGCTTAAAATATTTGACTATCGCTTAAAACCTACCATATTCCCCTTGCATCTACAAGAAAATTAGCAATAAGATTGACATCTCGATTAACATGAAGCATATGTGGAATAAGCGTTTGTAAAAATAGTTTGTACAAGAGTAGAGAAAGTCATGTGAGTATAACACAACAGAGTTTTTTGGATTCAGGAGGTCTCAAAACATGTATTTCCGGTGAAATCTCGGTATCGAATTTTTGGGTGGAATGCAATACTTCCCCTACTTACTATACGTAGTAGAGAAAGTAAAAAATCTGATGTATTACACTCACATGACTTTCTCTACTCTTGTACAATCTATTTTTATAAACGCTTATTCTCCATATGCTTCATATTAATCGATATCGAGATGTCAATCTTATTTGTAATTTTCTTGTAGATGCAAGGGGAATATGGTAGCTTTTAAGCGATAGTCAAATATTTTATCGCTGGTTGCTATGTGGCGCATTCCATTCTGTTTGCATGTCCAGGACATAAAAAAATGAATAACGAATTTGAGAAAAAGTATAAGTATTGGAAAATTTAAGGAAATAACAAGCAATATCTCGAAAACGGTTCACTCAACAAAAAAAATGTATATGATATAAGCTGTGTATTTTAACGCGATCTACATTTTTTGGGTAGTAAACTTTTGTCTATCTCTTATGGTTTACCAGTTATGCAAAAGTCGTTCATAATGAAGAATACTTTTGGAGACATTCCCAGAAATTTCGAGATATACATTTCATTTCCCATGACATTATCTTAAACATATGATATTTTCATCAAAATCTTTAGAGCCATTTTTGAGAAAATTAAAATTTTCGAAAAATGTTCCATGTAAAGGGTAGTCTGGGGTGAGGGGATTTTCTTGAAAATCTTTGTGTCGCATCTCTGGAAGATACTGAACGTAAATTCCAAGTTTGGTGTTTATCCGACTGTTAGTTTTTGAGTTATGCTGTTCACAGACACACACACAGACCCACACACACACACACACACACACACACACACACACACACACACACGGACATGTTTCCAAAAATGCTTTTTTTGGATTCAGGAGGTCTCAAAACATGTATTTCCGGTGAAATCTCGGTATCGAACTTTTGGGTGGAATGCAATACTTCCCCTACTTACTATACGTAGTAGAGAAAGTAAAAATGAATAGCGAATTCCCATTTGAGAAAATAAGTATTGAAAAATTTCTCGAAAATGGTTCACTCAACAACAAAAATGTATATGACATAAATTGTGTATTTTAACGCGATCTACATCTTTTGTATAGTAAAATTTTGTCTATCTATTATGGTCTACCAGTTATGGAAAAGTCGTTCACAATGAAGAATACTTTTGGAGACATTCCCAGAAAATTCAAGATATTTTATTTGTCATAAAAATAGCTTAAACATATGATATTTTATTCAAAACCGTTAGAGCCATTTTTGAGAAAATTAAAATTGTCGAAAAATCTTCCGTGTAAAGGGTAATCTGGGGTGGGGGAATTTTCTTGAAAACCTTCGTGTCGCATCCTTGGAAGATACTGAACCTAAATACCAAGTTTGGTGTTTATCCGACTGTTCGTTTCTGAGTTATGCTGTTCACAGACAGACACACACACACATACACACACGGACATGTTTCCAAAAATGCTTTTTTTGGATTCAGGGGTCTCAAAACATGTATTTCCGGTGAAATCTCGGTATGAATTTTTGGGTGGAATACAATACTTTCCCTACTTACTATACGTAGTAGAGAAAGTAAATATCAAGCACACTTTCCAGTGGCTTTGTTACACATTAAACACATTCTCAATAAAATAGTTTTTACTTTCTCTACTGCGTAGAGTAAGTAGGGGAAGTATTGCATTCCACCCAAAAATTAGATACCGATATTTCACAGTAAATACATGTTTTGAGGCCTCCTGAATCCAAAAAAAAAGTATTTTTGGAAACTTGTCCGTGTGTATGTGTGTCTGTGAACAGCATAACTCAGAAACGAACAGTCGGATAAACACCAAACTTGGTATTTAGGTTCAGTATCTTGCAAAGATGCGACACGAAGGTTATCAAGAAAATCCCCCCACCCCAGATTACCCTTTACATGGAACATTTTTCGAAAATTTTAATTTTCTCAAAAATGGCTCTAACGATTTTGAATAAAATACCATAAGTTTAAGACATTTTTATGACAAATGAATTGTATATCTCGAATTTTCTGGGAATGTCTCCAAAAGTATTCTTCATTCTGAACGACTTTTGCAAAACTGGTAAACTTTTTCTCAAATGGAAATTCGTTATTCATTTTTTTGTCCTGGTAAAGCAAAGAGAATGGGATACTCCACATACCCACCAGCTCTTAAAATATTTTACTATCGCTTAAAGCCTACCAATTCCCCTTGCATCTACAAGAAAATTAGCAATAAGATTGATATCTCGATTAACACGAAACATATGGAGAATAAGCGTTTGTAAAAATTGTTTGTACAAGAATAGAGAAAGTCATGTGGGTGTAACACATCTGATTTTTATATAATATAGACCTAAGAAACTGACAGATAAAAAAGAAAACGTAATCTCAGTTTCAAATGCCTTACAATGAAGTTTAATTGCTTCAAAAAGGATGGATGATCTATAAAATAGCTAACCAGTTTATAAAGTAACATTTGATCAGTAACTGCTCTTCTAACACTCAGTTTGTCAACACTAAATTCACTATGGTCCTCTGTGGTGTAGCAGTTACCATGCTAGCCTCTAGTTTCCGAGGTCGCGGATTCAAATCTGACGAAGGGTGATTATTGACGGACGCTCTTTAACTACTGTGGTCCTTAGCGTCCCATTCTATGTTGGGCGTTAAAGGCCGGTAATTTTGCTCAGAGGCCTCTTTATCAGGCTTGAGGTTCTTTTATGTGCTGTAAATCTACGACACGGGCCTCCGGCTTTACTTCCCTTCCGAAGGAAGTCATGCTAAGGATTTTTACGCCCGAAAACTCCATCGCCCTCCGCCGGGTTTGAACCCGCGACCTCGGAAATTAGAGGCTAGCATGGTAACCACTACACCACGGAAGAGAGAGGCGTCTGCCCCGGGCATTGTTATACGTTCTGGGATTGAGAGTCCTCGGTTCGGATGGCGTTAACGAGGGAAGGTTCAAACCCAGTTGACTGTATCCCCTTGTAGTTATATTTATAATTGTATAAGGCTAGGATGTTCAGAACTAACTTTAAGAGGAACGAAACAACTGGTTTTATAAACACTAGCATGTAATTTCCCGAATGATTGTGTAAGAACGGAAGTATCTCGTGTGTTTTAAAGAACATCCTCCGAATATTCGTGAAAACTTCGGCACATGGATGAAATGTGCAAAATCACGCTGACACCCACAAAATCAGTGATGGCTAAAGTACTAGACAGCATACTCCTCGGGTATTTAAAGTTAGCTATATTTACGGCGATTTCTCAGCTAGACATATGCTATCAGGAATCTGCGAAACTCGGTATTTAATCTTTAACTTAGTATTTTCGGCTACGCCGCAAGATCCCGGAATATGGAAAGCCCAACCTTCTTCGTACCCCAGGCAAACTTGTTTGTTGCAACCTTATTATAAATTGGTGTTGTAGCAATATAGAGTACAACTTCAGCTAACTAAATCTTGGTGACATGTTTATTATAGTATACAGTAGTACTGTGGTTAATTAAACTAAATTTGGAACCAGAGTTACGCGCCAATAATTTTCCGCTCTTTTCCACTGCTATACCCAGCACCCACTTTACCAAGAGTAGCTGTCCCGTCTGCAAACCGTCTACGTCTCTTTCCTGGCCCCATCTGAATGGAGCCGATAGGGCTTACGTCAAAACTGTGAAGCGCCGGACCGTCTATGTCGCAATTGGCATATGCGCTAAGGGCTATCTAATACAATATACAAATTGGACCATTTAAGTTGAGACTGTAGAATATCTCCAAAACTAAGTGTTGTAGAAGGAAATGTCTTGAATAAAGTTGCTTGATATTATGGCAGAAAGTAAATGACATTAGTCGTATTTTGTTTGGAGGACATTATGGTGATAATTTTAGGGTAAATTTAATGGTTTTAAATGGGAACCTACATTTTGTATGTTGTTTTCTCATTCTTCATAAACAAATAAACGTATTTTTCTATAAAGCACATTTTAATTTTTCTTACCAGCGTAAATAACAACGAAAATTATGAATGGCTGTGTACGAAGAGCGCAATGAATGGTTATACCCATTCAACACAGTGCAGCAAAATAACAGTAGGCGAGGAGGCAATGAGACATTGTGTTCATTCTTTTGTTTACTTTCCACGGTAAGACGGTTTCCTTGTATCTGTCATTAGTGTACTTACAGCCGCCTTCGAGTCCAGGTGGATCCACTATTAGTACGTACCTACCGTTTAACATTTGAAGTGTCCTCAGTTGACAGTGAATTCAAATGGACCAACTTTCTCAATCAGAAAAAGTGTAAATTGTTCTCATTTACGAGGAATCAAGGAGGACTTGTGGAACAGGCTGTTCTGCTGTACGTGGAGAGGTTTCTTGATAGAAGAACTCTATCAAGAGCTTCATTTCATCGTGATAAAAGAACTCTCCGAGGAAGGCAGTGTCAGCCAAAGAAAAGGAGGCGCAGAAGAACAACTACAGACGAAGATGGGGAAGTCTCGGTGCTAGCTCCAGTGAATTACAACCCCCATGTCAGTTCTCGCGAATTAACAATCAATTCGGGAATATCCAAAACCAGTGTCCTCAGAATATTGAAAAAGCATAAATTCCATCCCTACAAAGTGCTATTACATCAACAACTACATGGTGACGATTTTCTGAATAGTGTAACGTTCTGTAGGTGGTGAGGCAGTATTTTAATACCTGAATAATTTCAATTGTTATTTATAATTGGTAAATTCAATAACAGCCCGCCTTGAAACAATATGTATGTGATAATTATTTTAAATTGTATGTAGTAAACATATTTTATTAATGTTATGTGAATACTTTATATATTCTAATAATGCAAGAACTGTGAGAACAGTAAATTTTAGGTTGCTAACAATGAATAATAATGAGTTAATTGTGGCAATAATGTGCTTGGAATTTAAAAATGTACTGGTCATGATTAGAACGATAATGACGTAGTTTCAGTGACAGTTTTTAAAATTAGCCAATCAGCAGCAAAGAAAAGTTTTAAGTTAAATACAGAAATTCTGTTGGACTAGAATTGGCCAATCAGAGACTCGCATTACCGAAGCTATGGGTTTTAACCGTTGAAGTTAGTCAGTTCCTGGCAAGACTTATAGGGTGTAGATGGAAAAATGTGTTCTCTACGGGCGTTTAGTAAAACAGATATACGCGTTAAGAGAGTGTATAAAAGTTTCTCACAGTTCTTTTTAAAAGTGTAGTGGTTGATAAATATGTGCAAGAAGTTAAAATAAAAGTGAAAACTTAAAAGTTTAATTCTGTGACGTCTACAATAATTATCATTACCACACCTTGCATAAGAATCCTTACTCTAAACTAAGACTGACGCAGCCGAGGCAGATTTAAACAATAATATTGCGTAAGCATTAAGTTCAAACTGACGCTTAAAACAACTATTAATACATAACAACTCTTCAAGTTTGCGTAAACATTTATTACGCAACAACAGTAGGAAATCATCTTCAAGTTACGTATTGATTACGTAACCAGCATCAATAAAGCATCATCTCCCAAATCCACCAAACCACAATCCTACTTCAAATTTGTCGTCCCAAACGTGGAGCTAACACCAATCTCAGTGGTCACAAGACAGAATGCGGATTAATAACAATCTTTTTAAGTTCGTATTGTTTAGTGACGAGTGTAATTTCACAAAAACTGTAGTAGATATATCAAGTCATCAATTCTTGCTTTCTTCAAATGAACAGGTTCATGTCGAAGTAGTGGAAGATGCACAGGCATTATGCCAGGTCTACACGAGCGTAAAAAATTCAGTTAGCGAAATTCTATATCTTCATCCATTGTCTCCTCGAAGAAGAAAGCCCGTGGTTAAGCTTGTCTGTACTGCATCCACCTCATTTTCAGCCAGCTAACGCTTTTCTTCTCAGTGTTATTTTTCAATTAGACTGCAGCTCTACAATTAGTTCTGTACAAAGAAAATATCTTAGCATTCACATTGTAGCGGGGTTTGGGAATGGAAAAGGTTGTAATGGTGCGGTTCTTGGTGGTTGGGTTGGTAATTCGGGAGGATCGTTGTTGCTGCCGGCTACTCGGGTAGAGGAATTTGGGTTCAGGAGTCTCTTACCTCAGGGAGTGTGGATGTGAGATAAATGAAGTTCACTTTCTCCTCTCAGATGGCCCGTTTATTGATGATCCACACTGAAGTTGAAGTCCTCGCACGAATTTCCTTTCCATACACGACGCGATTTTTCCTGTCACACCTGCTACTGTTTCCGTGCTGTTACCCTTTCTTAATTACTTTGCGAAGTTGAAGTATGTTACACTATTACGTTAATGACTTTTCCTTTTGTCATTCCCTAGCTACCCTGTTACTCACGTTTGCCTTAAACTGGTTTTCAATACTTAAGTAGTTACTCGAAGATCGTTGCACTGTTTCCCTCTTTAGTATTAGATATTTTGAATTTCTAGATCTACCTTACATTCCCTCACGTTTCCTACACAAAATCTACTTCTTTCCCCCAGCTCATCTTCTACACAGAGGCTTCTTCTCTCCCCGACGTTTCGACACAGAGTGAAGTATCTTACGCACGTTTGAACGTCGCTCTGCCTCATAGATAATTTTCTATTTCACACCTACTTTTCTAGTTTCTCTCTCACTTTTCGCTATTCACGTGACTTTTATTTATTCTGATTGGTTACATCTCTGAATTTTTCCTCCATCTACCATTGGCTCTCAATTTCATCGCCTGAGCCTCGCTCGCGTCTAACATTAACAAATTATGTTCGCTTTACTGAATTTTCTGTGCGCTTGGCTGACTTCGGTTTCCTGCCCGTTGTCCTGACATCCTGCGTGTAATACACCTTTCCTATTGTCACTAAAGCGATTCCTAATGTTGTTTTTCCTGTCCTTGAATACGTCTGCAACCTTTCTGTGATTTACGCCAAGTTTGTTCGTTCTCAACTACACGTTTTCTACATTTTATTTCATGTTCTTATTATTAATTAATATCTACTCTCTACATTTTATTCCCCCCTTTCTCTAATTCTTAATGTTCTCTTTTATTCTTCCTTCACACTGGTATTCCTTCTTATTATTTTGATTATATGCTTATTAATTATTCTTCTTATTCGTTATTATTTATTATTCGGGCGGATCTTATCACTTCAACATGAAATGTTGTCTTGGCATTTTCTATTAGTTTCATCCAATCCTGTGGCGCGAATTTGGGTTTTCTTTTTCTTCCTCTCAATGTGAGCAAATTCAGCATCATTTTCAAGATAGCTATGACCAGGCACGAACAACTTATGATCAACAGTTTCGGTAGCTGTATAAGCAACCAGCCAAAATCCGGCGATTATTTGATTTATGTTTTCCCTACCACAATCCATGCAATATTTTCATACCGCGTATATACAAAAGTATGATGTATGCTACAGTCATGTCTGCCAAAATTGAAGATCAATACTCTCTCTTGAAGTAAATAACTTGTGAGCATTGGTATTTGGCAATGTTTTCTCAGGAATCAAAAGTAATTACATGAACTACATTTTCTTTTAACTTCTACACGTCACTCTCTTTAACGCCTCAACACGCCTTAGATGAAGCGCTTTCTCCAGAATTAGACTGCTTCTTTTACACGCGTCTACCTCTCCTTTAATTACATTTTCTAATCTGTCGCAATTATTGCATGTCGTATCACTCCTTACAAGATAACAGACTGAATTCCGAATTGAACACTTTACGGTAAATGCAGGGCTTTACCGGTATAAGGATTTCTTATTTACACTTCTCAGTATAAAGTTCGCGATCCTTGCCGTGTCGTGTACGTGTGAACAAGAAGCTGCCATCCATGTGACTCCACAATTTATTCAAGAGAGGATCGCCGTTGATATTGTGGAGTGAAAGTATGGAAATTTACCGAGTTGAAGACCCGCATAGAAGAAATTTGGATAAATAGGATTCCCATTCCGTTTACGTGAGAGACCTTACCGGAGGTTAAACACCAACTACAGCGATATACCCCAAGACAGTCCTAACGGCCTCTAAATGTGGGGAACGTCGGATACCCGTTTTCAAATTATATACCACTAATTGCTCAGCTATGCATATGGCACACACCCCTGGGAGTGCCAATCGGTTCTGTAGATCTCATATCCCGAAGACGGAATCCTCCCTCAGCCAAGTCTTCACGATCACCAGGACCAGCGGAAATATGCGCGCTAGATATGTTTACATTTCATCCCTCTTGGGAGTTATACTGCGTGCATTCCAGTAAAATATAACCGGTGAGTCATTCATATACCGGTTTAGCTGGAATTATAAATGGAGTTGCGTTTGTAAACCCAGAAGTGTTTTAATACGTAATCTGGCGCCATACTAAGAAGTTTCAGAAGGATGGATTGAAAGTGCTGTAAGTTCACACTGCACGACCACTGTGTTCCACATGCCACCGGAACATGCTGTCCCACATCAGAGCCAACCTAACGGCTTCTCCCCACTATCTCCGTCTGTCATAAACGTTGCTCTTTCATTGTTTGTGTGTGTACGAGACATCTCACCCCCGAAATCGCCCACCTAATCACTGATTTCCTCAGGTATGTCACTTGACATATTGCCGGCTGTGCGCCATCGCCCATGAGCAGTCCATCTTTCCTGTGTCCATTATGGTGATGATCGCTGCCGCACATCTTGACACTTTCGTTAATCGACATTATGGCTCCGGCACCTTCTGCCTCGTCGTTGCAGGTGAGATTCCCGGCGAAGTGTGCGGTTTGTACTGCAATGTCGGAAACTCCTCCCGTTTCTGGGTTCGTGGTAACTGTAGGGACTGGGTTTTCGTTACATCCGCGAATGATACATTACCAGAGTCCAGTTGTCCTGCTTTGTATCGCGATACCGGCAAAGTCGTAATGGTACGCATGATTTGTTTTTCCAGACGATACGATGGACATTTGCCTTTGTCGGTTGCCGCATGCTCCTGCTTACAGTTTATACATCGAAGCCTATCCGTTAGACATTCCAGCTGGGCATCCAAGTGGTCTTGCCCACATTTAAAACATCGTTTTCGATTACGGCAATATTTTGTCCTGTGATAGAATTTGCCATAGTTGGTACGGATATTTATTCTCGTGGTCATACCCGTACCCAGAAAAAAATTTCGGGGAGGGTTTTCCACAAGTAGATCTAAACTTAACAGTACCCCACACAGTTAGCATGTATCTACTCCGTAGTATATAGACGTTACATGGATAAGAAAATTGCTTGGAGACATTATATAGACAGGAAAAACTCACCAGAATGAGGATATTCCACCTTACAGCTGCTTTGAAAACCTGATGTATGGTCACCTTACCTATGTAAGGCGACGATATTAAGTTTAAGTTTCCCTTTTTCTTGTAAATGTGCTACTAGCAATAGACCTACTGTTATCTAACATTTTCCCACATTTGGTTTGCTATGAATTTAAATAAATAAAACTGTCAGAAGTTTCGGGGGGGTTGAACCCTAGAAACCCCCTCTCAATACAGCCCTGCTCGTAGTATACGGATCCACCTGAAATCTCTGGTAATATAAGCACCGGCTTTACTTCCCTTCCGAAGGAAGCCATGCTAAGATATAGCATGGCTTCCTTCGGAAGGGAAGTAAAGCCGGTGGTCCCATGTCGTAGATTTACGGCACGTAAAAGAACCTCAAGCCTGATAAAGAGGCCTCTGAGCAACATTACCGATCTTTCATGCCCAATATAGAATGGGACGCTAAGGACCATAGGAGTTAAAGAGCGTCCATAAATAAAACCCAATTTAATTTTTTTAGATATATATGGGTAAATGTGTGCGGAACGTCACTTTAATGTTTCGTGTCGGTACATGTTGTAGTTCCCCATTTAACTGGGTCCTACGGTTCAATCTGTATAAACTATGAATTGGCAACTGTCCTGTCATTTTCAGGTGCGTGTCTATTTCATCCAAATCAACGCCTAAATCTATCCCCATGACTACCCCTGTCACAAACAGGTTATAAATAGGATGTATGAATGTGTGTCATGTACCGCGTCAAAATTGGAATCTAAGAAATAATTTGTAAATTGCGCAGAGGCAAAGTGCACCTCGAATTGATTATTGTGAGATTTATGATTATGCGTTACACCTTTGGCATGAAGAAATAGCCATTTCCCCAATTTTAGGGGGTGAAAATCTCTAATATTTCTGCTCTTACTAAGAGAGAATATGGGCCTACATCCGTCCCGACATACCGTAAAGGGGTCTGGGTGGCGCATTTTCAGCGGCGGTCTGCGTCGATGACATGTTCACATTTGACACATTAGTGGCGGTGTTGTGTCAGGAGACCGCGGTGTGTTTACACACGGTTCAGCTATCCTGTGTGACGTACTAGACGTCACTTCAGTTTCCATACCAACCGATGGAATTTCATATAAATGCCCTTCCCCGGCAGTGGCCATAATGCCCCGATAAGAGACCCGTAAACACTGGTGAAACTATATGCAGAACACAAATCTTACCTACCCCTGGTGTTTCCACATAAAAAACTATATCACAGAAACATAAGAAAATTATGCACAAACCAAGCACTTTCGCTATTGTGTACCAAATAAAACAGAAAACACACTACAAAGCACACCCTTTCCTTACCCCTCGATACTGCATGTACACTGTATAAATCACACAGGGCCAACACCTACGCCGTCTCAGAGATTGCCAACTTGTTTATTTCGCGGCTAGTTATAAAGAAAGCTGTGGCAAATCTCAACTGGCGGTTAAACTGGCAATGTTACGCACGTGCCATCTATATCATATATATATATATATATATATATATATATGATATATATGATTGGTTCCTACACTCGATTCTGAACACGTTCCAAACTAATACCAACACATTCTTATGCACATGCGCCAGGAGAGTACGCTCTCAGATAATTCGGAATTTTGTATGGTTGGAACCCTATTTGACACGTTCTGTCACGGCCATCTTCATTCCTCAGTTTCAATTACAAAGACGAAAGGTGTTCAGCCTAGCTTTGCTATATGCCTACCAAACACCCTTGATATTCCATATTGTACAAGTAATCATGCGTGCACGAATAAATTAAATGTTAAAATTTATTCCTCAGGTAATAAGGCTTTTTCTGCTGAATATAGAAAGAAATTACCTGTAAAAATACGGCTATTGAAATCGTAGGCCTAATGGTCGGAGCAAGTAGCACCATCCTCAAACACTTCAGTCACTTCTGCAAGAGGTTCAGCCTAGGCAGCCAACTAATTAAGAACGTTTCATTCTTGGCCGTTAATGGATACGTTTCAATTTTTTAAAAAAGTCTATATACTGTACCCCATTAGTTGCCTTTTGAAATTTGATTTTGTTAATTGTCCGTTTCGATTCTATTGTTTGTTTATAATTAGTTACTGTGCCTTATATCCTTTCGATGCATTTTATTACTTTTTACCTTCTCTATTATGTATAGTAACTATACGAAGTATAGATATTTCACCGCAAATACATGTTTCGAGGTGCTTTGAATCCAAACAGGGCATTTTTGAAAACATGTCCATGTGTGTGTGTGTGTCGGATAAATACCACTTGGAATTTGAGTTTATACCCCCGCCGCTATAACGTTGCACTTGACAGCTAGCGTTTAAGTTGGTACACTCGCGAAAAAACAGATGAAAAGCTTCAACCGTTTGACTTCCTAAGCCAATCACAAGGCAGCATTCCGGTTGGTCGATGACAAAGCGGAACCGGATATAGAATCGGCTCTGTTGCCGGATGTAACTATTCCCAACCATGTGCTTCAGTTTGTGAATCTCTAGCAGAGCGTCGAGTTGTTCTTTGCAAGCTACATATTGTTTATTGTTATTTATTTAGATTTGTGGTTATTGTTTGATAGTTTTGTTATTGTTCGTTTATACATTTATTTATTTATATTTATCTATTTTATATATATATTTCATTCATATTATTTATTTAAACAAAACTTAAGTGCAACAATGTCGGAAAAACGACGCCGATCGCCGAGTGATGATTCACGAAGTGAAAATCCTTTGCGCCGAGGTGTGCCACTTAATAGTCAGGCATTGGAACTATTATGGAGAACCCGGGAGTTCTTTGAACAGAAAAAGGAGTACGTGAAGCTTCACGGAAATCCCTCTATTCCTGCTGATAAAGCCGTACAACGAACTGCAGCAGCTCTTGATTTAAGCACGAGAACTGTTGTTCACAAAGGAGTGAAACTACAAGAGAAAGAGGACAAAATTCCTGAACCATCTGGAACACAACAGGTATTTCTATCAACTCCAGGGAAGAAAAAAAAGAAGCCTCGTCCAGTCACAAATATTGATGCTTTCCAATTAGACGCCATACGTAGACACATTTATGCCTATTATCATAGAAAGGAGTATCCGACCATACCAAAGCTGCTTATATCGCTTATTTTCAATTAACAATAATAATACGAAATAGTTATTATTAAGTGACGTTCGCTACTTACGTACACTTTCTGTATGCGGCTTAGACACGATAGAAATGAGAACAAGCAGCTGTTATTTACTAGCCACTCTGGCAACGTCGCAACCACGATGTAGCCAACCTTACGCGAAGCCACACGAAGCTTCACATAGGTCCTTAAAAGGTTGACGATTGGGAGCCTGAAGTTGACTAGCGCTTGCAGAAAGCCAACCGAAGTTGCCCGACGAAGTTCGAGCGAATGCCGAAAATAAACGAAAGGGAACGATCTTCCAGTTCAAGGGGGAAGATAGTCCATTCCATCACATTTTGCTCCCATTGGCTGTGGTCAAACACGTAACGTGGAACGTTGGCGCGCGCATTTCGACTGGCAATTGAAAGTGAATACATAAAGCCATGCGTTTCAAAGCAGGAATTTGTACATACATAGTACAAATCGGTTTAAGTTCAGTACCTTCCAAAGATGTGACACAAAGATTTTCAAGAAAATTCCCCACCCAAAATAACCCTTTACACGGAAGAATTCTCGATTTTTTTTCTTCTGAAAAATGACTCAAACGATTTTGATTAAAATGCCATTGTTTTCAAGATATTTACATGAAAAATAAAATGTTTATTTTTAATTTTCTTGGAACAGCTTGTGAAGTCCTCTTCATTCGGAAGGAATTTTGTATACTCTTGTGTAACTGGTAAATTTAAGCAACAGAGGAAAATGGGCTACGCAAAAAATGTCAATGGGATAGATGGATCTGTTGCATCCCAGTTTTATATGTTATGATGTTTTATGTATATGCAAACTCCACCATCTTCTAAATGTTTTCTTATACAGGGTGAAAGATATTGCTTGAACTGTAATAAAATGGCTAATAGACACAGGCACAAGGAACATAAAACACTGTTTCATTTTTGTAGGTTTAATGACAAAAATTGTATTGGACATATTTGCACTACTCATTATATAGAATCCATGATTAACATACGGTTCAAGCAGTACCTTCCACCCTGTATACTGTCCTCCCAAATAATACCCATGCAGTAATAATGAGAATTTCTCGTTTCAAGTGGTCTTTCTCAAACATGTCTTCAAGGTAATAGAAATTACATGGGAAATTGAAATTTAAGCATAACAAAGTATAAAGTTATAATTTCGAGCTTATTCAAAGTGAATTAATCATCATAATAGTATCAACCTCATGTAAGCACTTTATGTAGGGCAGATTGCATGTGATGGTGATTAACACTTATTTGCTATTGTTGTCCTACTGTAATGCGTGTCGAGAAGTTTACTGTTGAAATGGTGATGGTTTACAAATTTTTCTCTCTTAGATAAGACATGGGGAGGGGAACATCCCCCCCAAAGGCTGTTCTTGGCATTGGGTATATTCCTACTTACTCTGCATACTTCATAATTGTATGATGTGTTCAATTTCCCTTGAGCATTGCTCACAGTGGAACCAAATGAACAAACACAAACAAACAAACATCACTGTATGGGCTCAATTTGCTTTTTTCCCATATGACCTGTCAATAAATTTAAGGTTCCCATGTGCTGTAGGACCTCCACTGTGTTATATCAAATGTTATATATAGAACCTTTCCCAGGAAAAGGAATCAAAGTGTATTTTCTATTCAATAACTGTAAGTTTTATTAACTAGAACTGGCTTTGTGTATGCATAAGTGACTTAAGTGCAATTACCTATAAAATCATTCCAATAGATTGTAATAACAGACATTCAAGAGGTTAGAATTTAATGAACATTTTAATTGGGTAGGCCATTCAAATGTATATTAATGTAGGCACATGTTCCTTAAAATACCATACAAATGTGTTATACAGTATTATTAAATATGAATGTGAATGCAATGTCTCTTTGTGTTTAACCATATCACACCCACTCTTCATAATTGTCAATCACTTTAACATGTCGTTTAGTGTGCAAGTATTAATTGTTTTTTCATATGTGGACTGCAGAAAGAATGTAACAGCACATGCTGGTTTATAAATTTGGAGGCTGGATGAGACACTCGTTTATTAGTATTGCTCTCTGTCCTCCATAGTATTTTTAATTTTAATGTCCCTTTTAACTTCACAGGTTTGCAGAGATTGGAGACTGGTGGGAGGGGGGATGACAATGAGGATGGTGCAATTGATGGAATTATGGTGGGGAAAACCAGAGAACATTCATCTAAGTGCCATTTTATCTACCACAAAATCCCACCTCTGATCCCTAGGATTGAATCCAGGCTTTTTTGTGAGAGGCCATAGTGCTGCCCAATTAGAAGTGTGAATATGAGACAACATTTAAAACAGAGATAGCATTACTCAATACTATCAAGTAATGAAACCAAGAAGTTGTTTTACAAGCCAGCTCCCACTATGACTTTACAAATGAGGTGTATGTAAATAAAGTAGATACTTAAAAAAGAATAACTATTTCAGCAGATATTTTGCCATGCAATACATATTACACATTTATATAATTTAAGTTGGGTGTTTTGTCATAAATATGGTAGCTGACATTTCGATATGTAGAAATCATTCAGCAATAATGTGGTAATACACAAGTTTTATGTAACTATTTGTGCTTCCAAGGCCAGCGCTTAACCGAGTTACGCAGATTGACAAAAAATTCCCAAAGATACACAGTACATATGGAGAATTTTCTGTTTATGAAATGCTTTTAAGTTATTTTGCAATGAAAAGACCATTATGTCCTAATTTATTTATTTGGTATAACAGCAGGAAATAGTGTTTGAGCACAACACTAATACACATCCAAAATCAAACTATGGAGCCCAAACTATTATTATTACTACATCACATTCAAAATTGAAAGAGGTATCAGACATAACCTTTGAGCACGAGTTCTCTTGTTCGTTTTACGATATTAGTGTGCAATCCATAAAAATAAAGTTTTCGAAATACAGTCCCTAATTCGAACACATTTTAACACCTTAACATACTAAGTTATAGTTTATATTTAAGGTTAGCTTGTTTTCGCTATATATATTTCAATTCCTGATTAAAACCAACTAAACTTTCGATTCATAACCTGTCTTCTACCTTACTAGGTTTTCAGGTCATGTTCCAGTTTTAAACATCGAATGCGCGTTATTTGGTACTCAATATTAAATAAGGTATCACTATAAACTCCTACATTTACACAATTGCTCGTTGATACGAAAATTCTGGTTTATTTTTATATTTTCGGCATTGCTATTTTATCAGCTGACTTCCATATTAGTTTAGTTTCAAGCCTCAGCAATCAGCATGGCAGAGGTCGCGACACCTTGCCCCTTCAACTGGAAGATCGTTCCCTTTCGTTCATTTTCGGCATTCGCTCGAACTTCGTCGGACAACTTCGGTTGGCTTTCTGCAAGCGCTAGTCTGAAGTTGAACAAGTTGCTTCGTTTGGGATACCGTATTGACATTTAACATTGACTGTTTAGCACTTTTTTTCAGTGAAACATTTTTAAAATGTTTTGCTGTTTTTAAATGTTGCATCACTTGGAAACGCCTTTCACACTAGTTCATTTGTAGCAAGCATACCTTCGTTTTCACGTACAAATATATTTAGTTGAGTAGATAAACTCGATTTCACTGGTGGCATTTTATCTGCTATAACTAGAGAACGCTGGAGGTTAACGCAATCACTCTAGACGCACAAACAAAACCGAACTGCATCTGTATTATCGTCCCACAGAATAAGTTTGCATCGGCAGTTGTTTGATATAATACTCGTCGCGTTAACAATCGGAAACCCTTTGAAAAATGCAATACCTACCGCTCGCCGTTTATTGTCTCAGGCTTTATTTTATTTTATTAATTTGTTTTGAAATACGTAATCAATTACATTTTTTAAACATTTTCCTGTGAAAAATCGAAAATGTATAATTGTAACGACATTCTCTAAATATTATGCAATTACGAAAAAATCGAAAATATGCAAAAACATGTACATAAAATTTACATTTTCGGACTCAGGAAACATTGTTTCATGCACATTTAACATTATTCATACGTTTTAACCAAATAAAAAAAGTTGTTATTACGTAACTATCTTAGCACTAGTTATAAGCCACTAGCGGCAGCTGGTTAAGGTACTTTTAAAGTGTAAAGCAAAAATCAATGGTCGAACAACGCTGCAATTTGAACATGCCACAAACTCCACCCTATCCAAGTCTTGTGATTACACGATCAATAATTTTGATGCTGCATACTCGAATTTTAAGTCATGTTTAAAGAATTCGGTAAATTTTGATGCGATCGGCGAAACTGTTTTTTCGCCCTTGGCAGTTAAAAGTATGTAAAACGGCGTAGCTACCTGCCATAGATATGTAAGGGAAATGACTAAATTACAATTGCGAATAATTGTGTCTGACAGTTTTATATGTCATGTAGAACTGTTCACATTAAACAAAGAATACAGTTGTGTTTCGATTGCATCCATGACCCATATATATGAATACTCGTATAAATTATTCAACGATTGGCAAAATAAAATAACCTATTTATTACGAGCAAATAAGGCTATTAATGTTTCGTTCAAAACGCGTTAAATTTAGTTCTGGAAAATACGTTGGATTTTGTCCTTTGTATTTGTGTTGAAAATGAAATTTACGAGTTATTCGGTACTGTACTCTCTGGCACACATATTGTGAAATTAATAGTAAAAGAACGTTTGGCCCACATACTATCATGCCAAACAGTCACAGCTGTAGGATTGCCAAGAACTAATGGTTACGTTAAACTACAACTCAAAATAGTATTCAATGAATATTTATCGTCTTCATACGTTATTTAATTTGTAAATAATGTTTTAATTTCAACCCATTAGTACCCGAATTAATTTTATTATTGAAACTATTCCTTTTTCATTGTATTAGTATTAGGTAAAGTGAAAAACTTATAAAACATATATTTGAAAATTACGGTTTTGAATATGTAATTTGGCAGTAACATTTTAATACGAATGGACTTTTAGGCAACTATCTGCTGTGATTAAAAAAAACTGCAAATACCTATAATAGTCCTTAAGTTAAAAATTAGCAATTAATAGTTGTAGAGTTAAATATATGGGGTTTTTAAAATGAAAGAAAATTGCAAAATTAATTTATCATAATCATAATAATATTAATGGCCATTCTTCCGTATCGGATTATGGGATAAATCACTACACATGTAACGCACGCATACACTGCGCTAATTTTTATATCTTTAGCGACGGCAACTGCGAAACGATAGGGCGTAGCTGAGGGATCTGCGCGTCTAAAACTCGAATGATTCACGGCAGCAATTCCTCCCAAAAACCCGCCAAAAAGGGTAAGAACAGTCGCATTAAAGGTTGCGCAAAACAATACCTACTATATCAAAATGTTCCTCATTAAACAAGGCAAAAAAGCCGGTTTCGTAAGTAAATAAAAAAGCCTCTAATTTGACCATAATCCAATACGGAGTAGTACGGTGAATTCTTAGGCCATCTTCGGCTGTGTACCATGTAATTTTTAGATTGCAGTATTGTAATAATCCAGTATGTCAATGTGCAAAGCACTTACCTATTTAAATTTATCATAAGTCTGTTCTTCAGTTAATATTAGCATATTATTATTATTATTATTATTATTATTATTATTCAATTCAGTATAGGGTTCAATTTTATAACCTGAAAGGGTTATGTTGCTGCCAGCCTCTACCCACAGAACACCAAAGTATTCCTCTCCCTGTCTTACGTCACCGTAATGCTGGCAAATTACATACTTCAAACATCGCTAAAAATACGCGAGTAGCAATATTGCAGAATACCAGTAGTGTTGGCAATAGGTAATCATGCTGCCGAGAGGCAGAAGGCGGCGGGAAAAGTCATGGCTGTTCAAAATGTCCAACTGGGGTTAGTTTACGATTGCGCGGTTTCTTTTACCAAATCGATGCAAAAACAGCCTTTTTTTAAGGTTAGTATTTGCATCATAAAAGAGCAGGTAGAACTGGTTGGACTAAATTATTCTTTTAGTTACGATTACTATTTACTTTCATTACGACTTTTACTGCCATATGTATTGATTGTTAGCATCACCCCTGCTATTTTTTGATAGTGGCATGTTGCCTATGCAGTATGCATTAAATTCTTTAATTCTACCAAATATAACCCAATGTAAGACTGAGCAATAAAATTGCAGAATAAATTAGCGCCTCTTCATATTGTGACGAAATAACCTTTGGCTGTTACGTACCACATAACCTCAAATAACTATTAAATTATAACCTTGCTCAGTTCCCCAATAGGTAAATTAAAACATTTCGTAACGGGATTACATTTCTAATGAGATAAATTTAAGGTAACGTATGTACCATGCAAATGCACGATAATTAATGGTGTGTTCCACATAGTACGCCCACTTTTATCTGCGCATTCTTATTTGCATTTTCTAGGATTCGTTTCAGTTTCATTTCTGGACCTTTCCGCAAACACTACCTCCCTTGATACGTCACCTCCGTTCGTCTATTGAACTCCAACAGACTGCCACACATCCCTAGGACAGGGAGAGGCTACCAGCAGCATTACCGCTGAAAGCCCATAGCTCTCTGGATGCAATAAGCTTATTCACTAAATCAGAGTTGCATGATGATTCCCTCAGCCATTTCAGTTTTCTAAACTGTAGCTGCTATTTCTCAGTCAAGTAGCTCCTTAGTTGCCTCTACAAACCTAAGTGGACCTCAGTTCAGACCCAAAATCTTCATCAATGAAGTCAGTTATTTCGTCATCTAGAAAAGGCTCAAAGACCCCTACATTTCTTGTTTCACATGGGAGTATTTTAGTTGTGTCAAAGTATTTGGTTGTAGTTTAAAAATCTGTTTTGTATTTTTAGTGAACTGAGTGTGTCTCCTGTGAAGAACTTTGTTCTGATAAATAGGATAATGCTGCTGCTGCAGTCAGCCACTGGTGTTTGAATGGTGTATTGATGTAGTAGCCCTAGCCCTCTTCCATCTTATTTCTCACTTCAGCCTCAGCAAGAAGATATTTTGTACAGTGATTAATCAGGGGTTTCACCAGCTTCATCTGCTGAACCTCATCAATCAAAATACTATTGTAATCAAGAGAACCAATAAAAATATCTTCTACATTGTTAATTTCCATACCAAATATTACGTTAAAAGCTTCCTTGAATCCAAGTTCAAGAATTTTAGCAAGCGCCCAAGGATGATAGAAATTAATTTCCTAAGTATTCTAGTAATTATGATGATATATGAATCATAAATATAAGAAAATATCCAGCAGAACATTTCTTGGGAGTACCAGAATTGACCTCAGGACCTCCTGATCAGCTGACAAGCATATTATCGACGAAATCATGAAAGTGATCTAATTTACAATGTTAGCCAGAATAAACTAGGGCTTGTGTTTTTTCTTTAAGAAAATGTGTAAAGAATAAAATGATACTTTGCTCTCATTGGAGCTTAGTCTTCATTCTATGTAACATAAAAGAGAATATGACCTACCTGGTTAAATGATGTTGAACTTAAAAAAAAATAAAAATTTTATCAATTAACTTATCCACCCTACTAATGGTTGACATACAATTCAAAGACAGAATGCATTCTTATTCCATTTCTACTCATGCAGAAAACAACTTGATGTATGCAATACCTCCATATTTATACTTATCCTTCTTCCATGGCGTGGAGAAAATATCACAGTACATAAATGTCACAATAAAATTAAAACTCACTGTCTTAAGTATTGACAGATATTAATGGCAGTTGGTTATAACACAATGAAAGATTACAGTTTCTAGAACACAAAAATATGCATTTAAAATTTAAATATGTTTAACAATGCAGACATGCATTACATTGTATAATGCTAGACACTAAAGAGCTAACCACTCGTTTCCATTTTCTTTGTACTTTTTGACTACATATAAATGGAAATGGAAAATTACCAAATTGGACAATTTTTGTTTGCTTATTTTATTGTGTACCTGTGATAAGAGAAAGTTACAGTGCATATTTATTCCACTCAAAAATTTGGCGTGTAAGATTCACTGAAAATGCATGTTTTTTGGTACCCTGAACTGAAGAAAGCATGTGTGTGAATGTGTAATTTTGTCTCTCTGCAAAGCATAACCAAAAAACGAAACGTATAACCATTCAATTTCATACTTAAGAAGAGGCTTTACATGTAAATTCTGCAACAATAAGTTCTTAAGCTTTGGCTTACTTTTCTCCAAAAGTAAGGATCATCTTGAAAATGTTTGACCCATTAAAGTAAGCATGTAACGTCATCATTAACCTATTTAATGCCAAGTGCTGTATGGAAATATGTTTAAAAGGCAGGACTAAGTGGGAGGACATCTATTCAGATTTTGAAAATTTAAGTGAGTTTTGCATGATATCATAAGAAACAATTGAATATTGACAGTGCTTTAAAAAATGACAAAGTATTGAACATTTCAAACTAATAATAACATTGAATATTTCAAAAATGGCTAATGACACACAAAAAAAATTATTTAAAATAAATTGTGTGTTTTAAAGACATCTACATTTTTGTGTAGTGCATTTTTGTCTATCTCTTAACAGTAACCAGTTATTCAAAATTCTTACTGATTGAAGAGGATTTAATAGGCTATACCCAGAGAATTGAAGGTACATTTTATTTATCATGTAAATATCTTGAATATATGGTATTTTAATCAAAATCATTTAGTAATTTTTGAGAAAAAATAAATTTTGAAAAGTTTTCCAAATTAAAAGTAGTTTGTAGTGGGGGAATTTTCTTGAAAATCTTCTTGTTGCATCTTTCAGAGATACTGAAATTATATACGTACCAAGTTTGGTAATTATGGAACATTTTGTCTTAGAATTAGTTATGCTGCTCACAGACATGTACCTACACCTTTTTCCAAAAATGTTTTTCTTGGAGTAAGGGATTGTCAAAACATGTATTTCTGGTGAAATCTCAACATTAAATTTTTGGGTGTAATACAATTCTTCTTACTTCAATACTTCTTACCTACTATAGGATGGTAGCAGAGAAAGTACATTGGATAAATGTGAAATTTCTAACCTGAGGCAGATATTCTTTATGCATGCCAGGTGAAGATTTTTAAGAAAATCGCTCCCTCCCAACCTGAACTATTCTTTAGATGGACATATGTTTGTAATTTTTCATTTCCTGAAATAAGACACTAACAATTTTGATTGAATTACCTAATGTTTAAGATATTTTTATGACTAATGAAATATATGTACTGAAGTTTCTGTGAACAGCCTGCGAAGCCCTCTTCTTTTTGAATGATTTTGCTGAATTTTGTATAACTTCTAATAATAAAATAAAGACAAAACTTACTAAAAATAGAGCCCCATTGAAATATAAAATTTATGTCAAATAGCTTTTTCAGTAACTTAAGCTGTTTTTAAAATATTTGTTGTTATATCTTTAGTTTTCCTAGGTTAAACTGTTCAAACAATATCTATAAAGCTACCACACGATATTACACCTGGGTTCATTTGTAACTAAAGCTGATTTAAAACATGCAAACAGTTGTGTTTTGTTTTCCACATTGGGCTTGTAACTGAACCCATATTGCTTTTGAGATTATTATTTTTAGTCAAAATTATATGTAACATAATGAGAATAGAAGAATCATGTCTTATATGAATATTATTATGTAAGGGTTTATGTAAAGTTATAAAGGATAGAGAAAGTCATGTGAGTGTGACAGATTCTTTTCAGTTAGAATTCTGTTTCGGGTATAGCTTTTCCTAATGTTGGCAATATAGATTATTCTTAAGATATTTTGATATTATTAAGATGCTTTGCAGTGCTAATTTTAAAAGATGAGTTGACAGGCTAGTGGCTAAACTCTGTGCAAAATATGGCCATCTGACATGTGTATACAAGAAAATATTTTCACAAACGTACAGATAACATAAAAGAAAACAGCAAAGAAAGCTCAATAATTGATGCCACTAGGTTAACGAGAGATGCAGTCAACAAACAATGACAAGGGAAAGCGCCACTGGTAAAATCAGCAACATGGCTATGGTTACCATAGTGATGTTCACATGTTTTTCAATTGCAGTGCTAATGTGAAATTCCTAACTCTCAAAATTAACACTGTTGTTCTGACTTCAGCAAAAATGTGACAGCTGATTGAACTTAATGATGTAAAACATGGTTTTAATAACTACAGATCCCCAATTTTATATATATATAATTTCGATTATTACCACCTAAAATTCACTAATTCTGATTATAACCCCCCCAAAAAAATAAAATCTAATCCCTTACCTGGAATTCAGAACAGCACTCCAAAGAACATAGCAAGATCCATGACATTGTATGGAAAACTGACTTAAGAAAGAAATTGTATGCAGGAAGATGAAGAAACTGAAAATGAAAAAAGAAGGACAGAAGAGAAACCATGAAGTTAGATCCACTTCCCACCCTATGGACCTTGGGTGGATTTGGAAAAATATTCAAAGAATGTATAAATCTGGCACAAGTCAACTATAAATGTTTAAACCTTTCAGTCCCCATGACTGAATAATGGAAATTTGGTTATAAATAATAATTAATCTTTGAGGTATTTAGGGTACTTCTTGAGTTATGAAACAGAAAAAGATATTGCAACAAAATTAAATAGTTTTAACTATGCAGTGAGTACAATAAGATTTTCAAACCATATCTTCTCCAAAGACACAGTAGAATTAAAGACCATAAAACATTGGCTAAATCAATTCTCATATATGAAGTAAAGTTTGGACCATGCAATACAAAATAAACATCACATAACACCCATTGAGTCTGAAGTTTTTGAGAAGAACCACAAGATGAACTAAATTATGGATGAAAAATAATGACATTATGAAGGAACTGAAATTGGAAGTTGCATGTGCTAGGGATACCTGCAACAAGGTTTCCATTTCAAACGTTGAACTACCAAGCACAAGGGAGAAGATGTTAGGTCATGAAGAGATGGAATGAGATCATAACAGGTCGGTAGGCTAATATGTGTCAGAAAGAAGGAAGAGGAGGAGGAAATAATTATGAATCACCTTGATGCAAAGCACAATATGATTGTATGAAACTTCCAACATTGGCCAGTTGTTTTTTACTACAATATAGTTTGGTAGTTTGATTAAAATTATGCATATTAGTATGATTTAACCTAATGAAGGAAGAGAAATGAATCATTGCTTACACATTTGTAGTGTATACGCAAAATATTGTTCCACCATATTGCTATCAAAGTCCCATTAAAGACTTATACAAAGCTTTTGTCACCATGGGCCCATCCCATTTTCTTTTCCCACAGATCTGGTAGCACAGAAGTGAGGATCGAGCCTAGTTCAACATTTGTCATTGAAGATAGCTAACCTCTGACATTGGAATCCTGACCACTGAAGTTCAATGATTTACCAACGGGTACAAATCCAAGAACATGTACTAATAGTTTTAAAGGCAAATATAATGAAGATATGCTCTTAAGTTCACAAATAATAATAATAATAATAATAATAATAATAATAATAATAATAATAATAATAATAATAATAATAATAATAATAATAATAATAATAATAATAATAATAATAATAATAATAATAATAATAATAATAATAATAACAACAACAACAACAACAACAACAACAATAATTTTTATAAAAATCTGATATGTTACACTCACATGACTTTCTCTACTCTTGTACAAACTATTTTTACAAACGCTTATTCTCCATATGCTTCATGTTAATCAAGATGTTAATCTTATTGCTAATTTTCTTGTAGGTGCAAGGGGAATATGGTAGTATTTAAGCGATAGTCAAATCTTATAAGAGCTGGTTGCTATGTAGCGCATTCCATTCTCTTTGTATGTCCAGGACATAAAAACATGAATAACGAATTCCCATTTAAGAAAAAGTATTGGAAAATTTAAGGGAATAACAAGCAATATCTTGAAAAAGATTCACTCAACAACAACAAAATGTATGAGACATAAATTTTGTATCTTAATGCGATCTACATTTTTTGTGTAGTAAAATTTTGTCTATCTCTTATGGTTTACCAGTTATGCAAAAGTCGTTCACAATGAAGAATTCTTTTGGAGACATTCCCAGAAAATTCAAGATATACATTTCACTTGTCATGAAAATATCTTAAACATATGATATTTTAATCAAAATCGTTAGAGCCATTTTTGAGAAAATTAAAATTTTCGAAAAATGTTCCATGTAAAGGGTAATCTGGGGTTGGGGGATTTTCTTGAAAACCTTCGTGTCGCATCTTTGGAAGATACTGAACCTAAATACTAAGTTTGGTGTTTATCCGACTATTCGTTTCTGAGTTATGCTGTTCACAGACATACACACGGACATGTTTCCAAAAATGTTTTTTTTTTATTATTCAGGGGGTCTCAAAACATGTATTTCCGGTGAAATCTCGGTATCGAATTTTTGGGTGGAATACAATACTTCCCCTACTTACTATACGTAGTAGAGAAAGTAAACATCAGGAATGAAAGGATTAAAAAGCATATTCAGGACCAAATTCCAGCTGAAAAAAAATCCCTAATTGCTTATTCACATTATTTTCTCTGCCTATTCTTAATTATTTGCACATCTTTTCTGCAGATTAATCTTACAAAAGTTTTAAAATTTATTTTTATATCTACTTTGTATCAACTGAGCTAAACGTATGCAGAAACAGTTTCATTAGACACTTTGTTGTATAGGAGGATAAAGCAGTAGTTAAATCTTTAAAATGTTGGTCAGTATATGCTGGCTTTGAAATGCCATGCTCTTTCCACAGGAAACTACAGAAAGGAACCTTAACAGTTCAAAAAATTCTGATGTGTTGCACTCATATGACTTTCTCTACTCTTGTACAAATTATTTTTACAAACGCTTATTCTCCATATGCTTCATGTTAATCGAGATATCAGGATGTTAATCTTATTGCTAATTTTCTTTTAGATGCAAGGGGAATTGGTAGGCTTTAAGTGATAGTCAAATATTTTAAGAGTTGGTTGCTATGTGAAGTATTCCATTCTCTTTGTATGTCCAGGACATAAAAAAAAAAAAGAATAACAAATTCCCATTTGAGAAACAGTAAAAGTATTGGAAAACTTGAGGGAATAACAAGCAATATTTTGAAAGTGGTTCACTCAATAAAAAAAAATGTATATGACACAAATTTTGTGTTTTAACGAGATCTACATTTTTTGTGTAGTAAAATTTTGTCTATCTCTTATGGTTTACCAGTTATGCAAAAGTCATTCAGAATGAAGAGGACATTTGAGGACATTCCCAGAAAATTCAAGATATATATTTCATTTGTCATGAAAATATCTTAAACATATGATATTTTAATCAAAATCATTAGAGCTATTTTTGAGAAAATGAGACTTTTCAAAAAATGTTCCATGTAAAGGTAGTCTGGGGTGGAGGGATTTTCTTGAAAATCTTTGTGTCGCATCTTTGAAAGATACTGAACCTAAATACCAAGTTTGGTATTTATCCGACTTTTTTCGTTTTTGAGTTATGCTGTTCACAGACACACACACTCACACGGACCTTTTCTAAAAGTTCTTTTTTTGGATTCAGGGGGTCTCAAAGCTTGTATTTCTGGTGAAATCTCGGTATTGACTTTTTGGGTTGAATGCTATACTTCCACTACTTGCTATACATAGTAGAGAAAGTAAAGGTGCATGATAAAGTATTGGAAGATTGAAGCCAATACCTATCTCAGAAATGATTAATGCTCCCCCCCCCAAAAAAAAAGAAAATAAGAAACAAAAATGACTTTATATAAATTACGTGTAATATGAGAACTAGTGGTAAGTTCTTTTCTCTCTTGTGCTTTACCATGTAGTAGAGGTATAGGTACACATCCACCCAGAATGAAGATGGCTTCATAGGCTGTTTGCAGTAAACTCTAGAAATGCATTTTATTAGTCATTCAAATATCTTAAATGACTGCCTCTGTAGTCTGGTGGTTATCATCCTAGCCTTCAAATCCAGGGATTCCGGGTTCGATTCCCAGCTGAAGAGTGGGAAGTTTTCTTTAGCCAGGATTATTGTCTATCCTCCATAGAGTCTGGAAGCATGAATGAGAGTGTGAATTTTATGAACTACCTAAAGTAATATCAGCACAAGGATATACACCACAGTAAAATTATGAACATCATTGTCAATGAACAATTGTTCTGAAGGTAAAAGACCATCAATATGACCTGTGATGTTAAAGGCATATATAAATTGAGCACAAAAAAAAATCTGATGTGTTACACTCACATGACTTTCTCTACTCTTGTACAAACTATTTGTACAAATGCTTATTCTCCATATGCTTCATGTTAATTGAGATATCAAGATGTCAATCTTATTGCTAATTTTCATGTAGATGCAAGGGGAATATGGTAGGTTTTAAGCGATAGTCAAATATTTTAACGCTGGTTGCTATGTGGCGCATTCCATTCTCTTTGCATGTCCAGGACATAAAAAAAATGAATAACGAATTTGAGATAAAGTATAAGTATTGGAAAATGTAAGGAAATAACAAGCAATATCTCGAAAACGGTTCACTCAACAAAGAAATGTATATGACATAAATTGCGTATTTTAACGCGATCTACATTTTTTGTGTAGTAAAATTTTGTCTATCTCTTATGGTTTACCAGTTATGCAAAAGTCATTCACAATGAAGAATAGTTTTGGACATTCCCAGAAAATTTGAGGTATACATTTTATTTGTCATGAAAGTATCTTAAATATATGATATTATAATCAAAATCATTAGAGCCATTTTTGAGAAAATTAAAATGTTCGAAAAATGTTCCATGTAAAGGGTAATCTGGGGTGGGGAGATTTTCTTGAAAACCTTCATGTCGCATCTCTGGAAGATACTGAACCTAAATACCAAGTTTGGTGTTTATCCGACTGTTTGTTTCTGGGTTATGCTGTTCACAGACAGACACACGCGGACATGTTTCCAAAAATACCTTTTTTGGATTCAGGAGGCCTCAAAACATGTATTTCCGGTGAAATCTCGGTATTGAATTTTTGGGTGGAATGCAATACTTCCCCTACTTACTATACGTAGTAGAGAAAGTAAAAATATCATAAGCATATGTTATTTTAATAAAATTGTTTGAGCCTTTTAGAAAGTAAAAAAAAATAAAAGTGTCTCCAAGTAAAGGGTAGAGTTGGGGGGGGGGGTCCTTAAAATTCTTTATATTGCATCTTTGGAAGGAACTGCAATTAAATACCAAGCTTGGTATGTATTGGACTTTTCATTATTGAGTTATGCTGTTTACAGAAGATACCTAATGCTTTTCTAAGAAACCTTTTCTTTTTATTCTTTGAAATCTTATTATTGAATTTTTTGATGGAATACAATACTTCCTGTATCTACTAAAGATATGTGATAGAGAAATTAAAAATCTAGGCATTTACAACATTTAATGTGATGATTGTGTGAAAGTCACATAGGGAAGACAAATAGGAACATGGACACAAGCTTTAAAGAACACATGAGAAATGTGAATAATAATAATAATAATAATAATAATAATAATAATAATAATAATAATAATAATCCTGCTGCGCAGTGGGCTGGAGCATGGTGCTCTGGTTCCCAGCCTGGGTTTGTTCCCACTAGGGTTGCAGATTTATGTCCTGGTTATAGGACTGTGCCCACTCAGCATTGTGGGGAACTGGGATAGGCAACGATCCTAGCCTCATGAGACAACTTTCTGGCTGGGGGATGTATGATGGTAGCATCAGCTCCCTGTATCTGTTGGAGATTGCCCACCTCTGTTGTGCATACATGGGCTCGAAACCAGCAATCGAGTTGGCAGGCCCAGGCTCTTTGCAGCCTGTGGCGCCACAGGATTTAATATAATAATAATAATAATAATAATAATAATAATAATAATAATAATAATAATAATAATAATAATAATAAATTATTTATTTAAATATTAAAACATTGCATGTATTGGACTGCCCATTGAAATTGGACTTGACCATGGTTCAGGCAGGCAACCCATCTTACATTATGATCTACATTATAGTTTACATTATTTATATACTCATAAATTATGTTCCTTTCCTCTTTTAGGTCATTTTCATTTATTTTTTACTTTCTTTTAAATATTAATCTATTTTTTTTACAGCTTTTGTCTAAAATTTTATTTATGCCAGTTGTCCCATTTATTCCTAATGGTACACTTTCTTTTCTCCAAATCTCAGTTTCCCTCCATTCAAATAGTATGTGTTGTACATCATATTTGCCCCCACATAATGGGCATTCACCTTGTGGATAGTCATTCTGTTCACCTTTTAACCTCCATGTTATCTTAGCCATGCTATCCCCTTTTTTTGGTCTTTATTCCTCTCTCTTTCCCAACTGGTTTTCATTAAAAAATAGAATACGTCTTCTCTTAGTTGACTGAACAATTTTTGTATCTCAGTATCTTCTTCTTGCGCTTTTCCAGAAACCTTAATTATTTGTTTCTCTTTTTCCGCAATAAAATCACATATCCAATCCATATCTTGTAGACTTGTTTCTTACTATTTAAAACATTGTTTTAACAGATTATCATCATCTAAATTCAGGATCCTATTCCAGTATTTCAAAGCTCTCTCCAGAATAATTTCTTTCCTTGTTACTCTTCCCATTTCAATTTGAGCAACTTCATTAGCTTGGCAACAGCAGTCCTAAGAACTTCCTTACAAAACATCCTGTGTACTAAGTCCACAACTTCCCATCCACTTTCAAGTCCCCATATTTTAATACCATGTAACACTCGAGCCTCAACCACTGAGTCAATACCCTTTCCAACCAGTTCACTACCATCTCTGGCATTTTATATAAACATCCTCTCACTGCCATCATTGCTGCTTTCCCCTTTGCCAATGCTGATCTCTTTTGTTTCTCCCATTTTCCTCCTGCATCTATTTTAATTCCTAAGTAAGTGCAATCACATACCACTTTATAGTATTACTCCCGTTCTTTCATTTCTCATGTTTACTTAATATATCTCCTCTCTTAAATACTACAATTTGTATTTTTACTCTACATACATTTAATCCGCATTCTGAACAGTACTTATTCGTATCTATTTCTTGTAAAGAAAAACTTTTAAGACATTTACAGTAGTAGAACCCACTACCAAATTATCTGTGAAAACCAGACAGATATCTGCACATTATTTATTACAGACAAGAGAGTATTATTATTGCTTATATTTTGTAGTTTGTCATCAATAAATAAATTAAATATGGTTGGTCTTAATTTGTATCCCTGTCTTAGCCTTTTATCTTGGTATATTTATTTAATTATTATCCCTTCCTCATATTTTATGCAAAAAGTATTGCCAATGTATAAACCTTTTAAGTGGACACCATTTGATTACTTAACCTTTCTTTAATAATTTATACCACAGATTCAGCTCTATTTGGTCAAAGGCTTTCTCCAAGTCGATATATGGCATGTACAGTTTTCCTCTTTTATTTATTAGATATAATAATCCACTAATGTTTTTAAAACAAATACATTGTCAACAATTCATCTTCCTTTCCTAAAACCCATTTGAAATTTTATAAGACTGTTATATTCCTCTACCCATTCTTGCAATCTGTGTGCTAGAAGTTTGTGTATACATTTTCCCCACATTGGATAATAGAGCTATACTCTAATAATTTTTAGTTTTGTCCATGTCCCCTTTGCATTTACATACAGGATGTTAAAGAAAAAATATTCCATATTTTGAGAGGTTGTAGTATGGACCAAAACAAGAAACAAATGTGCAGTAAACATGGGCTCTAGAATACATGCCTTAAGAGCTATGAGCACTTGTTCATCTTCACTACTGTGAAACTATTTTCTACTGCAAGCTCTTTGCTATTATGTATGACCTACAGAATGCAGTAAACAAATGAGGACACATTACTCTGTTACTGTGAAACAGCATAGCTTCCAATGTAATGTAATTACATACAACCTGTACTTGTGAACTATTGCTAAAGGAGTGCTTAATATGTTGCCCATTCATAGTAAGGCATGCCTCTGTCCGACGTCTTAGGGAATCATGCATTCTCACCACTCAGGTTGGTCACGGATGTTCTGGCAGGCACGATGACGCCTTCCTGTAGTGTTTGTACATCATTAATGGAGGTTGCTTACATCAAAGTTTTAAAGATAAAACTTTCATGTAAAAGCATTTCACAAACTTATCAAAACACAAACTGATTCCATTAGAAGTAATAAGAATATGCAATGCACTTACCCAGAACTGTGAATATGGTTTACAGTAACAACACTAACCGATGTTTACTGCATGCTGTATTCATGGACAATAACAGAGTAATGTGTCCTCATTTGTTTACTGCCTGCTGTAGGTCGTATATAATAGCAAAGAGCTTGATAGAAGAGATATTTTACAGTAATGAAGCTGAACAAGTGCTCGTAGTTCTTAAAGTGTGTATCTTAGAACCCATGTTTACTGGACATGTTTTGGTCCATACTATCACTTCTCAAAATATGGAATACTTTTTCTTAACACCTGGTATAGATATAGATTGTATGATATGAAATATAAATGAACTGATAAATCAACAGTAACAGAACAAGTTTAATCCATGTTTTTAGCTGAAAGAAAAACCAAAGTTTTAAAAGCCATTCAGAAATTTGTTCAACTCTTTAATTGGAAAAGCTATTTATACATAAAAATAAACATAATTTCTTAAATTGTAATGTCCCATTAGTTACGAAAATAACTCATCACAGTAAGTTCAGACAGGAAACACCATCTACAAGCCACAGGAGGAAGTGTGACAGTGAATCTAGGCTGATGGTGTCTCTGAAACAAGATCCATAAATTCATTGTAAAATAGAGAAGATATTGTAATAAAACTTAATTTTGAAGACTTTAAGATGTTAAAGTGCTTCACTGTATTTTCCCAAGAAGAAAAAATCAGATTTACCATCTTATGTCTTTAAATGTTCTTATTTATTTATTTTTTTATTTTTTTTTTGGAGGGGGCAATCAATATTGAAGTGATTCCATAAGTATTCACATATTTCTCTTTACCTTTAGGTTTTGCTACAGGATCCATGAGAGAATTTTGAAAGGAGTATCAGAGGAGAAATCAAAGAAGATTCTTGGCATGAAAGAATGTCATTTGAAATGAAAGTTTTTCAGATTCTTGGTTTAAAAATGAGGTAACAAAATATATACTGTAAACAAATATACTGCATTACAAGGTACTTCAAATGACATATAAAGGTCACCAATTTGATTCTAACAAGAGAAAGTTATAATCTATCCCTATAAACAGAGAGCAGGTCTAAAAACTAACAAATCACTTCTTGTAGTCCAGTTAATACTAGGTGATATGCAATAGTCCAGCATCTGCTTTTAAAATGAGTGAATGTGGTATCCAACCTTATTAATTTGAACCCAAAAAATTCAATTTCAAAGAATTACACCATTCTGACAGTGATTCCGAGACAATGTGAACACTGATGAACATGCTGGCTCTATTCACTGGTTTAAGTACAATGAAAGTATAACTATAAATAATAAAGAAAGTGTGTGTTGCTCAGATTATGAAAACATAAAATTTATTGTGTAACAACGCACTCTAATTTTCACAAATTATGGAATGTAATGTTTTAATATTGTGAGACATAATTTAGTGTCAAAAACAAAAAGCATAGTTTAAAGATATTTTACTCACTGCAATAATACTGCTAATAAGACCGGGAAATATTCCTGCTACAAACAGTTTACAATGTTGATTAATTCAGGGCTTGCTGTTGGACACAGAAGAAGAGTTGTCATACCATCATGTGTAGTGCTTCATATTAGAAATCCATTTCCAGAACCCAGTTGAGTATATGTGGCCTCAAACTTCAAGAATATTCTTTGGTAGTGACAGATCAATTGCTGCTTCCAGTAACAGATCCACAAATTGTATGTACAAAGACTTTTTTTTTTATTTCACTCATCAGCAGTTTACATTCTTAGCTAGATTCTTAATTTTTATTGCTCATTATACAAGACTCAAATGCTTCTTTTGATACCAGGCTTTCTTTTTTATTTACATTGAAATTGTGATCTAACACTGCAATCATGGATCTAAGTTGAAGGCCATTATATAAAAAATATATTCTTTCCAGAGTATATCCTAGATGAAGATGATAACTTTTCAAATTGCCAGTATGTATATAATGTCGAATATGAGCTAAATCTTAAAAGAAGGTACTTTCCAAAATAATTTTCTTCAGACTGTTACAGGCATTTGATTGTCCTTAATACATAATTTATTTATTTCGTCTCCCAATAATTCATCATGTTCACAAGTCCATTCACCATTTTCTAGCCATTTATATTCATTTTTGTATGGTGAAAAATAGACATGAATTTTTCAGTTAAAATGGTGCCATTCTCATTAGAGCTTTGTACAGTTCACCATAAGTGATTATTTATACTTGTTTTCCATGTAGTCAGTTCTGGGTATCTTTTCCTACAGTTGTAATGTTTTTCGTTTGACTTTTATACAAATTCCATACTTCAAATTTATATATGTTCAAATTCTGAACACTGAGTTTTTAACAGATAACTTACACCTGTATATATGTCAGTGAATCAAACTTTAATTCTATACATTTCCTGTTTTGCAAGCTAGTCATTATGTTCTCACAAGTAGCCTTTTCTAGATCGTCTTTCACCATTCCTCTTTGAACAGGTTCAAAATCAATAATGGTGTGGGATTTAAAATTCATGACTGAATATATTAAGTATGTGTCTGAAACTTCTGTTATACTGACCATACTCTAACAACCATACACATTTACCACTACCTTTTAATGAACCCAAGTACTTTTTTTTCTTTCTTGAATGGTGAAAATATTCTTCTTCTGCAAAATTCTACCCATATCCTGCATCTTTGGAGATTTATCTGTATTTGGAAAAAATATGAAAATAAGTTCCCCTATGTGTTTTACTGTTCACATTACAGTCATATGTACACACAGAGACATTTTATTTTTCTCAATATTACATTGTTGTATAATACTAATGTGTAACAACACCACCGCCACCACCACCTCCACCACCACCACCAAATACACATTTCTTGAACTTAAAATACCACCAAGAACAATGATTAAAGCGCATTAGTGCATTTGTGGCAGTGGTTGCCTTATAATCCCAAAACCCCCTACAATGCATAGCGTGCACTGATGACATGCAACACAGAATTTTTTTAGCTTAGGTAGCAGTGTGATGGTGTGTAGAAATAACCTTACCACTGCATTTTACAGGGAATGTTGCATTAACAAATAAAAACGGAACATCTCAATTGTACTGTTGTCAAATTTCACTGAAAAATTGGTGCAATAAATTTATTTGATGTAAAATTTGCTATATAGATGCATGCAAAATATACAAACTTTTATTATTACAGGTTGACACACCAGTGTTAGGTGGTGGAGGATTCGAATTCCAATTGATGGTATCAACAAGGTAAGACTACTGAAATTATAGGCTAACTTACAACTCTCAAAACCTATTTTAATCCCTTATGTACAAAGAAGCCTTTGTTTGGATGTGTGGCTGGTCTAACAGGAATTTTCTTGGCATAGGGAGCATGATGTTTTTTGGGTGGAGTCAGATATTCATAGCCCCTTAAATTCAAGTGCATACATTTGTAATGCAAATTATAACTGCAATAACTACATACCTTTGTCATAGAAGATATTGGAAATGATGCCCTTGTGCCACCACACATCTCTCACACTTTTTAAGAAAATTTGCATTAGCACTCATTAATTCTTCATGGCCATGTAAATAAAATTATGCTTCATCCGGAAAAAAGGATTAAACAATGGTTACTAGAGCAATCATTAACATTATCCAACATCCAGCTGCAAAAATTAATTCTACTCATGTTGTGTGGTTGCAATTTCTGAACTACAGATTTCCTATAAGGTTTTAATTTTAAAAATTTAATGGCATTCCAAGCTAATATTTGCTAAATTTGTGATTCCTGTGCAAGTTTTCTCAGTAATTTCTTTGGACTTCTTTTTTTTTTTTATGTTATGAAGTTTTTCCTCTGTAAGCACACAGTAAGTTACTTTCAGTTTCTTATCAAGAATAGATCCTGTTTCCCTAAATCTATTCACAGGATTACGAACTGATTTTCAGTGAAACGCACGAACAGTAGGAAACTGTCTATAAATTTCTTTCTTACTTCTTTACAAGAATTTGTTGTCACATAGGAATCATACATGAAGATTCTGTATGCTAAAGTTTATGGATTTCTTGGCATTATAACATCACCAGCTCACTATAACACTGAAACATGTGGTCTCACAATGTATGAATCTCTGCATAAAGACTTTGTATCAGCTGATTATCCAGCACACTGAGAGGAACAATGGATGAGGAATAGGACTAGTTAGAAAAACGCAGTGTAGAGCAAACAATTCCATGTAATATGGCCACACATCCAAATGAAGGCTCTGCAGAAATCTGCACCGTTTAGCTTATCTGTTCAAAATATTGTACAATTATTTTATAGGATCAGGCAAAAATCATAGTTCACCTTACAGCCCTCAAAAACTATCCCAACCCTCATTTACAATTCTATAGTTATCTTCACATTCTAAAAGCTATTTTTACTGTTTATTTTCAACCTCTTATACATAAAACTACCTACTGACCAATCAGGACATCAATTTGTGCACTTAATGAGGATTTTTTTGGAAAGCCTGAAAAAGAAAACACAAGATTTTTAATGCAACTTTCCTTTTTATTTTTCAACAGTCATCTTTCAACTCTATACTCTTGGATCAACGATACTCTCAACTTCTTTATACCTTCAGTATAAAGTTATTTGTACAAATCTGCAAAATAAGAGTTTGCATGACTTAAGATTTCCATATCTGAGGTAATTCTCTGTCCAGTGAGCATTTCTTTAGATTTGGGTAGAGGAAAAGGTCACAAGTAGTCAAATCCACTGAATATGATGCTTGTGGCAGCAGTTCAAAGTGCAAGTCATGTAACTTTCAATTTCAATTGAAGAAGTGTGTACCTATGCAGCATCTTGGTGGAAAAGAACTTTCTTGTTTAAAAAATTTGGATGTTAGGCCTCCATAGCTTCCTTCAACTGTTCTAGCAAAGCTTCATAATAATCTCCAATGATGGTTTTTCTATGTTCCTAGTATTCTACCAACACCATATTTTGGACATCTCAGAAAACAGCAGCAATCAATCACCTTTCCTACTGATGGAACACACTTGACCTTCTTTACACTGCTTTCACCCACTTGCACCATTGTTTGGACTGCTGCTTCATTTCTGGCATGTAGTAGTGAATGCATATTCTTCAGCAGTAATGCATTGTTGCAAAAAGTCAGTTGAGTTGCATTAGAACTTGCCCAAGAACTCGTGTAACATGCTCATCTAGATGCACTTCTGTTTGAGGTTAACAAGCATGGCACCTGTCATGCTATGGGCTTTCTCGTGTACAAATGCTTATGGAAATGTTGTGGTCATGATCTGATGATGTATTGGCAGTGGTAACAAGCTCATGTACCTTGATTTGTCTGTCATTTCACAGCATTGTGGATTTTTGCAGTGCTTTCTTCAGTTTATATTGGTAACTGGACATCTTGGATGTGCCATAAAAATGGAAGAAGGTCTGCATTTAAATGGTCCATTTCTTCTCCATAGAAGAAGATGATGAAGAATCTTACAACTCTTGTAGAATATGGTTTCTGGGCTTGTAGACTGTGGTCCATTTGATGAAATATCAGTTGATGTTTTGCCATAACTCCATCAGGCATCTTCAGAAGTTAGTGGCTGATTTATAATGTTGTAGGAGTCACTAATCTCTGAAGATGCCCGGCATAGTTACAAGTGAAACATTAGATGATATTTCATTGACTGGACCATGGTCTACAAGCCCAGAAACTGCATTCTACTGGATTAATGTCAGTCATGAAAGCCTAAGTATCTTTCAAATCTTCTTTTATACAGAGTGTTTAATCAAAAATTTCACATTGTGTTGTGTTCAGCATAACATTCAATTTTATCCATTTTGGAAGAAACCCCAACTTGTTTATTTTGCAGCACAATAACACCAAATAAATGAAAGCACATGTATTAAATATTTCTTTGTGCCTTCTAAAGGATTATACTTAAGAACTATCCTTGCTATTTGATACTCCAGTACCATCTCTGTGTAAGGCTGAGAACTTATCAAACTGCTCTCACATAATACCTTCAATTTTTAAAAGCTGTCCTTACCCTTATTTTCAACCCCATTTATAAAAAACTACATTGTTTGATCAATTAGGATACAAATTTGTGTACTTTCACTATATGACTTGGTGAAAATCATAGACTACCTTAAATATGCTATCAAATGCTCAGATATTTTCAACCCTTTATGTACAAATCTGTGTCATTTGACCAACCTGGACAAAATATGGAACACTTAAATTTTAGGTCTCAGTGAAAACAATAGCCTAGTGCTAAGTATACTTTCAATCCCTTATTTACTGAATGTATTCATGCAATTCATATGGAGCCTCATGCTCATCATTCTTGTGAGGCAAAGGCCTCCTTGCTCCATTGTAATTGCACCTATGTTGAAATGAATCTTCTTGGAGTTCACATTCTGTGATGTAATGTGTATTATTTTAGTTATTGATTACCTATTTGCTTGCCGCATTTCAGATTGTATGCAGAATATGGTTCATCTAGTGAATGTGCAGCTGATGCCAGCAATATCACACATACCAGTGGGAATAACAGTGTTACTCAAATATCAGCTGATGGCAAAAGACCACATAAATGTAAAGTTTGTGGGAAGGCATTTACTAGGGTAGGACATTTGAAAAAACAGAATTTTTCACATGAAGGCAAAAGACCACACAAGTGCAAAATTTATGAGAAGAGCTTTGTTCAGCTGTCATCTTTAAAAATACATAATTTAATTCACGAGTGTCAGTGTAATATTTGTGAAAAGAGCTTTATTACAGTTTCAGACTTGAAGAAACACATTTTTTCTCATAAAGGCAAAAGGCCACATGAGTGTGAAATTTGTGATAAGAGCTTCATATGGTTATCATCGTTGAAGAAGCATAATATGCTTCATGAGGGCAAAAGACCATATAAGTGTAAAGTTTGTGGTAAAAGTTTCATTTGGATATCTTCTTTGAAAATGCACAATATGTTTCATGAGGGCAAAAGACCATACAAATGCAACATTTGTGAGAAGAGCTACTTTGCAGCATCACATTTGAAAACACATCACTTGTCCCATGAGGGCAAAAGACCATATAATTGTAAACTTTGTGAGAAGAGCTTTATTTGGGCATCATCTTTGAAAATGCATAATATGCTTCATGAGGGTAAAAGACCATATAGATGCAACATTTGTGGAAAGAGCTTCTTTACAGCAGCACATTTAAAAAGGCATGATTTAAATCATGAGGATAAAAGGCCTCATAAGTGCAATATTTGTGAGAGGAGCTTCTTTACGTCTTCACATTTAAAATCACATATCTTGATGCATGAGGGCAAAAGACCATATAAATGTAAGATTTGCGAGAAGAGCTTTTTTACGGGATCACAATTAAAGTCACACAATTTAACTCATGAGGATAAAAGACCATATAAGTGCAAAATTTGTGAGAAAATCTTCATTTGGTTAACATCTTTGAAGAAGCATAGTTTATCACATGAAGGTAAAAGACCACATAAATGTAATATTTGTGAGAAGAGCTTCATTTATGCTTCAGATCTGAAAACACATCATTTATCCCATGAAGGTAAAAGACCATACAATTACAACATTTGTGAGAAGAGCTTTACCAGAGCATCACATTTAAAAAGACATACTTTAATTCATGAGAGTAGGATGCCTTAGTTATTTCAGGAAAACTGGAAATTCCAATAAAAATTAATTTTCAAATTTGTGTGATAACTAGCAGAACCTGCATCAATTCATGCATTCCTATTATCAGCTAGGATCACCTTATCACTTCTTTGTATTGCATTTCTTGAAAAAATATAAAAATAGTGTATTATAAAAATGAAAATATAGTACTTAAATATATATATATATATATATATATATATATATATGTTAGTGCTCAGAAAAATTAATAGAGAAAGAAAAATTTTGTATAAAAATAATTTGTTTAGTTTGAAAGAGATGCATAAATTAAAAATCAGATTCGTAATACCCAAATGCAAATTTCTGTAACCATTACAATTTCGTGCTATCACTTATTATTATACAGAGCCTTCGTTTGGATAGGTGGCCGGCCTAACGAGAATTTGCTTGTCATAAGGAAGCCTACTTTTTGGCAACATAGTCTGATATTCATAATGCCTTAAATTTAAGTGCAGAGATTTCTCGTCTTTATGCAATTTCATAAGTTGGAAGAATTGAAAGACAATATAAGGAGAGAAATTGCTGCAATTTCAGAAGAAGAAATGATTGTTAATGAAAATTTTCTCAAAAAAGTGAGAAAATGTGTGGCAAAACAAGGGCATTGTTTTTAAAATCTTCTGTGACAAGAGTAGGTGGTTATTGTATTTATAAACGTAACAACAAAGTAACACAGTCTACAATTTACTATGTTTGAATTTTAATTTACAAAGTAAATACCTTTTATAAAGTTGAGGAAAGAAACTAAGTACACTAATCACACTTACCTGATTGTTTATATGTGAGGAAACACACGTTAATTTCCATTTGAGGTTACATTTGTATATTTGTTGTGATATTTATTCATTTTCTGTCATTGTTACAATGCTCAACTTATGCTCATTACGAAATTAATTATTGAATTAATCTAACCTATATTTGTGATATGGTGGGGATTTAATTTATTTGTATGAAAGAACAAATATGGCAAGCATTACTAAAAATGGCTTAAGAAAAACATCTGGGCAAAGAAATGCACATGGCCATGGAATCAACAAATTTGTTGATTCCATGAATAAAAGACAGATTAAAAAGAATGGATGTTGCCATGGAGCTCAGAGATTTTTTCAAACAAATTCCAATAGTTCCCTAGGGGGTATATCATTAGAACCCAAGCTGTTGTTAGTGTCTGGAACATAGTTAGAGCAAATCTTTTGTGCTTCAGCTAGAGGTTAATAACATTCAATATGTTTGTGAAATGTAAACGGTTTCTTTCACAACAAGGAAAGTCAAAGAGGAGTGTAATTCAACACAGAATATAAATAAATAGAAAAAGTTTGTGCTGCAAATAGTGAAATTTATTTATTCCTTAAATACAGCAGCATCAGACTCTCAGAGATCTTCTGTGGCACGATACAAGATTCAAGAATAGAGTACTCATTGCTGACCGCTGAGGCATCTAAAAACAAATTAATTTACATTTTATTTTTATAATGATTGCCCATCCATACAATTCTGATATAATTATCATCTTTATTTCTGCCACATAGTAATAAACCCTGTCAGTTTTCCTGGAATTGTAAGTTTCTTAATACATTACATGTATTTCAGATTCACAAACAAATACTGTATAATTAATTTTTTATAGTATAAAATGTACATATTGGTTACTGCAGTGCTTCAGATTATACATTTCAGTCACAGTCTGCAATTTTCATGTTCACTCTCTGCCAAGACCTCAACAACCATCTTCTTGATTCTTTCAGATTTTATTTCATAAGGATCCATTCTGCAAAAAACAATGTCACTGACCTGAAGATAACAAAACAACATGACCAATAGAAAATGAAACATTAATGCTAAGAAACTGCTACAAATAAACCATTGTATGACTACAATAGCTCACCTTCTCTACTTCTACTAATGACAATGCAGATAATTTCCATCATTGCTCACATGAAATTGTTGTCTGCAATTGTTGAACATTTCAGAACCACTGTACAAGCCTAAGTAAAACCAAGGAATAACAATACTGCTGATTACAGGAAGGTACTTGGGTCATGCGATTCTTAAGTTGAAAGAGCTTAAAGGGAAAGAAGAAAATACTTTTGTGCGAACTGTAAGTCCATGTGCGACTACTGCAGGGTTAAGGTGCTATGAAGATGTGACTTCACTGGCAAACAGGGTGCTTCCCAGTGCCAAATAAACTCCCACTAGGCCACATATCCAAATGAAGGCTCTTTATTACTCATATAAAAGGTGATTCTTCTATGCATGTAACGTTAATCACGATAAATGCCTAAAAATGGTTTAAAATTAGGCAAATTGCAACTTGGTTATTTGTATAAGGCATTGCAACAGCATTTAGTTATTTGTATCACAAGATTGTTTTTTTCTTTCTATCTTTCTTATTAGTAATGAGCTAATTCAAAGGAAAGGCAAAATGAATTGTACATTATAAAAATGGTGATGTTAATTGACATGCTTTATGTTGTGAGATTGTGAACATCAATGAGATATACTTCAGAAACAGTTAATGCAATAAAAACCTTATTTAAAACAAATTGTGTATGAGCTATATATACATTATTTCAGTAGTAAGTTTTGTCTATTTGTTAAAGTTTCCAAGTTATGTATCATTCTATGATAATGAAGAGTACTTATAAGTTGTTCACGGAAAATTCAAGGCATATTATTTTATTGATCATTGCTAGATCTTATACACATATTATTCTAACCCATTGACACTGTATTTAAATATCTGCATGGTTACCTCAGAAATATTATTTAAGGAGAGATATTTAATTGCGAACTTCAAAAACCATTATCACAAACTATTTTAACATATTTTGATTGAACTTTTTACAGGATGTAGATGCATGCCTTTAAATTTACTGATATACTTTTGTACAATTATGTGGTTTATTAAGGCAGATAGGCTATTTTTCTTAGTTACGCAATTTGTTTATTAAAATTTATCAACGATTAATTTTATTAAAGTATAACTAATCAACCTACTAACTCCAAAGTAGACCGGTAACAGAATAGAAATATTATTTTTATCCTATCAACATTTCAATAGCTACTGAGAAAATGGATCATTTGTATCAAACAATTTCATTCAAGGAAACAAAGTGTTCAAATTAAAAACAGAAAAATATGCATATATATATTTACAAACAAAAAATCACATGTCTTGGACATATTAGACACTGCAGTATTTAGAAGTGATATCACGTTGTAGAGCAATCCTTTTCCTAAAAGATCAGCTAAAATCTAACTCTCTACCCCAAAGAATATAGGAGTAAGATGCTTTTCTGTGAAGTGATACATTAAATATATAGGTAAGTATATAAAACATAATTTTCATATAAAATCAACTAATATAATGGTAATTAATGCTTCTTTCACACAAGCTGTGTATAAGACAAGGACTATGTAGCCCAAGTACTATGAATTGTAAGTTGCCATTGGGGTATGTCATCTCAAAATGAATTCGAGATCTCCTTTAGTTTATTGGGAAAAATGCAAGTCAGTTGGAATGTCATGCCGACATGTTGCCATAGTAGCTCAGTTGGTTAGCGCAACCAGATGGATACCAGAAGATCCGTGGTTCAAATCTTGGCTATGTCATTGAATTCTTCAGTCTGATTCTACCTTTCCTACCAATATAGCATTTTCCCTTAAATTTTGCATGCATGATATTGAAATCATTGACTAATTTAAATATCCTAATATGATCTTTGGGCATGGTAGATATCAAAACAGTTCTCCAAATGAAGGTCAACACCACACTTTGTGCATTGCCAAGCACTTACACTATTTTTCTCATTGCTGTAGTGTCCAATGCATGTTTTTGTTGTTGGTTTTTTTTCTCCCTTGACTGTGTGTGGAGTGTCCATGTATTTGGTCTTTTTCTTACTAGGCATCTTGTGAAACACGATGAAACAGTTTAATATACACTTGTCTTTCCTTAGCTGTGTGTTACATTATAGGAAATAATGCTGTCACCTGATCTTACAAATCGACATTTCCCCTTCTCTTCCAGTACTCAAGGGACACACTTTGGTTTCTTTACCTCCTGTCTGGGTATCTGACCTTTTCTTCTCAGCTTGCCTGTTGCGGTAACATCAGCAGTTTTGTGCTTCGTCGATTAGCAAATAAACATCTTTGTTATACTTTCCATTTCACACAAAGCACATTCTTTGCAGAATGTACGGTAGGGTAGTTTGCACTGCCCCAGTTTTCACATATGCTAACCATTGCAGCATATTAAGTTTGACAGCTGCTGCCTTTGTATAGGAGGCAGGCCGCTAAACCAATGCCACATAGAATACAGAGAGCCTTAAACCAGGTATAGAGCCATCTGACCAGCCTCTGCCCAATGACTGTTTTACAGGCCCACAAAGCAATGTAGGCCTTCTTTTTGTTCCACATGCTTCTTCCAGCTCAATCCAGCATTCAAGATAGTTCCTAGATATTTAACCAAACCAGATAGTTTCAATGTCTTCCCCAAAAAGAAGGTGCTGTACCAATACATACAGCCTCCTCTTTCTTGTGAAGATCATTAGTTCAGTCTTATTAGGATTAACGGACAAGTCTGTTTCCTTGCACCATTCCTCTAAAGCATGTAATGAGCTATGTATGGGCACTAAAACAGTACTCTGAAATTTTCCACTTGCTACAGGGCTTATGTCATCAGCATAGCCTTCAGTATGTATTCCCCAGTTGAGTCTGTTCAGGAGAGCATGCACCACCAGATGCCACAGAGTGGGTGTCAAAGCTCCTAGTTGGGAGAAGCCCCGGAGCACTGAGGCTTTCATGGCCTCAATCCCCAAAGCCACCATAGCCTGTTGGTTTTCCAAGGAGGCAGTTATCCCATCTGTAATCACCGGACTGATTCTATTCTTTAAACATCCTAATGGTGCCTAAAGTCATATGATTAAAGGCACTCTCGATGTCCAAAAAGACTGCTATGGCCAGTTTTCCACAGTCCAGAGTCCCCTCGAGTTTTACTATAAGCTGCTGGAGCACAGATTCCGTGAATTTGCCTAGCCAGTTGGCATACTGATGTATGTATGAATCGATTAACCATCACCCTTCCTCAAATGTCTATCTACAAACCTTTCCAAAACCTTCAACATGAAGAATGTTAGTAGGATGAAAATCTTTAGAGTTGCAGAATTATAGTCTGCCAGGCTTAGGTATAAACATCTCTTTGGCTTACCGCTAGAGATGAGAAACATTACTCATGGCAAAGCAGATCCTGAAATTTTCACCAGGTAGGGAGGTATGATCGCCCAGCCTCCTGAAGAAGAACCGGAAAGATATCCTCACCCGTAGGTTTCGAAAGAAAAGATCGCCGTTTACCTTTTTTAAAAGTCACAATCTCGGAGGTCACCTGTCAACCTTCCCCGAAGACCTGTATGTTCTAAACGAGGTTGTTTCTTGAACCATAATACAGGTCCCTGGGAAGTTAGTTTCAAGCAACAGCATCAAGGTCTGCCCCTCCTATTGCGTCTTTGTCCCGAGGGGCCACCAAAGAGATCAACCTGACCCCACCTCCCGAAACCAATAATTTCTGAATCGAGCAGCGCTCCACTGCTTCTGAATGCTGTCACAAAAGATTCTTCTGAGGCTCTCTTGAACTCTCCTTTATATACTTTCTGGGATTATTTATAAAAATCCCTTATTTCCTGACACTTATAGGCATTGTATAGCCCACATGTCCTTTTCGTGATGTATGTTGAAAACAAATTCCATATAAGTTTAGCTCCTACCCTTGCCTCTTGTTTGAGAGGACAGTTCCATCTATAAGCAGAGACCAAAGTGCTCGTAAAAAAAAAACTCCACGAACAACTCCAATTCTCCACATTCTGTATACTGATCTGAGGTCAATTTTCAGTCCACTCCCAAGTCCCCTCACTAAACGAGTCCCAATTGGTCCTCCAGGATAAGTACAAAACCTGTAATACTTTACTTCTTCTAGGATGACAAGATCCAGTATAGGACCTCCTCCCTTTGATAATTCACAAAGTTCGGAACGTCCCCTTGATTCAAGATCCGTTGTGCTAAAAAAAACTCGAGTATTGCCTATCTTCTTGCACTGATGCCCGTGCTATCCCATACACTATGGTGAGTTTTGTTGCCACAATCAATCAGTAAGTTCAGGTCACCATTCTTGCAGTATAGTATAAGATTCTTAAGGTGGTGAAGATTTCTAAGTCATATGGCAAATAGGCGGATCAGGTTACCACCTGCCGTGGCAGTCCACTTTCCTCATACATCACCAGATTGCCACCAGGTCCCTCATAAAGTCTGGCAGAGCCCAAGTGTTACTGTTATTTTCTAAAAATGGCTCTAAATGGTTTTCATTAAAATTCGTATGTTTCAGATATATATATATATATATATATATATATATATATATATATATATATGTATGTATGTATGTATAGAGAGAGAGACAAAAAATACAAACCTGCTGCGCGGTGTTTTTTCTGTCCGTGTTCTCGGCGTTCGTTGTCATCTGCTATCGTAGAAAGGCGCGGATGAAAGCATACAATATTTTTAAAATTACTTTTAACGGCTTTACTTACAGACTTTATGAAAGGAGATGCTGAAACTGACCACCGTCGTTGTCCATGCATTTTTGGCACTTCTTTAGGAAACTATCCATCACTCGCCGTAGTTCACGTTGAGAAATGCTGGCAATTTCCTGGCGGATATTTTGTTTTAATTCTTCCAGGGTGCGTGGGTTTGTCTTGTCACTTTATGTTTTAAGTTACCCCATAGGTAGAAATCGCAGGGGGTTAGTTCGGAGGACCGAGGGTGCCACAACTCTCTACTAATAATACTGCATCCTCAAACACACTTTCAATTGCTCTCATCGAAATAATGGCTGTATGAGCTGTAGCAGAGTCTTGTTGAAAAAAGGCAAAATCACGCTCCCTGCCTGTTAATTCTCTAAAAAAAAGGGAGGGGGGACAAAATTGTATTCACGTATGTATGGGCGTCAACTGTCGACTCGAAAAAAATTGAACCTATAACTCTTTCTCCGCTCATAGCGCACCATATACCAATTTTTTCGTCATGAAGGGGTGCTTCATGAACAATATTAGGTTTGTCGGAGCTCGAATAACGATTATATTGTGTACACACATATCCGTGAAGGTGGAACCAAGCCTCGTCCGTGAAAAACATTAAATATGGTTTATTTCGCCATTGTGTACACTATTGAGACTACTCTACTCACAAAATGTGCGCCTAATTACAGGATCACCTAGTTGAAGAGCATGTGCCACAGTTATTTTATATGTTTTAACTTAAGCAATTTGGTAGCTCTTCACGCAGAGCCATAAGAAATGCCTGTCTGTTGTGAAAAACGCCTAAGTGATTTTTGGGGGGAATTCTCCAAACGATGACCGATATCTAATGTTTCTTCGCCAAGAACCGTACGTCGTCTTTTAGATTTCTTAACTGGAACACATGCTGTGGCCTGAAATTTATTGTAAAGTTCATGGATTGTTGTACGGCTTGGAACTTTTACACCTGGAAATCTTTCTGCAAATCGCACTTCCACTTGGTGAGTTGACTTAACACGTACGAATCTTAAATAAATTCACGCTGTGCAGTAGAAAACATATACTGAGCCATAATATACTATGTGACTAAGTACAGGACAAAATAACTCGTAATAACAACCACATCACCGTCAACTCATTACTGTACTTCAATCTGCAGAGCAAAACCACGTCAATAGCATGACCTTGTTTCCACGCGCCCAGTGGAAAACACCGCGCAGCCGGTTCGTAGTTTCTTGGCTCTCCCGTTATATATAGTTTATATATATATATATATATATATATATATATATATATATATATATATATATTTTCTAACTCACTTGGAGAGCATTTAAAACAAAACTCAGACAGGAATTCAGCTGTATCTCCCAAAGTGCAATCGGTATACGCCCTGCGAATGTTTCGTACCGGAACATTTCAGAGAGTTGCAGGCGATCTTAAAAATGTTTAATGCTAGTCGTATCTTTCATCGCGTTGTTAGAACGCCTTTGAGGTTAAGAGCAAGGTACATAAATTTCCCCCAAATAATGTGTGTTCAGAAAATAAAAGGCAATTATTCACTTTCGTAAGTTTCCCACACATTTTGGGTGCAATTGACTGCACAAATGTTCCTATTTTGAGCCCCATCTGGTGAAAATAAAGAACTTTTGGAAATCGGAAAGGGGGATTGTTCCATCAACACAAAAGTGATCTGCAATGAAAATATGTAGTTTAGGAATATTGTTTCCCGGTGGCCGTCTACGCAGGATGCACGAATCTGGGACAGCAGTGCTGTTGCTGCGAAATAAGATGTGGTTGGTGTAATTGTATGTAAGTATACATTCTTATTTAAATTCATAAAACCAAACACACTAGCTGAACATCGGCACAAACCGCAAAAATCCGTAATGTTGTGGAACACACTTTTGGAGCGTGGGAAGAAAAGAAAGAAAGAAGGTTCCAAATTCTTGAAATTGAAATGCGTTTCAGCCTCAGCCTATGGCGACGCAATAGAGTCTACAGCAGTCCTTCACAATTTCGCTTCAGAGGTAGAAGCTCTTTATGAAGACAGGAATTTGTTGAACAACGAGGGAAACATTCCATTTGCCAATCAGATGAAAATATACCAGGAAACGCCATTCGACGAGCAATTATAAACGATTACTTTTCATGAAGTGGCGCACATTTCCATAAAATAGACATATAACATCTTTTGTGCAAGATGTGTGGGTTTAAAAGAGAAATCATTTATTCTTTTGATATTCTTTTCATTTTGTTGATAATATTTAATTTATTGATTTTGTCGTTTATTTTGTTTATTTAAGTTTTTGTGCAGTATTATGCAAGTATTTGAAATTTCACCTTTGTTATTTTAGATGTCACTGGTATAGTTTGTGTATGAAATGCTCAGGGCTTGTGCTGTGTTTAACATTAGCGTCAACATTTGTAATAGGAAGTATTTTTATACAAAATATAATATTGGTAATTTGCCATTAAATAGTACCTACAGTACATTCGTACAGCACCAAGAATGCAAACAATTTGAAGTTAAATGTCCGTAAAAATACAACTAAGAATAGTTTTGCTGAATTAGTATGAGACTTTACACCTTGCCTTGTCACATATAGTTACGAATGTTCCCATATAGCATGTAGGTCACAAATAGCTGTTCATTCTGACGTTTCAGATAGAATTTCATTCACTTCGCTTGCTTTATCCAAGTAATTAATGAAGTTCAACGAACCCTCTATGGGAATCACTGATAATTTGTTCTTCAGTGATTGCATTATGTCCATTCTCAGAGCATGCGCTTCCTCTTGCATTTCTCTTTGTCGTTGCATGATGACCATTTTCTCTTCGTGTTCTTTACGAAGAAATTTCAGTTGCATCTTATGCAGTTCTTCATGTCGGTGATTTATGTTGCTCTCCTGACCACTAGATCCTGCCCTGTTCTCGTTACTTCCAAAATCTGTAACACATCAAAATATTCAACTCTTTACTTGCATATAGCCATTTGAATTTGGGCAAATAGGCATGATTAAAAACTGCCGATATTTGATACTATTAGATGCAAACGGGCTTATAACATTTCTATTTATTAAGGTGAAACGGCTCATTTGAGCATCATTTCATCCATTCCATTCGTCATCCGATATAACCTACCAGGTTAAACTACATACCTACACACAAAAAAGTAAGTTTTTAATGGAAAAGGGATACAAGCTAAATTACAGCCTGTGCTCAATATGGAATGACCCTTACATGATTGTGTGAGAACCGGATGTAATACAGATGAACAAATAATATCACTTCTTGCAATTGATTTTGGAAATGGACCACACTTGCTTTTATTTCACCGTGCTTTGGGTTGGAACTGTAACGAGCTATGTATTTAAATTAAACTAAAATAATGCTGTTTAAAATAACATAGCAGATGGTAAGGTAATATTAAAGCATTACCAAAGCACGTGAATCTGCAGAAATCAAGAGATAAAGTACTTTTGTGGTAGCATTTCCATAATAGTAGGTATAATATGGTTTATTTGCCTTTGTAAAGAATACAACCTTTATAGGTATTTTGGTGCTTTTAATGCACATAATCCTAAGTTAATTTTTCTAAAGTAAAAAGTGAGCTTCATAACCTCTGCTTCTGACCTATTCATTTATTTTCACACTAAGAGCTAACTTTTTCACTTACCATGCGTTGAACTTCCAGCATAAACATTCATGGTGACATCAGGGTTACTGTCCTCTGAAATGTCGAAACTTGGACCCAATTCACCTTCCAAATCAGCAACATTAACACCATCAGATCCTTGAGTTTTCATGCAGTTCTCACTATTTTCGACGAAATTTTCTATTATTATATCATCATCACATACTGAATCGATTCCTTCGAACACTTGGGGCATTATTTCAATTATTACTTTTGAAACATCGTCCACGTACGTTATGTGTGAATCACCGCCAGTATTATATTTTTCGCGTGTTTCCCTGGCTTTCTGCTTTTTAGCCTTTGCTTTCAGGTCTTTCCAAAGGACTTTTAGCTGCTCTTCAGTGCGTTTTTCGTCGCTCGAAGCATTAAATTCGTCCGTCACGACTTTCCAGGTATCTCTCTTTTTATTCAGCATCTTCGCATCGTGTTTTTTGCTCTCTATACTGTTTATATGGATTTTCATAATTTCCATCAGCAAACATTTATCTCTCTCGCTGACATTTTTTCCCCTTTTCCTAACGCACATAACCTTATCCATGATCGCTTCAAGTAAATCGGGCAAACAAAACAATACTACGTGAGTAATGATCTCTTACTTCCGTAGTAGTAACTAGTAACTAAAATTGTTCTGTTTTCTATTTACTAGCTAAGCTGATAATTTGGCATTACAGCCATTAGCTCTCATGCTCTCCTGTATTTTCCGGATATTGATGAGTAAATTGTATTAATCTTGCTGAGCCTTTCGACGTTTCTTCCGGAGTAGATTACTCCCGCAGATTAGTAGATTACTCTACTTTGGTAGCACGAACACGAACGTCTTTAGTAAGCGTTACTTCCGAAGTACTTTTTTCATACTTGTTCACTCTGCCTATAGCGATTCACTATTAAAAGATTTGACTATGCCTTAAAGCCGGGACTATGATGCACTTAAAGCAATGTGGCTGTCACGATAAGTACAGTTCATTGTAATCACGACCTAAGCCTACTGTATTCTCCTTGTACAACCTATAACAAAATGCGTAATAAAATCACTTTTGCATTAACATGAGGCAGATATAAGAACAATCTTAAGAGTAATTTGTAGAAAAATGGTTAGAAACAGTCTTGAATATGACACCAGAATCTTCTTCTTTTTTCTTCTTTATTTTCTCTTATCCTGAAAAACATGTCTAAAACCCAGTATTCGTTTCTCCTTGGGGACACAAAGGGGCGTGAGCATAAAATGTCAGAAGCGTTTTAAATATAATAAAATGACAGACTTTCTGGCAGAGAATAACCCATGTGGGCAAAACATATTGCGTCTCGTTTCAAGAGGAAATGCAATAATTGCAGAACTGTTGCGCCTGAAGGACTATATTCCACCAGTTTTCCGGTAAGAAATCTTAAATAGAGGTTAGGTGAGAAATAGCATGTTTGTTGGTGTAGTAGTGCTTTCATCTTTTCATGGCTGTACTCGTTGCTAAATTTGGAGAAAGTATCATCTTAAGCAATTATTTAGACAGCTTAGTAGTATGGCTTTAACGAACTATTTGTTCAGGAAATATTGTAACAGTTGTTATGTAACCCAGAACTGGATGTTCAAGTACTCAGATGATTTTATTGTAATTATTCATTTTCTAGATTTGAAACAAAACAAGATCAACAGAAGTATGGGGAGATCATTTCTGATTTTAGTTACTTCAAAACTTCAGATGCCTTTGATCAGAAAATTGACAATAATCCTGTAAGTATTCTTAGCTTACATTTTTTACCTAAAACGTTTGTTTCACATGTTGCCATAGAAGCTCTCTAATAACATTAGAAACTGATGTGGTATTATTAGTGAACATTGGATTTGTTTTGGATTGCAGCAACTGCAAGATCTGGATGAAGAATTTCGAGAGAATTATACAGAGATTCTTACTCGTTTCTATCTTGTATTTGAGAGTGTTCACAAATACATAGTGGACCTGAACCATTTTGTGGAAGATTTAGAAGAAGGCTTGTTCATTCAGCAGACACTAGAGAGTGTGTCTCTCAGTGAAGAAGGAAAACAGTTGCTGGTAAGTTATCACCCACATTATTTAATTCCTAAAGCAGAACTCTGCATTCAGCTAAAATATTCAACATAAAAATCTTTACTGGAAATGCCCTTTGAGTCCTATAGATTTTTAATTATTGATTTTTTTATGTAATAAGTTTCTACCTATCGTTTATGATTTAGCAATTACACAAAGATCATTCTGAATGAAGAGGACTTCACAGGCTATTCACAGAAATTTCAAGATTTACATTTTATTTGTCATGCAAATATCTTAAATATATTGCATTTTGATCAAAATCATTGTCACTTTTAAGAAAATAAATATTAATGAAAAGTATTTCATGTAAGGGGTAGTTTGGGGTGGGGAAATTTCTTGAAAATCTGTGTGCTACAGCTTTGGAAGACACGAAACTTGAATATGAAGTTTGGTGTTTTTCTGACTTTGTTTGTGAGTTACGCTGTTCACACAGAGATGTATTTCTGATGAAATCTCAATACAAAATTTGTTTGATATGCACTACCCTCTTTACTTACTATAGGTAAGTGGTAGAGAAAGTAAAACTAGATTATATAGAATGCTGTGTTTGCCAGTGTGAGGCACTGTATCTGTACGGGGTGATGCTGCTGGTGGTAGATCTGCATATAGAGGGCCTTGTGAGGGAGCGTATGTTGGTGTCCTATTACCGCTACAGTGCCCAGCGTTCCAGCGCAGAGAGTAATATCGATGATGTCTGCAAATTGCTGCGCTCCACAGGGTTCATGAACACTCCTGGGCTGAAGCGAGTGCCCAACTACCCTGAGGAGTATTTCAGGTGTGTGTCTGTTTACTCAGATCATTGTAATAATGAGCATTACTTAGAATAACCTGTTTAAATATCAGCACTGTTTTTATTGGTTTCTGCCATTCAGTACAATAATCTTCTTCATTCTGCTCCTTTTTCGCTTGCTTTTCATCTCTTCATCCTGTTTCTTTTTGTCCCCCTCTTCCTCCTTTCTCATCTTATTCTTCTGTTACCTCAATGTTCTTCCAATCTTTTCTTCACTTCCTCCTGCTCTTCCCTTCTCTTCTCTTCCCTTCCCTCTCATCCCAGCATTTTTCCTCTCTATTTTCCTGTTTCTCTTCTTTTTCCTACCTTTTATCTCCCTTTCATATGTATCTTCTTCTTTTGCTGTTTCTACGTCTTGCTTTATTTTTAATCTCCATTTCTCTTTTTCTCCTGGTTTCCTTGTTACATTTTTTCCTTAAGCTTTGCAATGGAATAATAATGTGGCAGCTGTAGGTCATCATGCTCAGGAAAAGCTTGTAAAATAATAACAAAATGTTGAGATTATAATACTTTTATTTGATTAAGTTTTGTTCGTGATTCATCAATTTTCAAATTATTTTTACTTTATTTATAATTTATGACAATGCCTATGCTGTGTTTTTCTTTTTGTATGAATCAAATTATTTTTACAGTTAGATGATTATCTGTTCTTTTGTGCAACAGTGCACAAATTCTTAACTGTGGGGAGCATAAGCTAATATCAATACTTTATGATGATTAAGTGGAGGTATTTTCTTTGTAAGCAGATGCGATACTAGGTGCCTATTTGCAGAGTTTAAATTAGCTTCCTACCTATTCATGTGACTTCGATACTTGTAGCATTTTTATACAATCTCCTATGGAATTTGTCCCTGAATTCATTCCTTAATTTCTGTGGAAACTAGCTCTGCCTCATGCGATTACCATTATATTTCCTACTCTTGTTGTATTTCTTCTTTGCTGATTTACTCTTCTGCGATGCTTAACATCACGTACTTACGAAGATACTACAACATGCATCCCTTCTTGTTGAGTTTTCTCCCCCTTTAGCAACAGTCTTATTGTGCTTCAACTTTTTCATTGCTGTGCCCAATTATTTATTATATTATTCTTCTTTTGCTTTCTAACTAAGCTAACTCATGTTTTGTTGACATTTCCTCACATTATTTTCTATTTTTACATATATATATATTTAACTAATCCTTTTTTATTTCATATTAATGCCTAACATTTTCTTAATGTTGTATGATGGAATTATTTTCCTTACATTAGCTAATTACATTGCTTTCTGTTACATTATTTTGTTGTTGTTCATTTTTAAGCAAATTTATATAATATGAAATTCCTTACTCAACTTTTTTATTTACATATCATTTCTTTATATATTACAATTCTTACCCAATTCTTAATGAGCTAACAACTTAAATCATTATACATTGCTCTTGAAAGGATCATTCCCAGATTGATTCCTACTTCTGCTGTGATATGAAAGTTTATTTCAGTGTGTTTGCAAACCCTCCCCCACTGTCGGTTGCTAATGTCTCCAAGAGCAACGCAGAATTCAATGTGAAATAACCAACAATTTTTTTCCAGGATCCTTATTTTTCAAAATCGGTATATGTTTCATTGCATGCTATAAATTGCCAGTATCTATACTTCTGCAAGAAGTATGAAAACAAGCAAGTGTATGACTCTTTTGACATTCTGTTGCTGTTAGATGCACTCTAGTCTTAACAATGTGCATTAGTGTAAGTGTTTTCCGTCTTTATTACTTGAGCATATGCTTTGTATTCCAGACGAATTGCAGTCAACAAGCAGTATGTCAGCATGGTGTTGGGCAGATTGCGGTCGGATGACATTTACAATCAGATCGCAGCCTATCCTTTCCCTGAACATCGCAGCACTGCACTGGCAACACAGGCAGCTATGCTGTACATATGTTTGTACTTTGCCCCCAACATCCTTCACTCGCAGACTGCCAACATGAGAGAGATTGTCGATAGATTCTTCCCTGATAACTGGGTACTTACCAATGTATATGGAGCCATTCACAATGAAAATTAAGCATTAACATAATGACGTAAAACTTAAACATAAACTGAATGTGATGTGTTGTTATTTACATCAGCAACTACAAACTTAAGCAGCAGACAATCGCAAGAGAGCATTAAACAACTGAACTAATATGGTAACATGCAAAGCGACTACTGAACAAAAGAGGTTATGTACATGTATCAAAATGAGCAAGAGCTAGCCACCCAGTTAAAAGACGTTAAACTAACAAAAAAGCATTACCTACAATAACAGTTTGTTTTACTGCAATTTTTGTAGATACCCCAGTGATTCCTGCCCGTGAGCTTACACAGAAAGTGTGTTAGTGAGTAACACATGACAATGGAAAATCTGATGGAGGATCACATGATGATGAGAATCGCTCTGTAATTGGCTGGTTTCTTACGTTTGACATAGACATAAACTTAAAAGCTTTGACCTTGCAAGCTTGTAAGTTTACGTCTAATTCAATGTTTATTTTTATGTGATTCATTGTGAATAGTTCCATTACAATACGTAGCATCTAGCTTTTAAGTTACTGTTATTTTTATGGTTAATTTTCATTGTGAATGGGGCTTGCACTAACGAGAGAGAGAAGGATTGAGGGGTAGGGGGCGAGAAAGAGGGAGAGACCTTTCCATTAAAGAATGTCCAAACCAGTGGTTAAGGAGGAGTTGGCTTTATAATGGAGCATAAAGTCAGAAAATCAAAATATCTCAATTATTGTTGTGTGTTTTGCAAGATGTTATATAACCAGGGTTACGAATTTTAGGTGCAAATTTCAGATGAAAAAAGGAAGGGAAAAGGTGCTCAAATAAGGTGAAAAAAGGGACAATAAGGTGCTGGTTTATTTAAGGGGATACACAACTGAAATTGCTATTTTCTAAACTATCCATTCAATTGGGCTGAAATTTTAACCACATGTCAGTCTTCTTTAGATATAATTGTTTTTGAATTTCAATCCAAAATCTTAATTAGTTTTCAAGTTATTAACTTTCAAAATATAAAATTATGGGTATATGCAAAATGCAACACATAATGCATTTTTGAAAAAAAAAAATCTTATGTTGCTTCTATGTCAAGGAACTACAAATCTGTCATATAATTTTTTTTCTACCATTCTTAGTTTAAGAGAAAAAAAAGTTTTGTAGTTTTGTATTTGCATTTTTTTTTTGTGTGGTATACATTGTTATCTTCAAAAATTAGTAACACAAAAACTATTCATTACACAGAAAAATTATATGACAGTTTTATTTAATTGGGTTCTTGAAATAAGCATAAAAAATGTCAATATAATGTTACATCGTATGGAACATTTTGAATATGCAGAAATGCTGAAAATAAGAAATGCCTTAAAATCAAGTTTTAAAAATATAAACCAAACAACCAAATGCACAAGGGTATTTAAAAAGTCTCGTAACGATTCTGAAGTGTTCGCTAGGTCAAAAATAAAAAGTGGATTGTAAAACTATAAGCAATGTAGAATTTTTTTGGAACATATATATATTTTTTTTTAATAGATTTTTTTGAGATTTTGGACTAATTTCAGTTGTGCATTCCCTTAACTAATTCAATGATCTCTCTTTCCTCTTTTCTAATTTATTGAACTACAAACAAGTACATCAAATTATCACTCATCAAAAGAAGGAAAAAACATGAAGCAGTTGTACTTCAAGACATTAAGCATCTCCACATTTTTAAAAGTAAGTCTGTTTCTGTTAGGAGATAGAATGTCTTTGTAGATGCTAAAGCTTCTTTCAACATCCACAGAAACCAGTGGGGCAAACCTTGTATTCACTCAGAATGGCAACTCTACAGATGTGGCGAATTCCTCAATGTCTGGATTCTTCTGAAGCCTAGATTCAAGTTTGTCTTTGGCAAAGGCTTGTAACTGCTCCCTCACGGAAGTAAAAATATCCCACTGTTTTTCCTTTTCCAGACCTTGTTCTTCCAATCATTTAATAGCTGCAGGCAGGTACTTGTAACTATGGACATAATATAGTTCTGTCTGCAAATTATGTATTTTCTCCAGTAACAGAAGTTGCTGTTTCTTGGAAATTACACCTGCATCGGATGGATCCAAAGAAAGCACAAACTCTTTAATTTTGTCAAAATTCTCACACAACATAGCAGCACACTCAATCCAAGATTCCCAGTGAGTAATGACCAGGAAATTTGGAAGGGGCAGGCCAGTGATTTCCCTGTAGTAAACAAAATGGCTCGGAGCTTTCAGTAGAATCTTCTTCAGGGCAGAGATGAATTGATTTGCGATGTCGTATTCATTCCTTATGGATTCACAAACCTTGTGAAGGGCATGAGCCAAGCATATCATATGCTTCAAGTTAGGAAATAAAGGTTTCAATTGGTTAACAGCTGAAACCATGTATGGAGCTTGGTCCGTAACCATAAGAAGAAGTTTGTCAAACTCGATACAAGTAGGCCAGAGTTTTTGGCAGAAGTCCATAATGGATTGCATTACTGTACTGGCAATGGCTTTCTGCAGCTCATACATTTTTAACAACATGGGCTTAACTTTCTCCCCTGCTAAGGGAAAAACTAAAATGTTCAAAACATATCGTTCCATTGAGTCTATGGTTTCATCCACAATGATTCCCACATCGCAATCAGACTTTCTCCTTGATTCTTTCTATGATTTCTTGGTAAACAGGCTCCATGTAATTTTTTCTTAAAGTACTCTCATCGGGCATTGACATCTTTGTGTATTTTTCAAGAAATCCCTTGAAGGCTGAATGGTTCACCTTATTGAGTGGAATTCCTGCTTGTGTAAGAGCTGCACACAAATCAATGTTTAATTCCTTGAAATTTTGGCTCTGTTGAAACGCATTTTGTAATAGAGGTTGCTGTGATTTGTTTGTTTGAAGAGTCTTGTTCGTTTGATGTGATCTTGCTGGTGTTTTTCATCTAACAAAATTCCTGAATCACAAATAGTACATCGCATAACAGTTCCATCAGTGTCTATGAAATCTTGTTTGAATTCCTCAGCCAGAACAATAAATCAAGCACTGGACACCTTTGGCATGGTAAAATCTAGTACTAGTACACTCGTTTGGTAATGTAACATTGAGCTAACACTAGTTCACTTACTAACACAATGCGACTGTCACACAACTCACTCTTGTGCCCATTTGCTGTCCACATTCTCTTATAACACTGCGACAATTACCAGAATGTTCTCATTCATGCTGGAACTTCAGTCTCAGCGATTTCTAGTAGCTTCGAGCAGAACCCAGTCTTAATAATTCTCGGAACTGTGCGGGTGAGGTTACTGCCGTCTCTGTGTGCCCAGCCTTTGCCTCCACACAAACAAATGACGTCTCTCACAGTAATAAACTCACATTCATGAACAGCAGGCTACTGATTCTGGTGGGATAGAATCACTCATTGTAAATTGCATTATTGTGGGCTACTTTATAGCAGTAAAGCAAGAGAAAGAGGTTTTCGTTGAACACACAATTATTTTCATTGTTGCGGGTGTGCTTTCAATTCCTGTGCGGCGTTTACTGAAAGAGGTAGGCTTACTATCCGCATGTACACAGCAAGCTGAGGAGACGTTAATTGAAAGACAAAGAATAAATTGGAATGAAACTTAAAAGAAAAAAGGGGGGAAAAAGGGGATTATGGGCATGGTTGAGGGAAAATGGGATAAAGGTGCCAAAAAGGGTAAAGATCCCAATAAAGGGAAAATGGTGTGAGAAAAAATGCCTCTTTTCGCAACTAGAAACAAAATTTCACACAGCTTTAACTTACCCTAAGAAAAAAGGTGCGCATCTAAAAATCCTAAGCCTATATATAACAAATCATTATAAGCATGATTAGCAGAACCCACAGCTCTGCTCATGTTATTGTGCTAAATGCAGAGATTTCTCTCTCTCTCTTTCTCTCTCTCTCTCCCTCTCTCCCTCTCTCTCTTACCCACATACTTCCTCACTGCTTCTACCTATTCCACTCTCCCTCTCTTTTCCCTCACTGTCTCTTCCATTGCATTCTTTCAGCGTCTCCCCTTCCATTGTCCTCAACCATCTTTGCTATCTGTGAAACTTAGATGTAATTTTTGTTTCAAAACTGTTGATAAAACTACTTTTTCTTGGATGTTAATGAAAATGTTAACAGTGTACCTCTTCCTTGTTATGTGATCAGTAGGGACAGAATTTTAATGCAAATACAGTAGAATCTCATTAGTACGTTTTAGCAGGGACTCGGGGATTTGGATGTCATAGACGGGAAAACATGTTAACGAAAATATAAAGTCTACAATTTAAGAACATAATTATGTAATAAAATCTAATAATTACTACGTTTCCATGGGAAATTGAAATCGATTTGAGTCCAATTCCATACTGAATATGATCCACGTTTCCATGTTAAATTCAATATTTATTGAGATATGGATACACTAAGTCCAAGAATAAATAATTCAGGCTTTTATGTTGGTGAACTTGTTAAACATATGTTAGTTTGTTTCTCTGTATAATTTAAGCAGGTTTTGAGATTAGTGAATGTTTTTGAGAAGAATAAATTGTGAACTATGGAAGCGATAAAAGTGACTTTGTTGTGTGTTTTATTACACATGGAAATTACAATTTCCACTAATAAAACAAAATGATGAGTGTGCATAGTGTTACGAGTACAGTACAAGATAGTATCTTCGGTGTACTCAATACAATTTGAAAATGTTAGGTGTTTTCATGTAACAAATTTTGATCCAATCCTATTTTCCAAGAAGAAAGTTTTGTTTTAGCATTTTTCCGTTCCTCAAAAGCAGTTTCAATCAGTTTAAGTTTGCTAATAATTGTGTTTAAGGTTCACGGAGGAATGTTTAACTTCCGCGCTATATCCACACTTTTCATATCTGGATTGTGATCTACTTCTTCAAGGATTTTCAGTTTTTCACTGTTGGTTGTTTGCCACACTTTCTTTTTCTCCATTACAAACGAAAAGTTTAAATGCAATCTATGTATGTTTGGTCTATACTCAAGTAAAAACTATTATTGGCTTAAGATAAAGAGAAGTTGATGGTTGAGACCGGTCTCCCGAAATGCGTTCAAGTAAGAATATATTAGTGATGTAGTGTAACAACCCTCAACTCTCTTTATCTTAAATTATGACACATCACTGTTACTAGCTTCTAAATCTTCAAAATTAGTCAACTATTATTGGCATTTACCACGCAAGCTAAAGCATTCTCTATCCCGCCCACACAAATAGCATCACCCAAATGCATACATACATGCGTGTCATTGGCTGCCAGTCTTCACACCGTGACCAAGGATTGACCAAAGTAGTGAATGAGGACGTCAAACTTTGAATGTGTTAAGTGCCTACTTCCACTGAACCGACCAAGGATTGGCCAAAACAGCAAATGAGGACGTCAAACTTTGAACACAGCAAGCGGGACCGAGAAAACATATTAAATAAATGACGCGTATTACATTTGGTGTATTTGTGCCAGAGGCTTTATAATTCAACATAATACATGGGAAAACGTGTTAATGAGGAACATGCTAACGAGATTGCACTGCATTTCTTCTCTGCTGTCATAAAGTATGTGCACATGGTATGTGGAAATTATTAAATTTCCAACAATTTAAATGGTATTTTAAGTTGCATATAATCCATATTTTGCATGTTTTGTTAATAAGCATAATATTTAAGCAGTTTGTCATTTATGCTGCATATTTGCTTGTTTTACATCTATATTCTATAAAGACATTTTTATTTTATGCATTTTTATCTTCATGTTTGATTTACAAATATGGTATTCCCAAATAATATGTGGCATTGAGTCATTGTTGAAGCTTGGCAACACTGAATGTAGCTCAATGCAATGTAATAAATAGCTCACATCACATTGGTGAACTCTAACCTTATTGGTCATAGCTGTTTCTTCATGGTATGAAGGTGGCTCTGAAGGAATTCTTAGAATTGGGTTCAAATGTAGTGGTTATTCCTATACGTAATATTAAATTTAGTTTAAATTTTATTGTTTAGCATCTTATAACATTTAGCTGTTAATAGTTTTGCAATTCCAAAATTACTCCTGCAGGTTCTCAGTCATTCTCCAGTTGAAACTTCAGGTCATTCAGTGGTATAGTGCTTGTAAATGGTAAAGGCCTTTTTCCTTGTTTATGTGTAATCATGCCAAAAGTAAAAGTCTGATGTGTTACGTTCACATACTTTTTCTATCCTCTATCGCTTATTATTGGGTATACAAATTAACAAATTTTTCTTAAGAAAGTTTATTTCCCTAAATACTTCATTTTAATGGAGATAAACCTTTCCAAAAATAGCTGCATTACAAATGTTATTAAAGATACAATGGGAATAGTAAAAGTTAAAACTGGGCGCTGTATGCTGGCCTTAAATTTCATACTCTTTCCATGACATCACGGGAAAAACTGACAATCGACAGGACTTTAAAACAATTGCTAAGCATTGACCACTCAAACCATTAATAATGGATATGTTAGAAATGGCTGATGCCAAAAAAGTTGATTGATATAAATTGGGTGTTTTAAAGAAATTACATTTTTTGTATAGTACATTTTCGTCTATTGCTTAATGTTTACCAGTTATACAAGTTTATACAAAATTCCTTCCAAATGAAGAGACTTCATAGACTATTCTCAGAAAATTCAAGATATACATTTTATTTGTTATGTAAATGTCTTTAATATCTGGTACATATTTTAATCAAAATCGTAAGATCCATTTTTTTAGAAAATAAAAAATTTTTGAAAAATGTTGCATTAAATTAAATTGAGTTTTATTTATGGACACTCTTTAATTACTGTGGTTCTTAACATCCCATTCTATATTGGCCAAGAAAGGCCAGAATTTTTGCTCAGAGGCCTCTTTATCAATCTTGAAGTTCGTTTTCATGCCGTAAATCTAGAATACGGGACCACCAGCTTTACTTCCCTTCTGAAGGAAGCCAAGCTAAGGATTCCATGTTCCATGTAAACGGTAGTTGGGTGGGTTTGATTTTCTTCAAAATCATGTCGCATCTTTGAAATATATTGAACTTAAATTCTAAGTTTGGTATTTATTCTGCTTTTCATTTTTGAGCTATGCTATTCAAGACACAAACACAGACTTTTTCTAAAAATGCTGTTTTTTGGGGGTTCAAGAGAGCTTCGAAACATATATGTCTGAAATCTGACATCAAATTTTTGGATGGAAGACAATCTATGCTAATAATAAGGGAATGGATCTTGGTATGGTAGGAGGAATTGGAAATAGTAACAGGTTACATTTAGTAATGTATACTCCAAGAGATGTTGACTAATCTGCATTAAGTTGGCCGAATTGGAAGCAAGTGAAAAAATATCATTGGTCAGTTATAAATAATGTCTGACTGTGCGAAATCAGATTTCCACTTTGCTATAGATATGCATTCCAGTTCTCATTCCTTCAGTATTGTGAACCAAAATGTTGTATGCTGTTTTGCTTCCCGTTCTCAGGTTATTGTGATCCATCCTTAAGGAAGGGACACAAGTATGTATACTGTTAAATCTTTTTGCATTTTAAATGTTATTAACAGCCCCGAAAAAGCAGTTTTATAACCAGTTTTCAAAACATCACATGATATGAAAGAAGTAGAATCTTGCGATAATGCAGACAAAGCTGCAGATTTTGCTGGTATATTTTGTATTGCTGAAACTGTGTGTATGTTCCTCAGGTTATCAGTGTATACATGGGCATCACAGTGAACTTGATAGACTCATGGGAGCCTTATAAGGCAGCTCGGGTTGCACTCAGCAACAGTCTTGAGACAGCTAATGTGCGAGAGATTGCATCACGCTATGCCGAGAGGATACAAGTAAGTAAAGTGTGGCTGGTGTGCAGATAATAAAAATGATTGATTATTCAACATTGCATTACTGTAATTACAAAACTAAACATATGACATTGTGTGCTTGTCTGACCCTAAACTGTTAAATAATTGCATCCTTCAACCACAATAGCAGTCTTGGTCTAAGGTTATAGAATGTAATTATATAAAAAGATCCAGATTTGCAGCACTAAAGCTTTTTTTAATTTAAAAAGACACAATTAAAACCATTATCATGAAAGAATTTCCATAATGAAAATTACTTTGAATTAATTGTATTGGAATTATTTGTTTACTATTTAAGAATTACGTTAGCACGTTATTCTATCTTCTCCTTTGAAATTTAGAATTAAGTACTAAAAAATATGTATAACAAAATTAACAGTTAAAACTTAAATTAATATTATATCTTATTGCTTTTAGCATCACTGATACTGAATTCATTTCATTATTGTTAATGTTTCCACTGCTTCTCATATGGACAATGACCTATGGGGAGTCTTATTCCACTAAGTGATGACTAGACCCAGCAGATGGGTCTCCAAACCTTCAGAGTACTTCACTTGGGCTAGTCAGGGGTGAAGGTCTGGATAGGGGTGACTAAACTTTGCCACCCCATCACAGACCTTCACTACAAGCACCATGGATGAAACTGTTGAGCCCCTCCAGAATCCCTATGAATAACATTACCTTTTCTCTATATTTGTGTGCAGTGCGTTTGTGTGGAATCACAAGATTTTCTCATTGAGGAGTGGTGCTTTTAATTTCTTTACCACTTACCTGTAGTAGGTAAGGGGAGGTATTACCTTCCACCCAAAAATTTGATGCAAGATTTTACAAGAAATACCTCTTTGAGGCCATCTGAATCCAAAAAAAGGTTCTGTGCGTGCGTGCGTGCATGCATTATATTTAAAAAATAAAATGTTGGATGAATACAAAACTTGGTATTTAAATCCACTATCTTTCAAAGATGAGATGCAGAGATTTTCAAGAAGATCCTCTACCCCAAGCTACCCTTTACATGAACATTTTTAGGAATTTTTGATTTTTTAAAAAATGGCTTAAACAATTTTGATTAAAATTCCATGTAATTAACGTACTTACATGACAAATAAAATGTATTATGAATTTTTTGGGTATAGCCTGTGAAGTCATCTTCATATGGAAGGAATTTTGTATAATTTTGCATAACTTGTAAACCTTAAGAGATAGACAAAAACGTATTGCACATAAAATGTAGAACTATTTAAAACACACAATTTATTCCAAATAATATTTTTTGTGACGTCAGCCATTTCTGAGATATCTGTTACTGTTTATTGAATTTTTCAATGCTTGGTCACTTTTTAAAAGCCCTGTCACTATTCAGTTGCTTCTTGCAATGTCGTGGAAAGAGGATAGAATTTTAAGGCCAGCATATAACATTCCTTTTTTAAAATCTAATTATTGATTCAGTTTCCTCTATCCCTCTTGTACCTACAATAAAATGTTTATCTTAATTAACATGAAGTAAATGGAAAAATAAGCTTTTGTAAGTATAGTATATAGAAGTTATGCAAAAATAAGCAATAATGGGTGGCGAAAGTCATGTGAATGAAACACAAGATTTTTGTTATATGAAGTGTTTCTCCAGCAGTAAATTAAATTACAAAAGAATTAAAAAGGTTTTGTATTTTTTTCTCTGCACAATAGAGGCATATGATAGATCTTTTATTCAAAATGTCTTACCTTTGCCTGGACGTAATTCTTCCCACTGCTTTTATTGCAAGACACATTTTCTAATGGAACTGAGGCTGCTGCATTCACTGAAGACATGATACCATAAACAAAATGTTCCACAAGCATGAAACAACTCACGAACAGCTGTTTGTATGGAGCCAACATTTTGTGTGTACAAGTTTGAATGACATTTACCAAGGCCTTTCAAGTATGCTTAGAAATTGTAAAATCTTAAGGGTAGCTGATATGGAGAGCACCCTAAAAATTTATGATTTTTTCAGGCAAACTGCTGCAAATATGGAGTTGAAATTTTAAATACAAAAGCTTGAACATTTTTTGATTCACTTCAAATTTGTTTGAAATCAATACAGAATTAAAGTAGTTTATATGGAGACCTCATAAGCGTGTGCAACTTTTAAGGACTGCTTCACAAAACATTCATAACAGTAAATTTTATAATGCTGCCACCAGAGAATAAACACACCTGAAATTTAATGCTTTGTTTAAATTTACACGTGTAACATGTCAATTGTGCAGCTGTAAATTATTATTTGTGTTCACAGAAATTAATACCACACACACAACAGCTGTTGAAGGAAGGTGTTCTGGTAGAGGAGAACGTATTGGATCATGTGACAAAAGTGATAAACGCCATCAGGGAATGTAATGTGACCTTACGTTGGCTCATGTTACATGCGTCTACAGCAAGACTTGGTACGTCAGATCCCACTGGAGTAAATAAGATCGAACATTTATGTTTAATTTAAGGGAATAACATGAGAAATAGTAATGGGTAGAGAAAATCATACTTTGTTTTACTTTCTCTTCTACTTAGCTATTGTAAATCAGGAAGTATTGTATTCCACCCAAAAAGTGATATCAGGATTTAATCAGAAATTAAAGTTTTGAAATCCCCCCCCCCCACAAAAATCATTTAAAGAAAACAGAAGTGTGTGGGAGAGAGAGAGAGAGAAACAGAGAAAGTAGCATAATGCAAATGAGAACTTGTATAAGTACCATACTTGGTAAAATGTATAAATAAGCTATTGACAGTTAAGTACGAGGTGTATTCCAAAACTAAGGTCTGGTGAACATTTTTAATGGATGGTAGGCCTGAATGTCGTTTTACGCCTGCAGCGCTCTCTACCGACTCTTGAGAACCTACTACAGTGTTGGTGTGATGCAGTAGGTATTCCAATCGGTGAGAGCAGATCGCAGTGGCTGCGGCAATCGTAGATCCTGCCAGTTGTGAAGTGTGTGGTGTGATTAGATTTTTTCTGGTAAAAGGATTCTCAGCTGTGGATATCCATCATGAGTTATGCTCACGTATGGACCGGACATAATGAGTGACAAACAGGTTTGACAATGGTGTCAAGAATTTCGAAATGGCCGAACAAAGTGCATGATGAACAGCGGAGTGGTAGGCCTTATATTTGGACCGTGAGCCATAAACTTTGAAGTGATCGGCTTTTGACAATTAGTGGTCTGGCTGATGAATTCCCAAATGTTGCTCAAACCTCACTTTACAGGATTGTCACTCAACAGTTTTGGAAACTTTGCGCAAGGTGGGTGCCAAAACTGCTCACCAGTCAGCACAAACAGCAATGAATGTGTAGTGCATGACAGTTTTTGGAGCACTATAAACAAGATGGAGGTGGTTTGTTTTCCCACATTGTTACGAGCGACAAGACATGGATAACGTACACCAACGCAGAACCAAAACAACAGCGAATGCAGTGGTGCCGTTCTGGTTTACCCAAACCAAAAAGTGTAAGCAATCGCCATACATGAATCGCAAAATGATGGCTACCGTGTTTTGGGATGAAACAGCATCCTTTTGATTGGTTTCATGGACCGTGGTCAACAATTACAGCTGATGTGTACTGTGCAACGCTTACCAAACTGAGACATGCGATCCAAAATCAATGCCGCAGGAAACTGTCGTCTGGCATCATCCTCCTGCATGACAATGCAAACTCACACACTGCTGCCAAAACCAAAGAGAAGATTCAAGAGTTTCATTGGGAACTCTTTGACCATCCTTTGTGCAGTCCCGGGGTCCCGAGCCACACTCTCGATTGGGTTCCTCTAAGAGACAAGAGGGCTTATGGCAAACGCCCAATTAACTGTGGTCCACAAACATGTTTGACCAACATCTAGTTACCTCCCTGAACACAGTCTGACGGATACCACTGTGCAGGACGGAGGAGGGGAGCCGCAAGGGGTGACTGGGTAATGCGTAACTCCCAGCCCCTGAGTATCACGTAGGACTGTGTTCGTATCCGCTGATAAAGGTCAGTCCTGGGGAGGGGCCATTACATGAGCTGTTACACTCCTGAAGGCGATTGGCTCCCTCTATCTATGTATTGGGAGGTGAGACCCTAACATGAGCAAGGTCCAGGCCAGGACTCTCACCTAAGCTGGGGTGGCGCCCAGGATGTGAACATGCCATTGGAGACATTCGTAATGGTGGAGGATATAATTGCTATGGATCCTAAAAAATCCAAAACCAACACCAAGCTTAGTGGAAAAGAAGTAGTCGAGTCTTGTGATCCTTGCTACTTGGTAATTAATAGGACAGAGAAAGGAAGAAAATTTACACCAGTGAATGCTTTTGTAGTTCGAAAGGGTCTCGATAAAATTGCAGGTCCGGTTAAGTCATGCATTAGATCCCGTAATGGCACGTTCCTAGTTGAAGCGCATTCAGCAACCCAGGCAGTGAAAATACTTAAAGCCAACATGTTAGGAAGCTATCCTGTTAAGATTGAGATGCACAGGACATTGAACTCCTCACACAGTGTGGTAAACATCCGTGCATTAGATGGTATGACCAATGAGGAGATTCAAGAAAAATCTTGAAGAGCAAGGCGTAACATTGGTTTATCGTGTCCAGCGGAAAGAAAGAAGTGAATTATTGCCTACTCATACCCTGTTCCTTACCTTTGATCGGGTAGATCTCCCTCAAAAGATTAAGGCAGGGTATGAAGTCATCGAAGTGAGGCCATTCATCCCAAATCTGCTGAGATATTTTGTCAGCGCTTTGGGCACACCAGTGATTTCTGTAGCAATGAATCTACCTGCATTAACTGTGGAGACATCTCTCACGATGGAGCATGTACATCATCTCCAAAGTGCATTAACTGCAGCAGAGAACATCCATCAAGTTCCACAAAATGCCCCCGTTTTACAGAGGAAAAAGAGATCCGGGTTAGGGAGAAGATGTCCTTCTCGGAAGCCTGGAAATACTTCTCATCCGCCAGCCATCTGTCCCAAGGTCTGGTACCTACAGCTCAGTTCCAGCTAAACCGGTACCGAGTCGGGAAATCGCAACCCAGACCAGCGATATAAACGGGGTCACTATCTCAGAAAAGATTCTCGTTGCCAGAACACAGCCAAAGCCTTCAAAATCAACACCGACAACAGCATCAACATCTGCCAAGTCCATTACTGGAAAGATCACACCAGTAAAATCACCAGCAAGACCATCAACCTCAAATAAGACCGGCAAGTCTGTAGTTATAATGCATCACCAGTAAAATTCAGGACCAGTTATGTAAGAACCGACTTCCTAAAGGAAAGCGATAAGCCTGCACCCAGTACACCTAAGGGTAAAAAAGATCCACCAGCATCTCCTCGGAGATCCTCCTCTTAGGAATCTTCTGGGAAGGACTCAGATCGGGGATCATCATCTTCGCCAATCTCAACTTCTATTGGAAAGGGGTCCTCCCCCGTGGAGGAGATGGAGTAGGAGGCTTCTGCCCACACTGTCAGAACGACAGTGAAAAAGAGGCAGGATGAATCCTCCGTTAAAAGCGTTAGCCCGACACCAAAGAAAAAGGGAAAATTGATTCAACCACCACTTTCCACAACGTAGTAAGCTTCTACGATTAAGAACTTATCCCATTATAATTCTAATGGCTATCTACAATGGAACATCCGTGTAATTAGAACACATCGACCAGAGCTTGAACGTTTGCTCAACAAGTATGAGCCTTTGGTCGTGTGTTTACAAGAGACTAAACTCCGTCTGCAAGACAGCTTTCAGCTTAGACGATATACCCTAGCACAATGTGATCTCACACCGGAAGATGGTATTCCTGTGCACGGGGGCACTATGATGCTCATCAGAGATGATGTATTTGTGGAATCTGAATCCATACAGTCTGAAATCCAGTCAGTGGCTGTAAGGATTAAACTGCCATCCATCTGATTTACCATCTGCAACATTTACCTCCCTCCATCCAATGACCTCTTGCTCATGGATTTAGAAGATCTAGTCTCTCAGTTACCAACGCCTATTCTGTTGATGAGAGACGTTAATCCCCATCACCCTCTTTGGGCTCACCTTGGGCTTGTGCGAGAGGTAAATTAATTGCTGATTTTTTGGACAATAATAGCCTAGCTCTTCTGAACACTGGAGAGCCTATATTTCTCTCAGACTCCTAAAAACTTTTTCACACCTTGATATTGCAGTTTGTTCACCACAGCTGGCAGTTTCCTTGCAATGGAATGTTATCTCTTATTTACACTTTAATGACCACTTTCCATGTCTTATTAGTTTCTTAACACATGATATATATTCCCCACGCCTACCTAGATGGCGCTTAGATTCAGCCAACTGGAATCTTTACTCCCAGTTGGCTGTGTTTAATTACAATAAGTACGACTGTGTGGATGTTTTGGTCCAACATCTTACAGAGAAGATTCTTTCTGCTGCTGAGCAAGCTATTCCATAGTCGACTGCCAATCGTCATCGATTTCCAGTCCCTTGGTGGACGAAAGAGTGCCGAAATGCCATTCGTGCTCTCAGGCATGCTCTTAGGGTTTTCCAGCATCGCCCCACACTGGATAACCTAATTGAATACAAGGAAATGCGTGCCAAGTCTAGATATGGTATAAAGGATAGCAAATTGATATCATGGAGCAAGTTTGTAGCTTCATTTAATCAACATACACCTTCCTCTGTCGTTTGGAATAAGTTAAGGTGTGTGGCCGGAAAATTGACCCACATGCCAATTGTCTTAAAACAGCTGCAGGAGCTGTTGTTGATGCATTTGACGTGGCTAACACATTTGACTGTGCTTTTGCTCAAGTTTCCAGCTCAGATAACTATTCGCCCGAGTTCCTTCCTGTTAAGACTCAGGTTGAATCTCAAGGTTTCCTTTTTCGTTCAGGAAATCTTAAAGATTACAATCACCTCTTCACCATGGCGGAGTTAGAACATGCTCTTTCGTCTTCGCCACTATCATCACCAGGACCTGATCATATCCACGTACAAATGCTCCAACAGCTCTCTCCTGAAGGTAAGGCTTTCCTATTCGAGGTCTATAATTGTGTTTGGGTTGATGCCACTTTGAGGCCACAGTCATACCCATTTTGAAAACTGAAAAGGACAGTCATCTCCTGTCCAGCTACCATCTTATTTCCCTCACCAGTTACATTAGCAAGGTGATGGGACGGTTGATATGGTGGTTGGAAACTCACAACCTGCTGACCAACGCCCAGTGCTGTTTTCGGAGGCGCCGTTCTGCAATGGACCACCTTGTCGACACAGATCATGAATGGATTCATGAAAAATTGTCAAACCGTTGCAATATTTTTTGACCTCGAGAAGGCAGGGTGGGTAGGGATACTATGTTCCCTACACGCCTGGAATATACGTGGATGCTTACTGTTCATTCAGGAGTTTATGAATGACTGCGTTTTCCGAGTAAGGGTCAGCTCAGTTTTTTTCGAACCTTTTAGTTCAGATGAACAGAGTACCTCAGGAATCGGTACTAAGTGTTACACTGTTTGCTATAGCAATTAATTCTGTCTTGAAGTGTGTTCCTCCAGGGGTATCGTCATGCTTATTCGTAGATGACTTTGCTGTTTATTGTAGTTCTCTGTGTACGCTGTTTTTGGAATGCTGTATGCAGCAATGCTTAGATAATCTCCAAGATTGAAGTTCTAAAAACAGCTTTCCTTTCTCAACTGAGAAGTCAATCTGCGTGAACTTCTGGCGCAGTAGGAGACGATTAACACCTTCACTCTGATTCGGTCCAGATTTACTACCATTCGCAGATTCAATGAGATTTCTGGGGTTGACGTTTGATAGGAAACTTAGCTGGTTATTGCATATAGTACAGTTGAAAGCGTGATGTGACCGTTCTCTGAATATCTTGCGAATATTAAATGGCAAATCTTGGGCAGCGGATCGGACCATTTTGCTGCGACTGTATCACGCACTAGTCCGATCAAAAATAGACTATGGGTGTATCATTTATTCCTCAGCACAACCATCTGTGATGCAGTCCATAACTGGGGCATTCAAGTGGCTATTGGTGCTTTTCCCACTAGCCTGTTATGAGTCTTTACGCTGAATCTGCAGAACCTCCTCTGTGTTATCGGCGTGAAATCATCTTGGGAAATTATGGCTGTGCGCTTAAATGTATGCCTAGCATCCAATGTTCGCTTCCTTTTTTCACACTGCACTGGATGAACGTTATAGGAATAGCTTCATTAATCCAAGGTCTGCAGGTGTTGGTTTCCAAGAGCTTCGAAGAAAGCATGACATTGAAATGCCAAACATGTTTGTTAAGGGGGAGAGGGTATTCCCCCCTTGGTTATGTGTGACATCTCACATAAATCTTGGGATGACAGTATACCGGAAGTGTACGATGCCTACGTTTAGTATCCGCACCTGTTTTTTAGTATTTCTGTGTGGTTACAGTAACTGAATTTTGATCTACACCAATGAATCTAATAGCACCAACAGTGTTGGATGTGCTTATGTTCATGGAAACAAACCCTATACATTTGGTTTTCATGATAGCACATCCATTTATAGCGCAGAGCTGTATGCCGTATACCAAGCCATTTTGCATGTGCACCGTTGAAAATTGGGAGACTGTCTCATTTTGAGTGATTCCCTAAGTGCACTTCACAGCCTTTGTGAGCTGTACAACTACCACCCCATTGTTCAGCAAAGCCATGAGCCTTCCATGTTTTATACGCTTCTGGCGTTAATGTGGAGTGTGCTTGGATACCTAGTCATATTGGCTTGCTGAGGAATGAACTTGCAGATTTGGTAGCGAAGGCAGCAACCACAGAACCCAGTGTTACAATACCTCAGGTATGTCGGAAGTCTTTAGGCTTGTTGTGCAAGAGCGCTGCTGGCACGAGGAGTGGTTAGCTCTCCACAGAAATAAGCTTAGGGTAGTGAAGGACATTCCAATAAACTGGGTAACTTCCTTTCGTGTATCTCGTCGTGAGGAGGTGATTTTGGCTTGGTTGCAGATTGGTCACTGCAATTTTACGCACAGTTATCTTTTTAAGGGTGACCCTGCTCCTATTTGTCTGCTTTGTGGTGAAGGTCTTTCGGTCCGCCACGTGTTGCTAGAGTGTATTGCTTTAGCACATCTTCGGGACTCTCTGCAACTGCCGGACAGTCTGGCAGAGGTCTTAACGGATGATAAGCAAGCAGTTGATAGGATTTTTAATTTTGTTTCGAAAATAAATTTATAAATGTAGATTTAGTCATCTTAATAGAAGGTGTTTTATGCTGATCGGTTTAGTTTTGTATATTTATATTTATGTGCTATATTTCTATATTGATATTTATCTCTGGCTTTTGCTATGATTTTTATATTGATATTTATCTCTGGCTTTTGCTTTGATTTTATTTATTTATTTTATTTTATTCAGCTTTATCTCTGGCCTTTGCCATGAAATTTTCTACTGATCTTTATCTCTGGCCTTTGCCATGATCTGTTTTAGAAGGGTGCTAATGACCTAGAAGTTGAGCGCCCTTAAACAAAACAAAACCAAACCAAATCTATGCAGTCCCGACCTGGCACCAAGTGACTATTTCCTCTTCTTGCATTTGAAAGAGGCTGGGTGCACAACAATTTCAAACCGACGATGAACTCAAGATGAGCGTTACCAACTGGTTCATGTCCCAATCAGCAGACTTCTATGGCGAGGGGTTAAAGAAGCTGATGCAGGTTACAGCAAGTGTATAGATGTGAACAATGGTTGTGTGGAAAAGTAAAGTATTTATGTAGTCACATATTACGGTCAATAAAAACTTTGTCTCATGAGCGATGTTATTATGACCAAACAGACCTTAGTTTTGGAGTACACCTTGTAAATACAAATATATATAGTATAATAATAAATATTTGTAACAAATCTTCACTTATCTTGAAAAACATTAATTAAATTCAACTATAGGACATGTTTCATAATCCACTCAATTACATCATCAGCTTCGTTTTTCAACTCGTTTATTTACATTGCTACAGTTACTGCCACTAGGTGATGTTTTGTAAGCTATAGTATTACCATCTATTAGAAATAAAACAAATTTAACAGAATCAATGGCAGTATTTCAAAATTCATTACGCGATCTGTATTTTTTTAAATAAATATTTTCTCCCACACCATTAAATCTATGGGTCCATTTAAATGTTTCAATAATTTAACTTCTGAATTTATTTCATGATTAAATGACCAGAAATGATCTGCTACAGATGATTTATCAGCTTTTTTGTGTTTAATATTCCTGAAATGTTCCTTTACTCTGGTTTCCAAATGACATTTAATCTTTCCAGTATAAACCTGGTCAGAAGCTAAACACTTTAATTGATAAATGCCAGACTATTTATTTTTAGAAATTTTATATTTTTTAAAGAAACTTAGCAAATTTTTTATGTTGTATTTATTTTAAGGAACTAAAATTATGCCATGTTCTTTAAAATTTTTCATGAATTTTGTATTTGCCCAAGGATGATAAGTAAATTTTTTAAAAATGTAATCATCTTTTATTTTTTTTAAGAGTGGATATATCTTTAACAGCTTTCTGAAATTTAAATTTCTCAATCTTTTTATTTGTAAAATCAATATTAAAACCAGTAATTAAAGCTGTGTTTATAAAATGTTTATATTCTTCATTAAATTCCTCCTTACTAAGGGGAATATTTATCAACCTATAAAATAAACTATTAAAAACAGAAAATTTATGTGGAAATGGGCTTAAACTCTTATCTTTTAATTATCAGTGTGAGTTGATTTTCCATAAATACCAAAATTCAATTTATTGTTATTTTTAATTATCTTTAAATCAAGGAAAGGAAGGTAACCATTATTTTCTATTTCTAATGCGAACTTTATGGGTTTATCTTGTAAATTTAAAAATTTTAAAGCGTCATTTACATGTTTATTAAGAACAATTGTAAAAGTATCATCTACATATCTATACCAAATTTTAAAAATTAAAGGGAATGCTTTACTGTGATGCGGTATTGCTTACGTAATATTTGTAGCGTAAGTTATTTGAACTTGGAGATCTTATATTGTGTTTACTTCATGTGAGTGGAAGCCATCTTATGACGTCATTCATTTGTTTGGTTTGTAGCTCCATCTGGCGTTAGCAATTTGCGTTTCCTAGTATCAGCTTTTTGAAATAATTTATTTCAAAATGTCCTCCGGCTAGCTATTATCCTGTTGGCCTGGGGTCGAACATGTGTCTCAATACAGGTTGTGAAGCGGAAAGGAATCTTTTATTCAAAAAAATTACACTGATGAAGAAATTTGTTTTTATAATTTTTATTGTCGAACACGTTCACTATCACTTTTACATATTGATTTAGATACTCGCCAAACTGAAACTGTTATAATACTTCTTACTGATCACTTTTAATTCACGTATTTCAACTTTGTGTATAATTAACTTTATAATACTTTAGATTTTCGTAACTTGTGAATCTATAGCCGACGTATCTCATATAAATATTTTGACGAACTTAAGACGACGTGTATTGCACAAAGAATTTTGATGAACTGCCTAAAGACGACGTGTAGTGTACACAGATTTTTGATGAACTGCGGGGCAAGCTACCTCGAACCTACCCTATTTATACGCCTGCATCAAGATACGCCTAAAGATTATAAATGAACTGCTATTGGCTAATAAAACGCGCCAACATTAGCGTCTATTTTAATATCCAATGAAAACCACGAATACATATTGCTTTAGGGAGAACACATTCCAGAAGTTTCTACCGAAAACGCGCCAACATTACGTAACTTCCTTGTTTCCAATAATGATAAACAGCTCACCCCCCTCTTTGCATTATTGCGCTATTATTGACAGTTTCAGTAAAGCCTTATAAACTTATTTCCCAATAATACTTACAATTAATAAACATCTGAAATCAATGTCACATAAAAATGCATATTCATATTACAATCATTATTTACATTTAAGTAATTTGTGATACAAATTACCGCATCAACTGACCTGTATTTCAAAATATCTTGTGAAAAGATCAGCAAGAAAATGGTGAAAAAGGACTACACATTGCTAAGCCAGAAGTTTGTTGATGGAACTTTCCATTAAAACTGAAAACATTTTAATCCAAATAAAGATTGGCAAGCTTAACATAATCATTAATTAATTCATCATTTAATTTAATTCTATAGCACTTAACCATTTTGTCAAAAACATCAAAACTTTTTCTCTAGGAATACTTGGAAATAAAGCAGTTTCATCAAAAGAAACTAGTTTATCATTAGCAGATAATACTGCATTGCTGATCTTTTCAACCAACTCAACAGAAATCTTAATACTTAAACTCTCAAATTTATAAAAATTACTGAATTTTCTATTTAACCCTTTAGCTAAATTATAGGTAGATGAATTTATACAATTTGCAATAGCTCTGATTTTATTTCCAGGTTTATGAATTTTGGGAAGTACATAAATTCTAGGCAAAACTGGATTACTGACTTTTACAAATTTGCTTTCTTTATTTGGTGTAATTCTCACTTGATTAAAGAGTTTTATTAAAAGTGAAGATTTACTACAAATATTTGTTATATTATATAACCACACTTGTATTTAAATTCAGCATCTTTCAAAGATGCAACTTGAAGATTTTAAAAAATACTCCCTCACCCCAAACTGCGCTTTATGGAAAATGTTTGATTATTTTGGATTTTCTCAAAAATGGCTTAATTTTGATTAAAGACTGTCTCTGCACTCAGCACTCTGGCTTCTCAACTGAGAGGTCCTGGATTCGATTCCCAGCTAGGGCTAGGAATTTTTCTTTAACCAGAATTATTCACTATCCCTCTCAGAGTCTGGAAATGCAAATGTGAGTGTGTTTAATTGTAAAAAACAGTTAAAACCAATGTTAAGAAATCAACAGTTTAGCGAGCATCAGTTGTTTCTCAAGTCAGAGCCCCCGATATGATCAAAGAATTTAAAGGGGCTATACAGAAGAAACAATTAAAAGAATGAAAATTGATTAAAATACCATATATGGATATTTATGTGACAAATAAAATGTATATCTTGAATTTTCTGGGAATAGCCTAGAAAGTCCTCTTCACTTGAAAGGAATTTTGTATAATCTTGTATAACTTGTAACGTTAAGCAATAGACAAAACGTAGCACACAAAAAACGTAGATCTCTTTAAAACACACAATTTACTCAAAATAAGTTTTTTTTGTGGCATAAGCTGTTTCTGAGATATCTGTTATTAAAGGTTCGAATTGTTCAATACTTGTAACTCTTTAAAGTCCCATGGATTTTCAGTTGTTTTCTCGCAATTGCACGGAAACAGTATGGAGTTTTAAGGCCAGAGTATAACGTCAAATTCTTAAACATTTGACTATCGCTGTTCTCTTTATATTTATAACAGAATGTCTAATGTACATGTAAATGTATCACATCAGAATTTACTCTTTCAACAAGAGTGTCTTAGCTTTGAACTTAAATAAAACCATTCTATAAATGATAGAGGTTTATTTCTTTTTTTATTTTGGAACATAATTAATGTCATTACGTGCAGAAGAGAACATCAGTTAAGTGACAGGCACAACTCCGTTGGGTTGTGCGTATACGGTTGACCCAATTTTCAATGACAGAAGAACGTAAATTAGGTCCAACTTCACGAATAACACGCGTGATGTTATTCATAAGATCATTTACTGTTTCTGGCTTGTTGACATAAACTCGAGATTTAACATAACCCCACAAGAAGTAATACAACGGCGTTAAATCACATGTCCTCGGGGGCCAGTTAACATCACGGGAAATGATGAAACCTTTGAACTTCTCCTTCAAAAGATCGATTGTTTCGAGAGCAGTATGACATGAAGCACCAATCTTGCTGGAACCAGATGTTTCTGAGATCCATACCATCTAATTGAGGCCAAAAATAGTCCCTTATAAGAGCCTAGTATCTTTCTCGATTGACAATTAAAGCTTCTCCATCTTCATCTTGGAAAAAATATGGACCAATGTTTCACCCATACCAAAATCCTCACCACACAGTAACCTTTTGGGGATGAAGTGGTCGTTCTTGAATCTGCATTGGATTGTGATTGCTCCAATAGCGGCAATTTTGTTTGTTAACACAACCATCCATCCAAAAGTGGGCTTTGTCACTGAAGATGATTTTTCAACAAAAATCTGGGTCAGCTTCCAATTGCTCCATAGCCCAGTCAGCGAACACACGGCGGCAACCTATGGTCATTGGGTTTTAGTTCTTGAGTTAACACCATTTTATAAGTGTGAAACTACAAGTCCAGATGCAGAATTTGCCAAGTTGTGGTCGGCGAAAGCCCCAATTCTTGCGCTCGACGAGCAATTGATTTGTTTCCGTTCTCGCGTACACTCTCACGAATGGCGCCTATGTTTTCGTTGGAGTGCTTATGTCGATTACGTACAGGCATTCTTTGATCGCTGACGGAACCACTTCTTTCAAATTTATCGATCAAACGCCGAATCTTTCTCTCACAGGGACGATTATGCACACCGTAAACTTCACGCAATACATGGAAGGTTTAGCGAACAGGTGATCCATTCTGATAATAAATTTTCACAATTTCTATGTGTTGCTGAATGCTGTAACATTCCATGGCTATTTGTCAATAACAACTGTAACCACATGAAAAAAATGACTGCTGTAACTCAATAACAGCGGCAGCTATCACATGTTAAAGATAGGACATTCTTGTTGAAAGACCCTATAGTTTAGGTCAAGGAAGCATTGTATTTTACCCAAAAATTCAATACTAAGATTTCACCACAAATACAGTTTGGCACTCTTTGAATAAATAGTAAATAAATAAATAAAAAACATTTTTATAACAAAGTCTTGTGTCTGTGAATAACATAACTCGAAAACAAAGAGTCATCTAAAAATGCAAACTTGGTATTAACTTTATCTTCTTCCAGAGTTGCAACATGAAGATTTTCTAGAAAATCCCCACCCCAAACTACCTTTTACATGGAAAATGTTTTAAAAATGTTTATTGTCTTAAAAATGGCTCTAATGATTTTATTTAAATACCATGTGTTTAAAATGTTTTCATGAAAAATGAAATGTATATTTTGAATTTTCTGGGAATAGCCTCTGAAGTGTTCCTCATTCAAATGACTTTTTACATGAGTGGTAAACAATAAGAGATGGACAAAATCTTACTGCACAAAAATGTAAATCTTGTCAAATAATGTTTTTGTGAAGTTAACCATTTCCAAGATATTCCCTGTCATTGGTTTGAATTTTCAAATATTTATACGTTTCTCAAATGGGAAGTAATTTATTTGTTTTCTTGTGGTCGTACAAAGAGCAAGTGTCATTACAGTGACACAGTTTTTAAAAATGAGACTATTGCTGTATCTACTGCTTCATACAATGAAATGTATAAATGTGAATTGAAAGTTTATGTAGATTAACAGGAAGCAGCTAGAATGATAAGCTTTTATAGGAATAGTTTGTAGAAGATTGAGTAGAGAAGATCATGTAGATATAATACATCACTTTTTTTTAAATTTATGTTATTCTCTCTATCTCATACACACTTTTTTTTTAATTTAGTAAACCTCAAAATGTGTATTTCTGTTGAAATCTGGTTGTTAAAATTTTGGGTAAATACATTAATACTTTAAAATAGAGAGTTGAGGGTTGTTACACTACATCACTATGAAAATCTATCTATTTTAAATTATGACACATCACTGTTACAAGCTTCTAAATCTTCAAAAATTGAACATTAATACTTCCTATACCTACTAGAGGTTCTAGTCATGATCAATAATATCAGGGCAACATGCTGAAATTGATAATTAAATTTGTGTTGGTAGTTTGGGAAGGAGGCAGACGCTGCAAGCAAGTCCGAGAGCAGGTGATTGCAGACTCAAAATACAATCCTCTGCAGGTTTTTGAATTGTTGCTCAACACTGCACAGTTTGAACTGAAGATCAAAGACTTATTTAAAAGTGTGAGTATATCTGAGTTAACAGTTTCTGGAACTTTAAGTTAGATATGCTATCTTATGGAAGACATCAAATCATGGGGAGAATAGCAGTTTGGCAACATCCAAGTAGATGACAGGCTATGGCTCCATACACTAAGCACAAGGCTGACAGTTGAAAACTCATGCTTAAAAATAGCCGTAAATATCACTTTTGATCAAAGCAGTTTCAGTTTGTTAGAAGTACTTTGAAATGCGAATAAAATCACAGTTTTAAGCAATTGAATTGTTGCTGTAGGTCCATAGTGCTTACTTTGAAACTTTTTCTAGGAAAATATGTATCATAAATCATAATGAGAAGTACATGTATACAACAATCATTTTTTATAGAATAGAATAAGTATTTGTACTTAACAGCAGACAAAAACTTAAGTACATTTGCATTAAATCTCAAAGTTACTTACATTCTAAGTACAGTTTGAGTCTGATGATGTCTCTTAAGGTCTACCTTGCATGTTGGCACCCTGGCCATTTGGCTTTCAATAAGCCCTTATTCTTTCCCTTCCTTTTCTGCTTCTCTGATTCTTACTTGCTATTATGTTCCTTCCTCTCATCCATCCTGCTCCTCCCCTCTTGCATACTTTTTGTACTTAACCATTTTTCCTTGGTCTTCCTTGAACACTCCCCCATGCTCTTGCTTCTTTTTTCTCCCTTAACTGCTAACATTCTTATGGCTACCATTTCCTCACCCACTTGGAATCCCAAACATTCTGTCTCCTTTTTCTGTAACTTTGTATTTTACCAAGTAATGTATTTTACTTTCATTTTTTCTGGATATGATACATGTTCTCGGTTCTCTCCCTCTTAACCCTCCTAGTAGCATTGTGCTTGTTCTCTTCCATGCTAATTCTTCTCCTTCCTGTCAGCTACATATGTCAACATAACCTTCTCTCCCCCAGTCTCTTTTTAATATTGTATATAAGCTTAAGGACTAAAGGAAGTAATTGTTCTTCCACACAAGCTGTGTGTTGGACAGGGTTGGAAAGGTAGAATCAGACGATTGAAAATTTCAGTGCCATAGCCGGGATTTGAACCACAGATCTCCCAGTCTCCGTCCAGTTCTCTAACCACTAAGCTACCATGGCAACATGCCGGCATGACACTAAATTCTCCAGCTGATTTGCATTTTTTCCCAGTAAACCACAAGGAGATCTCAAATTGCTGATCAGCTGAAGAATTTAGTGTCGTGCCAGCATGTTGCCATGGTAGCTCAGTGGTTAGAGCAACCGAACGGAGACCGGGAGATCCCGGCTATGGCATTGAATTTTTCAGTCGCCTGATTCTACCTTTCCAACCTGTCCAACACATGGCTTGTGTGGAAGAACAATTAATTCCATTAATTGACCTAAAAGTGGTTGAAACTTGAAGCCCAGGACTTAAAGTACTTACAATATTGTAAGTTGCCATTGGTGTATGTCATCTCAATACAATTTGAGATCTCCTTGTAGTTTACGGGGAAAAATGCGAATCAGCTGGAGAATTTAGTGTCATGCCGGCATGTTGCCATGGTAGCTCAGTGGTTAGAGCAACCGGACGGAGACCGGGAGATCTGTGGTTCAAATCCCAGCTCTGGCATTGAATTTTTCAATCGCCTGATTCCACCTTAAGGACTAAACTTTTATATGAATTGTATAGTATGCTAATCTTATTCAGTATTACAAGGATGCATGCTGCAAATAATAGACTGAAAATAAAGACTGGGGAGGTTTTGAAACTCTGAGTAACCTGTTATTTTTACTGAGACGTAAAACATGAAAATTCAAATGCACAATATGATTATGGATAGCAGATAAAAGTAGTCTATAATTTTCCCTGATTTCTACCAGTTTCTGTATGTAATTGTACAATATTTTGTTCTGATAGGTTGTGCAGATTTTTACACAAGGACTAAGGTTGGTTCACAATAACCGAGAATGACAAAGTTAAAATACATGTATTATAATGTGAGCGTTTACAATCAACGAGAAGCTGTCCTGGAAATGGGAAAGAAAACTTTGTCAAATTTTAGTGTTCTCATTCCTGGGGATGACATATTAAATTCTCCACTGTAGAAATTATTCATGACAGCTGTGTCATGAAACGGTCACTAGAGCGCTCTCTAGTAGCAAGCTGAAAATGGAACCAGAGGAAATTTCAGCAAATTCAATCCTGACTCCCTCAGATCCATTGAATGCTGGTTCGTGTAGTGAAAGTATCATTTGTAGTTTGTTTATATGCAAGTCAAAACTGGCTATTAAACATAATAGCAAAAACTAAAATCTGTTAGAAAATTAACAAGAACAATAAAAAACAACAAATAAGTTTAAAATAGAGAGTTGAGGGTTGTTACACTACATCACTATGATAATCTTACTTGAACGCGTTTCGGGAGACGGCTTGTTCCCATCGTCAGCATTTTCTCTCAACTAACTAAGCCGTCTCCCGAAACGCGTTCAAGTAAGATTATCATAGTGATGTAGTGTAACAACCCTCAACTCTCTATTTTAAATTATGACACATCACTGTTACAAGCTTCTAAATCTTCAAAAATTGAACAAATAAGTTGTCTTTAATGTACGCTATTGAAAAGGAATGATGCTTGGTACAAATAGAGGAATCGGAAATAGTAATGGATCTTCATTTAGAAAATGGTAACACTCAAATTTTCATGGCAACTAGTGTTCATTAGGTTGGCTGAATTGGAAACAGGCGAAAAAACATCATTGATCAGTTACAAACAGGTGATGTCCCAATGTGCAAAATCAACTTTCCACTTTGCTATTAATATGATCATCCCCATTCTGGTACCCAGGATATTGTGAGCCAAAATGTTGTATGTTACTTTGCTTCCTGTTCCCATTTCTATTCTGATTTCCATTCTCAAGTTGTTATGAACCATAAAAATATGGGTAATGGTTAGGGTTATCGTACTTCCTGTTTTCCCTAGACATGTTCTCTTTTGTAAGTAAAAAAAAAGTGTCCGGGCATATTTTACAGAAAAGGGCATTAGTCTTCCTTTTTTAACTCAAGGGAAATAAAAAAACTATTTTTAATGCAACTTCACTGTGTTGCATTTAGAATACTAAGTACTTTGTGTCTTTGTTAACAAATACAGTTCAGAGTTACAAAACGTTAGCAAAAACTGTTTTATCTTAAAAAGCAATGCATAGTTTCTCTCATTTGTTTGAATTTAGCACACATATTTATCTAGTTTTCCTTCTTGCTGTTCCTCTCTCCCTCCAGTCATAGCACGCACAGCAGTCACATGGTATGATTGCACTAAACTATAGCAGTTGATTGCTGACAATAAACATTTAGTATTGTATATTTTAAAATTTAATCATTATGCATTTTAAATTGTTCTGTAGTGCAAATTTTGAGTGATATTTTGAGCAGGATGCCGAAAAGAAAATCCGTATTTAATAACATACTTCAAGAAAAGTTCAAAGCATTTAGGAAGTGGAGAAATGAGAGAGGCAGAATTTTTGGTTTGTCCAGCTGGCATGTTATATCAGTTGCTAAAAGTGATAAGCAAATTTATGATATAATTTTTACAGGTGTCAGAAAAGTGCTAAACATTTAAAACAAGTACAAAGTGCTGGGTCATCATCTAAAGTTACTTCTTTTTCTGCTGCAAAAGAAAGCAAGCAGAATGGCTTGATCCATGCAATAGAAGGTACTCTGGCTTTTCATGCAGTGCATCACCACCACAGTTTCAAATCAATGGAATGCAATTGTAAATTACAAAAAGTTACGTATAAAGACTTTGCTGTAGCAAAGCAAGTTTCATGTGCTCATATAAAACCTGAAGCTATTATTACATATGTTTTATCACCATGTTCAATAGATATTACATAGATGTTTTGAACAGTATTTCTTTCTGTGGCATTGCAACCAGGAAGCAATTATGGTTCTATCAAATTTTTTTCCCATACTCATTCAGTACTGTGATATTAAATGAGGTGGGATCAAGACAAAAGTGATTGAAATAAAGTGTACTGCTAATAAGAAATCAGGGACAATTGCTACTTATGTAAAGGGCATGTTAGTAAAACTCAAAATTGGAAATAAAGTGGTAGCATTTGCTGGCAACAAACACAAATACTAATTTTGATGGAACTGGGAGAGCTCTGGACAACAATATCTTCACCGCTTGAAGAAAGGTTTAAATCCAAAGTTGATGGGGATGGGTTGTCCAGCACATGTGTTGCACAACTGCGTACAACATGGTCTTGATTTTGGTTTGAACACAGATATGGATTCAATTGTATTGAAGATATTCAATTATTTTTCTATTTATACTTGCGCACAGAAGAACTAAAACAATTCTGTGATTTTGTAGACATCACTTATCAACAGTTATGTCATTCCAAAACTACTATGGTTATCACTATTTCTTTGCATTGAGAGGCTGATCCATATTTCCAGCTTTGAAATCTTACTTTTCTTCTGAAAGCTCTATTCCTATAGCAATTAAAAGGTTCTTTGAGAATGAACTGAGTGAAGCAAGAATATTGTTTGTCCACCTATTAATCTCAGTCTTCCACAACAATATATAGTAGTATCTCGTTAGTATGTTTTTGCAGGGACCCAAGGATTTGGTTGTCATAGATTGGAAAACGTGTTAAGGAAAATACAAACCCTAGTCACAATGCTAATACAGAATGTGTTCTCTCTCTTTTCAATGCACAATGGACGAAAGATAGGAAGAGGTTTAACAATGAAAATATTAAGGGCATAGTGAGTATGTAATACAACTTCAAGTATATAAGCTGTGTGATAAAATTAAATTGAATTTTGTTTATGGATGCTCTTTAACTACTGTGGTCTTAGCGTCCCATTCTATATTGGGTGTAAAAGACTGTAAATTTTGCTCAGAGGCCTCCTTATCAGGTTTGAGGTTCTTTTATGTGCCGTAAATCTATGACACTGGACCACCAGCTTTACTTCCCTTCTGAAGGAAGCCATGCTAAGGATTTTCACGCCCGAAAAAATCCATCATCCTCTGCCAGGTTTGAACCCACAACCTTGGGAACTAGAGGCTAGTATGATACCTCTAGACCATGGAGGATGACAACCTGTGTGAGTTTCTATCAATATTTGTTGGAAATTTGAAAGAAAACAAAGTTGGGAAAGATTTCATTATCCACCAAGTATTCTTGGCATGATAAAGAGTGAAAAAGACAGTAATGAAATATTTTGTGAATGTAAAAGTGGTCAAAATGATTGAACTTGACATCTTTTCAATAATTATCAAAAGTTAATCATATACATGTAATTAAAATACTGAAATCATGGAAAATTCAATATTTTATGTAAGTTTAATGTTCATTTTATTTTTAATTGTTGGTAGTTGTTAACCTGATTGTAATATGATGTGCATAATTTAGTATTGTCTTAAAAAAAAGCAGGTGATTATGTTAGAACTTTTGTCGATAGGAAGTGTCCTCTTTTTTTATTAGAAATGTCCTCTTTTTCTGTTATGGATGTATGGTAACCCTCATAATGGTAAGTTATGGAAACTGTACAGTAATGTATAATTTTCACCAACTTCTATAGTATAAGTGTACAACATTCTATCCATATAAGTTAGAAAGTGAAAATTTTCTGAGGGATTGAAAAAGGTGATACAAGATAGTTTTTTAAAGCTGTAAAGGTTGTACCTAAAGTTGTACCTAAAACTTAAATTTCCAAAGTTTTGTCCAATTAGTCAGATGGTATGAATTTATATATAAGGAATTAATTGTTCTTCCACACAAGCCGTATGTTGGACAAGGTTGGAAAGGTACAATCAAATGACTGAAAAATTCAATGCCATCGCCAGGATTTGAACCATGGATCTTCTGGTTTCCGTCCAGTTGCTCTAACCACAGAGCGACCATGGCAACTTGCTGGTACGACATTAAATTCCTCAACTGATTGAACTCCCAACTTTATATGTTAAGGTTCTGAAAATATGAGTAGGGGTAGTTTTTCTAAAATTAGTAGTGTAGCTTATTTTTTGTTTAGATGCTAAAAGCCAAGTATACCAGTTTTGTCAAAATTGTACCAAAACTGCTCCTTCATATCAAAGTTCAACAAAATTTGAGGGAACTTTGCTACAATGAACACAATTTGCTACTTCCCCCCTCCATTAACTCAGTTTTTAAAGATTTTAAGCCTTCTCATTTAACTCTTAGGACTGGAAGTGGTTAAAAATCTGCCATATTTGCAATAAAAGGCAAAAAATATGCTTCGATAATCATCAGAAAGAAATGTGCTTTTGTGTGGTGAAAGAATAATCAACATCAGTTGAGTGGTTTCCTCTCTCTGTCCCTCTCTCATAAAAACAATTCTCTGTTTATAACGTTAGCGTAGATGTATACCTAGTTGTAGCTGTATATGTTTTATGATGCTAATGATGTTAAGCTCAATAATAATAGTAATAATAAAAAATGAAATGTCAGCAATATTGCCACAAAAATGAAGTCTTCAGATTTGATAGCCGTGGTAGTGCCAACCTGAGTATCTGAGGTCATTAAGTCATGGACTCATGAACAGGAGTTCTGTGGTCAAATCCCGCCAGTACTGTCCTCCCTGACTGAGGTTTTTCTAGGTTTATCTAAATCATAACTGGCAAGTGTTGGAGGGGTACCCTAAACTTAGACCCGGAATGTTTCCTTTCTCAGTTATCTTTTCATTTTATTATCTTCATTTACATTGCCTGTGACCATATGCAGTAATAGCAGGTGTTAAACACTACTAAAGGAAAAAAAGAAAAGCCCTAGTAGTAGCAGTCAACAATTGCATATCTGTTGCAAACTCTATGTTGGTGTGATGACAAAAGGTTACCAGGGGTGTCAGTACAAAGAAATGTCAGATGCAGGAGCTCAGTAATAAGGTGACTCTCACACGTATCACTTTGAGTAGAGGGTTGCCTGTCATTTGAAACGGTATAAATCAGTTGCTATTAAACTTTAATGTGGCAAGGTCTTTCTTTGACATAAAGTAAATTTGAGGTCTATGCTTTGTTTAAGTTTACACTCATTTTGTCAAATATATTTTATTCTATGAGTCTCTAGGGGGGGGGGGTTTAATTGCCAAAAGTATCTTTTGCTGTGCCAATGTTTACTCATATATGTTTATGGTGGTGGTTTGAGATGTTTTCACCAACACAGGAACTGTTGTTGCAGTTGCTGCAAGGGAAACAGAATAAATGGCAGAAGTGTAAGAAGGAAAGTGTGGATAGAATGACAGAACTAGCAGATGTCTTCTCGGGTACCAAACCTTTGACACGCATGGAGAAGAATGGTAAGATTTCAACCTATCCACTCCTATATAATCAGGTCGATGTTTTTTGTACACTTTGACTGTATTAAGTGGATGGGGATGGATTTTCCTTGCCAGCTATGCTGCTCTTTTTGCCTGGCACCCTGGCCTTCTGGCTCATCTAAGCATTCCTTGCTACCTTTAATCCCTGTTGCCCATCCTCTCCTTCCTCCATTTGTCTTTCTACCTTTCTTATCTCTCTTACTTTTCTAATCCATTTCTCTTTTACTTTCTTTAAGAACTCCCCCATATTCTTATTCTGATTTTCTTCCTTTCTCGTTAGCATTTTAATTGCTACTATTTTCCTATCCATTCTTTCCCATTTTTCTTCCCATACTTCTTGTCTCCATTCTGCTAATTCTTTGAATTCTGGTATTAAGTAAGTATAAGCCGGCACTGATGGTCAATGTCATTAAGCTTGGACTATTAAATAGAAGGCCTATGGTTCAAATCCCACCAAGACTATCCTCCCTGGCTGAGTTTTGTTTTTTTTTCTAGCTTTTCTTCAGCTTAGGATATACAAGGGTGGTCTGAAAAGTTTCCGACCTAATAAAGATACAAGGCATTTTTTCAGAATTTTTTTTTTTATTTTTCAACATAGTCTCCTTGTAACTCTACACACTCCCAGCGATGCTTCCATCTCTGCAACCCGTCCAAATAGTACTCGGCGTTTTTCTCTGCAAAATAATTGTTCACGAAGGTGATTGCCTCTTCATTTGACGAAAATCTCTGTCCACCGAGCGCAATTTTCAGATGAGGGAACAAAAAGAAGTCGCTTGGGGCTAGATCTGGTGAGTAAGGTGGATGGTCAAGCAGTTCAAACCATAATTCGTGTATTTTCGCCATTGCAACTACTGAAGTGTGAGACGGTGCGTTGTCTTGGTGAAACAGGATTTTCTTTTTCTGCAAATGTGGCCGTTTTTCCGCAAGTTCTGCCTTCAGCTTGTCAAGTAATGATGTGTAGTATGCTCCTGTAATGAGTTTTCCTTTTTGAAAATAATTGATTAAAATAACTCCATGACTATCCCAAAAAAACTATCACCATCACTTTCCCAGCCGAAAAAACAGTTTTTGCTTTTTTTTTGGAGCCGGTTCCCCCTTTGCAGTCCACTGTTTGGACTGTATTTTTGTTTCAGGCGTATAATGGTGTATCCAAGTTTCATCTACAGTAATTAATCTGTGCCAAAACTCGGATTTATTGCACCTAAACTGCGCCAACAGAGCATTGGAAATGTTCATTCGACACTTTTTGGTCAAACATGAGCAAACACGTCACCCAATGCGCAGACAGCTTTCTCATGTCTAAATGTTGATTTAATATGTGACAAACACATTCTTTTGACATGTTCATAGCCTCTGCTATTTCTCTCACTTTAATTCGGCGGTCGTCTAGCACCATTTGGTGAACTTTGGCGATGTTTTCGTCGGTACTTGCAATTTTTGGACGTCCCGAACATTTATCATCTCCCAAGCTCTTACGGCCATGTTTAAATTCAGCTGCCCAAAATTTCACTGTGGTAAATGATGGTGCAGATTCCCCATACACAGAATCCAACTCATCTTTGATTTGCGTAGGCATATTGCCTTTCAAAAACAAATATTTAATGACAGCTCAATACTCAATTTTGTCCATTTTCATAAAAACACTCACATCACCTCACTCAAACGACTGTTACATAACAATTGAGCATCCAAAATGGCTGAAACTTTGGTGAGTAACTGTCAACAGATGAACAACGAAATTCACTAGCTTTTATTTACGAGTGCTGCCATCTTCATGTTGAGGTCAGAAACTTTTCAGACCACCCTCATATAACTGGTAAATACCAGGGATGTATCTTAAACTTAGTCATTCCAGGTTGCTCCTGGCAGAGGCCGATGAATTTTTTTCAGGCATAAAAATCCTTAGCATGGCTTCCTTTGGAAGGGAAGTAAAGCCAGTGGTCCTGTGTTGTAGATTTATGGCATGCAAAAGAACCTCAAGCCTGATAAAGAGGCCTCTGAGCAACACTTCCGGTTTTTCATGTCCAATATAGAGTGAGACGCTAAGAACCATAGCAGTTAAAGAGCATCCATAAATAACAAAACTCAGTTTAATTTAACTCCTAAACTTAAACCTGGAACATCTCCTTTCCTAATTATTATTTAATTTCATGCATCTTCAGTGTCTGCAGCCTTTAGTGCCATATATGCTAAGAATGGGTGTTAAACATTACTAAACAACGGTAATTATAAACAGGTTGTGTTAAGTATTACTGCAATAATATAAGAAAAATAATGTAGGTTATGGTTACATAATATTTATTTTGTAATTAATGCATTTATATTTTGATTCAGTAATGCTAATAAGGTTTTTTGCTTCAATGTATGGGTGGCATTTGTATATGTATCTCAGGAACTATCAAAGTTCTCGAGCAGCATAGTGGAAGTGATATTGATGCATATTACTTAGCTTATCAATTTCATAATACATTTTTGCTAGCTGAAGTTTTTTTTTAGTTTTCTCAGTCAATAAAGTTTAGTGAATCAGATGTTTATATGTAGTATATGTGTAACAACTATTGTGTTTTTTTTTTCACAAACAATTTACTATCTGACCATATCCAAGATTTCTCTTCCCAATGTATTTAAAAATTATCATTTCTACTATTTTTGCGAGATTTTTACATGCTTTAATTACTTTACTTCCCTTGTTACAAGTTACTTTATTTTGCTTTTCTGTGAGGAGATAACAAACATTCAATATTTCATCTCGTGTAAAGGCAAGCAGGAACTAATCTTTGTCAGTAGGATAATCCCTATCTACTCTGTGCTTCTGTCACAGAGGATAATTCACTCGATCTGCTACAGTATAATTGCCTTGTCTTTAACCTTTAGTTATGTGGAATAAATCTAAACTCTCAACTCGTGATGGCTCAAATTTTCCAGCACATCCTTTCCGCTACAAGTCCTGGCATGTATGCACTTGTTGGTGGTCAACTCACATCCTCTGACATCTTCTTCTTGCTTCTGGCGCTATCCCTAAACTTACATTGTTCCTCATTTATCTCATTGCTAGGTTATGTAGTTTTGACCTATCTTAAGCTTCTTTTCTTCTCTAGCAATTACCTTTCATTTTGTGTTTCACCTCTTCACTGTAGCTTCCATTCCTATTTCATGTTTTAAATATCTTTTTCCTTCTGAAGTACAGCTTATGCTTGCCTGCCATTTTGAATTATAATCTATGATAACAAATAATTTTTTACTTTGAGTATTAGATATTAATTTTATCTTGAGGCTTCTTGATGTGTCTATATAGAATCTTAACTTCATTTTCATTACTTTAAATGTTTACATTTCCTTTTGCTATATAATTAATTTTTCTCGCAGCTTTTTTGCATAATTAAATCATATTAATCATTTGCTGTGTGGTATAACATTTTACTATGGGTTCAGTTACCACTTCAATTTAAACTCCTCAGATAATCAGGACTAGCAGAACGTTAAAATGCTTTATGACTGTTTAACAGGAATGTCTGCATATAATTTGAGATATGTTTAATCCATAACTTAATAAATTCATATTTCAAATAGACGCAGGAAAAATATAATCATATCTGAAATAGTCTCTAGTTCCTGAGGTTGCAGGTTCAAACCCGGTGGAGGGTAATGGACTTTTTTCGAGCATAAATCCTTAGCATGGCTTCCTTTCAGAAGAGAAATAAAGCCAGTGTTCCTGTGTTGTAGATTTACAGCACGTAAAAGAACCTCAAGAATGATAAAGAGACCTTTGCGCAACCTTTCTAGTCTTTCATGCCCAATATACAGGATGATTTATAAAGAAATGACACATTTCTTTCTTTAATTATTCTGTTCGAAATTCACTCATTGCCCCAACTTTAGCACCAAATTTAGCAGAATGTTCTGAGTTTCGATTGTCTGTCACTAGGTGTGCAGATGTTCATGTTTTATTCGTAATTGTTAATTTTATTGTCGGCAACTGTTTTTGAGATTTTCCTCATCAACGTGAAAATGGAGTACACATTAAATGAACAACTCTTCCTTGTAAAGCAATACTGGATTATGAATTCAATTACAGCTACTCAAAGGGCATACGAGAGAGAATTTGATCTTCAGAATCCTCCCCAAAGAAACACAATACTGGAACTGGTAAACAAATTTTAAACAACTGGATCTCTGGTGAGTGAAAAAGGCAAAATTCTTTCATCTGGGCTTCCCACGGTTATTGTTGACGTAAGAGCACAACTGGATCAGTCACCCAAAAAATCATTAAGACGTTTGTTGCAGGAGACAGGATACAGCTACTCAATGTGTCAGAGAGCTGTGAAAAGTGCAGGCCTAAAGCTGTATAGGATTACGGTTGTCCATTAGTTACAGGAACCAAATAAGGATAGACAACTGAATTATTGTCGTTGGTTTCAGGCGTTCATAGTGTAAAATCCTGCCATATTGTCCATCACATGGTTCACAGATGAAGCATGGTTCCATTTATCTGGCTATGTGAATTCAAATAATTCACGCTATTGGGCCAGCGAAAATCCACATGTTATTCGTGAAGCACCTATGCACCTGGTTAAAATCGGAGTTTGGTGCACAATATCCACACAGAGAATAGTGGGACCAATTTTTTTTTAAAACAACGTGAACACTGCAGAGTACCGACAGATTTTCATGGAGTTTGCTGAGCAGCTAGACAATGTAGAGCTGAGTAAAGGATATTTTCAGCAGGATGGCGCTACATGTCATACATCAAATGAATCCGTGGCACTAATTGCAAGTTTCTTTGACGACCGGATAATTTCCAAGAACCTGTGGCCACCGAGATCTCCAGATTTGACATTGCCGGACTTCTTTCTGTGGGGTTACTTAAAAGACAGGGCTTATGCCACACATCCCCAGACATTGGGCGATCTGAAGCACAACATTACACAGAAGATTCAAGCTATTGACAACAGAGTCCTCCAACGAGTGGCCAGTAACATGGAACGACGTGTTGAGTTGTGCCTTATGCAGGATGGAGGACGTTTTCAACATTTGCTATATAGGTAAATAATCTCCCAAAATTTCTCTGCATTTCAGGTATAATAAGTTGTCGCTAGCATAACTCGTTTTGAAACAATGAAATAAACAAATGTGTCAGTTCTTCATAAATCACCACGTAGATGGGATGGTAAAGAGCATCCATAAATAAAACTGAGTTCAATTTTAATTTCATAGGTGACATTATGCAGTTCAAAATAAGTGTATTTCAACTTTGTACTAACTTATTGTTCAAGCGCAACAAGAACATGAAAAGTCCCAGTACACTTATTTACTACCTGTTTTTTTTGGTGTGTTCGTTAATAGCGTTGTCCATTTGTCCATCCACATTGCATGAAACAAGTGACCAACTGCAGCAAGTACAGAGTTGAGATGTTATAAAAAGGAATTTGAAGAAAATTTGAAACACATTTTAATCTTGTTGAAATCGGTGCAAAATTAAGGTTTGTTACGATAGGCTTTGAATCGACGTCGCAGCTGAATATTTCCAAACCGAGGCCAAAGGACTTGAAGCTTTTCTAGCTAAAACAAATACTGCAGTAAATATATGTGTAACTGATTACAACTTGGTAAGAGCAAATAAATACTGTGTGTTATTTTTTAAATCCAGGGCAGTAAGCTATAATGCAGTTAATGTGTTTGTGTTTTTGTAGCATTTAGTACATTTGGGACTGGAACTTTTATAATTCAATGCCATATATGGAAGAACAAGTTACTGAGGAATTTACTAACAGGATTCCACTGTATATCAATCGATGGTTATATAACTAGATGCTAATGTAATTAAATATGTGCAAAACACTGAATTTCTAGGGTTTGTATGAACAATAATTTAAAATCTGAATCCTTAATGAAGAATCTAAGTAAAATTTGTTATCAGATTTTTATGCTAAAACATGGTATAGATGTAAATGCCTTAAAAATAGTAAATTTTTTCTATCTTTTATTCTCATAACATATGGAATAACAACATGGGGAAATAGTAATGGCATGATTAAAATATTCAGAATGCAAAAAAGGATAATTAGATCATGATGAATATGAGAAAAAGCTATCAGTTAGAAAGGTTTGAAAAGCTTAAAATTCATATACTGGCTTATATATTATATTTATAAAATTATTACTCAAATGCAAACAAACTTAGATAGTTTTAATAAAAGCTCAGAAATACATAATCATAACATCATGAAAACACCATACCTGCATGTTACCTTTCATACCAAAAAAAACAACAAAAAACATTATATGCCATTGTACTCAGTTGGGCACTATAGTATACAAATTTATAGCAAACTTCCCTCAGAAATAAAATATATTATATCATTTGACAACTTTAAAAGGAGCTTAAAGATCTACCTGCAAAAAATGCTGCCCTTCCATTGAGGAGTACTCTCATAATAAAAATGGGTATATTGGAAACCTGTGCATAAGAATGTTAATTGTGAATATACACATATTATTTATACAACTTTCTTGCATGAGTGTGTGATATGAAAAAGGAGTAATCTGAAATTAAGTTTATCATTTAAATTATATTAATGCATCTAACATCATGCAAATGATGCAAGCAGACTAAAATAAATTGAATTGAATAATTCCTTGAATGTTGTAATAATTAGGAATTAATTTTAATAGAGAATCTGCAGTCGTGGTTTGAGGAAATGGCCAAGCAGATCGATTCATTGAGACACGAAGATGCATCAAATGCTGGGCACAAAATAATTCAGCTGATACAGGCACTGGAAGAAGTACAAGGTAAGATGGTAGAAACTAAAACAGTTCGGGAGGGAACCTTGAGACCAAAATTAGAACTTTTCTGAGTTCTATCCATTCAGGGGAGGAATGAAGCGCTATTTTAGTTCTTATGGTTAAAGAAACTTGATATATTATTTTTTTGTTGCAAAAAGTGCATCATGCCTTTAAAATGCATTTCTACAGAATGTTTGGACACAGTTTACAGACTGCATCAGTTAAACAAATCTGCATGACAAACTGTATATCTATTTTCCTCATGCTGTGTTTTCTCCCACAAAAATAGATGTAGAAACCCAAACACTTTTCAGAACGCACCTCTAAATGTACATTAATAAAATGTTTTATTGCAAATTAATAGTGTTGGTTTATGTTTTTAAGAATAATTTGCATAAGCATGTGCCATTTTGTTGATAACTTTTGCCAGATGAAGTTAATGTTGATGTGTTCAAGAGTTTCATCAGCTGGACAGCAACCTGCAAGTGCGTCAGTTCTTAGATGACACCCGCAGCTACCTTAATCAAATGTACCGTACCATCAACATCAAGGAGGATGTTCTCGTACAACTGCAGATTGTTGGGGACTTGAGTTATGCTAGGGAGATCATTGATTCATATACTGACATCATGCAACAGGGCATCAAACAGGACCCTTCGCTGGTGATCAAGCTGAGAGCAACGTTCCTCAAGGCAAGTGTATTATTATTATCTTCATCATCATCATCATCGTTGTTGTTAATCATACATTTACTGCAAGGATGTTTTCTGTGAAAGATAATATTGCAAGTGTTGAAGCTTATGCTTATTGACGTGTTTCAGCTCTCCTCTGCATTAGAAATTCCACTACTGAGGATAAACCAGGCGAAGAGTCCTGACCTCGTGTCTGTGTCACAATACTATTCAGGAGAACTGGTGGGCTATGTCCGTAAAGTATTGCAGATCATTCCAGAGACAATGTTTGGTCTTCTTGCTCGCATAGTCACTCTGCAGACCTCCACAATAAAGGAGCTGCCAACACGACTTGACAAAGATCAGCTCAGGGAATATGCGCAGCTGGAACATCGTCATGAGGTCAGTATTGTGTTGGTGCATACCTGAAACGTGTTGATGATGATTTAATTTTTAAATGCTATCTATCCTCCTAAAAATACAATCCGTCAATCATAGTTGTTTTCTACATAAGGGGCAGTTCTGCTTTAAAAGCCCAGTCTCCATACTTTCCACTTTTCACCTTCACATATGAAAAAAGTTAACATTAATTGATGCAATTTTTGTTTGTTTTTCCTTCTATTCAAACAGTTGCTTAGCTGCCATAATTCTGCTGTAAAGGGCAGTCCCTCCTCAGCTGTCAGTTCATTGAGACATTCTCATACACAAAGAAATAAAAATAAATAAAATATTTAATACCTTAAAGATTAAAAACAGAAGCACTATTAACCATGAAGTATTCTTCATGATGGTAGATTGAGTCACACTTATTGACATTCACCTTCACTAATTAAATGTTGTATAAAACAGAAACGTTTTCGAGGGCATTCGTCCTCATCGTCAGCGACTGGGTGACTAAAGGTCTCTTTCTCCTGTATACTCTTCTTCCTCTTCCTGCAGATTCAGAACCTGTTGCCATCTGGTGTTTTGGGGCACAAGGTTTTAACACATTGTTCACAGGCGGGATTTCAAAATTAATGATGTTGTTGCCCTTTTTGATGATGTGTATTTTTTCCCAAATGTTCAATTCTATTGGTGTGGTGAGGGGTTTTAACAATTTTATGCTTTGGCCAATGTTGTGGTATGATACAGCGGATTTGTCTATTTGTTTTAGTTTTATGTTCCTTTGGTGTTCCTTAAGTCGGGTTTCCAAGTTTCTTTTTGTTTTTCCTATGTAGTATTTATCACATTCATCACAATTAATCTGGTAAATTCCGGATTTTAATGTGTTTGGGATAGTATTTTTGAGAGGTGTGTTTAGCAAGTTCTTCAGGCTGAATTTGTTTTGTGGAGCTAGTCTTATGTTAAATTTATTGAAGATTCGTTCAAATTTTTAAAGGCCCAAGGGTTGTATGTGAATTTCCTTATTTCCAGTTTGTGTTTGAGAGAGATGTTAGAGTGGTAGATTGTGAAATTGCCTTGAGTTTCTTCTTCTCGTTTATCATGTTCCTTATGAGATGTGAGTTAAATCCATTAGTTTCTATATGTTGTTGTTCTTTTAAAAATTCTTCATTGTTCAATTCTTCTATGTAACCGGTGGATCAAACTTCTAAAGGCGGCTAGTTGGTGTGAAGTTGGATTGCAACTGATTTTCTTTATGTAATTGTTCACATGTGTAGGTTTCTTGTGTATACCAAATTTAAAATCGTCTTGATCTCTAGTTATAATGAGGTCCAGAAAGGTTAAGGTAGTGTTCTCTTCAATTTCAACTGTAAATTTAATGATGGAAAAAATGTCATCAACATATCTCCGCCAAAATTATATGTGAGGGAAGACTTTCACTATGTGGACTTCAAGGTGGCTCATGTATAGTTCTGCCAGAATGGGGGACAGTGGACTTCCCATTGCTAATCCTTTTGATTGTTTATAGAATTTATTATTAAATGTGAAGAAGTTGTGTCTAGTGCATAATCTGTAAGGTTAATGACAAATCTGCTGCATCATACCATTTTTGGACAGAAAACCACAACATTGGTCAAAGTATAAAAGTCTTAAAACCTCCACCACACCAATAGAAAACTGAACATCTGGGAAAAAATACACATCATCAAAATCGACGTCATTAATTTTGAAATCCTACCTGTGAACAATGTGTTAAAACTTTGTGCCCCAAACACCAGATGGCAACAGGTTCAGAATCCGCAGGAAGAGGAAGAAGAGCATATGAGAGAAAGAGACCTTTAGTCACCCAGTCGCTGATGATGAGGACGAATGCCTTTGAAAACGTTTCTGTTTTATACATTTAATTAGTGAAGGTGAGTGTCAATAAGTGTGACTCAATCTACTATTATTCAATACCTTACTTAACTTTATATGTATGATTTTTTTTTAACTCCAAATGATTTAATTAATTATTTACCTTCTGATACGGTAATTTGTATCACAAATTACTCAGATGTAATTAATGATAGTAATATGAATATGTATTTTTATGTGACATTGATTTCAGAGGTTTATTAATTGTAATTATTATTGGTAAATAATAATATACGGCTTTACTGAAACTGTCAACAATAACGCAATAATGCAGCGATGGGATGAGTTGTTTATCATTACCGGGAACCAGGAAGTTACGTAATGTTTCGCGCGTTTTTTCCGTTTAGAAGCTTCTAGAACATTTCCTAAAGCAATATGTATTAGTGGTTTTCATTGGATATTAAAATAGACGCTAATGTTGGCGCGTTTTATTAGCCAATAGCAGTTCATTTATAATCTTTAGGCATATCTTGATGCAGGCCTATAAATAGTGTAGGTTCGAGGTAGCTTGTCTCCCAGTTTAACAGAATTCTCAACACACTACACGTCGGCCGTTCAGTTCATCAAAATTTCGTGTACACTACACATCGTCAGCCAGTCCTTCATTTCGTCAAGTTACGCGCAGCAGAATTACGAGAATTATTATAAAGTATCATACATTTAAAAAATTACATAAAGTTGAAGTATGCGAGTTAAAAGTGATAAATAAGAAGTTATTACAAACAGTTTCAGTTTGGCGAGTATCTAAATGAATTTGTAAAAGTGTTTGTGAACGTGTTCGGCAATAAAAGTTATAAAACCAATTTCTTCGTCAGTATAATTTCTGGATAAAAGATTCCTTTCCGATTCACACCCTGCAAGAGTTAAATGTCGACCTAAATAGCTAGCCGGAGAACATTTAAAGTGAATTATTTCAAAACTGATACAAAATGCTACGCCAGAGGGAGCTACGAACCAAACAAGGAGTGACGTCACAAGATGGCAATGCGTGAAGTAAAAACAAATATTTGCTATCGCATATTGGCGCCCAACGTGGGGCGAAGTGACCAGGAAAGGAACACGACCAGGAATGAATCAACATAACCAGGAAGGAATGAATGGAGCAGTGAAATGATCTACAAGACGCAGATTCCAGAAACAATAAAAGGAACGACAGACTACATGGATGATTGGACATCGTAATTCCGAGATTACAAGGCAATGAGACGACGTAGATTCATCACAACACAACGCAGAAGCGACATACAAATCTAGGAGAATGGGGCAGAACGCTGGACATTAAAGTAACAGCAACATACAGCATCAAAAAGGTAAACCAATTTAAATGTTCCTTAGGAGTGGTAGGATAATAAAAACAATGGCTGCTAGTAATACAGAAGAAATAATTATGGAGGGAGATAGTGTAACAGTTAGCTGTGATCCAATACAAATTACAGGAAATAGCCCAGACTTTTTAGGATTTGAGGGAGGAAATGTTAGTGCAGAAAGTGAGAATAGAATAGCAGGAAATGTTAATTTTGATGCTAGTATGATGATGGAAATGCTGAAAGATATTGTTAAGAGTAATGATAAATTAAGGGAAGATATGCAAAAGAATAATAGGGAAATGAAGGAAGATCTTAGTAAGAAAATAGATCAAAACAGGGAAGATATGCAAAAGAGTCATAGGGAATTAAGGGAAGATCTTAGAAGAAAATAGATCAAAACAGGGAAGATATTGATAGGAGTTTACAACAAAAACTAACTCAGAATAATGAGAAATTGAGGGAAGATATTGGTAAAAGCTTAGAACAAAACAGGGAAGAGATTGAAAAGAAATTCATGGAGCTAGATAGTAGTATGATTAAAATGAAAAATGAAAATCAAGAAATGATAGCAAATGAAATAGGTGAAGTTTCAAAGAAAATGTTAGACATGAGCAGGGAAATATCTAACCAAAAAAATGAGGTTAAGAATAAAATAGAGCATGTTAATGTAAAATGTACAGAGCTAGGTAGCCGAATTAGTAGCATTTCAAGTGAGTTAAAAGAGATGATGGAGGCTACAAATGCAGATTTAATACAGGTGCAAGTTAATTTCAGAGGGGAAATATCTGAAATTCAGAAGGAGTCAGAAACACAGAGAAATAAATTGTCTAATGAAGTTAAAGATTTGAATCAAAAGCTAACTTCTGAAATTAACAAACACCAAACTGTTCAAAATGAGAATAATAAAAAATTGGAACAGACAATAGAAAATCTGCAGGGTACTGTAAATAGATTAGAATTGAATTCAAGGGCAAATATATGTGATGTGAATGTATCAGATGTACAACATAATGATAGAGGTAGTTCCTCAGGTATGACAAATAATGTGAGTGATGCGGCAGCTTCATCTCTAGCTAATGCTGAAACTCAGAGTGCACAAGTTACACTAGAGAATTTAAATATGGGAATAGGGAATTTGCAAAATTACAATCATATCTTAAGTGATTTTCCACTTCCAAAATTTAATGAAAACTCCAGTCCAGTACAGTTCATTGCAGAATTATCAGAGTATTTTCAAATTAAAAAGATACCTGAAGCATTGAAAATGATAGTTGTCAAAAGATGTTTGGACCAGAAAACCTTAGATTGGTTACAAATGGTATCAGGGGGTGAAATTTCATATGAATCCTTTAAGAGATTATTTATGAACAGATTTTGGAATGTTACAGTACAGCAACGAATACGAGCAATGCTTAGTCATGGTCAATTTAATCCACGAGGGGGAATATCGATGACTGATTACTTACTAAAACATGCAAGTCAGGTTAGAAACTTATCACCTCCAATCAGTGAGGAAGATTTTGTGAGTTTGCTCGCAAGGCATTATCCTATAAGGATACAAAATTACTTATTAATTGCAAAACCACGGAACATCTATGAGATGACAGAATTAATAACAGCTTTGGAACAACAGGAAGAAGATATGTCTCGGGAGTGGGAACATAGAATTTTAGATGTACGAGATAGAAGAAATTACCAAGGTAGTTATCAACAAATAAGAGGACAAGACAGACATCATGAAATTAATACCAGACAACTGTATCAATCATACGTTCCACAATTTGAAAGATCAAGGATAGATAGGAGACCAGGCCGGCAGGAACAAATAAATTATGTCAGGACAGAAAGATTGCCTGAAAGAGGGCAAAATTATGGAAGGAGGTACACTAGACAGAGGGGAAATTTCACTCACTGGAGGGAAAATAATAACCGAGAAAGATCTGAGGAACGGCAAGAAAATTACGTGCCAAGGGGACAAAGTGTCAGAAATCGAGGATTTCGAACTCGAGGAAGGGGAACTCAAAACAATGGTAGCGACACTGAGATAGATTTAGTGCCTGTTAGGAATGGCAGTCCCGTACGTGAACATGAAAATAACCAGGAAAACTGTTAACAGACTCCTGTGCAGTAGGTTCTCAGGGCGTCTTTAATAATTCAGTATCCATTACCAATACAAATCATACGCCTACACATACACCCTGTAATAAGATTACAGCAACAAAAGATAAGGGAGAAAATTTTGAGTCACCTCATGTTAGGATGGAAATTGCGAAGAAAGAAATCATTGCAACTATAGATTCTGGTTCATCAGCTTCAATTTGCTCACAGAAATTTTACATAAATTTGATTAATGAAGGAAACAAAATTATGGCTCTTCCCACTAGTAATTTAGTTTGTCGTGTTGCAATTGGAAGAACTACACAGGTCATAAAAACACAAGCTCTACTTAGCATACTTATTGGCGGAGAAAATTTTGAGGTTATGTTTCTAATTGTAAACCATCTGATTTGTGACATAATTATAGGATGTGACTTCCTACATGAATATGAAGCATGTATAGATTTTAAACATGAAGAGTTAAAAATAACAAAAGAAGATAGAGAAATAAGGGTACCATTTATAAAAGAAAAAGTTTCTGTAATCGAGATGACAAAGGATGAGAAAAATATTTGTGACCAAGAGTTTTTTGTGCAAATAACAGAAACTGATAAAAATAGTCAGATAAAGCAGGTAGTCACAGAATATGAAGGGAATACCACGCCATATTTTCAACAGCTAGCAGAAATGCCAGGGAAAGTAGAGGAATTTACAATCCAAACAAAAGACGACCATGTGAGCGAGACAAACAACAGCAGGAAAGAGAAGAGAAATGAGGAAATAATACACAAGTGTGAAGAAGCTTATAATCTTACGATAATGCAAAAACAAATCCTTCATGATGTTTTGATGAACAATAGTTCAGTATTTAGTAATATCCCAGGCAGATGTAATGTATATCAGCATACATTTCAAGTAGAAGACGTACCACCATATAGGCACAAGTATGACAATTTACCTATAAGTCTTCGAGATAAAGCTAGACAATTAATAAATAGCATGTTAGAAAATGGGATTATTGAGCAAAGTAATTCTCAATACATAAATTCAATCTGCTGGAGTATTAAACGAGATGGTAGTTTGAGATTAACTTTAGACGGTAGATATGTCAACAAGTATATGAAACCAGATCATTTTCAAAGTGAGGGAATTGAACAACTAATTACAAAACTTTCAAGAGGGAGATTTTTGACATCCATTGACCTCACTGCATCATATTGGCAAGTGGAATTAGATCCGCAAGTGCGTGATTACACTTCATTTCAGTACTCAGGGATCCAGTATCGCTTTTGTGTAAATCCTTTTGGTTTAAAAAACTCAGGAAGTGGATTTTTGAGAGCCATTCACAGTATCTTTGGAAATTCTGCAGATGACTTTTTAATAAAGTATATTGACGACTTCTTAATCATTAGTCAAACATTTGAAGAACACATGAATAATGTCCATTATGTGTTAAATAAACTACAACAACATGGTATGACTGTGAACATACTAAAATCAAAATTTTGTGTCAAGGAAATAAATTTTCTGGGTTATGTAGTGGATGAACGAGGTATAAGACCTGATCAGAAAAGAATAGAAGCAATAATGAGAATTCCGCCACCCAGGAACGTAAAACAAATTAGACGTCTCTTAGGGGTATTGAACTTTCAGAGTAAGTTCGTACCAAGATATTCGGCTGAAATAGAACCACTGCGGCAGCTACTCCGAAAGAACAATAAGTGGAAATGGACAGAGGATCATCAAAAATGTTTTGAGAGAGTAAAGGAACTCTTTGCTAAGTCCATATTACTCGAGAGGCCCAGAGAAGATTTGGAATATGAGATTTATGTCGACGCATCAATGCAAGGATACGCCAGAATTTTAGGACAGCGAGACATCAACAATGACTTTCACGTCATTAGTACAGCTTCTAGAGGACTTACAAATATTGAGCGAAATTCTTCAGTGACTCAGTTAGAAATTGGAGCACTATATTTCTCATTAATTCGTTTTAAAACCTATATTTATCAGAAAAAGGTGAAAGTATATTCAGACCACATAAGCTTAACTTTCATACAACGGTGTAGATTATGTAGTGGAAAACTTGCTAGATATATTCATGCAATATCTGCATTCGATATTGAGATTATCCACATTCCTGGCAAAAATAATACCTTCAGTGATTTACTATCAAGATTGAACTACAACCCACAAATTCCCGAAAATATTGAAAGGCCTAGAAATGAAGTCAAAATATTGACAATTGAAATTCCTTTAAGCAAAGAAACGATTAGAAAATTGAAAAATATGGGGGAAATTCAAAATGAGGATGCAAAATTATTTGAACTTAAAGAAAATGCACCATTGATTGAGGAGGCAAAGAAAGAAATTATAGCAATTCGAGATGGGACATTATACAAAAAGCATGGAAAAGAAATGCCTAGTTGGAAGGTAATGGTTCCGAAAAGCATGGAAAAGGAACTAATTAAGAATTTTCATGAAGGGTTAGCACACTCAGGGACGGACCGAACAACTTCTATGATTTTAGAGAATTTATACATATCCGAATTGCGTCAGAAAGTTCGGAAATTTATATCATGCTGCAACCTGTGTCAGAAGGCAAAGCAAATAAATGCAGCATATGCATTTGAAACTAATTCGGTTATAAGGGATAAGCCGAGATGTGTAATTAGTATTGATATTCATGGTCCGATGCCTCCAAGTCAATTTGGAAATAAATATATATTTGTCTGTTATGATATATTCAGCAAATATGTAAGAATTTACCCTTTGAGAAAACCTACAGGTTTAGCATGTTTGAATAGACTACTTAAGTCATATGTGATAGAAGAAGGACCTATTCAATCTGTATTGAGCGACAATGCTTCGTATTTCACAGGAAAAAAATTTATGGATGGACTGAAAGAAAAAGGCATTAAACAATATTTTTTGTCAAGATACAGACCGAACTCCAACCCAGTGGAGAGGGAAATTAAGGAAATTTCAAATTATTTAAGGGTGTTATGTCATCGAAAACACACCCAATGGTATGGATACGTGAACTTTGTTCAGAACCTCTTAAATGAAACCATAAACAATGTGACAGGATATAAACCATGTGAACTTAAGTTGGGAAAGAAGATCAATACAATGTGTAAAAAAATTCCAGAAGCCATTCCAGATGCGCATTCGATACCACCAACAGAAGAAGAGATGTTCCGAAAAGCATTCGAGAGGATGAAGAAAGTTATAAAAAAAAAAAAAAAAAAAAAAAAATAAAAAAAAAAATAAAAAAAAAAAAAAAAAAAAAAAAAAAAAAATTGTGATGTCAGATTAATATCTAAATTAATTAAACCAGAGCCAGTAGGTAGTGGCGAGATAATAAGAAAAAAAAACATGTCGTGTGTTAAATGCGTGTGAAGTGTTTAGTGAAAGTGATAACGTGTGTTCCAAGATTTAGGAGACTAAAAACACAATTTTAAAATTTCTAAACAAGTTATAAATATTTATAATTATGTTTCTAGTGGGGCATATGATACGGTAATTTGTATCACAAATTACTCAGATGTAATTAATGATAGTAATATGAATATGTATTTTTATGTGACATTGATTTCAGAGGTTTATTAATTGTAATTATTATTGGTAAATAATAATATACGGCTTTACTGAAACTGTCAACAATAACGCAATAATGCAGCGATGGGATGAGTTGTTTATCATTACCGGGAACCAGGAAGTTACGTAATGTTTCGCGCGTTTTTTCCGTTTAGAAGCTTCTAGAACATTTCCTAAAGCAATATGTATTAGTGGTTTTCATTGGATATTAAAATAGACGCTAATGTTGGCGCGTTTTATTAGCCAATAGCAGTTCATTTATAATCTTTAGGCGTATCTTGATGCAGGCCTATAAATAGTGTAGGTTCGAGGTAGCTTGTCTCCCAGTTTAACAGAATTCTCAACACACTACACGTCGGCCGTTCAGTTCATCAAAATTTCGTGTACACTACACATCGTCAGCCAGTCCTTCATTTCGTCAAGTTACGCGCAGCAGAATTACGAGAATTATTATAAAGTATCATACATTTAAAAAATTACATAAAGTTGAAGTATGCGAGTTAAAAGTGATAAATAAGAAGTTATTACAAACAGTTTCAGTTTGGCGAGTATCTAAATGAATTTGTAAAAGTGTTTGTGAACGTGTTCGGCAATAAAAGTTATAAAACCAATTTCTTCGTCAGTATAATTTCTGGATAAAAGATTCCTTTCCGATTCACACCCTGCAAGAGTTAAATGTCGACCTAAATAGCTAGCCGGAGGACATTTAAAGTGAATTATTTCAAAACTGATACAAAATGCTACGCCAGAGGGAGCTACGAACCAAACAAGGAGTGACGTCACAAGATGGCAACGCGTGAAGTAAAAACAAATATTTGCTATCGCACTTCCCTTTATGAAATTTTTATACATTGATGATATACAAGACTTTTGTGATGAATCCTCTTTACCCCTTAGAATCATGATATTGTAATAATGAATGAAAAATCCCCTAATATACATATAAGGAAATTAGTGAAAGATTTCAATAGAGTTATTTCTGATTCCCTTAACCTCCCCATGACAGTCTTCCAAGTTCTGGAAATATTGCATAGCCTCTAAGTATCTTTTGGTGGTGAAACAATTATCCAGATCATCGATAACTTTACATAATCACAGAAGATGAAACTTTTAGCTTTCTTACCTTCTCTTTGATCCCTTAATTATTTAATAATATAAAGACTACACTGTTTTCTCATAATACAGAAACCTCTGACATCAAAATACACAAAAGAGGAACAAAATGGTGAACATGCGGACTCCCGATTCTCAGGTCAAGTGAAACATTTTGGAAATGGCATAAATTCTATAACTTGAGAAAAATAATCTTCACATTGTTAATATAAAATGTCAGTTGAATAATTTCTAATATATGTTTGATAGTTTTCTCTCTTTATATAATTATTTAGCATATGCTGGTAATGAACTTGCTTAAAACATGGAAAGCAAATGCATCAAAATTTTCTTATACGAGGGTTATTAAATGGTTTTGATAGAAACATTGTATACATTTCATTTGTTAACAGCAGATCCAAGCGCATGTATGCCCATACATGCACGCTCATGCACACTCTCTCTCCCTCTCCTCTCCCCCTCCCCCTCGCCCCTTCCCCTCTCTTTCCCCTCCCCCTCACCCATTTCCCCCTCTCTCTCTCCCTCTCTCTCTCTCCGATACAGCAAAGTCCAAATAGTTTAATTTGAGGGTTTTAGGGATGAAAATTTATCATGAGTAATACAAAGTGAATAGAAAAATAACTTTTTATTTGAATCCTATAGGTACAACAAATACTTGTAAAACGATAGTGAAAATTGTGTGAATATGGACATGAAGTTTGTATTATTTTATTTCTTTTTTTTTATTTATTTTTCTTCCCTTTCCTTTAGGAGCAACTCCTTGCTGAAATCTCTTATGTTTTTAGTGTGTAGTTGAAGGAAATTGTTTCTTGCAATTTTAGTGTTTTTCCTGCTTATTTAATATACTTTTAATGTCTTAAAATTTGTGCCCAAGGCACACATTAAGTGCTACTTTCATTTCCAAGTCAGTATGAGAATGACAGACAAAAGTTTTAAAGAAATTCTTCTCTGCTCCAAAAATACTTTAGATAGAATAATTTTTATAATTTCATATTTTCCCAAAAATGCCTCTTAACAATTCTGAGATATTGGTATGAAAAATAAAAAGTGTATCTTGAATTTTCTGTGAAAAACCTGCAAAATCCTGTTCATTTGCATGGAGTTTTATATAACTGAAAACCATAAGAAATGGATAAAAACTCAAATGGAACCTGCTGTGATTAAAATATGACAATATTTATGTGCAATAAATGTGAAATAATTTATGTGTTACTAACCCACCCCAAAATATTTGACCTTGTTCATTTCCATTTTGCAATATTTTTAGCAGTACACTTTGAAGTATTCAGTAATTATATTTTTTATGAGTTCATCCAAAGAGATATTTGTATTACAGTTAGGAAAAATGGTTCTTTTTCACTAAGTTCCAGCTGTCCAAGAAAATACTAGGTTCCAAATAGCAATTCCAAAATAATAGTAAGCATGTCCATGAATATTTGCCCTTAATCGTAATCTCGTTGTCCACTATTACTGGAATGATTTCAGTTTTCTTGCATCAATTAATGATTCTTCAACCTGTTGCAAATATTGCCAAGCAGCAAGATGGTGCTCCCCTCTCTTCCTCCCACTCTACATATAGCCATGCAATATGAATTGATAAGAACAATACATTTGCCACATTACATATATTATTTTAAATATTTCGCTTACATCGTGTTAAAGGAATTAATATACATTGTTGTGGCAGCTGACATGTTAAATTTCCATCATGCTATAGATTATATGTTCCAAAACAGCATTTCAGGCATTTTATTTGCACTCATCACAGGAGCTAAATAACATAATTAAATCTAATTGATGGGAGATTTCTAGCAGGTGTTGCTCTCTATCAGAACTTGGAAGCAGGGTTGACTCAGGGTCTTGCTTTATATACTTGCTAGTAACTCTTTTATTGTAACGGAAATTAATCTCCATGATATATCTACTGATAACTGTTGTATTGTAATGCAGCATAAGTCTCCATGATCTTGCATCATACACCTATTAGAAAGTGTTGTACTGTAAGGCAACATGCTCTCCATGATTTTGCAGCATATACGTACTGATAACTATTGTATTGTAATGCAACGTACTCTCCATAACCTCGCATCATATACATACTGATAACTGTTGTATTGTAATGCAACATACTCTCCATAACCTCGCATCATATACATACTGATAACTGTTGTATTGTAATGCAACGTACTCTCCATAATCTCGCATCATATACATACTGATAACTGTTGTATTGTAATGCAACATACTCTCCATAACCTCGCATCATATACATACTGATAACTGTTGTATTGTAATGCAACGTACTCTCCATAATCTCGCATCATATACATACTGATAACTGTTGTATTGTAATGCAACATACTCTCCATAACCTCGCATCATATACATACTGATAACTGTTGTATTGTAATGCAACATACTCTCCATAACTCGCATCATATACGTACTGATAACTGTTGTATTGTAATGCAACATACTCTCCATAACCTCGGATCATATACATACTGATAACTGTTGTATTGTAATGCAACATACTTTCCATAACCTCGCATCATATATATACTGATAACTGTTGTATTGTAATGCAACATACTTTCCATAACCTCGCATCATATATATACTGATAACTGTTGTATTGTAATGCAACATACTCTCCATAACCTCGCATCATATATATACTGATAACTATTGTATTGTAATGCAACATACTCTCCATAACCTCACATCATATACATACTGATAACTGTTGTATTGTAATGCAACATACTTTCCATAACCTCGCATCATATATATACTGATAACTGTTGTATTGTAATGCAACATACTTTCCATAACCTCGCATCATATACATACTGATAACTATTGTATTGTAATGCAACATACTCTCCATAACCTCGCATCATATACATATTGATAACTGTTGTAGTGTAACACAACATACTCTCCTTGATCTTGCATCATATACATACTGATAACTGTTGTAGTGTAACACAACATACTCTCCATAACCTCGCATCATATACATATTGATAACTGTTGTAGTGTAACACAACATACTCTCCATAACCTCGCATCATATACATACTGATAACTGTTGTAGTGTAACACAACATACTCTCCATAATGTTGCATCATATACATACTGATAACTATTGTATTGTAACACAACATACTCTCCATAATGTTGCATCATATACATACTGATAACTATTGTATTGTAACACAACATACTCTCCATAATGTTGCATCATATACATACTGATAACTATTGTATTGTAACACAACATACTCTCCATAATGTTGCATCATATACATACTGATAACTATTGTATTGTAACACAACATACTCTCCATAATGTTGCATCATATACGTACTGATAACTATTGTATTGCAACACAACATACTCTCCATAATGTTGCATCATATACATACTGATAACTATTGTATTGTAACACAACATACTCTCCATAATGTTGCATCATATACATACTGATAACTATTGTATTGTAACGCAACATACTCTCCATAATGTTGCATCATATACATACTGATAACTATTGTATTGTAACACAACATACTCTCCATAATCTTGCATCATATACATACTGATAACTATTGTATTGCAACACAAGATACTCTCCAAGATCTCGCATCATATACATACTGATAACTATTGTATTGTAACGCAACATACTCTCCATAATCTCACATTATATACATACTGATAACTATTGTATTGTAACACAACATGCTCTCCTTAATCTGGCATCATATACATACTGATAACTATTGTATTGTAACACAACATGCTCTCCGTAATCTCGCATCATATACATACTGGTAACTATTGTATTGTAACACAACATGCTCTCCGTAATCTCGCATCATATACATACTGGTAACTATTGTATTGTAATGCTACATACTCTCCATAATCTCGCATCATTAACATACTGGTAACTATTGTATTGTAATGCAACATACTCTTCATAATCTCGCATCATATACATACTGGTAATTATTGTATTGTAATACAACATGCTCTCCGTAACCTCGCATCATACACATTCTGGTAACTATTGTATTGTAATGCAACATACTCTCCATAATCTCGCATCATATACATTCTGGTAACTATTGTATTGTAATGCAACATACTCTCCATAATCTCGTATCATATACAGTCTGGTAACCATTGTATTGTAATGCAACATACTCTCCATAATCTCGCATCATATGCATACTGGTAACTATTGTATTGTAATGCAACATACTCTCCATAATCTCGCATCATATGCATACTGGTAAATATTGTATTGTAATGCAACATACTCTCTATAATCTCACATCATATACATACTGGTAAATATTGTATTGTAATACAACATACTCTCCTTGATCTTGCATCATATCCATGCTGGTAACTCTTGTACTGTAACACAACATACTCTCCTTGATCTTGCATCATATCCATGCTGGTAACTCTTGTACTGTAACACAACATACTCTCCTTGATCTTGCATCATATCCATGCTGATAACTATTGTATTGTAATACAACATACTCTCCTTGATCTTGCATCATATCCATGCTGATAACTATTGTATTGTAACACAACATACCTTCCTTGATCTTGCATCATATCCATGCTGATAACTATTGTATTGTAACACAACATACTCTCCATAATCTCGCATCATACACATACTGATAACTGTTGTAGTGTAACAAAACATACTCTCCATAATCTCGCATCATATCCATGCTGGTGACTATTGTATTGTAACACAACATACTCTCCATAATCTTGCATCATATACATACTGATAACTGTTGTAGTGTAACACAACATACTCTCCTTGATCTTGCATCATATCCATGCTGGTAACTCTTGTACTGTAACACAACATACTCTCCTTGATCTTGCATCATATCCATGCTGGTAACTCTTGTACTGTAACACAAAATACTCTCCTTGATCTTGCATCATATCCATGCTGATAACTATTGTATTGTAATACAACATACTCTCCTTGATCTTGCATCATATCCATGCTGATAACTATTGTATTGTAACACAACATACCTTCCTTGATCTTGCATCATATCCATGCTGATAACTATTGTATTGTAACACAACATACTCTCCATAATCTCGCATCATACACATACTGATAACTGTTGTAGTGTAACAAAACATACTCTCCATAATCTCGCATCATATCCATGCTGGTGACTATTGTATTGTAACACAACATACTCTCCATAATCTCGCATCATATACATACTGATAACTGTTGTAGTGTAACACAACATACTCTCCTTGATCTTGCAGCATATCCATGCTGATAACTATTGTATTGTAATACAACATACTCTCCTTGATCTTGCATCATATCCATGCTGGTAACTCTTGTACTGTAACACAACATACTCTCCTTGATCTTGCATCATATCCATGCTGGTAACTCTTGTACTGTAACACAACATACTCTCCTTGATCTTGCATCATATCCATGCTGATAACTATTGTATTGTAATACAACATACTCTCCTTGATCTTGCATCATATCCATGCTGATAACTATTGTATTGTAACACAACATACCTTCCTTGATCTTGCATCATATCCATGCTGATAACTATTGTATTGTAACACAACATACTCTCCATAATCTCGCATCATACACATACTGATAACTGTTGTAGTGTAACAAAACATACTCTCCATAATCTCGCATCATATCCATGCTGGTGACTATTGTATTGTAACACAACATACTCTCCATAATCTTGCATCATATACATACTGATAACTGTTGTAGTGTAACACAACATACTCTCCTTGATCTTGCAGCATATACATACTGATAACTGTTGTAGTGTAACACAACATACTCTCCTTGATCTTGCAGCATATCCATGCTGATAACTGTTGTAGTGTAACACAACATACTCTCCATAATCTCGCATCATATCCATGCTGATAACTATTGTATTGTAACACAACATACTCTCCATAATCTCGCATCATACACATACTGATAACTGTTGTAGTGTAACACAACATACTTTCCTTGATCTTGCATCATATCCATGCTGGTGACTATTGTATTGTAACACAACATACTCTCCATAATCTCGCATCATATACATACTGATAACTGTTGTAGTGTAACACAACATACTCTCCTTGATCTTGCAGCATATCCATGCTGATAACTGTTGTATTGTAACACAACATACTCTCCATAATCTCGCATCATATCCATGCTGGTAACTGTTGTAGAGTAACACAACATACTCTCCTTGATCTTGCATCATATCCATGCTGATAACTATTGTATTGTAATACAACATACTCTCTTTGATCTTGCATCATATCCATACTGATAACTATTGTATTGTAACACAACATACTCTCTTTGATCTTGCATCATATCCATGCTGATAACTATTGTATTGTAACACAACATACTCTCTTTGATCTTGCATCATATCCATGCTGATAACTATTGTATTGTAACACAACATACTCTCTTTGATCTTGCATCATATCCATGCTGATAACTATTGTATTGTAACACAACATACTCTCTTTGATCTTGCATCATATCCATGCTGATAACTATTGTATTGTAACACAACATACTCTCCATAATCTCGCATCATATCCATGCTGGTAACTATCGTATTGTAACACAACATACTCTGCTTGATCTTGCATCATATACATACTGGTAACTATTGTATTGAAACACAACATACTCTCTTTGATCTTGCATCATATCCATACTGATAACTGTTGTATTGTAACACAACATACTCTCCATAATCTCGCATCATATCCATGCTGGTAACTATTGTATTGTAACACAACATACTCTCCTTGATCTTGCGTCATATCCATGCTGGTAACTATCGTATTGTAACACAACATACTCTCCTTGATCTTGCATCATATCCATACTGATAACTGTTGTATTGTAACACAACATACTCTCTTTGATCTTGCATCATATACATACTGGTAACTGTTGTATTGTAACACAACGTACTCTCCATAATCTCGCATCATATCCATGCTGGTAACTATTGTATTGTAACACAACATACTCTCCTTGATCTTGCGTCATATCCATGCTGGTAACTATTGTATTGAAACACAACATACTCTCTTTGATCTTGCATCATATCCATACTGATAACTGTTGTATTGTAACACAACATACTCTCTTTGATCTTGCATCATATACATACTGGTAACTGTTGTATTGTAACACAACATACTCTCCATAATCTCGCATCATATCCATGCTGGTAACTATTGTATTGTAACACAACATACTCTCCTTGATCTTGCGTCATATCCATGCTGGTAACTATCGTATTATAACACAACATACTCTCCTTGATCTTGCATCATATACATACTGATAACTGTTGTATTGTGATGCAATATACTTTCCTTGATCTTGCATCATATGCATACTGGTAACTATTGTATTGTAATGGAAACATACGCTTCATGATCAGTGTCTTTTTGGAGCTAGAAGAAGAAAAGCTTCTATATGAATAAATTGTAGATCAAGTTCAACATTGAGTGATAATTGCTACTGAATGTTGTTTGATTGTTACACATTAAAGTTTCTTTTGGACTGTAAAAGGAAATTCCTTCCTGGCTCTTATGCTTCATGTTGCCACTGTGGAGTAAATTGCTTTTCAATGTGGTTCACAATAACCCAAAAATGGAAACCAGAATGGAAATGTGAGCAGGAAGCAAAAGAGGTTACAACATTTTATTTTACAGTACCCTCCGAATAAGAATGGGAATGCATATTGATGACCATATTGATAGCAAAGCATAAAGTTGATTTTGCACATTGGGATGTCATTTATTTGTACCTGATCAATGATATTTTTTCACCTGCTTTCAATTCAGCTAACATAATTTAGATTAGTGAATGTCAAAATTCCATAGAGTAAAATTTTTTTACATGCCCATCTATTGATACTATTTCTGATGTCATAGCCGCTATGAATAGGTTCTTCAGTGAAGAATCTAATATGCCTAATGTGGATCTAATATGCCATACCTGGGAATGAGAACAAGAAAATTAAAACTCGACCAAGTCTTCTCTCTCATTCCTGTGATTTAGGAAGGCTTCCTGTTAATTATGAACACTCATGTTATAATACATGTATTTTAACTTAGCTGTTGTCGTTCTGTTTGCTGTTCTTGGCTATTGTGAACCAGCCTTTCATGATATTGAACAGTTTTGTAAATAAATAAATTCTTTAGTTTTTGTAGTATTTTCATGCTGTTGTTAATTTGACAGGTAGCAAAACTAACACACATGGTGTCTGTGTTCACCGAAGGCATCCTGATGATGAAGAGCACACTGGTGGGAATCATAAGGGTGGATCCTAAACAGCTTCTAGAAGATGGTATACGTAAGGAACTGGTGAAGCACATTGCAACAGCCCTTCATCAAGGACTCAGTTTCAATCCTAAGGCAAAGGTATTAGGTTATTATTTACCATTGCATTTCATCAAGGACTCAGTTTCAATCCTAAGGCAAAGGTATTAGGTTATTATTTACCATTGCATTTCAGGGTTGTTTAAACACAAAAAGTTTTGTATCACCTAAATAGCTTTTGAGCCATGTGCTTCAGTGAAGTGAAACTTGGTGTTCAGGGATACCCAATATAGGGAGTGTGTTACACTCACATGACTTTCTCTACTCTTGTACAAACTATTTTCACAAAAGCTTATTCTCCATATGCTTCATGTTAATCGAGATGTTAATCTTATTGCTAATCTTCCTCTAGGTGCAAGGGGAATATGGTAGTATATAAGCGATAGTCAAATCTTTTAAGAGCTGGTTGCTATGTGGCACATTCCATTCTCTTTGTATGTCCAGGACATAAAAAAAAATGAATAACGAATTCCCTTTTGAGAAAAAGCATTGGAAAATTTAAGGGAATAACAAGCAATATCTCAAAAATGGTTCACTTAACAAAATATGTGTATGACATAAATTGTGTATTTTAACATGATCTACATTTTTTGTGTAGTAAAATTTTGTCTATCTCTTATGGTTTACCAGTTATGCAAAAGTCGTTCACAATGAAGAATACTTTTGGAGACATTCCCAGAAAATTCGAGATATACATTTCATTTGTCATGAAAATATCTTAAACATATGATATTTTAATCAAAATCGTTAGAGCCATTTTTGAGAAAATTAAAATTTTCGAAAAATGTTCCATGTAAAGGGTAATCTGGGGTGGGGGAATTTTCTTGAAAACCTTCGTGTCGCATCTCTGGAAGATACTGAACCTAAATACCAAGTTTGGTGTTTATACGACTGTTCGTTTGTGAGTTATGCTGTTCATAGACACACACATGAACATGTTTCCAAAAATACTTTTTTTGGATTCAGGGGTCTCAAAACATATATTTCTGGTGAAATCTTGGTATCAAATTTTTGGGTGGAATACAATACTTCCCCTGCTTACTATACGTAGTAGAGAAAGTAAGAATATTAGCAATTTTCTCTACTTGTGATTTAAGCAAAACTAATTGCAAATCTTTTACTTTAAATAGAATGCACAGAAATTTTTACTTTTCTACCACTCAGATATGTTAGCTAGAGAAAGTTTTGCCATGCATGCAAAAATCCTATATCAAGATTTCATCAGAAATATACATTCTCAGATTCTTTGAACTTGGGGGGGGGGGATTGTAGAAAAAGATGGGTTTATAGCGTGTGTGAGCAAGCTTTGGATAAATACCCATTTTGGTTAAAGATTAAAAACAGAAGCACTATTAACAGTGAAGTATTCTTCATGATGGTAGATTGAGTCACACTATTTGACACTCACCTTCACTAATTAAATGTTGTATAAAACAGAAACTGAGTCACCCAGTCACTGATGATGAGGACAAATGCCCTCAAAAACGTTTGTTTTATACAACATTTAATAAGTGAAGGTGAGGGTCAATAAGTGTGACTCAATCTACTATCACTCATTTTGGTGTTTTGGTTCAGCATCTTCCAAGGAATTTAACCAAAGATTTTATTAATATTCTCCTACCTCAAACTACCATTTATGTGAAATGTTTTTTATGTGTTTTTAATTTCTAAAATTGACTCTTAACAATATAGATTAAAATAACAAAGATATTTACATGACTAATAAAGTGTATATTTTGAACTTTGTGCAAATAACCTGTGCAATTCTCTTCATTCTGAAATGTGTTTTGTATATGCTAGTGAACCATAAGAGACAGACAAAAACCTACTGTGCAAAAAATGTAGTGTTCATTGAAAAATGCAATTTATCTAAAATAACTTCTGTAGCATTACACACTTTTGAAATATTCATTGTTACATCTTTAAATTTTCCCAGCTTAGATTGTCATGTGGCGATCTATAAAGCATCGTATGCGATTGTCATTTTTTCACACATGGATTCATTAGTAGGGATCTTTATTTTCTACATTTGCAAAATGCATATTTGTGCACAAATTATGTGGTTCTTACATAAATAATGCAATTTTCAAGTTTTCATAATACAATGTGAATTTTGATTTCTTTTAGTATAAAAGAACACCTTTGCATTGTATTTGTTAGAATTTCAAATAGACATGCCATTTTACAGTTGCCCTTGATCTCTATATATGGCATAGGCAGTGGTAATACATTCGATGGTTGGTATCTAAGTGTGTGCAGTTAAGAACTTGACTGCATTCATGTTGTGAAATCAGTCATTTCAAAAGCTTTTGATTCAGGATCCATCAAAATTAGTACATAGCAAATGGGTGCATTTTACAGACATGCATTTTGCCATAGACTTGGCTGGACTACAGATTGGCTAGTGAGAGTATGTTTTGGCACCTGCTAATTAATTTGGGGGTTAAACATTTTCCTGGATTTAACATGTGCTAAAAGTATGAGGGCACTCCATATTGATTTACTCTTTACTCTTTATTCATAGTGTGCCATTTGACACATCAGTACAGTTGCAAGTATGTATAGATAGTACTTTGGTCTAACCATAGGTAGTAGGACAATCACTAGAAGTATAATCCCTGCACAGTACAGCCCATTATCTCAACTGCTGTCATTATGCGAGCAGACAACATGGAGTGTGATCATCAAGGACAGTGCTGGATGACGTGGTTTCTGTAGAAGGAGGGTGTAAACACTGAGGACATTCACAGGTGATGGATGGGTGGCAGTGTGTGGTGAGTGTGCACTATCACAAAAAGCCATGTAGAACTGGGTGGATGGCTGGAAAAGCGGCCGCACATCAGTGGAGAAAGGAACCAATTCTGGAAAGAAAGTGACTGAGGTAACACCAGTCAACATTTCAAGAGTGGAAAGGCATATTCAGGAGAATAGGTGCATCATGTTCACAGAACTGGAGGCGGCCACAGGACTTGCCAGAACCACTCTGCACTGCATAGTGCACGAACACCTTAAGCTTGGGAAGGTGTCTGCCAGATGGGTTCCCAAATCCCTGAATACAGCACAAACACAACAGCGCAAGGACGTGTACAGTGATCTCTTTCAATGCCACAGCAAGGATCCAGTTTTCATCCAAACTCATGATTGGCTCCATTACCATGAGCCGGAGACCAAAGCCCAAACAATGCATTGGAAGCATAAAGGCAGCCCCCTGCTGAAGAAGTTACGTACAGCAGCTTTAGTAGGAAAACACATGGCCACAGTCTTTTGGGACAAGGATGGAATCCTCCTCTTTGAGTGTCTGGAACCAGGAACCACAATTAACAGCTCAGCATATGTGGAGGCTCTTCAGAGGTTGCGTTGTGCAATTCAAAAGAAACACCAGGAAAGTGGGCGGAAGGAGTTCTCTTGCTGATCCCCATACAAGTTGGAATACCACAGCTGCCATCACTGAAATGGGGTTCCAGGTACTGCCACACCCATTGTATTCTCCTGACTTGGCCCCTTCTGATTACCACCTATTCGGGACTATGAAGAAATCTACCTCTGCACAGACATCATTTCGCAGACTTCCAGGAACTGTGAGCAGCTGTTTTGCAGTGGGTGTGACAGACTCCAAAAAGTGATTTGAGGAGAGCCTACAGAAGTTACCACATCAGTGGCGCATGTGTGCACAGCTTAATGGAGACTATGTTGAGAAAGTGAATGTATCTGCCAAGGCATAGAGGTTCTTAGTGAGTGTAAAAAAGATAAAGTGTAAATCAATATGGAATGCCCCTCGTATTTTGCAAGGATAGCTGTTAAAAGCACTTGAAACTGAATATAACAAAAATTCATACTAGAGGCACAAACATCAAGTCTGGTCTTTTGCATTTCCCATAGTTCCCATTTGCCACCTATAATCTCATTAGCCAACACTTTGTTTGGCCAAGTGTACAGCTAAATGTTTGTTGACAGCACAACAGTGCATTGGAACAAACCCATTAGGTTCATTACAACAATCTGGTTGTCCATGGTAAGTTCACATTCTGGGGTTGCCTAATGTGTATATGTTGATTTGGCATCGGTCACTGGTCAGAATCAGCACTTGTTATTGGCTATGTACTGATTCTGGCTTGATCATAAGTTTGTTGGAACACCTGAAAGCAGTGAGTAAATGGAGAGTTTGTTGGAACACGCTATCTATAATGCACATGCTCAAACTATCAGGCACTGTTTGTGGAAAAAACCTAATAAAACTGCAAGCAGAGTAGCAAAATACTTTTCTGAAAATCTGAAATGCTAGCTGTGAAGTGGGTGGCTCTTATATTTTGCCCCACAGTTTGGAAGCCAAATGAAGCAGGTGTTTTTATTATTTATGTTGATACCCAGTGACTGTTTCTGGCGATACACTTCAAACTACGGTACTCGTCAGACCCAAAGATCTTGATACATCGACTTATCCCTGCGATGAATCTCTCTTGCCAAAACGAATCAGAACATTTAACATAGCAAACATTGCTGTTTACATGTTGCATAAACTTATACATCCTGCTTTCTTTATATGTCCTAATAACTTACAACATTTCCAGATAAAAGCTTTGAAAATGTTTCAAATATTTTTTGAGGCAAATGTTGGTAATAAGACATATTCATAATAATTTTGATTATTACATTGGTAATTCCTGTGAACAATTTAGCATAATATTATTCCATTAATAAGGTCCATTTATTATTGCAGAAATATTTTCAACCTTAGATACACAATTTTCTTAAAGGTTGCCATTGGCAGTCTTAATGTACAACTCAGTTTAATAAGAAAAATATTAACTTAACCATAATGCCAATTTAATTTACAAGATAGCATTTTTCAGTTTGATATAATCCTTATAAAATAAATGTAGAAGTACAATGATGCGATATCAGTGAAATTTGTTCTATATGTTTATATTATCACATTCAATCCCATTCCCATTTTCTCTGATATACTGTTGTTTTAGCAATATGGGAAATTTACCTGTTTGCTACATTGTTTTAATGCTCCAAAGATTTGTTGGCTTATTGAACAATACCAGTTAGATTCTGTCAATATGAAAAATTGAGCAATTTTGGGAAAAATAGCACCTCTTTTCCAAAAAAGGAGTTCTGACTTTTATAGGTTCCTATCCATTAGTAACAAAAACTGAACATTATTGTGTCCTGTTTTCTTATTATGTAATAAATAAAGTCCATATTGCTTAATCTTAGATTATTTTAGTTGAAAATTTATTGAGAGTACGTAATGTGAATAGAAGAATTACTTTTGTATGAATACAGTGACTTTGTCCATTCTTTAACTTCTTCCTCTATTTCAATTTACCTTGCCCATATCAGCCTCTTCTTGCTCACTAACAGATCAAACTCAGGATTCACCTTCTGGTTTCTTCTCTCTTTTGGTTGCTCTTTGATGCATCAGACTTGCCTTCTATCCTCACAAGACAGAACTTGAACTGAATCAACAGTACTTTCAGGGCTGGCAATTAAGCTTCCTTTGTACTGAAATTAACCTTCCAGAAGGTTTGGAATAGGCCAGGGAGAGAGAAGTTCTCCCGATAAGAGTTTTGAACAATTCAAAAGCTGAGAATACCTCCCGTCCTCTCTCTCTCCAACTAAGCATACACTGGCTGGCACTGAAAATATGTCCTTCCAAGGTGGAATAAGCCAAAGGAAGCATCATTACAATACTGTAATATATATAATATATTATGTGAAGTTGTAATGTGTGAAGAAAGTTGTGTGCATGTGACATACCCCAAACTACCCTTTACATGGAGAATTTTGTTTAGGTATATCTTTTGTTTACTCAAAAATGGCTGTAACAGTTTGGATCAAAATATTGTATGTTGACAAATTGTATGAGGAATTAAATGTGTACCTTAATAGTATGTGAAGTCTTCTTCATTCAGATTCAATTTTGTATAATTCTGTAAAACTACAAAACCTCAAGAGATAGACAAAAAGTTAGTTCATTAAAAAATACAATTATGTCAAATGTTTTTGTAGCATCAGTTAGTTTCAAAACATTCCATGAATATATTTTCCCAAATGTAAATGTGCCATGTGATGGAAGATGCTTAAAAGCTTCCAATTTCTCTTTTGTCTTTAATTTTGCCACAGCTTGTTATATCAGCATGAGGGTGTACTTTATTTCTCTGTGCTTTCAATAAAACTTTGAACAGTAATTCTTCATGTTGTATGTAACTAACCACTTACTGCTTAATTTCAAATCATTTCTATGAAAAATGGTATTGTGAATATCATAACTTGAATTGAACAATCACGTTTTACTTTCTTTACTACGTACTTAAAGTAGAGGGATTGTTGTATTCTACTCAGGAATTTGATGTCAAGATTTCACTGGAAATACATGTTTTGAGACCCCTGAACTTCGCGCCCGACTAAAAAAGGTTTTACATAAAGGTCTGTGTGCATGTGTGTAAGAGAGAGAGTGTGTGTGCAATGCAAAGATTTTTAAGAAAATCTGCCACTCATACTACCCTGTATATGGAATTTTTTCTTAAAAATGGCTTTTAATGGTTTTGATTAAACTTACATGTATTAAAGATATTTACGTGAAAAACGAAATATATATCTTGAATTTTTTGGGAGCAGCCTGTGAAGTCCTTTGCATTTGGAATTACTTTTGTATAACTTTTAAAGCATAAGAAACAGACAGAAGCTTACTGCACAGAAAATCTAGATCTTTAACAAGCATAAGTTTATGTGAATTTTTTTTATCTTAGCCATTTCTGAGACATTCTTTGTTATTTTTTTAATTTAAATATATTACTTGGGACATTTAGCATTAGTGCTGAATTGGTGGCACTACCATGTTTACATTAAAGTAGCCTGTACTCACTATACACAACAGGAATAGTTGCTACATTGGCTGCAAGTAAACAAAACTAGAGATATATGTCCAGAGTAGCATTTTTCAAATGGTAATTTTTTTGTTGTTGTCATTATGCAAACAGCATGACATTTCAAAGTCATCACATAGCAATAGGCTTTTTAAAAGTCTATTGCTTTATTCTTCTGTATTCTTTATGTGTAGAACTAAATGTGTAATGATAGTAACAAGAAGTAGATAAAAGAATAAGCTTTTGTAAGAATAGTTTATAGAAGAGTGAGTAGAGAAGGTCATGTGAATGCAGCACATAAGTTTTTTTTTTATATATATGAATGCCGAATATATAAGGTATTTATGCAAATTTGTATTTGATAGAGAAAGTTGTGTGAGTAGTGTATATCAGATTTGTTTGTTCTGCTACAGACAAGTGAGCTAGCCGTGAAGCTTGAGGAGCTCGGCAAGATAATGGATGGTCACCGCAGATCGTTTGAGTATATCCAGGATTATGTGAACATATATGGGCTGCGTATCTGGCAAGAGGAGGTGTCTCGGATAATCAGCTACAATGTGGAACAAGAGTGTAACAGTTTCCTGCGTAACAAGGTGCAGGACTGGCAGAGTGTGCATCAGAGCAAGACTATTCCAATACCAAAGTTCCCACCAACAGACAACACATCAGTAAACTTCATTGGACGTCTTGCAAGAGAGCTGATCCGAATCACTGACCCCAAGTAAGCAGTACATATTAGTGTTTTGAATGCGACATGTATGGGCGCACAAATGTCTCTGTCATGCTTTTGTGAAAATGGGTCCATGGTGTTTCCTTTATACATATTTTTTCACTTAATTTGAGTGTATTGTCATGGCCATAGACTAATTTATGAGATTCACTAGATTTTTCATACTTATGGCCATGGCAAATAGAGGGGTTTGGCTAATAACAGCATCAGTAAGCATGCATAACTAAGGATTTCAACTTACAGGTGTACAGGGAAAAGTTAAAGAAAATCCAAACAGAAGTAGTTATTACAATTTTAACAATTCATAATTTTAATAATAAAAAGATATTTTACCTGTGGATTACATTTTGCAACTAAATCAAATTGGATTAACTGTATCTACCTCGCCATGAGGTAGATCCAGCGAGCATGCACTACGCTCTAAACACTACAAAGTCTTGCTGGCTAAAAAGGCTGATTCATACCCAACCAGTCATTTTAACTCATTTCCCCCACTTTTATTCCTACCAAATATGACACCCAGCTACTCTTAGGTTCTGGAAAGATCCAATTTCACCAGATTTGAGTAGACCCTTCCTGTCTAGGACTGCCAATTTATTCTGGGAAGGTTGCTCCAAGTCAGGCCCACCAAAGTAAACCCCCATGTGTTCGCCACAATATTGCAGTACTCCAGAATATCTAGAGGGAAACACACTTTAAAAAACATGGAACAAAATTATGTTAAATACACTTCTCATTCAAGCTACAACAACAATATTTAAAGAAACAGTATTTTTTGAGAATGCATCATAATTAGGTTGGAAAATATTATTTTCAAAATATGTTATTGCCTGTATTTTTATACAAATAAGTGAAATGTAGTAGATTTTGTATGTGCATATGCCTCAAATCTTCACTTTACTGCAATAGGAACATTGGGGGGGGGGAGAGAGAGAGAAACACTTAGTATTTAAGCTGAGCATCTTTCAATGGTGAGACATGAAGAGTTTCAAGAATATCCCCACCCTAACCTAATCTTTACATCTAAACTTTTTCATTATTTTGTATTTCCTCAAAAACAGCTGTAACAATTTTAAAATACTGTATGATTAAGATATTTACATAATATAATATAATGTATATCTTGAATTTTCTGTGAATTGCCTATTAAGTTCCCTTTATTCTAAATGAATTTTGTATAATTGGTAAATCATAAGAGATAAACAAAAACTTACTGCACAAAAACATATATCTCATTAAAACATACAATTTATGTTAAATTCTTTTGTGGTATTAACAATTTCTGACATATTCGTTGCTATTGGTTTGAATTTCGTAATACTTTAGCATACATTTTGTTAAATGCTAAGCGTGGTTCTTTAGTTTGTGATTCCTTTCAAAGCCACCATTAGTGATCCATTTTTTAAAGATCTGGCTATCATTTCGGTCTCCTGTACCTACAATTAAATGTGTAAAGAAAACATTTCTGTAAACGTTTTTCTTGATTAACATGAAGTAGACAGAAAATTAAGCTTTTTGTAGGAATAGTTTGTAGAAGGGACATAAAAATAAACAATACTGGGTAGAGAAATGTAACATATCAGACTTTGTTTAGTTATCATCCTTTAACTGGGTAGGTCATGGCAGACAGTCGGAGAATGAATGGGTGAAATAATGCTCAAATGAGCCTGGGGTACACAGAGTTAGGCTTCATTCACAATGAAATGCAAGCGCTAATGTAATGCAGCATAAGCGCAGGCGTGAGTGAACACCATTCACAATGCTGCCATAGGTGTAATGCAAGAAGTTTGCACGGGCTTCTAGATCTTTAAACTAACTGCGGAAATGTTCTGAGTGCACCGTAAGTTTCAAATTGAATAACATAACCAACAACACCAAATAAGAAAGTTCACTCAATGTTTTATAAATAAGTAGGTCACAAAAAAAGAAATACATACATATGCCCAACAGCCGCCCGTAGCGTTAGTGACATCACGACTGTTTGCTCAAAACATTGAAAGTAGTTGTGCAAGTACTATGGAAGCAGGGCCATTATTCTGTATGTGGGTAGTGAGCACTTTCGTTATCAATATGTAACACACACTTGCATCATGTTAGCATTGCTGTCGTTGGCATTCCGCTGCCAAAATTGGGCCCTAAGCCACAAGGGCCGCAGCTACGGAGCGATGACAGGGCATATCCGTAGGATCTGTGTGTCTAAACTCAAATGATCCACTTTAGCTACATTTTCCTTGCTTCGCAACAATCCGTTAGCCATATATATATTTTTTTTTTCACGTTCACAATATCTTCTGACAAGATTTCCGCAAAAGCTAAGCGGTTGCCAAGAAGGGCCCAATGTTTTCGATAAAGCAACAACTCCTACAGAATTTAAGAACCCAGGATACTACACAATCAACTCTGTGAATTAAATAAACCCAGATTCCGTAAGTTTCTAAAAATTTCATACCTCCTTCCCGCGGAATAATGTCCAGAAACTGCAGCAAATTATACATGTGATGATACAGCTGCACAAGTTATATTAAAGCAATGTTATTATCTCTTTGCACCTGAGCCAAGAAATCTAGGCACAGATGCTGGGTTCATCCATTAAATGAAAGAGGATTCAGTAAGGACACTCCCATAACCTCTTAAGAGAAATGAGAGATCGTAACCCACAATTTGTGTGGCACGGCCTAATGGAAGAGTGCACGCATGTGCATTAGACGGCTAAAGTCTCGCATCGCAATTGTCTGCAGTTGAACAGCAGGCAATGCAAAGAGAAAGAAATGCAAATTCTTCCTCTATGCACGCAACGCAAGCATAAAGTTTGGAGTTTGCAAACTCTTACATTATGTGACTCTATGTGAATGCTTCCATTAAATAACATGAATGCAAAGTCTTGTGCTTATGCTATGTCTGTGCTTACATTTCATTGTGAATGGGCCCTTAACCAAAAAATTTGTCTTCTGAAGATAAGGGAAAACTTTATCCAGGTAACTCACCCAACCAAGTTTAAACTGGAATCTCTTGAATGTGGGCTTTTTCAAATTTGTTAGAGAGCTTATGATTAATTCTGACCATTATGGCATAAGTGAGGCAAGTTTTTCTCGGATACTTCAAAAATAGATTAGTATTTTTTTTTTCCTTTCTTTCTTTCTTTATTGAGTGTTGAGCTATTACAATTCATTTGGGCATGATCAGCATCGAACCCTGGCTCCTATTGCTGATCATACCCAAGCTTATAGTATTTAACAATCATGTGTGTTGAGTTTGCTTCATTACGCTAACAGTTCCTCATTTAAATTCAATATACTGCTTAGTATTCTTTTCCCATTCCCATCTAACTTCCCTTACTTCCTCTGATCGTCTTTGAATCTCCACTACCAGCGGAAAGTGGCAACTATTAGATACAAGTTTAATACCTTAAAGTTACTTATTGTGTACTCTGTGCTAATCGGCCATAATAACACTTGCTCATTCATATTAACAAAGGTAAACTCACCCTCCAAGTCATCTCCGTATTTACCGTTCAATATATCTAGAGCATTCACTTCACAAAATTCAATAAATCTATCACTTGACTTATCAATACATTTGTCTTTACTTCATCTGAGTTGTTCTCTTCTAGAACATGTTTCATTTCCACAACATATTCATTCTATATTCACATCCCCCTCACCTATTCTAATATTAAAGTCTCCCATTATTATTACTTCCGTATTCCCGTACTTCTCTCTGAGCCTGTTCTGTTTCTATACCTATCCCATACTTTCCTACTCTGTAATTCTATTCCTGTTGTCTCCCTTGATGGTCCCACTATGTTTCTCTCCAAAACCATTAGACTCCCATTGGGTGTTGACACATTGCTTTCTTCTCCCACTATTCCGTCACTCTGCAACCATGCCTTCATCCTGCCCATGGCCAGGTCACGTGCCGCTTGAACTTCTCCCTCCTAGGTGATATCATTTTCCTTGCTTCACCAGCTGTTGCCCTTACGTCACTCTGATCTGACGTTCTCGTTACGTCACCTCCACGTCTTCCCTCTGACGCAGCCATCTCCTTTCCGCCAGCCCCATATGCCAGTGACGTAACTTCCATCTGTCCATCATTTTCCTCTAGTCCCTGATCACTCTTTGTACTTCCTTCCAATCTGAATTGCTTCTCGCTGGTTCCGGATGTATTTAGCTGAGTCATTTCCTGCTTCTGCAATCTGCTGCTCCTTATGTCACTTTTGTATCCAGCCACCATGCGCCCATCGACCCACAATTGTAAATTCTTTATGAAGGCCCGTTTCCCTTCCATTCTTGCCAGCTTCATTTATTGTAATTAGTATTTAAGATGTTGGAAATGGGGATAGGTATATATTTGAATTATGTAATGTACTCTAGTAATGAAAATAAGTGCTGGTAGTTTTTGAAAGTTGTAAAGAGCCTACAATTTTTGTTGGCTCCTAAAGGGTAAATGTACAAGGTTCCATACTGAGAAATCAGAGAGTATAGATTTTAACCTAAGGTTTTTTTTGGGGAGAGGGGTTGTGTGCATGCATGCATGCACGTGCACTTACCTCAGCCCTTTGGAGACTGAGAGTGTGAAACTCACCATCCAAGGATGATCATTTCCTCCACTGGATACAACAGAGGATAAAGAAAGGAATATGTAGGAAAGGTAGCGCAGTCTGGCATAGTACCCATGTTAGTCGGTCGCAAGATACTGAGCTTCTGCTCATTGGGCAGGAGTGGGTGAAAGGTAAGGTCCTAGGTTACAGCCATGACAAACTGCCCTAACTGCAGCCTAGAGGTTCAAAGGTGATAACAAGAATGAAGTTCAAGGGTGATAGTGATGTAGGAAGGATGAGAATTGGTAAAGCTATTCATTTACATGATGCCATCGTCTTTTCTGGTTCTCCTGAATGATGGCTCTGCATTTTGCAAGGAAGCACTGCTGTTCCGGAGGAATCTTGTATGGCTGGGGTGACTGCTGTGGAGCTGGATGTGATGTGGTGTGATGAACCATCTGAGGTAAAGTGGTTATGAAGTCTTTGAATTTCTCTTCCAGGGCCTGCAGATGTGTGGTAATGCTGTCCAGCTTTGCTGTCAGGTTGGTGGGTAGCTTGCAGGTTCTGGAGCTTCTCGGAGACGAGATCAGCAAGAGTCTCTTCCAGTGCAGCTAGCTGGCCACCGATATTCAGAACCTCCAAATGGAGGTCCTGAATGGCATCCCAAAGTGCCATCCTGGTTGAGGTTGCCAGTACTGAGTCATCAGAGGTGACTGATGGATAACGATGATGATGAATGGTAACTGAGTGGCCTCTTAAAGAAGCTATACATGCAGGCTCAAGAGCCCATACTGGTTGATAATGATGATGATGATGAATGGTAACTGAGTGGCCTCTTAGAGAGGCCATGCATGCAGGCTCAAGAGCCCATACTGGTGGATAATGATGTGGTGTTGGCCTCGTTGGATGTTCCTGCATCGGCTGCGGTCTTGGCCTGCTCCCTGGGTAGTGAGGTCACTGGATCTGGCAGGTGAAATATGTGAGACTACCGCAAGTGGCAGAGTAGCAGCAGTGGCAAAGGTCATGCCCAGTGCACTCAAGAGGTATAAGCTTTGGTGCTGCAGTAGTGGCACCTTGGTGCAAAGAGCAGGCACAGCAGTGGTGGCAGGCAGCTGGCTGTTCCATTTGGCTTGCCTAAACTCGAAGATGCCTTCCCAACAGGTTCAAGGCTAAGGCAGCCTCCTGGTCTGCGACACTGGCTAGCTCCAAGCAGATGAATGGCATGGGTCCCTGGGCAGAGATGATGCATGTGGCATTCATCACTGAAGGCCACTGCTGCTGTGCTGTGACTATCACAAAGTGTGCTGGCAGGTCCCAGGGCACACCCCAGGCGACTACTGTAAGTCAGCTGCAGAGTGGTACCAGCTAACGGCTGTGGCAGGCAGGCCTGGTCCCAGCAGGGAGGCGAGGCACTGCTGGGCTGCTGCATTTCTAGGCCGCAGTGGCGAAAGTTCACTCTCCGTCTCTCGTACTTCCTTGGATGTTGTTGCTGTGGCTCCTTGGCAGCCCTTTTCATGAGCAACCCATCTTGCTGCATTACTAGCTCAAAGATGACCTAAGTGTTAATAACATGTTAGAGTTTGTTTTTGAAAGCTGTAAGATATATATGTATGTATACACACATGCACACGGGTCCAAAACTATGTAATCACTCTTTGATAATCAATATTTTGGAAACAAAATGACATAGACTTATAATTCTTGTGCAGTGATTTTGCTCCATCTCACTACCATCAAGATGTCAGGGCATTCTTGGATGACCCTTCACCTGGACGATAGATAGGTTGAAAAGATGCATCTGAGTACCCACTACGGCTTCCATACATAACACATCTGGACTTTTAGTGTTTGACTCAGGAGTTTAGCCATGACCTTGTGATTGATGTAAGTGAACCTGAGCTAGCACTGTATTGTTCTTCCCTCTCGCTCTTTTTTTTACACCCTGTTCCAAAGGTACTTATCCTTTCTTTACTGGGACAATAAATATTACGCGAAGTAGCATCAGTAATGCATTATTTACCGCATCAAACAAAACAATTATGATCATAATTTCAATAAGTAAAACTGTAAAACCTGCATACATGTAAAACAATATAATTATGATCATACACATGTGAAACTGTACTTTTTGACAATACTTCTGAACGGCTGGTGTTACACTATTTGCATCGTAGGCAAGGAGCTCTCTAGTCCACTGCACGCTTGCAGTTCAAGGACAAAGCCATTCTCCTGAGTCAACCACAGTACCTATGGAGGACCTTGATGAATGAAATTTATGGGCAAAAGCCAGTTACACTGGATGCTCAATGAGAATCCATTGATGCATCGGCACAGCCATCACACTGGACATTCATATCCGTAGTTCACTCAGCAGTTGAGCACTATGGACTCTCTAGAGCTGCTGATGGTGGTCACTTTGAATACATGAAATGACCGATACTGTTGAGAAAGCATTAAGCTACATTACTGTGCAAGAATTGCAAGTCTACATCATTCTGTTCCTAAGATATAGATTATCAAAGAGTGAGTACATAGTTTTGGACCCCTCTGTATATATATTTTAATCTTTTAAGCACTTTAAACAGGGCAATAAATGAATAAAGTGGTTGAAATTATACTCATATGGGTCCAAGGTTGGTATAGTTTACAGTTACCTGACATTCGTCTTCTCAGGTAAGGGAAAACCCTGGAAAAGCTTACCAGGTAACACCCTAACCAAGATTCGAACTCAGGACCTCTTGAATGTGAGGCAGATACATTACCCTCACACCTTGGAGATACATTACCCTCACACTAACTATAATTTTTGTTGGGTCATATAGTGTAAATACACAAAGTTTTATTAGAGGTGTTAATTTGACATATTGAACTGGAAACAAGCTTAGTATAAAATTTTCAAAGTTGTACACAGCCTATCTTTTTTGGCAAGTTCAAAGTCCTGTGTGTTCAAAGTATTTGAGTGATGTTAAAAGTATTCCCTGATAATCAAATTCAGAGTCCCCCTCCCCCTCCCCAGTAAAATGCAATTTAAAGGCTTCATGCTTCCCTGTTGTTTATCCTTTGTCATAAACAATACAACATATTTGCAGTAAAGCAACTAAGATGTACATTGGCAATTTTTAACAAAACTGGAATGAAACTGCCTACAAATGCTCAATTTAAAAATTTTTAGAAATTTCTTCTAGCCTTTGTCCATCAGAAAGAGCAGTATTTTTCATTGCTCAACTGTCAAAGTCGCTTGAGAGGTTTCTGTGTGTGGACACACAAGAAAGCTTTCTCTGTATATAATATCAGTATTTCTCCTCCATATGTGCAGCAGTTATGAGTTTAATGCATGCAGATGGACGGACAAAGCAATGCTAATTGGTGCTTCATAGATATATGTCTTAATATGTTTGCAGGACCACGGCTTACATTGAACATATGACAGCTTGGTATGATGCCAAATCTCACAACGAGATCATAAACTTCAAGTTCTTCTCCAAGATCACCAAGTCAGTGGGCACAGCAGGCTTGACTGGACTTGATCGCCTCTTCTCATTTATGATTGTCACCGAACTTCAGGTAGTGTATGTTGCCATCATTTGTTACTTTTTACTTTTATGAGGAAGTGTTGCATTCCACCAAAAATCTTTGTCAAAATTTCACCACAAATACATATTTTAAAGGCTTAAATCTTGAGGTGATGCAAGGTAAATATTTTCCAGAAAGTGAATAACCTCTTTACCTAAAATTTTATATGCTATGGCTGTAATGTGTGTCTTGAAGTTTCTGTGAAGCCTTCCTCATTCTTATTGATCTTCATGTTACTGTAAACCAATAAGAGATGGACAACACATTAGAATAAGAAAAGTGTAGAGCTCATTGAAATGCACTGGGTGTTCAAATACTATATTTTGGTTCTTTGGATTATTGTCAGCCAGTCTTTCCTTGTGCGTGCGTGTGTGTGATTTACCGATTGGAAATTTGTTACAACCTCATGGCTTCATCAGGTACAATAGAAAAATATATTTCTACAAATTGAGGCAGTATTTGTAATACCTGAATAATTTCAATTGTATTTTATAATAAGTAAATTCAATAACAGCCCGCCTTGAAACAATATGTATGTAATAATTATTTTTAAATGTATGTAACAGTCATGGCAAATGCTTATATTATTATAAACATGTTTTATAATGTTATGTGAATACATTACATACTTTAATAATGCAAGAGCTGTGAGAATAATAAGTTTTAAGTTGCTAACAATAAGGTAATAATGAGGTAACCTTGTGGCAATAATGAGTTTTGAGAGTTTGAAAGTTACTAGTCATGATTAGAACAACGATAATGTAAATTCTGTAACAGTTTAAAATTAGCCAATCAACAGCAAAGAAAAAGCTTTAAGTAAAATGCAGTTATTCTATTGGACTAGAATTAGCCAATCGGAGACTTGAAATACCGAAGCTTACGGGTTTTGACGGTTGAAAAATGCTCAGTTGCTGGCAAACCTTGATAGTGTCCGGATGGAAGATGTGTTCTCTACAGAAATATTACATATTCGTGTGAATAGTAAAATATGTCTACGCGTTAACTAAGTGAAAGTATTTATAAAATCTCACACTTCTTAATATCAGTGTAGTGATGTTTAATTAGTGCAAAGATTAATAAAAGAAGTGAATTTAAAAACTTAAAATTTGTGTATGTCTACAATTATTGTCGTACCCTACCCTGCCTAAGAGAAACGTGACTCTACAAACATTACTGAAGCAGCTGAGGCAAATTCAAACATAAATAATATATATATAGAAACAGTTTTAATAACAAAGTTAAATATTATATTGTAAAACTTGGAGTGTAACAACTAAAATACATCTTTAAATCAGCTTCTCATACGTAGTAGCATATTGCGTAACAACAATAACTATTACGTAATCAGCAAAATTCAAACGGATGCCCAAAGCGTGTTGCAAACTTCTTAAACAAATTAAACTCCTTAAATTACGTAAATATATTATATGTAAGCACATAACTACTTCAAAATAATTACATCATAAATAATAATAATTCAGTAATTTACTATATACACAAAGAGATAGTTAAACATTGCTATAGGGGTCTCCTGTTTACATTGATATCTATATCTTGTAGCTAAAGAACTCAAAAAAAAAGAATTAAAAACCTCTTAACCTGCTTTCTGAACCTTGGTAGATACTTGTCATTAATATTAACATAACAGTTAATGGGAAACACAGTGAAGTAGTGAATTTTATTTAAATAACTTGTCATTAATTTTTGTTGTAAATAAATTATACATCAGGATTCCTGTATGTAGTATAGAGTCAGCCATTTTTGTCGTTCTGGCGACTTGTAAGTGAATATTATTCCGACTACTAGTGGAATGCTCATGTATGGTGCTATTTGAATAGAAGTAATGAATGTTGTTATTTATAAAGTAAACTGCTTCTAAGATGTACAAATAGGGTAGAATGAGTATATTGTTTTGTTTGAAATGTGTTTTGCAGTGTTCAGTTCTCTTTAAATTAAACGTGTTTCTAATTATTTTCCATTGTGTTATAAATAGTTTATTTACATGGGTAGAATTTCCCCATAAGAATATGCCTTAGGCAAGCATAGAAGAAATACGAGGGCAGATTGATAAGTCAGTGACTTTTTAAAGAAAATAACAATTATTTCCAAAAAATCAATTTTATTTCTCAATATAGTCTCCTTTCAATTTAATACATGTCCAACATTTCTCCTTCCTTTTAACCTTCCAAAAAATATGATTTTTCGAAGTCTGCAAACTATGAGGTTGTTTCTGCCATGATGTTCACTGGATGTGAATTTCTTCCCAGCGAGCCAATTTTTCAGGTTTGCGAAGAGGAAGAAGTTACTTGGAGCCAAATCTGGAGAATACGGTGGGTGATGTAGCAGTTCATAGCCCAATTCCACAAATTTTGCAATGGCAATGGCTGATCTGTGTGCGGGTGCATTATCCTGGTGAAAGAGAACCTTTCACTAAATGGGGTCGTTTGTTTAACAACTCCTTGTGAAACTGATCCAGCATTGCGGCATAATGCGAACCTGTGATCGTTTTACCCTTTTCTAGGTAGTGGATGTCTATCACCCCTTGTGAATCCCAAAAGACAGCTGCCATGGTTTTTCCTGCCGACAGAATGGTTTTTGCTTTCTTTGGAGCAGGTTCACCAAAGGAAATCCACTGCTATGTTTGTTGTTTGGTTTCAGGTGGATCCAAGTTTCATCAACCATGATATAATGCTGCAAAAACTCATTTGAGTTGCGCTGAAACATGTTCAAACATCCTTGTGAAATGGTCACCCGATTCCGCTTGTTCTCAACTGTGAGCTGTTGCGGCACCCATCTTGCTGACAGCTTTCTCATACCCACAAATTCATGCAGAATTTATATACCTATTCATTTGAGATGATTACAGTCTTGGCTCTCCCACAGATTTTCACTCAGCAGTCTTCCAACACAATATCTTGAACTTTGTTTACCATTTCTTCTGTTGTGACTTCAACCAGGTGTCCTGTGCCCTCGGCATCTCTTGTGCTCGAATGGCCACATCGAAATTCTGTGAACCACGCCTAGTGATGCAGCAGAGTTCCCATAATACTTGTTCAGCTTTTCTTCCATTTCCTTCACTGTCTTACCATGCAAAAAGTAGTGCTTTATCAGAACACGAAATTCACTTTTCTCCATGTTCTACGAATCAACATACATCTGCTTATTTTAGATGTTCTCAACAATGTTCTAAGAAACAAATGATGACAAATTTCTGTGATTATATCCAGAATAGATGTGTTTGGGTGCAAACACGAAACCTGTGATTAGAATGCTATCTCTCGTCAAAGTCATGGACTTATCAATCCGCCCTCATATATCATTTTTATTGCCACATATAGGATTCATGGATTCATTAGAAGGCCTGTTGTTTTTATCTTGCTGTTTCATGTCTTTTTTGTTGCTGAAACAAATTGATTAATCAAGACAGATATGTTCAGTACAACTCAGATGGAAATGATTACCGAACATTTTATTCTTTGGTGTTATGCAAAAGATCAAGTCTTTTTGAGACATTTCATTCTGCAAGAGATGGATCTACTACAGGCCGTACTTTCAGATAAATATGTAAACTTTAGGATAATTTTTTACATTGAGATCGTAGTATAGACCCTTATCTGTTTGCTTACAATCAGATTTTCTGATTTTTACATTCTTTAATTCTTATTTGATATATTCGTTTCTTCTTATTGGGAAACTCAATGAATTTTTTTTTTTTTAACTATATGAAGTACTTTAATTGAATTTCTGATACTCTAGCTTCACTAATTTAAGATAACTGAGAGAACTGTCTCTATCATCAGGCTATTCACTGCCTGAAATATGTTTCATAAGTTTATTATAAAATAATGTATCAAAAATTCAAATTGGAGTACTTAATATACGTTATATTCACGTTGATTTTACTGCTTTTAATATTTTATAATAATAGATTTACCAAGTTGTTGTGGATGAAGATCTTTAAACAATCTGATTTGTTTCATTCATATGACTTTCTCTATCTGTTATCATTTATTTTTATATAGCTTCCACAAAATATTCTTACACAAGAGCTTTATTTTTATATTATTATAATAATAATAATAATAATAATAATAATAATAATAATAATAATAATTCTTTATTGCTTGTGTACTTGTAGATACAGGTTAAAAGCATAGTCAAGACAATATTAACACTACGGCTTACAAAATTTCCTTCACATTCTCACAATACAATAACTCACAAGCAGGCATACGCAAACACTCACATCCATACATAAGTGCTTACTCTATACTACAGTATTCATCCAGTCTGAACAATATTATATTTACAAGGTAATGTTTTACTCTATTTTTAAAAAGGCTGGATATTAATTTTGAACTCTTTATATCATCAATCTCCCCCTCCCCCTCCCTCTCTCTCTCCCCCTCTCCCTCTCTCACACACACACGCACACACAAACACACCTCTTTACTCAAATTCTTCAAGTCTGTACAAAGGTTTATTTATAAGATGCTTCTTTAACTTAGATTTAAAGGAATTAATTCGTAGAGATTTAAGTTCCATTGGGAGTTTATTATACAACGTTGCGCCTCTGTTTAAGGGATCTTTATCAGAGAATTTTTTTGTATCTACAGATCTATATACATTAGTTTGGCTTCTAGTATTGTATTTATGCATATTGCAGTGTTTTAAGATGTCCTTCGATCCATGTATTAAAAGTAGTATTCGATATACATACAATGATACAACTGTGAGAATTTCATTCTTAATAAATAACTCTCTGCATGGATGGTCATATCTTGCATTTGATACCATCCTTACACACATTTTCTGCAATGTCAACACTCTATTTATGTGTACATTTGCAGCTCCACCCCAGAGTTCTATGCCATAGAGCAAGTGAGGATATATCACTCCATAATAAATTGTGCGTAAAATGTTTAGATTTTTAAATTTAGAAAAATATCTTATCAGATATCCTCCTTTGCTAATTTTATTACAGACCAAATCAATATGCCTATCCCATGTTAAATGTTTATCAAATATTATGCCCAGAAAAGAAGTCTGGTCGCTTTCAACAATATCCTCATCACCTACTTTAGATATAAGCTGTTCACCTTGCCTATGGGATATTGTAAAGTTTAATATTTTGGTCTTACTTATATTACATTCTAAGTTATTGGAACTGAAATAACTCAGCAACTGAGCTGCATCCTGTTTTATTTTCCCTACAAGCTCGTCAATGGATGTGTGCCAACATAACATAGTTGTGTCATCAGCATAGGACAGTAGTTTAGAATTTGGAATGCAAGGAATGTCATTAATATATAATATAAACAGCAAGGGCCCAAGTACTGAACCCTGCGGAACCCCAAATTGCACTATTCCCTCTTTTGTCCTGTACATACGTTTATAATTACCACTATAACCTAGAATTTCAGTACACTGCCTTCGATTTGTTAAATATGATGTAATTAATCGTTCTGCCAATCCCCTTATTCCATAATTGTTCAGCTTCTGGATTAAGATTTTATGATCAACACAATCGAAGGCTTTTGTAAGGTCCAAAAAAATACCGGCTACTTTATTTCTATCCTCTAAATTGGTTATAATATATCTAAGAAATTCAGTTGTTGCAGTTACAGTTGAGTGGTTCTTACGAAAGCCATGTTGTGTAGGCCTAATGATCTTATTAGCAGTTAGAAACTTGTTTAGCCGAACTAATAACATTTTTTCAAAAAGCTTGGTTAACGTGGATGTTAACGTAATTCGGCGATAATTAGATACTTGAAATTTATCTCCCTTTTTAAATATGGGTCGAACTATACTTGTTTTCAGACAGTTTGGAAATTCCCCATTTACTATGAAGTAATTTATCAAGTGTACCAGTGGCATCATTAACTCTTGTTTACATTTTTTAGACAAATGGGAGTTATGTGATCCCAGCCACTGGTTTGTTTATTATCAAATGAATTAATAATTTGTAACATTTCCTTTTCATGAGTTGGTTGTAGATATATGCTATCATTTGTGCTCTGTACTATGTTAATATTTGGGAAAACATTATTAGATTTGCCAGTTTTTGTTGCTGTAACATTTAGAAAGTGATTATTAAAAATATTGCTTATAACATCTGGATTTTATACAGTTTTTCCATGTTTTTTTTATAACAATGTTTCCGTGTTTTCCTGGTTTGGAATTTACCTTATTAATAATACTCCAGGCACCCTTAGATATATTGTTGCAAGTGTCCAATTTATTTTTATATTGCAATGTTTGCATTGCCACAAGATATTTATGAAAGTCCTGTTTCACTTTTTTATATTTGTTTTTGTAATATTCCCATCTGGTTGATTTGTACCATTCATATGTATCCTTTATTTTATTTCTCATTCGTACTCCTTCAGCATCTAACTTTACCTTTTTATTTTTGCAAAGATTTTCCTTTTTTATAATAAATGGACATGCTTCATTTAGGTGTATATTGAGGGTATCGTAAAAGCATTCCCACTTAGAATTAACGCCTTCCACTGTATACAGTTTATTCCATGTTTCTTGTTCAAGTGCATGTTTAAATTTAATGACATTGTAGTTATTCATATTAGGGTAGCTAACATACATATTATCTACAACTTTGTTAACTGTAATATTATCTATTTGAATGATTTGTGCAAAATGATCTCAGATGGTAATTATTAACTTCTGATGAATACCCAGTTTTTATGTTGGTAAATATATGATCGATAATAGTAGACGAGTGGTCTGTGACCCTAGTTGGGGTACCTATCACATCTTTTAGATCATATGATTTTAAACAATCCATTAAATGTATATAATCCCAATTATCTGTAGCTGAGTTGATGTTTATGTCACCTAAAACTATCAAATTTACATTGGTTTGCAATACTGTATTCAATACCCTATCAAACAATTCTATAAACTGAGTCACTGAGGTACTTGGTGATCTATATACTCCTAGAATCATGTAAACACAATCATCACTACATATTTTAATAGCAGCCAGCTCCATGATCATCTCAATGCTCATATTACAAATGTTAGGCATATCCTTGTATGATATGATATGATATCTTTATTGAATGTTGAGCTAATACAATACATTTGGGCATGATCAGCGTCGAGCCCTGGCTCCTTTTGCCGATTGTACCCAAGCTTCCGCATTTACAAGGCATGTGTGTTGAGTTAGCTTCATATCATTAACGTTTCTCATTTAAGTTCACTATACTGCTTACTGTTCTTCTCCCCTTCCCATCTCCTTCCCTTGCTTTCTCCGCCATCTGTAATACTCCACTGTCAGCGGGAAATGGGAACTATTAGATGCAATTTAGAGAATGTTTATTTGTACCCCGTACTGATCGACCATAACAACACTTGCTCGTTCATACTAAGAAATGTACCTCTCCCTCCTAGCCCTCTCATATTTACCGTCCTTTATATCTAAATCATTCACTTCACGATTTCATAAAATCTATCACTTTCTTAGCAATACCTTGTCTTTACTTTGCCTAATTTGTTCCCTTCTATACATTCTATAGTCACTCTCCCTCCCTATTCTATTTACTTCATTATTACTGCTTCTGTTTTCCCATACTTCTCACAGAGCCTGCACTATTTCTATATGTATGGCACACTTTCCTACTCCATAAATCTATTTCTGTTGGCTCCTTTAACGGTTCCGTTTTGTTTCTGTCCAAAATCCGTAGACTCCCATTAGGTGTCAACACAATACTTTCTTCTTCCACCAATTCGCCACTCTGATACCACGCCTCTGCCTGCCCACAATCAAATCACGTGTCGATTGAACTCCCTCCCTCCTCGATGATGCCACTTTCCTAACTTTGCCAGCTGTTGTCCATACATCACTCTGATCTGATGTCACTGCCTCGGCTCTTAATCCCCTCTCTAATTCAGCCATCTTCTTTCCGCCAGCCCCACGTAGCAGTGACGTAACTTCCATTTTCCTTGTTTCGCCAGCTAATGCCCTTGCGTCACTTTGATCTGACGTTCTGACTGCGTCCTGGCCACGCCTACTCTCTAACACCGTCATTTTCTTTCTGCCAGCCCCACGTGCTGGTGATGTAACTTCCATATATCGATCCTTTTCCTCTGGTCTCCAATCGCTCTTTGGACTTCCTCTGCATTCCTTCTCTCTGGTCTCGGATGAATTTTGTTGAATCATATCCTGCTTCTGCGATCTGCTGTTCCTTGTGTCACTTTCGTATCCCATCACCATACGCCCATCGACCCATAATCGTAGATTCTTTATGAAGGCCCGTTTCCCTTCCATTCTTGCCAGCACTGTATTAAATCCTTCTTCAAGGGGGCCCTTGTGATTTTTTCTGCAAAATCTACTTACTATATTATAATTCAAAATTTTATACACATTTACATTATTTTCCTTGAGACTATGTTCGGTTAGGACTACTGCATGTGGATTTACCTCATTCAGAACTAATTCAACACTATGCACTTTATTACTGATGTATTGCACATTTTGATGAAATATTTTTATCCCATTATTTATATCTGGTAACACATTAAACTGTGGTTTTTCAAACGGACAATTTAAGATGGTAGGTATTCTATTTACTTTTTTTTTAAAATAGAGAGTTGAGGGTTGTTACACTACATCACTATGATAATCTTACTTGAACGCGTTTCGGGAGACGGCTTGTTCCCATCGTCAGCATTTTCTCTCAACTAATATTTGCCGGTCATCGTCTGGGGGATGTGTGTGGTTTGTGGTGTTCTCTGGTGCTGGGCTGATGAACCTCCAAAGGCTGTTGGGCGGCGGCAGTTCAAAATTCATTAGGTGATTCCTGTGTTTGACAATATGTATTTTTTCCCAGATGTCCAATTCATTGCTGCTGTTGATCGGTTTTAAGAGTTTTATGTTTGGAGTGATATCATGGTTTGAAGACCAGAAATGAAATTTCTGGTCTTCAAACCATGATATCACTCCAAACATAAAACTCTTAAAACCGATCAACAGCAGCAATGAATTGGACATCTGGGAAAAAATACATATTGTCAAACACAGGAATCACCTAATGAATTTTGAACTGCCGCCGCCCAACAGCCTTTGGAGGTTCATCAGCCCAGCACCAGAGAACACCACAAACCACACACATCCCCCAGACGATGACCGGCAAATATTAGTTGAGAGAAAATGCTGACGATGGGAACAAGCCGTCTCCCGAAACGCGTTCAAGTAAGATTATCATAGTGATGTAGTGTAACAACCCTCAACTCTCTATTTTAAATTATGACACATCACTGTTACAAGCTTCTAAATCTTCAAAAATTGAGATTCTATGTACTGTTTGCACATCTGATATTGTTCTACTGCCACAGTTTGAATTTAGTTTTTTGATTCAATATGGTGTATCACCCTATTTAGTAGTCTACCAAATTTCACAGTTCCCTTCCTGTTTAAATGCAAACCATCCAACCCAATATCATGATCTCTGATCCACACATTTCCATCTACAAATATACAATTATTTTGTTGACATACCCAATCTAGTGTTGAATTCACAGCGTCCACATATCTTATGTCCTGGTCTCTTCGGCGCAACACTCCACTAACACACACTTTTGCCTTCGGATATAAATCCTTTGTCACCGTCACAATGCGCATCATTTTGTCCATTATTTCCTCTGGGGAACTGGATGAAGCTAAGTTGTTTGTGCCTGAGTGTAGTATTACGATGTCCGGGTCGTCTCTGTTTTCTTGTACCTTCCTTTCAAGATGTTGAATTCTGGATCCAGGATAGCAGTATACCATGGCTACTGCATCTATATATTTTCCAACATGTCGCACCATGGAATCCCCCATGATGATCGCTGTTTTTCTCTCATACAACTCTGAAGGAGGAACTTCTTCACCTTCTATGAGGTCTACATTTTCTTCCAATACTCTTTCATCTTTCCTTTCAAGTTGGAGGTTAGGTTCTGACGAACACTGTTGCAACGATAAATATCCGTTCCTAGACTGCGTATTACTAGTCGCTTGTGTATGTCTAACTTGACTTATTTTATTTGCAATATGTCCCTTTCTTTTATTGTTCAGTACAGCCATGGAGCGATTTGTTCTGTTTACGTTGCTACTTTCAATAAGCTCAGTTTTGAGTTTCTGGTCTCGATTTTCCTGTGTATTTTTCAATTTATTTATCTTGTATTTTAAACTATGATTCTCATCTCTTAACCTATATCTCTCTTCATTGGCCACATCAAGATCCTTTTTCAGGATTCCAATTATCATTTGTAGGGACGAGGTACTTTCACAAGTATCACATATTCTCCTCCACCTAATTTACTTGAGTACAGTTTTTCATTATTGTGCTGGGTTACATTACCTTCATTTGTACTATTGCATTTAGGATCGATTTCACTATTTATCACTGTATTATTTCCTTCACAATTGGTATTTTCACTAAATCGATCATTATTCATACCGCTGTGCAAGTCTTGCTCGTTACCGGGCGCCATTTGTAGGGACGCTGTACTTTCACGAGTATCGCATGTTCTGTTCCCACATAATACACTAGAGTACAACTTTTCAGTATTATGCTGGGTTACATTACCTTCATTTGTACGATTGCATTTAGGTCCGATTTCACTATTTATCACTGTATTATTTCCTTCACAATTGGTATTTTCACTTATTCGTCCATTATTTATACCGCTGTGTAAGTCTTGTTTGTTACCAGGTGCCATCTTGACCATAGCAGAATATATACTTCATGTTAATTGGAATAACAGGGATAGACGAAACCAAATCAATATTTGGATGTTTTAAAGTTATTCATTATAGCTGGTATAGAAATTCCATACTCTTTCCAGGACATCACGAGAAACAACTGAATAATGACAGCATTTTTAAAAATGACAAAATATTGAAAAATTCAAACCTCTAACAACATATATCCAAAAAAGACTAATTCCATAAAAAAACTTATTATAATAAATTGTGTGCATTAAGAGATCTACATTTTTTTTATGTAGTAAATCTTTGTCTGTCTCCTACAGTTTATCAGTTATACAAAATTATAATACAAAATTAGACTTCACAGACTAATCCCAGAAAATTCAAGTTACTCATTTTATTAGTTATGTAAATATCTTAAACATGTGGTATTTTAATCAAAATTCGTAGATCCATTTTTTTAGAAAATAAGAAATTTTGATTTAGTTTGGTATGGAGGAATTTTCTTAAAAAATTGTGCTGCATCTTTGGAAGATGCTGAACCTAAATACCAAGTTTGGTATTTATTGGACATTTCGTTTTGGGTTGTGCTTCGCACGCGACACACACACACACACACACACACACACACACACACACACACACACACACACACACACACACACACACACACACACACACACACACGCACGCACGCACGTGCGCACGCGCCCACAAATGACCACCAGTTTAATTTCACGCCACAGAGGAACACAACAAATGCAGCAATGGAAGTGCTGCATTCCAGAACTAGGGAAAGGGAAGGTCCTAATTATGGCCAGCCTCATTGTTAAAGGTGTATTTCATGCCACGTTGTGGCCAGGAATCCTAAAAGAACTTAAAAACTCCAGATGTCCTCAAAATTTATATATTCTTTTTAAAGACAATTTCAGACAAAGAACTGCTACCATGTACATAAACAGTGTTACCATCGAAAAAAAAGTCACAAAAACTGTCTCCAAGGCTCATACTGCAGACCTGGCTACTGGAACACACAATACAACTCCATTCTTAACCTTGAGTTCACAAGTGCACTAAAGCAGTATTATTTGCAGACAACCTGGTACTATTAATCAAAGGAAAAGCTATCAGAGAAGCAGAAAATTACACAAACATAGAAATGAATAAAATCTAACATGGGTCTAAACAAACAAAACAAACTTGAACGAGCAAAAATCTGAAGTCATGCTTTTGTCATACAGGAAACAGAAAAAGCCAAAAGAAGTAAATATATACCTAAATAATAAACAAATATTACAAATTAACACAGTGAAATGCTTAGGAATCTTATTTGACAGTAACCTGACATTTAGAGACCACATAAACTATGTCACAGAAAAATTTACTAAGATTCCACCCAGCAACCTCTCAAAACAGGAAAAAACAGCTATTAAGAACCTGAACGCCAACACAGACATCGTCTGTTCAGCAGACAAAGGCAATGCTACCGTCATCCTCAACCAGCAGGACTATGTGCAAAAAATCAAGGATCTTCTGAAACCAGATACAACGCGATCCGACAGCATGCATAGTACGTAATACCAACCTTCTGATCAAGAAGTCATCTCTACCAGAGGAAGACAAACGACGCATCACAAAATCCGAAGCCCTGCCTCCCAGACTGTACGGCCTACCCAAGATCCACAAGCCGGATGTACCACTCAGACCTATTGTCAGCGGTATTGGATCTCCTACATACAGCGTCGCGAAATATCTAGCCAACCTGCTGCAACCGCATGTAGGCAACACTGATACCTACATAAAGGACTCTTCACATTTTATTGAGAAACTCCAAAATCTCACTTTGCAGCCTCAAGACATACTCATCAGCTTTGATGTTGTCTCTCTCTTCACCATGGTCCCTGTCAACGACGCCATCACTCAACTGAAGCAGGTTTTTCCTGACGACATTGTAGCTCTTTTTCATCACGTTCTTACCACCACCTACTTCCAGTGGAATCATTCTTACTACGAACAAATTGATGGCGTGGCCATGGGCAGCCCACTCAGTCCAGTAGTTGCCAACTTCTTTATGGAATCCTTTGAAGCCACAGCTCTGAACACCGCATCTCACAAACCGTCTGCTTGGTTCCGCTACGTAGATGACACCTTCGTCGTATGGAGTCACGGCGAGCAGCCTCTGCTGTGTTTTCTTCAACACCTCAACAGCCTCAATCCGCGCATCCAGTTCACCATGGAAAAAGAAAAAGACGGTCAGCTGGCCTTCCTGGATGTGCTGGTCAGCAAAAAAGACAACGACAAACTTGGACACACGGTATATCGCAAGCCCACTCACACAGACCGTTATCTCTGCAAAACCTCCAACCACCATCCAAGACATAAACGGGCTATGATCCAAACTCTTCTACACCGCGCTTCCCGCATTTGTGAGCCTCACCTACTACCACAAGAGCTGCACCATTTGGAACAAGCCTTACAAGCCAATGGCTATTCTGCACAAGAAATAAAGAGAGCCTTCCGACCACCCAGACGTCAGCGATCTCTGCTAAGCCAACCCCACCTAAGAGCAAAGGCACAGTATTCCTTCCCTATGTTCAGAATATCACCGACAGGATTGAACGCTTCCTGTGACACCATAATATCAAGACGGTTTTCAAGCCTACTAGAAAGCTCAATAACTTACTACACTCAGCCAAGGACCCGAGGGACCCCCTCTCCTCGGCTGGCGTATACCGGATCCCCTGCTCATGTGGTGCAGTATATATTGGCACAACGCTACGCAGTATCAACACCAGACTAAATGAACACAAGAGATGCTGCCGTCTTGGACAATTTGAAAAGTCAGCGGTCGCTGAACATGCTATAGAAGCGGAGGGGAAGCATGTCATCAAGTTTCAGGACACCAGCATTCTATCTAACATCCCACACTACCATGCTCGACTACAGCGCGAAGCCATAGAAATTTATAAGCATTCCAACAACTTCAATAGGAAGGAAGAAGCCCTCAAGCTCAACAAAACTTGGTACCCCATCATCGATGGCATTAACAGACAGTCAAACAACGCGAACCAATCAGAATCTAGTTGCACCAAGTATGCAGCTAGGCCCCTCCCACATACTGCACTGCCTCAGCGAGCCCCGAGCCAATCAGAGAAGACCCCCCGTGTATAAATACCGCATCCCGGACAGTCGACACCTCAGACACAACTGTACCTTCACCAAGAAGACTTCGACCACACCACCGATGATGTCCGCCGCAGTAGTGGACGAAACGTCTGGATCCAATTACTCCAGCAGACCACGGCAAATCAGCCCGGAAGACTCTTTTAGAATTGGGCCTTAGTTTTGATGTCATATCCATATACCCATTTTGTCACCTGTTATAACCTTCTTTATAAGTTCTGGATCGTTTTTGACTTCATCTAGCAATTCCTGAGCGATGTCTACACGACATTGTTTTTTGTCGAAATTCAAACATTTCGGAACAAACTTTGCTGCTACATGTTTCATGCCAAAACATCCAAAAAAAATTGCTTAGCATGAGCCAAATGATATGCCAACATCATCAACAACCTATCTGATGGTGATTCTGTGATTTTCCAGAACCATTTTGTTTACTTCTTCCACATTTTTGTCAGTAATTGATATGCTAGAGGATCCAGGGTGGTTGTCGTCATCTCAACGCTCTTTGAAACGTTTATACCATTCGTAAACTCTTGTCTTACTAATAGTAGATTTGCCAAAAGCACAGTCAACATTTCAAATGCGGTGCTGCACTTTATTTCATTTTTCAAGCAAAATTTAATGTAAATTCTTTGATCCATCTTTTTTGAAAGTAAAAATTTGCCAGGCACTCGAAAACATGTATAGCTTTTTCGACTGTCAACAATAAACTAAATATTCAAAACAGCTAAAAATGCAAATAAACATACATCAGGAACATGTGTACCAACAAGATAAAACAAAAGTTTTGAATATCGAGTGTATAAAGCTCACAAAATTAAAACATTTCCATTATTTTTTTATCACACCTCGTATATAGATATACATGTGTGTTAAGAAAATAAAAATGCAACATTAACTTAGCTTTAAGCAACTGGTTCCATTTAAAAACCTATTAACAACATCAATGAAGGATCCCATACCAATTAATCATAGATCAGCCATCAGCCAAATTAACTGCCAGGACTGTAGCCTCATGTGTGTTGGACAGATGAGAACAACTTTGGAAATCAGGAAAAATGAACATTTCAAGTGCAAAGGATGAAAGCAAAAGCCTGCAGTGTGGAACACTGGAATGCAAACCATGAAATAGATAACAAAGTTTTGAAATGCATCAATGACCCGGCAATTCTCAACATTTGGAAAAACATTTTAATTACTAAGAAGAGTTGTGCTGGTTATATGTTATTCTGTATTAAAGTGGGCAGGTAGAAATATGATCAAGAAAACTGAAAATAGAGCTCACATGCATAATGATTGGTAGGAGCATATGAAATGCAGTGAGAAGGACAGTAAAGGCTGGTTCACAATAACGGAGAATGGAAACCAGAACAAGAGCTACAATGTTTAAATAGATGTATTATAATGTGAGCATTCACATTAACAGGAAGCATTTCCAGGAATGGGAAAGAAGACTTGGTCAAAATTTAACTTTCTTGTTCTCATTCCCAGGGATGACATACTAGATCCATATTATGCATATTAGACTCTTCACTGTAGAAATTACTCAAGGTGGCTGTGACATGAAACAGTTGCTCTCTCTAATCGCAAGCGGGGAAAATGAAACCAGAGGAAATTCCAGCAAATGTGAATCCTGACTACAGATCCTGACTTCCTCAGATCCATGGAGCTTAGCAATATTTGTAAATAAAAAAGAAGGGGAACCTTATGAACTTTGACATTCCATCTTGCAATTCTGAACCCCTATTAATGACATTTTGATGTTTGTGCATCCATGTAACATTTGAAGCTACTATGAGGTGGCAGTTGGACTCAAACTGAGGATGGGTTCAAATCCTCAATAAACCTGTATTGATTTAAATAAACATAAGTGAAGCTGTATACCTCTGACTCACTACATCTATCTACACATATATATCTTCATTAGTAAAATATCATAAGGTATCATTGCTTTATAATCTGGGCATTTTGGGAGATCATTGATGCATATCAGAAACAATGAAGGCCCCACAGTACCCCAACTTGTATTAATTCATAACTTCCTTTACTTTAGGTACATATCTGATATGTATTATATACTCAAGTATGTAAAAAGAGATTTATATTATGATATATTTACCAAGATACTGTTGATGTGACTTGTTGCAGAATTTTCTGAACTCATTACAAAAAGGCGTGCTAAAGGACAAGGCCTGGCTGGAAATGTTTGCATTGGTGTCAAAAGGACTGACTCCACCCACAGGACTAGTCAGTAAGTAACCACATGTCTTGTATTGAAAACATATATGAGCTTGCTAAAAGGAGTAGGAATTTCCAAAACCACACTTTCTTCAGAAGTTGGTTGATTGGTGGTATCTAATGTTGAGCAGTTGGCAGTGAAGCCATTTACTCTCTTGCACTCCAGTATTTTGATGAGAGGTTGGTATGTTGATCAAAAACTCCATATCTTCTTCAAGTTCACCAAAAGGGCATATAGGATATTCTGCTATGCCAATCCTGTGTAGATGTTTGGCCTGTTAATAATCTAAAAAACCGCTATGGATGATTTTCTTGGTAGTGTAGTAATTCTAGCCATGTTGTTATGTAGATTTTCCCATTATTTTCCTTTTGTTTGTGAGACATATTCTTTTTTAATTTTTTGTTGTATGTTGATGTAGTTATTCTTTTGATAAAGTGGTAAGACCAGCTGATTTTGATGTAATTTTACTACCTTTCTTGACCAGAAAATCTGCTGTTTTATTACCTTGTATCCCTCAGTGTGCTGGTATCCATTGAAGTACTATTCTTTTATTTAAATTAATTAATGTGTATAATTTTTGTATTCTAGGACATTTAGGCTTTTGGCTGTTGTATCATACGAGGGCAGTCCCAGAAGTACCCAACCTGATGTGTATATAGCAGTTGTTGTTTCAAACTAATGACTGTGATAGAAAGTACCACTCTTATAAAGCTTAAGTTTGAAGTTTGACGATACTACGTTGTTTAGTAATTGTTTGGCAGCCATTAATAGCGAACTTTCTCAGCGAATTTGTAAACATGGATAAAACTGGCCATACTTTCATTTGAAAGGTCTTAGTCCAACTAATATTAAAGCTGAGCTAGATTCTACTCTGGGGGAGTCTGCTCCTTCATTTACAACAGTAAAATATTGGGTGGCAGAGTTTAAGCAAGGCTGTACAAGCTGCCAAGATGAACATCGCAGTGGTCGACCAAATGAGGTGACCACGCCAGAAATTATGAAGAAAATCGACAAAATGGTTTTAGATGACCGTCAACTGAAAGTGAGCAAGCCAGCAGACATCGTAGGCATTTCAAAAAGTGCTGTACATCGCATACTAACTGAAAATTTAGACATGAGAAAGCTGTGCGCAAGATGGGTGCTGTGTTTACTCACAATGTAACAAAAGCAGCATCGTGAGAATGTTTTAGTCGAGTGGTTGGCAATGTTTCGCTGCATTAAAGCCAAGTTTTTGCATCGATTCATAACCTTGGATGAAACATGGGTCCACTTCACACCTGAGACAAAGGAACAGTGAAAACAGTGGATTGAAAGGGGAGAATCGGCTCCAAAGAAGGCGAAGACAGTTCCATCCGCAGGCAAGATCATAACGTCAGTTTTTTGGGATGCGCATGGGATAATTTTCATTGATTATCTTCAAAAAGGAAAAGCAATCAATGGCGAGTATTATGCAAACTTATTGCAGCATTTGAATGATGAAATTAACTAAAAACAGCCGCATTTAGTGAAAAAGAAGGTTCTGCTTCATCAAGACAATGCACCAGTTCACATATCCATTATCGCTATGGCCAAAATCAATGAGTTAAAGTTTGAATTGCTTCCTCATGCACCCTATTCGCCAAACTTACCCAAAGTTGAAGAAATGACTTGATGCTAAAAGATTTGCCAACAATAAAGAGATGGAGTTTGCAGTTGACGGCTGTTTTGCAGAACTTGACTGTTTTCACTATAAACAGGGTTATCGAAGCTATTAAACTTCGCTGGGAAAAGTATATCGAGCTGAAAGGAGATTATGTAGAGAAGTAAAGATGTTTTTTCCCAAAATGCTTGTGTTTTCTCTATTAGGTCGGGTACTTCTGGGACAGCCCTTGTATGCTATGGATATTATAGCTGCTTTAGAGTCAGATAATATTACAACTCTCTTAAATTTATTTGATACAGAAGATTTTGTAAGCTGAGAAGAATTGCTAAAATAAACACTCCATCTTTAAAAGTAAAATAATTTATTTGTAGGAACATCAAAGAAGTATCAAAAAGTCCCTGAAAATTATACTTCATTACACTTTATTTATGGAAATAGCTTATACAGGGTCTTCAGATTTATTCGGCTATTGCCGCCAGTTGGTTATCTGCACTTGACATTAATGCTTTGAAGCAAGTTCATCACCAGCGCCTCTTGCAAGAGGACTAGCAAAAGATGAATGGAAGGGGTGAATGTCAATGGTTTTGAGGTCCCTTAGTGAAGTGGGACCTTTCCAGTATTTACATTTGGAATTTCTTTCATTTGCGTTTCATAAACTCGCAATCTCAGCATGTATGCTGATAGGTAACTCAAATAATCAGACAGTTTTCTCGGCTTTAATGGCACAACTTTAACTTTTTTAAAAAAAAGAACTTAAGTAACCATTATAAATATTTTAAATATTTTTAAACATTTAGTTGTTTCTCCTTTTTTTTTTGTTGATAAAAACAATTTTTTTTTATTATCATTTTTATCTAAGGACTTGATGAAATTCTGGGCAAGAATGGAGAAAATTATTCACATAGTGGCCAATATCGTAATCATAGACTTCCCCTCATATCCTTCTAGTTAGGAAGTATCACTCAACATGTAATTTCTTTGTGATTGGTGGTCACTTCCATTTTGCATGCAAAGAACACACAAAATGTCCTAGTGAAAAACAATTATGCACTGCCGCAATGCCTCAACTGTTTACTAAGTCGGAAACACATGGAGTCCGAGGTTCAATTCTGCACCTCCCCTTTGAAACAAAGGGCTCGCTGAACTAATAATGATGTCATTCATTTAAACCAACTGGCAGAAGGCCAAATAAATCTCAAGACCCAATATACATACACCCATGTATTGACCATCTTCCCTAGTCATCCTCCTGTTCATGCATACACTCAAACATAGACAAACATAATAGAAAAGTGTTATCCAAAAGCTAAAGACAGTAAAGCAAAACAATAATTTAATTGGATCTTGAGTCAGTGGACACACTAAAACTTCACTTAAAAATAAAATTTATTTTTATAAATAATATTTATTCAAAGATAATTATTATCCCAATGGGATGAGAAGACCCTGTAGAATTTTATATATAAAGTAGAAGAGTTTGGTGCCCACAGCGGCAGGAAAAGGTTGCACGGAGCAAGAGCTGACAACATGATAGACACGGAAGCATACAGAGATAGGCAGCTTTGGGAGAAGAAAAATTACAAAAACGGGAAAGATAATGATAGATTTCCAAGTATAGGTGGTGGCAGTAATCCTGATGCTGCTAATAATTGATGGAATGGAGATGAATCCAGGGCCAGTAGAAATGGACCAGTTAATGGAATCTCTAAAGGCACTTGAAAATGAATTAGGCAAAAAAATGGATAAAAATACAAGACAGCTCGAGGAGGTTATGAAGACACAGAGAGAAGAGATGGAACAGCAGATAATGGATTGCAGAAGAAAAATTAAGATTCAAAGCAGGACAGAAGAAAGAACTGCATAATTTTCAGAGTGAACAGAAGAAAACAGAAGCTTAGAAGAAATAGTATGCAAGGTCATGGAAAAAGGACTACGTAAAAATGTTTGATTAGGAGATAGAGGACATGTTCCAAATTGGAAAAAGAGGAAGAAAATATAGACCCATTGTTATAAAAATAACAACAATGGGGAAAAAAGAGGGAAATTTTAAGGAACGCCAGGAGGTTTTAAGAGGCACAAGCATTTTTATAGAGCTAGACTACACGAAAGAGGAACAAACTTTGTAAAAAAAGAACTAATATCCAGGATGAAAGAAGCAAGATAAGCTGGGAAAAAGGCGTTTTTGAAAGGTTTAAAATTATTCGTGGAAGGCGAAGAATGGAGTATGAGTATATGGAGGGATGAACGAGAAAAAATGTGTGAACGTCAACAGAAGCAATGGCCCAGAGCACATTCAAGTCAAAAAAACTGAGGGAATAGCTGAGTCAGCAGTAGCTTGGGGTAAGAAGGAGAAAACAGCTCATTAAACCACAGACTCGACAGGCACAGGAAAGAGTCATGGAAGGAGGGCAGAAGAAAGTAGGGAGGAAGAACCAGCAACGCGGGAGGGGGTGGAGGATTTAACATTGGTTGCAGCGGTGAGGGCGGCGCCGTGGCCGAGTGGTTAGACCGCTCGCCTCCCACCGAGGCGGCCCGGGTTCAATCCCAGGGACCTGCATGTGGGATTTGTGGTGGACGAGGCGGCGTCTGGGCGGGTTTTCTCCGGGTTCTCCGGTTTCCCCCGCCATTCATTCCACCAACTGCTCCATCATCACCTTTCCTTTCATCCATTTCATCAACATTTCGTTTCATCTACTTCCTTCATCCCATACCAGGCATCGGGCTGATCACCCATCCTGGATGCTCTGTCTGATCCATGAGTGTCTGCTCCTCGACGGGCCTCTGACCCTAGGCACCCGCTTGTAAGTCCTGGGGGGTGTAAGTCCTACATAGGAGGAGGGTAAACAGATAATGAATGAATGAATGAATGCAGCGGTGAGTGGGGAAGAGATGCAAGGAGGGAGAAGTGGAGAGAAGCCGAGAGAACAGAAGACTACCAGTGCAGTAAGAAATGCATATGTGGAGGAGGGAGTGATGCAAGTGATAAGTGGGGAAGTAATAAGAGTGAAAAGTGTTAGCAAAGCGGAAGAAATTGCAAGAAGGAGGAGGTTAAAAATAATAGAGTTGAGGGAAGGGAGGTTAATGTCACAGAGGGAGGAAAGTGTCAACCCAGTACCCAGATTTACTAGACTTAGAAAAACAATGGAGAAATATGCATATCAAGATAAAACAAAGAACAAATAAGGAAAGGGGGGAAATTTGATATTCAACAAAAAATAGGATTAAGACAAGGATGTAAGCTGAGTCCAATACTATTTAACCCATTCATAGATGATATATTAGAAAGAGTAAAAATAAGAAATCAGCATTGTCCAGTAATAAGGGACGATCTTATGGTAGGTGCCATATCGAGAATACGATTACAAAAAGCAATAAATGAAATTCAAGAATTTTGTGAAAAATGGGGAATTAAGGTAAATATAAATAAATTCAAAGTGATAGTGTTTAAAAAAGGAAATAAACTGAGGAAGGAAGAAAAATAACTTCTAGGTGGTCAAGAACTGGAGGTAGTCAAAAGAATATAAATATTTAGGAGTAAGGTTGAGTAATAGCAGGGAATGGGAAGCACATGGCAGGAAGATGTTAGCAAAAGGGAAGGCAGCTATGACAGGAATAAGAATATGCAAATATAAATTAGAAATGTCGACAAAATGGTTGGAGAGAATGTACAAGGATTGGTAGAATAAAAAATGCTCTATGTGGTGGAAATATGGGGGATGGAGAATGAAGCAAGAAGATTGACCAAACGTATAGAATGTTTTGTAAAGAATTAATTGGACTACCAAAAGCAGCACCAGATGAGGTTGCATTAGTAGAACTAGGAAGAACGAGGAGGAAAGGTATAGTACTAGAAGAAATATTGAAGTTTTGGTTTAGATGTATGAAAATGGAGGAAGGTGAAATCTTAAAGATATGCCTGACTCAGTAAAAGGTTCTAAGAAACAAAATCAAGGGCATGGGAGAATTTTTAAGGAAGGTAAAGGAAAAATGATCTAGAAAAGTAAGAGAAGCAAGGGCCGCTCAGTGAGTGATAAGGTCAGGGAGCCAAGCAATTTGAGTGGCTCAATAAGAAAACAAGCACCAGACAAATTATACAATAAGATGTAGGGGTACAGTGATATATTAATATACATTGTATATATTATAAACCAAGTTGTAAAACAAATTGTACAATAAATTCAAATATATAAAGTAATTAATTAAGTTTATAATACATTTTTTTGTAAGTGAAGTTTTAATGTATCCACCAACTCAAGATTCAATTAAATTATAGACAAACATGTTTTTTTGTTAATTCAGGGGACCTCAAAAACATATTTCTGATGAAATCTTGACATGGCATTTTTGGGTGGGTGCTAGAGAAAGTAAAAGTCTGATGCAATACATTCACATGACTTTCTCCCCTCCTTTATTAGTGTGTATACTAACTAGTCTTACTAAAGCTTATTTTTATATCTACTACATTTTAATCCAAATAAAATTTTGCAGAAATAAGCTACATTACACATTCCGTTATAGATACAAAGAGAACGGGGATAGTCAAATGTTTAAGAACTGGACACTATATGCTGGCCTTAAAATTCAATACTGTTTCAATGGAATTGTGAGAAACAACTGAATGTTGACAGGACTTTAAAAGAATGGCTAAGCATTGAACAATTCAAACCATTAATAACGAATATCTCGGAAATGGCTGCCTCCAAAAAAAAAAGTTATTTAAAATAAATTGTATGTTTTAAAGAGATCTACACTTCTTGTGTGGTACGTTTTCATCTATCGCTTAAAGTATAGCATTTATACAAAATTATACAAAATTCCTTCTGAATGAAGAGGACTTCGAAAGATATTCCCAGAAAATTCAGGATATACATTTTAGCTGTCATGTAAATATCTTTAATATATGGTATTTTAATACAAATTGTTAGAGCCATTTTTTAGAAAATAAAACATTTAAAAAAATGTTGCATGTAAAGGGTAATTTGGGATAGGGAGATTTTCTTGAAAATGTTTGTGTCACATCTTTGGAAAGTACTGAACTTAAACACCAAGTTTGGCATTGAATTACGAATGAGTCACACTATTTTTACACAAAACCTTCACTTACTAAGTTAATAAAACTGGAACGTTTTCAAGGGCATTCATCCCCATCAGCAGCAATTTGATGACTGAAGCATGTTCCTGCTTCCTTCCTCTTCCTTCTCTCCTGGCTAGGTTGGATCCTGCTGCTGTTCCACTGTTGGAGTGACAGAGCTCTAACAATCCAATCCTGCCAATGAGTAGGTCATTAGCGCTTTGTCACTCCACCAGTAAATGGCAGCACAATCCAACCCAGCAAGAAGAGGAGGAAGAGGAAAGAATCAGGGACATGCTTCAGTCACCAAACTGCTGATGATGAGGACGAATGCCCGTGAAAACATTACAATTTTATTAATGTAGTAAATGAAGGTTTTGTGTAAAAATAGTGTGATTCATTCGTAATTCAACATAAAGAAAACTTCACTGTTTGTAGTGCATCTGTTTTTAATAGCTAACCAAGTTTGGTGTTGATCAAACTTTCTGTTTGAGTTGTGCTGTTCACAGATACACGCACAGCCCTTTTCTAAAAATGTTCTTTTTTTTATTTATTTTATATTATTATTATTATTATTATTATTATTATTATTATTATTATTATTATTATTATTATTATTATTATTATTAGTTACTCAGGAGGCCTCAAAACATGTATTTCCAGTGAACTTTCAGTATCAGATTTTTGGGTGGAATGCAATACCTTCTCTACCTTCAGGTATTTGGTTGAGAAATTAAAAATGTGAACCACTATATATCTATACCGTTCTTATTTATCTAAAGAAGAATTCATCTGACTACCACTATAGACAGGACATATGATATAACACGAGGTATACAAAACAAATAGATACTCCTTATTATAGACTCAAAATCACATAATAGCTTTGAAGTACTAGGTATTAAACTGTATAACACACTACCAAATGATCTAACTCAACTGCCATATAATAGATTTGAACGTAAACTTTGACAGATTGCTAAACAACCCATACTATTCACTACAGGAATATTTTGAAAATATATCTTAACAGTAAGTAATATCAACTACCCTTGTACTTTATTCCTGGACTATTTATTGTTTTTCTGATGATTATATTTATATTAGCTCTGCACAATGTATCAATCATGCAATACACTGTAATTTTTATTGCAATTTTGTTAACATGTAATAGCACAGAGAAATTATATAATATATTTATGTAATATGCAATAATGTAATACTATATTCATTGTAATTATTTTTGACGTTGTCTATTGCTGTAATAAGCTTAATGGCAATAAAATTTATTGTTATTGTTGTTATTATTATTATTATTATTATTTATATTAGTATCAATTATTCATCCAAAATTGAAAATTCTGAGAAGTTGGTTACATTTTTATTATATATGTAGATATTGATACTGATAATTGGTTTAATTGGCAAATTCTGTTCAGTAAGTTTTCATACCATAATACAGAGTGACTTTCAAATAGCTTCATATGCTTACATTAATATATATCCATGTTAATTCTTCAATAAATATTTAATTTAAACCCTAAAGTAGAGATTTTAAAATATTTACAAAGTTAAAACTTGAAGCAGATTTTTCCTTCTGATTACAAATCTTAACACCTTAGGTTTCCATGAAGTAAACTACTTTTTAGTAATACTAAGAGAATTAGATAAGGTATGTTATTAAAACAGCAAAGGCTGTGTCTAATCATTGATGTTTGATATTGAAGGTAACCCAGCACGATTCTATATGCAGTACACATCCAGAGCACAGAAAGTGTGGCCCCAGATACTGGATAGGCTGCTAAAGATAGGACAGATGCAACTGTTGAGGAAACACATATCATATGAGCTGAATGTGTCATGTAAATTCAATTCGAAGCTTCTGTCATCAGCCCTCGGCGTCATGAACCAGTAAGTCAGACTCATTATACTGATCGCTAATTATTTTTAGTTATGGAAATATATTTTCGTTTCACCATTTAACTCAGAATGCCAAAAAAATTCTGATGTGTTACATTCACATGACTTTCTCTGCTGGCTATTGTTTATTTTTATCTCTCTTCTACAAACTATTCTTAAAAAAAAAAATTTCTATCCTTTTCATGGTAATCAAGATAAACATTTGCAGAACTGATTTCATTAAGTATTTTGTTGTACATGAGAAATACAGGAGACTGAAGTAATAGGTGTTTAAAAGGCAGATTGCTATATGCTGGCTTTGAAATTCCATGCTCTTGTATTATATCACAAGAAACTAAAGAATGGTGACTTAGCACTTAAAAAAGCAAAAGCTTTGGAAAACTCAAACCAATAGGAATGAAAATCTTGGAAATGGATAATGCCACCAAAAAAAAAAATGGGACATTTGTGTGTTTTTATGAGATCTACATTTTTTGTGTGCTGAGTTTTTGTATTCCTCTTAAGGTTTACCAGTTAGGTATACAAAGCTTTACAAAATCCTTCTGAATGAAAAGGACTTCACAGACCATCCACAGAAAATTCAAAATACATTTTATTAGATTTGTGTATACTGGGAGAATCAATGAACTAAGAACTGTGCAGTGATTTTCCTGTTCGCGTTATCGGCGCTCGTTGCCATCTGTGGCTAACATAGAATGGTGCAAATGCAACCATACAACTTTTTTAAAACTACTTTTAAAGGCTTTACTTACCAACTTCATGAAAGGAGGTGCTGAAACTGGCCACCGTCGTCGTCCATACATTTTTGGCACCTCTTTAGGAAACTATCCATCACATGCCATAGTTCACATTGAGAAATGCTGGCAATTTCCTGGTGGATATTTTGTTTTAATTCTTCTAGGGTGTGTGGGTTTGTCTTGCATGCTTTATGTTTTAATTTATCCCAGAGATAGAAATTGTAGGGGGTTAGATTGGGGGATCGAGGGGACCACAAATCTCTACTAATAATTCTGACCTCAAATACTCTTTCAATTGTTCTCATCAAAATATTGGCCTTATGAGATGTGGCAGAGTCTTGTTGAAAAAAAACAAAATGACGCTCCCTGTATGTTAACTCTATAAAAGGAGGGGGGGGGAATTGATTCACATATATAGGGGCATCAACTGTTGACTCAAAAGAATTGGCCCTACATCTCTTCTCCGCTCATGGTGCAAAATACAGCAATTTTTCATCATGGAGGGATACTTCATTATGTTTATCAGAGCTCCAATAATAATTATTTTGTGTACACACATATCCATGAAGGTGGAACCAAGCCTCATCCAAGAAAAATATTAAATATGAGTCTGTTTCACCATTGTATACACATTGAGATTCCGCTTACAAAATGTGCGCCTAATTACAGGATCCGCTGGTTGAGGAATATGTGCCACAATTATTTTATATGGTTTTCACTTCAATAATTTAGTAGCTCTTCGCACAGAGCCATAAGAAATGCCTGCCTGTTGTGAAAGACACGTAAGTCTCCAAACGATGATTGATGTCATCTAATGTTTCTTTGGTAAGAACCCTACACTGTCTTTTAGGTTTCTTACACTGAACATTTCCTGTGTCCTGAAATTTATTATTAAGAGTATGGATTGTTGTACGGCCTGGAACTTTTATACCCAGAAATCTTTCTGCACATCGTATTTTCACTTGATGAGTGACTGAGTTAACACACACTAATCATAAATACATGCTGAGCCATAATATACTTTGTGACTAAATATAGGACAAAACACTAAATAATTCATAATAACTGAACTATACCATATCACTATCAATCAACTCAGTACTGCAGAGCCAGAGCATAGCAAAGCCATGTCAGTAGCGTGACCTTGATTGCAGCAGCAGCATGGAATCATGTCTCCACATGCCCAGTGAAAAAAATATTGCACAGCCGGTTCTTAGTTCATTGGCTCTCTTGGTATACTAAACATATGGTATTTTAATCAAAATTGTTGGGAGCCATTTTTTAGAAAACAATAAATGATAAAAGATTTTCCAAGTAAAGAGTAGTTTGAGGTGGGGAATTTTCTTGAAAATCTTAAGAGTCTTTGTGTAGCACTCTTGGAAGATGCTGAGCATAAATGTTTCTCTCACCCTTTCTCGTTTGCTACCTCACTCTCTCCAGAACACTCATGTGCTTTTTTTCTAATTCAAGAGGCTGCAAAACACATATTACTGATGAAATCTTAATGTGGAACTTAATGTGTTGTTTCCCCTTTCCAGTAAAACCAGGTGCTAAAAATGAATTGGGTTTACAGAAAGGAAGGGAGACTTTTTCATACAATAAAAAGTCATTAGGCATTAAAGGCTGTAGCAGGAACCAGAACGAGAATGGAAAACAAAAACGCATGGGTGACATCCAAAAAATAGTAGTATCACATACAGTGAAGCAATTAATAAATTATACTTGATGTTCACAATACATGTTCTGCAAAATAAATAGGTGAGTGAAGCTAGTAAGAGTGTTTAGGTTGACTCCAATTTCATCATGCATGAATGAGTTTGGTTCACAATGCACTAGGAACAGAAATGCCCATTAATAATAACTAGGGACCCCAGATTGTCGGTAAATAAAATAATGTAATATTGGTGTAAAAATATTATAGTGAGCGGTGTTTTGGGCGGTAAATAAAACTGCTTAACGGTGTTATCTCGTGCAAAAAAGGGAAAAAACAAAAACACAATTTAAACTACGTTGATATTGTAATGAAAAGAAGCTAGAAACAGTGATGTGTATTGAATTTATTTAAAGGTGAGTCGGAATTGTTACACTAACATCACTTAAGTTTACTCACTTAACATGTTTCGGGAAACCGTTGTATCTTTAAGTTTGCTATACACTTTATGAACTAATGAATATTTAGATCCCTCAAGCACTTCAATAAGGCAAATGGTGTCTTTGCAGTGTTCAAGAAGGAAAGATGCCTGGCAGTTTATTATATTTTGAGACCGCATTAAAATACTACTGTGGAATCGGTTTGAATTCCCGCATGCCGCAAAACTAAACTGACCTGGCAACGTCTTGCACATGCTATCTGTACGGCGCGCGAACAGCACGTTGCCAACTCCACCGTTAGCTGAATTGTGCATGCGCTAGGTTAATTTGAAACGTGGCTCCATAGGCATAATTCCTTTTCTTTTTCAGAGCAGAAGGTAAACAGACTCCTTGCGCTAAATTGTAACGTAATTTAAAGAATATAACTTGACTCCAAACGAATCTTTCAGTATAGCGGACACAAAATATACCTAGACATGCGTTCACATTATGGCAACGTCACGAGACAGCAACAATTTTCGTGCGAGGGGTACAGGAAACGGAGACAGTGATTGGTAGAAGAGGCTGTCTACTGTCAGAATTGACTTGAACCAGACTTAGAAATTCATGCATTATTTAACGATACTTTTGCGACAGTCTTTTCCAGCCAGCATGAAATGGGGCGATGCAAGCACGAATCGTTAAAATACGGCATTAGAGAAGAATTGCAGGTAGTATTGTCATTTAAATCCAAATAATAATTTGAGTGAAATGAGAAATCCGTCACTGATACGGTGTTGCCGAGTTCCGATAAACATGGCATTCCTTTTGTTGTGCATGTGATAGGTGAAGAGTGAAGGGGACGGGGTAGTCGAAGCAGTACCGATGTTTGCCGAAGCTCTGGTTAAATCACAGTGCAGTTTGGTGCTCTGTGCCGTGCAGCATACAACACCATGCAGCATGGCCGTAGCGAATGACAATACACGTATCGTAAATGACTGATAAGCCAAATATCTGATTGTTTATGTGAAAAGGAGAGACAAACGCCAAAAAAAATAAAAAATAAAAAAGGGGAGAGAGAAAAATTTCGGGTATTTTGCACATTTTTTTTCATAACGGTGTTATTTCGCGTTTTCACGATATAGAACTAATGTCGCGTTATTTCGCGACTCAGAATGGATATATATGTGGAATTTAAAAATAATTGATTAAAGGTTTTCCTTATTGTTAATTTTCGGCCAATTTTGCGAATTAACTACTCGCGAAAAGTCGGGGTCCCTAATAATAACTTGAAATGTCGGTTTTGAAGATTGGGATATCATTTGTTTGTAATTGACCAATGATTTTTTTTTTTTTTTGCCTGCTTGCAATTCAGCCAACATAATGCACTCTTTAAATTCAATAAAGTGAGCATTTTCTAAAAGTCATGCCATTACTATTAGCAATTTCTCACGTGAAAGTGTCATCCCAATCGGTTTTTAATAAATACCATATAATAAAGTTTGTTGTCCTTTGTTATTTTGCTTTGTGAGTGCATGTGATAACAATAGAGTAAAACTGAAAAACAAAAAGTTGGATAAATGGTTTAATTTCTTCTGTTTTTAGAAAACACTGAAGGTTTGTAACATATTAAATCCATGAGTTTTAATCACTCTGACTTTACTTCTCTACCAAACACTTACAGAAATATGTTTCAGAGACTGTCTCACTGCTGCATTTCCTTCTTTGGCTTTGGCTATTTCCTGGCTAGACATAGCTGTGTGATAAGATTGTTTTCATTTGAGACATCAAACTTTTATTTTTAATGTATAAATACTTTTTCCAAAATGGAGAGCTATAAATCTTCTAAATTCCTGGCAAACTGATGTTCAAATTTTAATTCAGCTTATTTGGGAAACCACAGTAAAGTGACCAAACCTGTTATTTAAAGTCAGCATCTTCCAAGGATGTGACACGAGACTTTCAAAAAACTCCCTCTACCCCAAACTATTCTTTACTTGGAAACTTTTCTCCTATTTTTATTTCCTCAGAAATGATACTAATCATTTAAGATACCATATGTTTAAGATATTTGTGTGACTATAGTGGGTGCATCCTTAGTTGGTGATTGATGTTTCCCAGCCACATGTTAATGAGCTGCCGAAACCAAGGGAAGGGATAAACACTAAACACAAAGAAAATATGAACTACAGCAAAATGGGAAAAAAGTAATAGAACCTATTGAAATAGCCCAAGCATTTAATAAATATTTTACAACTGTAGTAAATAAACTAATTGATATCCCCTGTAATCCTTTAACAAAGTGCCATTCTGCAGCCATACCCTTGAGTAGTAAAACAATGTTTCTAGTACCAGTAGGCTCTCAGGAAATTTAAAATGTAATAAATAGCTTAAAAAATAAATCATCCTTTGGTGTAGATGGAATTCCCAGCCTTATTATTAAGAAATGTGCAAACAGTATAATTAATCCTCTTGTTGACATTTGTAATCTTTTCATCTCCTCAGGTGTCTACCCAGATGCATTTAAAATGGCAAAGGTAATGCCAGTCTTTAAAAAGGGAGATAAAAGCAACATCAAAAACTACAGGCTCATATCACTTCTGCCTGTGGTTTCAAAAATTCTTGAAAGAATAATGTACGACGACTTACTTTATTTTTTGAAACAAATGGTTATTTTTCCCCTTTCCAGTTTGGTTTTACAAAGAAAAAATGTATTAATGAGGCTATATTTGGTTTCATTAAGTCCTAGGTGCAAAAGATAACAAAAAAAACACTCTCTTGGACTTTTTATAGACTTCACTAAAGCTTTTGAACTTAGTAAATCATGACATTTTGCTAAACAAATTAGATTATTTGGGAATCAGAGGAATAGCAAAAGATTGGTTTGCATCCTACCTAAAAAATAGAATACAAATTGTAGAAATTGACACAGTTCAATCAGAAACACTAAAAGTAAATCATGGAGTGCCGCAAGTGCCTTGGACCACTATTGTTCCTTATTTTCATAAACGATCTTCCATTGAACATTCCAAAAGCGCATACAATAATAAGATGTTAAAACACTGGTCAGTAGATTAAAAACACTTGTTGCTGTTAAGTGTTGCTGACCAGTGTTTTAACATCTTATTGACATGCTCCACTGTTTTAAACACTTCATTTTAATTATCAGTTTTGCATACAATAATGTTTGCGGATGATACAAACCTAGTCTTCAGCAGTGAAAACTCATTATCCCTTCAGAAGCAAATAATAGCTTACAATGTTGGCTAACAGAGAACAAACTTTTATTGAATGTAGAAAAAACAATATATCTGTATTTCCATAACCAATCAAAAAACAATAATTTAGACTTGTATATAAATCAAACTCCCATAGTTAAAAAATGTGTAACAAAATTCCTGGGAATCTGGATTGATAACAAATTCTGATGGGAAACCCATGTCTACAACTAAGTATCAAACTGAACAAATTATTTAAAATAGAGAGTTGAGGGTTGTTACACTACATCACTATAATATTATTATATAAGTAAGAAGTAAGAATATTATAGTGATGTAGTGTAACAACCCTCAACTCTCTATTTTAAATTATGACACATCACTGTTACTAGCTTCTAAATCTTCAAAATTAGTCAATGAACAAATTATGTTATGCTGTTTGTAAATTGGCTAATGTATGCTCCAAAGAAATACTAAAGATAGTGTATCACAGCTGCATTAAGCCCCAAATTAGCTATGGCATCCCCTTTTGGGGTTGCTCTCCAAAAGCAACACATATTCTCACAATCCAAAAAAGAATTTTAAAGGCAATTCTGAAGGTAACCATAAGAACACCAAGTTTTGCCTATCCCATGCCTATATATTCTTGAAACCTAAACTTCATTCATAATAATAGAACTATATTTCAAAAGAACTCAGAATATCATATTGTCAATCATTCATATCTGACTTAAAAACATTTACAATAGTTTCAAATAGCATATCACAGCAAAATTCATGTGTTTCAGAGTGTCCATATATTTAGCAAATTGTTTCATCTCATAGCTGCGATAAACACTCGTGCTACAGAAGCAGACAAAAGAAACTATCTGTGAAGGCTACAAAAAATATGCGGAATGGCTCTTCTTGTTAGATAAATTTAAAATTTGGAATACCTATGCATTTATTTTGGGTCCTTGCATGGATCTCAACTGTTGTTATTATTAGGTAATTATGCACTTAAAAAATGTGTAGCCAGTCTTCTGATGATACTGCAATATGCAAATAATTTCAAGGAATGTCTGTATATGTGTCCATTAACGCAAACTTCTTCAAGATGGCCACCCTAGTAGGGTGGTGCGGATACTTGCAGAGGTTCATAACAGTAAATAGACGTTCCTGTACAAGTAACAATGTTCAGACATCCAGCAGATAGTACTATCTTCTTAGATTTTTCAGCAAATGTAAAATGACACTATAGGTAATCCCCAAGTAGAACTTGCATCCTTGGAGATACAATACCACATTTTTGTACTTTTCTCGCTTTTTCTGATGTAAGATGATATCGTGGGCATTACTGGATACAGGTTGATAAATAAACCGACAACAACAATGTTCAGATCACGACCTGAACACACAAATATCCTCTCCACTCCCTGCTATCTTTGCTGCATGGCATGTGGACTGGGTGCTAAAGTGGCAACTTTGGAATCCCTGCTTCTGTAACTGTCAGTCAACAACTTGGGATGTGCCCATTATTATAAAATGTATATCTTGAATTTTCTGTGAGTATCCTATGACGTACTCTTCACTCTGAATGATTTTAGTATAATTTTGTATAACTGGTAAAGCATAAAAGATAATCTGTAGGAAAGTGTTAGGCCTTCCAAGTGTAACAGCAAAGGAATTTGCTCAAATTGAAATGGGAAGAGTGGGGAGGAAAGGTACGATTATAGAGAGCTCTTAAATATCAGTTTAGAATATTAAATCTAGATGAAGGGAATCTGTTAAGACAATGCTTAGAATATCAGTAGAAGAGTTTAAGAGAAAATGGGTGGAGCTGCAGTATGTGAACTAACTTGGAGAATAAGGACTGGGGGAAGTTTGAAGGAGGAGGGAAAATAATGTAAATGGTTTTTGGAAAAGAGCAAGGAGGAGATTTGAAGATATAGAAATACAACATTGTTTGGTGACATGGCTCAAAAAAGATTATTAGAATTATATACAACAATAAAAAGTACATGGGAAAGAGAAGCATATATTGATAAATTAAATAAAGAACAAAGAGAGAGTATTGCTTGGGTATGAGCAGGTGTGTGGAGGCTAAAAGGGACGAGAAAAGGCTTCCTTCAAAATGAGTGCCCATTATGAGGTAGAAAAAAAGATGTGGAGGACATAATTTTTTAATGTAAAGGGACAGAGATTTGGAAAAAACAGAATGTACAAATAGGAAATGGCTTAAATTAGACAGAAAGGTAGCATTAATCAAACTCTTTAGTAAAGCTAGCAAGAAGGTAGGTGAGTACCTAACTAAAGTCAAAAAGAAATGGAATTGATGAATAAAAACAGAAGTAAACCAACATAAGCTTAAGGGGTGATAAAACAGAATGTTCTTAGATAATAAGGAAATTTTGGATATGAATGTGGCAGGTTAACAGCCTGGACTGAATGCTTAGCTCTATTCTTTTTGTATTGATGCTTAGTACAAATAAATATTCATTCATAAAAGATAGACAAAAACTTACCACACAAAGAATGCTGTTGTTTGAAACGCTCTCCTTATGGCCTATGACCTTCAGGGGATACCTCATTCCACCAAGTGATGACTGTACCCATTTATAAGGTGGAGGCACCCAGTGGGCAGAATCCGTTGCCTCTGATGATAGGGTGATAATGAGGATGGTGGTGGAATGAGACAAGCTACAGCTTTTGCTGTGGACACTGAACCATGTTGGGCCTTGGGGATACTTCACATGAGCAAGTCAGAGGTGAAGGTGTGGATAGAGCCAACTTAAAATCACCAGCCAGAGCACCAGGAATCAAACCTGGACCCTCAGTAGGAGAGCCAGAAATGAAACACTGCACTAACCCAGCACCCACACAAAAAATGTAGATCTTGTTAAGGCAGTGAAAATCCAAAAATTTACTTTTTCTTCTGATTGCTTTGACTTTTTTACCATTTACTCAGAACATAAAACATATAGTGTACACATCTTAACACACTATGTAAAACTGTTAAGGTATTAACTTTTATCCATAGCTAATCGCTTTTTGATATGGTAATATGAAATGCTCCTTGGATCCGGCAGTTTATTCTATTGCTCCCAAATTTTAAATTTGAGCTAGTATAGAAACTTAAAGAAATTATTATGTAGGCATTTATTAATTTGAGAGAAAAAACTTTTTTGTACACATGATATTGAATTTTTCAACTTTTTTAATTTGCATTATTCAATTCATTGTAATTTATTCAATGGGAGTTAATTTCAATTGAACCATTTATACAAGGGATGTCCAGAAAGTAAGCTCCGTTCATGCATAGCATGAGAAGTAGTGAGGGTAGCGCCGCCATTTCAGCATCAGTGTGCACAGTAGCTCAGTATGCTTCTGCTGTGCAAGATGGAGCATCGTACTGTCGCGTGTTTGCTAGTTATAACTTAACAACACGAGCATTGAAATAACAAATCCCGCCAAATGTGAAGTGAATGTGAAATGTGAAAAGGCTAAGAAGAGTAATCCAAAACAAGCGTCATGGTCTTCTGACATCTGGTGTTGTGTTTTTGCATGACAGCGCTTGCCCTCACACAGCAAACAACACAAATGCACTTTTGGCCAAGTTCAAATGGGACGTTTTTGACCATCCCCGTACAGCCCGGACTTGCCCCTAGTGACTTCCATCTGTTCCTGTACATGAAAAAGTGGCTTGCGCTCAGTGCTTTGGCAATGATGAAGAGCTTCAAAATGCGGTGACAGGTTGGCTTAGTTCACAAGTGACAGAATTTTATGCAGAGGGTATTTCAAAAACTGAAAAGGTATGACAAGTGCTTGAATCTGTTTGGAGACTATGTAGAAAAACATAGAAAACCTGTAGTTTTCAGATGTACATAATAAAACTTTTTATATATAATGATTTCATGTTTATTTCAAAATGGAGATTACTTTCTGGACGACCTCGTATTTTTTAACTAGTCTATTTCCTTTCTATTTTAAATCCCTAATTCCTGAAGCTCTCATAAAAATCTTAAGATAATAAGATGTAAACTGTGGTCCAAGGAGCATTTTGAATAACGAAAAATGCTGAAAAAAAGGAATTGAGAAAAGTGGAGTTTAAAGTTCAATGTGGTGTTTTACCTTAAGGACCAATTAAATAGCCATTCGTAATTTTAAAATTGTTGACATTAAAGGGCCAATTGTGTAGCATGAAAGTATAGGGTCTTTCAACAAGAGCGTCCTATCTTTGAACTTAAATAAAACATGTTCTATAAATGATAGAGGTTTATTTCTTTTTTTTTATTTTGGAACATAATTAATGTCATTACGTGTGGAAGAGAACATCAGTTAAGTGACCACTGTGACTTCGTTGGGTTGCACGTATACAGTTGACCCAATTTTCAATGACAGAAGAACGTAAATTAGGTCCAACTTCACGAATAACATGCATGATGTTATTCATAAGATCATTTACTGTTTCTGGCTTATTGACATAAACTTTAACATAACCCCACAAGAAGTAATCCAACAGCATTAAATCACACGGGAAATGATGAAACCTCTGAACTTCTACTTCAAAAGATAGATTGTTTTGAGAGCAGTATGACATGTGGCAGCATCTTGCTGGAACCAGATGTTTCTAAGATCCATACCATCCAATTGAGGCCAAAAATAGTCCCTTATAAGAACCTGGTATCTTTCTCCATTGACAGTTAAAGCTTCTCCATCTTCATCTTGGAAAAAATATGGACCAATGTTTCAATCATACCAAAATCCACACCACACATAACCTTTTGGGGATGAAGTGGTTGTTCTTGAATCTGCCTTGGATTGTGATTGCTCCAATAGCGGCAATTTTGTTTGTTAACACAACCCCATTGATACGGTAATTTGTATCATAAATTACTTAAATGTAATTAATGATTGTAATATGAATATGTATTTTTATGTGACATTGATTTCAGAGGTTTATTAATTGTAATTATTATTGGTAAATAATAATATACGGCTTTACTGAAACTGTCAACAATAACGCAATAATGCAGCGATGGGGTGAGTTGTTTATCATTACCGGGAACCAGGAAGTTACGTAATGTTTCGCGCCTTTTCGGTAGAAGCTTCTAGAACATTTCCTAAAGCAATATGTATTCGTGGTTTTCATTGGATATTAAAATAGACGCTAATGTTGGCGCGTTTTATTAGCCAATAGCAGTTCATTTATAATCTTTAGGCCTGTCGAGGAGTGGGAGTATATAAATCCAGGTCCGAGGTAGAGCGCCCCCCAGTTCAACAGAATTCTCAGTACTCTACACGTCGGTCTCTCAGTTCATTTATTTCGCCAAGTTACACGCAGCAGAATTACGAGAATTATTATAAAGTATTATACATTTAAAAAAATTACATAAAGTTGAAGTATGCGAGTTAAAAGTGATAAATAAGAAGTTATTACAAACAGTTTCAGTTTGGCGAGTATCCAGATTAATATGTAAAAGTGTTTGTGAACGTGTTTGGCAATAAAAATTATAAAACCAATTTCTTCGTCAGTATAATTTCTGGATAAAAGATTCCTTTCCGATTCACACCCTGCAAGAGTTAAATGTCGACCTAAATATCTAGCCGGAGAACATTTAAAGTGAATTATTTCAAAACTGATTCAAATTGCCACGCCAGAGGGAGCTACGAACCAACCAACGAATGACGTCACAAGATGGCTTCAACACTGATGTAAACAAACATTTGCAAGTACATCGCAAATTGGCTACCATACGTGGGGCAGTTAAAATTATGTAACCAAACAAAACAAAAGCAACACAACATAAGATCTTCAAGTTCTAATAACTTATGTAAAAACATATTACGTAATAATTATGTCTTATCGCAAATTAGGAATGGCAGTCCCGTCGCATATTGGCACCCAGAACGTGGGGCACGACAACCAGGAAAGGAATACGATGACCAGGAAAGTAGCAGAATTAACCAGGAAGAGGCGAATGCAGCAGTGAAACGATCTACAAGACGCAGATTCCGAGACAACAGGGTAATTCAACTACAAAAACATCGAGACGACGTAGATTCATCACAACACAACGCAGAAGGGACATACAAACATAGGAGAATGGGGCAGAACGCTGGACATTAAAGTAACAGCAACATACAGCATCAAAAAGGTAAACAAATTTAAATGTTCCTTAGGAGTGGTAGGATAATAAAAACAATGGCTGCTAGTAATACAGAAGAAATAATTATGGAGGGAGATAGTGTAACAGTTAGCTGTGATCCAATACAAGTTACAGGAAATAGCCCAGACTTTTTAGGTTTTGAGGATGAAAATGTTAGTGCAGAAAGTGAGAATAGAATAGCAGGAAATGTTAATTTTGATGCTAGTATGATGATGGAAATGCTGAGAAATATGAATAGAGAATTGAGGGAAGAATTAAGGGAAGAAATTTGTAAAAGTAATGAGAAATTGAGGGAAGATCTTAGTAAGAAAATAGATCAAAACAGGGAAGATATGGAAAAGAATAGTGAGAAATTAGAACAAAAACTAACTCAGAATATGGAAAAGAATAATAGGGAATTGAGGGAAGATATTGGTAAAAGCTTAGAACAAAACAGGGAAGAAATTGAAAAGAAATTCATGGAGCTAGATAGTAGTATGATTAGAATGAAAAATGAAAATCAAGAAATGATAGCAAATGAAATAGGTGAAGTTTCAAAGAAAATGTTAGACATGAGCAGGGAAATATCTAACCAAAAAAGTGAGGTTAACAATAAAATAGAGCATGTTAATGTAAAATGTACAGAGCTAGGTAGCCGAATGAGTAGCATTTCAAGTGAGTTAAAAGAGATGATGGAGGCTACAAATGCAGATTTAATACAGGTGCAAGTTAATTTCAGAGGGGAAATATCTGAAATTCAGAAGGAGTCAGAAAAACAGAGAAATAAATTGTCTGATGAAGTTAAAGATTTGTCTAAAGATTTGAATCAAAAGCTAACTTCTGAAATTAACAAACACCAAAATGTTCAAAATGAGAATAATAAAAAATTGGAACAGACAATAGAAAATCTGCAAGGTACTGTAAATAGATTAGAATTGAATTCAAGGGCAAATATATGTGATGTGCATGTGTCAGATGTACAAAATAATGATAGAGGTAGTTCCTCAGGTATGACAAATAATGTGAGTGATGCGGCAGCTTCATCCATAGCTAATGCTGAAACTCAGAGTGCACAAGTTACACTAGAGAATTTAAATATGGGAGCAGGGAATTTGCAAAATTACAATCATATCTTAAGTGATTTTCCACTTCCAAAATTTAATGAAAACTCCAGTCCAGTACAGTTCATTGTAGAATTATCAGAGTATTTTCAAATTAAAAAGATACCTGAAGCATTGAAAATGATAGTTGTCAAAAGATGTTTGGACCAGAAAACCTTAGATTGGTTACAAATGGTATCAGGGGGTGAAATTTCATATGAATCATTTAAGAGATTATTCATGAACAGATTTTGGAATGTTACGGTACAGCAAAGAATACGAGCAATGCTTAGTCATGGTCAATTTAATCCACGAGAGGGAATATCGATGACTGATTACTTACTAAAACATGCAAGTCAGGTTAGAAACTTGTCACCTCCAATCAGTGAGGAAGATTTTGTGAGTTTACTCGCAAGGCATTATCCTATAAGGATAAGAAATTACTTATTAATTGCAAAACCACGGAACATCTATGAGATGACAGAATTAATAACAGCTTTGGAACAACAGGAAGAAGATATGTCTCGGGAGTGGGAACATAGATTTTTAGATGTACGAGATAGAAGAAATTACCAAGGTAGTTATCAGCAAATTAGAGGACAAGACAGACATGAAATTAATACCAGACAACGGTATCAATCATACGTTCCACAATTTGAAAGATCAAGGATAGATAGGAGACCAGGTCGACAGGAACAAATAAATTATGTCAGGACAGAAAGATTGCCTGAAAGAGGGCAAAATTATGGAAGGAGGTACACTAGGCAAAGGGGAAATTTCACTCACTGGAGGGAAAATAATAACCGGGAAAGATCTGAGGAACGGCAAGAAAATTACGTGCCAAGGGGACATAATGTCAGAAATCGAGGATTTCGAACTCGAGGAAGGGGAACTCAAAACAATGGTAGCGACACTGAGATAGATTTAGCGCCTGTTAGGAATGGCAGTCCCGTACGTGAACATGGAAATAACCAGGAAAACTGTTAACAGACTCCTGTGTAGTAGGTTCTCAGGATGTCTTTAATAATTCAGTATCCATTACCAATACAAATCATACGCCTACACATACACCCTGTAATAAGATTACAGCAACAAAAGATAAGGGAGAAAATTTTGAATCACCTCATGTTAGGATGGAAATTGCGAAGAAAGAGATCATTGCAACTATAGATTCTGGTTCATCAGCTTCAATTTGCTCACAGAAATTTTACATAAATTTGATTAATGAAGGTAACAGAATTATGGCTCTTCCCACTAGTAATTTAGTTTGTCGTGTTGCAATTGGAAGAACTACACAGGTCATAAAAACACAAGCTCTACTCAACATACTTATCGGCGGAGAGAATTTTGAGGTTATGTTTCTAATTGTAAACCATCTGATTTGTGACATAATTATAGGATGTGACTTCCTACATGAATATGAAGCAAGTATAGATTTTAAACATGAAGAGTTAAGAATGACAAAAGATGATAGAGAAATAAGGGTACCATTTATAAAAGAGAAAGTTTCTGTAATCGAGATGACAAAGGATGAGAAGAATCTTTGTGACCAAGAGTTTTTTGTGCAAATCACAGAAACTGATAGAAATAGTCAGATAAAGCAGGTAGTCACAGAATATGAAGGGAATACCACGCCATATTTTCAACAGCTAGCAGAAATACCAGAGAAAGTAGAGGAATTTACAACCCAAACAAAAGACGACCATGTGAGCGAGACAGACAACAGCTGGAAAGAGAAGAGAAATGAGGAAATAATACACAAGTGTGAAGAAGCTTATAATCTTACGATAATGCAAAAACAAATCCTTCATGATGTTTTGATGAACAATAGTTCAGTATTTAGTAATATCCCAGGCAGATGTAATGTATATCAGCATACATTTCAAGTAGAAGACGTACCACCATATAGGCACAAGTATGACAATTTACCTATAAGTCTTCGAGACAAAGCTAGACAATTAATAAATAGCATGTTAGAAAATGGGATTATTGAGCAAAGTAATTCTCAATACATAAATTCAATCTGCTGGAGTATTAAACGAGATGGTAGTTTGAGATTAACATTAGACGGTAGATATGTCAACAAGTATATGAAACCAGATCATTTTCAAAGTGAGGGAATTGAACAACTAATTACAAAACTTTCAAGAGGGAGATTTCTGACATCCATTGACCTCACTGCATCATATTGGCAAGTGGAATTAGATCCACAAGTGCGTGATTACACTTCATTTCAGTACTCGGGGATCCAGTATCGTTTTTGTGTAAATCCTTTTGGTTTAAAAAACTCAGGAAGTGGATTTTTGAGAGCCATTCACAGTATCTTTGGAAATTCTGCAGATGACTTTTTAATAAAGTATATTGACGACTTCTTAATCATTAGTCAAACATTTGAAGAACACATGAATAATGTCCATTATGTGTTAAATAAACTACAACAACATGGTATGACTGTGAACATACTAAAATCAAAATTTTGTGTCAAGGAAATAAATTTTCTGGGTTATGTAGTGGATGAACGAGGTATAAGACCTGATCAGAAAAGAATAGAAGCAATAATGAAAATTCCATCACCAAGGAATGTAAAACAAATTAGACGTCTCTTAGGGGTATTGAACTTTCAGAGTAAGTTCGTACCAAGATATTCGGCTGAAATAGAACCACTGCGGCAGCTACTCCGAAAGAACAATAAGTGGAAATGGACAGAGGATCATCAAAAATGTTTTGAGAGAGTAAAGGAACTCTTTGCTAAGTCCATATTACTCGAGAGGCCCAGAGAAGATTTGGAATATGAGATTTATGTCGACGCATCAATGCAAGGATACGCCGGAATTTTAGGGCAGCGAGACATCAATAATGACTTTCACGTCATTAGTACAGCTTCTCGAGGACTTACAAATATTGAGCGAAATTCTTCAGTGACTCAGTTAGAAATTGGAGCACTATATTTCTCATTAATTCGTTTTAAAACCTATATTTATCAGCAAAAGGTGAAAGTATATTCAGACCACATCAGCTTAACTTTCATACAAGTGTGTAGATTATGTAGTGGAAAACTTGCTAGATACATTCATGCAATATCTGCATTTGATATTGAGATTATACACATTCCTGGCAAAAATAATACCTTCAGTGATTTGCTATCAAGATTGAACTACAACCCACAAATTCCCGAAAATATTGAAAGGCCTAGAAATGAAGTCAAAATATTGACAATTGAAATTCCTTTAAGCAAAGAAATGATTAGAAAATTGAAAAATATGGGGGAAATTCAAAATGAGGACGCGAAATTATTTGAACTTAAAGAAAATGCACCATTAATTGAGGAGGCAAAGAAAGAAATTATAGCAATTCGAGATGGGACATTATACAAGAAGCATGGAAAAGAAATGCCTAGTTGGAAGGTAATGGTTCCGAAAAGCATGGAAAAGGAACTAATTAAGAATTTTCATGAAGGGTTAGCACACTCAGGGACGGACTGGACAACTTCTATGATTTTAGAGAATTTATACATATCCAAATTGTGTCAGAAAGCAAAGCAAATAAATGCAGCATATGCATTTGAAACTAATTCGGTTATAAGGGACAAGCCGAGATGTGTAATTAGTATTGATATTCATGGTCCGATGCCTCCAAGTCAATTTGGAAATAAATATATATTTGTCTGTTATGATATATTCAGCAAATATGTAAGAATTTACCCTTTGAGAAAATCTACAGGTTTAGCATGTTTGAATAGACTACTCAAGTCATATGTGATAGAAGAAGGACCTATACAATCTGTATTGAGCGATAATGCTTCGTACTTCACAGGAAAAAAATTTATGGATGGACTGAAAGAAAATGGCATTAAACAATATTTTTCGTCAAGATACAGACCGAACTCCAACCCAGTGGAGAGGGAAATTAAGGAAATTTCAAATTATTTAAGGGTGTTATGTCATCAAAAACACACCCAATGGTATGGATACGTGAACTTCGTTCAGAATCTACTAAATGAAACCGTAAACAATGTGACAGGATACAAACCATGTGAACTTAAGTTGGGAAAGAAGATCAATACAATGTGTAAAAAAATTCCAGAAGCCATTCCAGATGCGCATTCGATACCACCAACAGAAGAAGAGATGTTCCGAAAAGCATTTGAGAGGATGAAGAAAAAGGCCATAAAAAGAAAAATTAAACATGAAGAAAAGAAGAGAAAGGAATGGAGGATCAAAATAGGAGATTTAGTTTTGGCTAAAACCAAGAAATTGTCAGATAAAGCAAATAAACTTTATTGGCGAATGTTTCTCAAATACCATGGACCATATGAAGTTGTTGGAGTATATGGAACTAATACATATGAGTTATGTAATCCAACAACTCGAAAAAGCATAGGAAAGTTCCATATTGAGATGCTGAAACCATACAACCATGAAGATCATGGTGAAACAAAAGACAAAGATGATAAATAATAAATGCTGGATAGTTAAAGACGAAATGCAGAGCAATGTATTGGAACGTAAGAGGGTTAAATAAATATGTACGTCATGTGAAAGGAGAAATAAATTTTGGACATGACTAAATGTTTGAGAGGAAAATAACATTTTATTAGTAACTGAACATGTGAAATAAAGCATGATGTTATATTAAAGTAAAGTACATAAATACAATTCCAAGAACATTGTTAAGATAAAGTACAAAAGAACAAAAATGGGTAAAAATAATTAAAACAAATAGTTATGCAGTAAATAGAACATGTGAAACAGTGCCTAGATTTAAGAGATGTAAATATTTGTGTAGAGGGTGAATATTTTGGTAAATATGTGTAATAATTACAAAAATCTTAAATGTATAAATTTTTGTCAACAATGTAAGAGAGTAAACAATTTTGAAACAGTGATTAAATAATTTAGGGTAAAGTATTTGCTATTAAAAAAAAAAAAAAAAAATTTTTTTTGTGATGTCAGATTAATATCTAAATTAATTAAACCAGAGCCAGTAAGTAGTGGCGAGATAGGGGAAAAACATGTCGTGTGTTAAATGCGTGTGAAGTGTTAAGTGAAAGTGATAACGTGTGTTCCAAGATTTAGGAGACTAAAAACACAATTTTAAAATTTCCAAACAAGTTATAAATATTTATAATTATGTTTCTAGTGGGGCATATGATACGGTAATTTGTATCATAAATTACTTAAATGTAATTAATGATTGTAATATGAATATGTATTTTTATGTGACATTGATTTCAGAGGTTTATTAATTGTAATTATTATTGGTAAATAATAATATACGGCTTTACTGAAACTGTCAACAATAACGCAATAATGCAGCGATGGGGTGAGTTGTTTATCATTACCGGGAACCAGGAAGTTACGTAATGTTTCGCGCCTTTTCGGTAGAAGCTTCTAGAACATTTCCTAAAGCAATATGTATTCGTGGTTTTCATTGGATATTAAAATAGACGCTAATGTTGGCGCGTTTTATTAGCCAATAGCAGTTCATTTATAATCTTTAGGCCTGTCGAGGAGTGGGAGTATATAAATCCAGGTCCGAGGTAGAGCGCCCCCCAGTTCAACAGAATTCTCAGTACTCTACACGTCGGTCTCTCAGTTCATTTATTTCGCCAAGTTACACGCAGCAGAATTACGAGAATTATTATAAAGTATTATACATTTAAAAAAATTACATAAAGTTGAAGTATGCGAGTTAAAAGTGATAAATAAGAAGTTATTACAAACAGTTTCAGTTTGGCGAGTATCCAGATTAATATGTAAAAGTGTTTGTGAACGTGTTTGGCAATAAAAATTATAAAACCAATTTCTTCGTCAGTATAATTTCTGGATAAAAGATTCCTTTCCGATTCACACCCTGCAAGAGTTAAATGTCGACCTAAATATCTAGCCGGAGAACATTTAAAGTGAATTATTTCAAAACTGATTCAAATTGCCACACCAGAGGGAGCTACGAACCAACCAACGAATGACGTCACAAGATGGCTTCAACACTGATGTAAACAAACATTTGCAAGTACATCGCAAATTGGCTACCATACGTGGGGCAGTTAAAATTATGTAACCAAACAAAACAAAAGCAACACAACATAAGATCTTCAAGTTCTAATAACTTATGTAAAAACATATTACGTAATAATTATGTCTTATCGCAAATTAGGAATGGCAGTCCCGTCGCACCATCCAAAAGTGGACTTCGTCGCTGAAGAGATTTTTCAACAAAAATCCAGGTCAGCTTCCAATTGCTCCATAGCCCAGTCAGCAAATACACGGCACAACCTATGGTTGTTGGGCTTTAGTTCTTGATTTAACACCATTTTGTAAGCATGAAACTTCAAGTCCAGATGCAGAATTCGCCAAGTTGTGGTCGGCGAAAGCCCCAATTCTTGCGCTCGATGAGCAATTGATTTGTTTCCATTCTCGTGTACACACTCACGAACGGTGCGTATGTTTTTGTTGGAGCGCTTACGTTGATTATGTACAGGCGTTCTTTGATCGCTGACAGAACCACTTCTTTCAAATTTATCGATCAAACGCCGAATCGTTCTCTCGCAGGGACAATTATGCACACCATAAACTTCACGCAATACACGGAAGTTTTGGTGAACAGATGATCCATTTTGATACTAAATTTTCACAATTTCTACACGTTGCTGAATGCTGTAACGTTCCATGGCTATTTGTCAATAACAACTGTAATCACATAAAAAAAATTACTGCTGTAACTCAATATCAGTGGCAGCTATCACATGTTAAAGATAGGACACTCTTGTTGAAAGACCCTTTACAAGTTATTAGTACAATAAAAATGCAAAAAATGAAAAGTCAAACATTTTCATATTTTTTATCAATTTCACAGACAATTTATGTCAACCTTTTTGTTGCATTAGCCTTTATAAGATATTTGTTGCTATTGGTTTGAATTTTCCAGTACTTTACTGTACATCTTTAAAGTGTTTTGTTGTTTATCATTGTGCAAAGAGTATGGAATTTTAAAGCCAGCATATAATACCTGCTTTCTAAACATTTGACTATCACTACATTGTCCTGTACCCCTCTTGTACCTGCACAAAATGTGTAATGAAACCTTTTCTACAAACCTTTATCTTGATTAACAAGTAGATGGAAAAATAAACTTTTTTAAGAATTAGTCTATAGAAAAGACAAAAATAAACAACACTTGCAGAGAAATAAATGTAACACATCAGATTTTTTAGTATGTTGTCTGTCCTCTCCCCCCGAAATTCATCATACCGCCAGGTGAGGAATTACAAACATAAAACAATGGTGTAAATAATTATGAAGTATTTTATACCCAGAGCATGGTGTTTTATAAAATCTTGAAATGAGTCGAATATTTAAACACAATAAGCTCTACTTACATTTTGTAATCAGCAGACTGGTTTCAGGGACCGTCCTCCCTGTCCTCAGTTGCTGAGTCGACTGAAGCTCCCATGTTGTGCTGGTTTCCATCGGTGGGTGAAATGTTACCTATCTTCTGTGCCAGACGAATGACATCATCTACTTCCAGAATCTCAAAATTCATAAGATCATTTTTGTTCTTGGTAATGAAAATATTCTCCCATGTTTCCAATTCAATCGGCTTTTTAACATATTTTAACAATTTAACCTCAGGTTCAATATTGTGATTTTCCATCCAAAGGTGATGGGTTATAACTGATTTATCGATATATTTAAATTTCTCATGTGTTCTTTCCTTCTAGTATCCAAGTTTCTCTTTGTCTTACCGATGTATATTTTATTACACTCCTGGCAATTTATCTGGTAAATCCCTGATAATTTTATCTTCGGTGTAACATCTTTCAACGGGTGACTTAATACATTTCTGATGTATTTATTTTGTGGCACCAATTCAATATCCAGTTCTTTAACAATTTTTTTTTAAATTTCCAAAAATATTTTGGGTGAAATGTAAATTAACAGTACTCCCTTGTAGATTTGTTCAATTTTTTTCAAAGTGGTGATATGTTTTTGCAGTTTCTGCCTTTTGCATTTCTAATTAACCTATCTGAGACATCTGATTCACAGATTAATTAATATTCCATTAACGGAAATAGAATAAGAGCAGGAATACTCACATATACAAGAAGTAGTAAAGTTGAATAAATTCAACCCAAATTTCTTTTAAAGAACTGGATATTGAATTAGTACCACAAAATAAATACAATATTAGAAATTTATTAAGTCACTGGCTGTAAGATGTTACACGGAAGATAAAATTATCAGGGATTTACCAAAAAAATTGCAACGAGTGTAATAAAATATACATTGGTAAGACGAAGAGAAACTTGGATACTAGAAGGAAAGAACACATGAGAAATTTAAAATTTAAATACACCAAAAAAATCAGCTGTAACTCATCACTCTTGTATGAAAAATCACAATATTGAACCTGAGGTTAAATTGTTAAAACATGTTAAAAAACTGATTGAATTGGAAACATGGGAGAATATCTTCATTAAAAAGAGATCTTATGAATTTTGAGATTCTGGAAGTTGATGATGTCATTCGTCTGGCAAAGAAGATAGGTAACATTTCACCCACCGATGGAACCCAACATGACATGGGAGCTTCAGTCGACTCAGCAACTGAGGACAGGGAGGACGGTCCCTAAAAGCGGTCTTGTGATTACAAAATGTAAGTAGAGCTTATTGTGTTTAAATATTTGACTCATTTCAAGATTTTATAAAACAATGGGTTATATGAATAAAAATGAGTGTATAATATATGCTTCACTTTTCAAGTAAATACTCAGTTTGGTAAGAATAAAAGCTTTTGAGTATCTACTTCATTTTGAGAACATACTCAAGTAATGGAAGCAGAGTAAAACTTACAAGAGTATGTACTCTTAGTTGTATGAATAAAAGCTAGTATGTTCTCAATTTTATAAGTTCATTCTCCTCTCATGTTAATCATGGTTAGATGTATACTCACTTCTGAGTATATATTGTTAAAACTAAATATGAAGAGAATGGCACAATTTATGAGCTGTATAGTACCCATGGAAAAGTTGCAAACATAGCCATGGGCATTGAATTTTCAAAATCCTACATTGTTTCAGAAAAACTTAACCTAGAAGTAACGTTGAAAGTCTACTTTATTAATTAATTTTACTATGTAAAGTGTTAACTTTAAAATCCAGATACCTACTCATAACTTTATAAGAAAACTGTTTCATAGTATACCTAAATAGTGTAAATATCTTGGGATTCTAAAAACAGTTGGATGACTTCATCCAGCACCTCATGAGTTATGACTTTCCAATCCTCAATTATTTCTTTCTTTTTGCTTATAACCATTTCATTTATTGGTTTTCTAACATTGCCATGAACATTCAAGGAGTTTCAAAATCCTGTATTGCTTCATGAAAACATAACCTAGAAGTATCATTGAAAGTCAGATTTATTAATTAAGCTTAGTATGTAAAATCCTAATCACAAAATTCAATTGCTTAAGAAGTTAGGTTACTTATAACAAAACTGTTTTGTAGAAAAATAGTGTAAACATCCCAGGATTCTAGAAACAGTCTAATTTGAATCTGCATCCAGCACCTTATAATTATGACTTTAGAATCCATGAATATTTTCTTTTTGCCAGATTTATTGATAATAGACTTTTGCCTATTTCATTTTATTTATTTTTTGCTAATTTAATTTACAGCTATGCTTTTGTGTGTGTTGCCTCAATTAATTTTTCATTTCTTAAAGGATTTGATAGTTCTTTAACATTTCTGCTGAAACTTGCCATAAAACACAGGAGAATTCCTGAGCAGTTTTGATGGGACAGAACCAAATACAACAAAATTTACTCCTTTAATTCAGAATGCCAAACTACACCACACAATCAACGAAGCTAGTATATGGTCAAAGAGTGTAGATAACACGAGTATATACTCACATTTAAGTGAACAAAATGGTTATAGGGATGAATGTATACTCGTGTGAAGTAGTAGGCTTTTATTTTTAAGAAAACGAGTATGTTCTCATTGAGCTGAGTATATAATCACAGAAAGCGTTCATGCTCATGAGTACAAACTTTGAGTAAGTATTTGCTTTTTATTCATATGACCCAACAGTATTTTACATTGTAGGACATTCTTAATGAATGCAGCAATAGATCTAAGGAAAGGCTGAAATGTTTCAGAGCCCTGCTGGCAGATATTGAAGCACATTACAAGGACCCCAGCAAACCTTACCCCAAGGAAAGCAATCCATTGTTGTATGAGCTGTCGACTTACCTGGACTGGGCAGGACTCAGCAACCCGTACAACAAGATATATGTCACTACCAAGAATCTACAGTTCTTCTCGCTGCTCATGTTCCTCTTTGCTATATCACAGCTTCCAAAACTGATGTATGTCAAGAACATAGGTAAGAGTTTGTTGGTAACATACCTTCCAATGGTACAAGGAAAATTATAACAATTCTAATGTATAACAGTCCTATGACTTTACCATTAATTTTCATTTTTATACAAATTATTCATATAAAAGCTTATCTGTTTATAACTTTCCTGCTTATTATTATCATGTATAATTGCTGTACATGGGAGACTGAAATACCAGTCATCTGATGAGTTGAATCTAGAGGTGGAATAAATGGCTTTCAATAACAGCTTCTATCATTTGAGGTCCCAAGAAATAACAGGTTCCATGCTTTAAACTTGTTCAAGATATTATACCCTTAAAATTTGCAGGTTTACTTGGAGACAGATGGGAAAATTTCCTGCACATATAAGCATTTCAGCGTTCTAGTTCTAGTTTAAAAAGGGGTGTGTTTTATGCCCAAGCACTGCAACCTTTTCAAAGATCTATTGTGCATCCCCCCTTTCATCAGTTAAGTAGTCTGTTGCTCATTATGAACTTAACCAGACTGGTAATTGAGGCTTTCGATAGTTCATCTATCTTTGGAAAGTGATTGCCAAAAATACTTACTCTTTGATTCGCAAGAGCAGGGCAATCACATAGTAACAGTCTCATCTCCTTCTAGACATCTACTACAGATAGGGTTGTTGAACAATCCCATTCTGTATAGATTAAACTTTAGGGCACAGTGTCGTGTAATGAATCCTGTTGCCCATGCAAGCCTTCTTTTGCTTAGACCGCGCAGGTACTTTGCCCTGCTGTTGTCCAGGTCTGCAATCCTCAATGGAGTTCGAGTAGTTCTTGTGTTCTGCTTGAGCGCAACACTTGATAGCTTGTTTCGCTGTTCTGTAGGACACAGGCTCTGGACCCAAAAATGGGGTTTCGCTACCAATGTTGGCTGCTTCATCTGGTTTCTCATTGCCTGGTATATCTGTATGTCCTGGCACCTACATAAGTTGAACCTTGTTGTGTTCAGCCAGTGTCATTAAGGATTCCCGGTATTCTGAGACGAGCTTTGATTTTATTGTTGGTGATTCAAGTGCTTTAAGAGCAGCTTGACTGTCTGAGAGAGCATAAGAACACTTCTTTTCTTATACCTCCGTTTAATGCTTTCCATGACACTGGCTAGGATTGCATAAACCTCAGCCTGGAAAACTGTAGCTAAGGTACCAAGACTATAAGAAATCTTGGTGCCATTACCGTAAAGCCCAGCCCCCGTTCCTGATTTGGTTCTAAAACCATCAGTATACCAGATTGGGCCTTTGTTATTATGAGGTTTTACTAGTCTTTCCCATTCAGCCCGCTGTGGATAGGAGACCATAAAATTCAATTCAAACTTGAATCTTGGTTCAAGAATGTCAGTCCTCATATTGAGTATCTCTTGTACATTCTTGTCCCAGGGAAGCTTGAGATGATTATGTCCAATATTAAACACTTTAGTTTGGCAACAAATATGGTGATACATGGCAATCATGGCTTCTGCCTTCATCCATATGTGGAGGGGTGTGAGCCCAATCAGCATCTCCATTGCCGCAGTGAGAGTAGTTTTGAAAGCTCCCATAATTGAAATTCAGAAGGTCCTCTGTAATTTACAATGTTCCTTTCTGCACACTTTTAAATTGACTCTAGGCCATCACATCAGTGCGGCATAGGAGAATGGCATTTCACCATGCTAATTCAACATTGATACAGAAGCCCAAAGATCTGTGGTTGAAGAGACATTTGGTATTAATCCATCATTTTATATTTAATTTTGGTCACTGAGCCTTACACAGACATTTCTGTACACATGATTTTTTTTTCTGAAGGAATGCAAATTGGACTTTAATACGGTGAAGCAAAAAATAATTAAGGTAATTTTGAGTTGAATAGACACTCTAAGCTCCACTTGTTCTTGGGCCTAATCTAGAACATTGGTGCTACATTCCATTTGAGATGACATGTAATGGGGAGAGGTTCTTAGTGAGGTGCAACCTCCCGTTATGTCAAGATGGGCATCCTTGTTGCTAGCAATACTTTCAATCTGAAGAATTCACATGTTCTCCATGTGCTCACCAACGACTTACAGTTGGTACTCCTGAGATCACATAGATTCTAGTGGGATCTTCCCTGCTCATCCTAACTTTTAAGGTGATAGTAGATGAAAACTTGCTGGTTGAATGAACACTGAATATTGCATATAAGTCTTGTGATTCACAATCTGGAGAAATGGCCTTTTACAACTTTATGAACAAATGTTACACAGCTTTATGCTCTGGCCATTTGAGAATTCTCATCCCACAGACATCAACCGTACTTGAATACAGTGTTAATTCACCTAGTTTCTCTTTTCTCTACCACATACCTATCATGGGTAGAGAAAACACTGATATTTGATATTTCAGTGGAAATATATGTTTTGAGGTCCAATAAATTGAAAGAAAAGCATTTTAGAACATGATCTGTGTCTGTCTGAATAATAAAACTAATAATAAAAAAAGTCTGATAAATACCAAACTGTATGTAAGTTCAGCACCTTCTAAGGATGCAACACTAAGATTTTCAGGAAACTTTCCCCACCCAAAACTACCTTTCACATGGATTTTTTTTTCTTCTTTCTTCTGAAAAAAGGCTGCAAAATTTTGATGGTGATGATGATGATGATGTGATAACAATGATAATTCTGACAACAATTAATAAATGATAATAAGTAGAAACAGCAACGGCAGCAGCAGATGATTTGTTTACAAATCCCTGACATTGTCAAAGTTACATAATTTAATAAAAAACTAAAACTTTCAGAAGAGAACTTTTACTAAATTTGACATTTTTTTCTGAAATTGTTAAATTTAAAGACAAAACAAAGTACCCTAGGCAGAATTAAAAAAAAAAAAAATTTGAAAAATTATTTTTTTGGTGGAGGGGGAGGGATTCCATTTTTTATTGCAAATGAAATGGCCTTATAGCATACAATGTATGCGTATGCTTTTGGTGTTAGTATATGATTATCAGTGAATGCATGTTTACATTTCTCAGTGGTTTTAAGCTTTAAATTACAGTTGTACAATTCTTTTGTAATAAAGTCTTTGGAAAAATACTCAATATTTAAGTGTCATATGTTAGATATATATAGATTACTTCTTTTGAGGAGATTAAAAATAATGCTGTAATTTAATCATTTGGAAAGAAACTGAATGAATTGGTGACCATTATACATAGCTTACACTAATAACTTGGAACATACTCTAAATTTGAACTTGCAGTTCAAAAAGCATTTAAAAGCTCTATCTTCCTTCTTCTGTGACATGTGATAAACACTACAAAGTAGGTGGTTCTTTGCACCAATGAACGTGAAGGAAAATGCACCAATAGTTGCCATGATCGCATGTCCTAGCATTCATTTCCTTTTGAGTGAAGAAAAACGAGCCTGATGATTTAGCAGGATTGCCAACATGCGGATGAAACTGAATGTTGGTTTCCCTGCTTTGCATGTTCTCTCATTAATTCATCATGTTTAAATCTTTTCACAAGTGTTCTTGATGATTTCCACATGAAATTCAAAATGTGCATGTTCACTTTGCAGTTGGTTCCTGAATTTGTAATTATTTTGCAATTTCATATCAAATTTGCAATTTATCGCAAGTTTGTTTTTGAGTTAAAATCCATAAATATGTAGTATAAATTCAACTTAATTGTAAAACAACTGATTTTGTCACAATTTGCAAATTTGCAGCTGCGAAATTTTCCAATTCCTAGCTATAATATATATTGAAACCATTTTGGAAAACATTTATCGTGATTACCAAGAGGTAGAAAAAAATTATGATGATGTACATTCACATGACTTTCTGTACCTACTATAGTTTATTTTATATAGCTTCTACAAACTATTCTTATGAAAGCTTATTTTTCTATCTGCTTCATATCAACTGAGATAAACCTTTGCAGAAATAGTTCCATTACACATTTAATTCAAGATACGAGAGGAATAGAAAAAACTGAATTGATAGTCCGAAGTTTAAAAGTGTCTACTTTATGCTGGATTTTAAAAAAAACAAGTGAATAGCAGCACCAGAAAACCTGCAAAGTATTGAAAAATTTACAACCAATATTAACGGATATCTCAGAAATGGCTGATGCCACAAAAATGTTTATCTGAAAAAAATTATTTTTAGAGACCAACATTTTTGTGTGGTAAGTTTTTGTCTATCTCTTATGGTCTTTGTCTGTCCTTTTTTTTTATTTATAGGTGCTCTTTAACTGCTGTGGTTCTTAGCATCCCATTCTATATTGGGCGTAAAAGGCCAGTAATTTTGCTTAGAGATCTCTTTATCAGGCTTGAGGTTCTTTTAGGTGCCATAAATCTATGACATGGGACCACCAGCTTTACTTCCCTTCCTAACGAAGCCATGTTAAGGATTTTTACACCAGTAAAAGTTCATCTCCTTCCACCAGGTTTGGACCCGCGACCTATCTCTTATGGTTTACCCGTTATGCAAGATAATTCAAAATCCTTAATTAATTTTGAAGATTGAGAAGCTAGTAACAGTGATGTGTCATAATTTAAAATAGAGAGAGTTGGAGGTTGTTACACTACATCACTAAAATATATTTAGTGATGTAGTGTGAAACCTCCGACTCTCTCTATTTTAAATTCAAAATCCCTTATAAATGAAGTGGACTTCACAGGCTATTCCCAGAAATTCAACATATACATTTTATTTCCCATAAAAATGCCTGACATATACATTTTAATCAAAATCATTAGAGCCATTTTCGAGAAAACCAAAAATTTTGAAAATTTTTTCAATATAAAGAGTAGTTTGGGATGGATGGATTTTCTTAAAAATTGTGTTGCACCTTTTTGAGATGCTGAGCTTAAATATCAAGTTTGGCATTTATGCACTTGTTTTTGAGTTATGCTGTTCACAGATAGACTAGCACACATGAGCCTTACATTTTTTTATTAATAAAAGGGGCCTCAAAACATGTATTTATGCTGAAATTTTGACTTCAAAGTTTTGGGTGGTATACAATTCTTCCTCTTAGGTGGCAGAGAATGTAACAAGCTTTTTTTAATGAATAATTTGTAAAATAGATATGAAAGTAAATTATAGAAGATAGAGAATGGTATGTGACTGTAACATGATACAGTATTTTAGGGTACTTCAAAATGTGTATTACTGATAAGCTTTTGATAACAAGCTAGTAGGTTGAAAGCAGTGTTTCTGAACATGGTTAAAACAACCAAGCATTAAGAGTGAAAGTAATTGCAGGTGGGCTGCTGAGTCGCAAGGGACAAGACCCTCTAGATGGCATTCCGTTTATTGTGGGCATGCAGACACTGTTACGGCAGTTCCATCCTGAAATAAGTAATCAGTTCCTACTGTACTTGGGTCAGTACATCAAGTCTCACATGGAGGCTTCCATCAGGTAAGAAACTAGAGTGTGTATAGATCTGTTTCTCATTTTATGCTACAGATTCATATATAGGTGGTATTCATAGATGTCCTTGGTATGGACCAACTACTGACTCCACTTTATCTGCCATGGTTTAAGGATTCCATAGTCATATATATGTATGTATATCTTTATTCACCATAGAAAATTTATATAATTTCATGTTTTTGTCAATTTTTTTAAAACTGATGAACAATACAAAAAATATTAAGTATGTGACAAACATTATACACAATATAATTATGAGTAAATATAATAATATATACAACATTACAACGGGCTAAAATAGTCATAAAGTTCTTATAAATTGTAAAAACATTGCTCAATAACTTCTAGTGTACTTCTGAAATTTGGTCTTGTTATTTTTACTTGTTTTATTATTAATTAAATTACACATATTTATACCTTTGTAAACTATTATGACCATGTGCACTAAGTTACCTAAGGACTGGCACCTCCCAGCTCATATACCTGGCTGCTGGTTAGGCTAATGGCTGGTCCCCCTCCAGAACAATAGCCAGTGTGGAATAATAGCCCATTATATGCCGCTACCAGTTCTAGTAACCAGAAATTATTAGAACATTCCTTTCAGTATGTTCTAGTAACTTCTCTTTCTGGAACATTTCACTTTGTATACAAGGGTAATGAGTGCTTAAGTGATAAATGAAGTGTGTTTCACAGCAACTGATGCTCGTTTGTTACAATATGAAGTTAACCTTTTTTGCTGTTCTGGCAGTATTTAAATGTATTTTGTTACAATTTCTGGTAGAGTGATCATTTATGGTACTATTTGTTTTGAAGCAATGGATATTATTTATGAATATACTGTTTTTAATATGTACAGACAGGATAGTGTGAGGATACTGACTTCCTTAAAGTATGGTCTGCAAGCTTCTGTTTAAATTTGGCATGACCAAATTATTTTCTTTTGTTGCACAAAAAGCAAATTTATTTCTACCGTCAAGCTACATACGGGGATGCAATAGGAAAGTATGGGTTACACATAAGAGAAGTATACCATTATAATGTATGTAAATTACATATATTCTTTAAAACATAAATTGCATAGTACGCCTTATTAAGTTTTGTTGCAAAGTTCTGAACATGTGGTTTTCAGCTGAGTATCTATTGTTCCTCCAAGAAATTTAGTTTCCGCAGTATAGTTTATTATTTCATTGTCATAAATTATTTTTAGTATTGTTCTTGAATTACCTCTACTAGGCAGTGTGATATGCACGCAGTAAGATTTTTTGGCATTTAGTGTTCGTGGACAACATTTGTGCTAATTTACTCCCATTAGAGAGGATTGTTTAAGGCCAGTTTATATCTGCAAAATGACTGGTGTTTGAATAGTGATTGTGACCTTTGCATCATAGGCATGAAATAAAACAACAGAGAAGTATGTGTCAAAAGTTGGAAATGATGTATGAAAACATAGATTTCAGAAATATATACATCACTAAAAACCACAAAGATAATTATGGAACTCTTGCATAGTAACCTACTAAACAAGTGAACATAACAGCAGTTTGATGTGATATCATTGTTTCTAACGCTCTCCATATGGCCTATGACCTTCAGGGGATACCTCATTTCACCAAGCAATGACTGGACCCATCTCTGAAGTGGAGGCACCCAGCAGGCAGAATCCGTTGCCTCCAACATAGGGTGATAATGAGGATGGTGGTGAATGAGAATCTACAGCTTTTACCGTGGATTCTGAACCATGTTGGACCTTGGGGATACTTCACATGAGCAAGTCAGAGGTGAAGGTGTGAATAGGGCCGACTTAATTTGCCATTCCAGGGCTGGGAATTGAACCTTAGACCCTCAGCATAAGAGCCAGGAACAAAACCACTGTGCTACTGTAGCACCCATTTGATGTAATATAATGCTACCAAACGATTTTGAATTCTCTTCTAATGCTGCGGACTCATGCAGAAGGATTAGTTAGGAATATTAGCTATGGTTATCAGGAAGTGGAGAAGAATTTTGGCTCTTAAGCGCACAGTCGCCTATTGCACTTTTAGAAACCTTTAGGAGGAAGGGGGGAAGCGAAGGACACAGAGGGTGACCAGATTCAGAGCAGCAAGCTTGGACACAGACAGGGTCCCTAACATCTCCAGATATTACATCCTGGGAAACCACATAGGTCTACCTCTCTCCACAGAGAGGTCTCTCTGTGGCCTCATCACACACCAAATGCAAGAACAAACATTCCACAAAGTATGCCTCACCCACGGTCCACTTGCATGATCCTTCAATCCTCATACTTCATTAGGAAATGGAGGACGGAAAAATTCATGGCATATCATATACACTAGCATATGCCTACTAGCCAGAGAAAACTACAACAACAACAACAACAATAATAATAATAATAATAATAATAATAATAATAATAATAATAATAATAATAATAATAATAATAAACCCAGGTCAGAGTGACTGGTCCAACAGGAATGGAAGCCAGATCCTCCCACACATTACCACGAGCCATCTCACTTGGTTAGGAATATTGGTTAATGGTGAGGCATAACACCACTAAGTCATGTGACAACTAAACAGATATGCCCAATAAACTTCTTGTGTTTAATTCTTTTGTCTAAGGGTGAGAAAATAGTCATTAACTTGTGTACATTCCTCGTTCAAAATTGCTGTAAGTTCCTGTATACCATACAGCAGGTTGCAGGAATAAAATGTATATTATACTTGTAGGTGATTTATGCCATTTCATTCTTGCTTTACTTAATGTTGAATGTTTTTAATAGTTATGTTAGCAAGATAACAGATTAGTATAAAAATGGATAAGCTAGTAACAGTGAAGTGAATTTGAAATTATATAGAAAATTTGAGTCGGAATTGAAACACTTAACAATAGATACTATACTCAACAATACATACTATCAGCAGACTTAAGGTTTAGCCATGGGAAACCCTCTATCACTATTCCTCACTGACTTTTTCATGAGTAATTTTGAATCGCGCTTAACCATCTCCTTTCCGCAAATTTACATAGTCTGGCACAGATATGTCAATGTTATATTTGCAATAGTACCCAACAAGCTCATCCAGGATGCCCTGAAACTACTAAATTTACAGAACATATCTATACAATTTACGATGGAAACAGAAAACCCAGGCACTTTACCTTTCCTAGATTTGAAGTAATTAGAAAAACCAGAACAAGATTAATTTTGGGATCTGCAGGAAACCTACACATTCTGAAAATTACATAAAAAACAATAGTTTCAACCCGGTACTACACAAACATGCAGTTCTAAACAGTTTGACCCATAGATTGGTTTACACACCACTAACAGAAACAGAATACAAACATGATTACAAACACATAGTTAACACAGCCATGAACAATGGCTTCACCAAACAAATCATTGACAAAAAAATAGCATATTTCAAGAAACGGAAACACATTAATGACACCACAAATCTAACCCAACAAAAAAGCATAATGATTTTCAAGAAGTTCACTTTCCACCCAAGGACTCGTTACAAATTCCACAATATCTTCAAAAAATATGTTTACCTAGCTCCACAAAACAGATTAAGTATAGAGAAATTACTCTGCAACAAATCAAAGAACCAAATAGCGCAGAACAAAAAAGCAGAAATCTATCAAATTAATTGCCCAAAATGTGATTAAATATACGTAGGTAAAACAAAACAAAAAGAAATTTAGAGACCAGATTAAAAGAACATATGAGACACATCAAATACAAACAAATGGACAAATCTGCAGTTGTACATCACTTTTGGACAACAAATCACATCACACCAAATATAACACTCTTAAAACCGACAAAACACACTGCAGAGTTGGATATTTGGGAAAAGCTATTATCACAAAACTCAAACACAATGTGATGAATTTTGAATTGCTGCCACCGAACCCACTATGGAGTTTCATCACTATACCAGATTCCACCACACACAGACGCACACGGGACAACACCATGAGGAACCAGTCGGTCACTTCCGATGATGGGAGCAATTAGCTCCTGAAACCAGTCAAGTTGTAAAACATATAAGTGATGTTAAGTGCTTCAACTCCGACTCAAATTTTCTATATAATTTCAAGATAACAGATGTTAAAATGTAACCACTACACTGTTGAAGTACCTAGGGAAGCAAAAGTATATCAAAGTAGAAACATATATACTAAAACATTTTTATTCCTTTTTGTATCGGTACTGCTAGTCACACTTTTTGTCTTCTGTTACGGTTGTTCACAATAACTGGAGAACAGAAATGTCAGTGGAAACCAGAACGGAAAGCAAAACAACATTTAACATTTTGGTTGCAATACTTCAGGAACAAGAAGGGAATGTATATATATTGTATCAATAGGAAAGCAGAAAGTCAATTTTGTGCATTAGGATTTCATTTGTTTGTATCTGACCAGTGATATTTTTTACCTGCTTGCAATTCAACCAGCATAATGCAGTTTAGCCACATTATCAATTCTATAGAGTAAATATTTTCTAAATGTACAGCAATTATTGTTTTGAATTCCTGTAACCAAACTGTATTACCAAGCATATATTCCATTATTAATAACATACATTAATTATATGTCTTTATTGTTATTTGTTGTTCTCTGATATTTATTGTTCTCCAATGCTAAATCTGAGGGAGTCAGAACACGCATTTGCCAGAATTCCTTCTGGTTTCATTTTCCTGGCATTTGACTAGGCAGTGCTCTAATGGTTCTTTCATGTCATGACCACTTTGAATAATTTATACAATGAGCCTAACTTATGGTATCGGTACCTAGTAAAGCTTCCTATTTAAGCTGGTTCACAATACTGAGAATGGAAAGCAGAACAAGAATGACAAAGTTAAAGTGCATGTATTATAATGTGTGCGTTCACAATTAACAGGAAGCTCTCCTGGGTCCCAAGAATGGGAAACAAGACTTGGTCAAATGTTAACTTTCTCCTTACCAGGCATAGCATACTAGATCCATACTATGCGTTTTAGACTCTTCACTGTAGAAATTATTCAAGGCAGCCATGACCTGAAACAGCTGCTAGAGTTCACTCTAGTCTTAAGCTGGAAAAATGAAACCAAAGAAATTCCAGCAAATGTGCATCCTGACTCCCTCAGATTCAATGAGTGTTGGTTTGTCTAGCAAAAACATCACTTGTAGTTTGTTTATATACAACTCTAAACTTGCTATTGCCTCAAAAACTACAAAGAAAAGCAAAAACTGGTAGAAATTAACAAAGAACAACAAATAGCTTTAATGTATACTATTAATAAAGGAATGAAGTTTGGCACAATTACAAAAATCATAAATATTAATGGATACACATTTAAATACGTTTACTCTTATCAAATTTTGACATTGCCTAACCTGCATTATTTGGCTGAATTGGAAGCATTTGAAAAAATATTATTGGTCAGTCACATACAAATGATATCCCAGTGCACTAAATTGACTTTCCATTTTGCTATTGATGTGCATTCCCATTCTTATTTCCAGGATATTATGAACCAAACTGTTGTATGCTGTTTTGCTTCACATTCTCGTTTATGTTCTCAGAATATTGCATCGTCCGTGGTCTAGGGGTACCATGCTAGTTTCTGAGGTTGTGGGTTCAAACCCGGCAGAGGGCAATGGATTTTTTTCAGGCATAAAAATCCTTAGCATGGCTTCCTTCAGAAGGGAAGTAAAGCTGGTGGTTCCATGTCGATTTATGGCACATAAAAGAACCTCAAGCCTGGTAAAGAGCCTCTGAGCAAAGGTTTCCGGTCTTTCACGCCCAATATAGAATGGATGCTAAGAACCAGAATAGTTAGAGCATCCATAAATAAAACTCAATTTAATTTTCAGATTATTGTGAACCATTCTGAATTGTGAAGACTCACAATGTAATACATTTATTTTAATTTTGTCATTCTCATTCTTGTTTCCATTCCCAGTTATTGTGAACCAGCCGTTATTGATATAGTTTTTGACATTAGAGAGCATGTCCATTTTCTTCTTCCAGCTAACCATAAAGAGCACTTTTTCAGAGAGTACTCAGCACATTGTTTTACTATGCTCTGGCAATTGTTTACCACTAGCAATGTGTGGATCTGTGCATGTTCAATAGTCATTTTGGAGATGATCCATGCTGTAATGTGGACCTGGCTTAGTCAGCATCTATGAATATGAAAAGTTTAAACTGCCATTAGTGCAGTCTAGCTTAGTGAGGAGAAAACCAGACAACACCTAAGTGCCTAAAGTAATGAGATGATTCTTGTAGCTACTTTCAGAGTACCTAGACACATTAACATTCTTTAGTATAAACTTAAATAAAAATTGTTTCTCTCATAGATATGTTGCTATGTGTTATGTTGCAGTGGTGGAAACAACAAGGAACTACCAAATGATGTAGTCAAAACTTTACATTTTCTTGAGAGTTTTGCTGCTCATTCCAGCATTCCTCGCAGAATTGTGACACGACACATTCCAGACACCATTCTGGACCAGTATCACTCACTTAGTGCTTCTTGAATGTCGCTGAGGCCTGCCAACATCTGCAGAATGATGTGAGCATATGGTTCCATAGCAGTGGAGATAAACTGTACATAATTATGTCAAATTATGAGAATAAAGATTGTTCTAATGTTATCAGCAAACTGAAGGTCTATCCACAGTTGTTAGTCTGTAGCTAGTATCAAAACTCTCGAAATGTATCTTTGACTATCAACTGTGTGACTACAAAGAGCAGATGACAAAAGTTAGTCCAATGGAGCTTGGAAATAACTTGCATCTGTGATCAAAGAAATAACAACACAAGATCTTCATTCTGGTAAACCAAAAGAACTAGTCATGGTTATTTGTTTTGATGTTTTGAAGAGAATTTTGAATACTCCCTCTGCTGTTGTAATGTTGAATTCTTCAGTATTGTCACCCACTCTCCGCTTTCATTCTTTCGATACCACAAATCAAGAGGACTTCAAGTTATTCACAGAATATTCAAGATATACATTTTATTAGTCTGCAAATATCTTAAATATATGGTGTTTTAATAAAAGACATTGAGCCATTGTTGAGAAAATAAAAAACAATGAGAATTGTTAACAGCAAAGATTAGTTTGGGGTAAAATTTTGTTGAAATTTTAAGACAATCATGGCTGGTATCCAAGCAGCCATGTGCAGTAGCTGCAGCTGGCTGTGTATTGAGCTCATCTCTTGGTACACACCAAGCACCCAGGTACTACCAGCTACTGACTGCTTGACTTTGCATTGTGGATAGAGCTTCAGTATCAAAGCTTACAAATACAATATTTTTCCCCCTGTCCAATGTAATGTGTTGCCACTCCTGAAAGAAGTGCAGAAAACCGTTCTATGAGAGGTACTTCAGGGCCACCTCTAAAGCCATGACCATTTGTATTGCGCTGTTGAACCATTGCCCCTTAAGCTTCATTTTGAATCTTGCAAGGTAAGGTGGTTGCAATACTGTAGAGATAGCATTCTTATTTTGCTAAGAACTTAAGTGACTACATTGTTAGCATCAGACTTGACATTTTCATGTTGTAGCTTCTGCTCTCCAATAACATATACCACTTTTCACTTTCTCTACCACCTACCTGTGGTAGGTAGAGGAAGTACTGCATTCCACCCAAAAATTTGATACAGAAATTTCTCTGGAGAGAAAGAGAGAGAGAGCACTGTTATTAAAATCAAAAAGTCAAATAAATACCAAATTTCAGTTTTGATTCATTTTTGGGAAAAGCAGAGAGGAATACCGAATACTAATCAAACTGTGCATCAATCAGAATTACTTTACATTCAGGAAGAAACTATACTCCTGGTTAACCTTTTAGCAATGGGCAACTCACTTTCCCATTTTCTGGCAAACTTGTACATGAGTTCTTTGGGAATACATGTAACAGAAGGATACTCTCTCTCTCTCCCTCTCTTCCCCTCCCCCTCGTACCCCTCCCTCCCCCTCCCTCTCAGATATGGGGACAAAATTTTTGGCCATAGTAGACAAGAAGTTTGTTAAGGATGCAACAACTCTACTGAACTTTAAAAATCATCAGGAATCAGAATAAAATCAGTTTTGGCATCCATTTGAAAGACACTCAGACAGATAACTACTTTAAAAATGACAGCTACAATCCTAGGAATGTAAATATGCAATAATAAACAGCCCCACTCTCTGACTGGTATACATATCCATGAGCACAAAAGAGTATAACAAAGAATACAACAAAATCCTAAAAATTGTACATAAAAATGGCTTCACCAAAGTGAGTGTAGACAGGAAGATAAATTAAAAAAGAAGTAATAAATAAAGGAAATTGCCATACTAAGGAACATAAAAGAAACCAAAAAGTTAAAAAAATTCACTTTCTACCCATCGGCCCTCCAGAAATTCACCAGAATATTCAAACAATATGGTAAGACCCAGTTAACAAGCATTGCTTAAAAAACATACTCAGAACCAACACAAAGGACAAAATTCCAGCAGGAAAAATTTCTGGTGTTTATGAAATTGGATGTATGAGGTCTGTTCAAAAAATTCCAGAACTTTGTCCACAACATTTTTCTACGCTTAGCTTTTATTTATTGTTCATGGTCTCTTGAAATACCCTCCTCCACAATTGATACGCCGCTCCCAATGCTGTTTCCACTTCTGGAAGCAGTCTTGGTTCATCTCTTTCTGGATCACGCAAAGCGCCATCTGCGAATTTTCTTTTATCTCTTCTACCGTTGCTAATCTTCAACCTTTCAACGGGGTTTTCAACTTTAGAAATAAAAAGTCCGCAGGGGCCAGGTCTGGAGATTATAGAGGTTGAGGCAGCACAGTGATATCGTTTTTTGTGCAATAGCCATGCATCAACAGGGATGAATGTGCAGGTGCATTATCGTGATACAAGAGCCATGAATCGTCTCGCCACATTTCAGGCCATTTCCTTCTCACATTTTATCTAGGCATTGCAATACGTCCCGATAGTCTTTAATTGGTATGTACAATCTCGTTGACATTCCTGACATGAGCATCGTCAGTAGATGTCAAAGGGCATCCTGAACGAGTCATCTTTAACTTCAATCCGGCCATTTTTAAACCGCATGAACCATTCGTAAAACCGAGTACGGCTTAAGCACCCATCATCGTAGGCTTCCTGTATCATATGGTATGTCTCTGTAAAGGTTTTCTTGAGTTTCACGCAAAATTTAATGCAGACACATTGTTCCTCTAACTCTGCCATCTCTAAATTCGCAAACTGTGTGACACAACGTTCTACTCAATACAGCACTGAACAATAACTAACAGAGGTAGAATAATGAAACTTCTGGCAGTTACACATTAAACACAGGCGTGTGCAGGGATGCCAACCGCATTTTGCTCCATCACTCCATTGGCGCAAAATTACGAATGTTCCAGAATTTTTTGAACATACCTCGTAAAGATTGCATTAAAATATATACAGGGAAAACAAAGAGGGACATAGATGCAAGGTTTAAAGAACACGTGAGAGACGTGAAATATAAACAAACTGGGAAATTAGCAGTGGCATAGCATTTTTTATCCACGATCATCAGTTGAAAGAGAAACCTAAGCTTTTAAATGCCCTTAGAATATTGGCAGAATATACATTATTATTGATATATAAAAATAAACACAAGTTATTAAATTTTTATGTCCTATATGAAAATGAGCTTATCATACAGTATATCCAGCCAGAAAATGCCTCTACAAGCCACAAGAGAAAGCTCAGCAATAAGTCTAGGCTGATGATGCAGCAATAGTCTCTGAAACATGTTCCAATAAGTTTTTGAGTAAAAAGTGAAGCAATTTGTGCATGTAAAGGCCAAATTTCATAACTAAATCCAATATACTGGATGATTTTTAGACAAAATGGCCCCTACACCAAATTAGTCTTTACATGGAAAAGTGTTTTGTTATTTTTATTTTCTCAAAATTTCCCTTAATGATTTTGATTAAAGCAACATATGTTTAAGATATGTACATGACATAAAATGTGCCAAAAATTTTCTGTGAATAGCCTGTAAAGCCTTTTTCATTCTGAATAGATTTGTGTAATTTTGTATAACTGTTAAACTATAAAAGAGAGATAAAAACTTACCACATACGAACTGTGATACTTTTTTGTAGCAATTTTCTATATTCAATGTTGTGTGTTTGCATGTTTCTAAGTATGCGACATCTAATGAAACATATTTCAAAGTTTGCAATTCTTTCCTTTTTTATTTTCCTTCATAAGAACTTATTTCTGTTACTTCTGAATTAGTGTTACAAGCTTCTGTTTATAACATTTGAATACTGCGTGTAACTAAGCACTTATTGCTTGATTTGAAATTGTTTAAGGGTGAAAATGTAGTATGACTAATGTAACTTACACAGAAGCCTCACTTTTTCTGGATTCCAGAAAGCATTTCTCTTTAATTTAAAAATTCCAGTAGTCAAATTAAAGAGGAGAAAGTTAATATACAGTAAGAATAAACAATATTGCAGTATAAATATTCTGTAATTCTTCCATATTGTTATTCATTTTATTTTATTTTGAAAATAAAACTGATTTTTTCAACTTTTTCACTTCTGGTATTTACAAAATTTTTTATATACATTAAATATAGCAAATTCTTTTTACTGAATACCTGACAATATCACCAGCATATAATTTAAACTGATACAGAAATACATTTGTGAAATTGTAAAAGCTGAGGCATTATGAGCAAGTTCAGTAAAAATATTGACATCCTTTCCTTCTTGTCAGGCCAAAATTCATTTTCACTGCAATGTCAGGTGTTACAGCTAAAAATCCGCTCTGCTAAATACATTTAAAACAATTATAAACCTAATAAAATGAAAAAAGTTGAAAAATGCTTGGAATGTAAACTGTAAGGTTGTTTAGGTGAATTAAAAATGAGAATAGACTCTCTGTTAATTTTTTTGCTAAAGTTTTACTTTTTCTTTTGTTTATCTGCAATACGTAGAGGCAGTATTACATTTCACCCAAAAATTTGATACCAAGATTTCACTGGAAATGCACATTTTGAGACTTTCTGAATCCAAAACGTATTTTCAGAAAAAGCACATGCATACATAAGAACAACATAACTGAAAAATGAAAACTCAGTTAAATATCAAACTTGGTATTTAAGTTCAGCATCTTCCAAGTAGAGTTGCCAGAACGAACTCGAGGCAGACCTGGGGACCAACCAACGGGCCACGGACATTTGTGTAATTTTATTCCTTTTATTACTAACATAATAAAATTATCTACTACTGCTACTGCTAAGGTTAAACCAAATAAAAATAATAGTAGTAAAAAGTTACTGTTATAAATGCGCACCTTATTATTCATATTTTTTTGAGGATCTTGGTACATTCAGAAGAATCTTAGTTTTTAAGAACCACGCTATAGAAATCTTCACATGCTATTTTCAAATTCATCTTGGTTTTCACAAGTTCCGTTGACATTCTATTTCTAGCATTCTAGCGTAATGTACTCATTACACTAAACACTTGTTCAACATGTGCGTTACTGGCAGGAATTGCAAGGACATGCTGCATTATTTTGAACAGATTTGGTGCATCTTCTTTTTTGAAAAACTCACTCCACACTTTATAACAATTATTATCTTTCCTATCAAGATTTGATACTACCAATTGCAAAACAGAAAACTCATGATACAGTTCCTTTCCATCAAAAGTAATTTTCAATTTCTTTCCCACTTCGGCCAAGTCATTAAATGAAAATAGTTTTGGTTGACATATATCTACAATGGACACAGTTTTATACACTTTGTCATTCCCACTAAACTTGTACCATTTATTAAGATAGTTTAATAATCTGTTATAAACAAGTGCGCTTTCTTTTACTAGAATATTCTTTTCTTCTTCTGTAAGGTGTTCTAAAGACACATTGATTTCAAATCCATAAAACTTATCTGCCTTATGACTCCCTATTTGTTTCTTCACTTCCAGCATAACCTTGTGAACATCTGTGAAAGTGTGTCCTTTTTTTTCCAAAAGTCTAATTGCTTTACAAAATACAGGTAAAGTTGCATTTAAAAAATACAGAAAATGCTTTGGTAGTCTTAACAAAAACTCGTTTATTTCACGTTGTTGTGAACTAATAAATTCCCAAATTAGGGAGTATGTTTTTTAAAAAAAAAGTATGTTTTTTTCTTTGCCCTGTGCTACATAATACATCTTTAGAACTTGCCACTAGACGCTCTACAGCTTACTGCAAAGACAACAACGTGTCACAATATTTCATTATAGTCATGTTGAGCAAACTCGCAAAATGTTTTTAGTTCCTCGAAATTTTTTGATGATGAAAAGTCTGAGTATATTATAAGAAATAGACTTTCTAAATCATATTTTAGAAGCTTGAATCCAAATTTAGCACAATTATGCAATATACGACAACAAAAATTGGCTTTAAGTTTGCATTTTCTTCTTTTAATCTAGTAAAGACAGAATTATGTTTACCAAAATTAACTGGAGCTTTATTGGCTGAATAAGAAACTGCATTGTTTAGTGTTAAACCATTTTCAAATAAAATAGACTTTAGTTTATTTGAAATGGCTTCTGCCGATTTGTTTACATAGAAATCAAGGACGTTGTTACATTTTCCCTTATCTTTGGAGAAGTATGTTACAACTATCGTGTAATATTTTTTATTGCCCTTATTTGAAGCGTCTGAACCTAATGAAAACAGAACATTTTGCTTTAATTTGCTTATTAGCTTCCCTTTAGCATAAGGCGGAAGCACATTTTTTACTAACGCTCACTTTTAATTCAACCACATCTTACTTTTGTTGCTACAGAGGAGCCTCTGAAAACATGTGGATATAACTTATTACTAATATGTTGAGAATTGTAAGAATGGTGGTGTTTCACGCCATGATAAGTCAAAGTTAATTCTGTTGCAGTGATTTTGTCGTCTTCTGCAGTAAACTGTTTTGGCAAGAATTTAAGAAGAGATTGATTTTTCTTTTGTGTGATAATATTAGCTTTGTGTCTTTCTGATTATAAATGTTTATTCATGGCCTTCACGACATATTTAACAGTAAATGAGATTCTGCATATTCTGCACTTACACATACACTCATCACTATCAACTTTTTGTAACGCTCTTTATAATTTTTGTCCTGCACCATTCTTCATGGAATGAACTTAGATATCGCCTCTTCATTTCACTGTCATTACTCACTTATCTGAATTATGAAAGCTAGTCTATTCACGCACAATCTGAGCATTCCAATAATTGCAGATAAACTGATAACTGACAATGAACGAACAAAAAATAGACATTGCCAGTTTACATGTTGCTGCGACTTGCCAGTGTTTCTTTAATAATATGGGAGCCAAATATTACAGACACAGCAATGAAAAGTTGTCAGAATAAGAATAGAAGTATAGCGTTTTGTTATAATACAAAATTTACATTTGAATGAAATTATTCAAAATGATTAAAGAGTAAGGTCATATCCAAGCCCGTAGATTAAAGTCATTGACCCATATACCTGGAGAATTCATTCCAAACCCGGGCACTCCAGGCAGCACCCAGAGAACTGGCAACCCTACTTCCAAGGATGCGGCACAAATTTTTTATTTGCTCCAAAATGGCTAGCATATGTTTAAGATATTTGCATTTAATAAAATGTATACAGTAGACTCATGATTAATTGGAGTTATTAGAAAATAAACACACAATATTTGTATCAAACTATGAGACTAGTTCATTTAGTGTTGTTGTAATTTGTTTATCCTTTCATTAAATTGTATATAGTATTCAATAAAATCCGGAATTTACCAGATTAGTTGTGAGGAATGTGAGAAATACTACATAGGAAAAACTAAAAGAAACTTGGAAACCAGACCTAAGGAACACCAAAGAAACATAAAACTAAAACAAATAGAGAAATCCACTGTATCACACCATTTTTGGACAGAAAACCACAACATTGGCCAAAGTATAAAGTTGTTAAAACCCCTCACCACACCAATAGAATCGAACATCTGGGAAAAAATACACATCGTCAAAAACAGCAACAACGTCATTAATTTTGAAATCCCGCCTGTAAGCAATGGGTTAAAACTTTGTGCCCCCAACACCAGATGGCAACAGGGTCAGAATTTGCAGGATGAGGAAGAAGAGAACACGGGAGAAAGCGACCCTTAGTCACCCAGTCGCTGACGATGAGGATGAATGCCCTCGAAAACGTTTCTGTTTTATATAACTTAATTAGTGAAGGTGAGTGTAAAAAAGGTGTGACTCAATCTGCATCATGATGAATACCTCACTGTTAATAATGCTTCTGTTTTTAATCTTTATTCAATGTAAATTTTAATTAATTATGTTGAAATAAACAATTACTATACAGTTTTAAGCATTTTTTCATCATTTACAAAAATTAGCACGTGTCCTTATAATTTGCATGCACTTAACTTTAATTTTATGTGACTTATCTTATGGCTTATAAGCTCTACAAGATAAAAATAAATATCTATCATCTGCTACACCACCTGTTGTACATTCATTTGATATCTTTACACAAGGCCTTTCCCCTTCATCTAGAGTAGAGTAGAGTATTTGTTTTATGGGAGTACTAGGGAATGATCGACTAACAAACAGAAACAGTAAACAGTCAAATATGGTTAACTGTAATTTTATTTAACAATTCTGAATAATAAACAAATGCATAGAAGTTAAAGGAAATATAGTTATTGAGAACAACATTGAAATAGAAACAAATAAACATGCTTGCAAAACTGTATGCAATGTTCAGTTTACTTGAACAATATAACATTCACTCCATAACATTAAATAAAACTCCTTTCATTCATTATGTGTTCTAGCTTTAGTTATATCACATTTAATTCAATTGAAATTTGCTCAGTCCAAGTCACGATATTTATTTTGCAAACAAGCCACAGTTAAAGTACTGATTCAACAAATAATGGTTAATACCACAAACATTTTTAGTTTACATTAATATTGTGCTGTTTAATGAGATCTAAATTTTTTGTGTATGGTTGTCGCAGTCTATGGATCCCCAAGCGGCGGCCTTTGTACAGTAGCCAAACACTTGTCCCCTACCTCCCCTAATCGCAAGTACCATAAACATTAGTGACAACCATATACACATGTGCGTTGTTGCCAAAGTTTAAAATAATATTTGAAAGCAAAACTTTGCCGCTGATTTCCACATGTACAAAATACAATCATACAGTTTGTCTTGCTTACTTTACACACAAATGCAGTAAATAACTATGCATCGCATAATAATTACATTTCTGTTAGGAACGCTTTAGAATATGACTCAGGAAGAGCTGAACTTACATTATGCTACAAGAATGGAAATGCATGTTAACATATCCGAGAGACACTTAGAAACGCGTCCCAAATAAACTGTAGGTTGTTGGACTATCATTAAACAATTAAAATGCATTAATACAAACTTATTTTGAAAGGAACGTTTACTCCCAAACAAAATTATCATTTTTATTGTTATTTACCCTAATAGCTCGTTTACTCCCAAACAAGATTATAATTTTTTTTGTTATTTACCCTAATAGCTAATTTTTATAAGTACGGGCTGTATATTTGCAGTTTGGCTTATTGTAATTATTACTGTGCTATGGTAAAAGTATTCTTTATTTTGTCTGTCCTACAACCACAGAAACCAAGTTCCAGAAGATGTAAACAAAAACACTATAAATGTAAAAGTTAAAAAAGAAGAAACAGGTGAAAAAAGCAAAGCGAACGCAAGTTTTTTGTGTCACTCTGGGGAGATAGGTGCTTTTTTCGTACTTTGAAATTTATAATAAATTTGCTTCACAGCGATGTTTTATTAATATAAACTTAAATAAAAAGAAACTGGGTATTGTTAAGATCCGTGATATTTATTAGCATAGCAGCTTGTGTTTAATTAAATTAATAACTTTATTATAAAATGCAGGACAAGTAAGAATACGGAAGACAAAAGAAAGAAAAAATAAAAAATCTTATGTGTTATATTCACATGATTATCTCTACTCACTCTTCTATAACTACTTTTACGAAAGCTTATTCTTCTATCTACTGCTTCTTAAACGAGATAAACTTTCATTGCATATTTGTAATTATAAGGGCACACAGGCTAAAGCGATAGTCAGATTTTTAAAAACAGATTAATATACCATGACTTTGAAATTCCATGCTCTTAGCATGACCACGAGAAAAATACAAATAGGGAATTGCCATTTGTAAAAAGTATAAGTATTTCAAAATTCAAACCAGTAACAAACAATTTCTCGGGAAACGAAACACAATTTGACATAAACAGATTGCATTTTACTCACAGTAAGATTTTGTATATCTCTTACGGTTTACCAGTTATACAGAAAGTTGAGAATGAGAAAGAGTTTACAGGTTATTCCCAGAAATAAAATTCAAAATACACATTTTATTTTTCATGCAAATATCTTAAACATGTAGTATTTTAATACAAAAATCGTTATAGCTGTTTTTGAGAAATTCAAAACAATAATGAACATTTTTCCACGTAATGGGTAGTTTGGGATGGGGGGGATTTTCCCGAAAATCTTTGTGTCGCATCCTTCGAAGAAGCTGAACTTAAATACCAAGTTTGGTGTTTAAGCGACTTTTAGTTTTTGTTTTGCTGTTCATAAAGGCAAACACAGAGCTTTTAAAAATGCCTTTTTGGATTCAATGAGCTCAAAACGTGTATTTCCGGTGAAATCTCTACATCAAAATTTTGCGCGAAACACAATACTTCCCCTACTTGATATTTGGTAAGAGGAAGTAAACATGGCTTGTTTTCAAACTACGAGTTAACTTGAACAAATTATGAAACACAAGAAAAGGATTGAAAATTTATAGTTAAAAAATAAAGTTTTGAACTTATGTTTACTTGTCGTTGTCACTTTCTCCTGCATGTATCACAAATCTCTCCTGGCTGCTGTCTACATCGTGACTTATGTATTTGTTCTCAATTTTGATAGTATGCTGTACACAAGATGCCCAAACCTGGGAGCCAATTTTTTTAGTTCCCTCACATACCTGGCACTTAGAGTTGGTGTCACATTGTTTTTCCTAGCAAACCCTTTCAGTTGGGCCCATATTAGTTCTATAGGATTAAATATGCAGTGATAGGGTGGAAGACGCAAAACTTCATGACCGCGAGAAGCTGCAAGTTCATCAACTACATACTTTTTGACTATGTTTGCAGATCGGATTGTTTGTATAAGGACGGCTTTTATGGGAACGGGGTTCGGTACCAGTATATTCTGCTCTTCCATGAAGGAAATAATATCATGAATCCTCGTGTTCATGCTGGGAATTTTAAATAGCTGCCGCGAATGATAGCTTGCATTGTCCATTATTATTACACATTTTGTGTTATTTGGCAAGTTTGCAAGCAGACTATTCAAAAACCATTTTTCGAAAACTGCCGCTGTCATTTCATCATGACTGTCAGCTCTGCAGTCTCCAATGTTCTTGGCTGACAAAAAAAAGACAATTTAGCACCCACCCTTCACTGCCTCCAGCATGAAGCACCATAATACGTTTCCCTTGTGACGACGGTGACTTTAGTACGCAGTTGCAGGTACCGTCGTCCCATCCCATTTTAGCAACGTCGTGAGTGTCAAACCAGGTCTCATCAAGATAGATGATCTTAAAACCCTGTGATCGCAACTCCCGAAGCCTATGGAGGAATCGGTATCTCCAAGCCACTATTCTTGCAGATTCCATTACCACGCTCCTCTTCTTTACGCGACGAAAACGAAAACCCAGCTTCTTGAGCAGCTCACGAAGTGTAGTTTCATGGTAAGAAAAGTCTGCTACAGTTTTCAAATGCTGCAATAGTTCACGGACCGTGGGCGATTGTCCTTTATTATAAAATCGGTAAACTTCGCGCCTGATAAAGTCACAACTGAAATCGTCCACTTTATTAAACTTGGCCCTTTTGTTGCCTGGCTTTTTAGGAGTCACTGGACCTCTCTGGATAACATTCCGCACAGTTTTTCTGTCCAGCTTCAGGATTCTTGCAGTATACGATATTGAACCCTTACCTAAATGGTTCTTTTCTACATATTCATGAACATTACACACAAACATCTGGTTGCTTATTCAGAGCTTTTGTAACTCTTTTCTTCATGGTCCTGGCACTACTGGTACTCGGTTGGGGTTCATTTGCTGATGCGGCCGGAGGGGCGGCAACTTAGTTCATTTCCCAAGGTCTCCACATCTTAATTAAACTATTAAACGCTAATAACTATTAAACACTGCTAAATTTACAAAACTGCACTAAGTAAAACACTATATAGCTTCACTGAAGATACAGATACAAATTTAACTAAAAGACAGCAGAAAAGCACGCGAACAGTCACAGCTGCTAAAACGTACTGAAATCGAAGAAACAACACAAATGACATTGCAACAACGCTTTGCTTTGGTGGGGCTAAAGAAAGGACCATGTATTGTATAGTTGGGGGATGGGAAGACCCTACTAATCGTTTACAGATGGGTTTGTGGTCAGGCCACAAAGCTTTCCGTTCGCTTTGTAGCCGGTTGGGGAAAGGATGCCCGCGACTAGTTTAGTAAGGTTTTGTCTATCCCTTATAGTTCACCATTACACAAAAGCTATTCAAAATGAAGAGGATTTCAGAGGTTATTCCCAGAAAATTCAAGATATACATTTTAATTGATATGCAAGTATCTTAAATTATTTTAATCAAAATCATTAGTCATTTTTGAGAAAATCAAAAGTAACAAAAATGTTTCCATGTTAAGGGTAGTTTGGGGTGGTTAAGGATTTTCTTGAACATCTTTGTATTGCATCCTTGGAAGTAGTTGAACTTAAATACCAAGTGTGGTACTTAACCAACTTTTCATTTTGGAGTTTTGCTGTTCACAGACACACACATGCATACATGGACCTTTTTCTAAAAATGCTTTTTTTTTATTTACGGTGCCTCAAAACATGTATTTCCATGAAATATCAATATCAAATTTTTGAGTGGAAATCAATTCTTCCTCTACTTACTATAGGTAAGCTGTAGAAAAAGTAAACAAGGAAGTTTGTGTCATTTTATATAGGTACTTACTCTTGGATAATGTATTAATTTGAATGCATTTAATAATTTATAAAGCAAACTGAAGATGCGCACGCAGTGGAAAATGAAAAAATTATGACTACCTAATTTTGTTGATTTCATGCAGATCATTTCATGTGAAACAGAGTTATGATTCATGTGAAACATATATTGACATTAAATTTTCAAGTAACAAAGGTAACATGATACAGTTCTTTATAAAGCATACCATTCTGAAAGAACTGGTTACTTGTTAGAACTATGAGCAAGAGAATATTCATTTCAGTAGTAATTATCTATTGGTGCAGAAAAACCTTAACAGCCAAGAAGGCAGGTGGAATATGCTTGGAACAAATGCCACAGAAAAGTAACATCTGAATGCTTAGTGAAGAAGCAGTACTGACTTTGATACAAATTATTACATTGGGAAACTTATGCTATCTTATTGGCGAATACATTGGATTTCAGGGATATAAACCTTAGGTAAATTCAAATGCATAGCCCTGTGATCATCTTTTATTTTCCTGTGCATGCTTATGGTGGAATCACCATGACACATGAGCATTTCATTACAGTTTTTAAACTTTTTTTGTGGACAAATAAGCTTCCCCTCCCCCCAAAAAATACCCAAAAACGTAATTAAAGTATTATATAGCTTATTCTAAAAGAGGTTTGAAACAAAGTGGTCCCCGGGTGCTAAAGTAAATAACTGGTTCGTGCGCTTTGCTGATCTGATTCTGATGCAAGATGGAATGCTGAATGCGTAGCTGGTACAGAGAATGCTGGAACACAATCGGATGTCTTTAGTGCATGTTCAGTCTATGAGGGACTATTGGAAAATGAATAATAGCATATTTCATTCTCATATGACTAATTTGAACCATTTGGCGTGGAAAAGAGGCCTAAACTAATAAAATATTATAGTATTGTGAAATTGTTTGCTATTTTTTGCTTTTCTTTTTCAGTTCTTTTGTTTTGTAAACTTCCAATAGGAGACTGAAGAAGTTGAAATCAAACCTAAAGCAATTAAATGGAACATTTTCCTAACTCAACCTGTTAAAGCCAGACGGAGTATATTAGTCATAACCAATATTATCCAAAATTAAGCATATGCCATTAGATTACGTTAAGTGCATCATAAACACATCAGTTTATTTAAAATAAAGAGAGTTGAGGGTTGTTACACTACATCACTACAATATTCTTACTTGAACGCGTTTCGGGAGACGGTTTGTTCCCATCGTCAGCATGTCCTCAACTGATTTTGCCGGTCATCGTCTGGGGGATGTGTGTGGTTAGTGGTGTTCTCTGGTGCTGGGCTGATGAACCTCCAAAGGCTGTTGGGTGGCGGCAGTTCGAAATTCATTAGGTGATTCCTGTGTTTGACAATATGTATTTTTTCCCAGATGTCCAATTCATTACTGCTGTTGATCAGTTTTAAGAGTTTTATGTTTGGAGTGATATCATGGTTTGAAGACCAGAAATGATGTGCTACTGCTGATTTATCTGGCTGCTTTTGGTAAATGCATCTCATATGCTCTTTAAGTCTTATTTCAAGATTTCTTTTTGTTCTTGCTATATATACCAGGTTACATTCATTACAATCAATTTGATATATACCAGCTGATTTATCGTTGGGGATAGGATCTTTTGTTCTGTTGCATAGTAGTTTCTGTATATTGTGGTTATTCTGTGGAGACAGGGTGATGATGTATTTTTTGAAAATCCTTTGAAATTTATGATGTGTCCAAGGGTGATAAGTGAATTTTCTATATGCTTGTGGTTTTTGTTGTCTGAGTAACATAGTCGTTTGTTGGATGTATTTCTGTCTTTCAAACCTTTTTATCTTCTTATCTATTGTTTTTTTCTGGTATCCATTCATAGTGGCTATGTTGATAATGTGTTGGTATTCTTTCTGGTATTTCTCTTTCTCCATTGGTATATGTAATGTTTGTAATACTATTTAAAATTGCATGTTTGTGGCTTGTAGGATTGTAGCTATTGTTTTTAATATAATTTTCTGTGTGCGTTGGTTTTCTGTAAATGCCGAACGTTAGTTTGTTGTGTGCATTATTTCTGATGATCCTGATGTCTAGGTAAGGTAATTGGCCATTTTCTTCTTTTTCTGTTGTGAATGTAATAGATATTTTTTGTAAATTTAATAATTTCAAAGCATCTTCTGAAAGTTTTTTTGGAACAATAGCAAAAATATCATCTACATACCTATACCAGGTTTTGAATAGATGTGGGAAAGATTTAGTAATATGGTATTCAAAATGGCTCATATATAGTTCTGCTAAAAATGGTGAAAGGGGGTTTCCCATAGTTAGGCCTGAGGTTTGTTTAAAGATTTTGTGATGGAATGAAAAGAAATTTTGGTCCAGACATAGTTTTGTTAGTTTTAGGTAATCTTCTGTTTGTGCTCTAGGTGTGCCATTGTTTAATATCCAATTTTCTAGGAGTGGTAATAATTCTTCTTTTGGTATGCTTGGGAAGAGTGCAGTGACATCAAATGATACCATCATGTCTGTGGGTGATATATTTATATTTGAAAGGTGACTGGTTAATTCTAATGAATTTTTTATACTAAGACTTTTGAACATAGGCATGGAGTTGATTGTAATGAATGTAACCTGGTATATATAGGAAGAACAAAAAGAAATCTTGAAATAAGACTTAAAGAGCATATGAGATGCATTTACCAAAATCAGCCAGATAAATCAGCAGTAGCACATCATTTCTGGTCTTCAAACCATGATATCACTCCAAACATAAAACTCTTAAAACCGATCAACAGCAGTAATGAATTGGACATCTGGGAAAAAATACATATTGTCAAACACAGGAATCACCTAATGAATTTCGAACTGCCGCCACCCAACAGCCTTTGGAGGTTCATCAGCCCAGCACCAGAGAACACCACTAACCACACACATCCCCCAGACAATGACCGGCAAAATCAGTTGAGGACATGCTGATGATGGGAACAAACCGTCTCCCGAAACGCGTTCAAGTAAGAATATTGTAGTGATGTAGTGTAACAACCCTCAACTCTCTTTATTTTAAATTATGACACATCACTGTTACTAGTTTCTAAATCTTCAAAATTAGCATCAGGAAATTAGCAAGGAATATAATCCTTTCATGTCATGTCAGGCTGTAAAAAGTTCATTGTAATCCTGACTTGAATATACCATCATAGAATTAAATCATTAATCAAAATCTCTTACTGGTATCTTTCCTTTCTGTAATCATTTTACTAAAACACTTCCTAAAGCAGGTTAACTTTGCAGTACATTTGAAAATAGGTTTAAAATTCATGATCTTTCAAGGAACAGATCTAACTGCGCTAATTTATGTAAGTAGGAACTTGATTTTTTTTTGTTAACCTTCATAAAAAAAAGCTTCTTCATTCTTCTTATAGAGATGTCCTGAAGTCGCAGTAGTTCTCTTTGATGTCTACTTTCCCCATCTACAGAATTAATTAAAAATTTCCAATATCCAACAAAGCTAAGTAATCCTAAATTATAATTTAATTTTGCATTTATGGATATGGATTATGGTTTTTTTAAATATCTTTATTGGATCATATTTATTATATTGGTAATTTTAATGGGCCCAGAAAAACCTAATTTGTATAATTCTGATAACATTTTTTTTATTTTCTTGTTCATTGAAGGAACATCCAAACAAAGTGTGTTCTAAATTTCCACATAAATATCTTTTATTAACAGTTTTACCTAATTTATATTGAAAATCTGGTGTAAAGGCTAGGTACTTGCAATCTTATTTTTTAAATAATCTTAAGGTCTTCTTTCTTGATATTACAGAACCAAGGTTTTTTATTATTACATAAATTCTTAGTAGAATCCAAATTATGAAGATATTTATCACACCATGTATTAAGAATAAAGATTTGTGCATCCTTTGAAGGAAGTGGATCTGATGAATTAGCACCTTTAATCCTTGCTGTTTTTGCCGAAGAGTCTGCTATTTCATTACCAGCAATATTTTGTCCTGGTAGCCATATCAAGTTAATGATTATGTTTATCAAGTTGAGCTTGATACATTAAAAATTTAATTTCCACTTTCAAGAAACTTATATTTTTCTTTATATTGAAATTTTAGAATGCCAGAAGAGAAGATTTACTATCTGTAAATATAATATTAAATTTATATCTGTTTTCTGATAATTTGTATAACTTTCTTAATAGTTAACATTTCAGATAAATAAATAGAACATTTATCATACAATTTAATCAGAGTTGATTCATTTAAATCATATGATATACTGCTGCTCCCACTCCTCCTAATACTTTTTTGGAACCATCAGTGAAAAGTATATTCCATACATCCTTAGGATATTCTGGAGAAATTCTAGAAAATGTAGATTATGACATGACTCTATGTTGGAGAAAGTACTGGTATCAACACCCACATTATTAAGGAGAATCTTCCAGTCGACACAGTATCGAGGTTGACGAGGAGTAATAGCTAAGTTTGATAATGTAATATATTCATTCCAGACATAAAATTGTGACCTAATTTATGATGTTCTAATTTCTCCATATGAATTGAGAAGAAGGAAAATGTTTATCTTCAGAACAATTGAATAATTTGAATACAAATTTACAATTAATATACACTGACTACCTTGTAATTTCTAAATCCAATTTCTTTTAATGTGAGTTGTGTAGATGGATTGCCTCTGATAACTAAAATAATTTTAGCAATACCATATACTGCTGAGTTAATTTTTCAAAGAGAACTTATTAATGGATTATAAATTATTAAACAACCATATTCTATTACTGATTCATGAGATTATTGATCAAAATTATCATTGCTTGAGGATGAGCTCCCCAAGAGCTAGAAATATAACAGAAAATATGAGATATACCTTTTATTTTATTAACTATATAATTAAAATAATTTTTCCAATCCAGTCTATAATCCAAATTAATACCTAGAAATTTTACACACTGATTTGGTTGAAGGCTTTCATTTCCTACTTTCAGAGACAAGTTGGACATGAATCTTCCCTTTTTAAATATTATCCATTTACTCTCTTGAGGATTGATGTTAGTCCCAATTCTTCTAACTGATGAATACAATTATTAATCAAATTCTCAAACTCTTCATTATTAATTTTAAGTTTTTTTAAAATCAATAAATTGATAAAGATATCTGCATAAAATAAGTTCTTGGATGCTGATTTCATAAGAGATAATTATAGTTATATAAAATTACATCGAGAGGAGTTCCTTGCAGGAGTCCTTCTGACATTAAGAGTTGTAAAACATGAAATCTAGGATGAAGTTGAACCTTTCTATCCTTTAATAAAATGTGCATAAGAGTTGTGATCTTCTTAGGTAAGTTTAACTTCTGCAAGTTTAGAATTAAAAGATTTAAATTTATTTATCATAAGCATGAGAAACATCGAAACTAAGCATTTGTAATGCCTTTTTCTTGATGAAGCTTGAAGAATTTCTAAATTTAGTATACTGAGACTGTGTGTTCCATAACTAGATGAAAACCACATTGATTTCTTGGCCAACATATCATTACATGAAAAATTGAATCTCTTGTGCCAGGAGTTTTCCTAATAGTTTAAGTAAGGAACCTGAGCTGTTTTTTTTTCTTTTTTTTTAACCTTCATAAAAAAAAACTCATGTTTAAAATAGGCCGTCGCTTGTGTATTGCCAACCTGATTTTTGATAATTCCTCTCTTTTAAAAATGACTTAATACCGATAAATTTTTCAGTATAAAGTAAATATTTAAAGTAATAAAATAATTTTTACTATGTGCAGAAAAACAGTTGGAGTTTCAGCATACGTTCAGAGCAGTGTGTAAAAGATCAGATATTCCATAGCTGACTCTTTTAGTATGCAAATACATATATGCTTGACATTCCTATGATTCACTTTGCTGCGCTGAATGAAAAATAATTTTAATTTCAAGAAGTATACAACATGCAGCTAAAAATTAATAAATTGTCAGTATTGATCTGTTTGAATTTGACACTCTCTGCTTTTTATTTAGCAAGGAAGTTTTAACACTATTAAAGCACTAAAGCAGCAAAATACCGAAACTAGGTGGGTAGAAACGTTATAGAAACCTACTTTACGAGGTGCCCCAGTTTCGATTCCCGGTTGGGAATTTTTCTCTAGCTAAGATTATTCCCTATCGTACCCAAAGTCTGGATGTGTAAATGTGTGTGAGATCTAATGAATAAAACGCAAAATTCACTAGAAATTCACCGACAAGTGAATGCGAATTAACACCATTGTCTATAGGCAATATGTTCCAAAGGAAAAGCCACCGAGTCCATTGTAATTAAAATTTAAAAAAACATATTGAATGTCTAATACAGTAATAAAAAGTTATAAACTGGTTCTATGCAATAAGAATTATAATTTGAAAACATTTATAGAAGGTTGTAAGTCAAGGCAAAGCTAAATTTAACCGAGAAATACGCTAAATTGGTAGCAGTATGTGAAATCGTGCAATTCCGTGCATGATCGTTTTTCCATTGCAGTTGCATGTGCCATGTTTGTTTGGTAAATGATTCGGATGACATGGAAGACGTAGCTGTCAGTGGTTTTGGTTAGGCGATTTGAATATTTGAGAATTTTATAAAAAAACAATGAACGAACGCTGCATTTACTATTGGTGCAGAAAACTCAACTGCTGTGTTTAAATGAAGTCTAAAACAGCTTAGTAGTAATTGTTCATCTAAAGAATAAGATGGCCACACGGTGGAGTAGTGAATTTGTTGTCGCCGAACATAGAGACTTGCAGGTGAGTATTGTTTTGTTTGGGGCATTGTCAGGTTGAAGATACAGAGTAATGCTTGAAGTTATCGTTGAGTGTCGTCACTTCATCATAATGGCTATACTTCGACAGTGTTTGATTTTCCTAGTCAAGTGTCAAAGGCAGTGTTGTTTCAAATCGCTGCACACTTGTCTGCAATTATTGAACAATAAAGTGAAAAAATATAAGCTCAAGGTACCAGTTTTGAACCGAACTCCTTATAAATTTGACAGTTCTTCTCTTAACTGACCAACTTGTTCTATAGTTTTGATGTAATACTTATATACTCACAATGCGTTAAAATGCCCCTCAAAAGCTTATATGTACTTATAATTACAAACTCCGATATCATAACTGTATAAAGTCCAAAAATCTTAAGAATCGGTATAAGAAGGTGAGAAATAAACTATTACAGTTCTAGAAAAAGAAAACTGGAAGGAAGCACTATTAGTAAAAAAAGAACAATATTTTAAAATAATAATAATAATAATAATAATAATAATAATGGTACTGTTCTACCCCTTATTTACGTTACTCTAAATATTTAAAATGATATGGTAGTGTGTATTTGTTCTTCTAAGAATACCTTTCTACAAGAAGGCCGATAAATTTAGCTGAAATATATACCTCAAAGCCCTTTTCTATAGTTTCAATAATCCACTCATATTTTTAACAGTAGTTGATCCCTCAAATTTCTTTACCATACTGTTGAGAGAGAAACATGCTATGATAAATGCATTTGAAAGCATCATAAGTATTATGAGAGCTAAGTACATAAAGAACATATACTCTGCTATCTGTACAATGTGCTCATTATTGAATTTTACTGATATATTTTCATTACATGTGCTGTGATGATATTGAAATAAATGATTGCCCACCTTAGTGGTGCATACGTAGGTGTGAGGCAGCTGTCATGTTGATCAGCCCAGGCCCAATTTGGGTTGTAGTGCTACAGAATTATGATTAAGATATTGAAATAATATAACTTTTGTTTCACTAATATTAGTTTCAGATTGTTTGTATTTTAAATGTTTACCATATATCCTATTGATTATGTGTCATTCATCTCTACATGGCTTTTTTCATTTTCTCAAAAATGGCTCTTAATGATTTTGATTAAAATATCATATGTTTAATAAATTTGCATGACAAATACAATGCACAGCATTCTTGTTTACATCCAACCTTCTTTTGTCTGACATTCCATACTACAAGACATCCTACACAAAAAAAATTGCATTAATTGCCATCATGGAAGAAGCTGCTAGGCGATGAAAGTATTGAAACAGAAGAAGCCATTCTACCTTTAGTGTAACATATCCCTGGATGTGAGGATGCATCTTTACAAGAAATCAAAATGTGGATGAAGGATGATGTTCAATTTGGAATAACTGATGGAGAAATTATTGCTCTTGCCAATTGCAATGACAACAAAATTGAAGGTCAAGATAAAGCGCCTACTGTTGAGCCTTGGAGAATTTCACATAATGATGGAGTTAAAGCTCCAGAAACTGCAATTAAATACATTAAATAACAAGAAGCAGCTACAGGAATCAACATAATGATGCTACAAAGATAGGCTTGACAATGAAGAAATGGCAGTTATCAAGAAAGGCTACAATCAAACATTTCTTTAAATCATCACAGGACTGAACTTTTCAAGTCCATTTAACCAGACAATTCTGTAAGTGTAAGTTCATTTTTGGGTTAATTTCTCTGTTTTGTTGTAAAGCATGATTATTAGGTTCATAATGTGTAAAATTATAATGTAGTTAAAAATTATAATATAGTTTAACATTTAATAGGCTTTTCCTTGATACCTCCCTATTATCTGACGTTGCTTACCTGATGTTCTGCTGGCCCATTATGTCAAGTAAGCGAGACTCTTAATTATATCATAAATTTTCTGGAATAGCCTGTGAAGTCCTCTTCATTCGGAATGCCTTTTGTATAATTGGTAAACCATGAGAGGGAGAGAGGGAGGGAGAGAGAGAGAGACTCTTGTCTTATACAATATAGATTTTCGTCATTGTTCCGAATGCACTTCAGCCTTGGGCTTATTGTGCTACCTGTATCATTTTAAGACCAATTCATTATGCCTGCACACTTTATCAAGGAATACAGTCTCAACAGATATGTTTTCAAATTCCTCTGGTTTTAAAAACATTTTTCCAAAAGCAATATATCTCTTGTAAGCCAAAGCTTCACAGGAGTATATAATATGCTAGGCTGTTTCAATTTCTTTCTTGCACAATCTGCAATCTAAGCTACCCTGAAACACTCCCATTGTGCTAAGGTGCTTTTTCACAGGAGCATGTCCTGTGAGAAGTGCAATAATTGTTCTGTTGAAGTTTGTTACATTTAAGTTAGCTTTCAGCTGTTTTTTTACATGTTTTTTTAATAAATAGTTTACCATGTTTGTTTCCTGGAGTTTTAAGCCAGGTTTTATGATCTACTTGGGACCAGTTCTTAATAGCCTCTCTTACCAAACATTGAGATGTTCCCAGAGCTGGCTCCGACCCAATAAATTGTGAAGCTGCTCCTTGTCTTGCAAATTCATCAGCTTTTTCATTTCCCTCTATGCCACTATGACCCGGCACCCAGATGAGTTGAACTTTATTCTGTTCTGCCAAGCTTTGTATGTTTAGACAGTTTAAAACCAGTTCTGATGTTACATTTTGACTATTTAGAGCGTTAAGTACAGCCTGGCTATCTGAGAAGATAAGGGGCCTGTTTACCAGTGTAAGCTCTCCTTATGTTTTCATGTATGCATTGATAATAGCATGAATTTCTGCTTCAAAAACAGTAGCATATTCACCCAAGGAGAAAAAACATTTTGCACCTTGGCCTTATGCCATATACTCTGGATCCTGTTCCTGAACCATCTGTAAACCACATCGAAGTTTTCTCAGGAGTTTCCAGAGTTTTATTTGTCCAACATTCAGGATCAGTAATGACCGTTAAGTTCTTTATAAAATGTTTAATTGGAATTATATAGTCTGATGACATTTCTAAAGATGTAACTTGAAGAAGGTGTTTTGTTATGTAATTATTTACGTAATTTACTAGTTACTTTATGGAGTTTGCAACATGCTTTGGGCGTCGGTTTGAATTTGTTGATTACGTAATAGTTACTGTTATTACTCAATATGCTGCTACGTACGAGAAGCTGATTTTAAGATGTAATTTTGTTGTTACACTCCAAGTTTTACACTATAATATTTAACTTTGTTATTACAACTGCTTCTATATATATATATTACTTATGTTTGAATTTGCCTCGGCTGCGTCAGTAATGTTTGTAGAGTCATGTATCTTAGTCAGGGTGCGGGATGACAATGATTGTAAACATCACAGAATTTAAGTTTTTAAATTCACTTCTTTATTAATCCTTGCACATTTTTATAAAGCACTACACTTTTTAAGAACTGTGAGAATCTTTAATACTTTCACTTAGTGCGTATATATATTTTACGATTCACACGTAATATTTCTGTAGAGAACACATCTTCCATCTGTTCACTACCAAGGTTTGCCAGCAACTGAACAACTTTCAATGGTCAAAACCCCTAAGCTTCGGAATTTCAAGTCTCTGATTGGCTAATTCTAGTCCAATAGAATATTTGCATTTTACTTAAACTTTTTCCTTGCTATTGATTGGCTAATTTTAAACTGTTACTGAATATTACATTATCGTTGCTCTAATCATGACTAGTAATATTCAAACTCATTATTGCTACAAGGTTACCTCATTATTACCTCATTGTTAGCAACTTAAAACTTATTATTCTCACACCTCTTGCATTATTAAAGTATATAATGTATTCACATAACATTATAATAAAAATAAGCGTTTGCAATGACTGTTACATACATTTTAAATAATTATTACATACATATTGTTTCAAGGCAGGGTGTTATTGAATTTACTTATTATATAATGTAATTGAAATTATTCAGGTATTAAAATACTGCCTGAATCTCCTATGTATTTCTTAATTCTTAGGAAACCTGAGTCTGTTTCAGGAATTCTCAGTTGCTTACTGTGCTGCAGTCTATAAGAGTGCCATTCCTGCCTTCTTCATTACAACTAAATGCAATGGAATCAGTTTAAGAGTGTCTCCATTGCTGCAGTTAAGAGTTTTCATAACTCCTATAACAGCCAGACATGCTGTTCTTTGAACTTTATTTAGTTGATAGACAAAATCTCACTACACAAAAAAATGTAGATCTCATTAAAGCGCACAACTTGTCAAATAACATACTGTATTTACACGAATCTAATGTGCACCTCATATTTGAAACTTAAAATTATGAAAAAAAGGGTTTGTATCAAATGTAAAGCACATCAACAACAGAAAATATGTAATAGGTATTTTATTTAAATTTATTAATACAACAATTCAAAGTGCCCTATTGTTAAGTGACACATTGTTAAAGAACAAAATTAGTGTTACGCGCTGTTTTTCACACCCTGTTGTTTTGATGATAACTTCCTTTGTCCCCTTCTCAGTAATAGTATAGTTCCATGGCATATCAAACCAAATTGGCGTTTCATCAGCGTTGCCTATTTGCCCCATGGAAACTTTTTTTTCTTCTGAAGTGAAATGATATACCGCAGAAACGTTTGTAGTTTGTCCTCAAAATGTGCAGGAAGCTTCTGGCACATTGTTATTATGACATCTTAGAGATAAACCTGTCCGCTTCATGAAACAATCCACCCATCCATGGCTAGCCTTAGCTCTTGTTTCGGAATACCAAGAACTTCAGCCTCCTCTTTAGCTTTCTTTCAAATAGTGTCGCTAGTCACAGGGCGCCCATTCTTCCTCCTTTGGCGCACAAATTCCAACGCTTTTTCTTCAACTGCGGGATGTCTTCCTTTGTGAAGACCCATTGCTTTAGTAGCAAATAACATTGCTCTTTGATACATTGATCTTCCTTCCTGCCTTTCTATTACATTTTTGCAGCATAAAGGACTACTTTACGTTTTAAAAAAGCATCATAATACGTTCTTCTCTGTTTGCCCTTGTCCGCCATATCATAACAAAAAACGCTCAGTAATAGACTAATGATAAATGAGCGGCTAGCTTGTCAGGAATTTCTGGTGCATGTTAACTCCAGCAATCCATTGTGACATAATAAATAAAAAATGAATGAAGTTACTGGTGTTATATGGAATGGATTTGCACTTGAATCTAATGCGCACCACGATTTTGAGTACTACATTTGTTCAAAAACAGTGCGCATTAGATTCGCGTAAATACAGTATTTGTGGCATTAACCATTTCCAAGATGTTCTTTGCTATTGGTCTGAATTTTCAAATACTTATACTTTTTTCAGTTGGGAAGTCATACTTCCCCCCCCCCTCCTAATGGTCATGTAAGAGAATGAAATTTCAAAGCTGTCACATAGCGATCCACTTTTTAAAAAACTGACTATTGCTTAGGTTACTGTATCCTCCTTATACCTACCTCAAAATGCATAAATGTGTAATGAAAGTGTATCTGTATTAATTGAGAAGTAGATAGAAGAATAAACTTTTGTAATAATAGTTTGTAGAAGGGTGAGTAGAGAAAGTCATGTAAATGTAACACACCAGAATTTTGTTTGTTTGTTTCAGGCCAGTGCCATGGCTGTGGATTGGAGTGGAGTTTATGTTTTATTAGCAGGGTATGTATCAATATTGGTCAGTAGTTGTGGATCAGTGCATGGTTTGGATGTGACATCTGCCTGAAAATTTGTAGTAGGAATAAACTGCAAACTGTAGATCTGAAGAAAAAATGTTAGTTATTTGTTAAATAATTATAAAATTGCTATTTTTCTTTTCTCATACACTGATATACTGGTAAACATTAAGAGCTAGACAAAGATGTGTTGCACAAAAAAAATGTAGATCCCTTTAAAAAATCAATTTATTTCAAATAACTTTGTTTATGGCAGCACCCATTTCCAAGATATCCATTATTGGTTTGAATTGTTCAGTAATTCTTCATTTTTTAAGTGCTGTTGCTGTCAGTTGTTTTTTACAATATCATGAAAAGAGTACAGCATTTCAAGGCCAGCATATAGCCACTCATTTTTAAACATCTGACTATTTATTTGTTTCTCTATCCCTCTTATGCCTGCAATGAAATGTGCCATGTAATTATCTTTGCAAAAGTTTATCTCAATTGACATAAAGTAGATAGAAAATGAGCTTTCATAACAATAGCTTGTAGAAACTATATAAAAATAAATGATAGTGGGTAGAGAAAGCCATGTGAATGTAACAGATTCTTTCTCACATAGGTTCATTAATAACTAAAACTGACCTATGATATGCAAACAGTTGTATGTTGTTTTCTGTATTGTGCATGTAATTAAGTCCATATTGCTTAGTTTGAGATTATATGAGGGTGGTTTGATAAGTTTTCGGAATCACCACAACGGATCAGCACTAGCGCAAGTTGTTCACGTGATATTCATTGGACTGTTGCCTGTAAACACGTGCCACGTCAGTGCTCTTGGAAGAAAGCTGTGGTGGTGACGTGGTTCTGTTGTTGTTCCTGCATAGTGATTTGTGAAGATGGAAAAAATCGAGATTCAAGCAGTGATTAAGTACTTTGTAAAGAAAGGTATGAAAGCAAAGGACATTCATGTCGACTTCCAGAATACACTGGGGAACTCTGCTCCTTCATATTCAACTGTTGCCAAGTGGACAAATGAATTTAAATTTGGTTGGGAGAGCTTAGATGATGATCCGCACAGTGGTCGGCCAATATGTGTTACTACTCCAGAAATCATTGCAAAAGTGCACAAAATGGTCATGGAGGATCGCCGATTGAAAGTGCGTGAAATTGCTCATGCTTGCCAGATGTCATCTGAAAGGGTATATCACATTTTAACTGAAGAATTAAAGATGAAAAAATTATCTGCGAGATGAGTGCCGCGACTCTTGACTCTGGATCAAAAACGCATGAGAATGGAAATATCGGAACAATGTTTGGCCTGTTTTAGGAGAAACAAAGAAGATTTTCTGCGTCGATTTGTGACCACAGATAAAACTTGGGTGCACTACTATACTCCAGAGATAAAACAACAGTCAAAGCAGTGGAAACATGCTGATTCTCCGCCACCAAAGAAAGCAAAGACAATTCATTCGGCTGGAAAGATCATGACATCAGTATTCTGGGATGTGGTAGATTATCTCCCTACTGGGCAAACAATTACTGGAGAATACTATGCTAACCTCCTGGACAAATTGCAACAAAAGATACGCGAAAAAAGGCCAGGCTTATTAAGGAAGAAAGTCATCTACCATCAAGACAATGTGCGCCTGCACATATGTGCCATTGCCATGGCAAAATTACACGAATTAAGGTATGAATTGTTGCCACATCCGCTTTATTCACCTGATATGGCTTTGTCAGACTTCCTTCTCTTCCCACAACTGAAAATTTCTCTTAGTGGATGAAGATTCATTTCAAATGAAGAATTGATAGCCGGAGTTGACAACTATTTTGCAGGCCTGGAGGAATCTCATTTTCTAGATGGGATCAAGGCACTGGAACATCATTGGACCAAGTGCATTAATCTACAAGGAGACTACATTGAAAAATAAAAAAAGTTTTAGTGATGTAAGTACTTTTTTCTATTCCGTTCCGAGAACTTATTAAACCACCCTCGTATCTACACAAAATATGTTGTACCATAGTGAATAGAAGAATCACTTATGATAAGAATACTGTAATATATAAGGGATTTTGTAGGATTGTAATAGATAGAGAAAGTCATGTGAGTATGACACATTAGCTTTTTGTTATGTAGCTACTGTCTTACATATTAAAACAAAGAACTTTAAAATTAATAGAATAGCAGCTATCCATGAAGAAAGTGTTGCTGACATTTCTGTAGCAAAATATAGGGAGTTTTAGTATTGAAAGGTAGAATTAGACTGAAAAGGCCATTGCCATAGCTAGATTTACACCATGGATCTTACGTTCTATGTACAGTTCTAACCGACGAGCTACATGCTAGTACAACATTTAATTACCTGACTCACTCATTTTTTCCCCGTAAACCACAAGGAGATCTTGAATGTTCAGTTGGTTAATTTGACATTGACTAATGCTAATATAAAGGAATAATTGTTCTTTTGGCTCACTTTTCATGGGTTCTCTCAAACTAAGTACAGGTGTTAAATGTTTCAGACGCAGATATCTGGCAGTGAAGAACCTTGATGACTCTTCAGATGCACTACACAAAACACCTCGTCATAGCAAATACGAAGTTGGTGCAGCCGAATGGAACCCTTGTGCTGCTAACAAAGAACTCTGTGCCATTTCCGTAAGTCATTTACAGTCTGTTTTTCTCTTAATTCTCTCCAAGTTTTTAATAGAAATGTTAAGCACTCCAACAATACATCTCTGAATCCGTGGTGTAGTGGTTACCATGCTAGCCTCTACTTCCCGAGGCCACGGGTTCAAACCCAGCAGAGGGCATTAGATTTTTCGGGCATAAAAATCCTTAGCATGGCTTCCTTCGGAAGATTTACGGCATGTAAAAGAACTTTAAACCTGATAAAGAGGCCTCTGAGCAAAATTTCCGGATTTACATGCCCAATATAGAATGTTAAAATGGAACGTTAAGGACCACAGTGGTTAAAGTGTGTCCATAAATAAAACTCAGTTTATTTATTTTTCTGAGAGTGTTTATGGATAAGTGTAACAACAAAATTCTCTGGTCCACTGTTATTTGACTGAGTGGTTCTTTCACATCAAATTGTGATTCTCTGTTCTGTTCACAACCCACTCAAAAGACAATCCTCCCCTCCCTTCTCTCCCTTCCACCATGCAAATGTGAAGTAACTTCTTTGTGTCAATTTCCATAATCCTATTGATTATATGTTCCAAAATGGCATTTTATGTATATTTTAAGAGCTCAATAGCATAATTAAATGATTGGTTGGAAGATTTCCAGTGGGCTTTGTCCTCAATTGGAACTTGGAAGCAAAGACAATTCCATCATTCACATACTTGCAACTGTTGCATTGTAACACGGCGTACTCGTATGATCAGATTATTACTTTAGGAGCTGGTTTTAAAAATATTTGAATAATTACAATGGTTGGAAGACTGTTGTTTTGGAATTGTATAAGTGGACCTATAGCTATTTTTTTCCTATTTCTAGATGGCATTTTTCAAATGCTCTAGAGTAGGATTGGCATTATGCCCATCCTTAAATGTTCAGCTATTGCAGATTTTGAAACTTTATTGCATTTAATGTACATAAAATGTTCTTCAGCTGTAAATATGGAAATACATGGTTTGAGGTCCCTGAACCCAGAAAACGTGTTTTTAGAAAAAATGCCCATGTTGGATGTATACATTTTGCAATTGGCTGAGACACTATTTAATCTTGTTAGACAAAGATTTTAAAGAAAATCACCCATCTCAAATTACCCTTTATATGAAACAATGTTTGTTATTTTTAATTTTCTCATAAATGGCTCATAAACTTTTGATTAAAATGCAGGATGCAGTAGAAACAATTAGATAATTTTAAGTTGGCTGCATTTGCATGTTTGACATAGTACACCATTGTTACTCACAAGAATTTGTAGATTATTGTTATTTAGTAATGATAGAATTCTGGTTAAATGAACATCAGATTCGGCTACACAAACACAACATGTTTTTAGTCGCCATTTTAACCTGGGAAGACATGATGCATTTCCACTCATCAAACCATCATTAATTAGGTTAGTATTAAGAACAACTACAATCATAAGCTGTCAGTTTGCCGTAGAACCGTCTGGACTCCTGTGAATGTGGAAAGAGAATGATGTTTTAGCAGAGTCCTTGTCTTTTTGTGCTCAACATTCACAAGCTTTGGCTGTATCAGACAGAAGTGTTAGCAGATATTACATCTGTATAAGTTGCAAATTGTGCAAAAACTAGAACCTCGTGATTATCATACACACATGCAGTATTGTCAAAATGTTTTGCAAATAATAAACACAGATAACCAGTTCCAAGAAACTTGTAATGACAGACAAGGCCCATTTTCACTTGAATGGGTTCCTAAATAAGCAAAATTTTGGATACTGTGCACCAGAAAGTACATGTCTCATTCATGAAAAGCCTCCTAATAGCCAAAATGTCACAGTATAATGTGCAGTCAGTGTGTGTTTGGTATTATCAGTCCTTTTTCGAGAATAATGATGGAATAGTTGCAGTAACATCAGATCAGTTCATCCAGATGCTATGACACTCATGCAGAGGGAACTTCATCAAAGGCATATTGATGCACATCAAATTTGGTTCCAACAGTTGGGGCACAGCCCGTACAGCGAGGAATTCTATGCAGGTTCTAAGGGAAATGTTCCCAAGAATTTAATTTCTTACTTTTGCAACTTACATTGGTGTGCAAGGTCATCAAATCTATCTGTACCCGATTGCTTGCTATGGAGTTACCTCAAACTAAAAGTGTATCAGGAACGACCTCGCACATTACAACATTTGAAATAGAAATTCAACAGGTCTCAACATGCTGCAGAGTGTGATGGACGAAATCAGGTGCTGCACAGAGATTTGCACCAGTTCTGGTGGGGACTCACATGAGTGAAGTGATATATAAGAAATAAATATAAAACTAAGTGGCACACATTAAGTTACATTTTCATTTTTTGTTCAATATTATATTCCAGCTTTAAGTATTATTTTCAGACTTACAAAATTGTGTAATTGTTTCTGCCAGACCCTGTACCATATTTTAAAGATATTTACATGAAAAATAAAATGTATATGTTGAATTTTCTGTGAATAGCCTGCAAAGTTCTCTTCATTCTGAATGAATTTTGTATAATTCGTTTGGCTTGTAAATCAAAGTAAATCATTAGATCTCATTGAAATATACAATTTACGACAAATGACTTTTTTTCATAGCATTAGCCATTTTTTAAATGTTAAATGTTTAAGATTTCTTAGGTTGAACTGTCATGTTACATTCATAAAGCATTTTATGTGATGCTTATTTTTTCCTGCATGGGTTCATTAGTACTAAAAGCTGACTTGTGATATGCAAACAATTGTGATTTATTTTCCATACTGTGCATGTAACCAAATCCATATTGCTTAATTTGAGATTGTTCACATTCAAAAAATGTATTGTGAATAAAAGAATCACTTTTTATATCAAATTGAATTGAGTTTTTTAATTTATGGATGCTCTTTAACTGCTGTGGTCCTTAGTGTCCCATTCTGTATTGGGTGTGAAAGACCAGTAATTTTGCTCAGGGACCTCTTTATCAGGCTTGAAGATCTTTTACGTGCCATAAATCTATGACACAGGACCACCAGCTTTACCTTCCTTCTGAAGGAAGCCATGCTAAGGATTTTACGTCTTAAAAAATCTATCGTCTCCCCGTGAACCTGCGACTTCAGGAACTAGAGGCTAGCATGGTAACCACTACACCACGGAGGGCGACATTTTAGATCAAAACAGTAATGTGTAAGGGATTATGTGAAGTTGTAATGGATAGAGGTGGTGACTATGAAGACGTAAGATTCTTGTTTTAAGTTTGCGTCTGAGCCTATGACTCAGTTGAAGGTTGCTGTGGGCCTTGAATGGGAGTGAGCTAGAAAAGTGTTCCTCTGTCTTATAGATAGATATTTTATATAATCTTGATATGTACATAGGTCCCCAAGTCAAACAACGTACCAAATTGCAATTATAATGTACAAAATTGATTACTTGAAACATTGCCAATAATTGCAGAGTTAGTATGTTAGGATCTTATTGGCAACTTTTAACTGTAGAAAGTTAGTAATATTTGTTTAAATTTTAAAATTTAAATTGTAATAATAGTTATAATGGCGCAAAATTCTATAATGTAAAAGTTGTTTATTAAGAATATATAGACTCCATCAATCAGCTAATGCATAGAATTAATGTTTAATTTGTACCATAATTTCTAAAATATTTGTGACAGATGTCAATTTTTTAAGCTTAAATATGTAGTCTTTGTATTGGATGGAAATGACTTGTTCTATCTGATGTGTTTGCAGAGTAACCAACGAATAGAAATTTTGACATGGCAACCTGGCGAACTGGTTCAGACTCACATGCTGCGTTGTCATACTAGGGTTGTGAGTGATCTCAACTGGCACAGGTTTGACCCCAACTTACTGGCCAGCTGTTCCATAGACACGTTCATACATGTGTGGGACATTAGAGATTTCAGGAGACCTGCCCTCTCACTCTCTGCTGTTGGTAAGCAATTAAGTTCAAAACTTATCTGCAGAATCTAGTAACTTTTTTGTTTTGTTAGCAATAACGTACATCAAATATACTAACATAGACACGACACCAGTCATTTGTTTCCTTGTTTTTCACTATTAAATATTTTTTTGTTTAATATGTAAAGTATTTATTATTTAGTTTTACTTATTTATTACAAATTTTCCCTTAATGAGCTAGAACACTTTTCAGGGTAGCGTATATACAATTTTGTGTGATGATAGTAAGTAAATATGCATAAATAAGATTTAAAAATCCCCCTCAGGGTGAGGGGTTAGTGTTTCTGCCTCACATTTAAGAGATCCCAGTTCAAATCTTGGTTAGGGCGAGTTATGTATGTATGTATGTATGTATGTATGTATGTATTTATTTATTCTGCAATTGGGTACTTACCGGTGGCAGAATTAAACCGTACAAAATTTACATCACCATGACTAGCTTACAATAATAATAATAATAATAAACAAGACTAACAATACAAAATGATTAATTTTAAATATTAATGAAGCTTTTAAAATCCCTAATTACTGAACCATTTATAGTTTACTTAACTATTCACAATTACTTAACTATTCACCATTTACTTCACTATTCACAATTTACTTAACTATTCACAATTTACTTAACTATTCTCAATTTACTTAACTATCTACAAAGTACTTAACAATTTACAAAGTACGTAACTATTTTCGAGGTACTTAACTATTTACAATTGGTCCTTATATTTAGTTACCAGTATTTTCAACCTGGTAGTGTCAACTTTAATAGTATAGTTTGTGAAATGAGTACACTAGTTAATTAACCAACATTTATTCTGCTAATATTATTTCTGAACTGCTTTAAGGTCAGAGGACAGCCCTGAAAGGCTGCTACAGGCAATTCATTCCATTCCTCAATGGTTCTATTAACAAAAGAAAATTTTCCCACGTCGGTTCTGCACTTTCTACCCCTAATTTTAAACAGATGATCGTTTCGACCGTAGTGTGCTGGATTCTCTAACCTTTCTCATTTGAACCAGTATAAGCTTTAAATAACGCAACTAATCTATGTTTTTTACGCCTAACTTTTAGCGGTTCCCATTCATTCTCTTCACCTTTTGTAAACCCAAAATCTTTACCTCTCCTTATGAATTTTATAGCCCTTCTCTGTACTTTTTCTAAGGAATCAATCTGATTGACTCTGTATGGGTCCCAACATGCTACTCCATATTCCATAACCGGCCGCACTAAAGATTTGTAGGCTAGTTCCCTGGTCTTTGCGCTCCCCTTTTTCAGTATTCTCATTACGAAATGCAATGCTTTCCACGCTTTCCTAGATGTACTATTTATTTGTTCCCCCCATCCAGCATTACTTGACAAGCACACTCCCAAATATTTGCAGCTGTCCACCTGTGGAATTGGTTCCCTGCCCATTTGATAGTTATGTATAATCTTCCCCTTAGTTCTGCTAAAAACAATGGACTTACTTTTCCCAGCATTAATTGTCATTTTGTTTGCTTCGGCCCACCGCCTGATTTCATTTAGGTCGTCCTGAAGAGCAGTCTCATGCATGGAATTCCTACTCTTATTGTAAATAATACAATCGTCTGCGAACAGTCTTATCTGGCATTTAATGTTTATATGGATATCATTAACAAAGATAAGAAACAGTAACGGGCCCAGTACCGAGCCTTGGGGCACGCCCGAACTTACGGTCCCCCCTTCTGACAGTTCTCTACCTACTCTTACTCTTTGCATCCTCCCTTTCAAAAATTGTTCTACCCACAATACAACGCGATTATCAAGTCCCGCATTTGCTAGTTTCCGGATGAGTAAACTATGTGGCACTACGTCAAAAGCTTTAGAAAAATCTATCACCACTGCATCAGTCCTTCCCCCTGCATCCACCTCATCTGCCAAATCTTGAATTAATGAAGTTGTTTGACTTTCACATGAATACCCGGATCTAAACCCATGTTGCGCTTTGTTGAACCACTGTTTGTTTTCTAATTCCTCCCGTATGTATTCTGCAATTAGATGCTCCATTACTTTACACACTACCGACGTTAGGCTGACAGGCCGATAATTATTTATTTCTGTTTTATTACCCCCTTTGTATATTGGAACTACAATAGCGGATTTCCAGTCTTCCGGTAGTGCACGGTTGTTAATTGACATGTTAAACAAGAGCATTAGGTAGGGAATCATGGCTTCTCCCCCTATTTTTAATATTTCAGTAGGTACGTTGTCCGGCCCTCTTGATTTTCGATTCTGTAGCATCTTGATCCTTTTACGTAATTTTGGCGCCATTATTTGAAATAGCGATTCTCCACCACTCCTATTTTCCCGTTCAGGACTATCATCCATTTGATGAAAGACCGATACAAAATGTGCATTTAATATGTTCGCCTTTTCCTTATCATTTATTACGGCAGTCCCGTTAACTTTGAAATCTGGTATGCCTTCTTTATTACCCCTGCGTCTCCTCACATAATTGTAAAATGCTTTCCATCCATCACTTTCCTTATTTAAAATTTGTTCTAAGAACCGCTCCTGCGCTTGCAACTTTTCGTTTTGTAAATTCTTGGTTAATTCTTTAAATTTAATAAAATGCCATTCTGATTTCCTCCTTTTATGATACGCGCGCCTTGTTTTCCTTTTAAGTGACCTAATACGTTTTGTATAAAATTCTGGATCAGCGTTATTTTTCATAACTTTAAAAGGTACATGTTTCATAATTGCTTCCGAAGTAAGTGTTTTGAAACTAGCCCAGGCTTCATTTACACTAGTGGCAGATTTTACGAAAGACCAATATTGCTCGCGTAGAAAATTCTGAATAGCAGCCCCGTCCGCTTTCTGGAAATTCCAGCTAATTGATGTTTGTTCTAATTCAAACCGGTTCAATCGTCCCCCCCAGCTTACTTCTAATTGCACACAGTGGTGGTCACTGATACCTGGCAAGACCTCACATTCAGCAAACAAAGACTGAGGCCTGCATAAAAATACATCTAGTAAGGCTGATTGCCGAGTACTTGTGTTAACGACTTGCAACAACCCCTGTTCCCAAACCAGAAAATTAACAAGATTTTGGTCTTCGCCTCCTATTAACTGACCTTTCCAGTTTACATTTGGCAGATTTACCTCCCCTGCTACAATAACGTTTCCCTTTACGGAAGAGATTTTTTCTATTAATTTATGCAACGTTTTGTGATTAGTTTCGCTAGGTGGTCTGTAGCAAGCTATTATTGTTATATTATTACCTTCGTTTTTTTGATCAATAATTTCAATTGCCATAATCTCTACATCCTCTTCTACCCATAGCGCTTTGCTTTGTAACTCTGACTTAGCGCAAATAAAAATTCCCCCTCCCCTTCCGTCCCTGTCCCTCCTAAACACCCTGTAATCTGAGCTGAAAACTTCCGCATCATTTATATCAACATTTAGCCATGACTCCGTACCTATAATTACATTTGGATTACATATCTCCATTAAATTCCAAAACTCTACAACTTTATTCATAATACTACGGCAATTTACCTGTAACAGCCTTAAAAAGCCAGCCCCTACCTGTGAATCTTCGTTTCTCCGAGGTTGTTGTCACTGTTGCTTCTGCCACTTGCTGCCATCGCTCCACGTCGTCACCCTCCCGAACAAAGCTGCCAACTTCGAAGATCCACTTCGGTTTAAGTGCACACCGTCCCGTCCGTAGTCCCAGTCTTCAATCCACGAATTTGGGTCCAGAAACTTCGCGCCCAGTCGCTCCGCTACCCATGCATACGAGTCGTTTACCTGCATTATCTTCCTCCAGTTGACATCGCGTCGTCTCAAAACTCCATTAACGACGATCTTTGCTGAGGGAAATAGCTGCCTTGTCCGTTTAACTAAGTCGTACATGTCTCCCATCACGTAGTTTACACTTCTCCGCAGGTCATTGCTCCCAACGTGCAATACAATCGTCTTATAGCTGTCTTCCATCTCCTCTTGCTTTTTCTCGATTTCCCCCAGCAGTCCTTCAGTCCTTATGCCAGGATAGCAAGCTACCTCTGCATTCGGGTTCCCCGCATTTCTCACAATAGAGTCTCCGACTATCAAACATGGTTTCCCCTTTTCTTGTCCATTTTCTTTCCTGAGCTCCCTGAGTTGGCTATTCTCTTCTTCTAACTTCCGAATTTTCTCTTCCGCGCGTTGGAGCTTCTCGCGTAACACCCGTGCTTCTTCTTGCAGCTTCTCCAGTTTCTTCTGATTTGCGATGACCGTTTCAGTTCCCCTGCAGTCCTTACATTCCCAGTTTTCTTCGATGTTCTGGTCCCTCTTAATTTTTTGGCAGCCAAAATGGTACCACTTCGCGCAGCTGCTGCATTGTAGTCCTGTCCTTAAAGCTTTGTTGCAGCTCCCACATCCTTCATTAGTCACAGGTCCTGGGTTTAATTCAACACCTCCTATACGAGCAAAATTACTAAAACAAACGCCATAAAATAACACTTGGACGTTACATTCGTCCTACCTAATACCTGATACCTGCTATCCACGATCCCCTACCCGTCCGCATTCCGATCCTTGCTCGGTAAACCATCAACTCCACCCCCATGGCCGCTACTTGTTTATACCTGCGTGTACTTGGAACGTCCTGACACGACCTCTCCCCTCAAGGTCTCGAACACTAATTTATCCAGATAAAGAGTTTTTTTCTGGGGTTTTCCCTTCTCTAAGAAGATGAATGTTATGTAACTTTAAGCTTGAGGACCCCAGGATCATTTATGCATCATTTCACCCATTTTATTCATTTGTCCAATATAACCTACCAGATTAAGGCCCCCCGCCCAAAAAAAAAAAGAAAAGAATATTTTGGCTTCACAGGTTTGCAGCCGAGTTATGTGCAATTCTATAACTAAGCTCTCAGCTCTTTATACTCCAAGGCCTTTTAGGGTAACAATGATCATTATCTTGAAGTCGGTCTGGGATTAGAGAGGGCTGAGAGATTGCTTGTGAATTCGTCCAACACTCAGCTGGAATTCCTGTGGAGCCGTAATGAACAATCAATGCTGAGAAAACCTGAAATCACTAAATAAATATTTTACCAGTAACATTGTGATTAGGTTATTATGGACTGAAGCATTGCATCATTAAAATTACTTCTGGAAAAAACCAACATGCTAGAGGTTTAAACTTAGAAGTCTTGTAACTAACACAACAACACAAGTGTTCTCTTCAGTCAACAAAACCAGACACTAAAACAGCAACAAAGATTACGAGGAATGATGACATGCATTTTAAATGTGGGAAGTTTGCTGTTTAAGAAGCAAACAATAATTAGGGATCAAGGATGCTCTGAAAAAGAGCAAGAAACAATTGAATCCTGCATACTTGACCTAATGTGGACTGAGACGGTGATGAGTTACTGAAATCTTGAGTTTTATGGAATAAGGTTTGGGATATTCATATCCCATATTATTTTAGCCTGTTGCTCTAATAAAAGTTCTAGCACAATACAGGACAGAAAATAAACATCCTAAAATAATTGCTAAAATTCAAAAAGAAACTTGCATACAAAACTGAAGAAATAACTAGTTCATTGTAGGAAAAAACTGTTTTGATGCTAGACTGTCTCTTGCACCCATTTCATCTTTATGTAGCTTCGTCATGTAGACAATGGAGAAACAAAATGTCTATAGAAGATGGACCTTGCTCCTCCAAGTAAGCATTCCTTCAACAGCCTTAAGTCCTTCACTGTAAGTCATGTTTTTAAATTTTCCATTATCTTCTATCTCTTAGTCATCATTTTTATCCTTCTCTTTCATTAGTGCAACTATTTCACCATCTCCTAAAAATTTACAAAATCCACAGTTTTCATCCTGTCCTGTCCATTCTCCAACAATATCATCAATAACTTCCTTGCAGCCTGGAATTTTCTCCAGTAAGTCTACTATTTCACAAGTTTTTGTCTCCTTTGCTTTCTTGAAACTCATTTCCTGAATGGAAACAGACAAGGCATATGTGCTCGATTTCATTCCAAGATCCAGATATCCACCCCACTACGTCCAACATGTCTATTTTCTTTAGTTTATTGATCATGTCGCACCCTTCCTCCAAAAGAAAGAAGTTTGCATCTGTGTTTCTTCTTTAATTCTTCCAAAATTTCTTGGTACATTGGTTGACATACCAAAGTCACATTACGGGCCAGTTTCACCAACTGATGTTAAAAATACGCTAACATCTTGTTTGTTAACATTTAGTTCAAAGTTTACCATAATGTTATAACTCTTACGTTTCATCAAGCTTTTACAAGCAAATTGTTAGGTAATACCTTGTTAATGTGAAACACAACTGCGAGCGATAGCTTTCAAGAAAGGCTTCTGAATGCACTCTGATGCACTTTTGTTTAAGTATTGCAGCACTCTCTGTGTCAGTAGCGGACAACTAGTCATTCATAGCATGTGATGTTTCTGATTGAAGTTAGAATAGCAATGTCAACTGAAAAATCTATATGCAGAGGAACTAATGTTTCACCATTTAAAAGCATTAATTATAGAAATAGTTACTAAGTATAGAAGTGTTATCAAATGTGAAAAAACCGATGGTCTTATATTGAAGGATAAGGGTGCAATGTGGGAGAAAATCCATGAGTATTTTATTGGAATGAACACATTTTTCACAGTTCCAGTAAGCATCTGCAGCAATTTTATGTTATAACATAAAATGCAACACCAAAAATTTTAAGTGCAAAGAGCATTTAGAGCTATTTAAAACTGATGGTGGACACTACAGTGAAATTAAAGTGGACAAAAGGGAGTTACCGCTGATTAAGGGCCAAGTATACTTGAACAAAAATAATGTTTGCTTCTTAAACTTTCCGGATAAACCCACAAATGGTAGCTTTGGAAATACCGACATTATCACTTACCGTTAAAAGAAAAGTGCCAGTAGCATAAAATCTCAAAATAATTAACACTTGTATAGGAGAAAGAGGCATGTTTCTGTCTAGTATTCTAACCTCTCCTATTTCCCATAATACCATGCTCATAACCCCTTTGGACAATCTGATCACTTTAAAAATTAATTTTGTTGCAGATTTTCAAATTTATTATGATGTTTTGCTGGTCTTCCATTAGGAATGTTATTAAAAAATGCCAAGTGCAACAAATTTGTATCAGCAACTTGGTTTGCATTAGCCATTTTTCAACTTCTAACATTTGTTAAATACTTTAACCATTGCGTACTAGATAATACAAGTTAGTGTATTCTGCTTCCTGATCGGATCCCTGGATGTTATTGCACTTACTGCTGCTAGAATTGCTTGATCACACCATAAAGTCGAGAAAGCTGGCATTGCTGTATATTACAGAATTGTAAAAGTGAGGATTCATTATGAATTGTAACTATGTTAGGAAACTTAAAACGAAATTGAGAGTATATTTGTGTTTGTCTAGGATTACTAATCATGTTAAGATAAAATACCTTCATAAGTAATCTGTGCTTGATATATAATGGACCCAACATTAAGTGACATATTGGAGGTTATAGTTCGTAAACATTACTATTGAATTGTATGCAAAACATGAAAAGTTATGAAGAAATTAGGTTATATTGGTGTTACTTTAACATTATTAACCATTAATTAAAGTCACCCAGTCACTGACGATGAGGACGAATGCCCTCGAAAACGTTTCTGTTTTATACAGCATTTAATTTAGTGAATGTGAGTGTCAATAAGTTGACTCAATCTACCATCATTATCCATGTTCGAAGATTCTCTGGTTATGTATAATGGACATGGTTTGAACCCGCGACCTCTGGAAGTAAGGCTAGCATGGTAACCACTGGAGGACGACATGACTTTTTGCAGGTTTTACCTTTAATGCCCAGAGTGATCATATTGAGCCCTTTCAGATAATACTACAATTCTGTTTATTGATATGCCTTATGTTTATTTCATGCACTCCTGAACTTCAGTATTTTACTTTATGATGTAATAATTAACTTTTGTTCATATTATTGTGGTATAAATGGACAACAATGCACTCAATACGATTTACCTTTGTCATTCTCATGCAAAAGTCAGCTTATTCACTTCCTTATTGAAGCCATTTTATTTTGTGATGTAATGATTAACTTTTATTCATATTATTGTGGTATGAACTAAAAGCAATGCCCACTATAGGATGCACTTTTGTTTGTCATTCCCCTGTAGGAATGAGTGTTACAGAGGTGATAGTGAGGTGAAGCTTGAAATGTATTGGAAACGTTATTTACGTGAAGATGAGCTACTTTCAGAGTTACAAAGAGTTCTGGAGAATGATTCAGGTGGTAGTAAGTTTATTCTGAGGGCTCAGAATAAGAATTCATACTGCAAACAACTAGAGAAGATGAATCATACTAATTCTCAGCAACTTGCAGAGGAACTGTGCTCGGACTTTGTGAAGTTGCTCACTTTGTAGGACCACAGACGATTATGAAAACAATGGAAATGAAAATGAAATAATACAGAAATGTCGTAAATGTCATGTTCTTAAATTTTGCAAGTGAAATAAAACTACTTCCAAGTGCACTGTTTATAAGAAGATGCTTTGTGGAAAATGCACAAAGAAAACTGGATATAAATTTGTCAACTGTGTAGAAGTATGAACTAGCTAAAATTGCTATAAACATGTGATTTTTCTATGCATTTAAAACTAAGCAAACCCCTTCATTTGCCTACTTTTGTTTGGGTTTTTACGGGTTTCAGTGAAATTTGTTTGTTTTTTAATAACAATGTATTTGCGTTTTGCTGCATATTTATTCACCATTCTATATCGTAATTGGCATATAAATAGCATAAAAACATTAAAATATAATAATTGAACAAATACAATTTTGAAATAATAATGCAGAACATTAATGTTAATGTTATACAGTAGCGGTCAAAATGACGCCTCTGGCTTGTTAGAGAGAGGAGGGAAAGGCTGGGCATAGTGTTAACCTATGTAATTGCTGCCAAAATAAAATGTTTTAGTTGCTTCCAATCCACAAACTTACACACTCAATGATGTTTAGAGTCTAGCTATTAATAGACAACATTATTTCAAAGATGATGTTCCGCTTGACCAGGCAAAAATTATTTAGGACTGTTCGATTGTTAGATAAACTGCTACTTACATACACTGCTATGGGCAGAGTAAGAGAAAATTAGTTTAGAAAAATAAAGCAATATGTATTTGTTATGACCCACCATGCATAAATAACCAGGGTGTTAAAATGCATGATTGATCAAAGAAAGAAAAAATAGCAACTCAAAGTAATGTATTAAAATTTGTAAGAATTTTGTATAGCATTATGGAAAATACAAATACACTGCAGTTTATGTAATTGAAAGATAAATGAAAATAAACTCATTTACACTCGTCACATAAGTAAAATTACCTGTGGTAATTTGAAATACTTCACTATCAACCGCTTCTACATTATTACTTATAATTGAAAGATAAGTATTTTCTGCTGTACTACCAGCAGATTTTAACCAACACATTGGTACCTGTGAGGTCTGATATTATTTTATTACATTGGTCATAATTCATTCCAGACATAGTAATTTTGGGCTTACAACATAGATACAACATTTCTCATTTGTTTCCATATTAAAACATTTCAGCAGTGCTCTTATGCATAGGTTACTAGGGGCCTAAGCTTTACAACATTCCAATTATTTTTTAAGAAAATACCCAAAGTATTCATTAAAACATGTTTGTTAAGACTTTAAATTTAGAGCTCCAGTCACTAAAACAACAAAGGAACACAAGTGTTCTCTTCCATCTGCAAATTCCAGTTAATGAAATAATACTCTCATTTCTTAAAAAATATATACTAAAATTAATTTTCAGGTGTAAATACATTGAACTGTAAAATATGATGAAATATAAGATGCAGAAATGAAAAAAGCTCTTTTCTGCAAAATAATATTTCAATACTATTTCATGTTGCCAATTGTGAAGATGATATTTTTTAACAGTATAATAAGTCAGGAATGAAGACAATTTATAGATAGATCCACGTGAAATGTGGGACAGCAACTGAAATAATAAGAAAAAAAAGTATGTATATTGGTAAACATGCATGGGAGATAAAAGGGAAATAAAAGTTTCATGAAAATCTTAAAAGGGGGGAACCTCCTACATTGCTTTAACCACAATTGATTGAAATTACATACCCTCCACAGATGCATCTTTCAATGAACAATAATGATCACGAAAGGCATTTGTTTGCTTTCTTGAAAAATATTAGGTGCACTCATAAAAATAATTTTTTTCTAGAGCTTATAGTTTACAAATCCAACACAGCATACAGCCATCTTTGATTTTCTTTGATCTCTGTCTGCCAGATTCCTGCTCAATATTTCGATTAGCTAATCCGATATTCTTCCAGATTGGAATGTACAAAAGTTTTAGTATGCATTTTCAATCTAAGTTTCGGATAAATGTGCAAACCATTGGATTTCTTTAAATGTTACATTTACCATCCGATTGTAGTATAGGCCCTTAGTGATTGAGGCAGTATTTTAATACCTGAATAATTTCAATTGTATTTTTATAATAAGTAAATTCAATAACAGCCCACCTTGAAACAATATGTATGTAATAATTATTTTTAAATGTATGTAACAGTATTGCATATGCTTATTATTATTATTGTTGTTGTTGTTGTAAACATGTTTAATAATGTTATGTGAATACAGTACATACTTTAATAATGCAAGAGCTGTGAGAATAATAAGTTTTAAGTTGCTAACAATGAGGTAACCTTGAAGCAATAATGAGTTTGAGAGTTTGAATACTACTAGTCATGATTAGGGCAGCAATAACGTAAATCTTGTGACAGTTTTTAAAATAGCCAATCAATAGCAAGGAAAAAGTTTAAGTAAAATGCAGATATTCTATTGGACTAGAATTAGCCAATCAGAGACTTGAAATAACGAAGCTTACAGGTTTAACGGTTGAAATTATGTTCAGTTGCTGGCAAACCTGGTAGTGACCAGATGGAAGATGTGTTCTCTATAGAAATATTACGTGTGAATCGTAAAATATGTCTGCGCGTTAGCTAAGTGAAAGTATTAAAGAATCTCACACCTCTTAAATAGTGTAGTGCTTTATTAAAATGTGCAAGGATTAATAAAAGAAGTGAATTTAAAAACTTAAATTCTGTGTATGTCTACAACTATTGTCGTACCGCACCCTGCCTAAGATATACATGACTCTACAAACATTACTGATGCAGCCGAGGCAAATTCAAACATAAATAATATAGAGAAGCAGTTTTAATAACAAAGTTAAATATTATAGTGTAAAACTTGGAGTGTAACAACAAAATTACATCTTAAAATCAGCTTCTCGTACATAGCAGCATATTGCGTAACGACAGTAACTATTACGTAATCAACAACTTCAAACCGATGCACAAAGCGTATTGCAAACTTCTTAAACAAAGTAACTCCAAGAACAATACTTCAAATTAGCTTCCCAAGCGTGAAGCTAAATAATTTATGTAAATAAATTACGTAAAAGCATACCTTTCTCATGATTAAAAGTCGTTGAATTACATGGAATGTCAAGTTAGTGGGATTCTACTGTAATAGCAAAACCTCAACATCAGTACATCAAGATAAACAACCAAAGAGTGTTAACTATATGTGGCCAATCTAAAATCCTTAAAACAAAGAGAAGACGAGGCGAATGATCAGAAATGTCAATCTGCAAATTGAGTGCTAAAGTATTTTCAATCTCAACTGCAGTTTGACAGTGCCAGTGTTAAGAATTCACTTGATCTCGTGGAAACAATCAGCTGACTCCTTGGTTTCTTTTGACATCAAGAATTTATTTAGACCTAGCATTCCAAGAGATAAACTTTGTTACACATGTACAAAAATGGTTGCAATCTATCAACATCCCCAAGTTGCTTGCGTGAGCGCAAAGAGGTCGGAAGTGTGAGGTGAACACTCGTAAACACAGAAAATATAGGTATCGTGTTGCAGTTGTATCGAGCACGGATCAGGCTGTTCAATGGAAGCAAAATCAAGATTATGCATGGAAATAAAGGAAGTGGACCAGTTACACTAAATTTTTGGATTGTGTTAATACTGGCAGCCCTACTAATAATTGGACGTGTGGAACTCAACCCAGGGCCGGTGATGAATGAAATAAAGGCAATGCTGAAAGGTATAGCAGAAGACATACAAGATATCAAATGGAGAGAGAAGAGCATGGAAGAAAAAATGGAAAAGAACATGGAAGAAATAAAAAGCAGCATAAACCAAATAGAGCAAGAAACAAAACAAGAACTAAGGGAATGTAGAAATAGACCAACTAGAGAAATCAGCAGATGCAAATAGAAAGCTGAACGTGATGAACTTTGGAATAGTAGAACAAAGAGGCAAAAGGACATTGGAAGAAGTGGAAGGAATTATAGAAGGGAAGTTCGGCATCAAACTTGCAGGTTGGGAGATTATAGACTACTTTAGAATTGGACGAAGGGGGTGGAAACCAAGACTGATTTTGGTCAAACTAGCAATAACGAATTTTAAGTGGAAAATCTTAAGCAATATAAAGAATTTGAAAGGCACCAGAATATTTATTGAAAACAACTACAGGAAAAGAAGAACGAGAAATAAGACGTGAATTAGTAAAAGAGCTGAAAAAAGCCAGAAACAAAGGAAGAAGAGTTTTCATGTGAGGCTTGCAATTATACATAGATGGAATTCCCTTCACTCAGCACCAAGGCCAAGGAACTTCAGTTAGAAGAGAGGAAAGGAGGGAAGCAGAGGCAAGCGTGCCACAGGGGAAGGACCGGGAGAGCAGTGAACCAACCAGGAGGTGTCGTCACTATTGAAGAAGGTCAGCCTACAGAAACACCTGGCAGATGAAGCAAGGAGTGACGTATTAGTGGCATCAGCTGGACTTGACATTTGGAAAGACGGGGAAGGGATGAGTGTAGTGTCAACACCCGAAGGCAGTATCCTAACAGTATAAGATCACGGGAGGATTTGGATACAACAGGAGGGGAGGCTAACAAGAACAAAAGCAAAACTACAACAATTTAGAATAAATAGAACCGATTCAGCATAGGATGAGTCTCCCCTGGCAGTGGTTTGCTGGAATGTGGAAGGTTTATTAGACAAAATTAATAAAGGGGAATTGGCTCAAGTGTTGAAGTGAAGTGATGTGATAGCAGTGATGGAAACTTGGTTAACCAAAAACATAGTGATATACATGGAGGGTTATGAGTATTTTGGAAAACATGGAGTGAAAAAGGAAATGAAAGGCAGGGTCTCAGGTGAAATAGGAGTGTTTATTAGAAGGGACAGGAACTTCAGAACAACGGAAATAAAGGGTATAGGACCAGAGAGAGTGTTGTGGGTTATGTTACAAAAGTGTCAAGAAAGTGCCAAAACTTAGGTATGGTTGTGGTATATAATCTGCCAGGGATATCAGATTTCTATGATCCAAGGCTTTTTAATAGCTAGAGAATGACATGGAAACCTTGTCACAAAAGTATGATAATTTGGATCTCTTGTTATTAGGAGACTTCAATGCAAGGGTAGGAAAAGATCAATTGCATATAGCAGAATTAGAAAACCATCTAGGGAAAGACAATATATATGTGGAAAGCCTTAGTAAAGACAAAATAATTAATACAGAAGGCAAAAAAAAAATGTTTTTAGTAGGATTTTGTGAAGTTAATAACCTATTAATGTGTAATGGGGCAAGAGGGTCAGAGAAATCTGGAGAATTCACATTTATTAACGATAGGGGAGAAAGTGTAATAGACTACATGCTGTATTCTTGGAATGTAGACATGGAGCTCCTAGATTTCAAGGTTATTCAGATGGTATGTGAATAATCTATAGAAGAGGGTATCTAATTGAAGTTAGACTTGGAGATAAATGTACATGTAAAACGTAAGGTACATATACACAAACATTGGTATATTGGAGTTAATTGTATATGTTACCAATTTTAAGCAACTCAGGGGGAACAGATTATACATATGTACAAGGAGAGATAAAATTGGAAGAGATGAAATAAATTACTTTACTTACTTTGCTCCTATTTTTTTTCTGGTAACATAAGATACATACAGCCAACTAAGCATGTAGATATTATTCCTTGTACCTTTCACTATTTTGCCACATAGTCCCCATGCCAGTTCAGACATTTGTCCCATCGCAGCACTAATTTTGCGATGCCACTGCGGTAGAAGTCGGCTGTCTGACTATGGAATCACTGTCCTGCCAGGAACTTCTTCAGCGGACTGAAAAGATGGAAATCACTAGGGCAAGATCCGGGCTGTATGGTGGATGCTCTAGAAACTCCCAGTGAAAGTTCCTTAGCTTGCCGACGGTCTTGTTTTCCACATGTGGTCTCGCATTGTTGTGGAGGATGATCACGTTGTCAACATCAAGAATACTGCGGCTCTTCTTTCTGGTCGCAGCCTGCAGAAGTGACAGTGTGGAACAATATCTGTCGGCATTGATGGTGGCATCTCGTGGCATGAAATACAGCATGAGCAGTCCACGGCAATCCCAGAATGCTGTTAACATCACTTTGTGAACAAATGGCGCAGTACAGAATTTATTTTTCACAGGAGACACTGGATGTTTCCACACCATACCCTGCTGTTTTGATTCTGGTGTGTAATGCAGTACCCACGTTTCATTGCCAGCAACAATGCGATCCAAGAAATTGTCACCTTCCTCGGCATATCGTTGCAGATGATTCAAAGAAGCAATCATTCGCTTGCCTTTCATCATGTCATTCAACTGCTTAGGAACCCGACATGAAACCTTCCTGTACCCTAAGCACTCGTGAATGATGTCAAAAGCACTCCCAAAAGAAATGTCGAGCTCCTGAGCAATGTCTTTGATGTGCACACGCTGCTCTGCTTTCACCATCGCATCCACACGAGCAATATTGTCATCAGTCACCGATATACGCAGTTTCCCCGCACATTCATTGTCATGCAGATTCTCACAGCCATTTTCGAACTCAGAACACACCATCTCACACTTCTCAAAGCAAGACACCTTTCCCCATATGATGGCTGCATTTCCCTGTGGATCTCGATGGGCATTCGTCCCTTACTCCATAGAAAACGGATCACACTTTGTTGCTCATAAGCCATGGACGTGTTAAGCACACCTGCCATTTTGAATGCACTGACAGCAGCTGGAAACTCTATGAGGACCGGCCCATGAAAAGTCCACTACTTCGAATGTGTATGTTGGTTTTTGTTTTACATTCGTAATTTGGCCGAAAAAAAATAGGGGCAAAGGCTTTTTGATTTGCCCTCGTACTTACTATCCATCAACATTCCCAAAGAAGCCTTAAATGAATACATCTCCATAACACGTCTGCATTGTAGTCATTTTTTATGTTTGAAGATAGTTTTCAGCAGCAGAAGGCAAGATTGGCAATGGGAAGCTCCTTATCTCCCTTTCTAGCCAATTTATTTACGAGTCACTTTAAAACTTATTGTAATGCCTCAAACAATTTTTTTTTTTTTAAATCTGGCATCGTAATGATGTCATACTTGCAATCATCAACCTCAAATGCATAGAGGATACACTGAAACTTTTAAACTTGCATGACCCTGCTATTCAACATAAATTTGAAACAGAAATCAATGATGAACTTCCATTTCTGAACTCAAAGTAACAAACGTTTGATGGATTGAATTTGTAATCCTCCCATAAAGGCACCCAGTTTCAAACCCAGGGTACACAATGAATTAGCATTCAGTAGTGTGCCATACAGACTTGTAAACATACCACTAAACAGAATTACAGTGCAACAAAGAATATACACAAACAGTCATATCTGTAGAGAGCAAGAAATTCAACAAAGATACAGTGGATAAGAATATACAAAAATTCACGAAACAAAAGCACATGACACAAATAACTTTGTCTCAAAAAACAAAACAAAAGTATTTCAGAAAATGAGTGTACCATCCAGGGGCTTTCCACTGAATCCAAAAGATATTAAAACATTTCAAATCACTTTGGCACCGTATAACAATTTCATCAGAAACCTCATAAGATCAAATAAGACAAGACCACATGGCGCCATAGAAAAAAAGTTAACGGTCTACCAAATAAATTGTTCTGACTGGATAAAAAGTGCATAGGAAAAACAAAATAAATCTAGGTACTGGAAATAAAGAACACTGGAAAAACATAAAATACAAACCAATAGAAATATCCACAGTTGCAGCCCAAGCCTGGGAAAAGAACCACAACATCCAGACTGAAACCAAATTACTAAAAGCTGTTCAAAAAACATTTGGGAAAAAGTCTATATCAGAAAGCATGAACCACACTCAATGAACTTTGACACTCCAAAATTTTCAGTCACCTCTGGAAGTTCATTAAAAGCTGCAAGAGACCTCCAACCCTAACAGAAATTGTCCCAGAAGTCCCAAACAGCAGTAGTTGAGATGTGGGCAAATAAATGCAAGACATGTCCTAGAGATAAACCTTCATTACGTATTTACACATTTTATTGTAGGTATAAGAAGGATATCATAGGCTATGATATTAGTATGATTTTTAAAGTCTGTCTCTATGTGATGACTTTGGAATTCCATACTCTTTGCATGATCATGAGAAAAATACTTACCACATAAAAAAGTACAAGTATTTGAAAATTCAAACCAATAACATAGAATAGCTCGGAAATGGTTCTAGTTCTAGTTTCTAGTTTGAAAAGGGGTGGGTTTTATGCCCAAGCACTGTGACCTTAAGATCTATTGCTCATCCCCCCTTTCATCAGTTAAGTAGTCTGTTGCTCGATATGAACTTAACCAGACTGCTAACTGAGGCTTTCGATAGTTCATCTATCTTTGGAAAGTGATTGCCAAAAATACTTGCTCTTTGATTCGCAAGAGAAGGGCAATCACATAGTAGATGCGTAACAGTCTCATCTCCTTCTAGACATCTACTACAGATAGGGTTGTTAAACAATCCCATTCTGTATAGATTAAACTTTAGGGCACAGTGTCCTGTAATGAATCCTGTTGCCCATGCAAGTCTTCTTCTACTAAGACCGCGGAAGTATTTTGCCCAGCTGTTATCCAGGTCTGTAATAAACAACTTGGAATGTCTGCAACCCTCAATGGAGTTCCATTAATTCTTGTGTTCTGCTTGAGCCCAGCACTTAATAGCCTGTTTCACTGGTCTGTAGGACACTCCCAGTACAGGCTCCAGACCAAAAAATGGGATTTCACTCCCAATCTTGGCTGCTTCATCTGCTTTCTCATTGCTGGTATACCTATGTGTCCTGGCACCCACATAAGTTGAACCTTATTGTGTTCAGCCAGTGTCATTAAGGATTCCCGGCATTCTGAGACGAGCTTTGATTTTATTGATGGTGATTCAAGTGCTTTAAGAGCAGCTTGACTGTCTGAGAGGATAAGAACACGTCTATCCTTATATCTCTTTTTAATGCTTTCCATGACACTGGCTAGGATTGCATAAACCTCAGCCTGGAAAACTGTAGCTAAGGTACCCAGACTATAAGAAATCTTGGTGCCATTACCGTAAAGTCCAGCCCCCGTTCCTGATTTGGTTCTAGAACCATCAGTATACCAGATTGGGCCTTTGTTATTATGAGGTTTTACCAGTCTTTCCTATTCACCCCGCTGTGGATAGGAGACCGTAAATTTCAATTCAAACTTGAATCTTGTTTCAAGAATGTCAGTCCTCATGTTGAGTATCTGTTGTACATTCTTATCCCAAGGAAGCTTGAGGTGAATAATATGTCCAGTATTAGACACTTTAGTTTGGCGACAAATACGTGATACGTGATCATGGTTTCTGCCTTCATCCATATGTGGAGAGGTGTGAGCCCAATCAGCATCTCCATTGCCACAGTTGGAGTAGTTTTGAAAGCTCCCATAATTGAAATGCAGAAGGTCCTCTGTAATTTACAGAGTTCCTTTCTGCACACCTTTAAATTAACTCTAGGCCACCACATCAGTGCGGCATAGGAGAATATAGGTCTCACCATGACAGTGTATATCCAATACACTATACTAGGTTTCAGACCCCATGTCTTACCAAGCATACCTCTACATGTCCAAAAGACTCTGTAGGCTTTGGTAATACATAATTCCATGTGATGTTTCCAAGTTAATTTCTTGTCCAAAACAAGCTCAACTTGTGTTGAATAGGGCACTACTTCACCAAAGAGAGAGAGTTTGGTTAAATCAGGCCCCCTTCTCCTGGTGAAGGGTACCACTACTGTTTTGCTTGGATTAACAGTTAGATTATTCATCTTGCACCAAGCTTCCACCTTCTTAAGCGCCATTTGTATCACTTGAGAAACTATGTGAGGAAATTTCCCTCTTATGATTATTGCAATATCATCTGCAAAACCAACTGTTAAGTAACCATCACTATTGAGTGCGCAAAGAAGTGTGTCCACTACAAGGTGATAAAACTGTGGGCAGCCCCTCTCCGTGGACACATCCAGCATCTCCCCACATAGATTCATGGTTATCTTCCTATGTTGTAAGACAAAATGTATCCACTCACAAAGAAGTGAAGGTACATCGTGTCCATAGAGGGCGTTCGACACGACATCACAAGATGTCCTGTCAAACACACCTTCAATATCAAGAAAAGCACCAATGGCTATTTCTCTGGTATTAAGCGCCTTCTCAATAGTCGAGACCACTTGATGAAGTGATGCTTCCGTTGATTTCCCTATTTGATAGGCAAATTGGTACTTGTGTAATGGATGTTCCATTAAAACATAATCCCTAATGTGCCTATCCACTAACCTCTCCATAGTTTTAAGCATAAAAGAGGAGAGACTTATAGGGCAATAAGCCTTGGCCTGGGCATAACTAGGACGCCCTGGTTTAGGTATAAACACCACCTTTGTTTGTCTCCAAGCCATGGGTATATATCCATAGGATAGGCAAACTCTGAAAATACCATAAAGTAGGGATTGAACTGAATCAATACCATATTGTAGAAATGCAGGAATGATTAAATCAGGGCCTGCCGATTTATATGGTCCAAACGACTTGACAGCCCATCGTATTTTAGTGACATTGACTACGCTCCTGATTAGGTTCCAATCCTCTCTGTCCAAAGAAAAATGGTCCAGATTTGGTTGCCCCTTCACAGAATTGCTGTCATTGTCTACCTTAAAGTCTGGAAAGTGAGCCCTCGCAAGTTGCAGGAGCGTCTCAGAACCAGACTGTGTGTACGTGCCATCAGGCAGTTTAATAGTACTCACAATTTTTTTTAACACCCTTTGCCATGTGTTTCATGAATCTTGCACTGCTGGGAACATTCTCCATCCCCTGGCAGTACTCCCTCCATGAAATCCTTTTGGCTTTGCGTATTTCTTTGTTATAATTGGTGAGGGCTTGTCTATATGAATCCCAATCACCAGTTCTTTTTGCTAAATAATTTCCTTGCTTTCTTCCTAAGTCTGCTTAACTCTTTAGTCCACCAAGGCACAAGCCTTGGCAAGTAAGCTACCTTAGGCTGACAATTTTGATGATAGGATAGGAGAATTGACCGTTGTAATTCATCAACGGCAAACTCCACATCCAATATCAAACGAATGTTCCTAGAGATACCTGATGTCAATGCTGATAGGTGTCGTCTATATCCGTCCCAGTCAGTTTTCCTCGGATTTCTGTAAATCACTGGTAGAGTGACTTGTGCTTTGTTATTGAAGCATATGCATCTATGATCAGAGAGAGTGATCTCCGATGATACATACCAACTTGAAATTAGGTTCTCAATAATATTAGTCCCTATCGTTATGTCAATGACTTCCTCCCTTCGCAAAGTTACAAAGGTTGGTTCATTACCTCGATTTAGAATATTAAGGTTTGTACTCACCAAGTACTCCATTAACTTTTCTCCTCTGGGATTGATATCAGTGCTCCCCCACAATGTGTGGTGTGCATTGGCATCAACCCCCAGGATTAACTCCTTTCCATTCTCTCCGCAGTGGGTCACAAGGTCCCTCACCGCTATCGATGGTGGATCAGAGTCTTCGTAAGGGAGGTAGACGGAAGAGAGTATTAAAACTCTTCTCTCTCCTGCCTCCTCCACTGTTGTTTGGATTGTAGTTACATCCCTGGAACAGTGCTCAGTAAGAAGCAGTGCATTTATCCAATTCTTAGCATAAATGCATGATCTTGGATTATTATTACTAGATCTATATATAGTGCCCTTAGTACAACTGATCCCTCTAATTGAACCTCTGAAAAGCCATTGCTCCTGTATGAGAGCAATATCAACATTGTCTTCAACAAGTCTCTTACTTAGAATGGCTGAAGCTGCCTTACAGTGCTGCAAGTTAATTTGAACTATTTTCATAATTACATTAACCCACAACACTTACCTTAAGCAGTACCCGATGCGGATCCTCCAGAGTCCCCTATCTCCATCGTCTCCGGACTGTCTCCGCCATCGCTGCCTGCCTTTTTTGCTTTGTCTGCTACTGCCTTCCTCTCCGGGTCAGACAGGATCTTGAAAAGGGCCCTGTCTACCCCGGTATAGGCCGACATGCCAAGCTGCTTTATCTTCTTAGCAGACTCTTGGTCCACCATTAAGATTAGGCGTTGACCAGAGGAGTCTGCCTGCTTATCAATGATTTTCCAGTGCTCTATATTCAGCTCCTGGTTTAATCTCTGGATGCGTCTTAGGATCATCGGTTGTAATGTCCCAAGTCCTAAGGGCCACCTTGACTGGCCTAGGTAGATCTTTTGGATCTACTACTTTGAGAACTAATCTCTCCTTGATTTTAGCTCCCTGAATATGTTTTTGGAACCAATTACATGACTGCTCATCATCACAGTAATATATCAGAGCCCCATCCTGTAGAGAAAAGGAGCTGAGTTTAGGTAGAGATTCGCTAGTTGGCACCTCATCAATCTTCCTCAGAATCTCAGCCTGAATGGGTTGAATGTCCTCCCAATCAGCTTTCTCTCAGGATAGGATTCTTCAACAATTGCCATCTTAAAAGCGGCCAAAGCTTCCCTGTAAGTGACACCAGGTTCAGTGCCCCTAGGTCTCTTAACAGGTTTGGCTTTATCCGAAGGAGGAGTATCCACACTTGTCCTGGTTCTTTTAGAAGTCCCTGGATCAGTACGGACTCCACCCTTCTACTCTGTGGGTTTACATTGCCTGTGCCCTCACTCATTTTTTTAGCTTTTTTGATTCTTCTTCTAGCTGCCCCTGACAACTTCTTAGTGTCCAGGTGCATTCTATTAATTCCAGATGCTGTTGCACCCATTTGTTTATCTAGTGACAGATTTCTCTCTGCTGGAGAGTCTCTGTCACTTGAATTTTCTTGTCAGGTGAGAGATTTCTCTCAATGGAGAGTCTCTCTCACCTGCCTTGATAATAGTTGTTTTGTTTTGGTCCATGTTGGTCCCACGAGTAGCAGGGAAATAAAAGTCACCCAATACAGAGCCCCATATATATTGGGAAGGCTAATTACTTCAGGGTGTCGCCTGGTGCCCTGAAGAGATCGTTCACGACACTGCACTTTTTTACCACCCCAGTGCCATTCCTCCCTCGGCATGATGCATTCCCACCTTGGATTGGGTGGACCAGAGCCCCTGGAAAGTCCTCCAGCTGGGAGTCCCTCAAGGTTCTCCAACTGGGAGTCCCTTTGGGTTGGATTTTCTGTTGAGCCACTTCTTAGTCTGGTACCTCATTACGAACCTCTCTGGCATCAGTACCTCTACCAGCACAGCTTAGTAAATCACTGGTACATGGAAGCCTCCCCACCAACTACAAGGTCCTGTGGCTCCTAGGGGAGGTCGGAAATGGTTAATGAAAAAACCTTTTGACATTAATTTTGTCCTTTAATGATATCTCATTTTTTGTGTAATAAGATTTTGTCTATCACTTACAGTTTACCAGTTATACAAAAGTCATTCAGAATAAGGAAGACTTCATAGGCTGTTTATTCCCAGAAAATTCAAGATAAATATTTTGTCATATAAGTATCTTAAATATAGTATTTTAACCAAAATAATTAAGAGCCATTTTTGAGAAAATCAGAACTAATGACAAGTTTTTCATGTAAGGGATGGTTTATGGTTGGATAGATCATTCTTGGAAGATGCTGAATTTAAATACCAAGTTTGATATTTAACCAACTTTTTGTTTTTGAGTTATGCTGTTCACAGACAGACAGACAGACAAAGACACAGCTTTTCCTAAAACTGCTACTTTTTTATTCAGGCAGCTTCAAAGCATGTATTTCCAATGAAATCTTGCTATCAAATTTTTCAGGAGAATGCACTTCTCTAGTAGTAGAGAAAGTAAAAATTGAAAAGTGAAACAAGAAAGAGTGTATCAGTTTTAGTGAATCACAGTGAGATGTTTCACACCACAATTACTATGAATATGTGAAGAAAGTATGTTCATGCAGAGTTTTATTTCAGCTGGTGCAACACAAGTGCGGTGGAACAGGCTGTCCAACTTCTTGCTTGCTACTGCACACGATGGAGACATTAAACTTTGGGACCAAAGAAAAGGCACAGCTCCTGTACAATACATAGCAGCTCATCTAGCTAAGGTAAAACGCAGTGTTCGTTATCCTTATACAGTGCAGTCATTTTATGGTGAGGCCATGGATTGCGCCTATGCATGCTCCACACAATGTCTATTGCACTGGGGTTTTTTGTTTTGTAGCTCCTGGGTTTCTTACTCATGAGTGATAATAACATGCACTATAATGAGTACTAATCTTGTCATAAGTGGTATCCATCTGCATGAAGACATTCCTGACATCTTCGGGTGAAATTTCCATTCACACACATAAGTTCTTCTTGCGTAATATTCATAATTTCTGTTTTTATATTGTCCTTAAGCTCATCTATGGTGTGGGGATTGTTCCTATAAACTTTATTTTTTAGGTTTCACACAAATAGATGCACCAAGTCCATCAATTTTTTCCTCCATTAGAGCATCTGGTTTTTCTTCTTAGGTTTAACATTGCAGCTGTTTATTTTATAAGTAGGCTCATGCGGTGGTTTCTGGGTTCAAGTCCAAGTTGCTATTCCTTGCTGCATTGTAGATTCTAAATTACTTTTTAATTTGCTTGAGCTACGAGTACTTTTATTCCTCTTGGACAAGGTGCAGGGAAGGTAGTATGGAATGAATCTACTTTATTCAGCAAATTTGTATTTTATTTTAAAATATCAAATTTCCACAATAATAACTATTAAGTCAATTTACGTCAACATATTTAAACACGCTGACTTGTTACACATGTTGCCTTTATGTAATATGCCTGTCCGAAATATTGAGGAATGATGTTACCTATCCGAAATACTGATAGAAACTGATGTAAAGATGGCTTCTCCACTGAAGGTAATCTTATATAGCTGCCTTCATCTCCATACCAATATGTCAATAACCATTCTTGTTTGTCATTTCTATGGTTATAAAAAAGTAATATAAAATTTTCCTTATTGACACATTCTAACAAGTTTAGTCAAGTACCTTTTCTAAATTTTGATATTTTTTCATTCTTCAATATTCTGGGCATTTATACAGATTAAAATACATATAAATATCATTATGAACAAATAAAGAAATATTATAATTACATTAATTAATGAAGACAAACCAATAACAAATATGTTGACATATGACATATCAGGTAAGTTCTCAATCTTGTTATTGTTAGGCATTATAAATGCTTCAATTGAAATTCTTTTCTCATCACATTATTATTTATTTAAAATTTTAAATTTAAGTAATAATTCCTTTCGTTTTAAAAGTAAATATCACATTGTCATTATTCCTACCCACATGTGCATACATGGTGGTGGTGTCCTCCATGGTCTAGTGGTACCATGCTAGCATCTAGTTCCTGAGGTCACGGGTTCAAATCTGGTGGAGGGCGATGGATTTTTATCATGTGTAAAAATCCTTAGCATGGCTTCCTTTGGAAGGGAAGTAAAGCCAGTGGTCCTATGTTGTAGATTTACAGCACATAAAAGAACCTCAAGCCTGATAAACAGTCCTCTGAGCAAAATTTCCTGTCTTTCACGCCCAAAATAGAATGGGGACGCTAAGAACCAAAGCATTTAAAGAGTGTTCGTAAATAAAAAACTCAGTTCCTATTACAAGGTGTAGATGATAATTGGTAATTTCTTTCTTTCTTTCTTTCTTTCTTTTTGTGTTCTTAGTATGTGTTAGTTTCCAATTCAGGCCAATTGGTTCACTAATATTCCAAGCTTTCTTTTTAAATATTTGATTAATCCTTTGACACTTACTATTTTTACCTTAAGTGACATTCTTATTCCGTTTGTTCAATATTTTCCATATATCAATCATTATTTTTAATAAACCCCGATTATTAATCCTGATGTTAAAAAGAATTTAAGTTCAGTTTTATTTATACATGTCTTTTAACTACTTTGGTTCTTAGCATCCCATTCTACATTGGGTGTGAAAGACCAGACATTTTGCTAAGAGGCCTCTTTTATCGGGCTTGAAGTTCTTTTATGTGCTATAAACCACCAACTTTACTTCCCTTCTGAAGAAAGCCATGCTAAGGATTTTTACACCCGAAAAAAATCCATTGCCCTCTGCCGGGTTTGAGCCCATGACCTCAGGAACTAGAGCATAGCATGGTATCCCTAGACCACAAAGGATGACTTCTTGTATCAATCCTGCGAGAAAATACACATTTAATCATTCTTTTTATTTATTTAATTATCTCCCTTCACACATTTATTCATTTCATCATAGCATATCATTTAATTATTTTTCGTCATAGCTGTAATTCCTCATTGTTTTTGACCATACAATTTGTTAAAAACATATTTGTATTTTGTCGCAGAAATTTTTCTCACTTAGGTTGCATTCAATATTTAAGTTTCATTCATCTTAAATAATGATTCTGGAAGTTTAACATCTTCTTTTAATCTTTTAAAGCACTTTATGTAAGTTAATTAGTTGAATTACAATTTCTTTTTAGTAATTATTTTCCTACATTTGCTTGGATCCCATAAATTTGCTCCCTGTTTATGCGATTTTAAATTATTTTATTTATTTTAATTCTCTTATATTTCAGTATCCTTTTCTGTATCCTGCTGAGTCCTGTTTTTGCAGCCATCTTTTCATGATAGTTTTCGATTCATTGGTTTCTGAGGTGCTTCTTGAATTTGGGGAAAAGATTGAAATCTCTAGGGTAAGATTAGAAAAATAAGATGGATGACAGAACATTTGCCTTTTGAATTTTGCTGAGAGTGGGTGGGCATCCTTGCAGTAAAGTCAAAAGTGTGAGGTAGTTTAATTTGATTGCAGCTCTAAGTTAACAGTGTTTTGCAGCTCTGTAAGGCAAATAGTGCATCTGACAGTCCCAGAAAACCATTGTCATAAGTTTTTCTGTTGAAAGCAGGGCACTGTCCTCTTCCAAACCATGCTTTGCCATTTATTCTCTAGAGTTAAATGAAGCACTCAGCTTTTATTACCAGTAACAATGTGTTCTATCAGTAGACCTCTCTCTCTTTGGGGCATATAGGCTCCCCCCCAAAAAAATCTGAAGTGTTACATTCACATGACTTTATGTACCCACTGTTTTACAATCTGTCCTTACAAAAATTCCATGTTCTTCTTATTAATTGAGATAAACGTCCGCAGAAATGGTTTATAGGTACAATGGTAATACTGTTGGCATAAGTGATAGTGACATCTTAAAATCGAGTTGCAATGTGATGGCTTTGAGATTCCAATGTCTTTGCATGACTACGAGATAGAAAGGAATAGCGACAGCAGTTGAAAAAAGTATAACTCGTTCAAACCAGTTATACCTAAAGAATAACTCAGAAAGGCTTAATCCCACAAAAAAATTTGATATAGTTGTGTGTTTTAACAAGATCTAGATTTTGCTTCTTTTTTTTCGGTAAGTTTTTGCTATCTGTTATGTTTATAAGTTATACAAAATCTATTCAGATTGATGAGGCTACTCATAGAAAATTTAAGATATACATTTTATTTGTCAAACAGCTATCTTAAACATAGGTATTTTAATCAAAGGCATTACTGAGAAAATAAAAAATAATGAAAATTGTTCTATATAAAGGGTAGTTTGGAGTGGGGAGAAAATTCTTGAAAATCTTCCTATCACATCCTTGGAAAATGCTGAACTTAAATACCAAGTTTGGTATTTAACCCTCTTAATGCCATGCGGTAGAGTGGCTACCAGCCCTTAAAGTGCTGTATACAAGCAGATTGGCTTTGAAAGTCCACCCCTCTGATCACAGAGCCAATCATGTTGGTTTGCGAAAACATTCATAGTAAAACTATTTTTGTGACAACCTATACTTGATGGAATGCATAGTCTTGGAAAGGTTCAACCTTTTTCCTTCAGTTGGTTGGTTATAACAACATACCTGGATTTCACAATATTAAACAGTCTCTTAGTTTATGATTGTGCACTTTGTTTGTAAAGTGGCAAGTGATTCTCGTGATATTTTTACAGGTGGTGGTGTTGATGAGAAGCTGTTGCATTATTATTTTGAGCAATGCAAGGTTTAATGCTGATGAGTTGATGTCAGATGATAGTGATTTTGATAATTGTAACATTATAACAGAATGGTTTACTACGAAAAAGAAGACGTTTCAGCAACTCATTTGGAGATGATGCTGACATCATTGTTTGTAATGGAGATGCTGTTTACAGTTTTACTGTTCTGTTGTAGATTACATAAGCAAAGAATGGGTGTCTACAAGAAATAGCATCTACACTGCTCTAATTACTGAGGTTAGTGCCAGCAAACAAGTCTGCGGTGTCAGGCTGTTACCTGGAAAAAAGGAAAGACAGTGCATTGTGTTCCATCACTGCAACAAAGGCAGCAATCAAGTACTGTGTGTCAGGTGCGATCGCATACCATGTGTGCAGCCACTCATGAGTGTGTGTAAATAATTATATAGCAGTTTTCTGAGCAAATTGTATGCTATTAGTTTGGTTATGTCTCAGTTTCTATTTAACATACTGCAGTTATTTGTTTCTTAATACTACAGAGTGGTTGCTGTTGGTGGTGCCACAGATTACATGCTCCGCCTGCACTGCAGTGGCCTCAGTATTTTTCCGCTGTGCACTAGTAGTGAATGCCCCACTTAAGGTTATGTTTATCAGCTGTGTTATACTCGTGCTGTGTCAGTTGCTACCTTCTGTTTGTTGTAAGCATTAGATTTTGTGCTTTGTGCATCTTAAAGGTGAAAGTTTATTCAAGACTTGTGATTTGCTTAAGAGTGTTCTCGTTATTGTTGCTGTTCTTGTCTTGTTATTAGTCCACTGAAACACCTACCAACAAATTCATGCTTGAGCAATAAGTTTTTATTTACAAACATACACAAAAACCAAATCATGTAGACAATTTCAGGAGAAATTTCCTGGTATTCCAGTTCCAGGTAGAGAAGCTGTTAGACATCTGATTAATAAGTTTAGGACAATGGGATTGCTAAATGCTAAACCTAAAAAGCGAAAACGAAATGTTTTAACGCAGGAAAAAATTGAAAAAAAATCTGATGTGTTACACTCACATGACTTTCTCTACTCTTTTACAAACGCTTATTCTCCATATGCTTCATGTTAATCGAGATGTTAATCTTACTGCTAATTTTCTTGTAGGTGCAAGGTGAGTATGGTAGGCTTTAAGCGATAGTCAAATCTTTTAAGAGCTGGTTGCTATGTGGCGCATTCCATTCTCTTTGCATGTCCAGGAAATAAAAAAAAATGAATAACGAATTCCCATTTGAGAAAAAGTATAAGTATTGAAAAATTTAAGGGAATAACAAGCAATATCTCGAAAATGGTTCACCCACAAAAAAAATGTATATGACAAATTGTGTATTTTAATGCGATCTACATTTTTTGTGTAGTAAACTTTTGTCTATCTCTTATGGTTTACCAGTTATGCAAAAGTCGTTCACAATGAAGAATACTTTTGGAGACATTCCCAGATAATTCGAGATATACATTTCATTTGTCATGAAAATATCTTAAACATATGATATTTTAATCAAAATCGTTAGAGCCATTTTTGAGAAAATTAAAATTTTCGAAAAATGTTCCATGTAAAGGGTAATCTGGGATGGGGGGATTTTCTTGAAAACCTTCATGTCGCATCTCTGGAAGATACTGAACCTAAATACCAAGTTTGGTATTTATCCGACTGTTCGTTTCTGAGTTATGCTGTTCACAGATACACACACACACACACGGACACGTTTCTAAAAATACTTTTTTTGGATTCAGGAGGCCTCAAAACATATATTTCTGGTGAAATCTCGGTATCAAATTTTTGGGTGGAATGCAGTACTTCCCCTACTTGCTATACGTGGTAGAGAAAGTAAAAAGAAAATCGATGCTTCATTTGAACACATCATTTGAAAGTTTCTAGAAATAATCACCATAGATGAACTTAAGGACAATACAAGACCAGAAATTAGAATAATTACGCAAGAATTTATACATGTGAATGGAGATTTCATCCGAAGATGTCAGGAATGCCTCAATGCAGATGCACATCACTTTCAAGACCACTTATAACAAGATTAGTACTCATTACAATGCATGTTACTATCACTCGTGAGTAAGTAACGCTGTAGATTTAGAAACCGAAAACCCCCCAGTGTAATAGACAGTGTGCAGAGCATGCATACGTGCGATCTGCAGCCCCACAATGTAGCAAACACTCTGTATTAATATTAGTGTCATTAGGGTTATTTTAATATTTGAAGAGTGAGGGTATAAAGACAATAATACAAAGCTGAGTGTGCAGTTGAGCCCAACATGTTCCTGAATTTCTCACCAAGGTGATTTATTGGTGAATACCCAACCAAATGTAGCTAGTTAACTCTTTGCAGATCCATTGTTTATGGTCTAAATTTTAAACCAATCAAATGATTTTTAATGCTAATGAATGGTTTTTTTTGTTTACAAAGCCTCTACTCTTTCATTTGATATAGCCAAAACAGTTTTGAGTGTATTTTCAGTATAGATTTTTTAACTTATATTCTGAAAAAATTATTTATACTACAAAGAAAAACATGCTTTAGTGGAACATGATATAAAGTTAATATAAACATATTACTACTATAAATGGATATTATATTGCCTGGGTCTTATGCTTGAAAAGTTACCGTCTATTAAACACAACTATTTTTATACAGTTTTTAGTTCTCACTTAAAATACCATTGCACTTTATGCCAGGTAGGGTGCCTGGCCTCTGGCATTCTCCAGCCAGTTTCAGAAAGTCAATCAGATAGGTTTGGTGGTACTAAGAGGGTTAACCAACTTTTATTTTTGAGTTAGGCTCCTCTCTCTCTCTTTCTTTCTCACTCACTCTCTCTCCCTCTCCCTCTCTCTCTCTCTCTCTCTCTCTCTCTCTCTCTCTCTATCTCACACATGCACACACAATGCACATGCCTTTGTTTGTAATTCTGGCTTCTTTTTTTTTTGGCTCAAAACATGTATTTCCTATGAAATCTTGGGATCACATTTTTAGGTGGAATGGAATAGTTCATCTGCTTACTATAGGTAAGCGGTAGAAAAGGTAATAAAACATACAAATAAAGAGCAGTGTATTTATTTCCTCATGCCATTTTGCAGTATTTTTTTTTTCTTCTAGCTAATAAATTTGAAAACCTGCCTTGGTATGGAAATATTCAACTGCAACCTTGATCTGGAGGCTCCTTATGATAATTAACCTTAACTTTGTATCTATTGTAACCACATTTGAAATATGGTGACAAATTTATTTCGACTCTTGTGTACAAAATTTCAAATTTGATATGAAGTGCTTTGTCTAAAAAAATTGTAGGAAGCTCTCCATCTAAACTACCCTTAATTTTGTGCTGATTTGAACCAAATTTGAAAATGTGGGCAATTTTTCTTCAAACTCATCTGTATAAAATCTCTACTCCATACATTCAGTAGTATAGTTGATGTGTTGGTTCATACACATGGAGGAACAGATGGGTGAAGCAAAGCTAATCAGTGCATTGCAGGAACATGTGCACTAATCACAGTAACCTTGTAGTGGAAGTATTATGATTAGATTTGTTATATCTTACATGTGTGTGCCATTTGCAGCAGAAAATGATATTGTGCTTCTCAGGAAAGGTTTTGTACAGAAAGATAATAAATTTATAACTCTTCTTTTTATTTTAAATTTTGCCCTTGAGACACTTGCTCCTACAATATTCCAAATTTTCTTTGTTCTTTTACCTATAAGATGTAATGATGCTTCTGCTACTTTCTTTCTGTTTTTATAAATCCAAATAATTATACAACTGGTTATTATTATCTTTTACGATGTAGATGTTTTTTAACTTGCGGGGAGTGTAAAATCTGTTTTGGTGTTTTATGATAGTTGATTTCAGGTACTTTCAATGTGTGGTGATGCTATTTTGTAATGTCTTAACTGTGAAGTTTAATTTGCTTCCTACATTTGTAGTACTTTTAATGCTCTCTGCCATAGAATCTTTTCCACATGAACTCATTAATTGACAATGAAACTTGCTGTTCCTGATATGATAACTATTATAGGTATTCACTACATGTTCAAATTTATTTTCCATATTATTCTTCTCTTCTGCAATGTGTAGCATCACTCTCATGGAAAGATTACTGTGGCATTTGTCTCTGATTCTTCTTCTTGTCTTTTGCAACCAAACCTCATTGTTTCAACTTTTTGGTTGGTACGTCAAACTAGTTACAAATTTTTGTTCAACTAATCTTTTTCCATTTAAAATTAATACCTACTTTCTCTCTAGCATTCTTTAGTGGGACTACTGGTATTGACATATCAGCATTAATGTAATAATATTAAATAAGTGTAAAATATGTTACATGATAAATGTAAAGGAAACCCATGCAAAGTTGTAATTTAGGTACCTGAAGTCAAGTGGTACCAGGCGAAAATATCTCCAGGCTTGACCAAACCACAGAGAATCCACTAATACAACCAACAGAGATGCTTGAATGAGAGAGAGAGGGACAGAGGTTGAAAAGAGATACAGGCCAAAACAGAAATGGGAAGTCTAAATTGTCGTGGAGCAGAAGCATGCTAGATATGAGAGAACATGTTCTGATGCAACACCAATGCGATCAGCCAATCACAATATTGCTGTAAGCTATGGCGGGGAAAATAGCTCTTTAGCTGGGAGTATAAATAAGGTGGAACCCCGGCAATTGCATGACTCCGTACATTTTCCTCAGGAGGTGAACTTAATGCCACTCAGATGGCCAAGCATGTGACAAAGCTGTTAGCAATTTAGAGGCAACTTGGGTGGAAGGGTTTGGTTGACAGATGGGCCCCAATAATCCAATCAAATAATTGTAGTATAGAATTCACAGCTAGCTGCAAACAAGTGTGCAAATAAATTACAGTTAAAGTGAACTTCAACTTTTTTATTTCGTCTTCCTGTAACTACTCCTGAGATGAGAGTTAAAAGCATAAGCCAGCACAGAAGTGTTGTAGGATGCTCTTTTACAGCAATTCACCAACACATCAGGAGGAAGATGGCAAGGCAACTGGTGCAGAGGAGCAGTTCTGTCGCAATACTAATACACTCTTATTACATGTTGGTTATTTTTATTGGATGGTAAATGATTCTCTTACATTTGATACATTACTTTCTATTAAATTGTTTTGTTCTTCTTCTCTTGAAGTGTGTCTATGTAAATATTGCAATATATTGTTAAATTATTCTCTTTGCATCACATTTCTTCACCTATTATAATTCTTTGTGAGCTTTTACATTTTGCTGATCAATTCCTGCTTCAACCTTAAAGACAACCTGCAGTGCTGCAAGTAATTTTCATTCCCGCACTAGGGGTGTGATTTTGTAATCTGAAGGTTTACTGGAATACTCGAATCAGTCTGGAAGATTCAGTTACATCCAGGCATCTCATCATGGTAGCTCAGGCAATAAAAGTATCAGCATAGAGAGCCAAAGTTCCGCCATTGGAGTCCCAACCATGAAATTAAACGTTTCTAGTATGATTCAATTTTTCAACTTACTGTCCACATAGGATTAGTGTAAAAGATCATTAACAAAGACGGCATTCATTGTGAATATGTATGTAAAATAATAATTCAGCTTTTATTATAACCTGTTATAAGATAATTTGATGTTACAGATCCATGGCTTGGACTGGAGCCCTAGTCACGAGAACCAGCTCGCCACTTCTAGTCAAGACTGTACTGTTAAGTTTTTTGATATCACAAACCCTCGTCGAGCAGAAAGTATCCTGAGCACTACGTCACCAGTATGGAGGGCACGTTACACTGTGAGTATCATGTGTGATTTTCAATGTCATACTTGCCAACTTTAATGTTTTGCTCATAAAATTTATGGGAGTGGGAGCTTTGTACAATTTTTGGCAATGGATTCCTTTTTTTTTTTTTTTTTTTTATGGATTTTTGGGCTGATCAAAGTTTTGCAGAATTTTTACCAGGACATGACAAAACATTAATATCTACTGTAATTTCTTTATAATAGTTTTGTACCACACTACTGTCCATTCCAGACCAGAGTTCCCTCTGATGTAAACAGAAGCACGTGCTTCGGCTTGTCACGAACCCAAGAATATACTCTTACGACAACGTAGATAGTTCCTTAATACATGTATTGTATTATAATATATTAGAACAGGAAAGGATTAGAACTGCACATTTTATTGCGGTTATCATAAGAACTCATCGTTAAAGGTAATGGATATATATTAGCTGTTAAGAGATTACAAAATATGATTTTCGCCTGCTATTGCGCTAACGCAGAGAGCATCTTGCTTGTTAATACCAACCTGCATTCCCAGAGGTGCTATCTGAGTACCGAATAAACACTTTGCGTAACACAGGATATATGATAAGCAAACAGTCATTCATAATACACTAACACACATATGCTCAGCTCAGGTCAAATCTTGTGATTTAGTCAGTTGGTATTTGAGCTCACATGGCAGAGGAAGGTGTGTGTAGTGCGAATAAACGGTTCAAACACAGAACCGGGAAACAGTTAAAAAGTGGCTAAAAACAAACAATACTTCATATATTCAACTCACTATTACAAAAATACCGGACACTTGCATTATTGCATATTACGAAACTAATATCGGATTTTACAGGCGTTTCAGTGAGAAGTGTAATGAAGGGAATATAAACAGACATAATACAACATAGAAGAGGATAAAATGTGGGAACTTGTTTTAAGTGCGACAGTGCTGTGGAATTGTGGATAAGCTTGTCATTATTTTGGAGAGTAGTTCTGATTCTGATATGGCAGCCGAGTCATCTTCGGAGGATTCGGATTTGGGTGTTGCACTTTTGCCCGAGGATTGTGATTAACGTAAGTAAAATGTTCATTTCCGCATGCTTATAAAATCGATTGTTACCTCAGGTTGCATTTTGAACTACCATTCTCACGCAGGGAGCCTTTTTACAGATTAAATAGTGTTCAACAAGCACATGGGAGGGGCACAAGCAGCCATTATGGGCGGGGATTGCGAACTACTTTCGCGCGGATAATACAGAGAGTTTGTTTTCAGTGAAAGGCACTCTGGTTTGGAATGGACAGTAATAATATACAGTGGCATGATAGGCCAAAACTTATCTGTGTGTATATCCTTCGTGATACTCCCCCTTCTCTGGGCTGCAACAAAATGTAATGTGTGAGCACTTTGTTTTGTGGGACTTAAAATTTGATTGCATCACTAGTGACCTCTAGTGATGACCAGCAATACTAAATTAAAAATGACAGCTACAACCCCAGGAACACAAATGTGCAATTATAAACAGTCTTGCTTTTAAACTGGTAAACATACCCATGAGCACAGAAGAGTACAACACTAAGATCCTAGAAATTGTACATAAAAATGGCCCCACAAAAGAGATTATGGACAAGAATATAAAGAAATTTAAGACAGTGTATGTTTGAAATTTGGTAAAAACATGTGAAAATTTTTCGATTTTTTGTGTTTTGCATCTTTATTATACTTTTGGCTTATACTTTCATGCTACTAAATTGTTTTTTAGTAACAATTTTAAAACCATGAATGGCTATTTATAATGAGTTTTTTTATGTAAATGCATTGCATTGAACTTCAAAATCCATTTTTCTTAATTCCTTTTTTTCAGCATTGTTCACTACTGAAAATGCTCCTTGGATCACATTTTATAACTTATTAGCTTGAAATTTTCAGGAGAGCTTCAGGAATTATGAATTCAAAAATTTCATTAACATGTATGCAAAACGTTTTTTCTCTTAAACTAATTAAAATTAAGAAATGTCTGCATAACAATTTCTTTATTCAATTCATTTTATTTACTATCATCAGCACCGATTTAGTGCTGTGGATAGAAGTCATATAAACAATCAAAAATCATGTTAAAATATCAGCATCAAAGTATTCATCAATATTATAAAACAGATTTAAAACAAGCCACTTGTTTATTACACTTTTAAATCTGAGGAGACCTACAGAATGGGCAGTTGCAGGTAATGACACAGCATGTCAATAGCTAAATTATAACAGCAATCTTTACTCTTAATCAATCTAACATGTGGCTGGACAAGAAAATAATTATAACATGTTGAATACTGATAAATTTGGTGCCTGCCATTGACATCTTCAAGAGAGGTTTTTATCTTGTATAAACTGTTAAAATATATTGCTTAATAACAGTCAATATACTTTCCTGAACAAAGATTGGCTTACAATGGGCATCATATGCTGAGTTTGTTAGTATATGAAGTGCCTATTTTGTCAACTCCAGTCCTATATCCCAGAAATAAATACCATAAATGAATATAATTTGAAAACAGCATAATGTGCTTGCTTTAGATACTCTTTAGGTATAACTGATTTCAGTTGATGCAGCAAATAAAGCACACGTGACAATCTGATACAAACATGGTTAATAGTAGTTGACCAATTAAGTTGGTTATCCAAAAATATGCCAAGTAGCTTTACTGAACGTGCAACCCCTTGCTGTTGTTCATTTTTTTTCAAGGGTCTTGTCTTCATTGAATTTAAAACCATTAGTTTCAAACCATGTAAAAGCTTCTTTATAAGCGTTATTCATCACTAGATTAGTATCACAAAAATAAGACCAGAAACAAACAGTGAGCAAGTAATATTGCAAATCAGCATATAGTATTGATCTGCTTTTAATGTTTGACAGCAAATCATTTATCATTATTAAAAATAGCAGTGGTCCCAATACGGAACCTTGAGGTACACCACAGTTTAACAGCTTCAGAGTATGTTCCATTGATTTTAGCAATTTGTGTTCAATCTGATAAATATGATTTAAACAAATCCATTTCCTTACCTGTAATACCATAAAACTGTAGTTTAACAACAATAGTATCGTGACTTATGGTGTCAAATGCTTTAGACAAGTCACAGAGTATAGTACACATACTTCAAGTGTTTTCACAATCATTCATAACAGACTGAACTAGCAATTCTACTGCATCCAATGTAGACATGCCTTTTCTAAAACCATATTGTTCAGACGAGAATAACGAATTTGATTCCATATACTCATATAATTGAGTTCTCATTAAAATTTCAATTACTTTGGAGAATATAAGGATAATAGAAATAGGTCTGTAATTCTCAATTTTGGATGGATCACCTTTCTTATAAATTGGATAAACTTTAGAAATTTTTAGTTTTGAAGGAAAAACACCTTCGGTTAGGCATCTGTTTATACAGTAAGTTAATGGATGCACTATGTAAGGAATTATCTCTTAAATTAATTCACCATTTATATAAAAAACATCCCTGCATTTTGGAATTTTAAAGTTATGTATAATGTGAGCTACTTCAGCCTGAGAAACTAATTTCCATTCATGTTTATTACTAAACAATTTTGAGTTTTTCAAAAAGCAAATAGCCTTTGCTTTTGCATATTTCAACCAAATCGGTAATATCTTTAAACAATTTCAGAATAAACTGATTAAAATCATTGGCATTAAAATCATATACTTGTTTCACAGAGCGATTGCAACTGGGGTTGATAACATCCCAAGCAACCTTCCACTTATTACTGGAATTATGAATATAAAGCTCATTAAATCTACATTTAGCTTCTTTTATGGCTTTTGCATAATCCTCCTTCACATTTAAATACACCATTTTTACTATATTTATATCATCATTGAACATTTTTGCCCATTCAATAGATCTCCCTATATGAGACTTGATGTTAGTTAAGTCTTCAGTATACCATCCTAACTTAGGTTTGGATTTTAATGACCTTCCATTTATAAACTCTTATTAAACACATCTAAAAACAAAGTAAGAAAATTTTATAAGTTAAAATCATTATAATTGCTGATTAAAAAATCCCAATCAATAGTTAAGTTACATATAAAGGCATTTAGATTGGTCTGATTAAACTTTCACACACTAGTAAGCAGTTTTTGTCTAGAATTACAAATATTATTATCTTTAATGTTCAATGGAACTTCTAATGCATTATGATAGATACATTATAGTTTATAATTTCACTACTCACTAAGTCGCACGAAAAATTATATGCAATAACACATTGCCCAAACAAGCTTTCCCTTGTGTGGGGGTTTTATTTATCTAATAGTAATTAGAAGAACTTAACACATTCAGAAATTGTAAACAAAGATTATTTTCTACTTTCACATCAATATTGTCACCTAGTATTACAAAAAGCAGATTATAAGAGTTCAAAAAGATTAAAAATTTCTCCAATAAAGTATAAAACAAGTTTATATCCCCTCCAGGTGCACGATAGACTGAGGCTATTACTATCTTATACTCCGTCAAAATCATTGCCTCAACTTCAAAATGGAGTTCCTGGCAGAATTTATCAGTATTCAGTACTTTTAAAATGAACCTTCTCTCTTGTAAAAATGGCAACACTGTCCATGCTTTAAAGCATGTCTACAATAAATAGCAGCACAAGTGTAACCTATAGAGATGTAAAATCGCAATTACCTATATTGCACCAATGTTCATTTACGCAGGTGGCAATATAATTTGTCTGACTTATTTTAAGTTCCAGTTGTCCTAATTTACTTAGCAAGGATTGGATATTTACTGGAAGAAGCAATAGCACTGCTCATGATTTGTCCTTGTTCATCTTGTTATTTACCTGTCTTTGCTTTTCTGGAACACTAAAAAAACATGACGTACACACATTAAGTGGCCACATTATGGGGTCTAATGCACTGGTTAAATGCTCTTCATATATATCCACTCTGAAGAACAAATAAAGATCAGGATTTCTTAGTTCTTCACAGTTACCTCAGGGAAATTAGGTTTGAGAAAATCAATTAGTCCAATTTAGTTCCGGTAGCAAGTCTGTACACATGTAATGAAACCTCTATAGGTATGCCTTTTATTTTAGTTGAATTAGAATCAGATGCAGTCCATTTTCCTACTATTGCAGGATGTGTGTTTTACGTTTCACCACATTAGACCATGTTGACTGTTGCTTTGGACCCATTTATTTTGTCGCTTGTAGATTTCTGTGTTCCAACATTATGCTCACTTATTCTGTTTTCATTCACCATTTGATTTGTACTTACACCAGCCACTACATCCTTAGATACACCTATATTTTGCACTGTATCCTTCTTGGTTACACACATATTAGTAGACTGATGCAATTCATTGGTCATAATTAATTACTGGATGTTGTTGTAGATGTCTTGATTGAATTAAATGTGTTGAACCAGTACAATTGATTCTTGTCCCATAGATGCAGAAGTAAAACCAATGCATATATTTAATAAAGGTATGTGTTCTGATAATATGTTACCTTTTCAAGTAATCCAATAATTTGATTTTTCTGTTGTAATAAATATTTAATAATATGCAATCCACTTTATTATCACTATCAGCAACATCACTTAATGCCTCATATAAAGAAGTACCATTGTCACATGTGATTTCAGTTTCCTTGCCAATATCCCTGTTACAAAATTTAACTGTGGAATCATCTATTAATTCGATATTCAACAGTTTGGTGTAACTCACATGATAAATGTGAGACCATGCAGCACGTTTTATGCCATTAACTACGCTGGCTTTACAACGTCTACACTGCACACCAACACCTATCATGTCAAATGCTTATTACAGAGAGTAGCCATTTTGTAAATATTCTTAAAGCATTGTATAATGAGAATACCTTTTGTATTAGGGTAGAGGAAGGGGCAGTAACTAGGGAAATCCAGCAAAAGGAAGGCCTCAGCCAAGGGTGTAAGTTAAGCCCAATCCTTTTTAACCTATATATAGCTGATATATTACTAGAAATTGCGAGACATAATAATTGTGCACCAGCTATTAATAATATCTAAATTCCAGGATATCTGTTTGCAGATGATCTGGTGGTAGGATCAATCACAGTAAGTGGCTTAAAACAATCACTGCAAGGAATTGAAAAATACTGTAAAGAATGGAGATTAAATGTAAACCAAGAGAAGACACAGATGGTGCTATTCAAAAAGAGAGGAAAATTAAGTAAATATGAGAAATGGAAGGGAGAAAGCAAAGACTATAGGGTAGTATGAGACTGTATTTATTTAGGAGTAAAAATAGATGGAGGAGGTAAATGGGAGAAACAAAAGAAGTTTGCACTGGTTAAAGGTAAAGGGGTTATGTCAGCAATTAGAAGGTGCATGTATAAAGCACCTGGCATTGATATTAAATGATGGAGAAGGTATACAGTTTGGTGGTAGAGGCAAAAATGATGTATGGTATTGAAATATGGTGATGAGATGAAGGATGGGAAAACATAGGATGTTTTGTAGAGAAATGCTGGGGCTGCCAAACGCAGTTGCAAGACAGGTAGCTCAAATAGAAATGGGCAGGGTGGCAAGCAAGGGAAAGTTAATGGAAAGAGCATTGAAATATTGGCTTAGGATCTTAAATTTAGATAAAGGAAATGTGTTAAGACAATACTAGAATACCAAGAAAAAAATTTAGGGAATAGCAGATGAATGAATAGTATGAGGTACAATTTGGAGAGCAACGGGTTAGGCGAGATATAGAGAAGTAGGGAAAAAAATGTGAATAATTTTTGGAAAGTGGTAAGAAAGAGATTAGATGATATAGAAATAGAAAACATATTTAGCATGATAGCTGAAAAGAGATCCTCATATGGAGAAGAGAAAAATATGTAGATAATGCAAATAAGGACGAGCGAGAAAGTATTGCATGGGTAAGAACAGGAGTATGGAGGCTAAGAGGTTTAAGGAAAGATATACCTCAAAACAAATGTCCCTATGTGGTGGAGATGAACATGTCGAACATAATATTTAAGTCAAAAGTACAGAAATTTGGAGAAAATAGTTTATTAAAAAGAAATGGCCTAAGGTAGATAGAAATATTGCTATAATTGAAATGATTCAAAAACATAGTAAGAGTATAGGACAATACTTGAGTAAAGTTAAAAACAAATGGATTTGGTCAGTGAACATATCAGAAAACATGATTAAATAGGATTAAGGAAATGGGAAGTAAAGTAAGTAGATAAAAGGAAGTATTGTAATATGAATGACTGGTAAAGAGCCAGGGCTGAATGCCGGTCATATTACTTGTATTTTACTTGCATATGGCTTAGTACAATAAACATTATTATTATTATTATTATTATTATTATTATTATTATTATTATTATTATATCATAGCGTCAAAATACGTCCGTTCTCTACCATAACCGATGTATGTTACTAAGCTCAAATGAAAAGTTTGAGAGCAATACAATAAACCATACGGTCCAAAGAGCATTTCATATTACCACATCAAAAAGTGATCAATTATGAATAAATCTTAACAGTGCATTTTCACTGATACATTTGCCTTAAAAAGAAGAAACAAATAAAGGAAATCAGTACACTAAGGCAGCATAAGAGAAACTAAAGCATTAAAAATATTTCAACTTTCACCCTTGGGCCTTCCAGAAATTTGCTAAAATATCCAAAGAATATTTATATAACCCTAGCCCCAGTCAACAAACTTTGCTTAAAAAAAACGTACTCAGGACCAACACAAAGGATAAACTTTCAGCAGGAAAAACTTCAGGTATTTATGAAATTGAATGTAAAGATTGTGAGAAAGTATACATAGGGAAGTCTAAGAGGAACATTGACAAAGGTTTAAAAAACACATGAGAAATGGGAAGTATAAACAAACTGAGAAATTGACATTTGCAGAGCATTTTTGGTCCTCAAATAATCAGTTGAAAGAGAAACCTAAGCTTTTAAAAGCCTTAGAAAAGCAATGGAATTCTTCATTTGGAAAAAATTCATACATAAAAATAAACACAATCTATTGCTTTTTGATGTAATGAGTACCAAAAGTATGAAAACCATCTCATCATACTTTACATCCAACCAGGAAAAGTTGTCAAGCCACAGGAGAAAGTACGGCAGTGAGTCTAGGCTGATGATGGAGACGACAGTCTCTGAAACATGTTCCAGTAAGTTCTAATGTAGAACATGAAGCCAGAGTAATTAACATTTAAATTTGTGCATGTAAATATCTAAATATATATTTATATTTTTGATTCTTGACATTGATTTCGACATAATTGCCAGAGAAAAGTTGAGAAATTATGACAATGCTGAGCAATGTTTGGCCATCTAGGTGCTTAACTCTGAGCAAAGCAGAACTTTTAAATGACTATGAATACCATAAACATATATGTTTGTCCATATCAACTGTATATTATTAAGGAAATGAGTGTGTGATGGCATGGACATTTCTAGCTGGTACTGAAATTCTAATGACTTTGAGCCAACAGTGAACCTAGTTTTTATTGGGATGTGTTTGCAGCCATTTGGTGAAGGACTGATAACGGTCGTCGTTCCTCAGTTGCGGAGAGGAGAGAACAGTCTCCTGTTGTGGAACATTGCCAACACTGCAGCACCAGTCCACACATTTGTTGGTCACACTGATGTCGTGCTGGAGTTTCAATGGAGAAGGAAGAAGGAAGGTATGAATTTCAAATAAGAACTTGACTTAATTATACATTCATGATTCAGAGCTTCACTGTCAATTGCTATCCACTTGATGGTTTGTAGTTGGACGAAGCTGTTTTTGGCTGAATCTAGGTTTGGGTCATTACAAGTACAAAAAATATAAAATCTGTAATATGCCATCCTGGCATCTAGTTCCCTATACTGGGACTTACATTGCAAACTTAACATTTATTTAACATATTTGCATTTTTGTAATACATCATAATTTTACAGATGTTACTTACATACCAATGAACTAAAAGAGAATAAAATAAAATAAGAAAGAAAAAATAACAGAAGTAATAAATCCACTAAAGCTATATTACTACGATTACTGGAAGCCAGCAATCTACTGACTCTTTTACTATCTCTCCCCTCCAAAAAAGAAAAGTCTGATAAAACTATCAAAATTTAGCAACAAAAACTATCAGGACTACACCACTGGTATCCAGCAGAAACTGCGCTGACAGCCAGCACGGATTTATTCTACTGTTTCCTCATTATTTATCTATAATTTTAAACCTTACTAATCTTTAGTTATAGTGAAGTGTAATTATTTCATCTATTACTTAATTCAAATAGTTATAAATTTCCCTTCCAAATTTATCTTTAAAATTTTTCAATTAAGTAAGTTTACATTCATTTAAAATTTAATTTTCATTTAATGTACTAATATCATTGTCTTATATAAATATTCCCTTAATTCCCTTCTTAATAGGTATTTACTTTCTAACTTGAACTGTTACTACTCTTGAACATAAATACTTCTTTCAGATATATATAACTTTTACTCTCACTAATTGTGATTTACAGAACAGTATAATAAGCTTTTCACTTAATACTCTTGTTATTTCACTAACCACTTCCTATAACATTTATTATTTGAGGTTTAAACACCTCTAACTCATTACTTTTATACCTACATCACTCACATTTTAACTTCACCGTTTACACTGCGTTACAGATAGAACATTATTTTTCTATACTTATAGAAAATAGTATAGAACTTGTAGAAAATTATAGAATTTAAGTGTAACAATGGATAATAAGGGTGCTGGTGTAGCTCATTGATTTCATTCTTGGCCTTATAGTGAGTGACTGTGGTTCAATTCCTGGCTATGGGGCCTTATACAAGCCTTGCCATCTAGCTCATGTGAAATATCCCCAAGGCCCAAAGTGGTTCATAATTCAGAGTAAATTGCTGTAGGTCACCTCATTCCATTGGCATCCTCATTTTCATCCTTTTATCAAAGGTAATTATAGACACCACCTGGTGGGTGCCTCCAGTCATCACTTGTTGTGATGAGGTAAACTGAATTCTTTTCCCATAATCTTATTTCTGCAACGTAAATTTCTACACGCAGGCTAAGTAATAAGGTTTCAATGTTGCATACTCTACAGCAGAGGTGGCGAAAATGTGACTTGCGAGTTATTTTGACTCGCAGGCGCCATTCCCTCTCTGCAACCATCCCGTTTGTTTTTCACATGCTGCTGAGTGATGCAGTGCATGTTGCATAATTGGTGACTCATGGAAGGAAGTCGTTTTCGCCACCCTTGCTCTACAGCAGAATATATGTGTAAAATAGATATTTTCTAGTAACCCAATGCTAGCTAAATCATAAGCAGATAAAAGAAACCAGTGGTCAGCTGAAAACGTGAATCCAAATATGCAAAATTAATTTTCCAGTTAGAGTGAAGTAACTAATCACTTGAGATGGCTTTTAACACCCAGCTTCACCACCTAAGTTTTGTTATTCAGAACATGTATTTCAAAGGGCCTACAGTTGGCTCTGAATCTCGTAGCTTCTATCCTTCCTCAAGTGTCAGATGCATGTGCATATAAGGATAATTTGAAAAATTGTTGGAATGAAGCACAAAATGGCATAGATTTGTAAAATTATTCTTACTTTTCAGCATAGTCTTCCTTAACATCAGTGCACTTGATCCACTGATCCTACATGGCTTTATCTCTTGGAATTCAAATTCCTCCATGCCTCCAAAATGTGCCCTAACCGACAATTTAAATTCTTCATCAAACAACAATTTCTTACCACCAATGAACTTACTCAGTTTAGGGAAATGGGATGGAGCTAAGTCAGGGGATTGAGGTGATGTGGCAGCAAATCATACCTCACTTCATTGATTTACCATTGCAACTAAACATGTGTGAGGGCAAGCATTACCTGGTTGAAATATGACTTTCCTCTTTGCCAAGCCTGACCTTTACTCGCATAATATTTTGGTCTTAAATTGGTCCAGAAGCTTAGCATAATACGCTTCAGTGATAGATTTTCCTGCGCACTCTTGACATATAAGTAAACAGGATCTTCCCAGCTGATTTCACATACTTTGCCTTCTTTGATGGTGCTTGCATTGCTTAAACTACTGTTTTGTTTCAAATGTGTAGTAGTGCATCTATGTTTCATCCTTTTTATAAATCACAGCACACCGTTGGTGGGATCCCTCTGAAAATGAGCCGACTTTGTTCAGAGATTTGCACTCTGATTTGCCTTTCATCTAGACTTGGTCATGGCAACAACCTTGCAGTTAATTTGTTTATGTCCAACTCTTATATCAATAAGCAAAGCACACATACTCCTCTGAAATGCCCAGAGCTTCAGTTTTGGAACCTTCATTCGGTGATCCTGCAGAACTATGTCATGTTGATGATTTCTACTGTTGTGGCAGATTTTGGTCTTCAGCTACATGAGTCATTTCCCAAGCTTTCATAACTGCATTTTAACTCTGTGATCTACATGGAAATGGTTGGAAATGATGGTGCGAAAATCCTAGAGTGTTTCCCATATTTGTATGGTTTCTTGCATTCATAGCCTTCATTGAAAATTGGGTCAACAGTATATGCGCAACCCAACGAAGTCACGGTGGTCACTTAACTGATGTTCTCTTCCACACGTAATGACATTAATTATGTTCCAAAATAAAAAAAGAAATAAACCTCTATCATTTATAGAACATGTTTTATTTAAGTTCAAAGATAGGACACTCTTGTTGAAAGACCCTATAGAAAGAACAGCGTTAAACACTACTACAACAAAAAATAATACTTTGTAAAAGCTTTTGGATATAATGAACTTCAATACATTGATTGAAGAAAGTTTCACCACAAAATACGTACATCCACCATCTTAGGAAGAAGAAAAGTCACAACAGTCTGTGTATGCATGCATGCGTGTGCATGTGCACATGCTCTGTTTATTGTTTTTGTTATATATATCTTCAATCAATGTATTGAAGTTCATTATATCCAATATGTGTATTATTATTATTATTATTATTATTATTATTATTATTATTATTATTATTATTATGAAGCAAAACCTTCACATTCTGTTGTATCACTTGGTGATTATTGTTGAATTCATTGTTCCCCTTTAAGTCATAATCCACCACTTTACATGATGCAGTTAAGAAACTGAGTGTTGCTGTATTTTTACAGACTCGCCAGACTATGAACTCATCACGTGGTCCAAAGATCAGAGTCTCAGAATATGGAGGATAGAGCCTTTCCTACAGAAGGTATGTTACTTGCTATTTGGCTGAATGTTGTATGAGGTGTGAGATGCTCACTTTGACAACAATTTCTTGATTCTGTTGCAGCTCTGTGGACATATCCAAGATGCAGATCAATCTGTGGACTCGCAGGACTTAAAGGAAGGCTCCTCGAGCACAACAATTGGTGTGTCACTTTTATTTTAAGTTTTAAAATAATTCAAATAAAATCTGAATGTGTTAGATTCACATGAATATCTTTACCTACAGTTCATTTATTTTTATACAGCTTCTACAGACTGTTCTTATAAAGGTTATTTTTCTATCCACTTCAAGTTAATCAAAATAAATGTTTGCAGAAATAGTTTTCATTAGGTGCACATTCATTGTAAGTACAAGAGGGATACAGGGGACTGAAGTGATAGATCTTTAAAGAGTGGATTACTATATGCAATTTTTGAAATTTTCATACCCATGCATGACCAGGAGAAACAAAAGAATGACTATAAACTTTAAAACAAGAGAATGGTTATAAACTTTAAAATGAGTTGCACTATCACTCAATCTGCTTTGCTTATTTATACCTTGTTAGAACATGTTTTGGAAATCAATATTCCCATCTTCAGCTCCATTGCAAAGGAGGGTTGCAAATTACGTCCTAACAAAGAAGCAAAGCAGATTGAGTGATAGATCAACTAATTTTAAACATGGTAAAGTTTTAGGTTTTTATTTTATAAAAAAAATGAAAATATCTTAAGTATGACATATTGACATAAGGAATAAAACCTATACTTTGAATTTTCTGCACATAGTTTGTGTAGTCCTCTTTATTTGAACAAATTCTGTATAAGTGACAAACCAAAAGAGATAGACTCATTCTTACATGAAAATCAGAGTTCGTTGAAATATACAATTTATCTCAAATAACCTTTTCTGTAGCATTAGCCGCTTTGGAAATACTTTTTGTTACATCGTTACATTTTCCCAGGTTGGATAGTTATATCTATAAAACAACTTAAGTATTTCTTCTTTCCCCTGCATGGGTTCATAACATAAATGGACACAATATGCAAACAATAGTGTTTGTTTTCAGAATTGTGAATGTAATCAAGTTATGTTGCTTAATTTGAAATTATTTCTGATCAAAAATTTATCATTAGTAACGTAACATGAGCGAGCAGCAGAATCAGCTAAGCACTCATATTGCTTCACTTACCAAATAATTGGCAGGACATATTTAAATGACCTATTATCCGCATATTTGGCTGCTGGTCAACTAATTGGTTGTTCCCCAATCCCAGCTGGTGTGGGCTTGGTGAATTTAGTGATGAAACTATCATGCGCTGGAGTTTCAAAGTTCATAATTTGATGGTAATTAATTGCTCTTCCACACAAGTTGGTTAGAGCAACCGGATTGAAACCAGAAGATCCATGGTTCAAATACCGGCTATGGCATTGAATTTTTCAGTCGTTTGGTTCTTTCTTTCACAACTCGATGTTCAAAACTTTTGATATACATTGTTTGCCATAAGCTCAGTTCTACCCACTGTTAGTAGCTTGACTTTTAGTTCTATATTGTAATCTTCTTTCCAGAAGTGATTGACTGGGTGATTTATGTAACTGTTTGTATCTGATATTTCTGAAGTGTTCTTGCACTTATGTTTTTCTTTGTTTATTCCAACATGTTTTGTTGCAGTCTAAACAGTCTATTTTATATATGCTTGGTTTCTTTTGTGATGAGTTTTTTTTTTTAATTTATGGATGCTCTTTAACTACTATGGTGCTTAGCGTCCCATTCTATATTGGGCTTGAAAGACCGGTAATTTTGCTCAGAGGCCTCTTTATCAGCCTGGAGGTTCTTTTACATGCCATAAATCTAGCATACAGGACCACCGGCTTTACTTCCCTTCCGAAGGAAGCCATGCTAAGGATTTTTACACCCGAAAAAATCCATCGCCCTCTGCCAGGTTTGAACCCACGATCTTGGGAACTAGGGGCTAGCACGGTACCACTAGTCCACGGAGGACGACAATGATGAGTAATGAGTGTCTGTGTGTTCTGACTTCAGTATGCTTTTTAAGTTATATTGTTTTTGTGGTTGTTAGTACTATGATGAATTCTTTAATGATCTTTTGGAATTTGTGAAATGTCAAGGGATAGTATTCGCTTCACTGTGTGCAAGTTCCATTGACTTTAAATACAGGGTAATTCAAAAGTGATGTTGCAAAACTAAAGTTCATTTATTCTTTATTGAAATGACATACAGGAACAAAAATGACAAGAAATGATAGAAGAATATCTTAAGTATGCATAGACATTACAAGTGTTGGATATGAGCCCCACGGGTGACATGGCAAATGTCAAACCGGTACTCCATTTCTTCCCAGGCACGAGCCAACATCTCCTTTATCAGGTCCACTGTAGCAGAGATGAGTCATTTCACATCATTCAGGTTCTTTGGTAATGGGGGGACATACACCTTATGCTTCACGAACCCCCACAAAAAAAGTTGCAGGCTGTTAGATCAGGTGATCTTGGAGGGCAAGTCAGCATTGCCAGATCCTGATTCCCAGTGCAGCCGATCCAACATCCTGATCGGGTGTCATTCAGATGCTTGCAAACATCATGATGGTCATGAGGAGGAGCACCATCTTGTTGAAAAATTGCATTAGGAAGGTGTTCCTGTAATTGAGGCATTAACCGTGTGTTAACATATCCAGGTAAGTGTGGCCAGTGACTGTACGCTCAGCATAAAAGAAAGGTCCATACGCTTTGTGTCTGCCAATTGCACAAAACATGCTTACCTTTGGTGAGTCTTTCTTGTACTCCACTATGGTATGAGGGTATTCTGTATCCCAGATCCGTACATTATGGCTTTTCACCTGTCCATTCAGATGAAATGTTGCTTCATCGCTGAGTAGTAGTCTCTCTGCAAACCCATCTTCTTCAAGCAGGTTCTGCATATCTATGCAGAATGAAAGTCATTTTGGCATGTATGATGGTTTCATTGCATGCACAAGCAATGTACATAGGGAAGACCAAGAGAAACATTGTAACCAGGCTAAAGGAACACTACTGTAACATCAGATATAAACAGTTAGAAAGGTCTACTGTAGCGAATCATTTTTGGAAAGAGAACCACACAGTAGAAAAGGAAGCAAAATTACTAAAGTACGTCAAGAAACCACTAGAATTAAGCTTGTGGGAAAAAATATACATCAAAAAGTTCCAAGAGCAACTGATGATCTTTGAAATACCACCAGGAAGAGATCTCATCACTAAGTTCATCAATCAGTCAACAGATGGCACCAGAGAACCCGAATTCTACTCCAAGGTCAGTCGATGCATAGCAGCGAAAGATGTGGGGAATGCCTCATGAAACATGTCCTGCATGTAATATGTAGTAAGTGGAGCAAAGGGTATCTTGAGTCGACTCACTCTTTCTTCAATATAACCTACAGCTACCTAGCATTCATAATATGGGACACTCCATTTAACCAACACTTAGCATTAACCACAGGTTGACAAACCTCAGTTTTTAACTGGAGATTGTAATATGTCATCTATTATTAGATCTATGTAATCTATGTAATATATGTCATCTACTGGCAGAATTTCAAAATTCATTACTCTGTGTCATGTTTGGAGATATGGATTTTTTCCCATACTGTGAGTTCTGCTTGTGTTTTGGCATGTTTTAAAAGCTTTATTTCCCATTTAATGTGTTCTGTTGTTTAATGTGTTCTGTTGACCAGCAGTGGTGATTTTCTCAGCTCTATTTGCTTAAGTTTTAAATTTCTTAGGTGCTCCTTTGGTTTGTAGGTTTCTCTTGGTTTTTCCTATGTGTATTTCATGATGTTCTTCACAATCAATGTGGTAAATCTCTGAATTCTTAATATTCGGTATCAGTGTTTTTAAGTGGATGACAAAGTAACTTTAAGGTTATATTTATTGTATGGAGCTAATTAAATGCCACATTTTTTACAAGTTTAATGGATTTGTTATGAATTTGGGTGGAATGTTACTATATCTTTTTGGTGAGATATCTCTGTTAAGAGTGTTGATGTCCTTCAGCTTTTTTTTGTCTTTTGCATTCGTTTGCCTACTATGTATGTGCTGAATCCATTCTATGTGCCTACTTTCTGAATATGTTGATATTCTGTGTGTATTCATCATCTTGGAGTGGTAAGTTTACCAATCTGTAGGTCAAGCTGTGGAATATTACATGCTGTGATTTAGGATTGTAATTTTTTTTGTGTCCACAAAAGAGGGGTTATCTGTATATGTGTATAACCAATAATATTCCAAAAGAAAATTCATACAATCTTTTATAAATTAATAGGACACAAGAAGGTTTTGAATTAAGCAAACATAAGAGCAGCATCTGGTGTTAGCATTTAAAATGATATGGCTCAGCCAAATGAAATAGCAACATAAATTCTTGGCATTATGATGAAGTGTTGTTGAAAAACTTGTAGTGTATGGAGGAAGAAATGCAGATTTATTCTCTATACATGCAACGTAAGCATAAAGTGTGGAGTTTGCAATCTCTTGCATTACATAGCACATTATATGATTATGTGAATGCTTCCATTAAATAAAATGGGTGAAAGTCTTGTGTTTATGATGAGTTTGTATCCTTTCCATAATGTTGCTTAAGGAATGACATGAGGTTGAAATGGGTAGAAAAAGTTGTGTGTGTGCGTGCGTAACATTTTTACTTTCTCTATCACATACTAAGTAGGTAAAGGAAGTTTTGCATTATACCCCAAAAATTTGATACTAAGATATCGAGTTACATGTTTTGAGACCCCCTAAATCCAAAAATATCATTTTTAAAAAATGGTCTGTGTGTGTGCACGCTTTTTTTTTTTTAAGTTTAGCATTTGATACAAAGATTCTCAAGAAAATCCCCGCCTCAAACTGCTCTTTACGTGAAAAAATGTTCAATATTTTTTTATTTTATAAAAACTGGCTATAATGATTTTGATTAAAATACTTTATATTTAAAATATTTATATAACAAATAAAATGCATATCTTGAATTTTCTGGAAATAGTCAGTGAAGCTTACATCATTTGCAAAGAATTTTGTATAATCTTGCATAAGAGATAGACAAAAACTTACTGCACAAAAACTGTAATATCTTTAAAAAGCAGTGTATTTAAAATAATTTCTTTTGTAGCATAGCCATTTCCAAGATCTGTTAATATTGGTTTGAATATTTCAATTATTTGTAATTTTTTTAAAGTTGTGTTGCTATTCTCTTTCTTCTAGCAATGCCCTGAAAAGAGTATGGAATTTCAAGGTCAGCATATAGCATTACACATTTAAATGTTTGACTATTGCTATCCCCTTTGTATCTATAATAGTATGTGTAATGAAACTATTTATGCAAATGTTTACCACAATTAACTTGAAGTTCATACAAGAAGAAGCTTTTACAAGAATAGTTTATAGAAGCTGTACAAAAATAAACAATAATGAGTGCAGAAAGTAGTATGAATGTAAGACAACAGAATTTTTTCAGTTTTGCGACAAATTTTGGGTTTTGAGAACAATATGTTTGTAAGTTTTCTGGGTTTCTTTTTGTTACTTTAAATGTACCCCCACTGCTAAGAAAGTGGTGATTTGTTGTGCAGTTGTAGAGCCTGCAGTGAGCCATACATTCCATGATATTAACCTGGAGAATGGGATGGAGATGCTGGATATGGCAGTTGATGACATCATTCATAAGACAGAAGTGAGTTTGTCCCCAACGCAGCCAAAGACGCTTCAGCAGGAGTTCTCACTCATCAATGTTAACATGCCAAATGTCAAAATGGATGTGGTGAGTTCTGTTTTCATGTCATTTAGCATCTACTGAAGATAGCAGCTCTTTCAAGTGGAAAACAAAACCTATGCCACAAGTATTTACAGTAAATCTCCATTAAGGCACTATCCTGGTCATTACACTCTTTATATATAACTAGCTGGTTTATCTGACGTTGCATGGTTAGGTTTTCAAATTTGAATAATTTAATAATTTCACTTACCTCCTCCGGTTCTTTATGACATTATTGTACAATGTCAAGAAGCTTTTTATGGTGAATCTTCTCCTTTACCCCCTGTAATTATAATTTCACACAGCTCCAGCTGTTCCTAATAATGTATAAAAAAATCTCCTGATATTCACATAAAAGGATGTGACTTCCTTAACCTCTCCCCTGACAGTCTTCCAAGTTCTGGAAATGCTTTATAGTCCATAAATATCCTTTGGGGCTGGAACAGTCATCAGTCCAAATAGTCAAATAAGTTTACAAATAAACTGCAGTAGGTGAAATTTTAAAGCTTTATAGCTTCTCTTTGGTCTTGTTATTTAATAACATAAGAGCTACATAGTTTCATCCCAGGGGCCTACTATGGTAGGTACGGGATTGGTGCTCCTGGGTCCCGAGCCACACTCTCGATTGGGTTCCTCTAAGAGGTGAGAGGACTTTTGCCAAACGCCCAATAAACTTTGGTCCACAAGTGTATTTGACCAGTTATGTTACCTACCTGAACACAGTCTGGCGGATACCACTGTGCGGGCGGAGGAGGGGAGTCAAAAGGGTGACTGGGAAACGTGTAATTCCCAGCCCCTGAGTATCATGTAGGACTGTGTTATCCGCTGATAAAGGTCAGTCCTGGGGAGGGGCCATTGCATGAGCTGTTACACTCCTGCAGGCGATTGGGTTCCTCTGTCTATGAATTGGGAGGTGAGACCGTAAGGTGAGCAAGGTCCAGGCCACTGCCTCACCTAAGCCGGGATGGCGTCCAGGATGTGAGTATGCCATCAGAGACATTTGCAATGGTAGAGATTTTTTCGCCATGGAAAAATCCAAAACAAAACACTAAAACAGTTAAATGGAAAAGAAGTAGTCGAGTGTTGTGGTCTTTGCTACTTAGTAATTAATAGAACAGAGGAAGGCAAAAAGTTTACATCGGTGAACCCTTTTATAGTTCAGAAGGGTCTCGATAAAATTGCTGGTCTTGTGAAGTCGTGCATTAGAAGTCGCAATGGCATGCTCCTGGTTGAAGCAAATTCAGCATCCCAGGCAGCGACTATCTTGAAAGTCAACTTGTTAGCAAGCTATCCAATTAGAGTTGAGATGCATAAGACCTTGAACTCCTCGTGCAGTGTTCTAAGCATTGGACGGTATGTCCAATGAGGAGATTCAAGAAAATGTTGAAGTCAAGGTGTGACGTCTGTATATCGGGTTCAGTGGAGACAAGGAGGTGAATTTGTGCCTACTCGTACCCTGTTTCTTACCTTTTATCAGGTAGACCTACCTCAAAGAATTAAGGCAGGGTATGAAGCCATTGAAGCTAGTCCATATATCCCCAACCTGCTGAGATGCTATAAGTGCCAGTGCTTTGGTCATACAAATGATTTCTGTAACAGTGAAGCTACATGCGTTAACTGTGGAGAATTCTCACATGAGGGAGCACGTACATCAGCTCCAACATGCGTTAACTGCAGTGGTGAACATCCATCTAGTTCCCAAGAATGCCCCCATTTTACAGAGGAAACGGTAATCCAGGAGCTCCAGATTAGGGAGAAGGTTTCCTTCTCGGAAGCCCGGAAACTCCTACATGTTCGCCAACCCTCTGTACCAAAGTCCGGTACCTATAGCTCAGTTGCAGCTAAACCGGTACCAAGTCAGGAAATAGCAACTCAAACCAGTGATGTTAATGCGGTCACAATTTCTGAAAAGATTCTCATAGACAGATCACTTCCAAAGCCCACGAAATCCACATCCACATCTATATCTGCAACAACACCTGCCGAGTATGTTACTGACAAGTTACCTTCAGTAAAGTCAACATCAAGACCATCCACTTCAAGCAATAAGACTGGCAAACCCGTTACTTATAATGCACCACAGATAAAGTGCAAGACCAGCTATAAGCGAACTGACTTCCTGAAAGAAAATGTGAAGTCTGTATCCGGAACATCCAAGGGAAAATAAAGTCCACAAATATCTCCTCGGAGATCCTCTTCTGAGGAATCTTCCAGGAAGGACTCGGATTGGCGATCAACATCTTCGCTGATCCCAACTTCCAATCAGTTCGAGGTTCTTGAACCGAGGTTTTCTATTGGAAAGGGGTCCTCCCCCGTGGAGGAGATGGAACTGCAAGATTCTGCCCACACCCAGAACGACAGTGAAAAAGAGGCAGGACAAATCCTCCGTTAAAGGTGTTAGCCCGACACCAAAGAAAAAGGGAAAATTGATTCAACCACCACTTTCCACAATGTAGTAAACTTTTACGATTAAGAACTTATCCTGTTATAATTCTAATGGCTATCCTACAATGGAACATCCGTGGAAATAGACCAGAGCTTGAACTTCTGCTCAACAAGTATGAGCCTTTGGTCGTATGTTTACAAGAGACTAAACTCCGTCCGCAAGATAGCTTTCAACTTAGACGATATACCATAGCACAATGTGATCTTACACCGGAAGAGGGTATTCCTGCACACGGGAGCACTATGATGCTCATCAAAGATGATATATTTCTGAAATTTGTATCCATACAGTCTGACATCCAGTCAGTGGCTGTAAGGATTAAACTGCCATCCATCCCATTTAGCATTTGTAACATTTATCTACCTCCATCTGATGACCTCTCGCTCATGGATTTAGAAGATCTAGTCTCTCAGTTACCAACGCCTATTTTGTTGGTGGGGGACGTTAATGCCCATCACTCTCTTTGTGACTCACCAACATGCGTTAACTGCAGTGGTGAACATCCATCTAGTTCCCAAGAATGCCCCCATTTTACAGAGGAAACGGTAATCCAGGAGCTCCAGATTAGGGAGAAGGTTTCCTTCTCGGAAGCCTGGAAATTAATTGCTGATTTTTTTGATAATTATAACCTACTTCTTCTGAACACTGGTGAGCCTACATATCTCTCAGACTCCAACACTTTTTCACACCTTGATATTGCTGTTTGTTCACCACAGTTGGCAGTTTCCTTGCAATGGAATGTCATCTCTGATTTACACCGTAGTAACCACTTTCCATGTCTTATTAGTCTCTTAACACAAGATATATGTTCCACACGTTTACCTAGATGGCACTTAGATCATGCCAACTGGAACCTTTACTCCCAGTTGGCTGTGTTTGATTATAATGAGCATGACTCTGTGAATGTTTTGGTCGAACATCTCACAGAGATGATTCTTTCTGTGCTGAGCAAGCTATTCCATGGTCAACTGCCAACCCTCATCAATTTTCAATCCCTTGGTGAACAAAAGAATGCCGAAATGACATTTGTGCTTGCAGGCGTGCTCTTAGGGTTTTCCAGCATTGCCCCACACTGGATGACCTAATTGAATACAAGAAAATGCATGCCAAGTCTAGACAAATCATTAATGATAGCAAAAAGACGTCATGGAGCAAGTTTGTAGCTTCATTTAATCGACATACACCTTCCTCTCAAGTTCTTTCCTGTTAAGACTCAAGTGAAATCTCAAGGTTTCTGGTTTTGCTCAGGAAATCTTGAAGATAACAATCACCTTTTCATCATGGCGGACTAACAACACGCTCTTTCATCTTCGTGATTATCAGCACCAGGATCAGATGGTATCCCACGTACAAATGTTGCAACAGGTCTCTCCTGAAGGTAAGGCTTTCCTACTCGAGGTCTATAATTGTGTTTGGGTGATGCCACTTTTCCAGAAAAATTGCAGGAGGCCACTGTCATACCCATTTTGAAAGTTGGAAAGAATCATCATCTCCCGTCCAGCTACCATCCTATTTCCCTCACCAGTTGCATTTGCAAGGTGATGAAACGCATGATCAATGGACAGTTGGTATAGTGGTTGGAAACTCACATCCTGCTGACCAATACCCAGTGCGGTTTTCAAAGATGCCGTTCCACACTGGACCACCTTGTGTCATTATTGTTACAGTTCATGAACGGATTCATGAAGAATTATTAAACTGTTGCAATATTTTTTTACCTTGAGAAGGCTTATGATATATGTTGGCTAGCAGGGATACTACATTCCCTATATGCCTGGAACATACGTGGACGCTTACCACTGTTTATTCAGGAGTTCATGAAGGACCGCGTTTTCCGAGAAAGAATCGGCTCGGTTTTTTCGAACCTTTTTGTACAGGAGAATGGAGTACCTCAGGGATTAGCTAAGCATTACACTGTTTGCAGTAGCAATTAATTCTATCTCGAAATATGTTCCTCCAGGGGTATCATCATGCTTATTCGTAGATGACTTTGCCATTTATTATACTTCTCTGCATATGCCATTTGCAGCAATGCTTAGATAATCTCCAAGAATGGAGTTCTAAAAACAGTTTTCATTTCTCAACTGAGAAGTCAATCTGCATGAACTTCTGGCACCGTAGGAGACCATTACCACCTTCGCTCTGATTTGGTCCAGATTTATTATCATTTATAGATTTGACGAGATTCCTGGGATTGGCATTTGATAGGAAACTTAACTGGTCATCACATATAGCACAGTTGAAAGCGTGATGTGACCGTTCTCAGAATATCTTACAGATATTAGATGGAAAATCTTGGGGAGCGGATTGGACTGTTTTGCTGTGACTGTATCGTGCACTGATCCAATCAAAAATAACTATGGGTATATCATTTATTCCTCAGCACAATCATCTGTGCTGAGGAGATTAGACGCAGTCCATAACCAGGGCATTCAAGTGGTTATTGGTGCTTTTCCTACTAGCCCAGTTATGAGTCTTCATGCCAAATCTGTAGAACCTCCTGTGTGTTATCGGCATGATGTCCTATTGGGAAATTATGGCTGTACGCTTAAATGTATGCCTCAACATCCAACATTTGCTTCTTTTTTTCATACTGTGTTGGATGAACGTTTTAGGATTAGCTCCGTTAATCCAAGGCCTGCAGGTATTCTTTTCCGGGAGCTTCTAAGAAAGCACGACATTGATATGCCTAGCATGTTTGCTAAGGGGCAGAGGGTGTTTCCCCCTTAGTTACATGCAACATCTCACATAGATCTTGGGATGACGGTATACCTGAAGTCTTCGATGTCTACGTTTAGTATCCGCACCTGTTTTTTAGAATTTCTGTCTGGTACAGTGACCGAATTTTGATCTACACCGATGGATCTAAGTGCACCAACGGTGTTGGATGTGCTTATGTTCATGGAACTGAACCCTATACATTCAGTTTTCATAATAGCACAACTATTTATAGTGCAGAGCTGTATGCCATATACCAAGCGATTTTGTATGTGCGCTGTTGTAAATTGGCAGACTGTTTCATTTTGAGTGATTCCCTTAGTGCACTTCAGAGCATTCGTAAGCTGTACAACTACCACCCCATTATTCAGCGAATCCAGGATGCCCTCCATGTTTTATCCGCTTCTGGCGTTAATGTGGAGTGTGCTTGGATACCTTATGTTGGCTTGTCGGGGAATGAACTTGCAGATTTGGCAGCTAAGGCAGCAACCACAGAACCCAGTGTTACAGTACCTCGAGTAACATTGGAAGCCTTTAGGCTTGTTGTGCAGAGAGCGGTGCTGTCATGAGGAGTGGTTAGCTCTCCGTGGAAATGAGCTTAGAGTAGTGAAGGACATTCTGATAAACTGGGTAACTTCCTCTCATGCATCTCGTCATTAGGAGGTGATTTCGACTCGGTTGCATCTTGGCCACTGCAATTTTACGCACAGTTATCTTTTTAAGGGTGACCCTGCTCCAGCTTGTCTACTTTGTAATGAAGGTCTGTTGGTCCATCATGTATTACTAGAATGTATTGCTCTAGTACATCTTCAGGATACTCTGCAACTGCCAGCCAGTCTTGCGGAGGTCGTAGCGGATGATACTAAAGCGGTTGATAGGATTTTTAATTTTGTGTTAAAGGTAAATTTCCATATGCGGATTTAGTTATATTAAATTCAGGTGTTTCATACTTCTTGGTTTAGTTTTGTGTATTTATATTTATTTCTAACTTTTCCTATATCTTTTATACTGGTCTTTATTTTTGGCTTTTGCTATAATTTTTATATTAATGTTTATCTCTGGCCTTTCTCATGATACCTTGCACTGATTTTTATCTCTGGCCTTTTCCATGATCTGTTTTAAAAGGGTGCTAATGACCAAGGAGTTGAACGCCCTTAAACACAAATCATCAGCTATATAGTTTGTCATCCTCCATGGTGTAGTGGTTACCATGCTAGCCTCTAGTTCCTGAGGTCGCGGTTCAAACCCGGCAGAGGGTGATAGATTTTTTCAGGCATAAAAATGCTTAGCATGGCTTTCTTCGGAGGGGAAGTAAAACCAGTGGTCCCATGTCATAGATTTACGGCACATAAAAGATCCTCAAGCCTCATAAAGAGGCCTCTGAGCAAAATTCCTTGTCTTTCATGCCCAATATAGAATGGGACGCTAAGGACCACAGCAGTTAAAGAGCATCCATAAATAAAACTCAATTCAGCTACATAATTTACACATAATGCAGAAACCCTCAACATACTGGGTGGAAGTGAAGTCATTACATTAAGTTAAACAATTTACAAATCTTACAATTTGGAATATATTTTGTATCTTTCGTTGTTTTTTTTTATGATCATTCTCTGCAAAGATAATTTAGGTTTTTTAAGAACATAAAACGCACATGCTGGCAGCCAGTCGGTAACCAGGAGCATAAGTAGTACTCTCCCTTTCAAAACCAGAAGTAGGTCAGTGTGTATACAGGTATTTTGTTTATGGACCGCTCTTTAACTGCTGTGGCCCTTAGCATCCCATTCTATAATGGGCGTGAAAGACCAGTAATTTTGCTCAGAGGCCTCTTTATCAGGATTGAGGTTCTTTTATGTGCCATAAATCTACGACACGGGACCACAGTTCCACTTTCGCTGTATAACACATGATTCATGAGTGTCTTCTAATAATTGTATCTGTGTGTTTCAGTGACACATTTTGTTGCCTAAACTCTGAATAAATGGATAATCAGCTTATTCAGCATTAAACGTAAATATTTTTTGTAATCGATACTGCTGGTTTAATGAGCCAAACCATCTTTCTGATATGTAAAAATAAACACACTCTCTCTCCCCCTCTCCCTCTCTCTCCCCCCTCCCCCTCCCCGCAGCCAGATGAATACGTTGTCTCAAAGATTCGACATCAGTAACCAATGATTTTTAGGCCCTGCTTTTATATTCCCCCGGAAGAAAAAGTCCAGAGGATTCAAGTCTGGCGATCTTGCAGGCCATACATTAAAAGCATATCAAGGTATTCACAATTTGAAAAAGCTGGTATCTCGTAAACCTTGTTTCTGTATGTATGATTATCCACTAAATACACCTTGGGTTCTTTTATCACTACACCTTGAGTTTCAATGCATAATACAACGTTACTCTAATAATGACTCAGCTTCTATTGGAGCTGACATAAACTTGGTGTGCTTTACTGCCGGTGACCACGAAACACTTATTGTGTGATGAAGGCATTACTCTGATACTGTTACTGTAGGCCAATAGCTACCAAGTTGTACTTGTCATTTCACTAAAGCATTATACAGCTAGTTGAAGAATTATTGATGTGTTTTTGTTGTGAGATGTTTCTTGTAAGCCCCACGTTTTCGGCGCCAATTTGCGGCAGTTTTTTAGGTTACGTAAAATTTGCAAAAGTGTTGTTATGTAATTATTTAGCTCCACGTTGAACGCCACTTTGAGAATGTTATTGAGCCTCGTTGTATTTGTTGCCAACTTTGAGAAAGTTATTTAGCTGGATGCTGGATATGAGATGTGAGAATCCCCGTGTATGTGCGTCACTTACAAAGTATTTAACCCAACGTTTTTAAGATACACTTTGATGTTGTTTGATGCTTAGGGTGCCAAAACTTTATAGTGATGATGATGCTTGTTTTTACGTAATATTATTAAATTATTGGCCTCGGCTGCCTTCAGTCAACTATAGAAACACGAGTTCTTGTAGGGTTGTGATAAGACAAGAATTAAAATACGTCATAAAATTTTACTTTTTAATTTCACTTCTCTTTATACTTGCACATTTATAACACAACACTTTCTAAAAGAAAAACTGCGAGCACTTTATATATATTCTAGCGGAGAAACACAATCTTACCCGCTACTTTCACGTCTGCTCTGTATAATATCTTGCCCACGACTGACTAAATTCAACGGTAAAAATCTCATAGCTTTGGTGATGCCAGTCTCTTATTGGCTAATTCTAGTCCAATAGAATTTAAGTATTCAAACTAAACTCTTTTCTTTACTTTTGATTGGCTAATTCCAAATTGTAAGCGAAATTACGTTATTACCGATCTTTTTATAACCAGTATTTTTTAAAAACTCCAGACACATTATTGTCACCAAAATTACATTATTACCTCATTATTAACATCCTAAAACATATTATTCTCACAGTTTTTGCACTATTAGAGTATATAAACATTTACATATCACTAATAAATACGTTTACAATAAAAATAAGTATTTACAATGACTTATATACATACTGTTTTCAAGGTGGGCTGTTATTGAATTTAATTATAATAAAACACAATTAATATCATTTAGGCATTAAAATACTGCCTCATAGTATAGAACGTTGTGACAGTCCCCCACTCCTGAAGCATAGCTGTGCAATAGCACTGACCAGCCCACTTGCATAATAAGAGAGGTGGGGGTCAGCGACTGCCTCCAAGTTCTGATATACTTCTGGTCCCTTGCTACCCCACCACTCACCACTTCTCCTCATTTCTCCTCTCTTGCACATATGGAGTGTCATGATGTTTTACACAAGCTTTACCATCCTTTTGTCATGTTTGTTTGAATTGAGGGTCGTGTGGAAAACAAAACCACCACTAATCACTCCACCTCCCAGTTCAGGAATGCTGTTTTGTTTACAACTGGGAGCCAGTTCTCACACTTATCTACCTTGACCTAGCAACATTGCCTATGTTTCGAACCACATTATGTCTGCAAAATGGTGTTTGGAAACTGATTAATTTTTTTCAAAACCCTGTATGATGCCACATAGTTACTACCAAAATAGGTTTCTCTATCCATATTACAAGTAACAAACTATTATCTTCATACATTCTCATGGAATAAACCATCTAATTTGGAAAAAACAACTTTTTTTTTAAATGGCTGATCATGGAACAAAATGCTGTTATACCTTTTTGTTTGTAATGCCTCTATGAAGTACATATTAGAAGGAATATAATAAGTTCCCTTACACCCTGTATGCAACGGAACAGGGACAAAGCTGCTAAATATGAACATTGCCCACTCCCAGGCCATCAAATTAACCTCTTTGAAAAAGACACAGTCTGCAACCATCAAGATAAATAATCTTCTCAGTTGTTAATTATGAATTAATATTGGTTCTGAATACTAATGTTAGCAATTTTCTTTGTTTTTAAAATTATTTAGCATGCCCTGTTAATGACCTTGATTATAACAGAAATGAAATAAAGCAAATCTTCCTTACAAGACGCTTATTACAATATGTTGACGTTGGTATCACATGTGTATTATACCGTTATAAGCAAATTTTATTTTATTTTGTTGTGTCTTAGTTGCTAAATATTGACCATCTATATATATGGCTTGGAATGGGTCTCATTTGTGTTGTGTTTCACTGTGATGGGACAATAGCACTTTTTCTTGACACTTGATACTGAAACTATTTTTGAACACTGATACTTGATACTCACTTTTTAAAAAACTGTAAAGTCGATAGCTTGTTATCTGAATTATGTTCTTATTAGTAGTTTTCTGTGTATATCCACATATAACCAATTTTGTATTGCATGTTTTTATTTATTATAACACTTCCCTCAATTAAGGGCTGCCATATAGACAAAGTATACCTATACAATTAACAATTCTGAAATTGTTCCTGTTTGGCATTCTTCAATTGACAGCAATGTGTTTACCTTGATAATCCCACAGGTTATATATCCCCTATTGTTAGCCAAGGCTGCTAATAATAATATAATAATATTAATTTCTTTTGCTTCCCTTTTATGTAACCATATTTTTGGCTAAAAAGCTGTTTTAAAAGATTTTCTATTCACAGAAAAATAAATACTAGTAATTCCTATTTATTCTGAAATTTAAAAATATAAACTAATATATATTTTACATGAAACTCAAACAAGTAAAAATTATTTGTGTTACACCATTCAACTACTATTCACAACTATCACAAAACACATATTTTTTTTTATCTGTAATAAGTAATTAGAAGGTACCCTGAAAACTGATAAATAAAGTCACAGGAAAGTGGTACAAAATTGTGGATCACAGCAGTTTTAAATTTGTGGGGGGGGGGGCAGTTCTTGACAGTAAATAAAAATATCAAGCTTTTTAATTGAAAACTATGTTTAAGATTTGAAAAAAGTACATACAGAGAACAAGTTACACATATGGAATGAACAGAAAGCTAACAAAGTGCATTTAGCATGACACAAAGAAAAACAGCAAAGAAAAATTATAGATACATGAGACAAAAAATTAAATTGCACATTGGGAAAACTTTGGTTCACATTTGAAAAACATATACTGACATTTGTTGAACAACTACAAAACCTTATTTACGCTTTAACCAGAGTACACACTCGGTTCCATTTCTGATATCTCTGGCAGAGCATTGGTTCTTAAGTCTTTATGTTCCCATAAGAAGAAATTGCACTCTCTCTGCCCTCATTCAATCAAGGTACTCCAGTATCTTAATGGAACATTCAACAAACTTGCTGTTGTCTTCTTTGAAACTGAGCATCACATCAAGCAAGTTGACAGTCTCTCCCTTTTTAACAGTTGTCTTTACAATCGTCTGTAAACATAGATATCCTAAAAGAAGCAGCTGCTTCAAAAGTGGAATCTTTACAGCACTTTTCAGGACAGATGTCTCACCATTTGTTACAATGTTTGTCACATCAAAAGGTTTGCAGTATTTGTTAGGAAAACTTTAGCTGTGTCAGTCATCATAAGCCTGGTTGGTTTTGTTTCACAAAGGCACCCCACATTTTTAAGCTGCTACTTTAATTCTGCTCTCTTTACTGTTGACGTAATCCAATTGAGAGCAGCAGTTGTTTGTGTTCCAAACTCTCCTTTGCTGACCAACTTTATCCCATTTATCAGGTTAGCAATTCTGCTTTCAAGGTTATGGCAGAAAGGATATGAAGAGCCCTCTAAACTGGTGATGCAGCCAACAAGTTGCTGCTTATGTTCTTTCAGAAACATGGAACTTGTAGCAACTATCATCACAGTTTCCTTTTCCAGCTCAGTAACGAATCTGACTGCAGCTCCACCTTCATCTATGGTAATGCTAAAATGAACTAAATGTTGTATATGTTTGCCAAATAAAGGGCTGACTTAAACCAAGAGTTCCACGTGGTTAGATGGGGATGGAAAGGCTACAGTTCTAGCTTCACCTCCCTCGTAGCGCTCTCTCTCAGGAATGCAAGAAACCTGTGTTTCTTCTTCTGAGTGTTGAGGAACAACATTTTGGCATTGGAAACTGCACTATTTAGGTGACTGAGCTCGGAGGTCCAAAAGCCAGCCACTAGGTTCAGCTTAAGTGCCCAGCATTGAGTATCAATCATGGCAGAGCACAGAACACCACACATTTGTGCACACAAAGTCATGTATGTATCTTGCTGAGTCCGTCACAAAGATTACAATATTGTCGTACTGGATTTCATATCCTTCAAGCACAGCCTTTACTGCCATGGAACACTCAGTGGCATTTGTTTGCTCCACCATTTTCACCCCTCTAACAAAAATCCTCTGTAGAACAGAAAAACATCCTCAACAGTATTACGAAGGCGGATCGAAAAGTAATGCACAATAACATTTATCTCTCTTGGTATTGCAGCTGGAATGTTGTAATTTCACACAGATATAGTTTGAAGTTTTCACTACAGAGGATATTTTTTGTTTCATGTGCAGCTCTAACGAGAGAAACGTGAACTATGCAACAAAGATGGCGCGCATGTTACTGTCGTCCATATGTGAAGAGCAGAGAGATGCGCTTCAATATTTGTGGGCCAAAGGGCATAAACCAAGCGATATTTACAGGGACATGCGTGGCGTGTATGGGGATGATTGTATAGACCGTAGCAATGTCTCCAGGTGGTGTGCATTCTTCCTAGAGGGCCATGTGAACTTTAGTGATTTGCCACACTATGGGAGGCCAGTAACAGCTGCAACCCCACAGAATGTCAGAGGAATTGAGGCGACAATTTTGAACGACCGGCATGTGCAACTCCGAACCTTATTGCAACAGTTCAACATTTCCTATGGTGCAGGGTATGATATTGTTCATGACACATTGAAATTTCGTAAAGTTAGTGCTCGCTGGGTGCCTAAGAACCTGACAGACAACCACAAGGGCCAGCAAATGATGACGAGCTTGGATCACCTAACGTGGTACACCGCAGAAGGGCATGACATTCTTAAAGGAATCATCACTGGTGATGAGTCATGGGCATACCATTACACGCCCGAAACCAAGCAGGCAAGTATGGAGTGGAAACATACTGGTTCCCCAGTGAAGTAAAAATTCAAAGTGACTCAATCTGCTTGTAAACGCTGCAGCCTATATGAAAACTTTAGTGAAGTTGCATCGTGTTCTTTGTGACAAATGCCACAATATGAATGCTGACGATGTTAAAATTCTTCATGACAATTCTTGCCCCCATGTTACTGCTACTGTTCATCAGAAAATCACCAAATTTGGTTGGGAGGTGCTTCAGCATCTACCATACAGTCCGGACCTTGCACCGTTGGACTTTCATCTGTTTGGTCCCATGAAGAAATTGCTGGCCGGCCAATGCTTTGCGACAGATGCAGTAGTAAAATCAGAAGTCCGCAGATGGCTATACTCCAAGGAAACAGACTTCTACGAACAGGGCATATTGAAACTGCTATCACGATGGAAGAAATGTGTTGAGAAACTTGGTGACTATGTCAAAAAGCAGGTAAAAGATGTAAGTTCATTTGTGATTTTTGTTGTTGTTTTAACTACTAAACTTTTTTGTAAAAAAATTATTGTGCATTACTTTTGGATCTGCCCTCGTACATACATACAGTGACACTTTCTGTCTGTTGTCTCATCACAAAGTATAACAACAGGCTGGTTTTTGATGCATTCAATGAACTTCCTCTTTCCTTTTTTGTGGAACATGGGTTGCATACCAGTTCTGCAAGTATCTGCAGAGGGAATATCTCCAGCTCCTAAAACAATGAGTTAAGTTTGCTTTTTATGTGTATTAAAGAAACACCAGGTTTGCAACATGAAGTTGCTGCAGACTCCTCTCCCTATAAAACATGTAGCCTACTTGACTGCTTTGAATACGATCCTGTTTTCTTACAAATTCAAGTATGTTTTGCAAATAAATTTAATAAAAAACAATTTTTGAAGTAGTTATGGTGGTTAACATCATTTACATATTAATTAGTATGTTTATACCTGCCATTACAAAAGTATCTATTTATGAGAATATAATACAATACAATTGAAAAGTAGCTGTGTTATAACCTCACTAATTTTAAACGAATTATGTGCCCTTGTCAATTGATTAAACATTCAATTCAGAACTATCACAAAGAAACAAATGCCAGTTCATGCGATTAGCGTACTGAAAATGTTTTGAATACCCGTAGTGTTTTCATGCATCTCAAAACGATCCTATCCCACTTTGGAGGTGTATCAAAATTTAGACTCAAAGCATTTTGAATCCCTATTTTCATGAAGATTTCAAAATGGTTACCGTACTCAAAATGTTCTGAAAACTTCATATCACGTATGTATGTGCACAAGCCTTCCTGTACAATGTGGGGACTAGCTGTGCATGCAAAACCTATGAAAATCAAAACTTGTGCAAAAATTTATAAATCCTGGATCATATTAATAGCTTTGCATTACTGAGCAGCAGCAGGAAGAGACACCCATACACAGGAAACAATACCCAAATACCAACATCACCTTAATATAATTAAAATATATGTATGTTCTTGAAATGTATTTGTTCATCCATGCTGTAAGTTTAGATTGCAACTTTTCCAACAGTGTATTCGTTTTCATGAGCATGCTTACTGTATCACATATTACTTCATCTTTATCCTCTTTAATTTTTTTGGCATTGCTAATTGATTCTGATATAGATAGCTGACATTTATTGGCAAGCACAGCTTGACTTTATCGTTCTCTTTGTGCTTAGAGCTGTACTGCATGTGTTTCACACATGTATCTCTTCGGCACCAGTCTGCATGTATATTACCAAGTTACACATCATTTTATTCAAATCAAAGATATAAAATCCTTCAGTTTTGAACTCCTTAAGGTGTTCATAAATACTAAGAACTTTCAGCATCTTGTATCTTCACAGTTCACTGCAGCATCAGTAGCTGTTTTCAAACACACACATCAAGGAACAAAGGAGCAATGAATCTAAGTGTGCATGTTACCCTTATGGATCGCACACAACACATGACTAATACTTCCGTAATCCATATCCTGTAGAACACTGGATGGCACTCAATACAAAACTATTCATATCATTTATTTAAAGGTGAGTCGGAATTGTTACACTAACATCACTTAAGTTTACTCACTTAACATGTTTCGGGAAACGGTTGTTCCCATCCTCAGAAGTTAATTCGACTGGCCCGTGTTGTTGGTGTTTCCGTTTTTTTGGACTGGATCCTGTGGTGGCATCTTGTGGTGGAGAAATGTACATCCAGAGAGGATTTGGTGGCGGCAAATCAAAATTCATTAGATATGTGTTGTGTTTTAGAATGGTGATCTTCTCCCAAACATCTAATTCGGCTGCAAATTTGGCTGGTTTGACTAATGTAATATTGGGTTTGATGTTGTGATTAGTGATCCAAAAATGGTGTGAAACTGCAGATTTGTCCATTTGTTTGTATTTAATACATCTCATGTGCTCCTTTAGCCTAGTTTCTAAGTTTCTTTTTGTCTTACCTATGTATACTTTATTGCAATCTGAACAATTGATTTTATAGATTCCAGCTTTTTTGTCTTGTGGAATGGGGTCTTTTAACTTGTTACAAAGTAATTTCTCTATGTTAAATTTGTTCTGTGGAGCTAGGCTGATGTTATGTTTCATGAAAATCTTCTTAAATTTGTGAAATGTTTCTGGGTGGTATGTGAATTTCTTGAACTTTAGCTCTTTATCTTGCTGGCTGAGATTGGTTGTGTTTCTGATGTGCATCTGTCGTTTGAATTTTGCAATTTTTTTGTCAATAGTTGCTTTGTTGTACCCATTATGTATTGCTGTGTTTACTATATGCTGGTATTCTAACTGGTATTCTTTTTTATTTAAGGGGGTATATACCAGTCTATGTGTTAGGCTGTTTAGTACTGCATGTTTGTGTGTGGTTGGATTGAAACTCTTATTTTTTATGTAATTAGTAGAGTGTGTTGGCTTCCTGTATATGCCAAAGGTTAGGTTCTTTTGTTCTCTGATGATTTTTAGGTCTAAAAATGGTAGCATGCCTTCTTTTTCTATTTCTATGGTGAATTTTATTGATTGGTTCTGTAGGTTTAGTAAGGCTAAGGAGTCTTGTATGAACCTATTAGGGACAACAGCGAAGATGTCGTCAACATATCTGTGCCAAACTTTAAACATGTATGGAAAGGAAGTTGTTATGTGTGTTTCTAAGTAGCTCATAAATAAATCTGCCAAGAAGGGTGAAAGTGGGTTGCCCATGGTTAGACCAGTTGGTTGTTGATAGAACTTCTTATTGAAACTAAAACAATTTTGTGCAATGCATAAATTGGTAAGTTGTATGAGGTCTTCTATTTCTTCTTCAAGTAGGTTAGTCTGCTGTAGCCATTTCTTTAATTGACGCAGGAGTTGATCTGTAGGGACACTTGGAAATAGTGCAGTGACATCAAAGGAAACTAATCTGTCTTCTGGTTCGAGTTCCAGGGATTTTATCTTCTGTATTAAATCTTCTGAATTCATTATGTTTTTGCTATTGAATTTTGGTAGTGAAGAGAATCTCTGTACTAACCATTTTGCCAGTTTGTAGGTAGGAGAATCAATATTGCTGACGATTGGTCTCATCTTATTACCCGGTTTGTGTATTTTAGGTAGAGCATACATTCTTGGTAAAGTGGGGTGGTCTGGTTTTAATCTAGATTTATCAGTGCCTGTTATAGTTTTGCTTTCCTGGATGGTTTGATTGAAGGCTTTTAAATGTAATTTTAATGGGTCTTCTTGAATTTGTATGTAATTTTCTTGTTGCAGCATATTTTCTACTCTGGCAACATAATCATCTTTTTGCAGTACAACTAGTTTATTTCCCTTGTCAGCTTTTGTGTATACTACTGGTTTTGATTTTAATGTTTTGATCACATGTTTGGTTGGGAAATTGTTATGTTTATCTGCTTGTATTTCTTGGAGAACCATTTCACATTCTTTTTTTATAGTGGTTTTACTATTTTCATTTAGGTTGTAAGTAGCAATCTCAATGTCTGCGACTATTTCATCGGTTGTTTTTGTGTAGCCAACACATGTTTTTAGGCCAAGGTTTAATACCGATAATTCCGCTTTGGTGAAAATTACATTTGAAAGATTAATTACGTCTGGGTATGACGTCGTTTTTTCATTTTTTAGGTTAGGTTTATATGAATGTTGCTTCCGGCGTAGTATGTCTAGTTTTTTCTTTAATTTCAGTGTTTTTGTTTTCATCCTGTAGCTAAGAATAGTGAGGAATTTTGATTGCATGTTTTGCCAAAGTGGGTAGCCGAGTGTGTCTGTTAATTTAAGGTGAAGAGCATATAATTCCAGTTCCAATTTTTGTAATTTTGCGTAGTGGTTGTTTCTCTCAATTATTATTACTTTTTTATCGGCTGATGTTTGGTGTTTGCTGTTTTTGTCATATTTTACAATTCTCCTTACAAACTTTGGTGTGACTTTGCTTTGTATGCATAGGTTTAAAAAACGGATGTCCGCAAATGTGTTTTTTCTCTTTTCTTCAATTTTTTGGTATCTTTTGATGTCACTTTTTATTCCACTGAAATCTGTATTGAAATTTAGGGTTTCTAATCTTACCTTGTTTTCTGCCATGACTTGTATCTTTTCCACGTGGTGGCCAATTATAAATTTTGCTTCTTGTGACTTGTTGGTCTTAAATTACGTAGATATTGTAATGAAAAGAAGCTAGAAACAGTGATGTGTATTGAATTTATTTAAAGGTGAGTCGGAATTGTTACACTAACATCACTTAAGTTTACTCACTTAACATGTTTCGGGAAACGGTTGTTCCCATCCTCAGAAGTTAATTCGACTGGCCCGTGTTGTTGGTGTTTCCGTTTTTTTGGACTGGATCCTGTGGTGGCATCTTGTGGTGGAGAAATGTACTTCCAGAGAGGATTTGGTGGCGGCAAATCAAAATTCATTAATATTGATCAACAACCAACTGGTCTAACCATGGGCAACCCACTTTCACCCTTCTTGGCAGATTTATTTATGAGCTACTTAGAAACACACATAACAACTTCCTTTCCATACATGTTTAAAGTTTGGCACAGATATGTTGACGACATCTTCGCTGTTGTCCCTAATAGGTTCATACAAGACTCCTTAGCCTTACTAAACCTACAGAACCAATCAATAAAATTCACCATAGAAATAGAAAAAGAAGGCATGCTACCATTTTTAGACCTAAAAATCATCAGAGAACAAAAGAACCTAACCTTTGGCATATACAGGAAGCCAACACACTCTACTAATTACATACAAAATAAGAGTTTCAATCCAACCACACACAAACATGCAGTACTAAACAGCCTAACACATAGACTGGTATATACCCCCTTAAATAAAAAAGAATACCAGTTAGAATACCAACATATAGTAGACACAGCAATACATAATGGGTACAACAAAGCAACTATTGACAAAAAAATTGCAAAATTCAAACGACAGATGCACATCAGAAACACAACAAATCTCAGCCAGCAAGATAAAGAGCTAAAGTTCAAGAAATTCACATACCACCCAGGAACATTTCACAAATTTAAGAAGATTTTCATGAAACATAACATCAGCCTAGCTCCACAGAACAAATTTAACATAGAGAAATTACTTTGTAACAAGTTAAAAGACCCCATTCCACAAGACAAAAAAGCTGGAATCTATAAAATCAATTGTTCAGATTGCAATAAAGTATACATAGGTAAGACAAAAAGAAACTTAGAAACTAGGCTAAAGGAGCACATGAGATGTATTAAATACAAACAAATGGACAAATCTGCAGTTTCACACCATTTTTGGATCACTAATCACAACATCAAACCCAATATTACATTAGTCAAACCAGCCAAATTTGCAGCCGAATTAGATGCATGGGAGAAGATCACCATTCTAAAACACAACACATATCTAATGAATTTTGATTTGCCGCCACCAAATCCTCTCTGGAAGTACATTTCTCCACCACAAGATGCCACCACAGGATCCAGTCCAAAAAAACGGAAACACCAACAACACGGGCCAGTCGAATTAACTTCTGAGGATGGGAACAACCGTTTCCCGAAACATGTTAAGTGAGTAAACTTAAGTGATGTTAGTGTAACAATTCCGACTCACCTTTAAATAAATTCAATACACATCACTGTTTCTAGCTTCTTTTCATTACAATATCAACGTTATTCATATCATATTAAAATCTTTGATTTTACTGTATTTTGTGACAAAAATTGCATAATACTCTAAAGAGCGGAACATTTTACAGAAAATAATTTATTTGTAAAATTTTGCTGCATTTCGCAAATGAGAAAAGCATTTACTACATGTCAGAGAACCTAGAAAACCAAAACAGCAACTTTCAAACTAAAATTAAAAAAATTGTGCAAAGACACATTCACGAAATTCCGGGGTCCATAGTAATTAACCATATAACACTCGGAAACATAGTCTTTGGTTAAGCCTCTCTGCTATCCACCCTCATACATTAGCATATATGTGTTTAATACAAAGGTTTGACTTGTGTAAACACAAACTAACAGATGGAAGGCAAAAACAAATATTTTCTTGCGCTGTATTATCTCATATCTTAAGTTCTGGTTTGTTTCTGCTGCATTCACAGATTTTGGTCACTGGAATAGGTAAATGTAATGGCTTTGAGTTGAGTCACCAAGCCACACTATCGCAAAAATGTCATTTAGTGTATCAGCTTCATTCACAACTCAGTTAATGCTGCTTACATGAGTACCTTTACTCCTTCCCGCATTGTTTTGCATGTTTTCATTTAGACACAAAAGTCTATGAAATGTTGCATTAATTCACCCACAGGAAATGCAGCCAAGGTCTATCAAGAACTATAGACCAGTAACTCTTTGGGGACATGTGCAAGGCAATAGCATAGCTCCTTTAATTCCTTATCTAGCATAAAGTTAAATGCAACAACTTTCAATAAGGCAAAACTTAAAAATTTAAAAGTATTGAAGATTTATCTCTCAATATTAGACATACTTCAGTACCATCAAGCATCCAGGTATTAATGGTATCAAGGTCCCATCCCTATATTTCACACATTTTCTGTAAAGTAACAATAACTCTTTTCTACTCCATGGCAGTCTCAATGAAAATCAAAGTCCTCTTCACAAGAATCTTCTCTTATAATTCCAGTGTATTCATACTCTATTATGTGGACTGTATAAATCCTTTTTAATGTTTAGTAATTTATGAATTGAAATTAGAAGGTATTTTATATCCCATGTCTGTCAGAAATAATTGGTCTTTTCATTGGCAAAAGAATTATCTAAATCAGTGAGGGTTTTTTTTAGATTATCCCCATTACACCCCCACATATGTACATACATGCATGCGCGCACACACACACACATACACAAATTTTCTCTTTATAATATTAATATATATTAGAAATGTCATCTTTTAGAGAGGAATCTCTACAAGTACATTCATGCACCCTAACTACCCTTTACATTGAAACCTTTTGTTTGTTTTGATTTTCTCAAAAATGGCCCTAATAGTTTTTATTAAAATACCACATGTTTAATATATTTTCAAGTGTAATGAAATGTATAGCCTGTATATACAAGGATCATTTCAAAAGTTCTGCACACTGTTAAGATAGAAGTAAAGAAAATAATTTATTTTACAAATTATCTTTCCACGCCTTCAATAAAATCTCCATTCTTGCTTATGACAGCTTCTCAACGTTTTGGAAAATTCTGTATTCTGGATAGGGCACCTTCATTGTTGAGCTGTCTGATTATTCAGGTCACCTCACTGGAAGCTTCATCAATTGTATCAAAACGTTTTCCACAGAGTGTTTCCTTCAATTTGGGAAACAAATCAAAGTCTGGTGGGCTCATATCAGGACTGTATGGTGGGTGGGGAAGTATTTTCCATCCTATTTGTCAAGCGTTTCTCTCACTGGTAGGGCAAAATGCGGTCTTGCATTATCGTGCAAAATGAGGATTCCAGCCGCAAGCATGTCAGGCCTTCTTTGACGAACTTTCGGGCGCAAAACATTTTGCAGAAACAGCTTGTAGTATGCACTTGTTACAGATATCCCCTGGGGGACTCTATTTGTAGCTATGGCTCCAGTCATGTCATATGCAAAGATGTTCATTAGTTTCACCTTTGATTGTTGGCAGCGGTATTTTTTCGGGCGTGGAGAGTCAGAAGTTTCCCATTGTGACGACCTTCAGTTCTGGCTCAAAATCTCATATCCAGGTTTCATCAAGTGCAACAGTCCTTTTCAGAAACTGTTCTCCTTCTGTTCAATAATGTTGAAGCGACTCTTCCACAATTCTTTTGCGACCTGCTTTCTGCTCTTCACGCAGATCATGCAGAACCATCTGGCAGCAACTTTTCTCATCTTTAACTTTTCAGTAATGATTCTGTAAACTGAAGTGACAGACATTCTGGCCTCATATACAATTTTCTCACATGTTTTTCATTGGTCCTCTCTCAAAATGTCATTAACAATAATCGGAGGTGTAGTCTGTTGCAGTTGATGGCCTTCCACTTCTTGGGTTGTCCTCAATGCTTACCCGACCTTAAGGGAAATGAGTAGACCACCATGATACTGTGCTGTGATCCACCATACTATTCCCATATTCCTCTCTCAAAGTGTTGTAAACTTCAGTTGGGTTCTTTCCATGTGGGAATGCTGGTCACTATGTGTAATCTGACCTGACTTGGTTTCAGCTTCCATTTTAAAACTGAATTACTCACGACACAATCACGTGAACCAGCAAACACATATACAGTCGTCAAACCTGAAAGTCTGACTCACAATTGATATAAATTTCAACTTGATCACGCCAGCCTAATGGTCGCCATGTGTCATGCGCAGGACTTTTGAAATGACCCTCGTATAAGGAACCCATGAAATCTTCATTCTGAATGTATTTTGTTTAATTGGTAAACCATAAGAGATAGATAAAACTTACTATACACACAATGTGGATCTCAGTGGTAATGAATTGTTCTTTCACACAAGCCATGTGTAGGACAAGGTTGGAAAGATAGAATCAGACTGAAAAATTCAGTGCCTTAGCCAGGATTTGAATCACAGATCTTCTGGTTTCTGTGTGGTTGCTCTTACCAACTGAGCTGTCATAGCAACATGTTACCATGGTAGGCTAGTTGGTAAGAGCAACCAGACGGAAACCAAAAGATGCCTGGTTCACATCCTGGCTATAACAATGCATTTTTCAGTCTGATTCTACCTTTCCAATGTAGGTCTTGTTAAAACATGAAGTTTAAAATAAATGCATATTTTTTGTTGCATAAACAATTTCTGAGATATTGTTTGGTATTGTTTTGAATTTTCAAAATAATTTGTTCTTTTTATCTACTAAGCCAATTTTCATTTTTTTCTCGTACAAAGAGTGAAATTTCAAAGCCATCACATAGCAACCTATTTTTCCAAGATTTGAGATTTGTTTCAGCCTCCTGTGTACTTGTACCTCCAACAAAATGTGTAATGAAACTATTTTAAACATTCATATTGATTAACATGAAGTAGGTAGAAAAAAATCTGATGCATTGCATTCACATGATTTTCTCTTCTCTCTTCTACAAACTGTTCTTACAAAACCTTATTCTTCTAACTACTTCTTGTTAAATGAGAAATTTTCATTATACATTTACATATTTTGTTGTACCTATAGGTATAAAGAGGAGACAGTAGGCTAAAGTGATACTCAGATTTTTAAAAGGCAGAACGCTATGTGATGGCTTTCAGATTCCATGCTCTTTGCATGACCATGAAATAGAATGAATAGCAACTTACTGCTTGGAAAAAAGTAAATATTAGAAAATTCAACACATAACAAAGAATATGTTGGAAATGGTTAATGCCACAAAAAATTTGACATTAATTGTGTGCTTTAACGAGTTCTACATATGTTGTGTATTAAGAATTTGTCTTATCTCTTATGGTTTACCAATTATACAAAAGTCATTCAGAATGAAGAGGACTTCACAGGCTATTCCCAGAAAATTAAAGATATATTTTTCATTTTCATGCACAATCTCAAATACATGGTGTTTTAATCAAATCCTTTGAAACTGTTTTTGAGAAAATCAAAATTAAAGAAAAAATTTCCATGATAGGGGTAGTTTGGGATGGGAGAATTTTCTTGAAAATGTTTTTACTGCATCCTTGCAAGATGTTGAACTTTTCATTTTTAGTTATTCTGTTCACACACACACACTCGCACATACATCTTTTTTCTGAAAATGCTCATATTGGATTCAGGGGATATATCAGAATGTGTATTTCCAGTGAAATCTCTGTATCAAATTTTTAGGTAGAATGCAATACTTCCTTTACCTATATAGGTAAGTAGTAGAGAAACTAATAAGCTTTTTAAGAATAGTTTGTTGAAGAGATATAAAAATAAATGTTAGTGGGTGGAGAAAGTCATCTGAATGTAACATCAGATTTTTTTTTTTTGTGCTGGAAACCAGAAATGTGCAAAGGAGATGATCAGTTGTATTGTAATCTGTGTTTAAGATGTAGCACAAATAAACGTATTTATCTGGTGAATGTTGTTTCTTACAGATGGATGCTGTACGCAGGAGTTGCACAATCACCGCAACTTGTAATGCACACGTTGTGATCCTTCAAGTGAGTTTTCCTCCAAACTACCCTTACAATGCTGCACCAACATTCCAATTTGGCCAGGGCACCTCTCTGGATGCCAACACAATGTCCAAAGTATTGAAGGTAAGCTGATAATGTTTAATGTTTGTACTCTTTACTTGGTTGTAGTAATAACTGACATACATACAGTTCGGAACTAAATAGACATTAAATCACATTGTAATAAAAATGTATTCATGATACTTGGAAGTAAATTCCCTCTCTGAAAATGAAAGAGCAGCAACCTGCATTACATTTCAAGAACAGCTTCAAAAATAAATATTTGGAGACAGTTCCAATCAAGGAGATAAATTTAATAATATACTATCTAGCTTGAAATGGATTCCATCATTACTGGTACAGGAGTCTCAAATGTAATGCATATTCCACATGTAATGACAAAAAAACACTGTATTTAATTTGTGTACCACATGCCCTCATATTAATGATAGAATGGGCATGGCTCAAAAATAAAAATATGGAGAAATACCTAACTTCTAAGGATTCAATGCAGAGATTTTGATGAAATTCCCTCTAACCCAAACAATTCTTTACATGGAAAAATGTTAGTTATTTCTTCAGAAATGGCTGAAATGATTTTAGTAAAAATATCCTAGGTTTGACATAAAGGCATGACAAAAGAATGTATATGTTGATCTTCAAGTAGTCTGTGAAGCCATTTTAATAATTTGAGATAACCATAAGATGTAGATGAAAAGTTGCAGTGAAAATGTAGAGCTTATTATAATACTGTGACAGGGATGTTCTTTGACACCCTGGATAGCAAGCACATTCTTTAGCACTAGCTGATGCATGATTGGTTGGGGGAAAGAGGGGAAGGTGCTCTCGGCTAACAAAACATTTGTCACACAAATAAAATTTTTAGACCTTCTCCCACTTAGAACTTCTAGGCACTCCCGTGTGGTTATATAAAGGCAGCATCATTGCAGCAGAGCAAGGTGGTTGTGACGTTCGCTGCTGTTTACTAGTGAATTCTGCATGACAAGTCCTGCATTTGATGCACCAGTGAGTGATAGAGAGAGGAAAGAGGCTACTTCGTGCATCATTAATTGCAATGCTGTGTGCAAGGAAAAAGTGAAGAGTGACTATAGTAAAAGTGGACAAAGTTACATTGGTGTCCAGAGCAGAATTTAAAAGTCACAATGGAGGAAATACTTAACAATTATTAACTGAAATGGAGACCATGAAATCTGGAATGGTGGAGATGGGAATTAAGGATTTGACATTGACTGTGTGAAATCTGAGAAAAATGCTATTGTGAAAGACTTGAAAGATGATATTGCTAAGGAGTTAGAAGAAATTAAATCTAATATGGAAGGAAAAATTAGTATGGGGGAAGAATGTATGAATCAGCAGGAAAAATGTTGGACCAGCTTGTGAAGAAAAGAAAGAGAATGGGAACATTGCAGTGAAGATGTGCCATACCTAGATGCCAAGCTAATCATGGCTAATGCTAAAATGGTGAAGTCTGAAATTTAACAGTACTTCGTTGTTGGTGTTTAAGTGACAGTTTGAGGCAGTTGCTTTCCGCAATCGATGGTCGCTGGTGGAGAAGACAACACAGCTTTTGGTTGCCTTGAAGGAGCAAACAGCTGAAACTCTTCACTCTTTTCCTGCCAGAGGCTAAGGAGATGACAATCAGACTGTTGAAGGGGTGCTATGGAGAACATCACACGGCGACCCCAAATCAAACCAGCTGAAGACAAGAGTGCAACAACTGGCCAGACCTTACAGGAATTTGCCATGGAGGAAGAGCAGCTGGTACAGCAGACTCTGACAGATTTACCTCCAGACTTTGTTTCTGGAGAGGCAGCTTGCACATTTATCAGTGGCATTAGACACCAACACTGTAGCATCAACGATCCCCCAACAACTGTCTCTGCATTGAAACAGCAAAGATAACAGTAGGAAGAGCCACCCTGGTGCCAGCCATAACTGACACCTGCAAATCATAGGAATCAATACAAACAGCAGCAGCTTAACCATGAAAGATGTACGTATTGGAGTTGCAGAAAGTCCAGACACCAGAGGACAAACTACAAGTCATCAGGAAGGCTGTTAAGGGCCAGTGTGAAGAGGGGTACATTGGTGCCATTGTCACCTTCCTTCCGCTTTAACTCTTGACTACCGGACAGGAAAATATTATTTTAATTTGGACATCCTTTACCAAAGATCATGCCAGGAAAACTGCAGCCACTGTGTGAAGGGACATGAACGAATTGCAGCCATACCCCAGTCATGGTGCAACCTGTGATTACTTGGGATGAAGAGACTTGAGGAAGAAGCAGCTGGAGGATTGAGACATAGGCCGATCCTGTCAGTAAAGGGTCTGGCAAATGAACTGCATATGCAGATGTCACCCCCCCAAAGGCCCTATCTATAAGAACTACTGGTAGCATTGGCTCTCTCTGGAGGCCAGGAAGAGTGTGGCAGGAAAAATGGATGAAGTCTAAATATACAAGTAGTGTGAAACATACTTTTACTTCTCTTATCACCTATCTATGATAGGTAGAGGAAGTGTTGTATTCCACCCAAAAATAATATCAAGATTTTAGCAGAAGTAAATGCTTTGAGGTGCACTGATCCCCCCCCACCCAAAAAAAAAGCATTTTTAAAAAAAGTGCAGTTAAGTGCAAACTACACCTTTAATATGAGAATTTTTTCTTTATTTTCTCAAAAGTAGCTTGGTCTGTTATGATTAAAATATATGTTTTATATAAGGACATGAGGAATAAAACATATAGCTTGAATTTTCTGTGAATAGTTTGTGAAGTATATGATGATTGCTGTCTCACACTGTCCTTGTATAGGCAGTAAGTTGGAATGAAAACTTTAATACCACAGCTGGGACTCGAACCACAGATCTTTGGCTCTTACCACTTGAGCTACCATGTTTAAAAGTGACTTCAAATGTTGCACTTCATTTTCCATGTCCTCTACTATTATTTGCAATTGAGCCCTTTAGTTATTCATTTGTTGGTATTTTGGCAGGCACTGAAGCAGACGGCGCAGCAGCGAGTAAGGAAGAACAAGTTGTGTTTAGAGCCATGTTTACGGCAGCTAGTGTCCACGCTGGAACAGGTAAGTCAAAGACATGTTTGATGTGCATTGTTTCATTAACCTCACATCTCGTTACAAAGAATAGTTTTGTTACAGATAACCACAACTGATGAAAGTGAGAGCAAGCAGTATCTGAGGTCACATCATTCTCAGCCTCCATCGTCATTTCTAGAACCATCCAACATGTACGGTAGTTTCCAGGATGCCTACATACCATTCCCTCGCACATCAGGTGCAAAGTTCTGTAGTGTAGGTGAGTAGATCATTGTGTTGGTCCAACATTCACCTTACCCAGTACTCTTTATGTACCAGTCCTCCTTGTGTACGTTATGCTGTGACTGCTTCAACAAGAATGTGTGGCCTTGTATTGTTTCTCCTTTTTAAAATGAAGTTTAATATGTATGATTTGAATAAGCTGGTAACAGTGATGTGAACCTAAATTTATGGAAAAATTGGGTCAGAGTTCAAACACTTAAATTGTTTTGTGTCTTGGCCAATTTCAAGAGTTACTTGCTCTCATCAGCAAAAGTGACCAACTGGTCATGGTGGTGGTGTTAGTGGTGACATCTAAAGGTGGATTGCCTGGGTTCAAGTTACTACATTTATCCAAATACTAGACCTTCTTCTGCCTCCCAAAATTTTAGTTTTGAAAACCACAGGTTGTCAGGCATTTGCAATATACATTCTCTGATTATTGGCCAAGAAAAAGCAATTTTCAAATTTTGTGAGTTTGGGATGGGTGTTAACAGAAGAAAGCATCCTGGAAATGCAGAAGGTTGCTGCAAAGACCACAGTGTATCAGCCAATTTTGTGTGTTTGATTTTATGTCACAAATTAGTGATTTAGCAACATGCCTAAAGGGTTTATAAGATTTCCCATTGGCAAAAAGCTTTCTTTCAAGAACTAAAATAGTAATTTGAGGAATTCCTTCCTGCATCTGTAGCTGTGATTCTATATTGGGATTGATCATCAGGCAGTAAGAGGCAGATGTACATTACATGCTCACCTCCCTCCCTGACAATCTCCTCTACCCACAATGTGCATTTCCGCTTGAATTTTAATTCTAACTGTTTACAATAATTTGTTATATATTGGGTGGTATTGATAAAAGCGAGCCACGACTTAAAAGCAACATTCCTGAGCTGTGACTCGCTTTCGTATTAATAAAACCCTCCGTCTCAAGTTTTGCTGAACCTTTCTCCATTCAACAATTCAAATCCTCCTACTACAGTGGTCACAGCTTAGGACTTGTTAAGTCATCTGAGTAGGAGTCTCAAGTTAATGATGGCTCATGTACAGGTTGAATATTAAACAACAAGGAATCATATTGATAATTTTGCTAAAATAAATTGTGCTAAAACAAATTCATTTCCATTTTCTTACTTTTACCTGTTAATGAAATTTAAGAAGGATTTGACTCCTGCTGAATATGTTCCAAAACTGTCCTTTCCCAGTCCTTCAAGATTATTGGTTTGTTGCCTGTGCTCTGCAAATCTATCTTCACTTTCACACAGTTTTTCATATTTCTTACTTTTTACAAGATTTGGTCCTCTGTTAACAGAAGATTGAAATTATTTTTAGCATCCACTGTTCTTCTTACTTCTACAGTCGTAGAAGCCATGCTTTTCTTCTCTTCATGCAGCTGAGATTTGCTTAATGTTTACTTTGCGGATGGTTAGGAGATTTACAAAGCTAGACTACAATTGAGTGTTTTCTTTTCTTCAGGCATTTCTAATAATTGTACTTGATTACTGGCACAATAATTAACACACTTGATTGCTGTTACCACTGTCTCATGTTTACAATGAACCATGGCTCTTGAGACTAGGCTCGCTTTAATTAATAGAAAATCACATCCATCATCATTGTCATCACTATTGTTGCCATCATCGTAATGTATGTTACTGATAATTAGGAAAGATTTACTTAAACAATGAAAAAGTCACAAATGCAAAATTCCAAACCTAGGTTCTGGAAATTCAGGGTCATCTTGCCTTTGAGATTGTGTGTATTAAAATAAATGTGGTAAGCCCTTTCAATCCGTGTAATACACGAGTAACAGCATTAAGTCTCTTCATTATTTGTTCTGCATGATATGCCCACGTTGGACTTGGATCGTTTTGAATGATGTTGCAGGTATATTGACATGCTTTGGACGTCCACCATTTGCAAGAAGGTTGTCCACACGACTGGAAAGCCCCACTCCACGCTCACTTTCCGCTCTCGGAGGACAGTTGGGCAGCTTTGGTTCTTCTGGTGCTACATCGTCTCAGTATTCACTCATGTATCCTTCTGTAGCTCAGAGTCCGACAGCCGACCCCAATGTGTCCATCACAACATTCTACTTCCAGGACAGGGTAAGAAACTTCACTACTGCTGCAGTCTTCACAAATTTAAGTCACTCTTAATTTAACTGTTTCAAGGAAAATAAAAGAAAAAATGTTTCATTTTAAAGATTGACATTGTTTATATTAACTGTTTGGCTATTTAGGATAGCCAACCTAACCAAACTACCTTTGGGGGGGTAACAAGCTTAAAAAACTAAAACAACAGCTGTCTGTCTATTGTGCAGTGGTTTGCCATGCACTTGAATGTTGAAATTAAACAGCGTTGCAATTTATTTCAGAAGCAACTTGCCAGAACATCACGAACAAGAAACATGCATGTCAGCTTGCGAGCAGGAGGTTCAAAAGTGGCCTTGAAGAAATCTCAAGCCATAGTTACCATTTACGATGCTACTTCCCTCTTCTACATTCACAAGGAACTTGGCGAGAAATATGTGTAAGTTGTAACAGGCTATGTATTGTTTATATGTGGCTTACATTTAACTGTGAATAGTTATGAGTTTTATATTATTCCTGATAAATTTTTATTCATTTATATTGTTGTTAATTGAGTGTATTGTGAATCACTTTTGTGTGTTGGCATCGTGCCTTAGGAATTACATTTTATTTTAATTATGTTTTATTGTAAATTAAACACATTATCACAGCTTTCATAAATTTACAAATTACCTAAAAATATCTATTACCTAATTACCTAAAACAAAAACAAACAAACCTAAAAACAAAAATATGTTAGATTTGTTTCACACCCAAGCAGAATAAGCAAGCTATTGATTTGATTACTTTGCGCCATAGTAACAAGTAGAAAATTAGAAAGGTAGAAAATTTTATACACTTCCTTCAAGCCTTCTGTCCAAAGTAGACATGTTAATACACTTTGTTCAAGTCTTCTGTAAAGACTGATGTGTTAATTACACGTTGTTGAAATCTTACAACAGAGAAAGACATATTAAGACTTCGCTGTCATACATATTGGGATAAAAGCCAACACGTAAGGGAATACAACATAAATAGTTGTTTCATGTTATTTCATTGATCTATCAAGTAATTAAATTAATAATTGAAAGTAAGTAATAAATATTGAAGTTGAATATCATTGGACTCATACTCTCTTGATACCACAACCCAGAATAAGACTCATGACTCAATAATTAGGTCAGAGCACAGTTTCAGCATTACAACATAACATTAATATGATCATTCCTCATTTGCGTGTTCTGCATCTACTACACTTAGGTTTGTATCAAGTAGTATATAACATACCTTGCTGTGTGTACAGAGGCAGTCGGAATAATATGATCATATTTACGACATGCATCAGGGGATCTATTCAAGTATTTTCATATAGGGAATACATGCCCAAAAACATTTATCGAACTAGAGATAACTGATAGCTGTATAAAGCTATTATAAAAGTTCTGGTCCCAAATGTGCTAAAAGATCCTGCTCTCACTTACCATGTTCAGGTTTTGATAGCTCTCATTGAATATTTGGCTAATGCCTGCACATTTGTCAGTTCAATTGAACTGACAGTAAATGACAATGCTTGCATCACAGTTGTGCGAATTGTATGAGTGAGATAGAGAGTGAAGAATGGTGCCAAATAGGAAATACCTTCACTTAGAATGATCTTCTAGTTTGTGAAACCAGCAGGATTTAACTTAAATTGGCATGTTGAGTATTTCACTGCAGCATTGCAAATAGTAGGCAAGAAAGAAACCAAATCTTCTTTGTTAATAACGAAAAATTGGCATTACTGGCCTCTTGCTTCCCTCACCAATGTGTTTAATGTTTATAGCTCTTGCCATCTTGTGCATTCTTGCTTTTATTGATTTTTACTTTACCATTACCTATAGTAGATAAGAGAAAGTATTGTATTCCACTAAAAAGAGATATCACCAATACATTTTGGAAACCCCTGAACCCCCTCCCAAAAAAAAGCAATTTTAGAAAAAAAATCTCTCCCTCCCCCTCCCTCCCTCCCCCCCTCTCTCTCTCTCTCTCTCTCTCTCTTCATACATTGGTGTATACAACATGCATTTGTAAGTTTCTGATTGGCATGTAATGTGTAAAGTCAAGGACATGCAAAAAGAGCTAAATAGCTATGATTGTCCCAATGTGTTTTAGGTTTGATGCACGAGATATTCCTGGAATGTGTCATCGTAATTCTGTAATAGCAGCAACGGTTGGTCGACGTGATCTGGTACAGGCCTGGACGCTTGCCGCGCTGTCAGCTTCGCTGCCAGGTTCCGACACAGAGGATGAAGTTGCGTGGTCATGTCACCCCTTTGGGAGGGCTCTGGTTGAATCACTGTAAGTTCAATAGTTGTTGGTGATACAGCAGACGTTAATGACCTAGTAATTTTGGAACTGAATGTGCAGTATATTGCTTTCAGAATTGCTCACTATGCCAAAAACATGGACATCCAGATGGCTGCTATGCTCTGCTGTATATTTGGGTGCCGATCAGAGAGTCATGAAGCTCTCCGAAGTAAACATCTCAGCAAGTCTGTGAATGTCAGTGTGAGTATTAATTTTGTTTCTTGTATTTTAATTCTGAATGGCTGCCTATAAAAATGTAGTCCAAAGTGGTGCATGAAATATGTGGGCTTGTGTGTAAGGTCAAGTACAAGCAAATCCATGATGCTGCAGAGAGTCCAGCATTGAGAAAAAGCTAGAGCTGTAGGAAACCTCAAATATAATTGTAACATAGAAAAAATTATACACTGCTCGAGAACATTGTTTCATACAAATCAGGATAAATGCCCAACTTGAACATCAATACAAAAACATATCTGTTTTGTTTTGATTTTTAAATTTCCAAAAGCTGTATGCAAATAACTCTTTTCTGTAGCATTAGTTGTTTTTGAAGCATTCATTGTTCCCAGGTTGAACTGTCATGTGGCATCTTACATGATTCTTATTTTTCCCATATGTGTTTATTAGCAACAAAAACTGAACAGTTATGTTTTGTTTTCCATACAATGTATATAATCAAGTCCATATTGCATAATTTGAGGTTATTTCTAGTCAAAAATATATATTAATGTGCTGTAACATGTATAGAAGAATCATTTTTTTTATGTGTAGTATAATATGTAAGGATTATTTTACATTGTAATTGTGTGTGTGACATATCAGATTCTGATTTTACCTATATAGGCAAAACAAATATCTTTTACTCGTAGCCTTTCTTCACTTTCTTAGAAACAGCTCTAATAATTTTGATTAAAATGTCATATTTAAGATATTTACATGGCAAAATATCTTGAATTTTCTCCGAATAGCCTGTGAAGTCCTCTTCATTTGGAAGGAATTTTGTTTAATCTTGTATAACTGCTAAATCAACAAGGACTAGAGAAAAATTACTGCACAAAAAATCTAGGTCTCTTTAAAACATACATGGCATCAGCCATTTCAGAGATATCTTTGTTATTGGTTTGAACTTTTCAGTACTTTTTCATTTTTTGAAATGCTGTCACATTCAGTTGTATCTTGCAATGTCATAAGGTATGGTATTTTGTGGTCAGCATAATATATTGACCAAGTTATCAATTCAGTGTTGAAGGTCTAAATGTTTATCTCGATTAATGCTAAGTAGTTAGAAAATTAAGCTTTTGTAAGAATAGTTTATAGAACCTGTATAAAAATAAACTACAGTGGGTAGTGAAATTCGTGTGAATGTAATAAATGCAATGAAAGCTAGTTTTATAAAAGATGTAACAAAACTAAAAAACAAAAAAATTTAATTCTTTCATATGTGTAGCCCCCTTTAACGTCTTTTGTCATATTGGGAGTTTAACTTGAGAAACAACATACTGTTGGTGTTTTTACCCTGAACTGTAGGGTTTTATAACATTGTTTTTTTCATTAACTTTTACATTGAACACACTCACATTCACTCCCTCATTTATACTTCCAGACTCTAAGGAGACTAGGGAATTATTCTGGATAAAGAAAAATTCCCTGCCCCAGCCAGGAATTGAGCTCAAGACCTCTGGTGAAAACCATTATCATACTGAATACTTGGTCATACTAAATGCTATTATCAATTTTATATGTTCACATCTTAATTAAATGTCTGCCAGGACCGTTTCCCTGACTGAGGAATTTTGCAGGTTTTTCTCAGTTCTCATAAATGGCATATGCCACGGAAGTACCCAAGTTAACCCTGGAACATTTACTTCCCAAATATCATTTTGTTGCATGTTTCATACATCCACTGCCTGTGGTGCAGTATGTCACAAAGAATGGTTGTTAAACACTACTACCAAAAAAAAAAAAAAATACCTGAGAGACTAATTTCAGATGTTAGTACTTATTTTAATTGATGAGCAACCTATAGAGCTGAAAAAATCTATGAAAGTTTCATTCTGGTTTATAAAAATGAGCTGAAATTATTTTATTTAATTATATGGATATGCAAATCAATGTGAAAGGCTGACAACTTTTGCATACAACAAAAGAATTCCTGTTAGAATTTAGGCCAAACTCTGGTACATGATTTAGTTAGAAATTGAAACATGATCTTTGCTGATAAAAGGAGAAATGCAGCTTGAATACTGAATGAACTGAATACATTTGAATTCTTGAGATATTTTGGTGTTCATCCAATAAGTTCACTTCATCAAACGCCCTCTGTCATTGAAATTTGAATCCATAAATAAGGGGATCCGAATTAGATGCAATCTTTCAGTATATTACCTTAATGTTTTTCAATTTTATTAAATATTTTATAAAAGTGATTGTATGTTTAAGCACTATTTCAGACATAATATTATTTTAAAATAAAGAGGGTTGGAGGTTGTTACACAACATCACTTAAAGGTACTTACTTTGAACTCATTTCGGGAGAACGGTTTGCTGCCATTGTCAGCTTGTTTCCAACTGATTTTGCCAGTTACTGTCTTAGGGATGTGTGTGGTTAGTGATGTTCTCTGGTGCCGGGTTGATGAACTTCCAAAGGCTGCTGGGTGGCAGTAGTTCGAAATTCATTAGGTAATTCCTGTGTTTGACGATATGTATTTTTTCCCAGATGTCCAATTCATTGCTGCTGTTGATCGGTTTTAAGAGTTTTATGTTTGGAGTGATTTCATGGACCAGAAATGATGTGCTATTGCTGATTTATCTATCTGTTTTTGGTAAATGCATCTCATGTGTTCTTTAAGTTTTATTTCAAGATTTCTTTTGGTTCTTCCTATATATACCAGGTTACAGTCATTACAAGCTATTTGATACATACCAGCTGACTTATCGTTGGGGATAGGGTCTTTTGTTCTGTTGCATAGTAGTTTCTGTATGTTGTGGTTATTCTGTGGAGTTAGGGTGATGTTGTATTTCTTGAAAATCCTTTGAAGTTTATGATGTGTCCAAGGGTGGGTGGTAAGTGAACTTTTTAGAAAATTATATTAAAAATAATAGCTACAATCCTACAAGCCACAAACATGCAGTTTTAAATAGCATTACAAACAGGTTAGTACATATACCATTGGAGAAAGAGGCATACCAGAAACAATACTAACAATTATCCACATAGCCACCATAAATGGATACCAGAAAACAACAATGGATAAGAAGATTAAAAAGTTTGAAAGACAAAAATACATCCAACAAACGAAACTTTACTCAGACAACAAAAACCACAAACATATAGAAAGTCAGCTGGTATATATCAAATAGTTTGTGATGACTATAACCTGGTATACATAGGAAGAACCAAAAGAACACTTGAAATACAACTTACAGAACATATGAGATGCATTTACCAAAAACAGTCAGATAAATCAGCAGTAGCACATCATTTCTGGTCTTCAAACCATGAAATCACTTCAAACATAAAACTTTAAAACCGATCAACAACAGTAATGAATTGGACATCTGGGAAAAAATACATATTGTCAAATAAAGGAATCACCTAATGAATTTCGAACTACCGCCACCCACCAGACTTTGGAAGTTCATCAACCTGGCACCAGAGAACATCCTAACCACACACATCCCCCAGACAGTAACCGGCAAAATCAGTTGGAAACAAGCTGACGATGGGAGCAAACCATACTCCCGAAACGCGTTCAAAGTAAGAACCTTTAAGTTATGTAGTGTAACAACCTCCAACTCTCTTTATTTTAAATTATTACACATTAGTGTTACTAGCTTCTCAATATTCAAATTAATAATATTATTTGTTTTTGAATAAAATCACAAAATGATGAAAACATCTGATGTGCACACTCGCATAGCTTTCTGTACTAATGCCAAATTTGCATATATCCATTATACAATGTGGAAGCTTACCTATGATCATCCTTTCAAACTATGAAAGAGCATGTTGTTTTGAGTGTTTTTCTTAATAAATTTTTTCCATAAAGCTTTCTGTTCTTGAGATGGTTACTATTTTATTTTGCACAGTATTGCAACCAGCAAACTCAGCAGGTTAACTTTTAATTCTTCAGCTTCTGCTGCTATGTCAACGAACAAATAAACATTCCGGTATACAAATAGAAAACTATACATGATTGTAACCTAACCTAAATATTATATGGAATATGGAAGTAAGGAAGCATTTACAATATTATGCAAATTATTAATAGGGACACTTATTTATAAAGGTAAATTAAAGCTTGAGAAACCCAAGTTACAAGATTATGCTTCCTTTCTTTGTGAATTATTGTCAATAATTAAAGAAGACAAGTACAGAAAAGCAATGAGAACTTCTTTTTAATCTTTAGAGAAATTGTTCAAATTGTACATGCTTCACAATGTATTCTCCAATTCTGCTCCACTCCATGAAGTACGTCCAGGTTGTCTTTTTATTTCTTTTGCTGCTCAAAGTATTCTTTCTTGCAGCGTTACCACATCAGGCACTTCTATAATGTATACATGAGTTTTCATTTCCCCCCAAAGAAAAACAAAATGATTGGATTTAGATCTGGCGATCTTGGTGGCCCTCTTAATGGTTCCATTCCAAGCGATCCAGCATTCTACATAGATGGTGTAAATGTTCTCAAAAAGCCCAATGGGATATGCCAATAATATGAGCTACACCACGGCTGCTGCTTCCAGGATCTTCTTCCACCAAGTGAAAGACACGAGGTACACTTCCTATGTATAGAACTCTTTCACAAATGAAAACAGATGTGCTATGATGCAATGCTCATCTATTTGGAAATCTTTCATGATAAATTCTTACTGCATTACGATGTGTTTAGCCATAAATAAGTAGCATTTCAAGATTTAAAATAGAGAGTTGAGGGTTGTTACACTACATCACTATGAAGTGATCATAGTGATGTAGTGTAACAACCCTCAACTCTCTATTTTAAATTATGACACATCACTGTTACAAGCTTCTAAATCTTCAAAAATTGAGCATTTCAAGATACTCAGCATTAGTAAAATGAGCCATTTTATAATTGATGATCTGCTATTTTAAAACAAGCCATAAGCGCAATAAACAAGAGCTGAAGTACATTGCTTTATAAACAAACAGCTGAAGTGTGTTTCTTCCAATCTTACAGTATTGTGATGTGTAGTCTCATGGCTAACAATGTAGACTCAATTGAGACAAATTTTGAACGCTTACAATAATAGTAAGAGTGCAAATTGTTTGAATTCAAAATGTATTTAAACATACAGAAAATATCTTTCAATCTCCTCTGAGAAATATTTGAAAAAGTATTTAACTTTCATAAAATCTTCATTTAAAATAGAGTTAATATTAAGCAATTTTTGCCTCTTTCACAAAAACTAGTTTAAAAACAGCGAAACTGCATTTTTTTTTTTTTTTTTTTTTTTTTTTTTTTGTATTCATTACAAAGAGTGGTGCTGTACAAGGATGATCATAGGTCATCTTCCATCCTGTATATTATATATTCACATAAAAAGTGATTCTTCTATCCACATTACATTATGGTATACATATGTTTGCTCAGGAATGATATAAAATTTAGATTATAAGCTTACAACATGTGGAAACATCATTCTGTTTATTTGTGGTAACAAGCTCTTGCAATGGAAAGAAACAAATGAACAAAATAGTATCACAAACTTTCAAGCATGATGCTCATATTTGGTAAAAATGCAAACTTAATACATGGAACATTTTGAAAATGGCTAATGCTAGGAAAAAAATTTGTTGGACACAAATTGTGTATTTTAATTTGCTCTACTTTTTCTTGCATTATGCTTTTGTCTATTTCTTATGGTTTCCTTGTTAAACAATCAAATAAAGGTAGTTAAGAGACTTTTTGTAGAAAATTCAAAATATACATTTTTATTAGTGATATAAATATCTTAAAGATAGGATACGTGAATCTAAATCATTTGAACTATTTTTAAGAAAATAAAAGATATTTAAAATTTTTCTATGTAAACAGTAGTTTTAGTTGGGGGTGGTTTGTTGAAAATATTTGTCTCATCTTTGGAAGGAACTGAACTGAAATACTAAGTTTGGTTGATTTTTGCTTAATAATTGTTTTTATACTCTAGCCGTGTATAGGCACAAAGCTGGAAGTTGAATCAGTTGAATAATTATGCTATACGACAATGAACTCCTCTCAGATGCAAAATATATGAAGTACTATGGTTTTGGACCCACAAACATGAAAATGAAATTAGTTTTTTCATGTCACCTAACTTTCCTTTGATACTGCTATTGTACCATATAATAAAGGTGCTCATTTGCCTAGAATATGGAGGGTGGTGCATCTCAAATATAATTTATTATGTATCACTATATAAATCAATTACCATGTTTTTGGACCCCCAGAACAGGAAAATGATATTAGTTTGTTTTTTTTATCACTTAATAGTTTTTTTATATTGCTATCGTACTATATAACAAAAGTGCTCCGTTTCTCATCCCAAAGAATTTTCACCCTTTCTTGCTTCCTTTCTCAGGAAATTATCCCTCTTAGGAATTTCTGACATTTCAAGGTATATACAGGGAGGACCCTTTAGGTTGAGATTGTACAATATCTCCAAAACTAAGTGTTGGAGAAAGAAATGTCTTGAATAAAAGTTACCTGATATTATGGGGGAAAGTAAATTCCATTAGTTGTGTTTTATTTGAAGGACGTTGTGATGGTCATTTTAGGGCTTAGGGCTAGGTTCCCATTTTAAAAAATTAAATTGACCCTAAAATGACCATCATAATGTCCTCCAAACAAAACACAACTAATCACATTTACTTTCCCCCATTATATCAAGCAACTTTTAAAGAAAAGAAAGCCATTTCTTTCTATGACGCTTAGTTTTGGAGATACTGTACAATCTCAACCCTATATATAATATACAGAGGATGCCAAAAAAAAGTATACACACTTCAAGCAAAGAAAAAACTGTGTTAACATGACAAAGCTGAATTCACACAAACAGAAAATGATGAGCACTAATCATCTTAGACTTTTACAGTTACAACAATTGCTCGAAATGCGCACACCATCATTGTCGATGCACTTCTGAGTATGCTGAACTACTGATTGAGCAGTGTTTGCGAAAGTGTCCTCAGCGATTGCAGCACATGCTGTTTCAGTTTCTTCCCGAAATGCTGCCAGTGTAGCTGGTTTTCTATGGTATACAACATCCTTAGGAGTTCCCCATAGGTAGAAGTCCAATGGAGTTAGATCCAGAGAACCCAGTAGAAACTTAATCAGACCTCTTCGCCCTATCCAGTGTCCTGGAAGATTGTGCCCTGAAATAAGTCTCATGTGCACATTGCTTTGTAGATTTCTGTGGTGAGTGCTCAAAACGTTGCAAAACCATAGCCGAGGATGCAGGGCTTGATGCTGTGCGAGGTCTCCCAGATCTGCCCATGTGAACATCACATATGATACCACGAGTCTTATATTTGTCTCGAATGCATGCAGTTGTTACTCATGTTAGTGGTTCTGTTCCGTACACATGTCTCCATTGCCAATGAACTTCAACATTCTCGGTTTTCCAATACCGCCTTCAAAATTGCTTATTGCTGTTCAAATGATAATCTTGGCTCTATTTTGTTGTAGCAACGCTAGCGTAATGTAATGAGAGTCACATCTGTTTACAGAACATCATATGATAATCTTGGCTTCATTTGTTCATTGTTGATTTACCTGTCGCGTAGCAACACTAGCATAATGTATGTGAGTTACTTCTGTTTACAGTATCTAACATTAGATGAAACGTCAAACCACTATGATGGAGAATTAACAGCTATAAAAGCAGCATTACAGAACATTTTATATAGACCATACATAAAACAAAAAATAGTCATCTTATCAGACTCAAAATCAGCCATAGATGGAATAGTAAATTACAATAATAAAACAACAAGAAATATTAAAGTAATAAGAAGCCTAATTAAAGCAGTTGAAACTAGAAATCATGCCACTCTACAGTGGATCCCAGCTCATGTCGGACTTTTGGGCAATGAACATGCGGATCAATTAGCAAAGAAAGGTACAATACAACAAATAAAACCTGTAGGACAAATAGAAATAAATAAACAATTAAATAACATTAAACAACATTTAAAAAGACAGCAGAGACTTGATGAAGATAAATTAAAAGATAAAGATTATAAGAATATTAAAGATAGAGTTGATATACAAAAAATGCCAAGGAGGACTGCAGTGGCCTTATTTAGGTTGGCAACTGGCCACGATTGCCTCGCAGAACACCTCTACAAGATAGGATGCCTACCTACACCCAAGTGTGAAGAAGATGTCATCCTGAACAAACAACATCTCGTCAAATGCAAAGGCCTTAGAAGTGATAACTTACAGACTTTATATTGGGAAGCCAGAGGGAAAATGATGCAGATCAATTAATCCCCAGTGCCACTGGTGAACAACTTCTGTTTACAGAACATCACACTATACATTATTGTTGTTTTTCGGTCCAACTTTGAAATATATTAAATAGATATCTACTGTCATAGTATGTATATACTTTTTGGCAGCCTCTGTATGTGTTGTGTGATATATATACTATAAAAAAATGTATATATGTGTGTGTGCGTGTGCGCGTGCCCGTGCGCTATTTTCACTGAAGATGCGTTAAACCCTCCTAAGAGTTTTGTGAAAACATGAAGTACAGTAGTATGTTACAATATCTTAATCTGTCCAGTTTGTGTTATACTAATTTATGTTGGTAATGTGTCATTTTGGTAGAGTATTGTGTACCAAATTAAGAAACTAGGTTAAAATAATTTGTCATCTTTTAATATGAAAGAAACATATGATAGTATGGGCATGATAATTAAGTGTTTAAACTATCTAGAGCATGATTGACAGATTTGTAGTGATATAAAAGTCATAGGTACGCTAAGAGGAATGCAACCCGGATTCACAAAATTTTGCTGCTTCCTCGGATAGTAGGGATAAGCATAATCATTATGAAATTAAGAAGTGGCCATCAAGAGAAAATGTAGTAGGACAAAAAAGTGTGAAATACAGAGCACTTGTTGATGAAGCTAAAATCACTTTACCACCATATAAAACAGGCTGATGAAGAACTTTATTAAAGCAATAAATGAGAAAGAGCATTCCAATATTTAAAGGGAAAATTCAACATTCGAGGGAAGCTGAACTAAAGGAAGGCATCTTTGTAGGGCCTCAAATATGGGATATGCTTAATAATGCTGCATTCGGGAAGACACTCAAATCAGTTGAAAAGACAGCTTGGTTTGCATTTAAATCAGTATGTGTGAACTTCCTGGGGAACTACAGAGTAGACAATTACAAAGATTTGTTGAGGTGTTACAAGTTACAAAAGATTGGATGCAATATGTTCCTTGATTCTTTTTCTTGATTTCTTTCCATCAAACTTGGGTGACATTAGCAATGGGCATGGAGAAAGGTTTCGCTAAGACACATTAGTAGTCAGTAACTAACATGCTTGCTGATTACTGCTGGCAGCTAATTACAAATGTTTCGCAGTCATCTTATCACTGTAAATCATCCAGTAAGAAGTATTAAAACAGTGAGAATTCTTTTACAATATTCTGAGCTTGTGTTGTGACATAAAATACAATTTATCATTGTTAGAAATATTTCTTGTGGTATTTTAGATTATAATAATTATTATAATATTTATGATTTGTTTAAGCTGGATGGATTGATTCTACTGTCCATTCCAGAGTGCCTCTCATTGTAAACAAACTCTTTGTATTATCCGTGCGAAAGTAGTTCGTAATCCCCGCCCCTAATGGCTGCTTGTTCCCATCTCACATGCTTGTTGAACATTGTTTCAATCTATAAAAAGGTGCCCTGCTTGAGAATCATAATTTAAAATGCAACCTGAGGTTACAATCAATCTTATAAGTATGCAGAAATGAACATTTTACTTACGTTAATCACAAACCTTGGGCAAAAGTGCAACACCCAAATCCAAATTCTCCGAAGATGACTCAGCTGCCATATTGGAATCAGAACTACTCTCCAAAATAATGACAAGCTTATCCACAATTCCACAGTATTGCCACACACAAAACAAGTTCCCACATTTGATTCTCCTATTCTATGTTCTATTGTGTCTGTTTATATTCCATGCACGCTTTGGTTACACTTCTCACTGAAACACCTGTAAAATCAGATATTAATTTCGTAATATGCACTAATGCAAGTGTCGGATATTTTTCTAATAGTGAGTTGAATATATTAAGTATTGTTTTTCACCACTTTTTAACCATTTCCCACCTTTGTGTTTGAACGGTTTATTCGCACTGCACGCACCTTCTTCTGCCATGAAAACTCAAATACCAGCTGACTAGATCAGAAGATTTGACCTGAGCTGAGCATGTATGTGCTAGCATATTATGAATGACTGTTCGCTTATCATTTTTCTTGTGTTACGCAAAGTGTTTATTCGGTACTCAGATAGCACCTTTGGGAATTCATTGCTCCATTTCTCGTATATGCAAGAGAATGGCAGTCATGCATACAGTTGATAATTAACAAGCAAGATACTCTCAGCATTAGCACAATAGCAGATGAAAATCATATTTTGTGATCTCTTAACAGTTAGTATATATCCATTTCCTTTAGCAATGAGTTCTTATGATAATCTCAATAAAATGTGCAGTTCTATACCTTTCCTGCCCTAATATTTCATGATTCAATACATGTATTAAGGAATTATTTACGTTGGCGTAAGAGTGTGTTCTTGGTTCGTGACAAGCAGAAGCATCTGCTTTTGTTTACACCAGAGGGAACTCTGGTTTGGAATGGGCAATAGTATTATTATTGCTAAAACATTATCCTATAACTGAGTACAAATAAACTAAAGTACGTAAATGTTGTGACAAATTCAACACATGCTCTCAAAAAGCCATTAAGTGATAGAGAAAAATAGACTTCAGATTCAAAATTAGCACATGCCAATTCACTAAAATCACCTATTTTCATTTCTGAAAGCAAAAAAAGTTTAAATTTGTTGTACAGTGTTATCAGAGCACAAATTAATTGTAATAGTGGTTTACTATAAAGCCTAGAATGCTAACGAGAAAAGAAGAAAAGCAAATTAAGAATATGGGGGAGTTCTTAAAGAAAGTAAAAGAGAAATGGAGTAGAAAAGTAAGAGAGATAAGAAAGGTAGAAAGGCAAATGGAGGAAGGAGAAGATGGGCAAATATGGATAAAAGGTAGTAAGGAATGTTTAGAGGAGCCAGAAGGCCAGGGTGCCAGGCAAAAAGAGTAGTATAGCTGGTAAGGGGGAAAAAAAAAAAAGCCTAGAAATGTAAAGTACTTGCAACATTGCAAGGTGCCTTTGAGGTATAATAACTAATACTCGAGCTCGCCTTGAAGGTTTACAGGATGCTTGAATCAGATGAGAAGGTTTAATGCACATACAGGTATCTTACCATGCAGTTCAATTAAGAGTAAATATCAGCACGGAGAGCTGAAGATACAGGGGTCAAGTGCTGGTCATGACATTAAATTTTGTAAGTCTGGTTCAACTTTCCAACTAAGTTTAATATTTATTCAACTTTTCATTTTTGAGTAATGCACATGAATGTTTTTCTAGGATATATTATATTTTTGGATTCAGGAGACCTCAGAATATCCATTTCTGGTGAAATTTCAATATTGAATATTTGAGTTGAATGCAATACATCATTTATCTACTATATAGGTGCTAGAGAAAGTAAAAAGAAGGCCTTACAATGTCCTTGATAACCCCACTAAATTAAAAATAACTAATACCATTGTTTTTCCACCTCCAAACAAACTGATCAGACTTTCTTGCAAATATGTTTTCAAGATACGAACAGAAAAGCTTTTAAAAATTCTTATTTCTTATGTTCACATGACTCTCTATCCACTAGCAATTGTTTTTGATAATCTCTACAAACTATTCTTGCAAAACTTATTTTTCTATACACTTATGTTAATCAAGATAAACATTACATATTTCATTATACATACAAAGGGGATACAGGAAACTTCAACAATGTTTAAAAGTGGACTGCTATGCTGGCCTGCAAGATACAACTGAATGGTAACAGCTTCAAAAAATGAAGAAATCTTGAAAAATTCAAAATGTATAACAATGAATATCTTGAAAATGGCTGATGTCACAAAAAAAATTATTGAAATAAATTGTGGTTAAACATTTTTTATGCAGTAAGTTTTCGTCTATCTTTTATGATGTATAAAGTTATACAAAAGTAATTCCAAATGAAGAGGTTTTCACAGACAATTCCCAGAAAATTCAATATATACATTTCATTAACTATACAGATATCTTAAATATAATTTTAATAAAAATTCTTAAGTCCTTTTTGAAAAAATAATGAAAAGTTTTCCTTGTAAAGGGTAGTTTGGGACGGAGGACCTTGAAAATCTTTGTGTAATGTCTTGGTATGAATTTAAATATCAAGCTGAGTTCTGCTGTTCTCACACACACACACACACACACACGCATGCATGCACGCACACACTTTCTTCAGGGATCTTCAAAACAAGTATTTCTGGTGAAATCTCGATATGGAATTTTTAGTGGAATATATACTTCTTCTACCTAGTATAAGTAGGTACATACAAGAGACAGTAAACTATACTGTACACACAAAAATATGGAGATAGCAAAGAGATTGTTTTTTTATGTGACTTATCTGAACTTCTAATTGCAGCCTATATCGGCTTTTTCATCCTGAGAATTTCCTCTTTACTAATGACAGAAACAAAGATATTGTAACCTATTATAGTTTTCTCCTATGAAATAAATGCATTTTATAAGTAGGCATTCTTTTGAAAATTCAAAATAACACTAACTTCATGTTAGTATTAGGGGTTGTGCTAATAGAAATTAAAGCTCATAAGAGCTTTAGTCTTTTTTTAATGCTGGGCTCTCATCTTGGGGGATCTGCGTCATTTTAATTTGGTTTTATACAAACTGCATTCCCCCCGGTTCCAATTCAGGGTCAACAAAATGCTTAGAAATCAGAAATCATTGGATTACGTTTATATTCAATGTTAGAAATGAATGAAATGTTAAATCAGCCACAAATGCAAATAAGAATTAATTCAGTACATTTTTAAAATCATATAGTAAAAAACCCTACAATATCAAACATTCCAAAAAGCTGAATTTTCAGTGCTTTTGTGGATTACCAAAAATCAAATTAATCTACAACATTAAGGCTCAGACCCCTCAGGGGTGAATGGAATGACCTACCAAGTGTGAGATGCAGATACAAACATAGCTTTTGCCAGAGTGAAGAAAACAGCATTCCTTTAGTCACATGTTACCTTTGATAATGAACCCAAGGCTTTCTAGTTGTTAATGAAAGCAATGCATCTATTACAAATTCCATTCAGCCAGAGGGAACACATTCTTGCCCTTGGATGGCATTGACAGTGTATGTTCCCTCAACTTCTGCTCTACTATTTGTATCCCTTTTCCATGGTTTAAAGCATTCATTTAACATTCTTTCATAGTAGGTCACAGTGCAGAACCTGTTATGTTCATTGATTAAACTCATGTGTCACAGCAGCAGACAGTAGTATCTCATTTTTGGTTAAGGTTGGTTTTCATTTAAACATTAGATTGAATTTACATGACTCCACATAATGAGCAAGCGGGGGCATATTGACCTAATAGACTTCAGGATGTTGCAACACAGAATATCTCCAGAATTGAACTGCTTATTATACAGGGTTGTGCACAGTTAACTGGCCCATGTTATCTCACTTGATGTGAATCAAATGGCTGGTTATTTGTGTCAAATCCTGTAGTTACTTAGACCAAATATCTTATATAATTTCAATAATAGTACATGCTATAAAAGTTATTTTATCTTCAAGGAAAGTATATTTCAGGAATATTATGGTAGTTGCAGTTTACACTATAAGTATGTAAGTTTATAACAGGAAAACTAAGAAATAACTTAAAATTTTGTAACCATAAAACAGCAGGAAATTGTACAAAGAAGATGGGAATAATAGTACATGTGGAGCATTTAGTCTATACTGAACGTTACGAGCAAGAGTTTTTTTATAAATTGTATAAATTTATTGTTGGAAAAACAAATACACCATCTTAGTTTTTACTCTTATTTATTTTTCCACATAGCCTTTGTTATTTTTACTTTCTCTACAATTTACCTATATAAGTATAGGAAGTATTGTATTCCACCCAAAAATTCAAAATGAGATTTCACTGGAAATATTGAGGTCCCCTGAATTAAAAGAAAATAACTAGTTTTAGAAAATGGTCTGCGTGTCCATGTATCTGTGAACTGCATAATTCAAAAACTAAAATTAGACCAAACTTGTATTTAGCATCCCTCAAGGATGTAACACAAATATTTTAAGAAAATCTCTCCAAGGCTATCCTTTACATGAAAAATGTTTGACAAAATCCTACTAGAACCTCATTAATGTACACATACAGTTTACGTCCAATAAATGTTTTTGTGGTATTAACCATTTCCAAGATATTCTTTATTATTATTGGTTTGAATTTTCAAATACTTTGCCATTGCTAAGTCACTATTCATTGTAGCCATGCAAAGAGAATGGAATTTCAAAGCCATCACATAGCGATCCATTTTTAAAAGATGTGAATATTGCTCAAGCCTACAGTATTCCCCTTATACCTGTAACAAAATGTGAAATAAATCCATTTCTGCAAATGTTTATCTCAATTAACGTGAAGCAGATAGAAGAATAAGCCTTTGTAAGATTAGTTTGTGGAAGAGTGGATATAGAAAGTCATGCGAATATAACATAATAATTTTTGGGGTGCATTTTTCCCACAATTGTAGGAGCTTGAAAATTTCCTTATGATAGAGCATTGTCCAGCACTGCTTTCTTGATGTCCTCCATCTTTTGTGGCATTGGCCTCGCATGCCTTCCAAGAGCCTGAACTCTTGATCATGTCATGGACTGCACTGTGCTATATCCCAAGTTATGCCCCAGTTTTATCCCAATTACACATTGGTCTTATCTTATTCATTCTATCCTTGTTGCGTTTGTTAGAGGCATTCTGCAGAGGATAGCTACAAGGTTAATTTCGACACGTGTCTCTTCATCTACAACAGAGATTCCCTCATGAAAAAGAAATTGAAACCACAGCATGCTGAGGAATGAAACATCAGTTGCAGCCATGTTGTATTAGCTAATAATTAGGGACCCCAACTTTTCGCAAGTAGTTAATTCGCGAAATTGGCCAAAAATTAACAATAAGGAAAACCTTTAATCAATTATTTTTAAATTCCACATATCTATGCATTCTGAGGCGCAAAATAATGCGACATTAGTTTTATATTGCGAAAACGCGAAATAACACCGTTATGAAAAAAAAATGTGCAAAATAACCCGAAATTTTTTTCTCTCTCTCTCCTTTTTTTTTTGGCGTTTGTCTCTCCTTTTCACATAAACAATCAGATATTTGGCTTATCAATCATTTACGGATACGTGTATTGTCATTCGCTACGGCCATGCTGCACGGTGTTGTGTGCTGCACGGCACAGAACACCAAACTGCACTGTGATTTAACCAGAGCTTCGTCAAACATGGTACTGCTTCGACTACCCTGTCCCCTTCACTCTTCACCTATCGCATGCACAACAAAAGGAATGCCATGTTTATCGGAACTCGGCAACACTGCATCAGTGACGGATTTCTCATTTCACTCAAATTATTCTTTGGATTTAAATGACAATACTACCTGCAATTCTTCTCTAATGCCGTATTTTAACGAGCCGTGCTTGCATCGTCCCATTTCATGCCGGCTGGAAAAGACTGTTGCAAAAGTATCGTTAAATAATGCATGAATTTCTAAGTCTGGTTCAAGTCAATTCTGACAGTAGACAGCCTCTTCTACCAATCACTGTCTCCATTTCCTATACCCCTCGCACGAAAATTGTTGCTGTCTCGCGACGTTGCCATAATGTGAACGCATGTCTAGGTATATTTTGTGTCCGCTATACTGAAAGATTCGTTTGGAGTCAAGTTATATTCTTTAAATTACGTTACAATTTAGCGCAAGGAGTCTGTTTACCTTTAAAAAGAAAAGGAATTATGCCGATGGAGCCAGTTTCAAATTAAGCTAGCACATGCACAATTCAGCTGATGGTGGAGTTCGCGCGCCGTACAGATAGCATATGCAAGACATTGCCAGGTCAGTTTAGTTTTGCGGCATCCAGGAATTCAAACCGATTCCAGAGTAGTATTTCAATGCGGTCTCAAAATATAATAAACTGCCAGGCATCTTCCCTTCTTGAACACTGCAAAGACACCATTTGCCTTATTGAAGTGCTTGAAGGATCTAAATATCCATTTGTTCATAAACTATATAGCAAACTTAAAGATATATCAAATGGCTTCACAATAGTAGCTGAGGGCTCGTTTGGAGAGAAAACTTCAAGTCTTCTTCAGAGACTGCCAACCCTCAAGAAGTCTTATGTTATCAGTCAGTTCAAGCAATTGGGCATAAAGTCAGTTACCAAGCTGAATTCCTTAATGTCAGCTGATCCAGCTGATGATGACCATTCTGCAGGTAAATTCTTTGATGTATGAAAAATAGTATCAAATGAGGCATCTACTGATATAACTATAGAAAAAGCAAGAAGAATGTTACCTTTTCTGTGAGACTTGCCAGAGAAGACATTCAAGGAGGGATATGCTGCTCTGAAGAACATAGTGTGTGAGAAATTAGATGATGCTGCTGAAGTGAACATACTGGATTTACTTTCTGGACTTCAATTTGATCACTTGTGTTTCAGTGAGAAGTGTATGAAACTATTGCGGGTACCCATGTCCAATGTGGACAGTGAAAGACTTTTCTCTGCATATGGGAACATCATGACAAACTTAAGAACAAATCTTAAGCCAGAGAACACCAAACTTATGGTGGCTTTGTCTCTAACAAAGTAAATCAGTCGAAATGTATACTATGTAAATATTTTCATGCTCCTCTTTTTTAAGTTACATGTAAGGTGCCCTTTGTTCCACAGTAAAATAGTTTAAACTGTGTTTTTGTTTTTTCCCTTTTTTTTGCACGAGATAACATCATTAAGCAGTTTTATTTACCGCCCAAAACACTGCTCACTATAATATTTTTACACCAATATTACATTATTTTATTTACCGACAATCTGGGGTCCCTACTAATATGGTCACATGTCAGAGGCTAATGGTGGCGTAGCTTGATCATGATCTTCTATATGGTCTATAAATGTGGTTGGTTTATATACATTTCTTATGTATTAATAACAATGCTTCACTTATCTTTTTACTTTCTCATCCATATATATAGTAGGTGGAGAAGTATTGCATTCCAACCAAAAATTCAATATCGAGATTTCACCGGAAATGTGTGTTTTGAGCCCCTCTGAATTCAAAATGAGCCTTTTTTTTAGAAAAAAGCTCTCCGTGTGTATGTGTGTGTGTGTGCATGCATGCACAGAAGAACTCGAAAACAAACAGTCAGGCAAATACCAAAGTTAGTATTTAAGTTCACTAGTTTCTAAAGGTGCAATAAGATGATTTTCAAGAAAATCCCCCAACTTCAAAGTACCCTTTACATGAAACAGTTTTTTGTAATTTTTGATTTCATAAAAAAATGGCTCTTAACGATTTTGATTAAAATACATACATTAAAGGTATTTATGTGACAAACAAAAGTTATATCTTGAATTTTCTAGGAATAGCCTGTGAAGTCCTCTCATTTAGAAGAATAATCTTGTATAACCGGTAACTGTTAAGCGATAGATGAAAATGTACTACACAAAAGATTTAGATCTCTTTGATACACACAATTTATTTCAAATAACGTTTTTCGTGGCACAAGCTATTTCCAAGATATCCTTTAATAATGGTTTGAATTGTTCAATACTTGTTCATTTGTAAAGTCGTGTCTATATTCAGTTGTTTCTAGCAATTACATGGAAACAGTATGGAATTTTAAGGCCGATGTATAGCATTCAGTTCTTAAACATTTGACTATTGCTGTTCCCTTTGTATCTATAATGAAAATGAAGTAGATAGAACATAGAACAATAGGAATAGCTTGTATACAGACTAATAAACAATAGAGGGTAGAGAAAGTCAAGTGAATGTAACACACAAAATTTTTTTAACTTAAGTTTTCAAAAGCAGAACATGTTTTGCAATCCATTAATTTTATTCTCAACTGCTTTACTTTGTTCAAGTTGTTGATATAATATTGTCATGGTTACTGCCGCTAGATGATGGATTGTTCATTGCAGTATTGGCATCTACTGGAAGTAAGAAAAACTTTTTATTAGAATCAATTGGCAGCATTTCAGAATTCATTAACCGATCTTCATTCTGTATAATAAATATCTTCTCCTAAATCATTAATTTCATAGGTCCATTTAATTGCTTTAATAATGTTAACTTCAGGGTTTATTTTATGATTAAATGACCAAAAATGATTAGTTACTGCTGATTTATCAATTTGCCTGTATTTAATATTTTTAAAATGCTCTTTAATTCTGGTTTCCAAATTATAACTTAATTGAAAAATGCTAGATTCTTTATGTGCTGTATTATTATTATTATTATTATTATTATTATTATTATTATTATTATTATTATTATTATTATTATTATTATTATTATTATATTCTTTTTTAAATTCTATGCTTTCAGTACCAACTGGTAGTAGGTAAAGGAAGTATTTTTTCCTCCCCAAATTTTTATATTAAAATTTTATTGGAAATACCTGTTTTGTGGCCCACTGATTTCTAAAGAAAGCATTTTTCAAAAAAAGGTCCATGTGTGTCTGTGAACAGTATAACTAAAAAATGAAACATCTAAATAAATAGCAAACATTAAGTTCATCATCTTCCAAGGATGCAACATGAAGATTTTCAAGAAAATCCCTCCCCTCATTTTGCTTCATTATTTTTTATTTTCTCAAAATTGGTTCTAATGATTTTTATTAAAAGACCATATGTTGAAGATATTTACATGATTAATAAAATGCATATCTTAAATCTTCTGTGAATACTATCTGAAGTCAGCTTATTTTTATTGAATTTTGTATAACCAGGAAACCTAAAAAGATACACAAAAACTTTAGGAAAAATATGAACCTCATAATAGTACATAGTATGTGCCAATTTTTTTTTGTAGTGTTTGTCATTTTTAAAATACTCCATGTTACAAGTTTACACTTTTCACAAGCATCATCCAATGAACATGTTTGAAAGTTTATGATTCTTTATTTTTTTCTTTTGTTTGCTTTCCATCGAAAGAGCATGTTACCATGAATAAACATTAGAATGCTGTTTCAGTATGTGATAACCTTGTCAGTGAGCAAAATAATCATTTTATAGAACACTATTTGAGTCAACTTTACACCTAGCTTCACTAACCTTTGTTGCTATGAGAACATATTTCACAGATATGTTCTATAGAAACAAAGGTTAGTGAAGCTAATTTGACCCAAATAGTGTTCTATAAAACTTCTTGCATAATTTGAAATCATTCCCAGGTAAAAATATATTGTGACATAACTTAAATGGAAGAATACTTTTTATAGGGTAGTATAATATATAAAATGCATTATAAGTAAATTTATCATTGGCAGAGAAGGTCGTGTGAATGTATCACATCAGATTTTTTATTCTGTATTTATTTCAGAAAATTGTTATGGCGTTTGTTTTTAAAAAATGGGAATTTGTTGTTTACCCAAGGTAATTTTGTGGCAATAATTTTTGGGTTATTTAATCATAAAATAAATAAATTATATTCTTAAAGCAATTATATGGCATATACAATAAATGATTTGGGAGAAGATATTTATTACAACGAATACAAATCGTGTAATGAATTTTTAAATGAATTCAATATTTATTGATGTTTTAGAACTGCAATAAAAGCAGTCATTAACATGAGTCAATAATACATTAAAAATGATATGTTAGAGCATTAAAACAAACAACAAAAATATAAAACAGGACACTTCAAAATTTATTAACATTATAAATTGGTTTTTCAGCAAACCAACCTTTTAAAAGTACCTCAAATCTATTTAGGCTAGCTGAATGGGCAGCTCTCGATAATCTGTTAAACATATTGATACCGATATTATTACACCATTTCTTGTGTTTAGTCAACCTTACCTTATGTGTGACAATAAGATATTATTCATAGTACAAGGGCTGATCAACAAAGACTGAGACTGATTTTTTTTCACAGATGTTTATTACTCCAATTCAATGTTTACATGATCTTTTTCAAAGTAGTCCCCTCCTACTTCAATGCACTTTTTATAGCATCTCTGCCAGTCCTTGAACACGTGCTGCAGACCATTCTTTGTCAGGTCCCTGAGAATCGCCTCACTTTTCTTGAGCACTGCTTCAGAGTTCTCAAATCGAATACCCCTAAGCTTTGCCTTTAGTGATGGGAATAAAAAAAAGTCACAGGGTGCAAGATCGGGACTATAAGGTGGATGTGGTACACAGGTAATGTTGAATCGAGCCAGAAACTGCACGACTTGATTTGCAACATGAGGCCGTGCATTGTCATGATGAAGTCGCCACCCAGTCCGAGAAAGCTCTGGTCGTTTCTTTCCAATGTGCTTCCTCAGTGTAGCCAATACTGACATGTAGTATGCTGCTGTAACAGTAGTGTGAGGGGGAACTGCATGCTGGTAAATCATTACATTACAGTCAAAAAATGTGATCACCATCACTTTCCCTGCAGATGGAACAACTTTTGCCTTTTTTGGTGTTGGAGAACCTGGCGATTTCCACACTGTGCTGGCTTGTTTTCCTTCAGGATCATAATGATGCAGCAATGACTCATCACCGGTGATAATCGATTTAAAAAATGCATCACCTCCATTGTCTGGTATGCGAAATGCACGTAGGGTCTACAAAATAGAGCATTACTACCAACCTACCAATACGAGAGTGCTGCCGCCTACCAACATTATACATAAAAACCTGCTCTTTTCAAATATTTATGTTACAGATACGAAACTATCACGGAAGCTATAGGAAAAAATCTGATGTGTTACACTCACATGACTTTCTCTACTCTTGTACAAACTATTTTTACAAACGCTTATTCTCCATATGCTTCATGTTAATGAAGATATCGAGATGTCAATCTTATTGATAATTTTCTTGTAGATGCAAGGGGAATATGGTAGGTTTTAAGCGATAGTCAAATATTTTAACGCTGGTTGCTATGTGGCGCATTCCATTCTCTTTGCATGTCCAGGACATAAAAAAAAATGAATAACGAATTTGAGAAAAAGTATAAGTATTGGAAAATTTAAGGAAATAACAAGCAATATCTCGCAAACGGTTCACTCAACAAAAGAAATGTATATGACATAAATTGTGTATTTTAACGCGATCTACATTTTTCGTGTAGTAAACTTTTGTCTATCTCTTATGGTTTACCAGTTATGCAAAAGTCGTTCATAATGAAGAATACTTTTGGAGACATTCCCAGAAAATTCGAGATATACATTTTATTTGTCATGACAATATCTTAAACATGATATTTTAATCAAAATCGTTAGAGCCGTTTTTGAGAAAATTAAAATTTTCGAAAAATGTTCCATGTAAAGGGTAGTCTGGGGTGGGGGGATTTTCTTGAAAACCTTCGTGTCGCATCTCTGAAAGATACTGAACCTAAATACCAAGTTTGGTGTTTATCCGACTGTTCGTTTTTGAGTTATGCTGTTCACAGACACACACACAGACACACACAGACACACACACGGACATGTTTCCAAAAATGCTTTTTTTGGATTCAGGAGGTCTCAAAACATGTATTTCCGGTGAAATCTCGGTATCGAATTTTTGGGTGGAATGCAATACTTCCCCTACTTACTGTACGTAGTAGAGAAAGTAAAAATCAGTCTCAGTCTTTGTTGATCAGCCCTCGTATAATATTCATGATGCTGATGATGAAATACTTGATTATATAAATTGCTCTCAATAATTACTAAGCAATTTGTTTGTTTGTGTGTGTGGGTGTGCGTGTGCGCGCGCATGCGTGCGTGCGTGCCCATGTGTATGTGAGAGAGAGAGATTTAATTTCAGTCAGGATTTTAAAATCTTTAAATATAGGATGACAATAGGCATCAACAATGAAGCAGATATAATTCTTAAGGCCTTTTTCTGCAGAGTTAATACTATGTAGATTTTGGTACCATTGCCTCAAATATGGATATCATAAGAAATTATGCAATGAAAAAAGCATAAGTAGTTTGCTTAAGATGGTGTCTGGATATGTGATTTCTTAAATGACTCAATAAAAACAGAACACGGCTCAAGCTTTTGCAGGCATAGAAAATGTGATCAGCCCAAGTAAGGTACCAATTGATTTATCAACAAATTTGTTTTACTTTCAGTAGGTGGCAATAATGTAGCAAACAATCTGCCACCTAGAGCCAGTAACCTTAATGTCATTATAACAGCGACTTTTAAATAAATTAGAAGAAATTGAAGATGCAATTCACGGATTCCAAAAATGTTCTATTTTTGAATTCAATTAAAAAAGATAAGTGAAGTGTTTTGTCACTTATATTAAGAAATTTAGATACTCATGTATTTACTTTACTGTTCTTAGTTTCAATTTCTGTATATTATTGGTTTCTTATACTTCAGTGGTGGCAGTTTATAAAAAATTGTTGCTTTCCTTATAATCCTTATACATTTGTCACAGACATTTCATGCAGAAATCAGAAGTACCAACAACAAGGAAACTAGATCACTTTTGACTAATTCCACCAACATTCTCTTAAATTAATGAAAGATAGCCAAGAATCAATCAGTGAGCAATGCTGGTGTCACTTAGAATTTTGCAAAGAAGTGTAAGGAAAGTTGTGATTAAATTTGATGCTTTTTTTACTCTAGATAATTGAATTAATGACTCAAAAATGTTGTAACCAATGGAAAGTAAATTTTACAGGGAACAAAAAATACTTGATATAAAAAAATCTTTCCACTCTTTCTTTTGTCATATTTCCAATTATTAAGATTAGCTTAAAGTCTTTTATTTGATCTCTACTCAAAAACACTATACTCTGCAAATGACAAGAATGCTAGCAAAAGGAGTGTGGTCTGTAAAATTTCCTACTCTCTTCATGCAAAAAGAAACCACACACACAGTCAGGGTTACAAACCATATAAGTCAGAGCTCCACAAGGGGATTGCAATTTCACAACCAACATAAGCATACAAGTGCATCTCGATTCTGTTTGGTACAGAGAAATTCTGCTATGGTTGGCAACACAGCATGAAGTACTAAACAGTGAACATGAGTAAATAAACTTTTCTGTCCCCTCAACCTGGAGCAGCATTCTTCTCATCTTGAACTCTCATGATCAGCCATATTCTTTTTAACTACAATGTTAGCTCAGGGAAAATAAAATTAAAGCTTCCCATTGTTTGCAGGAGGTCATATGTAATATAAATCTATCTTTATCTCACTTTCAATAAAAATGTTGGTTACAGGGTCTTTGGATTTTCAATAATTTGTCATCTGATCAGCATAACAATGTGTAAGTCTTCTTCTGCCTATTTGTCTTCTAGGGTGCTATTCAGATAGCAACATTCGTGAAGATTTAAGTGTGCAAGAGCTCCATTATGCATGAATTCTTTTTTTTGCCAATGTTATGTATTCTGATCAACAAACCCATGATACTTTACCCATGTAGCATTCTGACATATGCATTTGCCAAGTACAACAAAAATTAATAATTTCCGGATAATATACAAACATATTTTCTTGTTTTCTGTCCATTTATCGCTTAAATTTATGATTTATCCATACACTGAATGTCATAAGGAAGAATCAGTATCTCTAATTTCTTAGAGTAAGTTTTTACATGAATGTATGCCTGCTCTTTGTAGCTGCATTCATTAAAATGTCCTTGAAGTAAGCATATCAATTTAAAATGTTATCCTTTTCAAGGAAATCTGAGAAACGATTTGCAAGCTTGCTGATAAAGTAAATTCAGATAAATAAATCTAAATGAGATAGTAGTGATATTTCATATTCAGTTTCTGCAAAGTTAAAATAAGAGTGTAAAATTGTTCTGTAATACATACATGTGCATTGAAAGATTCAAGTTGTTTATTATCTAAATGTAGCACCAAACATAATAAATGAGCTATGACTTCTGTTACATTCTTATTTTTCTATTTTTAGCTTTTTTAATTCTTTCAGCATTCTTGAAACCTCTTTTTACTTTCCATACCACTTACCTATGGTTGGCAGAGGAAGTGTTGTATTCCACCCAAAAATTGGGTATAAAGATTTAATTGGTAATACATGTTTTGATGTCCCTTGATTGGAAAAAAAAAGCAAGTTTAAAGATGTGTAAGCTTGATAGAGAAAGAGATAACAGCATAACTCAAAAATGGAAGGTCGAATAAATAACAAGTGTATTTAAGTTCAGCGTCTTCCAATTATACAAAACAAAGATATTTCAGAAAATTTCCCCTACCCAAGCCATCCTTTGCAGCACAAATAACAATTGTAGCTCATAAATTAAGTGATATAGACCATATGTTTATATTAACTTCTTTGTACATAGAATAAAAATTGAGTCGAATTAGATACACAATATATCACTTACTAGCTTTTAAATAGGACATGTTTTGGAAGCAAATGCTCCCGAAACATGACCTCTTAGAAAAGGTAATAAGTCAGTGTGCATCTAATTTGACCCAATATCTGTTTATTGATAATAACTTTACCATCTTCCAAGTATAAGAAGTATACAAAATAGTTTTTGTCTTGTTGCCATATTAAATCCTTTATGCCTTCATATGAATAAAAAGTACTGAAGACTGAGATCATAGTAGTAATTATGTAACACTCATATCTAAGCAGTAAATATTCAATAACAAACCTGTGTGCCATAAACATCTTAGAGTAAGAAGCATTAGGAATTATAGTTTCAGAAACATCCATAAATAACTTGATAAAGGATTTGGTAGTTACAGAGCTCGGCTACAGGATGGCATTTGCAAGAGCTTTTGTGATCCTGTTTTCTTTTTACTACAACTTAAAGCAATAACATATCAAATTGATGTGCATACTTCCAGGATATTTTAGTGAATGCTGTAGTACAGGTTGGGCATGAATAACTGGCCTGTCTCATTTCATTTGAAAGCATACATTTTCCAAAAGAAATGTGATAAAACTAATAATGAAAATATCCTGCCATTAATCTTCATAATAAATGTTGAAAATGCCCACCAGGAGCATTCCAACACTCCTGTGCATGTCTTAACAGGTTCATATATATGCATATAAATTCCTCGATGTACAGATACTTTTCTTGAGTTCTTCAATAGAATAGGAATTCTGTTCATACACTTTTCCCTTTTCAAGTATCCGTTAGTTGACAACCCTTTCTCAGCATAAACATCTCATAAATGTGGGTAGGTAACCTCTTAGATTTGTAAACTGTTGCCCCATGTTTCTGATAGAAGTAGCAATGTGTTGAGAATAATATGCATCCAGGAAGGCCAAATATACATCTGTGTTGACTGGGTTATTAGACCCATAATGCATATCACAGTCATAGTGCGCCATATCCCGATCACGGACATGGATTATTAAGACATGGACTCGTGAATGGGAGGTCAGAAGTCCTACTAGGACTATCCTTTTCTGACTGAGATTTTTTCCAGATTTCCCTCAGCCCTCATAACTGGCAAATGTCAGGGAGGTATCCTAAACATAGGCCTGGAACATTTCCTTCCCAAATTTACTTTCCCAAACATCATTTCATGTATCATCAGTGCCCACTGCCTGTGGTGCCATATGCAGTAAGAACAGACTTTAAACACTACAAAAAGCATTTCTGATCTTTTGGTTGTGTAGGTGTTGCTCATACCTAGGTTGGCACTGATAACCTTAGATGTTTAGCGCCCTTAAACCCCATCTCATCATCATACCTAGGTTAGGATTTTCTGTCGACCAGTAGGTACTTGCTGTTCTCCAAACCAAGTCTTGTTCACTCATGATAAACAACAGCACTGCCAAATGACCATCTGTAACCATATTCAACAATCAGCAGCAGATATTGAAATGAGACAGGCTGCTTTTTTGTACCCAGCCCTGAATAATATTTTGCAATAAGATGTGCTTGCTTTTGACTGAGTTTCCTTTAAATACAAGCCCACATTTCTTTAATAAGAAAAAGTACTGACTTAAATGAACAAATGGAGATTTATATGATCTTGTTTTAGGTTAAGGAATTTTTTTTTTTTGTATTTGAAGAGCTGTTAAACGTTATTTGATCTATTAGATAACTTAAGAAATAAAACATTTATTTATTTGCACTATCATCATCTCTCATAAGCTTTACAGAGTTGTTGGGATATTAGTGCTTACAAAACATAATAGAAACAAGATTTAAACTGTGTCAATGAATACTGCAGATAAAACTGATAAGTATGAAATGCTTGCCACCTGAGCTATATAGGGTGTCCTGTAATTCTGTATATTAAACATTTTACTAAGATACACTAAAAGATGCTTACTTTTCGAAAAAGAACATATCTTGAACATTTCCAGCCTCAGCTGATTGGTTAACTGGTATTTGCATGGCTGATCACTTCCCATTAGTCTGCATTGTGTTGCCTTCCATCAGAATTCATCTTTACATTTTTAGGTGCATGCACTACTGTGCAGCACAATTAGCCCCATTTTGTACATCCATCTATCTGCCTGTCAATCCATATGCATGAATGAAACAACTCGACTGCAACAAGTATGGAATTGAGATTATATATAGAAGTTTGAACACAATTATTGTCCAGTTTCACATTTCATTCAAATCAGGACAGAATTAGGAGAGTTAAGATAAACAGCCTTCAAATTGAGGTTGCAGCTGAATATTTTCAAACTGAGGCTAAAAGCTTTGAATTTTTGGTGTTAAAAGAAATATTGCAAGAAATAAACATATAAGTTTGACTGCAAACCAGCAGGAGGAAACAAATTCACTGTTGTTTTATTAAACACTTACTACCATTTAGAAGCAGAATATAGGTATAATGGAATCCAGAACAGAGGCAGAACTGTTAATGTGTTTACAGACTTCTATTGCAAACAGTTGCTGTGTGATGTAATGGTTTATGATCTTAAAATTATTAAGTTTTGAAGCACTATTGAAAGTGAAGCAGTATACATATTAAAACATACTTCAATAAGTGATGGTTATTAATAACCAAGTTCAGATGGTTAAGATCAGGAGACATTCGTCTCCATCTTCAGCTGTTTGGTGACTGATGACTAGCTGCTGTTCCTCATCCTCATGGATGATATTTTCACCATAATTCCATAGAAATTCAAAGATGATGCATTGAAATTACTTAACCTACTAGATAAATGTGTTAAATTTACTTGTGGAATAGAAAAGGAAGGAGTGTTACCTTTTTTAAATCTAAATATCATGAAAGATGAAAATGGTTTAAAATTTGGTTTTTATAGAAAACATACACATGTGGACAATTAAATTAAAAGAATAAATACAGTACAATTTTCCATCAATTTGCAGTCTTCAGGAGTTTAATACATAGACTCCACAGTGTAACACTAAACTTAAAAGAATGTCATCATATTTTAGAAATAGCAAGCCTCAGTAATTTTGAAACAACTTCAATAAAAAAGTTAATCAAACATGATTTGAAAAACAAAAGCTTAAGCAATTAACCACATTAAAGCAAACAGATAATAAAGACTGGAAATATGAGGGTTGGGGCAAAAGTCATGGCAACTATTTTTTTACTTGTAGATATGTGAACGGATACAAACTTATATGTGTCGTGTGGAAGTTCTGCAGGCATAGTGTGTATGCAGAACAACAGATGGCTATAGCTAGTAGTAGGACAGCGAGGGCTGTGAAATCAGTCAGTTGGTGAGTGTCGTGCGGGATGGAAGTAACCCATGTTGAGCAGCTCGCTTACATCAAAATAGCCATTCTCCGAGGGAGAAATGCTATGGAATGTCACAGTGAATTATTGGAAGCCCTTGGGAATAATGCCCTACCATACCGTACAGTAGCACAGTGGGTAGGAAAGTTTCAGCAAGGACGTGTGTCAACCAGTCATGAGCAACGTTCGGGACGACCTGTCAGTGTGCGGACTGACGTGGCGCGTGCCATCATCGAGCAGCTCCTGGATGAAGACAGACGATGGACGCTACTGGAGTTAGAGATGGCAAGTGGCATAGCGCACCCACCTTTGAACTTCCGTCAGTGCATGCGGTGCCTACCGCGATGCGATTTTGCGTAGTTGCAGCTCATTACGCAATATGCTCCAACCACCTTGCACGCTGGCAACAGATCGGCAATCAATTCTTGTCACGAATAATCGCCATCAATGAATTTTGGGCTAGGGCATACAAACCAGAACTGAAACGTTAGTCCGCGGAGTTGTGACATGCTGGATCACTAAGGAGACAGAAGTTCCATCAGAGTCCTTCCCCAGTCAAATTGATAGTTACCGTCGTGTATGACATCAGGGGTGTCATTGTTTGCCACTTTTTTCCACATGGCAGAACAGTGACTGCACAGTACTACAGGGACTTCCTGGTGCGACAGGTACGACGTGGCGTTCGGGAGAAACGTCTGGATCTTGTGGACAGTGCAATAATTCTGCACGACAATGCAAAACCACATAAAGCAGAGTGTGTAGGCGCAGCTACTGCGACGTTGGGGATGGGAAGAATTGGAGCACCCACCGTACTCTCCCAACATTTCGCCCTGTGACTTTGATCTCATTCGAAAGATTAAGGAACCACTACATGGAAGGCAGTTTGCAACACGAGAGGACATTGCTAATGCTGTGCGCGAACAGGTGACCCGATTCACACATGGTGCAGCAAATGCTGAGGCAGATGGTATTCAGCGCCTCCCACATCATTGGCAGCGTGTGGTGACAGTAGCAGAGGACTACTTTGACGGTCTTTAGGCCCAGGTTTGTCGTGTCAACTGTATGTGTACTGTGTTGTCATTCTTTTGCACCATGAAGGCCATATTGCCCTGTTACTACTGTAATAAATTAGTGTGTTACAATATTTCAGTGCTATTCGTTGTCCACACATGTAGGTAACACCTTGTCCTTTCGTCTGTATATGTCACATTTTCCAACCGGACTGGTATCTTCAAGAAAATAAATAGTTGCCATGACTTTTGCCCCAACCCTCGTATAAAAAATATCAGCCATGGGCTTTTAATAAATTCGAGATGATTTTCAAAGAATTTAATATTAGATTGGCTCCCCAAAACAAATACAATTTGAGTAATTTACTCAACAAACCTCTCAAAAACACTATCCCATTCAAAATGAAATCAGAAATTTACCAAATTAACTGTGAAGATTGTGAGAAATTTATACATAGGGAAATATAAGAAATTTGAGCACCAGATTGAAGGAACACCAAAGAAATATAAAAAACTAACAGATAAGTTAGTAGTAGCTCATCACTTTTGGTTGGATAATCATGAAATTGGACAAGATATTAAATTGTTAAAACCTGTAACTTCAGCCTTCGAATTAGAAGTTTGGCAAAAGATTTATATTTACAAAAAAGAAAATCATTTGTTGAACTTTGAGATCCTACCACCGAACAAACTAATGAAGTTATGTAGAACTACCGCTAGAGGGCATCAAGGTCACAATATATTAGATGAACGCAGCTAGTCATCAGTCACCAAACAGCTGAAGATGGAGACGAGTGTCTCCGAAAAACATTTCCTGATCTTAACCTTCTGACATAAGTGAAGTAAGATTTAATATGTGATCTGTATATATTTTAATATGTTTATGATCTTGCTTGTCATACAAGAGACTGACTTTGATTCCATGCCATGTATTAAAGTTTTAGTCTATCTTATTAAGCCTTAAATCAGCTAAACATGTTTAAAATATCTGCAACTCAACTGAAGGACATAACTACACTGAAAATTATTTCTATGAATCAAGACTTTACTCAAGTCCATTGACATTCACTCAGAAATGCTAGGTTTGCCTGGGCACTCTTAAGACACCTTCACAAATTAAAACAATACCAAAGCTAAGATTATTTACTTTTAGTTACAAAATACCCGATCCAATGTAATACTAAAAGCCCACACATGTAGGTTGGTTTGCAAAATAGAAACTGATGTATGTAATGAACCAACATATTGATTATGTTGGTGTTATTATGACAAGAGAATAAGTTAAAGTGTTAAATAAAGAATGCTAGCAAATTTAAATTATGACACATCACTGTTACTAGCTTCTAAATCTTCAAAATTAGTCAATGCTAACAAATGCTAAAAAAAAATTCTAGATGTAATATATTTAAAATCAGTTAGGAATTTAAGAGTAGTTTATATGGGGACTCTGCTAAAAATGTATGATTTCAAGGATTGTTTTCTAAAATGTTGTCTAAATACCAGAACACAAGGCACAAAAATGTTGTGGACACACCTGAAATGAAATGCTATAAGTAGATACTTTACAATCTTGTTTGAAGAATACTGCACCCTATTTGGAAGACAACCATGAATCTTAAGTTTTCTGTGCTGCCTAGGCAAGATAACCAACAAACATTAAAGAAGTTTAATGTGTTTCAGCTTTCTGCTCACCAGTAGAACATTGACACAGAAAGTCAAAGATCTGTTATTTGAGTCTCGGGAGGGATTGATTTTTTTTTAATCTGATTCAACTTTCCAACTTTAGCCTTCACATGAACAATATGAAAGAACAATTTTCAAATTATAAATCTTTTTCCCCACATATTTAAATCCAATGGCCTTGTTCATGCCATGTTCATTTTCATGTTTAATGTTATGTGATTACATGAACCAAAAATAATGAGGTATTCATATATGTTTTCACAACTCATCAGATAACTTATGAGGAATGCTCAACAGTTTGAAATTGGAATTTCATTCATATTACACAGGTAAATGACTGAGGTGGTGTGCTGCTCAGAAATTGAAACAGATTTGACCCAGAGTGAATTTAGCACAGAAGTTTTGAGCAGTCAGTCTTGTGCTAATCTTGGAGTCACTCACCAGCCTTTCACTCAGTCTGGCATTGCCAGCCTCCTCTACTCTGGGCCCTCTCTGCCGAGAATAAGCATTTTGAGCTAAAATCATTTACATTTCTGAGAAGCACCTCACCTCAGCCAGCTGCCTGTGCAATGTGAACAAAACCCAGTTTCCTTGTTGATGCTTGTAAATTTTTCAAAGATGCTTAAGTAAACTCCTTGAATTATGTGAATGTTTTAAAAGATTACAATGTTAAATTGGCTCTTGAAGACATATAATAATAAAAGGAATTTACTAGTTCATCCTAGAAGAATATTATACCATGTGTCCGATGAATTGTGAAAATGGGCCTACGGTCAATATTAGTAAAACTTAAGAGAAACTCAGAAATCAAGATGAAAGAACATCTTATAATTACTAGCAATGTAATGTAATATTTATTTCATCATTATTACAATAATACAAATAAAGCTTACATCTAAAACTTATGTCTAGTGCACCAGTTTTCTAGCTCCCCCATATTTAGCCCCTAGGCTGTATATATGGGATAAAGCTACTATACCATCTCTCCACTTTACAAACTATGCTCGTTCAGCTGTACCTTTCTTAAGCTCCTTATCCACTTATCCTTTGTGTTGCCTAAAAATGTCCCCATCATTTTAATTGTTTCTACTTTTGTGCTTCCCAACATTCTTAATGCTACTGCTTCTTTGTTTAGCTTGTCCCATTTTTTATTCCATATAACCTCTCTCCACCTTTTAACCTTATCACATTCTATTAGACAATGAAAAGTACTACCCGATTCATCACACATAATACATCTCCCCGAACAATTATATCCATTCCTTTTTAAAAATATTACTCCTGTGTGCATCCACGCAAGACCTATTCTACCAAATTGATTGCATATATCTACATACTTCTCCCTTCCCCAATCTCTTTTAACTGATTTATACAAGATCAATGACCTTTTATCCTCAAAACTAGCCCATATCTCTTGTTTCTCGATATCTTCCACCCTCAATCTCACTTCTTTCCAAAACCCACTGTTATTATATTTATCTAATAGGAATATATTCCTCATGCCAATTTCTTTTAGGACATTTCCCATCTCCCCTAACCAACACTCTTCTCCTAGGACAGCTTTTTGAAACTGTATACATTCTTTTAATATATTACTATCTTCTAAATTTAAACATCTATACCAATACTTCAAAATTCTTTCCACTATTATACCTTTTCTCCCTACCCTTCCTAGCTCTGCCAGTGCCACGCCCCTTGGTGAACTCTTGGGTAAACCCAAAACTTCTTTACAAAACATTCTATGGATTATATCAATCTTAATCCATCCCTTTGCCACCCCCCATATTTCTATTCCATATAACATTTTTAACTCTACTAAGCTTCATATAGCCTTTCCAACCAGTTCATTGTTAGCATGGGTGTTTTGCACAAGCAAACTCTAACAGCTTCATCACTAGCTTTCCTTTCAATTGTGCATATTTAGATTGTGCTTCCCACTTCCCGTTGCTTGAGAATCTAATCCCCAAGTAATCAAATTCTTTTACCACCTCCATTTGCTCTCCATTTATATACCATCTTTCCTCTCTTTTTAATTTTGATCCTTTCTTGAACACTATTATCTTGGACTTTTTTGTATTCACCTTTAGCCCCCATTCCATACAAAATTTTGCAATTTCATTGATAGCATGTTGCAACCCTATCACTGTTACTGCCCCAGCTACTAGATCATCTGCAAATAATAACCCTGGTATTTCCTTTTTCCCTATGACTGGACAGTGTTTATTACTTTTCATTATTCTATCTAAAATATCATCTATAAATAAGTTAAATAATATTGGACTGAGTTTACAACCTTGCCTCAGACCTAAATTTTGCTGTATATAATCAGTAGTACTATTTCTTCCACATTTTACACAAAATTTAATTCCTTCATACAATTTTTGTATCCCCTCGATGAATGCAGTGCTGACTCCTTTGTTCCTCAATTTATATACCAAAGCCTCTCTGTTTATAGTATCAAAAGCCTTCTCGAAGTCTGCAAAAAATATGTATACCCTACCCCTTTTATTTCTTAAGTATTTGTTTACTATGGTTTGAATTATCATTATGTTATCTATTGTTCTTTTTCCTCTTCTAAAACCTGCTTGGTATTCTGATAGCTTATCTTCCCTCTCTACCCACTCGTATAATCTTCTAGCTAATATACCAGTGTATATTTTGCCTAATATAGATAATAAACTAATTCCTCTGTAGTTGCTTGGATTATTTGTATCTCCCTTTCCTTTATACAATGGTGCAATAATGCTCACTTTCCAGCTCTGCGGTATCACTTTCTTCTCTTTGATTCTGTTAAATAGCTGTGTCAACAACTTTGTACCCTCTCCTAACTCCCCAAAATTTTTCCAAAATTCCCCCGGAATTCCATCGGCCCCTGTAGCCTTCCTCTGTTTTAATTTTTTTATTTCATACTCTACCTCTATGGTTGTAATCTCTTTGTCTAAGTGGTCCACTCTGTTCTCAAAATTTCCCCAATATATTTCACTTTTTTGAACTCTTCCTCCCCCCAATAAACCTTCGAAATGATATTTACATTCCCTTGGTATTATCTTATTAACTACCTGTTTCTTTCTGTACATTTCCTTAACAACTGACCATATATATTTATTTTCTTTCCCTCTGACTGCCTCCTTAATCTTTTCTCCCATTCTTTGCTGCCAGTCCTTCTTTTTCTCATCTAATAGACATTTATAACCCCTTTTATTTGCTAAAAAAATTTGGCTATCTTCCTCCTCTTCTGACCTTCTCCATCTATCCATTTCTTTCATCACTTCTTTCTTAGCCTTTCCACACTCTTCATCATACCACCCACACTGATTTTCATTCACTTTAGGCTTCACTTCCATCCTGCTACCTGCCCACTTAACCATTGATTCTAGCCTTTCCAGTGCTCCCTCTATCCTCCCACATTGTAATGCTTCTATAATACCAAGTTTCCTTAATTCACCACACTTTGAAGTCAAATTACACCTAAATTGTTCTGCGTTCTCCTCTTTCCATTTGTAACTTCTGATTTGTTTTAATGCTAATTTTTCATCTTCCTTGTAACATAACCCTAGTCTTATTTTCATCTTTAATGGAAAATGACTACTATTTGTTATTATGTTCATAATCTTGAATTCTTCCATCACCTCTTCGACTCCTATACTACGTATCATATAGTCTATTACACTTTGACCGATTACACTTACAAATGTAAACTCTCCCCACTGGTCCTCTCCTTTGTACCCATTACATATTATTAAATTATTCTGTTCGCAGAATTCTATTAACTTTCTACCTTCTGCATTTATCACTTTATCTCTACATTTCCTCATTTTTTTCCCAGATACATTCATTTTCTACATTTAAACTTCTTGGATTACATTCCCCTACTCTTGCATTAAAATCCCCTACTACAATGAACTCTATGTTAGGATTTTTGCTTCTTAATTCTTCCATACTATCATTCAGTCTTATATATAAATTGTCCTTATAAAATTCCGAGACTTCTGGTGGGTTATAGACTCTGCCTAATCCTATACAAACTTCCATCCCCTTCGCCCTATTTATCTTTATCCACATTATTTGGCCTTTCTCTATACTCAACACTTCACACACATTTATTCCACTACTCTTGTTAATGAACGCTCCAATACCACTGGAGGCCCTCCCTCTTTTGCTTTTCCTTTTACCATGATCCCCTATATAGTCATATCCTACCACATCTATCTTCTCACTTTCATTCAACCAAGTTTCCACCATTACTATTATTTCACCTAATTTTAGCACTTCAAATACTTCGCCATTTATCACTTTCGATTTTAGCCCTTCCACATTAAATGACACCACCTTCAAATCTAGACCCTATCTTGAATCCCTTCTTCCCTCTCTGAATTTTTCTAACTTTGCCCTATATCTAGTTTTCCTCTCCTGCGCCGCCGGATCTTCTTTCTCCTCCTCTAATTCCAGGATACTTCCTTCTGGGGTTGACACCACTTTGAGGCCGCTTCCACTCGCGATCATCTGTTTTTCTCGATCTGCTGCCACCAGGGTAAACGCCTCTTGCTTCTCTCGTTCACTGGGTATGACGCATCTCCTTGGTGACGTCATGCCAGCTGTTTCCTCCCTTCCACTTGCACCACTACGCACATGTCCCTCTCGTTCTTGGATTACATAGGCCGGCTTCACTGCATTCACTTCCTCTGCTGAATTTGCTCTGCTTGTTGTTCGATCTGAAATCAAATGCTGACTCATAGCCTGCTTCCTGCCATCTATCCACAATTCTAGTCCTCTTACAAATGATTTTTTTTCCTTCTTCCCTGGCTTGATTCATTTTCGCTAATAATAATCTTCTTATCTCTCTCTCTTCTTTTCCATAATCTCGTTCGACAAAAATTCTCGTTCCTTTCAATTTTCTTCCGTTATTCAAAACTGTCCATTTGATTTTACTAGTTGCAAATTTTACTACTATAGGTCTGGCTCTGTTGCCCCTTCTTCCGATTCTAAAACACGTTATAATTTCCCAGCCTGCCAGCTTTATATCCATTCGTTTTTCTAGTATTTCCTCCACTGCTTGCTCTAGGCTTTTCTCTCTGTTTTCCTCCACCCCGAATATCACTATATTGTGTCTTCTTGTCTCCATTTCCATATTCCGTTCCATCTTGTTCAATCTTTCTTTACAAATGTGAAGTTCTTCATGCACTTCCTTCATTGTAGTGAACAGCATTCCTTTCAATTATAATTACTAGCATTGTGGTGGGTTTTTAAATCTCAAATGATTTAATTCATTTGCCTTACCCCTATTCTTTATTAAATTATTGTACGATTATCTAGAAGATTTTTGTGTTACATCCTTGCTTATACCCCTTAAAACCATAATTTCCTGAAGTCCCCATGATACCTTAAGAATGGACGAAACATCCTATGACATTCGTGGAAATGAGTACGAGATATTGATGCATGCTGTGTTTCTGATATTCTTAACTTCCCCCTGACAGTCTTCCACTTTCTGGAAATGTTGCATAGTCTGTAAGTATGCTTCAGCCATGATGAAAGTATTCTCATAATTGTCAAGTAATTTTTAGATAATCACAGAAGATGAAATTCTAAACTTTTTTATCAACTTTGTGGTCCCTTAGTTACATAATTACATACACTGAGTGGCCAAAAGTCATGGGAAGGCACTGTATGTGATGTTAATAATGAGTTTCTCCTCTGCGAGCCCTCAAAACTGCAGCAATATGCCAAGGCAACGACTCTACAAGAAGTCGGAATCGTTCTGGAGGGATAAGGACCCACGCATCTTGCAGTGATACCCACAATTGTTCTTGTGTAGTTGGTGCTGGGTTCAGGGAGCGTACACCATAAATGCTCAATTAGATTCAGATCGGGTAATCTGGAGGGCTAAACCATAGTCGTAACTTCACTGGAGTGCTCATCAAACCACCTGCATGACACCAAAGAGCGGTAAGGTGTCACATTGTCCTGTTGAAACAGGACATCTCCATCAGGGTACTCTAGCGCCAGAAAGAAATGCAGATGGTCTGAAAGAATGTCCACATAACATGCACCTGTCATTGATCCTTGCAGCCGGGCAATGAGCCTAATTGTGACCATGAGAACACAGTCCAGACCATAACTGAGCCACCACCTGCCTGGACACAACCTGTTGACATGCATGATCCATAGCTTCATGGGGCATACACCACACTCTCACGCGCCCATCAGCTTGATGCAACTGGAACCAGGTTCATCGGTCCATACTACACACCGGCCACTGTTCCATGGTCCATTGCCAATGTTTGCAGGCCTATGCACGTCATTGAGCTCTTGTCGAGGTGTCAGACACGAGTTGATCATCAGCTGTTGAAGCCTATGCGGTGCATGTGCCTCCTTACAGTCCTGGTGGAAATGGGTTCCTGACTCCCAACATTCAACTGGGCAGTGATCTGACTAGTAGCCCTTTGAGTGCCCCGTATGGTTCTGTTGAGGTGATTTGATGTCCGTTTGTTAATCACCTGTGGTCTTCCTGTGCGGCAGTTAACGTGTGAGGAAACATTCTCTCTGCAATATTGAAGATCCACTCTAGACATGTTGACCTCAGAAACCCGAATTCTTGCATAATCTCCGATATGCTATGACCCATGCATCGTGCAGAGATTATCATCCCACATTCAAAGTTGGTTAACTCGCAACGTGTTGCCATATTCACTGCACATGTGTGTGTAACAGATTGCTCAGATATCGCGTCTACACACGTGCCATACGCCCCATCTAGCTGCAACACTCGGGAGTCATATGCGTCATGTGTCCTAATGAGACAACCCTTCCCATGGCTTTTGGCCACTCAGTGCATAAGCTCCACAGTTTTCACATTCTAGGAAACCCCTCACATTAGTATTCAATGAAATTAAGACAAAACTGGTGAATATGAAGATTTTGCACCCCCAAGTTAAACATTTCCAAGTTAAATATAGCATGTAACCAACAAGAAAAATAATATCCTCGGCTGTTATAAGTCTTGGTTGATAATTTCTGATGGTTAAGCTGCACACAATTTTCTCTCTTTATATAGTTGTTTAGCATATGTGTAACAACTTACAGAGGAAATACAGCAAAGCTTTATTAAGAAAAGAAGCATCATTATTTAGAAACTTCAGTATATACATATGTAGAATTAGAATAAAGGTTACTCCGAGGTTTTGATACTGATTTTAGCACACACATCTATAATATTTGAATGTGAATTAAAGAAAGAAGCATCTCTCCCAAATAATATACCATGATAAGCAAGAGATTGTGCTTTGTTTTGCTGTATCTTCTGTTTTCTCAGTTGATAAATCATGACCATCTATGTAAATTGCTTGGAATGAAATATCTATAGCTTTTGTGTTATTACTTTCTCTACCATATACCTAGTGGGTAGAGAAAGTAATGCATTACACCCAAAAGCTTGATATTTTCACCAGAAATAAATGCTTTGAGGCCCTCTTAAACAAAGAGCAGTTTTACTTTATCACACACATAATAGGTAGAGAAAGTATTGCATTCCACTCAAAAATTCAGTATCAAGATTTCACCAGAAATACACGTTTTGGGGCCCCCTGAATAAAAAAAAAAAAGAAGCATTTCTAGAAGTGTGGGGGTGGGGCTGTGTTTTTGCTAAAAAAAATTATCTTCCTAAGATGTGGCACAAAGATTTTCAAGAAAATTCCCCACCCCAAACGACCCTTTATTTGGAAAAGTTTTCGTCATTTTGGGTTTTTCTAAAAATGACTCAAATGATTTTTTTAAAACATCTATATTAAAGATATTTACATGATAAATAAAATGTATATGTTGAATTTTCTGGGAATAGCTTGGGAAGTCTTCTTCATTTGGAAGGAATTTTGTATAAGCTTGTGTAACTGGTAAATGTTAAGCAATAGACAAAAACGTACCTACTACACAAAAAATGTAAATCTCTTTAAAACATACAATTTATTTCAAAAAACTTTTTTTATGGCATAAGTCTTTCCAAGATATCTGTTATTAATGATTTGAATTGTTATATACTTTATCATTCCTTTAAAGTCCTATTGGTATTCAGTTGTTTATCGCAATTGAATGGAAAGAGTATGGAATTTTAGGGCTAGTATACTATAGTGTCCAGTTCTTAAGCATTTGACTATTAGTATTCCCTTTGTATCTGTAATGAAATGTGTAATGTAGCTATTTCTGCAAAGGTTTATCTCAATTAAAATTAAGTAGATAGAAACTAAGCTTTCATAATAATAGTTTGTATATTGACTAATAAATGATAGAGTAGAGAAAGTCATGTTAAGGTTTAGCATCTTCCAAAGAAGTGACATGAAGATATTTAAGAAAATCCCTCCACCCCAAACTACATGAAACATGCTTTGAAATTTTTTATTTTCTCCAAAATGGCCTTAACTATTTTAATTAAAATACCATATGTTTAAATATTTACATGGCAAAAGATGTATATCTTGAATTTTCTGGAAATAGCTTTTGAAGCCCTCTTCATTCAGAACGAATTTTGTGTAATCGATCTACCATAAGAGATAGACTTAAACTTACTACACAAATGTGGAGTGTGCAACTCTTTTGTCATTTTAAGTGCTATCACTATTCACTTGTTTCTCATAATGTCATGGAAAGAGTAAAGAATTTAAAGGCCAGCATAAACCACTAACTTTTAAACATCTATCGATTCGGTTCCCTCTATCTCTCTTGTAGCTACAATGAAATGTGTCATGAGAAATTATTTATTCAAAGGTTTATCTAGATTATTATGAAGTAAATAGAAAAATAAGCTTTCATAAGAATAGGTAGAATCAGATGACTGAAAAATTCAATGCCATAGCCGGGATTTGAACCACGGATCTCCCGGTCTCCGTCCGGTTGCTCTAACCACTGAGCTACCATGGCAACATGCCGACACGACATTAAATTCTCCAGCTGATTCGCATTTTTCCCGGTAAACCACAAGGAGATCTCAAATTGTTTTGAGATGCCATACCCCAATGGCGACTTACATTTGTTGTAAGTACTTTAAAGCCCGGAACTTAAAGTACTTACAACAAATGTAAGTCGCCATTGGGGTATGGCATCTCAAAACAATTTGAGATCTCCTTGTGGTTTACCGGGAAAAATGCGAATCAGCTGGAGAATTTAATGTCGTGTCGGCATGTTGCCATGGTAGCTCAGTGGTTAGAGCAACCGGACAGAGACCGGGAGATCCGTGGTTCAAATCCCGGCTATGGCATTGAATTTTTCAGTCATCTGATTCTACCTTTCCAACCCTGTCCAACACACGGCTTGTGTGAAAGAACAATTAATTTCATAAGAATAGTTTGTAAAAGCTATATAAAAATAAATAATAGTAGATAGAGAAAGTCTTGTAAATGTAACACATCAGATTTTTACACATATTTTCTGTGGAGTGACTTATATTTTCTACTCCTGGACATTCTCATTGAAAAGTCAAAGCCACCTTTGAAAATATGTCCTTTTATAGCTTAACGTGTTCACATTCTAACATCCAGGTATTATAAATTCCTTTTAGCCATTCATGAGTACAAATTAGAAGGTGTCTTATAGTCTGTCTGTCAGTAACTGTGTTTCAACTGTGAAAGGATTGTCAAACACATGTGTGCATATCTCTCTCTCATTCTCCTTCTCGCTTCCCAATACTTTGAGGTTAGCTTTTCAAAAGTCACAAGAGAGTCACAGTTTTTTCGATGTTCCGTCTCCATTTCTTCTCTGGAGCACAGGAAACAATTTGGAGATGATGTTGTTCACCAATGGCACTGGGGATTAATTGATCTGCATCATTTTCCCTCTGGCTTCCCAATATAAAGTCTGTAAGTTATCACTTTTAAGGCCTTTGCATTTGGCAAGATGTAGTTTGTTCAGGATGACAAATTCTTCACAGAGAGTGCACTTGGGTGTAGGTAGGCATCAATTTGGAGATGTTATTATTCCAGTTTTGTAAAGATGTTTATTCAAATAATCATGTCCTCTGATAAGTTGGAATGCAGCAACAGAAGATTTTCTTGGTTAATCAGGAACTATTGATGGATCATTTAAAATTGTCTTCCATTTTGACTTCATTTTGAAGTGTTATCTGTTGGTTATAATTAGAAATAATTTTTCTTTTTATGATTCATTTAATTGATTAATATGAAAAGTTTTGCTTTATCACGAAGTTGATTTTAGTTACTTTCTTTGCTAAAATATCTGCCATTTCACTTCCAAAAGCACTGCAGTGTGCAGAAATCCACTGTAAGTGCATACCTTTATTTAGATTCTGTATTTGACCATATTATGTATTTCTTTAATCATCATTTTGGGCTGAGTAGTAGAACCAATAGCTTGGAGTGCAGCTTTACAATCAAAGAGAATAACTGTATTTTTTAATTTATGTAACAATGGAAATAAATTTTGAAGTGATGTATATGTGGCATCAGTTTCACCATCAAAATTGGTAGATTTGTCAAATATTGGTTGAGTGATTTCCAACATTACCTTACACACATATGCACAAATGTTTTCTCTCATTAGTGTAGATATCTCATTATATTTGGCCATGTAGTCATAACATTAAACATGAAATAAAACTTCTGAAACATGTAATAAAGCCAGTGGATTTAAGTACATGAGGAGAAATTATCTTCTAAAGAATGAAGACAAAATTATGAGTTTTGAAATACAACAGTAGTTGGCATTATTAGATGAAGAGGGCAGCACAAAGTGGATGAAGGGAGTGATCAGTCACTTGAGGATGGGGACCACATTCTCCAAGACATGTTGGACAAAACATGTTAGCAGTCAACAGCATATATATTGTTATAGTTCCTTCCAGGATTTCCCACTGTATATAATACTTTATAGTATTACTTGTAATTAAAAATCATACTTAGCAATAGTCAGAATGGTTGTGTTACAGAAATATGGCAACATAGCATGTTATCACAAAGTGTATGTGATGTTTTTGTTCTTAACAGCATAATACGGTGAATATATTTGAGGCACCTGTTTCCAAAACTGGATGTCTCCACATCTCTAGATTTTGATTAAACACTAAAAGTAGATATATACATAATATACTTTGCTTTTAATGTGCAGTTCAACAATTTAGCTCTCAGCAGCAGCTTGAATGAAATCTTGCTTTCCAAGCAGCATTAGATGCCAGTATCATCTCAATTCCTACAAAAAGTGGATTTGTCCAGTTTTGAAAATAGATGTCTTATATGGATTTGGCAATTGTAGGAAAAACATTTTTCAGGAATTCTCGTTGATTAACTTTAAACATATTTAAGCCATCCTTTAAAGATATAATTGGTGTAAATTTGAACTTAAATGCTTCACTTATCTTTTTAATTCAGGACATGTTTTGTGATTAGCCAATCATGTTATCAGCTGTTAGTTGTATCTTTTGCTGACAATATGATTGATTAATTGTAAAATATATTCTGAATTTAATAAATTAAAAACAAACTCAGGAAACTGATAATAGAAAATTGGATGGTGTTCCAGAAGGGGGTTTATAGTTATAACAGTTCCCTAACTATGCAAAAGTACACATTAGTAAAAAACTTAGATTGTAGAAAACAATGATGGAAATCAAAGTAGACATACAACTTTGGTGTGTGGAATGTATAAGCTTTCCAAAACAAGCAACAAAAAATTGGAAGGAAGGAAGAATAGAGTGTGACCCGGCCACTGAGGACAAGAGGCAGATTTGAAAGAAGACGACAGTCATAAAAGGAATCAGTAGCAATTGCTAGTAGAGAAGCGATGCATGCCATAGAGTTCTGCATTGAGTAAGTATAATATAAGTGAAGCATTCAAGTTGATAAGTTAAACAGGTTATATATTTATAATATTTGCTTCACTGTTGCTGGCTTCATTTGATATTTATTGACAGCATTCTTTGCTAAAAGCAATTAGTCTAATACAGGATGATTCATGAAACCAATTTTTTTCTTTTTTATATTAAACATGAATTATATTAAGTAAATTAACAAATATGTGAGATTAATATCAATAACATGCCGTTTTTTGCAACACAAAATATTTAATTTCTTGAAAATTATGTTCACAAATGGCCTCTATTTCCGCGATGAAACCTGCTATGCATGGTGCAATGGTGCAACAGCACACACAGCTCAAATTCCTTGGCAGTTATACAACGCCTCTTTGGCAATCAAGTCATAGTCTCCAAGTTCCCCAGATTTACCTATCTGTGGCTACTTTCCTGGGAGATTTGGAGCTACAAATCTTTGTAGGCCTTTAAAGACAATTTTCACAGGGAAATTGATGCTATTCTAGCTGCTAATATTACAAAAGTCATTTAACGATATGCTTGCAGGCTGGTAGAAATGGCGGTCATTTGCTGGACAATTTTCAGCAAATGAAATATTTTTCCATGTTGCATAAAATGACACATTATGGCATTAATCTTATACATATTTATTTATATACATAAATAACATAATGTTTACTATACAGTTGTAAACATTTGGTTTCATTGAATCATCCCATATATTCTATGTGGAGAAAATACATCTTTGCTTTCATCCAACTAATTTTCACAAGATTCTATACAGTTTTTTCTTTTCTGTTTTATTTCCCCTACCCTTCCTATCCTCTGAAAAATATAAGGGTTGTTCAATAGTTTTGCCCCTCAGCTGTAACTTGAAACTGGGACATACTGAACTCAAAAGAAAGCTTTCCTGCTTTCAAATGATATATGTAATTTCTCAGGTGTCCAACTGACATCAAAGCAGTTGCATGCTAAATATCATCCTACATGGATGTACAGTTAAAACAATGTACTCTGATGAAATTATTGACATTCAAAGATCTTATATATCAGTGTTTTCTGTTGAGTAAGTAACATTTCTCGGGAAGCATGTGTGACCCAACTCATTTAGTCTGAAGTAATTTCTACTTCAGAGCAGGTGGCTTTGTTGGCAAACTGGTTCATAGCATATTACTCAGAACAGTGAATCACAGCATAAAAACCGACACAGTAGCCAAGGTCATTAAGGCATGGATTTATGAACAGGAGGTCCGCAGTTCAAATACCATCAGGACCGCCCTCCCTGACTGAGTTTTTTTTTTAAGTTTTCCTCAGACCTCATACTGGCAAATGCCATGGAGGTACCCTAAACTTAGGCCTAGAACGTTTCCTTCCCAAATACGAGGGTGATCAAGTATAAGCAGTAATTGAGCCAGTATACTGAGCAGGATGGTGGAGTGGGGGGTTGAAGGTCAGTGTGATAGGGAGGAGGAACCAGTTTGGTTAGCTGCTTCGCTATGCTCTGGCATCAGTACAACCAGAGTAAACAAGAGGTTCCTTCATCTGTTTTAACTCGTTTGAAGGCACAGTTTAGGGACACTACACTGTTACAAAACTGAGTGTTTACTTGGCCCAGAGAATTTAAGGGCAGTCGAGAAATTGTAGAAAATGGTCATGTTCGACACCCAAGGTCAAGTCTCACAGATGACATCTGTCTTTCAAGAGCTTATTGAGGGTGATTGCCAGTGCACTGTTGAAGAAATCACATGGTATTAGCATTGGGAGTGCTCATACCATTGTCAGTGAACATCTTGGCTTTAGAAAAATTAGTGCTTGATGGGTTCCAAAGTGGTTAACTGAACAGCAAAAGCAGGTCAGGTTGCAGATGTATGAGAGTCTTCTGAATTAATTCCAGCAAGAAGGGGAGGACTTTTTGAGGCGTATTGTCGCATGTAATGAGATATGGGTCCATTATTACACTCCGGAATCCAAAATGGCGAGTAAGAAGTGGCAAAGAAAGGATGAAGCCTGCCCAGTGAAGGCCAAAACCTACCTCTCAGTTGGAAAAGATCTTGTGATGATGATTTTTAACTACGAGGAATTTTATTCATTAATTTTCTTCATGATTAATGTATGGTGAATGTGGCTTACTATTGCGAGTTGTTAAAGTCAGCAAAAGTCACGTACTGAAGCAAAAGACATTGTATGCCCATCAGAGATATCATCCTTCTGAATGACACTGCAAATTTGACAAGGTATACATTAAAGGACATGCATTGGCAGACCTTCGACCACCCTCCCTGCAGTCCAGATTTGTCCTCCTCAACTATTTTTTATTTGCGCCCATGAAAGAATTGCTTGGAGGGCAGCGATTTGAAAACAATGAAGATGTTGAGGAGCATGTGTGCAACTGGTTGATGACATGCCCTCAAACGTTTTTTGAGCAAGGAATGTTCAAGCTTATAAATCATTGCCAAAAGTGTGTAGAGCATGAAGGAGGCTATATAGAGAAAAACTGAGGTGTCACTTGTATAAATGATTAATCAATAAATGTATATATAAAAAATAATTATTGCTTATATTTGAATCACACTCCTATCATCAGTGCCACTGCCTATGTGTCAAATGCAGTAGAAACAGGTGTTAGAACACTGCTAAAAATAAACAAAAAACAGCATAAAAGACAAACTTGGAACAAAAAGGTGTATTTCAGGTGACAGTTGACTGACTGCATATGTGTGAACAAAATTTGGTGCATTATAAAACCAAGGGAGAAACTTTTCACTGGGGATTGGCACCATCACTGTGACCCAGACACTAAACACCTGCCAATGGAGTACAGCTGTGCCAAGACATTACAGCTGTTATGGTCACCATTTTTTGAGAGTGATGCAGTTGCCAATTCAACATGCTATTTGCTTATACAGGAGGAATTGAACACGCATTTCAGCAGAAAAGCTGTGATTCTCACACAAATCAGGAGAAAGCTCCATGTTGGAGAAGCATCAGTTCTGGCATATTTTAATATTGAGTAGTGCCATAGGACTTCTGGCTTTTCTTGAAGCTGAATGGATGTGCCTGCATCCAGTTAAAGCTCACCAATGCAATGCAGTTAACGTTCTCTACCACCTCCTGCAGTACATATAGAAATTATTGTATACCAACCAAAAATTTAATATCGAGATTTCACTAGAAATACATGTTTTGAGATCCCTGAACCAAATAAATTATTAAAATAGAGAGCAGCATAACTCAAAAACAAAATATTGGATAGATTTGGAATTGAAAAACTAGCCTATAACAAGCCAGTTTTTTTAAAGGTTTCACTATTACTTAATTTGATTGTTGAATGTACAGCAAATTGCATCCCATGAGGCAACATTTATTGAACAACCCTCGTAGGAAAAAATGACTGTTTCTCCACCTAAAAATTAAGGTACACACAATTATAGGACATCTTTCCAAGTTCCTTCAACTAGTTACAGGTTTTGGTTTTAGAACCTGCTTTTTCATAATTTAGAAGAAACTGATTGAGTAATAAACACTGAATTATGTTTTAATGCAGAAAATGAAACACTGTATTTTTTGCATGAAACAGATTTGTAGAATGTTGGATGTACTTGTTTATTTGTTTAATTTTTCTTGAATTTTCATGTAGACATTTAGCACAAAGCTTTAAGAATTTATCAACAAGTAATGGGATGTTGAAAGTAAAATGGAAAAGTCTAGCCGTTGAGGGGGCACACCTCACAAAACAGGTTTCTAAGCTTATTTTCATTTTTAGCAACATTTTTGTTTGTTTACACAGCATCTACTGCAGCAGGAGGAGGACTGATGTGTTTTTGTTTTGTTGTGATTATAGCGACTTGCGAGTGGGAGGTGGTGGTTCAAGGTAAAGTATTCGGTGCTACTTTATCACTAACACATTGTTGTTTAACATTCCTCCCCCCCCCCCTCAGCATGAGATTGCCACTTGGCATCAACTGTATTGCTCACATAATTTTCTTTACTAATATAGTCAGCTGAGAGACAGATGTGTTGTATTTTTTTATATAAACACATCATAAAAGAAGAAGAAAAGAAGAAGCTATTTATAGATAATGTTGCTTTTAAATCTCATTTATGGCACATTACTTTGTTGTTGCTTAGATGTGAGATATGTTGCAGAATTGCTAGAATGTTTTACACCTCTGCAAGCATAAAGGACTTTCCATAGTAACATAATAAAAACAAACTATTTTTAATGTATTCTATTATGTTATTTTATATAAACATTATTATACAAAAACTAAGCATTTAATTATTCTTAAACATTAACACCATCACTCTCAATGTAAGCATCTTCATTGTGCTCTTACACAGTGTCATAATTAACTAGAGCTGAGATAGAAATTACAATGATTAAATGATCTCCCTGATGTTGATGTAGTGAATCCTGATTCATGTTCTTCATTTGCACAGACAGATTAATAGAAGGAATTCCAACTAACATCCTGGGCTGTCTTCTAAATATCCTTCAGCAACAGATGTACTCTTCAATCCTTCATGGCAATTTACAACTGTCATACTTGCTTCAGCAGAGTAGTTGAAGTTTGTTATAACTAGAGCTCGGGTTTATATGCAGTATAAAGTATTAATATATGCATGCATCTATGCACTAAAAATCTCTAAAATATGCACTTAAAATAAAGCATATTATTTTAACTTTCTCACATTTATTAATCTTGATGAAGTAATCAGATTGTAAATTCAGTCTTAAACAGAGACATTAACAAAATTAATATTTGTTAGTCTTTCTTTCAGTGTAGTTTACCATTAGTCATTATTATTGCAATAAACAATTAAATATTTTTCACAGTTTTCAAGAAGAAACGACTTTCATCTGTCACTTAAAATGTTTTATATGAAGAGAAAGATCTCTCTACTTCACACGAAGCCACAGGACAGTATCAGAAAGAGGCTATGTCACTTACAGAATAAGCATCAAGTTCTTTTTCAGATTCTCCTTGTAGCACCTTATTCACATCCCGAAGAAACGTTAAACCTGGATTTCTTGCTTCAATTTTCTCAATTTTGTTATGAAGACACTTTTCTATTTCTCCAGGTATATCTTCGGCAACAGCTGTTTCATATACTTGCAGGGCAGAAGATAAAGACATTCCTTTTTTTTTTCCAAATGTTTGATTGCGGCTGGTATTTTACTAAAGTAGGTCTTAATAAACACTAATTTACTCTGGAGACTCTTCTCATTGCAAGCACTCATTGCAGCAGGGATACTTGCAGCTTCATTTTTGTCCATCACGTCGAGCACCTTTTTCACGTCTTCCAGATGATCACTGTAATATAGAGCTGCTTCAATCCATGTTCCCCATCTCGTGAGGATAGGCTCTGGGGGTAAACCGGTATCATATATCATATCAGTAAATAATTTCACTCTTATGGCGCCTTCACAAACACTTTTTTCACAGAGGAAATTAAGGCATTTACTTCTGGAAAATTCACTCAAATTTCCTCTGCTAACCGGTGGAGAGCATGTGCTAAACAAGTCATATGAACTGCCTTAGGATAATATACCTGCAAAGCTTTAACTGCCTTAAGCATGTATGCTGCTGCATCTGTAACTATCATCAAGAGGTTTTCCTCATTTTCTTTAGCAGGCCACAAAACATGTAATGCATCACGAACAACTCTAGCAATCGTCGAATGGTTTGTTACTTCCAGTACCCTGGAGACAATGAGATGTGGCATTCCTGGTTCAGATTCAGTCATTTTTCCCACGACGACATTGGCAATAAATTTCCCACACGAGTCGGTTGTTTCGTGGTACAGATAACCACGTTTGAGTCGCCGATATCATCTCTTATTTCTTGTATTACCTGAAAGAATAATTACTATGTTGAAAATTAGCAAAGATAAAGGGTGCAATTTGGAGGCTCAGTTTTAGGGGAAACAAGTTTAAAAATATATAAAAAAGTGTTTCTTGATAAACAACTAAAGAAATCAAAACTCTGTGACACTACGGGCCATACGTAATTTTGTTTCTATTTGAAAATATTTGTCTATAAGCATTTAAAAGTTTTAAATAAGTGACAAATTTTTATAAAGCTCAAAATATTGGGAAGGGTGTTGGGGTAGTTGATACACAAACTAACTTTGTTTAATAAATTTTTAAACTTACCTCTTCATAAACTTTGCCAAGGTAGTTTTTCCTTATTGTTGATTCGTCAGGAACTTTTCGTCCGGAATATTTTTCCAGGAAATTTCAAAATTCCATATTATTTAACTTATTCAAAGGAATGTTGGCTGAAACTAATGCTTTGCAGATATCGTTCAAAAAATTATTACTGTCATCGTTTCCACTTTTGCTTGCAGAAAATGCTGCTGGTAAGGTTGTTTGGATCTTGGAGACTTTTTATTCATAGCATGTCTATGAGTAGCTGTTTGTAGATGTTGCATAATCTTGAATTTTTTGTTGCAGAACACCTATAACAATTGTATAAAAATAGTATGAGGTTATTTTAGTTAAATAAAATCAACACTCACTAACGAAAATCGCGTTGGTTTTTAAAATATTCTGAAAATACAACAATAAAACTTACATGTTTTTCACACATTTGACACAGTAGGTACTATATTTCCATCTGTTGTTAGAGTAGGATTTCCATCAATCCAGTTTCGAAGCAAGTAAGCTTTACTGCTCTTCTCCTTAGGCATTGTAATATTCCATTTCCTACTGCTTACACTTCAGAATACGAACTAGTTACAAGTTTAAGAGTGACTGAAAACGGCACTTTTTATTTCTTGGAAATGTTATCGTTGCATCAGACAGCTTCGTTTGTGTAACATTAATACAAACCGTATCTAGTAACAATGGCTTTGCCGAACTTTAAAGATTTGCCGCATGATTGTTGAACGCTATCTAGTTTATCTGTTGACGGCACATTTTTATGTCAGGAAGCACTGGTTTTGATAGCTATGTTATTTTCGGCGACCTGTTATGCATTTAGAAACATGATAGCTTAACAGTTCTACACAAACAGAACAACAAAAGAGAAATTTTCTCTGAACCCTCTCTTTCTCTTAAAGTATCGTTGTGAAATACAAATTTGTATTTCATGAATAATTGCTGAAAAAGTAAAATATATGCAAAAATATGCAGAAATTAGTTAAATATGCCTAACCCCTTAAATATGCATTTATATGCACTATAAAACTTCCCTAATAAACTCCTTACAATATGGAATAAATTTATTACTTACTTGCATACGTCTAACTATCAAGGAATAAAACATGCAAATATGCAAAATCCAAGCTCTAGTTATAACACTTGCTCCAAAGTGAGTTAGGAGAAAATGTTTCAGCCAGACCCCTGAAGTAAGGCAGGCGTACTGTTTCATTAAAACCAACCACTGAATTTCCTCTCAACCAGTCATTATACAGATGTCACTGGCAGTAGCTTAGCTGCAGATTCTTTAGCTTTAATTATAATTTCACCAGATTCCTCCATTTTGTTTGAAATGAATGAGCCTTTCTTGAAATTATTTACTTATCAATAACAACTAGCACATCATAAATTATTGTATGTGCCACAGGAATTATTGTTGATTATTCACTTGGATAATACAAACTCTGTCATTCTCAGGACATAATCATTAATGTAATACCATTGGTACATATGAGGATCAGTCAGTAACTAATGCCTCCTATGTTTTTTCTCTTGTAATTTGTAAGAAACTTAAACTTTGATTACACAGCATGAAAGCCACAACATTGAGGATTAAATTGTCACTTTTCAATGTAATCCCCATCCTTTTCCACAGTTTTAGTCCACCTTTTAACGAGGGCATGTATTCGCACAGTCTTGCTTCCAAAGCCATTGAAGCACATATGTTTTCACGTCATTCGCATCTTGAAAGCGAATCCCATCATGAGCTTCCTTTAGTGGCCCAAACAGATGGAAGTGTGGTGCTAGGTCAGGGCTGTATGGGGGGATGAGGCAAGACTTCCCATCCAAAGTTCATAATTGCTTCAGTGGTGTGACACTGGTGTGTGGTTTTGCATTGTTATCATCTGCCATGGTTTTTGTTGCGCAAACTCGCTGAAGACGTGCTTTAAGCTTTTAGAGGTTGCTGACATATTGCACAAAATTTATTGTGCATCTCTCCCTACTTCAAAAAATCAATGAATCACACCCTCTGCATCCCAAAACATGGTCACCATAAGTTTCCCTGCCGATGGCGCAGTTTTGAATTTTTTCTTTCTCGGTGAGTTGCACATTGCCATTCCATGGACTGTCACTTTGATTTTGGTTCAAAAAAATGAACCCACATTTCGTCTCCAGTCACAATTTTGTCCAGTAACTCCTCTCCCTCCAAATGGAAGCACTGCAAGTGTTTCAGAGGCTATTGTTTTTTGTGTCTACTTATTCTGGTCCATTAACATTTGGGGTACCCACATGAACAAACTTTTGAATACCCCACTTCATGAATAATCGTCACCACACTGCCTTTACTGAGGGACGTAATGCAATACAATTCATCTGTTTTTAACGTTACCCAGCAGTCAGTCATACGCTCAATGTTGCATGGAGTCACTGCAGTCACAGGTCTGCCACTCCACTGTTCATCACCCAACAGTGTTGGCCCTTCAGCTTAGTTACAGCGACGAACCCATCTTCTAACCATGCTGACATCTACTGTTGCATCACCATGCACCTTTGTGAGCCTTTCATGAATGTGAATGGGCGTTTCACCTTCCACATTCAAGAATTCAATGACAGAACGCTGTCTAATATGAACATTGATGTCAGCCATTTTTCAACAAGTAGCAGTGCTGCCACGTAAGAAGTTGCTATTGCAGTGGAGTGGAGAGGAAGGTTTGAGGATTTGTGCCAAATTCAAATTGTTCACATAAATAACTTAATTCAGGAGAAAAAAAATAGGAGATATTACTTATTGACTGACCCTCGTAAATAACTACTAATGATTGATATTACTTGCTTGATATTTTGACATGCAGCAGTATTACTGCCATGCATCAGTACATACAGAGTTACTAGAAATTATATCCAGAATTTTGTTGTAATACCAGGTTTATCTGAATGATGTGACTGGCAGCTGATGGGTTTGACTTGTAGCCAGGTATCAGGTTGAACAATCATGCTCTGCATTAGCCTAGCTCACACGCCTATGTAGGGTGAGAGTTTTTGCAGTTCACTCTAACATTATATGAAGCTGTGTGTAGTTATCATGGATATACCACAGAAAGAACAGCATGTGTTTATTGTGTTAAGTTTTACTTAAACAGTCACATCTGGAATGTCAGCTTGAAGTTTTACAGAAATTCCCTGGTGTCACCATTCCTAACAATATATACATTGTTGTACAAAAAAGGAACATAGACAGCCAACCATTCTAACCGAGAAAATTTAGAAGAGAAAGGGAAGTGTTATGGTAACGCTTAAAATAGAATTTATGCAACAAATCCCTCATACACTCAAATTACAGTATTTTCCAATATTTTGGCTTTTGAATATTCAATACTGTGTTGAGCAGGTGCCAGGCTTACATAGATACAGATGGGCATCATTTTGAACAGGCATTATAACAAAATGTAGTAACATATTCATATTGTTTCATATCGTTAACATTATCTAGGGAGAAGTGGCAGGCTAGCCCAGTGCACAAATGGATTTGTATAGCAATGTCATGGGAGTGGCAATTGCATTATTCAAGAGAAATGTAGTATTATTAGCAAACTATTCAACCTAGAGGAGTGAACCCAACAGTCATGGAGGGTGGGGATCTTAACCAGGTTACTTTTAAATTATAGCAGGACTATACTCAATCCAGTCCAAGAAAGGGTCCTGTTGTAAGCAAACACACATGCTTTCACCACAACATGCCTAATGTATAAAAATAGTTGTTTACTGCACTAGATGTATTATCACACTTTTTTGTGCTTCAGATAATAAAGGCTGTGAATTAGCATAGAATTTTAATAGTTGTTTCATTTAAACATAACTTAAATAATTAGTTTCTATTTATTTTCATGGCCATGCAGCCATCGATATTGGAGCAAAGCAACAGTATTGTTTATGTTGCGAGTATGGCTAAATGTTTAGCAGGCCAGTGCAGTTTAATTAAACATAAAGGTGGCAAATCCCTTAAAATGATTAAAAACAACAATTTTGAGTGTATTAATCTCTTTGTTTGAGCGCTATTGTTAAGGATGCCATTAAATTATTACTGGAAACAGTTGGTGTGTATCTAAAAGTTATTTTCAATGCGAGGAAGGAAGTGAAGGAGCCAGGAACTGTGAAAACCCCAAAAAAGAAAAGAAATCAAAGTGCAGTGTTGTAGGCAAAGTGGACAACTTTATGAAAAGGTGTTCAGGATGTAATAGTCGTTTCTTAAAGAATGAATCCTCCTACCAAAGCTAAGGTGATTTCTGTAGTAAACTATAATAAAATATATTTCATAACATAACTCATCCATTCTTGAATTATACATTTATAATGGCGCATGCTAAGTTGGTGATTGACAGTTGAAGGAGTGGGGATTACAATGTTGCTGCTTTAGCACCCCGGTCCACTTGCCATGCAGCAAAGCTATATGTTCGTGTTGTGATCTGTACATTGTGTTGTTGGTTTATTTATTGACACTGTATCCGGTAATACCCAGGATATCTACATCTTACGCCAGTGAGGGTAAGAAAAGTACAAAAATGTGGTATTGTATCTCTGTGGATGCGCATTCTACTTGGGATTATAGTTTCACATTACATTTATGGAGAAATCTAAGAAGATGTGCTATATGTTGAATGTCTGAACATTGTTAAATGCACGGACATATCTGTTTACTGTTATGAACCTCTGGAAGTCTCTATGCTACCCTACTAGGGGTTGCCACCTTGAAGTTCGCATTATTGGACATTCACATACATTCCTTGAAATTATTTGCATATTATAGTATAATCAGAAGATTGGCTACACATTTCTTAAGTGTGTGATTACCTAACAATAACCACAGACGAAATCCATGCAAGGATCCAAAATAAATACTTAGCTACCTTAAATTTTAAAGTTTTTTAACAAGAAGAGCATTTCCTGCATATTTTTGCAGCCTTTTTCTTTTGTCTGCTTCTGTAGCACAAGTGTTTATCGCAACCATGAGTGATGAAACAATTTCCTAAATACTATGTGCATTGTTTATGTGAGGATCGATCCTCGAGCCGGAAAGCTTATTGTACGTGTAAGGATAGAGCAACCATGCAACAGTTAGTAAAATCAGCTATGGGAGAACAGCGAGCATATTGTGTCCTGGAAAATTCACATTATTTGCTCTACTATCACAATACTTTATTGTACGAAATGGAGAACTGGAGGGAAAATTTATTTTTGAGATAAAATCTCTCCCTCCCTCCCTCCCTTTCCCTCTCTCCCTCTCTCCCTCCCTCCCTCTCCCTCTCTCCCTCCCTCCCTCCCTCTCCCCCTCTCCCTCTCTCTCTCTCACATCAGGAGTTAATAATGAAATCAGTCTCCTTCTTGCTTCCCAATATTTTGATGTTGATTTTCAAAAGCCACAAGAGTCACAATTTTTTAGATGTTCCATGTCCATTTCTTCTTCTGTGGAGCACAATAAACAATATGGGGATGTTACTATTCCATTTTTGTAAAGATGTTTATTCAAACAATCAAGTCCTGTGATTTACAGTAACAGAAGATTTTCTTGGTTAATCTGGAACTATTGATGGATCATTTAAAATTTTCTACCATTTTGACTTGGAAAACATTTCTTTCATGAGCAGTTTTCAACTGTTTCTTAGGGACACCACTTTTTTAAGAGTTGGCAGTTGAATCATTGTGACTCAACCTTCAGTATGCCTGGAGGACCACACCTGCAGTTGGTCAACAAGTCCTTCGGACTAGCTGAGAAATCATTATACTGAACATCAACTTTTCCTCCTTCGGCCAGTGGAGGACGACTTTGTGCTGTTACAGGTCAGCACAAAGGAATAGAAGATAAGAAGAGCAAATGATCCCTTAGGCCTCGAATACTGTCATACTGTAAATGTCAAAGAAAACAAGGAGTCAGTCAAGGGAGACTGGATAGGGAAGTGAAAAGAAAGAATCTGGAAAGGAAGAGGAAGAATACCAGATTTGGTCATCAGACTCATCAGGGTGACCAGTTCCATTTGATGAATAGCCCTCCCTTTAGTTCAACATGCATAAGCATGCATACTAACAGCTGCACTATGGGAAGATGAAGGATGGGACCTTAGGTAATTGTCCAGATCAGTTCCTGTAAGCCTCTATTATAGAGGAGTTAAAGGCTCTCCCCTCTGTAAGATAACAGTTATCTTTTCACAGATAAAATGTAAGCTTGTAGACAAAAGAGCTGTAATAAAGGAAATGCTTTTAAAAAGGCTGTGATAAAATTGAGAAAAATCCTATACAAAGTCAATGTGAAAAGTTGAGAATTGAACATTACTGAAAACATGGTGTCATTACTGAAATTAGTGAACTGACTAGTATTACAAATTATGTGATATGTACAAGGGCTGTCCCAGAAGTACCCGACCTGACATATATATAGCGATTGTTGTTTCAAACAAATGACTTTGGTAGAAAGCATCACCCTTATAAAGCTTAAGTTTGAGGTTTGACAATGCTACATTGTTTAGTAATTGTTTGGAAGCCATTAATAGTGAGTGCTTTCAGCGAATTTGTAAACATGGATAAAACTGGTCATCATTATGTGATACAATACTTTCATTTGAAAGGTCTTAGTCCAACTAATATTAAAGCTGAGCTTTTACTCTGGGCGAGTCTGCTCCTTCATTTACAACAGTAAAATATTGGGTGGCAGAGTTTAAGCGAGGTCGTGCGAGCTGCCAAGACGAACATCGCAGTGGTCGACCAAATGAGGTGACCATGCCAGAAATTGTGAAGAAAATCCACAAACTGGTATTGGATGACCGGCGACTGAAAGTGCGCGAGCTAGCAGACATCGTAGACATTTCAAAAAGTGCTATACATCGCATACTAACTGAAAATTTAGACATGAAAAAGCTGTGTGCAAGATGGGTGCAGCATTTACTTACAATGGAACAATGTTTCAATCGAGTGTTTGGCAATGTTTTACTACAATAAAGCGGAGTTTTTGCATCGATTCATAACCATGGATGAAACATGTGTCCATCACTTTACACCTGAGACGAAAGAACAGTCAAAACAGTGGATTGAAAGGAGAGAATCGGCTCCAAAGAAGGCGAAGACAGTTCCATCTGCAGGCAAGGTCATGGCATCAGGTTTTTGGGATGCGTGTGGGATAATTTTCATTGATTATCTTCAAAAAGGAAAAGCAATCAATGGTGAGCATTATGCAAACTTATTGCAGCAAAAATAGCCGCATTTAGCGAAAAAGAAAGTTCTGTTTCATCAAGACAATGCACCAGTTCACACATCCATTATCGCCATGGCCAAAATCAATGAGTTAAAGTTTGAATTGCTTCCTCTTGCACCCTATTCTCCAGACTTAGCCCCTGTGATTATTTTCTGTTTCCAAAGTTGAAGAAATGGTTTGGTAGTAAAAGATTTGCCAACAATGAAGAGGTGGAGTTTGCAGTTGGTGGCTATTTTGCAGAACTCAATGGTTCTCACTATAAACAGGGTATTGAAGCTATTGAACATCACTGGGAAAAGTGTATAGAGCTGAAAGACTATGTGGAGAAATAAAGATGTTTTTTCCCCAAATGTTTGTGTTTTCTTCATTAGGTCGGGTACTTCTGGGACAGCCCTCGTATGTTGAATTTCAATAAAGGTGTGTGCGTGAAGTGGACTGACTAGTATTATAAATTATGTGATATGTATGTTGAATTTCAACAAAGGCATGCGCGCGCACACACACTCGCACATCACCCCCTCAGAACATCTATTCCAAACACACAGAAATGTCTTTCAACTCTTACCCAATTAATATACTGTACTATCATTTAAAGCAATTATTTATTTTAAAGATTTGTTGGTTTCATTACTCTAAATCAGACAGGTTTATAATAGTATTATAATGGAATCAAGGATATTGTTTGTATAGCCCTGCATATACAAGGTCCTCCAAAAATAAACTAAACATTCCAAATAACCAGCCATTGAGTCAATGCTTGCTTCCAAGAACATAAATGGATATTTGCAATTTATTATGAGGGTAAAGTCATTGATCCCATGTAATGTTTACTTGCACATAAAAGAACCTCATACCTTGAAAGAGAAGGTCCCTGAACAAAATTGTTGTCCATCTCACACATGTAGTGTACTGCTTTTCTCCCATAGCCTTATCTATGGGCAGTGGACTAATCCGCTGCCACCAGTAGCCTATCAGTGGTATCAGTGACTAAAAATTCAACTGATTATAGAAAACACTCCAAGGGAGTCCCTACATGCCAGGGACATCACAATCTAACTACCTAACTTGCCATTTATTGTGTCACTCTAAAGGTCAATTTTCAACCAGCAGACATTTAAGTGAAGTACTGCTTTATTGCTGTGAAAGTCTGTTTTTAAACTGGGCAAGACATTTACAGAAGCAATGAAGGGAAGAATGTATGCATGTTATTCTCATTTGTTCAATTACTTCTGCTATATTATGGACAACCAATCAATGATTTTTTTCAACAATAGCATCATCACAATTTAGAGAGCCACCCTAAATTTGTTTCATCTTCAATAGATGTGCCTGCCTGCTGTGAACCATTGATATCATTCATAACTTTGTGTACAGCTCATATGTTCCTCCCCATTGCCTTCTTGTAATATATTCAGTTTTTGTAAACATTTATCCCTGTGGTGTAGTGGATTTTTTTCGGATGTAAAATTCCTTAGCATGGCTTTCTTCAGAAGAAAAGTAGTAAAGCCGGTGGCCCCATGTCATAAATTTACAGCACATAAAAGAACCTCAAGCCTGATAAAGAGGCCTCAGCAAAATTACCGGTATTTCACAGCCAATATAGAACGGGACGGTAAGGACCACAGCAGTTAAAGAGCATCCATAAATAAAACTCAATTTAATTTCTCATGTTGCTCCTTCAGACTTTTTTCTTTCACAACAAAACCATCACAGACTGCCTGTGTGATCGAGTGGTTAGCTTTGTGTCTTCTTATTCCAGAAGTCGCATATTCAATTCTTGGCTGAGGCAAAGCAATTTTTCTTTAACTTCAATCCTTCCAACCTGAGAATGTGTTATAAGATAAACATTGTAGAAGTATCACTCTGTGCTTGGCGTTTCATGAATGCATGGTGGAGCTTCCTCTCTTCCCCCTCAATACTGCTCAGCTGGCTATTAAAAACAAAAGCACTATAAATAGTGAAGTTTTCATTTTGAATTTGGATTGAGTGACACTATCTTTACTTAAACCTTCACTTACTAAGTTTTTAAAACTGGAACATTTTTCAGGGCATTCATCCTCATCATCAGCAGTTTGGTGAATGAAGCATGATCCTTCTTCTTACCTCTTCCTTCTCTCGCAGGATTTCAAAATTTGTTATTTTCTGCATTCTTGACAATGAATATTTTCTCCCAAATAGTTGGTTCTAGTGATGAGGAAACTGGTTTTAACAATTTTATGGCTTGGCCAGTGTTGTTGTTTTCAGACCAAAAATGGTGTGACACAGCAGATTTGTCTGTTTGTTTCTGTTTTATATTTCTCTGGCGTTCTTTCAATTTAATCCTCAAATTTCTCTTAGTTTTTCGTATAGTATTTCTCACAATCTTCACAGTTGATCTGAGAGATTCTGATTTCAGCGCAATGGGACTGTGTTTTTGAGCAGATTGTTCAGGCTGTATCTGTTTTGAAGGAACAATCGGATGCCAAATTTATTTTCTCAAATTTCCCAAATGCCCATGGATGATATGTGAACTTCTTATATTTCCAATTTGTGTCATTGTCTCAAGAGCAGTGGTTTTAAGTTTACCACTCTGTTTCACCATCTTAAATATTTAACGATTAAATATTGAAACGATTTAAATTTGCTATGTCCAGTATATGTTGGCATTCTTTTGAATATTCTTCTCTGCTTAGAGGGACATTATTTAACCTCTTTCAGGAGCTCAAGAAATTGCCATTGTTACCTCACAGTGTTATCCTAACCATGTACTGTCCTTCACTGTACCAGCATTGAATATTCAGGAAATACATACCCCCATACTTTTTAAACTAAATGTATTAATTCAAGAATGGGTGTAAAAAACGTTAGGAAATATCTTTTATCGGTAAAAACTTACATGTTAATCAGAATCTTTGGGTAATAGCTTACGCCCAGTTTGGAATCAGAAGTGGTGATATTGCTTGAATTTTCTTCCAGATATATAATCAGCCGTCTATAACTGGCCACAAAGTATTCACAGACTTCCCAATGCTTCCAATGTTAATTTAATGAACATCCTTAACAGCAAGGATATCATATTGTGACACAGCAGCTACGGCCCAAGGTTATCAGGAGGTCAGCACCAAGCGGTTGGTATAAACATGATAATGACTGTTCACCATCGTAAACACTGGGCACATTATTGGGAGATAACTAGAACTTTCTAGAAGCTTCTTCTCCTCCATCCTCCATAAAGTGTGTCAAAATAGTTGTGGAACGTTCAAGAACCTTGTGGGAAGATTCTGCTATGTGGGCAAGCATTCTCGCAAGAGTGAGTCAGTCAGTTGAAGTTGAGTTAGTGGGTTAGTTTTCCATGTGACATCAAGAATGATTCTCCAAGCAAGTTGGTGATGGCTGTTGTGACATGCAGCAGGTGGTACTGTGGAGTGATGGGTTTTAGAGGTCCTGTCTTCAACTCCTGAGTGAAGTGATGGAGATTTGAACTAGTTCACCTAGTGAAGTGATAGTGTGAACGAAGGGAACTCTCAGTGAAATTGAAGTAGATAAGAACTTAGAACAGTGACAGTGAAGTGACAATTGAAAACTGGACAGTCACAATATCACTCAAACAAAAAGTTGAACACATTCAAAACTGTAGTTTTTGCATCACTTCTAAGGGCTTTGCCACTTCTATGTTAAATTACACTGCTCTGACATTCTATGCACTCAGCTACGATTGCAACATAACAATACTGATTAACATGGCCATTGCTTCCTTCCAATAAACAATGCAGGAATACCAATGTCTGCATGTAATGATAATAAATAGAAGCTACTTATTTAAGTTACGTTTAAATGAAACAATTCACCGTCTATTATTTGGAGTACAGAATGGGTGATAATATATGCAATACAATAACAAACCATTTTCATTTCCTTGAAAGGTGTGCTGCGGCAGTGGCATTTGTTTACACCAGGACTCATTTTTGGGGGCTGGATGGAGTACAGAAGCATGTATGTGGGAGTGAATTCATGACAAAATGAATAAAACCAATGTAATTCAGTCAGTGGTTTCTCAGTCAAAGTTCCTGATTTTAGTGCAGAGGTATAAGAGGATATACAAATTAAAAAACAAGCAAAAAAGCCATTACAGCAATAAAATAAGACTTAAATGCTTGTAGCTGAAAACTAGACTTTGCAGAGTTACACAGTAAATAAATATATATTACTTTTAAAGAATCCCTTGAAACACTGGCTTGTTCACAGCCTATTTATAAAGTTTTGTTTCTTTGTTGAAATAACTTGTATGTTGGTGTATTTTCAACTTTTGGTTTTCTGCTCATGAGATGCGGATTGCTTTTCCCCATATGAGTATTACGTGTTTCCTGTGTGAGGAATAAATCAATCGATAAATCAATACTAATATTTCACTGGAAATAGATGTTTGGGGATCCTTCAATCCAAAGAAAGCATTTTTAGAAAAAGATCCATGTGTGTGTGTGCGAGAGAGAGAGAGAGAGAGAGAGAGAGAGAGAGAACAGCATAAAAAATGAGAAGTCTGACCAAACGTATTTAGTTTCAGTACCTTCCAAAGAAACGACACAAAGATTTTCTAAAAAATGGCTGTAATGATTTTGATTAAATTACCACATATTAAAGATATTTACATGACAAAATATATATCTTAAATTTTCTGGGAATATCCTGTGAAGTCCTCTTCATTCGGAAGGAATTTTGTATAATTTTGTTTAACTAATAAATGTTAAGCGATAGACAAAAACGTACTGCACAAAAAATGCAGATTTCTTTGAAACACGTAATTTATTTCAAATTAAAGTCCTGTCAACATTCAGCTTTTTCTCGTGATTGCATGGAAATTGCATGGAAATTGCATGGAATTTTAAGGCTAGCATATAGCGTCCAGTTCTTAAACATTTGACTATTGCTGTTCCCTTTGTGTCAGTAACGAAATGTGTAATGTAGCTATTTCTACAAATAATTATTTAGATTAAAATGTAGGTAGGTAGAAAAATTAGCTTTAGTAAGAATAGTTTGTATACCCATTAATAAACGATGGAGGGTAGAGAAAGTCATGTGAAGTAACATCAGATTATTTTTATTTTTCAATATTTTTTGTTCAGTCATTTTCTGATCAATCAATCCAGATGTGCTTTTTTCTGCTCATCTGTGAGGTGGTGGGGGATTCAATAACTGCAAAGCTTCCTGACATGAAGTTTTTCTTTGAGGATTGTTTTTGTTGCAACTGATCCAATATTAGGGCTTCTTGAATCTGATATGTAGAGTGATGATGTTTCCATAGATTACGTTCTGCTTTCGTCACATTTTCATCTGTTGTTGCTGTAGTGGGCTTTCCTGTGCAATTTGATTCGAGAGAGGTCCATTCATCTTCTAAAATCTGTAAGCCATAAGTAAATAGTGGATTACAAAAGGCAAACATTCCTAAATGTAAAATGAAATCTTTCAAAACTGTTCACTCTCCCCTAAACGGTCTTTAAAATCATAGAAAATCAAGCATGGAAATGCTCGCACTTTAGATTCATCCTAGGATCTGGCATAGCAACATGGTAGCTCTGAGCATGCTTAGGTTTGCACATATTGTTATCTAAACAATTAAGAAACTCTGCACTAGCATGCCACAACTTATTATTGTCCATTTTTAATTTTTCAGAGTGGCTCTAGTAATCCGAAATATGTAATGTACAATCTATAGATAGGTAAGTACCACCACACTTATTCATTCATGTGGTTGGGAAAATAAGCTTTCATGAGATTCTTTGAACATATGAGGACAAAATTATTACTTTGAATAAGAACAATTCATATCACAGCCCACAGGAATAACTATAAGAGCACACAGTAATGTTGACATGTAGGTAAGGTAAAGTGAAACTGCTTTTAAATATTGTAAAGAAATGTGAGAAAGGGACAAATGCTCTACATAAGATAAACTTGCTATAAATTTGAAGCACACAGAGTGAACTTCAGGCATTATTGTGTAATATCTGTGCTTCGATACATAAGATAAACTTGCTATAAATGTGAAGCACACAGAGTGAACTCCAGGCATTATTGTGTAATATCTGTGCTTCGATGGAATTGTGCCAAAGACTAAAATATGACCTCACAAATGAGTATTAGAAAGTGACAAAAGCTGAATGTACAATTTGGAGCAAAATATATATAAATTAGGGAATGTATATAACTTTGTACATAGCAGTGGTAGCTTTGAAACTGTTTATTTCTTTTGCAATAAATAAATGGTCCTTACACGTATGCATTCAGACTGTGAAAGCTTTTATTTGTTGTTTGTTCTAAGGAAATGTCACCTTCACATTTCTGACAGAGGGATAATAGTTTGATGAATTCAATCTTGGAGGAAATATAGAAAACCAGAAAGCACCAGGAGGGCCAAGAAGCTTGAGAATGTCAATCATGCTCAAGCAGGAATGCACAACGTTCATCCCATTGACATTTCCTGATGTTGTAAATCTCCCAGCTATCAGTTCACCACATTTGAAAGCAGATTTGCATTACCTTCCTTATAACCACAAATTGTCCATGGGTTATGTCAAACTGACCAACAGTTGAAAATTGTTTTCTGTGCACAACTTTGACAATATTCTACTGAATCTGCTTATGTCTGATAAAATGCATTTCCATTTAACCAACAAAACTTCTGGTATTGATCAAACACTAAATATCAATTGCTTCACTGCGCAGCTTTAAGGAGACATTGTCGTGTGGTGTATCCAGATTTGGAATTATTGACCCATTCTTTTTCAAGGATTCCCAGAGCAGTAGTGTTGTTGTTAACTCAGAATAGAGGTAGGAACAAAATAATGTAGCTGTTATTTTGGAATGGTTCCAAAGATGATACAGTTCCAAAAAGTAGTGTAACTTTACGCTAATGCAGCCATTCAGGTTTTTCATAAGCAGTTCCAAAAGTAGCACTCTAATTGGAGAGAGTACGTTGCAATACAGTACAACAGTTGCTAATATGTATATGAAGTGAGACCTTGCTTCCAAGTTCCAATAGAGGTCAAAGCCACTAGAAATCATCTGGCCAATCAGATTTAATTAGACTATTGAGCTCTTGTAAAACACCTGCAAAAGGTAATTACTAAGTCAGCATTTTGGAACATCAGCATCTTGGAAAGTGATAAAAAATGATTATTACAGTGATGATGGGTGTGAATCCCTTTAATGGAAATAAATGTGTAGTAACTATAAAAATGCATATGTATTATTATTAAAATACATTGTGCAATTGAGTATGCATGTAATATAGGGTGGAGCCTGAGAGGAAAGGAAGAGAGCACTGTTTTTCCATTAGTCAGTATTCATAGCAGACAAAGAATTGTAACAAGTCAGGCAAGTAACAGTGGACCAAGAGTATCTTAATGCTATGGTTATGTGTAAATATTCATGGATGTGCTTGACTGTTATTTTGGAATAGTTATTTGGAACCTAGTATATTTTTGGAACTGAAACTGTCAGAACTGTTACTGAAAGCGAACCATTATTCTCACTTCTAGCTTAGAATAATATCTTCAAATGAGCTACACATGCTTGGTACTTGAATTATAAAGTATAGAACAGATTGACATTATATGATTCCAGCAAGATTGCACTACTGCCCACACAGAACAATATCAGCATGAAGAGATTACAACCGATGTTTCCAGACAACAGATGTTTTTGCTTTGGTTACATTCAGTGGCTCACCAGATCTCCAGAACTATCCATTCTAGATTTCTTTCTTTCTTTGGGCTACTTCTTCTCCATTCAGTAGCAAACAATTGCAGAATGCAGGTTGCCATGATGAAATTCTAGCCATTAGAAGCAACACGCTGACATGTATGAGCATAACCAATTACACATTTGTGAAATGAATGAAGAGTTTTTACTGGATGGTATTTTCAAAAACTAAGGCTAAAATTGTGCACATTGCACATAAAAACTTTTCTAGGTATGCAGACTTTTTTCATAATTTCTGATTGTTTTTGTACTATACATTTTGTTCTGTCCTGTACCACTATGATCCAGAAATCCTACAGAGGCAGTCAATGTAACTGCACACCTGCTGAAGGTCAACCTAACATTACTAGAGTGCAAAAGTTAAACAGTCAGGCTTTCTCAACATTAGCAGTTTGATGGAATTTTACGGGATCATAATAGACTGTAGGGCAGAGTACTAAAGAATATCATATCATGCCATATGCAGAGTTAAGGGTCATTCACAATCAAAATTAAGCATAAAATTAATGTGATTTTTTGTCATTCACAACTACAAACAGAAACTTAAACACCAGACAATTGTGAGATAATACAGCGTTCTGAAAAGTAACCACTATCAGTACACATGATAAAAGAGGTTATGTGCATTTATCAAAATGAACAAGAGTTACCTGCCTGGTTAAAGCACATTAAACTCGCATCTACCATCACAAATTGTTTTGCTGTGATTTTTATGGATATCCTAGTGATTCCTGGTCCATGATCTTACGTAGAAAGGCAGTTACTGAATCGTCATATGATGACAGAAATATCATGTGAGATGGCAGAATAATCACATTATGAGAATTGCTCTCTGATTGGCTAGTTATGTTTGGTGTAGACATAAACACGAAAGCTTTTAGCTTGTAAACTTCAATGTTTACATCAGTAAGTTTATGGTTGTGTTTATGTCAACATCAGCCAATGTGAATGCGTGCATCAAGATAACATGAAACAAGCTTCTATACTTACTTCATGCTTATGTCTAAGTTTCATTGTGAATGGTCCCTTAGTCAAAAGCCCTACATCACCTCGATAATCATGATTTTCATTTACTTGAAAGTTGGAATAAAATATTACATTATCAACTTTGTATTGTTCTATATTTTTGCCAGAAGTGACCTCAACTCCTTTATGGAATACGGTGAATTTTCTTTTACATATTTGAGTAGCACTGTCAAACAGCTTTTAAAAGATGAAAGCTTCTTACCAGCTTTGTATAGTACTGATTTATTTGACAAATCATTATGTGAGAGTTCCTAAATTATTAGTGGAAAAATTCTGTTGTGAGCCCTCACATGACTTTCTTTGCCCATGATAAATTCACATATATCCATTATATGGTATAATATACATATAAAATGCACAATAATTAGTTATATAAAACATGCAGAAACAGCATTTAAATGTTTATTCATGGTAATGGGATACGCTCCTGCAATGGAAAGAAAAAAGAAGACATTCAAACTTCATACATGTCCTTCAGATGATAGACTTGGGAAAGTGTAAACATGGAATAGTTAAAAAAAAAAAGTTTAACATCATGAATAAATTTGTCAGAAATTGTGTATTTTAATGAGCCCCCATATTTTTCATGCAGTAAGTTTCCATCTGTCTCTTATAATTTCCTAATTATTCAAAATTCATTCAGAATGAAGAGGACTTCACATCTATAAATATCATATTTTAATCAAAATTATTAGTGCCATTTTTAGTAAATAAAACTTAATTTATTTTTCCACATAAAGCATAGTTTAGGATGGGGATATTTTCTTTAGTCTTTTGTGTTGCATCCTTGGAAAATGCTGAATTTAAATACCAAGGTATTTATTCAAAATTTCATTTTTTACTTATGCTGTATTCATATACTGTGACGCTTTTCTAGAAATACCTTTTTTTATAGGAGGGGTGTTCAATGAACTTCAAAACTTGTATTTAGGTGAAATCACAAATTGAGTTTTTTGCTGGAATACAGTGTGCATCTACTGTAGCTACATATAGGTAAATGATAAAGTAAAAATGTTTGAAGGTTTTATTGGCAGCTAATATATGGAATTAACTTTGGTGAAAACCAGCAACTGTAATTTGTTCCTATTAATCAGTTAATACAATTTTACAGTAAATAAAATTCACATCTGAAAATATATTTGGGTGATATTGGACTTATAACTGCTCCATGTGAAGTGAGCAAGCCTAGTACTTGCTTGATGGAATTTGCAAGAAGACCTTAATAAATACATTTGTGGAGATAGCATACAAAGTGTAAAGGAAATTATGTGAGCAAGTACATTTCCTCAAGATTGAGTCGCCCCGCTTTTCCTTAAATCTCTCACCGTTGCTTGTATTGCTGCTTTTTAATATGCCCACTCCATTTAGATGATATGCTTTACATTTCACAGCGCAGACTCCTGCATGGACATGACGGCCGTGCTGCATGATGATATCCCCATAGCACTTATTTTCTTCTCTTTGAATGTAATGAGAGCAGATGTTTAGGTAAAGTCAACGCTCGGGGGTGCTGCCTTGCACAGAACTGCCTGCCAAGCTAGAGCTTTTTAGTAAGCTTGTAAACTGATCACAACAAACCAGGAACGGTAACCAAAATGAGACTGGAGAGCATAAAAATGTGAGTGAGTCTGGTTCACAATACACCAGGGATGGGAATGTTTATGGATGACAATTCTGATAACAGCATGAAACGTTGATTTTGCACATTGGGATATGATTTGTTTAAAACTGATTAATAATACAGAGCTTTCATGTTAAAAACTATCCCACACATGCTGTAATTTGATTCTTGGCAACTGGGCATGTCACGGCTGCTGAGAACATAGTTTAACTTCGCTCCTAATAGAAGATGCTGGAAATGTCAACCCCCTTCGGCTAAATGCGTTGTATCAGGAAAACACATTCAGATTGACTTATTTAATGTTTCTGATTTAATTTGTGATATTTTTCTTTAGTTCCTCCAATGTGTCGGTGTTTGTTTTATAAACTCTTCTCTTTCAGGCAACTCCACAGGTGAAAATCACACACAATTAAATCCAGTAAACGAGAGGACCATACACCAGCTATCTTCATACACTTCCTTAATTTTATTCATGAACTCTGCTGCTGTATGGACAGTTGCAAAATCATATTCAAAACACCCATATGATTTCTTTTCTTCTGTAAGTTACTGGAAAAGTGTCCATTTTTTACCTCTCTATATCTTGTCTCATAAAAAATCAGACTGATAATATGCCTTGCCGACTTGTAGGGTAAAGAGTGGGGTGTGCCGCTCACAGCTGTCGAGAATTAAAACACTGAGCATGCAGAGTAGCTTTTACATGAAAGCTCTGCTTATAATTAGCTAATATAACGCAGGTTAACCACCTGCAAAATCCTATACATAAACATCTTGTAAAAGGCACAGCATTATTTCTGATTCCTCTTGCAAAAGCATCATCCTAATCTGTTTATATTAAATATCACACATTAAAGTTTGTTGTTTTCTGTTGTTTGTTTGTCCAAGCTTATAATTAAAGTGCCAGTTATAGTTCATGCCGTGCTTGAATAATTTCTACTGTGAAAATAGCTATGCAGTATATGAGTACAATATTCTGTCACCAGGAACAGAAATAGAAAAGTTGAAACTCAACCAAGTCACTTTCCTGTGCTACAGTAAGCTTCTCATTAATTCAGAATATGCAGGTAAAAGACAATGCAAGGATGGAACCAAACCATTTAAAAAATAACCATAAGCATCCATTTATACATTGCAATAACTTTACACTAATAGGATGATTCAAATATTTTCCAACAGTAACCCTCTGATCATAAAGAATACGTTGTGTCAGAATACAATAGTTAACAAACACCGTCTTACTATGATACAGTTGCAAAGCTTTAAGGGTGTGCAGCTGGAATGGTCAGCTGCTAGCAAAATGTTTTTAACCAACCAAACAGCTATGTTAATTTGTTGTTTGAGAGAAAAAGGCATGTTTCTTAAGAATATGTAATAATATGGGACAAGGATGAGACGTTTGTCGTGCTATAAATTGTACTAAGAGTAAGAAAAAAAGGCCAGATTTATCCTTCTTCCAATTTCCAAAAGATCCATTGAGAGTTCATAAGACATTCTATCTACATTAAACTGTAACAATATAAATATTAGTGACCCAGTTTGGTTGATACAATTTATGAAAGAAAACAACCGTTCACGGTTACAGTAAATATCATTTATCCTTACACTCCTAAAAATGATAATTACTGCTATAAGTTCTTGTGCCTTTGTGTTTATGGTGGGATTTGTTCTTCTTTCTTTATTTATAGATGCCCTTGAAGTCTATTTTACTTCAATTAGCATCTGCTTCCTGTAAGTTTATTTTATAATGAAACCGCTGGTAGTGAAACATTTGTAGTTGTAGAATTAGCTGACTAAATTAAATTTTGATTTTACATTTTGTTTTATATGTGTGTTAATTTTTTTTTAAAATACTAATTTGGAATTGTACTTTTAAATATTAGTTATTTTTATAGGCCCATGTAGACCATCTTTGTATAGTGAATTTATTAACTCATCATTGTTCTTTTTATTAAGATGACATCCAATTAATACATGTTCTACATTGCCCATTTCACTACACCCCCCGAGGTTGCGGGTTCAAATCCGGCGGAGGGCAATGGATATTTTCGGGCGTAAAAATCCTTAGCATGGCTTCCTTCGGAAGGGAAGTAAAGCCGGTGGTCCTGTCTCGTAGATTTACTGCACATAAAAGAACCTCAAGAGCAAAATTACCGGTCTTTCACGCCCAATATAGAATGGGACGCTAAGAACCATAATAAGAGTAAGAGCGTCCATAAATAAAAACTCAATTTAATTTCACCACACCCACAGTGTGAAGTTTCTTTTTCCTTTTTTTCATTTTATATAATAATAATGGAGTCATGGCTGTGTCCAGTGTTATCTTTATGTTGTTTATTAAGTCAGGACCATACACTTTTTTGAACCATGGTTTGTTGTTTTCTTCCCAACTTCAGGAATCTTGGGGATGTTCAGTACTCCATTGTTTAATAGCTTCTTTTTTAAGGTGACCAATATTATTTTGGATAGGTAATTGCATTTTCACATTATCCATCAGTTCTTGCTTGTTTGCTAAAGTATCGGCTATACAGTTGCCCTTTATGTTTTTGTGCTTATGGATCCAAATTAACTTAATTTGCATCCCTTTTTTCATGGCTAGAAGCATTTTGTGCTTAATTTCTTTTTCAATAATATTAGAAGTTGCATCCATTTCCAGTTTTACTCAGTTTATTCAAAACACTATATGAATTTGAAAATATAGATTTTTGGATCTTCCTGTCAATAATATATGATATAGATGTTGTGATGGCTCTAAGCTCAGCTGAATAATTAGAAAATGTTTCATTTAATTTAATTTTTAACATTTATTTATTGTTGTTTTATGCACTGCTGCTCCTATTCCCTCTTCTGTGTCCTTAGAACCATCTGTATAAATATGTGTCCAGTCTTCTGCAAGGATATGTTCCATGTATTCATAAAAATTATGATTGATTTCCAATCCTACCTTCTGGAAAATGTTTAAATTTATATCTAGATGTAATAATAAAATACCCCAACTAACACAGTAAATTGGTAGTCTAGGGAATCCATTTGTCAAGACTATACTCCTGTATTTATCCAATAAATAAAATGGAATGAAATTTTCTTCATAATATTTTAAATCCTAATCAGATTTCTTAGGTGTTAACTTGTTCTTGGTTATAAAATTGTCCTCCAAGGAATGGCACATTTTCCTAATGAATTTACAAGTTAGTAATAGCTGTCTTGAGTTTAAGTCATATTACATTAAATTCCTTAAATGTTAGTACTTAGCAAGTTTTCCTGATATTCTCAGACACATATTCACAATGTTATAAATTGTAGACTCTAACTTTGACAGTATCTTGGCTTGTATTTTGCCAATTAGAATCAGTTATTGAGCTTACTAAATTATTAAACAATATTTTTAAAGTATGTAAGTTTGCTCCCCATTTTTTTTTCTGATAAATATATAAAGATGTAGGAAGTATTACTCATTCTTTTTATAATACAGTTTTTATGAGACTTCCATACCAAGATTAACCTTAATTCCACTATCTTCTAGAATAAGCAGTAACTTTTTTAATTCCTCCTTCAAATGCTTTGATCTCATTGTCCATAGTACTTATGTTACATCTAGTATATAAGGTCTGCGAATGCTAGACCTTTCATGTCTATACTAAAATTTTTAGGTATCTTCCATGTGTATATGACATATCCATGTGTATATGACACATACAATCAGGCTTAATGATGACCCTTGGGGTAGTCATAGGTTAGTTTGTCTGACATCTTCTGAGTGGTATCTAGGATGCAATGATATTTCTGTATTTGTCAGTAGGTTGGCGATACATCTAGATAAATTGTGAGGTTTACATATTTCTTCTAAAATATTTAATAATAAATTAATTTGTACTGAATCATAAACTGAACTGCTATCTAAACTAGCTGTTAATAGACATTTGTTTTCCATAAAACAATTATATATTTCTGCAATTACTATTGCTAAACTATTGATGGTACTAAATTTCTTTCTAAAACCACGTTAAATGCCTGGTCATATCCCATATCTTTTTCTAAATAAAACAATTCTATTAGCAATCAATTTTTCAAATATTTTCCTTAGGATGATGGAGAGTGTGATTGGTCTGTAACTTGTATAATCTTTATTGGCCTTAAGTATTGGAACTATGAAAAATGTTTTCCACTTCACAGGTATATCTCCTGTTCTTTAAATATGATTAAATCCATGCTTTAACAATTGTAATCAGTTATCTTCCAAATCCTTAATCATAGCATAAGTTACTTCCTCAAGGTCCAGGAGAGTTGTTTTATGAATATTATGTGTTTAATTTCATTGATATTTATTTCCTTGGTTAAATCAGTAGTCCTAATTTGGTCACAATCATTAGTAACTGTTTCATTATCTGGCAAATGGTTTTTATATATGCATAATCAGGAGTAATATGTTTAAAAATTTATATTGGAGTTCACTATTGTCATTTTAGGTAAATAATCAGAATCACTTGGTTTCTTTACAGATTTGATTCATATTTTTTGTATTCAGTGATAATGAATTGCAAAATTTAAACCAACTAATCCTTCTTGCTGTATTTAGTACTATTTTGTTTTAGCTGCCTGGCATTTCATAATTAAATAACTTTTTAAGCTCCTAACCTTGGTGAACTGTTTTATAGCTTCCCTCCTTTTGCCAATAGAAATAATAGAATCCTGATTCCACCACCTTGATTTTCTTATTGTGCTTAGATTGTTTCAAATATATGCTGGATTTTAGGTATCCAGAAAATTGTATAGTTGGCGGTAAAAATGGTGAAATATTTGATCCTCCTGTATATCTATTTCTGTGGAGAAAGCTTTCCCAAAAACTTCTTTAGATTCCAATCTATACTTTTACTTCTAATTTTTAAAACCTTTGCCTTGATTTTAACTTCTGGATCTCCAAAATGTATAATTATAGGAAAATGATCACTACCAATGATCACTATAAACTTACCATTGTACCTTGGGTAACAATTCCTTGGAAACAAAGCTCAAATCCGGTGTAGTATTCGCTTGTGCCAGGGATCTCATACATGTGGGTGAACCATCATTTAAAACAAATATCTAAATGGTAGCCATTTGACAAAAGGGATGCTTAGAATGATAGGACAATACCACTATTTCTTGATACCAAAGCTGATTTTTGAGTACCAATACTCACTTTTTAAAACACTGTAAAGGCGATAGCTTGTTCACTGAATCATATTCTTATTACTAGTTTTCTGAGTATAAAGGCATGTAACCAATTTTGTGTTGTATGCTAAATCCGAAATTGTTCATGTTTGTCATTCTCCAATTGGCAGCAATTTTTGTACCTTGATAATGCCACAAGCCAAGCAGGATGGCTCAGGCAGTGCCGGGTTCAAACCCCGGGGCCCAGTCAGTCTGACTAAAGGTTTTTTCACAGTTTTCCTCGGTTGCTAGGGAAATGCTAGGTTGGATAATTTGATCCGCAAAGTTTCCTATCATCCCGCTTATCACTGCATTTCATTTCTTTCTACTTTTCAACCATACCAAGCATTGGGTTGATCACCCATTCGGAACGGTATGCTGTGATCTAGAGTTTACTTACTCTTCGACAGACTACTGACCCAAGGATTGGTATTGGCTTATAACTCTTTGGGTGTGCAAGTCCTACAAAGAGGAGGGTAATCACTTAAAGAAGGAGATAATGCCACAGATTATATGTCCCCTATTGTTTGTCAAGGTTAATAATAATAATAATCTCTTTGCTTCCCTTTTTATACAACTACATTTTGTGCTGAAAACTTTCTTTTAAAGGATTTTATATCCATGTTATGGAAATTTGTCGTACAGTATACCTGTAAACTACGCTTGTAACCCGAGTTTGACTTGCGTAAAACACAAACTAATAGACAAATATTTCCATGCACTGTATTTTATCTCACGTCTTAGGCTCTGATTTGTTTCTGCTGGATTCATAGATTCTGGTCACTGGAGTTAACGTGATTTAGTGCATCAGCTGATGCACTAAGGTATGACTTAATGCTGCATGTTACATGAGTACCTCCACTCCTTTCCCCATCAATTTTTTATATGTTTTCATTTAGACACAAGAGTCTGTTGAATGTTGCATGCAGCACAGTCAAGGTCTATCAAGAACTATAATCCTGCAACTCTTTGGGGACATGTGCAAGGCAATAATTGAAGTCTCGATTCCTTTCATTCCTTATCTAGTATATATTAAATGCAACAACGTTCAATAATGCAAAACTTGAAAATTTAAAACTGTCGAAAAAGTATCAAAGGTTTACTTAAAAGTAAGGCATACTTCTATACCACCGAGTATCGAGCTATCGACGGTATTGAGGTTCCATCCCTACTTAGAATGCTCATATTTCCATCCTTTTGTGTGGATTTGTAATTAAAATCACCACATATTAGCACTTTTTCATTACTGTTAATTTCAAATATATTTTTCCAAAAGGTATTAGACACAAATGAATTGGGACATCTATATACACTATGTGATCAAAAGTATCCGGACACCTGGCTGAAAATGATGTACAAGTTCGTGACGCCCTCCATCGGTAATGCTCGAAGTCAGTATGGTGTTGGCCCACCCTTAGCTTGATGACAGCGTTCACTCTCGCAGGCATACTTTCAATCAGGTGCTGGAAGGTTTCTTGGGGAATGGCAGCCCATTCTTCACGGAGTGCAGAACTGAGGAGAGGTATCGAGTAGGTCGGTGAGGCCTGGCACGAAGTTGCTGTTCCAAAACATCCCAAAGGTGTTCTATAGGGTTCAAGTCAGGACTCTGTGCAGGCCAGTCCATTACAGGGATGTTATTGTCGTGTAACCACTCCGCCACAGCCTGTACAGTATGAACAGGTGCTCGATTGTGTTGAAAGATGTAATCGCCATCCCCGAATTGCTCTTCAACAGTGGAAAGCAAGAAGGTGCTTAAAATATCAATGTAGGTCTGTGCTGTGATCATGCCATGCAAAACAACAAGGGATGCAAGCCCCCTCCAGGAAAAACATGACCACACCATGCCACCATCACCTCCGAATTTCACTGTTGGCACTGACGTTTGCCGGGCATTTGCCATACCCACACCCTGCCATCGGATCATCACATTGTGTACCGTGATTCGTCACTCCACACAACGTTTTGCCACTGTTCAATTGTGTAATGTTGACGCTCCTTACACCAAGCGAGGCATCGTTTGGCATTTTCCTGCGTGATGTGCGGCTTATGAGCAGCCGCTCAGCCATGGAATCCAAGGTTTCTCACATCATGCCTAACTGTCATAGTACTTGGAGTAGATCCTGATGCAGTTTGGAATTCCAATGTGATGGTCTGGATAGATGTCTGCCTATTACTCTTTATGACCCTCTTCAAATGTCAGTCAACAGACGAAGTCGGTCTGTATGCTTTGTGCTGTACATGTCCCTTCACGTTTCCACTTCACTATCACATCAGAAACAGTGCACCTAGGGATGTTTAGGAGTGTGGAAATCTCGCATACAGACTCCTGACACAAGTGACACCCAATCACCTGACTACGTTCGAAGTCCATGAATTCCACGGAGTGTCCCATTCTGCTGTTTCACGATGTCTAATGACTACCGAGGTCGCAGATAATGAGTACCAGGCAGTAGGTGGCAGCACAATGTACCTAAGATGAAAAACGTATGTTTGTGGGGTGTCCGGATACTTTTGATCACATAGTGTATGTTAAATATTTTTAAATCACTAAATTGAACCATAATTCTTTGAACTGTATCATCTGGATATTCAATTATGTCATAATCTGATAAATTAGTTTATCTCTGTAACCAACTAGCACACCACCTCCAATGTTACCATGTCAAAACATATAATTTTGTACTTGTACATTTTAAATTTATGACCTTTTTAAACCATGTTTCTTGATTAGCTATAAAATGTTGTAGTTCTTGTTTCTTCTTATTTAAACTCCTAGCATTCCATGACATCACTTTGATGTTATTGAGGTTAATCTTGGACTGACTTTGGAGATCCATCTTTAAGATTTTTAATATATCCTCCTCAGGTTTTTTACTAATTCAAAGTTACTATTTTGGAATATGTTCTCATTGTTTGCCTGATTGTGTACTGTTGTTGATTGCTTTTTCACTTTTTCAGTCGACTTTCCTGCCCTTGGAATTTTAGACTTCTTACTCTCATTAGTTGTAATTTCTATCTTACTTGCCTGTGGACCTCTGTTATTTGGAAATATGAATTCATTATATAATTCTACTGTTTTCTTTTGTATACAATTTTATCATCTTCAGGAGTTGATATTTTTCTTTTTGTTGGAGGGAAGGTTTTTGATTTATTATTGTTCAAATTTTCTCCTGATGTCTGATTTTTTTTCCTGTTCATTACCTAGCTGTTTAAATTCTGTAGAAACTACTTCACATAATGAGCGCCGAATTTGCCTTTCATTTTTAGGATTTTCTTGTATGACCTTTTCTGCATATGATGAATTGTTTCTCAAGATCATTTCAACTTCAAATCTTGACACCCTGAATTTTTGTATTTTCTCAAGAATCTTTATTTCTAGTAAATATACAGGGCATTCTGCAAAGTCTAATTTATGATCCTTATCGCAGTTGACACATATTTTGCTTTTTGATCTACGTTGAGATTCCATATGTACATCACTGCAATACTTACAAACTTGTTGGTTCCTACAAAATTTCATAGTGTGTCCAAACTGATAACAGTTTTGGCATTTGTTATACTTCATTAAAATATTAAAATTAAATATGCACTATAATACCTATTTAAATAATGTTTATTTTTCCAAAAGAACACAGTAATGAAAGTATATTTTGCCATGTGCAGTAGTTAGCCACAAGGAGCGTTAGTATCAAACCCATGCATTTTCCCAACATATGGAGCTTTGTGACTGTATATAGTGGACTGTGGTTATAAGTATGTATATGATGTGAGAACTTGGAACTGTCCCTGCTTCCAAGTTCCAATAGAGGGCAACTTTTGACCAATCAAATTTAGTCATGCTATTGAGCTCTTGCAATAGACATGTGAAAGGCAATCACCTGAGGTTCCATTTTGGAACATTTAATTATTAGCATCAAAGAAATTGATATGGGACTTGCTGTGATAATGATGACTATGAATTCCTTTAACATGAGTTAAACAAGCAATAATTATAAAAAATACTATGTATTATTGTTAATACTAAATTGTAATTTGTGCATATATGGCTGAATGATGGAAAGGAGGGGAGCATCCTCTTGCCGCTTGGCAGTATGCTAACGAAGAATCATGATTTGATATGAAAGAACACAAAACATGCAAGTAAGCAAGTTATGGTTATGTGTAAATGCTCATGTACTTGATTTATTTTGGAATGGTTATTTGGAACCTAATATTTTTTTGGAACTGGAGTGATGAGAACTGTTACTGAAAAATAACAATTTTTCAAACTCAAATGGTGAATGCTTTCTGTTTGGTTCCTATTCCTGGTTATTGTGAATCAGCCTTGAGGAGCAAGTATTTTCAACCTGTACCAACATTTTGTTTTATAAACTTTGTAAAGTTGTGTCAATAGCTGAGAAAGGCCTCGCCATGTTGCAGTATATAGGATGTAACAAAAGTGTACATTGTTTAGAGATATGTTCCTCTCATGTAGAGGATGCTGTCCTATCCAGCATTGCGGGTCCATTTTTATGTTTAAAATATACACATAAGGAACTGTAAAAAAAGTATGTATACCACTTGAAAGAGTTAGAAGTAAGCTAAAAATATGGAAAATAGTTTAAATAAGGCAAATGAATATCAAATGCCATCTTTGAAGACAAATCAAAAAGTGCATAAGAAAGATGAGAACCAGTACTTTACCTTGCAGTTTTCCCTTTGCATCAAATGGGGCAAGTATTGTTTTTGGGACAACACTTCAGAATGCATGGATTTAAGCTGAGGTTGTTCTCATCAAAGATCCCACATTTCCACATTGCTTGCCACTCCAAACATCATGCACACAAGATTTGCAAGGATTACAGTTTAACACTGGACAAAATGCTGGTGGCATAGCATGCTTTGAAAACAGCGCCCTCATGTGTTTACATTGTTTCACAATTCGTAACAGATACATCTTCTAACACATTTTGAACTGTGACCTTGCAGTATTTGAAGATAAACTAGGTATGGCTTACAGTACAGCTGAATATTATGACATGCACTTGGTGTTGGGAGGAAGTGGAAATTGTTCTGTTTTACATGGATTGTTATCCACAACACCACCATGATCCATGTGTTTTCAAACAACACCACCAAGTTTTCAGGAACAAGTACATGTCGCATAATTAGATTGAAGTGTTTTCTTGATAGTTAATATGTTACTTACCTATTATGGATCAAACTAGCAACAGGAGTTCACTATTTAAACATTTCCTGCTCTCTTCATGCATACATATAAAATGTACTTGCCAACTTTTACAGTTTGCCTGTAAAATGTACAGATTGCATTTTACTGTAACTTAAGATTACAGATGGAGCTTACTGCACTAATTTGTGCAGTGCTATGATAGGCCCAAGCTTATCTGTATGTCTGTCCATCATGATCATGTCTCCCTTGCATAGTGTGTGGATTTAAAATTTAATTGCAACACTATAGTAGGTCCAATGTTAGAAACGGAATAATTGATGTAAACAAAACATTTTGTATCCCTCCAAATTAGCCTGTCAGCTGTGAGAAACAAACTGCTCATCATTATCATGTGAATACAAAAGAGAGTTGAACGATACCACACAATTAAACGGAAGCTATAACCTTCTTTAGTTTACCATTCATATTATTTACTGTTTCATATTATCAAAAGTTTCAAACTATGTTTAATTAACATACTTCTTGAAAAGTCACAGATAATTGCACATTTAAGGTACTATATGTTAGTGTGCTTTGGTTTCGTGTGTATTGCAGACTAGTTAATGACATGTATTTACATCAAGTTGGGTTCTAAGAGTGGAGCGATTATAGTAACCCATAGTACCAGCAGTGGTGGGCACAAACTTTTGGTATGAACAACATGAATTGTAAAGTCAGCACCCTCACATAATTGGTTTATCTTATTCAAATCCATGCCTGCGGGATATGTTTCCCATTTTTTGTGACAATTTTTATTGTAGGTTCATGTATGAAGTATAAAATATGGACTAAAATCTGTGTATAGCATAGAAAGTGGTGCCCTTTACTTTTGTTAATGTGTGTTTATTGTGGTACAAGGAAGAATTTCAGTATGTGTAACAGAAGGAAATGGTACTATCTGGAGTTCAAGGATTCTTATAAAACTGAATTCACAGTTATTTTACATGTAATTTTTGTACATATACTGCACTGAACATTTTACACATTCTAAAGTTCATATCTTTGCAGAATTGTTATTACTTTGCTAAACAAGGGAAAGTTTTACGGGTTTCAGTTTTAGGAAGTTGGCAAGTGTGGATAAACACAGTCAGGGCTAACAGCCAAATAAGTCAGAGCTCTTGAGAGACTACTTTATAAACTGTCAACACGAACATATAAACTTGTCTCAATTCCATTTGGTGCAGTATAATTCCACAGCAGTTGGCAACATGGTACACAGCAGTAAACAAACTGTAAGATAAACCCTGTTGGCCCCTCACCCCGGATTAGCATTCTTCTCATCTGTGAACTGTAACTATTGCTGCATTTAACTTCTGGGTATAATTGCCCTTAACTGTATAACTGATCATAATACCCTGACAATTCCTGTATCCTCCAGCATGCTTTTATTTTTAAAAACAACATTTACTACTCATCTTGTATAATAACGTTTTCTGTTAGAAGTGTATTTCCTAGTTTAGATGTTAGTAAATACTGTAACTAATATATAAAATTGGGCCACTTAGGTCATACAACATACACAATTTGAGTTTGCAAAGATTTTCCAGAGTTAAGTGTAATGTAATATTTACTGATTCCAAAGTTTAGTCCAGCTGAATCAAATAGCACAGATGTATATGCAAGGAATGGGGTAATTTTAATAGCCTATCATTCTCTATTGAATCCTATGGCATAAGTTAATGCTCCTTAATATTAATGTTCAGCATAAACAGAGGAAATTATTGATTTGAACTTAAGATCACCTGCTATACATACGCAAATGTTATAATAATAATTCGTTCACCAATGAAAAGACTTGTTCTTCCTGACATCTGGGCTATTAGACAGCATTTAATTTCAACTCTTAAATGATGAAAAGATTAAAAAGGATTTACAAGACCAGTATATTGGAATATCAACATGTTAGAGTCATAATAAAAGATACTAGCAAAGAACGCTTTGACTTTACATTGAGAATCCCATAAGGTAGAAAATAGAAAACGTATGTAAAAATAAAACAAGGGCTGCAGTTATTTTATTCCAAGCAGTATGTATTAATGGTAACAATTTAGCAACTGAGAAACCAGAAGAGACAGCAAAGCAAAACACAGTCAGATCTGCTTATAATGGTACAATATTTACGTGATACTTATTCATAATCTTTCAATAACCCTCATGTAAGAAGCTTGTGTTATATTTCCTGTATATGTTGTAATCAAATTCGTTACCAGTGTATGCTAAATAATTAATATGGTTACAGACTATGTGCCACTTCCAAAATTGCAGTGTGGGGAATCTTGATAGTAGTTTTGCCCCTCTTTCATTATATATTAATATTAGCATACTTGCCAGCTTTTACAGTGTGCTTGTAAAATGTACAGGAGCGTGTTTTTTTTAGACTTTACGCCAAAGTAATTTTTAGGGCAGATTCAAAGTATTACGGATTTTTACCATGGACATGACAAAATATTAAATTTGATTGCATTACATTGTAACTTAAGATTACAGACTGAATGTACTGCACTAATTGGTATAGAGCACTGTTATAGACAGAGAGCTTATCTATGTGTGCACCCTTTATCACAATCATGGTACCCCTTCATTGGGCTGCAACAAAATGCATAGCACCACTAGTGACCTCTAGTATTCAGCAGTAAATGGATGCAAATATTCAGTAATGGATGACGTTAATTGTAAAGTTGACTCCCTCATGTAAATTGTTTATCTTATTCTATGGCTGCAGAATACAAACTCCCCCATTTACAGTTCATGTTATGAAGTGTAAAGTATGAACTAGAAATATAATAGCCTAGGAAGTGATATTATTTGCTTTAATACATGTTTATTGTGATACCAGAAAGAATTTCAGCATATTGACAGAGAGTAGTAGTATAACGGGTCTTCAAGGATTCTTATAAAATGGAATTCCCATTTATTTTACATGTAATTTTTTTACATTGCTGCCTTGAACATTTTATTTATTCTAAATTTTATGTATATCATCACAAAATTATTAAGCTTTGCTAGACAAGGGAAGGTTTTAGGGGTTTCAATTTCAGGAAGTTGGCAAGTATGTATTAGGGGCTTCTGTATTAAATGAAAACTATGTAACCTTTGTTATTAAATAACTAAGGAACCAAAGAGAAAGTACAAAGGTTCAAAATTTAATCTATTATGATAATTTAAAAAATTACTTGACAATTCCAATGATTGTTTCATTGCAAAAGATGTAGACTATACAGCATTTCCAGAACTTGGAACTCTCTCAGGGGGAGGTTAAGAAAATCAGAAATACCATACGCTGGTATTTCATACCCATTTGTGTGAATATCAGAAGATACTTCATCTGTTATTAGGAATATCACAAGGCTTTACAAAATTACAATGACAAATACAAGGTTAAATGGGAGGATTCACCATCAAAATCTTCCCGATCGTTGTAATATACTTTCATAAACAATACAGGGACATTTAAGGTTTACAAAGCCACCTGTGCAACATTGAATATTGGATAAAGCAGTTCACAATAAACAATCAAAAATATTCCCTCAAATAATATTCAACAAAACTGTACTGAAATGAATAGACCTGACTATGTACCAACCCACAGTTTTAAAAGTTTTGGAATTATCTAATAGCCTCTATTCAGCAGAAAGAAGTATACTTTTCAATGGTGATGTACAAACACAAATGTTTCTCTCTTTATACTGGTTGTTGATATATTACTGGGATTTTAATTATAATAAATTTCACTAGACAATCCCTGACAAAAACAATAGCATAGCCACATGTGCTGTTTAAGAATAGTAGGAAGCACATTTTAGTCTCAAAGTGTAAAAGAAAATTATATATGAGGGCAGTCCAGAAGTACCCAACGTGACGTATATATATAGATAGCAGTTGTTGTTTAAAACAAATGACTATAGTAGAAAGTACCACCCTTATAAAGCTTAAGTTTGAAGTTTGACGATGCTACGTTGTTTAGTAATTGTTTGGCAGCCATTAATAGTGAACTCTCTCGGCAAATTTGTAAACATGGATAAAACTGGCCATCTTTATGTGATACAATACTTTCATTTGAAAGGGCTTAGTCCAACTAATATTAAAGCTGAGCTAGATTCTACTCTGGGGGAGTCAGCTCCTTCGTTTACAACAGTAAAATATTGGGTGGCAGAGCTTAAGCGAGGCCGTACGAGCTGCCAAGACAAACATCACAATGGTCGACTAAATGAGTTGACCACGCCAGAAACTGTGAGGAAAATCCACAAAATGGTATTGGATGACCATCGACTGAAAGTGCGTGAGCTAGCAGACATCGTAGGCATTTCAAAAAGTGCTGTACATCGCATACTAACTGAAAATTTAGACATGAGAAAGCTGTGCACAAGATGGGTGCCCCGTTTACTCACAATGGAACAAAGCAGCATTGTGAGAATGTTTCAGTCGAGTGTTTGGCGATGTTTCGCTGCTATAAAGCCAAGTTTTTGTGTCAATTCATAACCATGGATGAAACATGGGTCCATCACTTCACACCTGAGACGAAGGAACAGTCAAAACAGTGGATTGAAAGGGGAGAATCGGCTCCAAAGAAGGCAAAGACAGTTCCAACTGCAGGCAAGGTCATGGCATCAGTTTTTTGGGATGTGCATGGGATAATTTTCATTGATTATCTTCAAAAAGGAAAAGCAATCAATGGCGAGTATTATGCAAACTTATTGCAGCATTTGAATGATGAAATCAAGCAAAAATGGCCGCATTTAGCGAAAAAGAAAGTTCTTTTTCATCAAGACAATGCACCATTCACACATCCATTATCGCCATGGACAAAATCAATGAGTTAAAGTTCGAATTGCTTCCTCATGCACCCTATTCACCAGACTTAGCCCCTCATTTTCTGTTTCCAAAGTTGAATAAATGGCTTTGTGGTAAAAGATTTGCCAACATTGAAGAGGTGGAGTTTGCAGTTGATAGCTATTTTGCAGAACTTGACGGTTCTCATTATAAGCAAGATATCGAAGCTATTGAACATCGCTGGTAAAAGTGTATCGACCATGTAGAGAAATAAACATTTTTTTTCCCAAAATTTTTGTGTTTTCTTTGCTAGGTCGGGTACTTCTGAGACAGTCCTCGTAACTATCATAAAAAATTGAAAGCAGTAAAATAAATATGAATATGATAAACAGAATCTAAAACAGAAAGAATTAACAGTTTTACAACTTATCAATCTTTTTGAACAAATTTGTCTTAATAAATCAAGAATTTTGAATATCAGTTAAATTGGTTTGGTTTAGTAACAAAACAGACATGAAATGGCAGAAAATTGAAACAAAATTCAGTAACAGATTCTGATGAATGCATGGATGATATAAGCAGCCAAAAATAGGCTTGAACATTGTATTTATCGGAAAGAGTTGCCCTTGCTATTTATTGATGCTAGAGAACAAGTATTTAGGTTGCAAAAGTAATATGAACAAAAAGCAGATACGTTTTGGACTGCTGAACATTGAAGACTGGCCTAAACTGCATGTCACTCATGTTGGCTTGCATTTTGTTTCTAATGTTTACCCACAAGCTGGGGGCTTGACCCATAGTGGAAGAAGTATTTGGCTCATGTGCGACAAGTGCTGAATTTTTCAATTTTGTCTTAAGATGGCAGTTGAAAAAGAGGTCCCATCAAAAATTAAGTTAAGAGAAAACAGTGATTGAAGGACTGTCTCGTGGTCAGCATTCTGACTTCTTAACCCAAAGCTCCTGAGTTCGATTCCTTGATGGCACAGGAAATTTATCTGTAAACCAGAATCATTACCTATCCTCTGTAGTGTCTAAATGTGGAAGTGAATTCAAGTGTGTTTAAACAGTATACTAAAAAACAAATGTTAAAAAAACCTACCTTTCAGCAATTAATAACATCACCAGTTATTTCTCAAGTCAAAACCTCCTAAATTACAATAAAAGTTAAAGGGGGCTGTGCAAAATCAAACAATTTAAAAAAGTTATTTAAGCTTTCAGTTGTATATACTTGTGAATTTATGCTCTTCTGTCTAAATAACTTGCATAATATTACATTAATAGATGATTATCAGTATTTACTACTTATTTATAGTAGGTAGAGGAAGGATTGTATATCATCCCAAAATTTCATCAGAAATACTTAACTGAATAAAACAAAACAAAAAAAAAAGTGTTGTTTTTTAAAGAAAAGTATGTGTGAGAGAGAACAGCATAACTCAAAAACAAAAAAATTTCAGCATCTTGCAAGGGTGCAACAAAAAGATTTTCAATAAAATTTTCCCCACCCCATTGCATAGGCAATGTATAATTTTTTTATTTTCTCAAAACTGACTGAAATAGTAATTTTGATTAAAATACCATATGTTTTAAGATATTTCCATGACTAATAAAATGTATATCTTAAATTTTCTGTGAATAACCTGTGAAGTTCTCATCATTCTGAAAGAATTTACTATACAGAAAATATAAATGTCATAAAACACACACTTTGTTATTTTTTATGACATAAACCATGTTTTTAGATACTGTTCTAATGTTTTTACATTCTTTGAAGTGTTAAGCCACCATTTTTTTCTGTTTCTCTTAATTTCATTGAAATAGTATGAAATTTGAAAGTCAGTATATAGCGACCCATTTTTAAACATTTGACTAACACTTTAAGCTCCTGTATCTCTCTTGTATCGACAACAAAATGTGTAATAAAACCATTTCTGCAAATGTTTATCTCAATTGGCATGAAGTACATAGTAGAATACCTTGTGTAAGAATAGTTTGTGAGGTATAAAAATATAGTGGGTAGAGAAAGCAATGTGAATGTAACACATTAGATTTGGGGCCCCTCAAAACTTGCATTTCTAATTAAATCTCAGAGTTGCAAACACTTTCTCTACCATAAGTGAACAGTAGAGAAAGTAAAAATTGGGGAAAATATGTTCCTTTTGTCTACTTTCCAACTGGTGATACACTGTTAGTACACTGATACAAATGCAAATAGGGCAAGTTGCTATTGGCTGCAGAAAGATTGCATTGCTTGATTAGATCTAGTGCAAACAGCTTTGCTGCAGATGGAATAAATAATAAATATGCATTTTATTTTATTTTAATGCACCTTTAATAGTTTTCTTTGCATTTTTTATATTGCACAATCAATTCTTATGTATATACAATACTCAACACAGTGATTCCTTCAAGTATTTCTCACTCCAAGACATAGTTGTGTAATATAAACTGAATTTTTTTAACTGTTTGATTGTTATCACAGCTATTTTAACAGTATATTAAAGGATGTGCTGTAAAATTATGTTTATAACCAATGTTGACTCAAGTTCTGAAGGTGCAGTAGCATGTATGTGATCTGTGCCAAGCAGTCTTGCCTGGTATTGTCTTTAAACTAACCTGTATCCCTTACTTTTTATCACGAGAGAGACAGTTCACAGCTGAAATTTTAAGAGCTATTCAATGTAATCTTTGTTTAAAAATTTATTACGTGTTACATATGTATTTTGTTTCCATTCTTCTTAAATAATTATCTTCATATCAATTTTATTGCAGTTGCATATACTTAAATAGAGAAATATTTGTTCAGAGTGCTTTATTTCTGTTTACTTTCGTTACTACTTGTAGTAAATAGGGGAAGTACCACCCAAAAATTTGATGTTGAGATTTCTCCAGAAGTATATGTTTTGAGGTCCCCTGAACCCTCAAAAAAAGCATTGTTAGAAAAAAAGTCCATGTGCATGCATAACTCAAACGAAAAATCAGATAAATACCAAACTTGCTGTTTAAGTTCAATATTTTTTAAAGATGCAGCACAAAGATTTTTAAGAAAATCCTCCCAACACCAACTACCCTTTACATGGGTAGTACAAAATTTTTAAATAGTAAAAAAAGTTTCAAAATCTTTGATTTTCTAAAAAATGGCTCTAACCATTTTGATTAAAATACCATAGATTGAAGATATTTATATTACAAATAAAATGTATATCTTGAATTTTCTGGGAATAGCTTTTGAAGTCGGAAGGATAACTGGTACACGTTAAGCAGTAGACAAAAACATACTACACTAAAAATGTAGATCTCTTTAAAACACACAATTTGTTTCAGATAATTTTTTTTGTGGCATCAGCCAATTAATACTATTATTAATATAATTATATTAAGGCCAGTATATAGTGTCCAGTTCTAAAACTTCTGACTTTCGCTATTCCCTTTGTATCTATAATGAAAGTGTAATGTAGCTGTTTCTGGAAAGATTTATTTCGATTAAAATGAAGTAGATAGGAAAATAAACTTTTGTAAGAATAAATTGTATACTACTAATAAGGAATAGAGGACAGAGAAAGTCATGTGAATGTAACACATATTTTTTAAAAAAAAAATTGTGCAGGGATGTCAAAATGGGTACTTCTGGTGAAATCTTGGTATAAAATTGTTGGGTGGAATGCTATACTTTGTTTACTTACTTAGCCAAGTAGTAGAGAAAATAAAAATGAGTTAATTTTAGTTTATTTGTATTATGCATTACTTTGAAAAGCCTTAAGAGCAACTCCCTTTACTGCATATATTCTCTGAAGTTAACTAGTACAGCCAGGCTGCTACAGTGTCTACTCAGTAAGAAATGTTGTCCTCCATGGTGTAGTGGTTACCATGCTAGCCTCTAGTTCCCAAGGTTGCGGGTTCAAACCCAGTGGTGGGCGATGGATTTTTTTTGGGCATAAAAATCCTTAGCATGGCTTCCTTTGGAAGGGAAGTAAAGCCAGTGGTTTTGTGTCATAGATTTATGGCACGTAAAAGAACCTGAGGCCTCTGAGCAAAATAACTGGTCTTTTACGCCCAATATAGAATTGCATGCTAAGACCACAGCAGTTAAAAAGCGTCCATAAATAAAAACAAAACAAAAAAAAACCTCCATTTCAATAAGAAGTGAAGCTGACCTTAGCTTCCAAGTTGGACTGTACCTGGCTTGGACAGGAATGTAGCAGCTAATGTGTGACTGGTAAGCTGGGCATATTAAAAATAAAGATGGAAAAAACAGATGGTTGAACAGTTACAAGAATTAAACCATTCCAAAATTTAGCCATAGGTCCATTTATGCAGTTCCAAAATAACAGCCCTCCAACTTTGCACTAATTTATTTTTAAAACCAGTTGCAAGTAGTTCTCTGATCACAGAAAGTATGTTGTGTTACATTACAACCAAGTATGTATATAATGTTAGACCTTGACACTGTTCATGCTTCCAAGTTCCAATAGAGGGCAATGTTCACAAGAAATATTTCAACCAATCAAATTGAATTACGATATTGAGCTCTTGAGAAGCATGTGAAGATGTCTAATCATTAGCATCTTGGAAACTGATACAAAGCGGTTACTATGATGATAGAAATGAATTCCGTTAACTTGAGTTTGTGAGCAGTAATTATTTTTTTTAAAAAAAAATGAGAAGCAGTGAGCTTGTTTTTTATTTTTCGTTAGTTACATAAACTTCACAGGATCATTTCTGTAGTATGTTTTCTCTTACTCGATTATCAACAGTCGCGTTCAGCGTACAGTAATTATAATAAGTATTTAAATGTAGGAATTGGTGCGGAGGGGGTCTTAGTGCCTCAACCTACAAAATCTTTTGTGACTAAGTCCCTGACGGGGTGCTCCCGGGTGGAAGGGGTGAGGTGAGAAGAGACAGAGGACAGGGTCCCTACCTTTTACAGATTGAAACTCCCCGGATGACAGCTGGTACAACTGGCTGACCTCCCACTGCAGGCTTGCACATCCCACTGGGGGCCCAGGACTCAGAGACCGCCCCCATTCCAGGAGACTAAGGATGCATAGAGCATCCTTTTCCCCTGCCATGGAATGCCAAGACTCCCACAGACACTTTCAACCCTAAAACAGACCAAGCAGATGAAAGGAGAATGGAGGTGAAATGGAGGGACAGGAAATTCAGGGGATGTAATGAATCTTCCCAACATTCATCTAGCGACCCAGGGAAACCCCCTAAAACAAAACCATGGGTCAGGAAGGTCGGCCACAGGAATTGAACCCCTGACCTCCTGAATGCAGGCCACAGACATTACCACCTGAGCCATCCCATTCAGTATTTAAATGTAACAGACATATATATTATTGTTACCAGTATGGTATGAATTCATACATACATTTGCTGAATGAAAGGTAGAGAGGAAAGGAGGACAGTACCGACACAGATAGCCGAGGTCATTAAGGCATTGACTTGCGATGGATGTTCAAATTCTGCCAGGACTGTCCTCCCTGACTGATGGTTTTTTCAGGTTTTCCTCGGTCTTCATAACTGGCAAATGCCAGGAGTATCCTACACTTAGGCCTGCAACATTTCCTTTCCCAGTTATCATTTCATGTGTCATCAGTGTCCACCGCCTGTGGTCCTGTATGAAGTAATAAGGCGTTAAACACTACTTTAAAAAATCAAGGAGAGCATCATCGTACCATTTGTTGACATTCATTATGGAACAAAGAGTAATGACTTGATATGAAAGACCGGGTCAGTCAATTAACAGTAAACCAACAGTATCGTGACGTGAATACTTGTGGATGTACTTAATTAGTTTTTTAGACAGCAAGGTATTAAAGTAGAACTTCTAACAAGTGCACACGAGCTAAAAGTTCATTGTGACTAACTTTGGTTTCAAGTCCGGTCACATGGCAATTACCCTTTGTATTTGCACATGTTTAATAATTTGAATTGGTTTGATGAGGTTTTACTTTTCATTGTGTCTTTTTACATGATTAATTTCTCATGTTGCTCGCATTATCTGTTCACAATACAAATCATCATACTTCAATTTATCATAATCTGTTGTAGAGTTAACCTATACATTATACCTATTCCTGTCTTTGCTCTAAAATGCTGCTCTGTTATCTAACCTACATTATGATTAAATGGCGGAAATTATGAATTCAGAAGAAACTGAAATGGAAGTGAAATTACAGAAGCAGCAGAAAGAATAATACTAGAAATACTTACCCAAAAAATCCAGAAAGCAATATGATATAGCATTTAATTGCTTCATTGGCTGGTGTAAGGCAAAACATGGTGAAAACAATTTCACTGAAATGACCGCTAGTAAACAACAAAACATCTGACATCTCACTTTTTTAACATAATTTCTCTTGTTTTGAGAACGTGTTCTAAACATGATCTCTGTTAGTTTCAGGAATCAATATAACATTGTTTTATTGATATTTTACAAATTTGAGTGCTGTCTAAAAAATAGTACATGCCACACGTGTTAAAAGTGATTTGAAAGATAACTTTTTTACACACCTCTAGCTAAAAAGAAGCATTTATGCACCTCTATTATGTCAGCCAGCTGTGTTTGACATGGGATGAATCACTTGCCAGGTATTGCAATTACCAACAAACATATTTTCGTACTACCTTTCCAGAAGTTTGCTAACCTTTATTAGTTTAATCAGACAGTGAATGAACAAATTGGTTGAAATAATGCTCATGGCTTGGGATTCCTTGAGCTTAGAGTTAGTTGACGTTTGTGTTTGAGGGTAAGGGAAAAACCTGGATTAAACGTTATTCAGGTAACTCACCTCTACTGAAATTCAAACTAGAAACCTCTTCAATGTGAGGCAGACACACTACCCCCATACTACAGAAGAGGCATTCTATTTTATTGAAATTTCCCAGAGGTTTGCTTTTTTTTTATGGGTTATGGTTCCCAGCAGTTTTCTAAGAACAGTAGCCAGCACTGAAATTATCTTGCAAAGTTACACAAAAAACAAACTTCACTTTATTTCTTCAGTGGGCATAGAGATTTTAAATATAAATGCATCAGTTATACAGTGATAATAATTATTACTTTGCATTATTGAAAGCTATCAGAATCTCCCAATATGCTTGCATTATTTCATTATCTGCTCTGGTATGTTTCTCAGACTTTCTGTCTTTTTTCTGTCCTTTCCTCTGTTGCCTAAACTATTTAAAAATATAGTAAATATGATTATTTTCCAAGGGTACAATAAAATCAAAATACAATTCATTAAATGTGCATTTTAATTCTCAGACAAGAAATTAATATTATGAACATGGAGAACAGTAAGTGTGTTCTATATTCAAATGGAACATCAGATCATAATAAAATCTGTAACCAACAAATATTATTTTCTGCCAATGTGCAATTAGTACTATTGTATACAATGGACTACCTTGAAGCCAAATGGTCTAATTGATTGTTATGAAATTTGCTACATAATATTTAGAAAAATACATTAAATGGCATCTTAATTACTTGTCCTAAAATTGGGGGTCTAATGGGCCGAAAATAAAAAACTCTGATGTGTTACATTCACATCCTGTTACATTTACCCTGTGTTTTTTAGTGGTTGTACAAACTATTCATGTGAAAGCTTATTTCTTTCTCTACTACATACAGTAAGTAGAGGAAGTGTTGTATTCCACCCAAACATTTGATACTGAGATTTCACCGGAAATACATGTTTTGAGGCCCCTGAGCCCCCAAAAACAATTTTTAGAAAAAGGATCGTGTGTATAGGTGTGTATGTCAACAGCATATGTTTAAAACAAAATGTTTTATTTATTCAAAAAAATGACTAACGAGTTTGATTGCAATACCTTATGCTTAAGCTAATTTCATGACTAATAAAATATCTTAAAATTTCTGGGAGTAGCCTTTGAAATCCTCTTTATACTGAATAGCTGTTTATTGTAACAAATGAGAACACGAGTTACTGTGAAAACACACTTTATTTATCATAAGCATTCAATGTAGCACAAACGTTACACTTGAGTCATTTTGAAATAAACTTGGAATACCACACAACTGATCCGTCGAATCAAATCGCATACCACACAACTGACAATTAAACTGCACTCTCCACTTCGTCACTTCGAACAGATCTCAATTCAACTGAATTCAACTCGACTGACTCCCTGGCAGACAACAAACAGTCCCTTATATAGGCCTCACATACAAAGCGCAACTTTCGAGAACAAGATCCTACTAGAACATACCGAATCGAAGGTTCCGGAACAAGTAGGCGGCACCTAAAGGGGCTTTATATTCCACATTCGCTATTGTTCCGACGGCCGGGTGGCGCCCCGTAGGTGGCGCCGTGCGCGCGGTCACACTGCTCCTTCCTCAGGGTTGGCCGTCTCGACCAATTCTGTTATAGCGGGCGAGACGATGTAGGTGCACTAACCTCATCTTTTCTCGGGGTAGTCTCTGGATGCGGTACATCGCTGGTTCTTGCCATTGTTGTTTAAGCTTGGGGTAACGCCCCTTGGTTCGGGTAGGGCGATACAACCTCTCCAGATCACCCTGCTGGAAACCTAGGCTGCAGCTTAAAGGCCGTAACGAGTCTTCACCCAGTCTCTTGCTTCCTGGATGTGTTGTCGCGTCACTCTGTGCACATCGCAATGGTGGTCCCGTGGTTCTTTGTCCGCCGCCTCCCAAATGCGTCCTCGCAGCTAGCTCGCGTCTCGCAGGCACGATCGCATCCTCCGTCAAGGTCACCCTGCAGATCCAGGATGTCCATTGGGGCTCCGGAGCGTCACCTCATTCCGGCCGAGTCGCAAGTCCATGGCGTCGTGGCTCTTGAGGGCATCCAGTCCCAGTATTACATCCTCAGCCACTACCATGACGAACACTCACAGTCTTAGAACGCTTCGCCCTAGGGACAATTCCAACAGGGCCTCCTCCACAGGCAAGGTGTCACCCGATGCTGTCACTTGGGCTGAATCCGGTTTCCATAACGGCAAGCCCTCCGCCACGTCGGGTCTGGTTACGGTCACGGCTGCACCCGTGTCCACTAGTATCCGAAGCAGTTTTCTTTGGATCCAGCCGTCCGCGACAAGGTTTTCATCCATTCTTTTTTCCAGGACACACAACGACACTCGAGGCGATGGCGGCTCCGACAGTCCCTCGCCACGCCGGTCCTTATTCGTTCCCCGCCTGCTTGTTGGCTTGGTCGTAGACAACTCTTCACGTGTGTCCTGACTGATCGCACCCCCAACACACTGCTGGACACTCGCCGACTTCTCTGTGGAGAGTCCTTCATTGGGTGACCTAGCTGGCCACATCCCTAACACACACCTCTCGACGCTCGTCGGCTTACATACATACATACATACATACATACATACATACATACATACATACATACATACATATTTATTCACCATAAGAAATCATACAGAGTTATTGGTTTCGTCCACAAGTATATACAATAAAACATATCTACAAGTTGTATTAAGAAAAACAATATGCAGGTAGATAAGCTCTTGTCAATCCATGTATGTCATCATTTAAGGTAATCTTGAAGAGAACAGCAATTTACAATGGTTTCGAAGGCAGACATCCTCTTGGCCGAAGTGGCTCCCTCAGATGAAAAAGGACCATGAAACAAATGAGTTCACAAGATATGTAAATATTTAAGTTTTGCTCGTACAGTATTCCACATATTCATCTAAAGAGTAAAACTGATTTTTTCCAAAGAACTTATGTAATTCTACCTTATATTTATTTGACGAGGTTGTATTTTTAAAGTACCGGGGTAAATAGTTATATAATTTTAAGCCGTTATACTTAAAGGATGTTTCAAACAATTTGGTTTTGTGAGTGATCGAGTGTAATTTGTCCTTATTCCTTGTATCGTGTGAGTGAATTTCACCATTTGTGACATAATTTGAAATATTCTTCTTGGTGTATATTAGCAATTCTTTCATATACAAACTGGGTAAGGTCAAAATGTTCAAGCTGTGGAAATATTCTCTGCAGCTTTCCGTTTTTGGGATTCCCGCTAGTATTCTTAGTGCTCTTTTTTGAAGTTTAAATATTTTGATACTATTTGTAGTATTTCCCCATAAGGGTAGACCATAGAGCAGTCGCGAGTGAAAGTAGGCAAAGTAACAAATTTTGAGAACTTTAGCTGATACACGAGGCTTTAGTTGATGAAGAATAAAACAGGTGCTGCTAAGCTTGCCTAATAGTTTTTCAATGTGAAAGTCCCAACTTAAGTTATTATCCAGCCACAGCCCTAGAAATTTCGTTTCACTTGCAAAGCTGACCAACTTAGAACCAATTTTGATGCTGGTATTCCCTGATTTTCTACAAGCTTTATGTTGAAAATTTAGAGCTACAGTTTTCTCTTCATTTACAAGCAGTTTATTCACTTTAAACCAATCAATTATTTTTTTCACAACCACTGTTTGCATTTGCTGTAGGCTACTATTATCCTTCCCTGTAATGAAAATGCTTGTATCGTCTGCAAATAGTTATTTTGGCTTGTGTTGTGTTTTCAAGACATAACGGTAAGTCATTTATGTACAACAAGAACAGCAAAGGACCCAGAATAGAACCCTGTGGAACCCCCGATGTTACAGTCCTTTTTTCAGATAGGTCCTTTCTAATTTCATTGTATCCTGTTTCTATAAAATCAATTTCCACTATTTGATCTCTCATTTCTAAGTATGATTTAAACCATTTGAAGGCCACTCCCCTTACACCATATTTATACAACTTATTTAGCAGAATTTTGTGATCCACCATGTCGAAGGCTTTTGATAAATCCAAGAATAATCCAACCCCTAATTCGGTTCTGTCCATTATGTCATAAATATTATCAATGAAGTTTATTACAGCCAAGCTAGTTGATTTATTGCTTTGGAATCTATATTGGCAGTTATTAATTATATTATTTTTGGTAAGGAATCCCATTAATCTCTTGTACATAATTTTTTCTAATATTTTTGAGAAGACTGAAAGTAACGCTATCGGCCTATAGTTGTTGGGGTCTTGAGGTTCTCCTTTTTTGAATATTGGTTTAATTTTAGCAGTTTTTAGCTCAAGTGGAAAAGTGCCACTTTGAAGTGATTTATTAACGATGTGGCATAATGGTTTTAAAATATGCTTGCTACATTTTTTAACTAAATAGCTCGAAATTCCATCCATAGCTTCAGATTTTTTATTTTTTAGTTTACATATTATGTGAAGCAGTTCAGTTTCACATACAGGAGTTAGGAATAACGACTTGTCATTGATAAAGCTTGGGGCTGAGTTATCGATATTTTTAGGACAGCTTTTACTTTGCAGGTTTATTGCAATTTCAACAAAGTATTTGTTAAATATGCTAGCAATTTCCTTAGGGTTTGTTATAATATTGTCTTTATATTTCAATTTGATGTTTTCTTTCATTGGGGAATTTGAGTTAGTTTCTTTTTTTATAATGTCCCATATAGTTTTTTGACTGTTTCCTGATTTATTTATTTTTCTAGAATTCTCTAATATTTTAGCTGCTTGAATTACCATTTTGTAGATTGATTTATATTTCTTGTAGTAATTTTTGAACTCCTCAGAGCTGCTTCCATTTTTAATTGCATTACTGAGAAGTTTTAATTTCTTGCCAGAAGTTCTTATACCTTTAGTTACCCATGTTGAATGCTGTTCTTTGATTTTTAGATTAATCAGGGGAAAGGCTGTCTCATAGTAGTGTTTGAAAGTGTTTAAGAATTTAGAGTAAGTGTTATCAACTGAATTTTCCTCGTAAACATCTTCCCAAGTTTCGTTTTCTAGTAAATAATTAAAGTAATCTATATTTTCAGCCTTCTGTAGTCTGACCTTTTTAAACATAGTGCTTGACTCCCTTAGTTTCTTCCTGTTTGGCCAGTTTATAACTATAGATTGGGCAAAATGATCTGATAGACAGGTATCAAAAACCTCAATGTTTCTAACACAATTGTTTAAATCACTACTTATAGCTATCGAGCTTGTCTGTGGGCAGTCCTTTGCGAGGTGTCCTGGCTAGCCACATCCACAGCACACACCACTTGATCTTCTTCGATGTCCCTAGGTTGATTCTCTATCCCCGTCATGTCGAATACTCCTGATCTCCAAGGTGAGAGTAGCTATTACCTCGACCGCTAGCTGCACCCCTCAGGCCTGCGCTATCTCGTCCATCTACAGGCGCCGCTTGCTGTTCGGCTTAGTGAGAACAGCCCTTCAGTAGATGTCCCGGTTGGGCACATCCCCAACAGACATCGTTTGAATATCTTCGTTAACTCCTTGAGTTGATCCTCTGTGTCCGCCGTATCGAATGCTCTTGGTTTTCGAGGTGCCGCTGTTATCCTGTCCGCTTCCATGCTCAACGCGGCCGTTAGCGCCTCGTGGATGGTCTTGTAATTGCCGAGCATCAGAAGCTCTCATATCTCGACATTACGCGCTCGGTTCACAAAGCAGTAGGCAGCTTCCTGGGATACGCAACTGGGCGGGAGGTTCACCGGAGCTTTATTCACTAATTGTTCAATTGCCAGGGCGAACTCCTGCAACGTCTCCTCTGGCTGTTGCAGCTTTGACTTGAGTTGACTAGACAGGTTGAGGCTAAGTGATGGTTCCTGAACCAGTTTTCGAGGGCCTCCCAGATGCCTCCGGACACCAACATCGGAATCGCATTCAGAATTTCTGCTGCCCTAGCCTGGAGGCTGGCTATTAGCTGTGTGGCTTCCTCCTCTGCTGACCATTGGTTGCGGACAGCGGCAAATTGTCGTTGGTAGACTTCAAAAGTTGACGATCCGTCGTATTTTGGTGGCTTGACATGCACAGATGTTGTGTCGGTCCAGGCGTCTCAACCTTCAAGTCCTTAAGTCTTCGTTAAATATTTCTTGCATCATGGTGTTTAGTTTCTTGGCGCTGCCGTCGACTCTTCCTTCCAGGATGTTAAGCCAAATAACAATTTTTGTTAGTGTTATTCATGTAGGTACTAAACCAGTTGTCATGAGAAACAGTATAGTTCTGACCACATTAACAAGCTTAAGGAAGAGGAACAAGTTTGTGTACTGCTTAACCTTTATTTATGTTTTAATGTTTGTTAACAGCGCAGAAAAAGCAGTTTTATTACTGGTTTAGAAAACATTGCATGATGTCTTATACACAAAGGGGGAGAGAGAGTGACCTAGTGAGAGGGAAGAATGTCCACATTCAATGCAAAATCGCAAGTAGAGAAGCAGGTTTGGAATAATGAATAAAAGCATAAAATGAATGCCCAAATGAACTTGGTAATCTAAGGTTAAATAAAAAATAAATTGAATTTTATTTATGGATGTTCTTTAACTACTATGGTTCTTAGCATCCCATTCTATATTGGGTGTGAAAGACCAGAATTTTGCTCAGAGACCCCCTTATCAGGCTTGAGGTTCTTTTATGTGCCGTAAATCTATGACACGGTACCACCAGCTTTACTTCCCCTCCAAAATAAGCCATGCATCGCCCTTAATCGGGTTTGAATCCTCGACCTTGGGAACTAGAGGTTAGCATGGTACCTCTAGACCACGGAGGACGACAATCTAAGGTAACCCAGTATTTGTCCTAAGGATGGGTGGCTTGATCCAATCAGCATTCAAACCTGGGCTTATAGCAGGATATGTAGTGATATTTGGTAATCAGAAAATAAGAGAATATGTTAAATATTAACTGCTTTATGTAGCTAAATAGTAATGAAAAACTGGTACAGATTCCTTAATATTCATAATGTTGAAAGTTTGTAAATTAAAGTACTTATCAGAAAATCCAGATAAACTTTCAATTCATATTTGAATATTTTGTTGTACAATACAATAGGTATAGCGATAGTTGGATTTTTAAAGAGAAGTTGCTATACAATGGCTTTGAAATTCCGTAAGTCATTTACAACATAGAGGACTTCAGAAGCTATTCCCAGAAAATTCAGATATACATTTCATTTGTGATGAAAAATCTTAAACATCGGTATTTTAATCAAAGTCATTACACCCATTTTTGAGAAAATGAAAATTTTTGAAAATTTCCTTATGTAGAGGGTAGTTTGTCGTGAGCGGATTTTCTTGAAAATCTTAATGTCGCATCTTGGAAAATGGTGAATTTAAATAGCAATTTTTCGGAAAATGCTTTTTTTAGATTCAGGTAATCTCAAAATATGTATTTCTGGTGAAATCTCAGTATTAAAGTTTTCGGTGGAATACAATACTTCCCCTACTTGCTATAGGTAAGCAGTAGAGAGAATAAAAATTATGCTTTGACTTATGTGGTGCAAAATTTCTTTATTAAAATTAATAATAAATGATATCTTTTGATTCTTTAACTTCGTGCCCCTTGAGACAAGTTATTAAGATGCCATATTGCCAATTTTTTTAAATGAATCTAACATATGTAATATATCAAGTTTCATAATTTTTAGTATAAATTAACAGACATAAAACAAAAGATTTTAAAGATGTTATTTTTGGCTTCAGCCCACTATACCCTAATTATGAATTGTTTATCCAGAATTGAAAATTACCAAATAAGCTTTGGTCAGAAGTATAAATATAAAGAAGCTGGTATTGAACAATGAATGCAGTTGGATCTTGTTTTATTTCAGCCTGGAGGTTCACCGTACCATACGATCCACCAGGTAGATACAAGTCTGGAAGGTTGGCATTATCCTATGCTGAAACAGAACCGCTCAAACTCCTGGTCTGATTCGCTGGATGACTTTAAGTTTACCAACACCATCGTGGAACACAGGGAGATCAGCGAGTCAGATGTTGATCACAGAGCAGCAAAGTAAGTTTGAGACGACAGCATAACCAGATATTAATGGATTTATATTTTAACTGGTTTACTTGACATTGCATAGGTGGCTTTTTAAAATTTGACTGATGATTCAAGTAATTTCATTTACCTGCTGCCCTTGTATTCTTTATGAAATTATTGTACAGTGATCTAGATTCTTATGGTGAACCATCCCTTTACCCATTATAACTGTAATTTCATGCAGTTCTGTGACATTCCCAAAAATAAATCTAGAATCCTTGATGTTTATAGAAATGGATATGAAATATAACAGGTGTTGTATTTCCAACTTCCTTGAGCACCCCCAATTCCAGTTCTGGTAATGTTGTTCATCCTGTAAATATCTTTTGGCCATGAAGCAACTATAGAAATGAATGAATAATTTTCAGATAATTACAATAAAGGAAACTTTAAATTTTTGTACCTCACCTTTGGTCCTATAATTATTTAATTACATAAAGGCTACACAGTTTTCATACAATACAGCAATGCTAATATCAGTATATGATGAAGCGTGGATAGAACTGGTGAAAATGAAGATTTCCCACTCCCAGACCTATCAGGTTGTTTGCCCCATTTTGACAAAAAATGTCTTCCATTATTGAAGACAGAACTGGCATGAAAAAATCAGATGTGTTCCATTCATATAACTCTTCCCACTCTTCCACAAATTATTTTATTTGGACGCTTATTCTTCTATCTACTTCCTGATAATTGCAATAAATGTTCATTACAAATTTATGGTTTTGTTGTAGGTATAAGGTGAATGCCTAGTCTAAAGTGATAATCAGATTTTTATAAAGCACTATGTCATGGCTTTGAAATTTCATGCTCCTTGCATGATCGCAAGAAAAACTGAATAGCAATACCATTTGAAAAAAGTTTAATGGGGAATATCTCGGAAATGGTTAATGCCACAAACATTTCTATTTGGCATCGATTGAATGTTTTAACAAAATCTACAGTTTTTGTGCAGTAAGATTTTTGTCTATCTCTTACAGTTTACCACTTATACAAGAGTCATTCAAAATGAAGAGGATTCATAGGACATTTGCAAAAAAATCCAAGATATCGTGACATTTTATTTAGCATGCCAGTATCTTAAACATACAGTGTTTTAGATAAAAGTTTTAAAAGCATTTTTTATAAAATCAAAAATAATGAACGTTTTTCCACGTGGAGGGTAGTTTGGTTTGGGAGACTGTTTTGTAAAATCTTTGCATTGCATCCTTGGAAGATGCTGAACCTCAATACCAAGTTTTCAGTTTTTTAATTATGCAGTTTTCACACCTCTTTTTTTAAAGTGCTATTTATCTATTTATTTATTTATTTATTCAGAGGACCTCAAAACATATATTCCAAGTGAAATCTCAATATCAGATTTTTGGGTGCTACACAATACTTCCTCAACTTACTGTAGATAAGCGGTAGAGAAAGTAAAAAGAAGAAAAGCGTTATAATGCATATATGAGTCTTGTCCATAAAGTAAGTTTCCCACTCATCCCACAGCTAGCACACTATATGTTGTGCAAAGCGACTGCATGTACGTGATAGAATAATGATGAGGTATGGTGCATGTGCTAGCGGAACTTACCCAGGTCTCACATTAGTTTCGTAGCAGCAGTTGAAAATGGAGGCTCGTATTCCAGTTTCCGCCACATGCAAAGTGCAGCCAGTGATAAAGATTTGAATGCACAGAGCACTGTGCGGATTGAAATTCATTGTCAGCTGTGCCAGGTCTATGGGCCTTAGATCATGAGCAAGCAGATAGTGCATCACTTGTGCAGAGACTTTGCAGCAGGTGGCCAAAATGTTCATGATGAGGAGCGCAGTGGGAAGCCAACCATCATTATAGCCTGTCATGACAAAGGTACATAGTTATTGTAGTTGTAATCTGAGAAATCTAAGTGCTTGAATTTAAGGGGCTATGAATATTATCTGACTGCTGCAAACAGTGTAATTTCCGGTGCCAAGAAAATTCCCATTACACTGACCACACGTCCAAACGAAGGCTCATAATACTGCTTTGTTAGCAGCAGCATTACTAGGGAATTGGGAAAATTGCAAAACCTTTTATCAGTGTGATGATGCATCAGTGTTGTTAGAAACTGGGGTTAGTTCACTCATTTTAATAGGTTACAATGCACCAGTTCCATAATCATCCTGGTACTTTTTAGTGGGTGTATATATATACTTCTGAAATTTATGTTGTAGACTGTATTTCTAATATCGATATATATTTCCAGTTCATTGCTTTATTTCATGCCTTCAACACTAAAGTCAGAAGCACAACTCAAAGGTTAGCCATTTTGCAAAGTTAAACATCCATATACTTTGCTCTCCAGCAGGAGTAAAATTAAACTTGCACTTTGTCATTTAAACTATGAATAGGCGCATGCCTATGAATACAAAAGTCCTTAACCCTTTACAGCTTGGTGTACATATTAGTTACAAAGATAATTTTTTTTACATTTTAGGTTTTCCAATGGGCTTTTTTTCTAATTTCATATTAAACTAACTTCAGCAATGAAATTAAGCTATTTATAGCTGTTTTATATTGTAAAAATATTAATTTTTATTCAATAAAACTGTAGTGTTTGTTTTAATAATAAGCAAAATCCATGCAACTGTAGTCAAATGTAACCCGTCAGCATCCAAGTGTGCCATCACACCAGTTATTTTACTTGGGTCCTCCCCATCCTTTACCACAGGCACATTTGACTGCAGTCACCGGGACTTGAACTCGCAACATTTGGCTTTGAATGGCTGATCAGTCCATTTTGTCTTGCTCTAACGATCACACCTATTCGAGTCGCTTGAGTTGTGGTGCCAGTGAAAGGGATATAAAAGTCGGTTTAGGAATTAGAGGAAGAGCGGTGTATGCAGCAAAATAATTTCAGCAATAAGGGGTTAAACCACAATAGATAAGCCAGAAGTTGTTAGTTGGTCCATACTAAAGACTGTCTATGATTACCGCCTCATATGTTTTAAGATATTATTTATATGACAAAATTTATATTTTGAATTTTCTGTGAATAGCCCATTAAGTCTCTTCATTTTAAATGGATTTTGTATAGCTAGTAAACCTAAGAGGTTGACAAAAACTTACTGCTCCAAAAATACAGAGCTCATTGAAATATACAGTTTATCAAGTAACCTTTTTTGTAGATATCTGTTTTCAAAATATGCATTGCTGCATTTTAAGTTTCCCCATTTCATTCCATTTGTATAGCTCCCTTTAACTTCTGTGGTCATATTAGTAAGATTTCCCAGATTGAACATCTTTAAAGCATTTTACATAAATCTTTTTTTTTTTCCCCTTTCTTTTTTCCCCTGATTTGTAATATGGAAACAGTTGTGTTTTATCAATTATTTAAATTTTGGAACATTCACAGTAAAGCAAAACTTTAAAGTTTAAAATGAGCTATATTACCACTAATTTACTTTGCTTATTTATACCTTATTATGACATATTCTCATTTGCATTCTCAGCTCTGTTGCTCTGTTGTTCAGAAATTTGGTGGCTGGAATTCTTGCCTCCATCTGCTGGGTCTGTGATGAATTTGAAGGTTGGGTTCTCTTTCAACGGGTTATCAAAGTTCATTTAATTGCATTTTTTGCTTAATGATGTAGATTTTTTTTCGCAAGTATGCAGTTCTCTAGGTTTTAAAAGCTCTGCCCTTTCTTTTACATTATTTTGGGACCACAGCTGTGCATATGTATCAATATCTTGTGATGAAGATGCTGGAAATGTTTTTAGACTGATACCAATGTTTCTTTTTGTCTTAAGTAAATTTTCTCACAATTTGTACTGATTTGTCCTCCAGGCATATCTTATCCAGAGTGTCTACCAGTAACAAAAGTAACAAATTTGCCCTTTTGATAACGAAAATATCTAAAAGGTAACTAATTTAGGCTTGTTGGCCATAATGGTAACAAAAATCCCCCCCCTCGCTTCCATCACTTTGATCAATCTACTTTGCTAGTTTCATTTGCTGCTTAATTACCACCATGCTTGTTGTAGTTACACTGAAACAAGCGCCACATCATAATAACATCAGGATTTGGCCAAATTACTGTTGTGTTTCAGGAGGAGCAGCATTCACCATGTTCATTTTATAGATGCAGATTCTTTCCAATAACATTCTCAAATTGGTCAGATTATGCACATTATAGGAACCATATAGAAAATGCCTTCCAACAAATTATACCACATTCATTGATTCAGTCAGAAAGAGCTAATAATATTAGTACATAGCATGTAAAGGTAGGGCAGGATCACTAAATTAACTTTGTAACAACAAAACGTAATGCATCAAATACTCTATTGAGTGCAATTAGAACTTTGTTATGGCAGAAACTTCTTTATTTGTAAAGAGAGCTTTAACTGTGAGTGCATGTCGAGGCATCTAGCAGCGGTATTAGGCAATAAAAAGAAAAGAAATAAACAAAAGTGAACCTGAAGACCTGCTAGTATCCATAGAAATACATGTGTTAAAAGTGAATGGGAGCTAGCTACCATCAGTGAGTATTTTTTGCACTGAAATGTGAATGTGATTGCAGTGAAAATTTAATCGGGACAATTTTTAGTTGGGTGTTTTTATGATTAAGCTGACATCTAGGAAAAGATTGGTTTCAAATCTGTTGAGCAGGATGAATTCAAGTTCTGGCTTAGGCCTGTAGAAGGACAGAATCTGATGTGTACTGTAAGGTCTCGTTTATTCAACAAAGAATGACATGATGCCGCAGGACTATTTATGTAGGTGCAAGGGGAATATGGTAGGCTTTAAGCGATAGTCAAATCTTTTAAGAGCTGGTTGCTATGTGGAGCATTTCATTCTCTTTACATACCCAGGACATAAAAAAAAAATCTGATGTGTTACACTCACATGACTTTCTCTACTCATGTATAAACTATTTTTACAAACGCTTATTCTCCATCTACTTCATCTTAATCGAGATAAACATTTGCAGACTCTATCTTATTGCTAATTTTCTTGTAGATGTAAGGGGAATATATATTTACAAGGGCAATATAGAAATACAGTAGCCTTTAAGCATATACATATCTCTTAATAGCTGGTTGCTAGGTGCAGCACCATTCCCTTTGCCACAGATTAATACTCTTTGCATATCAAAGCCAAAAATGAATAACGAATTCCCTTTTAAGAAAATAAGTATTGAAAAATTTAAGAGAATAACAAGCAATATCTCGAAAATGGTTCACTCAGCGAAAAAAGTGTATATGACATAAATTGTGTGTTTTAAGGTGATCTACATTTTTTTGTGTAGTAAACTTTTGTCTATCTTTTATGGTTTACTAGTTATGCAAAAGTCGTTCACAATGAAGAATACTTTTGGAGACATTCCCAGAAAATTCAAGATATACATTTTATTTGTCATGAAAGCATCTTAAACATATGATATTTTAATCAAAATCGTTAGAGCCATTTTTGAGAAAATTAAAATTTTCGAAAAATGTTCCATGTAAAGGGTAATCTAGGGTGGGGGGATTTTCTTGAAAACCTTCGTGTCGCATCTCTGGAAGATACTGAACCTAAATACCAAGTTTGGTGTTTATCCACTGTTCGTTTCTGAGTTATGCTGTTCACAGACACATAGACAGACAGACAGACAGACAGACACACACACACACATGGATATGTTTCCAAAAATGCTTTTTTTTGGATTCAGGGTGTCTCAAAACATATATTTCCGATGAAATCTTGGTATCGAATTTTTGGGTGGAATACAATACTTCCCCTACTTACTATACATAGTAGAGAAAGTAAAAACGAATAACGAATTCCCATTTGAGAAAAAGAATAAATATTGGAAAATTCAAATAAATAACAAGGAATAATTTGGAAATGGTTCACTCAGCAAGAAAACATGCATGTGACATAAATTATGTGTTTTAACAAGATCTATATTTTTTGTGTAGTAAACTTTTAGCGGTTTACCAATTATGCAAAAGTCATTCACAAAGAAGAGGACTTTTGGGGACATACCCAGAAAATTCAAGATATACATTTCATTTGCCATGAAAATATCTTAAACATATGATATTTTAATCAAAATCATTAGAGCCATTTTTGAGAAGAACAAAATTTTTGAAAAATGTTTCATGTAAAGGGTAGTCTGGGGTGAGAGAATTTTGTTGAAAATTTTAGTGTCGCATCCTTGGAAGTTACTGAACTCAAACACCAAGTTTGGAATTTATCCGACTTTGTGTTTTTGAGTTATGCTGTTCACACGCGCGCGCACACACACACACACACACACACGTATGGACATGTTTCCAAAAATGCTTTATTTGGATTCAGGGCACCTCAAAACATGTATTTCCGGTGAAATCTTGGTATCAACGTTTTGGTAGAATGCAATACTTCCTCTACTTACTATATGTTATAGAAAAAGTAAAAATAAAGTATATATAAAAAAAAAACAGACTTCCCTTAGCAAGACATGAAACCTGTCTGTAGTAATTTCTCTGGAAGATAATCATTGTTTGATGCATATTTCTGTGAGTCATGTATTCTTCTATCAGTTCACTGCCTAATTCTTTTGGAAACCATCTTATTTAGATTTATTAACAGCTTCTCTTGGGAAAGGAAAAGTCATTAAATGAGACCAAAGTGTCCTGAGGGTGTAATTTCAAATCTTTGACTTTCTCAACCAGATCAAAAGAATTTGTGATACTCAGACAGTCAAATTTTGTGAACGATTGAAAATTCATGGATAACCCATTTGGTTAAATACTGAGTTGATGTGTTGATATTGTTTATTATGGGTCTTATGGGGATGTTCGTTTTGTGGATCTTAGGCAATCCATATATCCTTGCTAATGTTTTGTTGTTCTGTACATGGTATAACTTTACTAGTATTTAGGACTTTGTTAACCTCTCCAATTCATTAGTTTAAAGGATTTTACTTTACTTTTGCAAGTTCCTTCTTTTGTAGCAATTCTTACATTCTCTGTGTCCATGATGACTATTGCATTGCCTTTGTCTGCTTTGCTAAAAATTGCATCTTCCTTTTCTTAGTGTTATAATTATCTATTGTTTTTTTCACTTGTTTATACGTTTTCCAAGATCTCTGACTTTTTTCCTAATTGTTTTTTTTCTTTTTCTTTTTCTTTTCCTTTGTATCTAAACCTTTTGCAGCTGCTTCTGTATTATCTATCATAGTGCATAAAATGCAAAGGTTATGAGAAAGTTTACATAGGAAAGACAAAAAGAAACATTCGTACCAAACTAAAAGAACATTTTAGGCATCGTCATCACAAGATATTGATAATCAGCAGTGGCAGGAGAAAAATTAAAATTGAGTTTTGTTCATGGACACTGTTTAACTGCTATGGTTCTTAGCATCCCTTCTATGTTGGGTGTGAAAGACCGAAAATTTTGCTCAGAGGCCTCTTTATCAGGCTTGGGATTCTTTTGCGTGCCATAAATATATGACATGGGACCACCAGCTTTACTTCCCTTCTGAAGGAAGCCATGTTAACGATTTTTACACAGTGGTAGGAGAAGCAGAGGCATCATGAAGTAGAAAAAAATGCAGAGCTTCTAAAATCATTACATGGATATAGACAATTGGATACTTGGGAAGAAATTAACATCAAACAAAAAATACAATTAATGAACTTGAATATCCTGCTAGAAGAGAGCCCAACCTTCTAGTTCATCAGAAGCCCAGGCACCTAGTTTCTAGATCTGGAGTCGGTAGCAACAGAGCTGAGGATGCAGATCAGAATTCCCGAAATATGTCTTAACAAGATATAAATACTTAAGTGAAGTATATTGGTGATAGTACGACTCATACTTCACATTGTATTTTGTTTTCCACTTTGTTCATGAAACTAAGTTCATATTGTGTAATTTGACATTATTTCTAGCCAAAAATATATTATGAGTAACATAACATGAATAGAAGAATCACTTTTGATATGAATGCTATGATATATAAGGGAATACGTGGAGTTCTAATGGATAGAGAAAATCATGTGAGAGTGTGACAGGTTTTTCTTGTTCCAATATCTGCTCCCTGCCTGTGTTACATGTTCAGTATATAACATGGTGATGTGTTTCAGGATTCTGAATGATCACAATGTCCAGCTCTATGACAACTATAAGAGGTCCTATGCAGACATTCTTCACAGGTGGAATCTTCTGGATGCGAGAGCACAGGTGAGCTTAGTGCCCCTTAAGGTTAATAGCATTTATCTTCTCATTGTCCTTCCACATGATACAAGACTCCATGTTATGTTTGAAGGAACACTCCACTTGTTTGGTTTTCAAGTTTAGCTGATGACAAACTCAAACTTGACAGTGGTGCACTATATTGGTTTAAATTACTCTTATTTGTCCTATCTTGTGAGGAGCCATATACATTATATAACATAATGCCATAACATTCAGTTGACTAGTTTGCTGCAGTATGCACATCAAGTGTTACCAGTAAAATACATCCCCCCAAAAAATGCAATATTTGGATATATAAATATGGATAAAGTTAATTTATTTTAATGGCATTTTTTAACACATCATTTACAGAGCATATTGTTACATGTTGGAGTGAAGGCCGAAAAGGTTACCAGAAAATGATTAATTTAGGTCACCCCAACATGCACGTGGCGGGGGCCACAACTCGCTGGCAGCAAAAAGTCCAGGACCTTGGTGTGTAAATGTAATGGGAAGGTGTGGGTTTTTATATTACATTGAAAGATTACATAACATACTTTACCTGGGATTTATTCACAAAAACATTCGGCTTCTCTACATAGTTAACAAAAGAAACAGGATGAAGGGAGATGTCCAGACCGTAAACCGGCCACACATGACTGGTTCTAACGACCACTTACTTTCAAGTGATGCTATCTTACCCCCACCAACTGTGTCTAGCCAAAGCCAGACAGGTTTGACATCATAGCAAACAATTTCAAACAGATCCTTCCCTTTGGCGTGGTCCGCGCCAAAAGGAAAGACCATCAAACCAAAATATAATTAAGGAGACCCAATAATGCTATGTCTGGTAGCAACAATACAGCACAACAGTACGTCCGATAATGACAATAAAATTAATATGCCACAATATTTGAAATGCTAATCACTAGAATTTTCACAAAACTGCTATTACAGTCAGTAGTGTTAAACAGCTAGCGATGTTTAATGCTGCAATCTGCAATATACAACTATTAATTCTGCTGCACTTCACTTTGTCTCCTAATGTATCCTTTAAAAAATATATGTGGATACATATAAAAAAGCTGGATGAAAATTTTCTGCAATTTTTTTTTGGATGAATAATTGATTGTAACCATATGAGTTACTCTGAAGCCAGAAATCACATTTTCTTTTATTTATTTAGTTTGTTTGCATGTATGTTACCTTTTCACACAAGAATGAACACCCATTGTTATGAAACTTGGTATACAATATACATTAAGTCCCACCTAGAAACTTGGATGAATACTTAAGAAGTTGTGACAATTTTCCATTGCTATTATTCATTCAAGTAAACCAGTTACCAAGAGAAACAATATAGTTCCGAGCACATAAGCATAAGGAAAAGGCACAATTTTGTATACTGGTAAACTTTTTATTTATGCTTTAGCTTTTATTAACATCCCAGAAAAAGCAGTTTTCAAAACTTCCTTGATATCTCAGTTGCAGAGAGGAGTAAGGACAATGGAGGGGGATAGTACAAAGGGAGAGAAAGGAAGGGATAGTAATTGGAAAGAGAGGGAAAGGGGTGAAAATTATGGGGAGGAGGGGGAAAAGAGAGGCGGAGAAGAATCTTTGACAGAATAACACAAACAGAGCAGGTTGTAACCAAATACACATTTAGAAGAAGTTGGAACTTGAAGCTTATGTTTTCAATGTGCTGGATAATCTTCCTTCTCATCGTGGGTGATGCTGAATGTAAGCAGCACAATTTATATGAGACTCTGTGTATGTTGTCATTTCTTTCAAAGTTTAGAATAGACAGTTGACGCAGTTTGTGAAAAATCAGCTATGCAGTCGGATTAAATTATTGCTGCTTGAAGTGCTCCATGTTCTGCATAGAGAATTGGTGAGTGCTATTACTTTCTCTACTACGTATAGTAAGTAGGGGAAGTATTGTATTCCACCCAAAAATTTGATACCGAGATTTCACTGGAAATGTATGTTTTGAGACCCCCTGAATCCAAAAAAAGCATTTTTGGAAACATGTCCGTCTGTGTGTATGTGTGTCTGTAACAGCATAACTCAGAAACGAACAGTCGGATAAACACCAAAACTTGGTATTTAGGTTCAGTATCTTCCAGAGATGTGACACGAAGGTTTTCAAGAAAATCCCCCCACCTCAGATTACCCTTTACGTAACATTTTTCGAAAATTTTAATTTTCTCAAAAATGGCTCTAACAATTTTGATTAAAATATCATATGTTTAAGATATTTTCATGACAAAGAAATGTATATCTCGAATTTTCTGGGAATGTCTTCAAAAGTATTCTTCATTGTGAACGACTTTTGCATAACTGGTAAACCATAAGAGATAGACAAACTTTTACTACACAAAAAATGTAGATCGCATTAAAATACACAATTTATGTCATATACATTTTTTTTGTTGAGTGAACCATTTTCGAGATATTGCTTGTTATTCCCTTAAATTTTCCAATCTTTTTCTCAAATGGGAATTCGTTATTAATTTTTTTTACATGCTGGACATGCAAAGAGAATGGAATGCGCCACATAGCAACCAGCTCTTAAAAGATTTGACTCGCTTAAAGTCGACCGTATTCCTCTTGCACCTACAAGAAAATTAGCAATAAGAGTAACATCTCGATATCTCGATTAACATGAAGCATATGGAGAATAAGCGTTTGTAAAAATAGTTTGTACAAGAGTAGAGAAAGTCATGTGAGTGTAACACATCAGATTTATTTTTAACTATTAGGACAATCCAGTATCAGTCATGTGCATGCATTAGTATGTGTGTAGATCTCCAATTAGCATCTCATGAGGTGGTGTACTCAGAAATTGAAACGGTTTTGGTCCAAAGTGATATTTTTCGACATTGAAGATTTTAATGGTTAGCTTTGTGCTGACCAAATAGTCCATTGATGTTGCTGTTGTCTACTATTCTGCATTCTTTTTATCTGTCCAAACTTTAACGCTCAAAAATGGTCATAAATATCACTTTGGGCCAAAACTTTCAATTTCTGAGAAGTGCATTGCATCAGGTAGCTAACCATAAAACTCGAGAGTCCAAATTTAGAACAAATAGAGTGGTTCTTGTGAATGCATATGACAGAATTTTGAGAAAAACACAAAAAAGCTGTCATAACAGTTATTGCTTTTTGTTTGTGTCAGATTACAAAGATCATTATTTTATTTATGTAAGATTGTATTCTTCAAATAGCCTCCATTTCTGTGCTGACATTCCGCTAGCCTCCTATTCAGATTTTGAAATTCATGTTGTAGCATTTCAACAGGAATTGCATTAATTTCTCTGAAAATCCTTTCCTTCAGTTCTTCAAGGTTTTGTAGATGAGTTGAATATACCTGTTCTTCAGATATCCCCATATTTAGAGATTACAGATTCCCGAAGAGTTGATGCACAGGTTCTGTGTGTGCTGTAGCATCAATTGCTGGCTCCTCTAAGAGAAAGCTCTGGGCTAAGAAAAGTCTGAAACATATGGACATATCGATTAGAAGTCACTGTTGATGTTCATCCTTCACCTTTAATAGAATAGAGCCAATAACCCTTTGTGAAGATATTGCACTCCACACTGTTACCTTCTGACTGTGTAAAGTATCTAGTTGTTGAGGATTTTCTGGGTACCAGTAGCAAACACTTGTTTTTATTTACAAAATCGTTTAGATGAAAATGGGCTTCGTCAGGCATCCATAGTTTGCTTAGAAATTGGTTACCTCCATTAAATTTGGTTGAAAACTGGTCAAAAAATTCAATCTGGTTAATTTTGTCAATATGTTTTAACTACATCATATCGTTCAACGTTGTAGTGACATCAGAATGCTCTTTTCGCAGCATTTGGGCTGTCATTGTTCTTATAAAACAATTTTACAGCTGTAGCATTGAGGTACACACACACATCTTTACATTAACAACAATGACATAAATTGGGCTAACAGTTGACATTTGTTTTGTGTTTTTAAGATTACCTGACAAAAGTTTCTAAAGTAATGAAAAAATTTAGTTTCATGAGACACTGTATAACGTCCATTACTTTTGACCGCTTTCAATCCCTTTTATTTTCTGTATTATGTATAGTAAGTAGGGGAAGTATTGTATTCCGCCCAAATATTTGATACCAAGATTTCACTGGAAATACGTGCCTTGAAGCCCCCTGAATAAATAAAAGCATTTTTAGAAAAATGTTCCTGTGGGTGTGTGCATGTCTTTCTCTCACTCTCTCAAGAAAACCCCCACCCCCAACAATCTTTCACATGGAACATTTTTCAAAATGTTCTGTTTTCTAAAAAATGACTAACCATTTTGATTATACATATTTAATCAAACTTTGACATCACCCTATATCTGTCAGTGACCCACATGGGTCTTGAATTATAATAAACTAAATGAATAGAATAGAAAGGAGAGAACAAATTAAAGATTAAACTAAAATAAACCAATAAGCATCATGACATAAAAACACTATTAAAAGTTTACAATAACGATATTTATGCTCCACAAGAGAAAAAGTTAAACAAAATATAAATGGTGATGCAGAATTTTTAAAGAATCTTTGATAATATCAATTACTATGTCATGTAAGCATTTTGTAATAATTTTAAGCCTTTTTAAGTATATTGATGCTAAATTTGGTATACCTCCCGTACTCCCAAAAAATAATCCAATGACGGACCAGTTTTCAACTGGGAGATGGTATTTCATGGCTAAATTAGGAAGGCATGGCTCATATATAGATCTTTTTTCTCCCTATCAACCTCCTCGGCTTGCTGCAGATCTCTCTCGAACTGTATGGCAGGTTGTTGAGTTGTTAAGTGCAGCAATGTCTGCTCTTCTGGTTGAAGCATTAGAAGAAATACAATGAACCTCTTTGTATATGTCCCAACCCATGAATTTGAGTGCAGAAGCCAAAGAGATTCAAACTTTATGATGTCTGGTGTTAATTAGCAGTTCATTATTAGGGCAAGCACCCAGCACGTGTCCTAGGGTTTTAATCTCGCTGCATTTTGGAAAACAAAAGTGGTTTGTACTGAAACTTCTGCCCGGCATAGCGCGAACTGCAGCTATGTTGCTAGACATCTTCAGGACATCTGTCCATTCAGAAGAGGAGAGTCCTTTTTTTTATTGCTGACCCAAGAACTTGTCTTTGGAACCTCTGAAAACAGAACGACACCTTTGCCTCTTAAGATGTGTGTTTGTGTTTTGAATTGTTCAGTTCTTAACTCCTTTTGAATATGTTTACCACTCCAATTAACTGCTTCAGAGATGGTATATCTAGTTAGATAAGGTGGAAGACTTTTCATTCTCAAGGTTCCTGACTAATTGCAAATGAGGATCTTCAATATTAAGTAAGATGTTGCAGATATTTGTGTGTTGAATATAATCCTCCTGAGTAGCCCATCAGAGCCAAGCCAGGATATTTTTTGAGAGCGTAGATCATCTAGTCAGGGCAATCATGAGGTAAACTAATGATTTTAACGTACATTAAAGATATTTACATGACAAATAAAATGCATCTCTCACATTTTCTGGGAATAGCCTGTGAAGTGCTCTTCATTCAGGAGGAATTTTGTATAACTGGTAAACATTAAGCAATGGATGAAAACACACTACAGAAAAAATGTAGATCTCTTTAAAACACAGTTTATTTCAAACAACTTTTTTATGGCATAAGTTATTATCGAGGTATCCATCATTAATGGTTCAAATTGTTCAATACTTTGTCGTGCGTTTTAAGTCCTGTCAACATTCAGTTCTTTCTCGCAACTGCACTGAAAGATTATATGTACAGGTCCAGCATATAGCATTGATTATTGCTATTCCCTTTGCATTTATAATGAAATGTGTAAAATGTATATGTTACAGAAGCCATGTGAGAATTCCAAGGTAAATATACTGTTAAACCAAAATTGCAATTATGATACTACATTAGAGCAAGTCATGAGTTTTAATACTTAGAAGTATATGTCAGCTATAAATATGCGAATAAGTTTAAAAATAAATTATTCATGCTTCAACAATTATGCAGTACAATAAATAGAAGTCTAAAAACTAAAACTGAACACATCTGAAGTTTTACTAAGTAATGGCCATGCCTGCTTTTCATTGCAGATCTAAACATGGATGTTGACGAAAGTTGACAAAAACAAGATATGTACAGGATGCCGAAATGAGATTCCTGAGGGCAGTAAACCATTTCAGTAGTAGTTTACCACAGTTAAAATGAAATAGACAGAAAAACAAGTTTCGATAACCTCCTCTTACAGTGTGCCCCACAGCGATGAAAATAATGTGTCGTAAGTCAAACAGATGTCACTCTGTGTCATACGCTTGCTCTAACGTAATGCTGCCAACATATGAATAATGCCACCGAAGCCGGTAAGATACTCAGCCTCAAGGCATAGCTGAGAGATTGAGGGCCCTCAGCCTCAAAGCATAGCCGAGGGATGTTTTTTAGAAGGAGAGGAGTGTAGCAAGTTGCGGCCAATAGGCGACGACAAGGCATAGCCGAGGGATCTGCGCGTCTAAAACTCGAATGATTCACGTTCGCAGAAACAACAGCACATCGCATATTTAGTGCATTTCACTTTTTATTTAGGTTGGCAGTACCTACTTTGCATGTGAATTATCGGAAAAATGGCTACATTTGCTGTGTTCCTGACGCGATTTGCCCATATAAGTAAACCACCTAAAATGGGCGGGCAGGTTGGCACCAGATATAGAAGAGACCACATCATGTTCTAAATTCACTCCTAAGGTAATTTATTCGCTTTCCTTTTGATTTTATAAGCATTTTCAATGGGCATATTATAAGACAAGATTAGCCACAAGTTTTTGCAAGATAAATTTTTATACCCATTAATAAATGATACAGGTAGAGAAAGTCATGTGAATGTAACACATCAGATTTTTTTCCACCTTACTTATAGTAAGTAGAGCAAGTAACGTATTTCATGCAAAAGTTTTATATTGACATTCCCCCCCCCAAAAAAAAATTAGAAATTTGATATGAATTGAAATAAGGTTTGAACAAAGCATGGCAACACATTTCAAATGTGTTTGAAATCAGTACAAAATTAAGGGTAGTTAAGATTAAGAGCCTTCAAATTGAGGTTAGGAATGAATTATGAATTAATCATAATCATTATGAATTTTCCCCTATGATTAGGCTCTTATGGATGGTAAGATAAAAATTACAAATTTTGAATTTTCAGCTATAAAAGGCACCATGCATTGTTTGGAAGTGATCAGCAATTTTCGGACCCAGCCATTGACTGTTCACTTGATTATGTGTGCTCTTTTGTTTCTTTGTTATACAGGAAGTGGTCAGAAAAAATCTGTTTTGTGTAGGGAAATTGGATGTCGGCAGTATGAAGCGGTTTTTAGTGCCAAAAATTGTGTATGGTAGTGTTGTCGGGACTAGTGGAGATGGTGATAGCAGTACTACTAAAAAGCAGGAAGTTGTTCAAAGATTTAGGGAGGAATATACAAAATTGTGGCTATGGTTATTACATTCTTCAAAGTTTTCGTCCCACATTTTTGCTCTGTGTGTTCACACGATTTTTCCATAAGACATGGTGGAAGATATGACTGTCAGAAACACATAAATAGTAACATTCACTCAGGTTTTGTTAAACTGAGAGGGTTCAACAAAGAATTAAGTACTTCTGATGATGGAAGTGCCATCACGAATGCGAAAGTTTTATTTGTGGCTTTCCTTGTTGAACACAATCTGCCTCTGGCCGGCAGCGACCAGCTGGACATTTATTCAAAAAAATGTTTCCAGATTCAAAAATAGCAGCTAAGTACAGCTGTGCAGAACAAAAACTGAAGCAATAATTAGGAGTGTAGCTAGATCAATCGATGAAAAAATTACAGAGAGCTCGATGCATCAACTTTTCTCACTCGGTATGGATGGTAGCAATGATTTGGCGATTTAAAACTCTATCCTATAGTTGTGTCCTTTGACTCAGAAATTGGAATGATTTCTACAAAGATCTTGACCATCCAAGAATCATGGGGGAATAGAGGTGAAGGTATTTTAAAGTTTTAAATGGGAACTAAGGAGAAAAATATCCCATAGTGTAATTCGGTCAGATTTGCATGTGATAATGCTAGTGCCATAACTGGCATTTCCAAAGGTTTCAGTTTTTTTATTTGTAAAGGAAGTCTCAACATCCAAGTGCAACTTTGTGCCTGTCATCTTGGCTGCTCAAAAAGGGTGTAATGGGACTATAAAATGTCAATGTTGAATAGTTTTTAGTTTATATCTAATATTATTATTTGCAGAAGAGCTCCACGAGGAAAACTATTTTGAAACTTTGTCAGCAAGTCTGAGGAAAATGCTCACAAAATATTAAAATATGTATCCACTCAATGGCTATCTCTGTTGCGGTGTGTGGAGAGAGTCTTGGAGCAGTGGAATCCTTTGAGAATGTTTTTCTGTGATACAGACCATGGCAATGCAGCATTTCAGAAATTTAAGGAGCAGTTTGAAAATCATTCTACCAAACCATACCTTCTGATTCTTAGCTCTGTTCTTCTACTTTTCAACTCAAATGTATTCCTGCAGCAAGAGAAGCCTCTTATTTACCAACTTAATTCTAAATTGAATTGTTTTTTTACAGATGTGTAAGCTTTAAGAGCATGCTGAAATTGCTGAGCAAAAAGTTTTTCTTTGATTGAATGCATGATCGACAGTTTCCTAAGGTACTGACAGCAGAGGAAACTGAATCATTAGAATCAGAGTTTAGTTGTTTTCAGTTTGATACTTTCAGTTTTGACAATCAAGGGTGGATACAATCTGCGGCAAAATTTGTAAGAATACTGATGTTTCTGGATTAATGAAGTACCCTTCATTAAATGAACTTATGAGGGCAGTTCTTCTGATCCCATACAGTAATTCCCCCAAGAAAAAGCTTTTAGCTTGGTAAGAAAAAACAAAATTGAATTTTGTGCCAATATGAGCTTAGAAATGCCAAAAAATGCAGATGATTTCGGATGGAATACCCATCAGAGTAGATTTACAAGACAACAACTACAAGATGCCAAACAGGCCACTCGGCTTCAAAATTTTAAGTGTGTACCCTCAACCTCCACTCAAATACCTGGTGTAAATGTACACATTGCAGACCAGGCTGCTGATGAAGAGGGACTTTAATTGTAATGGCTATAATTTATTTAGAACTGCAATACAGTCGCGTATTATTTTTGTTTGTTTGAATATCGTTTCAAGTGCGCTTCCCCTGCACTTGGGCCCGTATTACTAGTTGCTCTTTCTGAAAGTTGGCATCTCTTGTCAACGTCAGAAGGAAATGAAACCATAATGGAATCCAGGGCAATGGCAGAGCCCTCTTAATATATTTTAGACTGCTATTCCAAACAGTTGCCCATTGGTGTAATGGATTATGCTCGTGTTTATCACGCTAGAGACTGGATTTTGATTCCCTGCTGCATATATTTTAATTTTAATCTACTGTATTAAGCCTTAAATAGGTTAAGCATACCTATTTACTTGGCTATAATACCCCCCCCCTTAATGTTTTGGAGGTAAAATTAAAAATTATAGGAAATTAAGGAATTCCTTGCTTATGTCAATCTAAATCTGACAACGTTGCCTTATTAGCTTCTGTGACAAGCAAATGGCACAGTAAAACTCAGTGACAATTAGTCCACAGCCAATCACAAAAGAAGAATGGTAAAACCATCCCCTTCGTGGTTCCCACCCACTCACGCAGCCACTTAGTTTGCACGCATCCAGTCTTTATTTTCGATGCATACTGTGAGTGTGAAAACATACAAAATGAGTACCGGGAATCACAGGATGAGTTTTACAAATGCTGTCGAGTTTGCAAATAAAACTGGCAAAGCAACAGCATTCCATGAATTCGTCATAGAACCTAAAATGATTCGATATTGGCAGAGTTGGAAGGATCAACTAATGCTTGTTAAAAGTGACCATAAATCTTTTTGTGGAATCGGAAAGGAAAATACAAAGAAGTCAATAAAAAAGTGTTAGAGTGGGTTGTTGAAACAAGGAACAATGGCCACGCTAACACGTGAAATGCTGCAGTTTAAAGCATTTTGCAAGTGAGATTGCGAAAAAACCAATGGATCTCAGGTTCAGAATTTAAAGCAAGCTGAGGCTGGGCAGTGATTCCACAACAATAGGTACCATATTACTATTCTTCCCTTGCTTAAATATTTTTATAAAGCATAAACATAATTACCTATAGTGGTATAAAAACAAGGATTTTCATGTTATAGGTAGCCAGTTATTATTCAAGTTTCCCATCCACCACATTAGGTATGCATCTTTGCAGAAGTTATCGCTGTGCAGGATGTTAACAGACTTACTATTAGAGCAGTGAATTGTTGATTACATATGTAATTTTGTTTATTTCAATTAAATAGCTTATTTTTAATTACTCCTCTACAAGCCAGTGGTTTTATGAAGTTCACACCTAAAGGACCCTCCCCTAATTTTAGAAGTAAGAATAGAGAAAAAAGGGGGTTCCTATAGCCAAGTAAATACAGTATTTATATTACCTACAACTTAACTGAAGGGCATAACTACACTTTTTATTTTAAATATATTGCCATGATTTGAAAGCTTTTAAAACATCTCAGCTCCATCTGGATATGGCCAGAAATGCCAGGTTTGCATAGGAACCTATTAAAATATCTAAACAAATTAAATAAACAAAAGCTACCATTAAAAGTAAAGGAAATCTTGGGGTATCTTATAGATTCAAGAATTTCCTATCACACAATGTAACAATAAAACCCCACTTATGTAGGTAGGCTTGTAAATTGCACATGCATACTGATGTATGTAATGAAATTACATTATTTGGTTATGTTGGTAAGTGACAGGACAAGTGAAGGTGCTAAATAAAGAATGTTAACAAATGCTAAGTGAGTAATCATGGATGTAATTTGTTTGAAATTGTAGAAATTTAAGAGTAATTTATAATGGGGAACCTGCTAAAAATGTACGGTTTTAGATTTTGTAAGATGTCTACCATATACAAGACATAAAATGGCTGCCTCTGAGATCAGCGTTCTTGCTTCTCAACTCAAAGGTCCTGGGTTCAATTTTCAGCTGTGATGAGAATGTTTCCCTATCCTACACAGAGTCTGGAAGTATGCATGTGGGAGTGAATGCGAGTGTGTTTAATGTTAAAAATGATTTAAAAATCTGATGTGTTATATTCACATGATTTTCTCTACCCATTGTTCAACAAACTTCTTACAAAAGCTTATTCTTCCATCTACTTCATGTTAATCAAGATAAACATTTGTAGAAATGGTTTTATTACATATTTCTTTATAGGTACAAAGGTAATAGGGGAATACAGTTGGATTATACGATAGTCAATTCTTTAAAGAGCTGGTGGCTTTGAAATTCTGTTCTCTTTGCATGACCAGGAGAAAAAACAAATGACTTCGCATTTGAAAATTCAAACCAATAACAAAGGATATCTCAGAAATGGCTAACTCCACAAAAGAAATTTATTTGATATAAATAGTGTACTTTAACGAGATCTACATACATAAATTTTTGTGTAGTAAGATTTTGTCTGTCTCGTGTGGTTTTTACCAGTTATACAAAAGACATTCAGAATGAAGAGGATTTCAGATGATATTCCCAGAAAATTCAAGATATGCATATCATTTGTCCTGAAAATATCTTAAACATATGGTATTTATCAAATTGTAAAGAGCCATTTTTGAGAAAATCAAAATTTTCCATTTAAAGGATAGTTTGGGGTGAGGGGGATTTTCTTGAAAATCTTCATGTCACATCCTTGGAAGAAGTTGAATTTTGTTTTTGAGTTATGTTGTTCATAAACACGCACACTCACATGTGGACCTTTTTCTAAAAAGTTTCCCTCCCCCCCTTTCTTTTCTTCAGGGAGTCTCAAAATGTATGTTTTCAATGAAATCTTGGTACTGAATTTTTGGGTGAAATACAATACTTTCTCCACTTACTATAAGTAAATAGTAGATAAAGTAAACATGACCATAGAAGTTAAAGGGGGCTATACAAACGAAACGATAAAAAGGAAGGACATAAAATGTTGGAACCATAGTCAATGTAATGCTATGTGTACATTTACAATCTTTGAGTTATTATATTTACAGACATACAAACCTTTTTATAAAAAGAAACTGATGCATTGCAATCACTGTGGCATAGGGATGTGGCACTTCCATCACCCAGTGGGAAACCATTGCAATCAGCCATCAAGAATTTGCAGGAAACCCAAAGCTATTTGAGTAAAGGAGGAAATGCCCTACTCTGCCTCAAGAACTGAGGATAAGAGGAAGGAAATCCCCAAATGAAACTACTCTACATTTGCCTAATCACTCATGCAGGGGTAAAATGGACTCAAAAGAATATAGCTAGCCTCAGACCAGATTGGAAAAGGACTATCAGATTAGGAACATGGAACATTAAAACCATTGTAGGAAAGGAGCTAGAATTAGTACACGAAATAAAGAATCATAAAAGTAGAAATTATGGAAACTAAGTGAGGTTAAGAAAATAAGAAGTGGAACAAAAAGATTGGAACAAGGATACACACTAATGCTCAGGAGTAGGTAAGGAAGAGTAGGAATAGTAATGAATGAACAATTTGAGTAAAATGTAAGTGGATGGACAGAGTAAACTCAAGAATAGTTCTAAGTTTGGAATTAGCTATACCAATTTATTAATTCAAATGTATGTCCCCACAGAGGATTCAGATAGAATAGATAAAGAAGAAATCTATACAGAATTATAGAGAACAGTTGATAAAGAAGAGAGGGAAATAATTATAGCTGGGAACTATAATGAAAAACTGGAAAAGATCAAAGTTTAGCACATGGAATTATAGGTAAATTCATAGGAGAAAGAACAATAACTCAAAATGGGAAAAGAATGGTTGGATTCAGTATTGAGAACCAACTGTTAATTGGAAATTCATTTTACAAACACAAAGTAGTACATAAGATTAGCTTTGAAGCACAAGCAAGAAATACTAAAAGTATAATGGATGTGAAAGTCATAAGAGAAGCCAAATTAGAAGATCAAGAAAGAAAAAAAATCTTATCTGATACATTCACATGACTTTCTGTCCTCTATCGTTTATTAGTGGATATGCAAACTATTCTTAATGAAGCTTATTTTTCTGTCTACTACATTTTAATCCAAATAAGAATTTGCAGAAATAGCTACATTAAACATTTCATTGTAGATACAAAGGGAACAGCGATAGTTAAATGTTTAACAACTGGATGCTATATGCTGGCCTTAAAATTCCAATCACGAGAAGCAACCCAATGTTGAAAGTTTCTTTAAGAGAATGACCAAGCAAGGAACAATTCGAACCATTAATAATGGATATCTCAAAAATGGCTTATCCACAAAAAAAAAAATTATTCAAAATAAATTGTGTGTTTTAAAGGGATCTACATTTATTCTGTAGTACATTTTCGTATATCGCTTAACATTTACCAGTTATACAAGATTATACAAAATTTCTTCCAATGAAGCAGACTTCACAGGCTATTCCCAGAAAATTCAAGATATACATTTTATTTGTAATGTAAATATCTTCAATATATGATATTTTAATCAAAATCGTTAATCATTTTTTAGAAAATCAAAAACTTCGAAAAATGTTCCATGTAAAGGGTAGTCTGGGGTGAGGATTTTCTTGAAAATCTTTGTCGGATCTTTAGAAGGTACTGAACCTAAAAACCAAGTTTGATGATTATCTGATTTTTCATTTTTAAGTTATGCTGTTCACACACACACACACACACACACACACACACACACACGAACCTTTTTCTAAAAATACTTTTTTTTTAATTCAGGGTGCCTCAAAACATGTATTTCTGGTGAAATCTCGTATCAGATTTTTGGGTGGAATGTAATACCTTTTCTACCTACTATGTACATGGTAGAGAAAGTAAATATATAAGAATACTAAGAACTAATCAAAACCAAATTCAAGAAACTTTTGGCATGGAAGAACACGATGTAAACTCAATATGGAATGTTTTTAAAAGCAGCGGTAGATAGTGCTAAAACTGAATGCGGAGAAACAGTAGTAAGTGGTGGAAAGATGAAATTAAAGAGAAGGTGGCAAATAAAACACAGTGTGGAAGAAATATATAGGAAGCAAAAAGAGGGAGATAGCAAATGCTCAGTTTTGGAAAACAATAAAGGCACTAAGAGGGAAATATTGGAGGGGGTTTGGCTCAATCAGAAAAGAAAACAAGATAATTACCAAAGAGACAAATTTTGGATACATGGAAAATGCACTATGAAAAGAAATTTGAAGAAACAATAGATACAATAAACAGGATAGAAAATGAACCACATATAGAAACTGAAATAGAAGATGAAATTGAAATAGGTAAAGAAGTTGCAGCAATAGATAGGATAAGAACTGGTAGAGCAGCTGGAATAGATGAGGTAACACCTAAACTTATTAAATATGGTGGAGGAAGATTACATGGGCAATCATCAAAATATACCAGAAAGAATGGAAGGTTAAGTTAATACCAGAAGAATGGAAAAAGAACATGATTATTCCATTATACAAGAAGGGAGATAGTCTAGAATGAGATAACTATAGAATAATTAGGCTCTCACCAGTAGTATATAAACTATATACTAGAATTCTTTAAACACCATGCTATTTAAAAAGGGCAATAAATTACAGAAAGATAAAAAATGGTATTGGCATGGAAGAGAAATGGAGGTAGTCCAAAAATTTTATTATTTAGGGATACGATTAAGCAGCAATGGTGGATGGAGCGAACAAAAGAGAATAGTATTAGCTAAAGGAAAAATGACAATGAAAGCTATCAAAACTTGTATAGATAAATTACCAGAAATGCAATTAAAATGGTTAGAGAGAATTTATACTACTGTAGTAGAAACAAAAATGTTATATGGAGCAGAGATTTGGGGCCTGGAAGAAGGGTGGGTAAATATAGACATGATCCATAGAAGCTTTTGTAAACAAATATTGGGCTTACCAAGATCATCACCCAACGGAGTAGCTCAAGCTGAATTAGGGAGAATGGAAATTAAAGGAAAAATTGTGGAAAGAGTGCTAAAATATTGGGTTAGAATTAGAAATTTCGACAATCAGAGCATTTTACATCAATGTTTGATAGTGCAGGAAAGACTTAATCATAAAGAGTCTTGGCTAAGTAAGATAAAGGAAACCTTGATGAAAATAGGTTTAGGGGAGATTTGGAGAACTAAAAAATTATTACAAATAGGTTTCTGAAATGAAATTAGGACAAGAATAGAGCACAAGGAAAAGCAAGATTTATTAGCGAGTTTTGCTTTTAAGAGCTCACTGAGATTATACAGAGAAATGAAAGTTGTATGGAGCAGGGAGCAGTATGTTGATATATGTGATAAAACAGCAAGATTTGCATGGTCTAGGACAGGGGTGGTGAATTTGAAAGGTTTGAGAAAAGAGATTGATTTGGAGAAATGCCCACTATGCCACCGGAAAGTTAAATAGTGGCATATAGTTTTAGAGTGTGAAGAAACAAAGCTGCTTAGAAAGAGGATAGAGAAGAGAGAATGGTTAAATTTACCAATAGAAATTCAAGTTAAAAAGTTAGTAAATGTAAAATCTAGGAAAAATGTAATAGAAGTAGGAAACTTTTTGGGCAGAGTAAGAGCAAAATGGATCAGGAAAATTAACAAGGAAGAGGTAAATGAGTATTAAATTACAGTATTTTTTATTTGATATATTACAAGTAGGACCCAACAACTCGACAACCTCAAGGTTTGAGTTTGTTGGGGTCCAAGGTAAAGCAACTCAGGGTAGAGTTAGAGTTAGTATTGGAGATTAAATAAATTGATAATTGTGCTTTTATATTAGGAGGAATGCTGGCTCCCAGTATTCCATACTGCTGGCTACCAGTAGTTAAGAATAAATTTGTAAAATTGTTGTAAATTTGTACAATTAACTAGGTAACAATAAAATTATTACTTACTAGAATTCTAGAAAGGAGACTCAAATTAGTAGTAGAAAACGACTTGGAAGAAGAGCAAGGCTGCTTTTCAACCAGAAAGACAATCACAGGAAATATTTACAATAAGAACTATCATAGAGAAGAATAAGGACATTTGTGGACTTAAAAGCAGCATTTGATTTGGTCCCAAAAAATATTTATGGGAATATTAGAAGTGCATATTGGGGATTGGATGGACTTGTAGCAAGAATGGATGGTGAATTATCAGAATTTAAATGGAGAAAGGAGTGAAGCAGGGTGACAGTTTAAGTCATCCTCTATTTATCATATATAGGACAAAATATTAACAATCTGATGTGATACATTCACATAACTTTCTCCACCCTCTATCTTTATTAGTGGGTATACATACGAACTATTCTTCCTAAAGCTTGTTTTTATATCTATTACATTTTAATCCAAACAAACCTTTGCAAAAATAGCTGCATTACAATTTTGTTATAGCTACAAAGAGAATAGCAATTGTCAAATTTTTCAGAACTGGATGCTATACACTGGCCTTAAAATTCCATACTGTTCCCATGCAATCACGAGAAACAGCTGAATGTTGAAGGACTTTACAACAATGACCAAGTAATGAACAATTCAAACCATTAATAACAGATATCTCAGAAATGGCTTATGCCACAAAAAAACTTATTTGAAATAAATTGTGTGTTTTAAAGAGATCTACATATTTTCTGTAGAATGTTTTTGTTTATCGCTTAATGTTTACAGTTATACAAGATTATACAAAATTCCTTCTGAATGAAAACTTCACAAGCTATTCCCAGAAAATTCAAGATATACATTTTATTTGTCATGTAAATATCTTTAACATGTGGTATTTTAATCAAATTTGTTAGTCATTTTTTAAAAAATCAAAATTTTTGAAAAATGTTCCATGTAATACATAGTTGGAGTGGGGTGTTTTCTTGAAAATCTTCACTAAACATAAATACCAAGTTTGGTGTTATCTGACTTTTCGTTTTTGAATTATGCTCTTCAGACACACACACACGGATCTTTTTCTAAAAATGCTTTTTTATTTATTTATCCAGGGGCCTCAAAACGTATTTCTGATGAAATCTCGGTATCAAATCTTTGGGTGGAATGCAATATCTTCTCTACCTACTATATACGTGATAGAGAAAGTAAAAATATGTAAACGCCGAACTTCATAAACTAAAGTTGGGAACTGGAGATTTTGACCAGTTTATTTACAAGCACTTCTGTATGCAGATGATATAATTATAATAGCAGTCACTCTGAAAGATTACAAAATGTAATTAATGAATGATATGAAGAGCTATTAGGATAAGGGATGGTAATGAATACTAATAAAAGTAAAATTATGTGGGTATCCAAAGAGGACAAACAAAAGGAAGAACTTAATATTAAGTGTAATGTTAGAGTAGAAAGTTTTAAGTACTTGGGTACCATTATTTGTAGTGATGGCGGAGTAGTACAGAAAGTATTAAACAGAGTAAAAAATGTAACACAATAGTCGGAAAAGAGATTAGCATAAAGACAAGAATACAGATATACAACTCAATAATAAAACCAATGTTACAATATGAAAAAGAAAGCTTGACACTACAAGCATAAAGGCAAAGTAACAGCAGTAGAGATGAAATACTTCAAAAGAATTGTGGAAAAGACTAGAAGGGATAGGGTTAGAAATGAAAGAATAAGAGTAAAGGTAAAATTAAAGAAAGCAATAACTAAAGCTATGGAGAGAAACAACTGAATTGATTTAGGCACATCTACAGAAAGACAGAGGAAAGAAAAGTTAGGTAGGCAATAGAGTGAGAGTAGAAGGAAAATTAGGAAGAGGAAGACCAAGAATTAAATAGAAAACACTATAGAATGAATAGTACAAAAATGAAGGAAAATAACAGGTGAAATAAAAAGAATGTGCATGGATAGAAATATATGGAATAAGTGGACCGAACGAGGTGAACCCAACACCACCAGCAAAAGGGTTTGAAGAAGTGTTGCATTCATATTACTTCTCTACTCACTCCTCTTCAAATTATTCTTACCAAATCGTATTTTTCCTTTTACTTCTTGTTAATTGAGACCTTTTTCTAAAAAGGCTGTTTTTGGATTCAGGGAGTCTCTATAAGTGTCTCTCAGTGAAATCTTGGTACCACATTTTTGAATGGAACTCAATACTTCCTCTACTTACTGTAGTTAAATAGGAAAGAAAGTCATGGGTCATGTAATTAAATGCAAAACTTCTGGGTCATATGTGCAATACTTGTAGCTGAGTTCTTAAGGTAGTAGAATGAAGTGAAAACGGGTAGACATGAAACTGCTGTACAGAGACTTTGCAGCAGGACCAAAAAGTAATTCAGTATTGAGCAGTTACTGTTTTGTTCCAGGTACTGAAGTATATGTCATCACCACCAGAGCCTCATCGTGGTGTCGAGTTCTTCACAGAATGCCAATATTGCAACAAGCAAGTGCGAGGAGCCAGTTGTTTGTATTGCAAGAGGCTGGTGCTACAATGTTCTGTTTGTCACATATCTGTAAGGGGTAAGCAATGTTAATATATTTTCCTAACTTTGACATCTTTATTGCCACCATATTTATAATTTTACACTACTTATTTGCAATTATCTCTTGCATCCAATTCTTGGTCTCTTTACATTCAACTAAATATATGGTTTGCATCCTCTTCATGTCCACACACAAAAAAATTAAATTGAGTTTTATTTATGGAGGCTCTAACTATTATGGTCTTTAACGTCCCATTCTATATTAGGTGTGAAGAACCGGAAATTTTACTCAGAGCCCTCTTTATCAGGCTTGAGGTTTACTTCCCTTCTGAAGGAAGCCAGCCAAGGATTTTTACCCCGAAACAATCCATCACCCTCCACCGGGTTTGAACGCACAACCTCTGGAACTAGAGGCTAGCATGGTGTCCCTAGACCATGGAGGACGACATGTCCACACAAGGACGTATTCCTGGTTCTATGGTGATTCTCAAAACCCTCCAAACTTCTAATCTCAACCAATACCTACTTCCCTTTCTGAATGGCTGCAAGTATCCACATATAAGGGTGAACCAGAACTCCAACAAACCTTCAGAGGTTGTCCAGGATGCCTTCTGAGTATTTTGATGTAAAGGACCCATGGTCTCCAGCAGATCATTACAGAGTAATAATATAATTATGATTTATTCGGTTTGTTACCCCAATCACCCTTGTTTCTGTGAAAATACCTGTATAATATGCAATAACCAAAGCTTACAACACAGAGTAATATGACATCCTGCAGACGAAACATGTACACTGTTATCAGTGTGTTCAATCCATCTGTCGTGTACAGTACAGTATGTAAAAATTCAGAACTGTTCCTTTACAGTGTTGTTCAAAATGTCAACCACCATGATCACGGCAGTGTACAGCAATGCACTATCAACTGTTTTACGCAGTCAAGCATTACAGGAGTTTGGTGTAATACTTCCATGGCTGCGATAATCTTAGCAACCAGGTCAGTGCAAGTATTGACCAAAGTCTCATAAACTAGGCTCTTCGCATGCCCCCAGAAGAAGAAGTCCATTGGTGTCATGTCTGCTGACTGAGCTAGCCATTGCGACCAATCCATTGTCATCCAAACTGTACATCAGTATGTTTTCTAACATCGAGTGCAAAGTGTGCCAGTGCCCTGACAAGTTGAAACTACATAAGCTGACAAATTCTCAGTGGCACATCTAGGAATTTTGGGAGAACGTTTTGTACATGACTCTGTTCAGTATATGTAAGGTCCAATCACAAAATCGTTAACATCAGCCCATACATTCACAGCAAACTGTTGTTGATAAGATCAAGACACCAGTATGTGTGGATTTTCGTAGCCTCATGCATGGCTATTCCTACCGTTGAACATGCCCTCTCTTGTACTTGGCTTCATCTGTAAACAACACAAAGCAGGAAAGTTGTGGTTTTCTGCACATTGCTATAGGAACCAATTTGCAAACTCCACTCAAAATGAGAAGCCCACTGGCTGCAATGACTGCACTTTCTGTGGATGATATGGGTGCAATTGTAGTTCATGTATGACTCTCAAAACATTTGATTGGCTTGTGTTCAGAAAGATTGTCACCGATATTCTCTTCCAGATCAGGTGTTTTGGCATACCTTGCATGGCCAGTACCTTCCATTCTAACATGGAAGGATCCAGTTTCTGGTATGTGCTTATGTACAGATGCAAAAGTGCTATGATGTGGTTGCCATTGGTGCAGGAACAGCTCAGCATGGTGTCATCATGCCACTCTTCCATTGCATTCAGCGAATCCATACATGAGGTGCATATCAGCATATCTTCATCAGTAAACCTATCTATACTGTTGTGTATCACTGTTAACATACAACTAACACGGCCAGAAAAATAAAACCCTAGACAGAACCGAGCAAATGCAAACTTGAGGGCATTACTGTTGTAACAGCAGGTACCGTGAGTGAATGGAAACAATTTGTTTACAAAGACACAGCGCATACCGTCGACATTTGTGTTGTTGTGCAGTATTTTAAGCGCAATACAGATGCACTGAAATGCAAGCTAATTGGCGCAAGAAACCAAATGAAATGCAGTTACACTTTAACGAGCCCCAGAGACTGTGGGTCTTATATCAAAATACTCGGAAGGTATCCCTGAACAACCTCTGAAAGTTTGTTGGTGGAGATCTGGATCATCCTGTATTTCTTTTCTATGAGATTTTCAAATATTTTTTAGATCTAATTTATAATTTTGTAAGCCTAGAGTAAGTTTTACCAGACAATGTATAACAGAAGCATTGACGTATTAACAATTGAAGCACAATTTAGTTCAAAATTTTGCAACAGTCAAAATAAAGATAGCAATGCTGTAGGTACGGTAGTCTACCTATCACTATAAAAACTTGAAAGCAAAAATTAAATGCAATTAGAACAACTAATTAAGAATTAAGGAAACAAAAAGGAAGAGAAATTTGATCACAAGTAGACAACAAATAAAAGCAATAAGATTAAGGGCTTGTACTACGATCACAATGTTTAAAATTATCCAACAGTTTGATCTGGGGTCATCTCTTGCAGAATCTCATACTCTCTCTCAAATATTCAAGTCTTTCAAATAACCCCAAATAAAAAATCTGTTGTTACGTTGACTTACAAAAGCTTATTTTTCTGTCTACTTTATGTTGAGATAAATGCTTGCAGGAAATGTTTCATTACACATTTCATTGTAGGTACAAGAGGAATACAGATGGCCAAGTGAATAGTCAAATCTTTATAAAGCAGTTCGGCTTGTCTTGGCTTTGAAATTCCATTCTTTGCCTGATATGATAACCAAAAGTCTATGTCATAAATTGAATTTTAACAAGATCTACATTTTAGCATAATAAGTTTTTGTGTATCTCTTAAGGTTTACCAGTTATATAAAATTTATTAAGAATAGAGGACTTAGCAGAAAATTCAAAATACACATTTTCTTTGTCATGCAAATATCTTAAACATATGGCATTTTAATCAAAATTGTTCAGTGATTTTTGAGAAAATAAAAACTTAAAAAATCCAAAGATAGGTGGGGGGATTTCTGTGTAAAACTTTGTGTTGCATTCTTGGAAGGTGTTGAACTTAATTTTGTTTTTTAATTATGCTGCTGATGCACACACAAACTTTTTTTTTCCTTTCTTTTTTTGCGGGGTGATGAAATTTTTATTTCAAACTGTTTTTTAATGGAATACAGTACTTCCTCTGCTTATAGGTAAAAGGTACAGAGGGTAAAAATGTTTAGTACTCATCCATTTGAATAGCACTGAACAAGTTAATAATCAAGCAGTTTTTAACTCATTTAAATTGATTTGTTTCAGTAACAAAGCAGACATGAAATGGCAGAAAAATAATAATAGGCTTTCTTATGAACCCATGGATCCTACATGTGGCCAAAGAGACTTGCCCAGTATAACAGCAACAACCAAATATATTTGATCTCTGTATATCCTTATCCAAGTTAAATACCTCTCAGAAAGTCTTTATTGCTATTCCTCCAGATGCCCTCATCCAATCTCCATCATGTGTGATATTTTAACAAGTGGCAACTGCTGACCAATACCTTAGTGTTCTATTTGTACTTATGTTAAACACCAGTATCAGGTACTTTCAGTAATATGTACTTGACTGTGTGGTTTTAGGCACACTCAATATCAATGACAAAATTTCAAGAAAAAATCACTTTTAAAAATTTTAGGGGGGGGGGACCATTGTAGAATCAAAATACCATTGTGGTTTTGCCCTTATGATCATTTAAATCCCAAATCTATGTGTGTGTGCATTTTATTTTTTTTCCCCCTCTCCATTCATTTCCTTTAACTACAATGTTCATATCAGCACCTTTTTACCTTTAGAACATTTTGCCTATTGGCAGTGATACTAACTCGTGTACAATCGTCAATGGATTTCTGGTTTTTCTTATATACATTAGATCATACATACATACATTTACATTCTCTTCATACTTCCAGGCTCAGGAAAGATAGAGAATAATCTTGACTACAAAAAAACTCCCATCCCCAGCTGGGAATGAAACACGGGACCCCTTGCACAGCTGGCAGATGCTCTACCGACTGAGCTATGAAGCCAGCCCTCTCATAATCTTGTTTTGCTACATTTTTGCCACTTTAAAATGCTCATTATGCAATTTAGTTAAGTTTCTTTCACATTTTCAATATACATTCTTTGAAGGTAGATGAGATCTAAAGTATTTTCTTGTTATAGCTTAGGATTTAGAGCAGTCATGCCATTTTGTGACACACTGTATCGTTCTGCTCCTTTTTTTCCCCTCCAACTTCATGGGTTTGGGGTGGTCGGGCTTCACAGTGACACAATACACAGCTCCTTAGATGGAGGCAAGAACAAAACAAAAGAATGAATTCCCTCCAGTAGCAACCCTAATTTAGAATTTTAATAATGTAATATATGATTGAGTTTTAAAAAATTAAAAATGCAACATTATTATTCTTTTGCAGAAGTTTTAATGTTACACAAATTTAAATCTTCAGAATTTTCATAAGGAGGACATTTCACATAAAATTAATGTTCTATTATAATTATTTTACTAAAATCTGTGCTGAAATTTCAACTAAATTGGTTGAAATTTGTAAACATTAGAAATTTCAATATTGAGTAACCTTAAAACTCTATCCATTCTTCCTCTATTTTATCTTTACTAATGTACTGCAACATTACAATGCATGACAAAGTCAAAAGGATCAGAACTCCGTAGGAATTTGTCACAAGTAATAAGACATGAGTTAATTGGCAACATCATTGATTTGTTAGTATATAATACTTATTAATGCCATATAAACATATCCAATAACAGTTGTTTTACCTACGTTTGAAAATTTCAGATTTATAGTTATATATATATATATATATATATAAAGGGGGAGAACATTATATAATTTCTTACCCAAAACTCAATCCATTATATTTGGACTCTAACAAAGACTCTAGATTATGAAGTTGTGTGTGTGTGTGTGCATGTGTAAAATTTTTCTAAAGAGAATGTATATTTTGAACTTCCACAGATCAATAAATTCAATGTTTGTCTGTGTGCAGGCTCATCAAACTTCTGCCTTGTTTGTGGTCATGGTGGTCACATGAACCATATGATGGCGTGGTTCGAGAAGGAGACGGTTTGTCCATCAGGCTGTGGTTGTAACTGTCTTGTTGAAACTGCCAGTGTCTTAGAACAGTAAACTCAGTATTCTCTTATTGTTGTTTTTGTCATTAAAAACTTTCTTTTGTTAATAGGTTATCTTATTGTTACCCAGCACCACTTCTCCTTCCAAAGCACCCAAATATTTACCTCAAATAACGGAAATATGATATGGACAAATACAGGATCAATTTTGGCAATATGCTCCTAACCTGTAGCACTTCTAGCCCAACATGAAAAGCATATTGTGAAATGTACATAATTACCTCTTACAGGTGCTGTTAGAAGCACTGTCCCTCAGCTTGTATGTATTGCTGACAGACTTTCCATTGACTTTGCACATTTAGGATTTCAGAAAGCAGTGAAATTTCATGCTGAATGTCTTGCTCCAATTCTTTCTCAATACCCCAACTGATTCACCACATCATTTTATTAATTTTTGAAGCAGAACTGCACCAGTCAATGGAAATTTCCTTCACAGATGTAAGCAGTGTGTACAAGCCAAGGGACAACGCATTCTGTGAGGTAAGCCTCATACATTTCACAATATATCATGTTGGCCCAAGATGGTCACACCCTGCAAGCAGCTGGGTACCTTGACTGTTGATTCTGTTTGAGGCACATACCAATATTGATTCTATAACATTCAAGAGCAATTTATATCAACCAAATGCAGCTTTATTGCATGGCAAAATTGCATTTAAGGAAATTATAATCATCCCTTGCATTTAAATGCATCCTTATAGAATCAAAATAATTTTTCAGTTGCAGGAGACTTGGAAGAAAATTGCAGTTTCAAGAATTGTTTAAGCATCATACATCCAACTTGTTTTAAAAATAAATTTCTAATAGAACATATCTCATGCTCTTTCTTCCAGAGACACAGCATGGGCTAGACTAACATGCTGGGAGTGTTCTGTAGAGAGGTGTAAGCTAGTACAGGCAGAGATAGGCTAGCTTACTAGGAGCTTCCTATAGAGGAATGGAGTGGTATAGACTAGGACAGGCTGAGATAGTCTAGCTTGCTGGAAGGTTAGAGGAGTATAGATTAGAACAGGCTGAGATAATTTACCTTGCTGGGGAGCTATTTATAGGGAAACTGTCAGGTGCTGGCTGAGATAGGGCAACATGCTGGGAGCTTCCTGTAGAGGAATGGTGAGGTATACACTAGGACAGGCTGAGATAGGCTAGCTTGCTGGAAGCTTCCTATAGAGGAGTGGAGTGCTATAGACTAGGACAGGCTGAGATAGCCTAGCTTGCTGGGAGCTTCCTAAGGAGGAATGGAGTGTTATATGCTACAGGCTGTAAACTACACCTATATACGAGGGTTGGCCTTAAAAGTGATAGCTTACAGACTTTATATTGGGAAGCCAGAGGGAAAATGATGCAGATCAATTAATCCCCAGTGCCATTGATGAACATACGAGGGTTGGAACTTAAAATAGTGGCAACTATTTATTTACAGCCGATACAAAAGAGTTACATGTTAGTAACCTTTACTGCCCTTCAATGTAGTTGCCAGCGATGTGGAAGAAGTATATCTTTAGCAGAGTCTGTTCTGCTGATAGTGCGAATGGAGAGGTCTACTGCCTGACGAATCTCTGGAACAGTTCTGAAGCGAATGCCACGAAGTGGTTCCTTCATCTTCGGAATCAAATCAAAGTCACAAGGACTTAAGTCCGGGAGTATGGTGGATGGTACAGCACTTCCCAGTCCCATCAACCGAACAAATCAGCCACGGCTTGCGCTGTGTGTGCACTCGAGCATTGTCATGCAAAATGATGGTGGATTCTGCAGAAAGTGTTGCCGCTTCTTTCTCACAGCTGGTCGCAGATGGTGCTCCAAAAGCGAACAGTAATACTGTGCATTGACGGTCTGCTGTGGAGGAATGTAATGCCTTACGATAACACCATCACAGTTGTACACAAGAATTACCATAACTTTAACATTGTTGGGGCTCTGACAAATGTTCAATTGGCGTTTCAGTTTTGGCTCATGCGATTTGGCCCATGTCTCATCCAGCGTTATGATATGGCACAAGAAAGCCACTCCAAGTGCATCCTAGCAGTATCGCAATGCAACTATTTCTGTATTTCCGTCAAATCATGCAGAACCCATCGTGATGCAATTTTTTGCATGCCCAGGCATTCCTTCAGGATGTGAAGCACAGTCGTATGTGCTAATCTGGTTTCTTGGGCGAGCTCACAAATCGTCTGGCGTGGTGGAAACTATTCGCAAGGTTTGGCAGGCTTTTGGGGATGAGATCATGAGCACCTCACATATGGTACAGCTGCTCCACATCAGTGGACAATGAACCATGTTCAGGAAAGCCCCCAAAAACCAAAATGAAAATGTCATTGAGCAAGTGTGGACTAGTCTTGCAGAACCAGCGTATCGCAATCCGAGAATTTACAAACGAGATAGGAGTAAGCATTGGATGGGTACATTCAATTTTGACCAAGGATTTGGGCATGAGAAATGTGTTCTTACCAAAGCTGCTAAGAATGGAGCAGAAGCAATGGCATCTGTCATTGCACAGGAAATGCTGGCCAATGCAAACTGTGAGCCCAACTTTCTCAACACGGTGATCACAGGTGATGAGACATGGGTTTGTGGCTATGACCCAGGAACCAAGATGCAGTTGTCACATTGGCAACATCCGTCATCCTTGAGGCCAAAAAAAGCATGACAGGTCAGCAGAAAAGTCAAGGCCATGTTGGCATTTTTCTTTGACTCCTGTGGTGTGGCCTCATGAGTACGCACCACAAGGCCATACCATCAAAAAGGATTACTTACTACCAGGAGGTTCTATGTCACCTTCATAATGCTGTATTGTGCAAAATACTGGATCTGTGGGCTGTAAATACTTGGCAGCTCCATGATAATGCACTTACCCATTCTGCGTATTTGATTCAGGCTTTCTTAACCAAACACCACATTCCTGTGGTTCGTCAGGTTCCCTACTCACCCCATGTGCTCCTTGTGACTTTTGGCTATTTCCCAAGCTGAAAATGGCACTGAAAGGGATGCAGTTTGAGTCAAGAGAAGACATTATGAGGAATGCAAAGGCCTGGCTGCTCACCATTCCAAAAACTGTGCTCCAACAATAACTGGGAGAAAAGTGTGCATCGCCAAAGAGACTACTTTGCAGGGAGTGCTTCGGACCTCCAAATCAATATATATATTTTTGCCCACCAAAGGTTTGATAGTTTTTAAACACACCTCATGTATCAGACTACTACATGGCTAAAATATCTGTTTCATTACTTGCTGCAACCTATACTGCATTCACTCTTAGGTTGATATGCTCAAAACAAACCCATGTGACCAGTGCACCATGATACAAAATGGTAGCAATGCACACAAAAAAGTAATCATATGCTAATCACCTAAATTTATCCTTAAATGGTATAATATTCTATACAAATACCTAAGAGTTTATTTAACATTGATTTATACCATTAAACAGCGCTACAAGTGCCAATGTGCGATGAGTCACCTGACATTCAGTTATGCGTAGAATATTGTTTACAGCCAGAAACCAGCCATTTCTGTTCAGTATCATGGTGGATGGTAAAAATCTGAAAGGGGAAAAGTGCTTAAACCTGGGAGAAAAAGAAGCGTGTAAAATACACAATGCAAGAATGTTACAATTTTGTGAAGACTGCAATTCACATAACAGTGCTCAATTTCTTTTTTTTAGAAATGAGCCTTTAACGGTTGATAAACTGATGCTTCCAAAGAGCGAATAAGTGTAAGTTATCACATACCTATTACTTTTTGTTTGATTGTTTCTTTTAGAATTCACTATTATTTTATGTGCAAACATTTAACTATCAATCTTAACCCCTGAAAGAATATGCTAGTCACTGTTTAAGCTGTCAGAATAAGGACTATTTTCTTTTGCATTATATGTTCCATGGTCTTGAAAGTAGGACTATTTCTGGTGCAAATGGCAGAAGGATACATTATAGTGGTGCACAGATCACCTGGGTTTTTGTTTTGGCACTGATCAACTTAAGAGGAATACAGTTTTAAAAAATGTAAAAGAGTCATTCAACTTTGTATGCACGAGTTCAGGTCTGGAAAGCAAAACTTCTACTCACACATTTCAAATTATTGTTTATTTTGGTTCTTGGAGAATATTAACAAAGTGGAATCATCATTTCTCTAAGAAAATGATATGTTAAGAAATAGGTATTATTATGTGTATAAATATCGTATTTTATACCTTACTTGTAGAATATATATATATATATATTTTTATATATAGATATTTCTTATACACATCTTTCTGGAATTTTTAAGATTATCTAGTTTTCAGTGTACAGAAATTAAGTCACTTGCATGGTATAAAATTAAAGCTATGAACACTGTTCGTAATCAAATAACTGTACAATGTTATACCCAACTAAAAATAAACAACACATATTTACAGTAAATTGGTGTATGTAAAAGGCAATTTATGTTATTCTAATGTCATTACAAACCAAACCACATAAGTAACTTTTTTTTTTTTTCCACTTTTAATGTAATACTGTAAATCTAAGTGACAAAGAGAATAACTTAAAAACTTGAATTTACGTCCATATCGAGAAGAAAATTGTATTGTGCTTCCAATACAAATCTTTCACAACAATATTGAAAATAAAATAAAAAATAAATTGTTAAGTCGCCACACAGTCTTTTGGATGATTCCATTACAAAAGTTCACTTTTCGTTATTATCAATATTAAATACTGTACCTAAATCTGTATAAATACAAGTTCTAAGTCATCCCTTTAAAAACCATGCCAAAAATCTCCATGTAGCTACCTCTAAGCATTTTGTTACTAAACCACCCTGCCATGGACACCTGTGAAAAATAAGGGAGGGATGGATTTGTTTCTTAGGACTCCTTAATGAAATGCAAAATATCAAATTGAAAGTAAGCACTAGCCTTTTGCAAGTTTCACAAACGAATTAAATGCAACAAAAAGACGGGAAGGTGCACGGAATGTTGACACAAGCATCCAGTCTTCAAGACGCCGATTCCTCTGCTACTTCGTCTTCATCAAGTTTGCTGCTGCCACTGCACACGCGACATTTGCAACACACTATACATGGCGCTGCCAACAGCAGTAATGGTGAAGCCACCAGCAGCAGTATTCCAAAACCAGCAAATATTCCAATAACTTGGGTTCGATGCCAGATCACAGATGCTCGAGAGTGGCCCAATTTATTCTTACAGGGACCCTTATCGTAATGTCTTAGCAGAAAATCATCCTGAAAAACAAAAGTTCACAAAAAAACTGAATTAGCCTGTATATACTACTTACAGTTTCTACAAAAGAAAAATCCAGATTACAAAAAATCTTCAGATACTTCCTGAATCCAAAGAAAACCCTGATGTGAAAACCATCGCACAACATACTCTACCCACTATTTATTTCCTCTCTTCTACATACTACTCTTACAAAAACTTGCTTTTCTATCTTTTCGTGTTAATCAGCATAAACATTTGCAGAAATGATTTTAATACACATTTTGTTATAAATAAAAGAAAAATAATGAGGCCTAAGCAATATTCAAATCTTTAAAATGTGGTTTCTATGCACTGCCTTTAATTTTCCATACCCTTTGCAGCCATGAGAAACATAAGAATGGCGACTTAGCACCACAAAAAATGTGTGATAAAAGGTATTGCCAAGTTCAAACCAATACTAACAAATATCTCAGAAATGATTAATGTATTTCACGTTAAATTGTGTCCCTTAACAAGATCAACAGCTTTACTGTAGAATATTTTGCATCTATGTCTAATGGTTTCCCAATTATACAAAATCCAATCAGTATGAAGAGGACTTCATAGATTATTTACAAAAAACTTAAGATTACATTTTATTATAGTTATGTAAATATCTTGAACATATGGTATTTTAATCAAAACATTAGAGCCATTTTGGAGTGAATAAAACAAGAAAATATCTTTCACGAAAAAGGTAGTTAGGTGGGGATATTTTCTTGAAAATCTTTTGAGGATGAATCTAAACACTAAGTTTGGTTTTATCCTATTTTCATTTTTTAACTATGCTGTTCACACTTGTTCCTAAATATGCTTTTGGATTTAGGGGTCTCAAAACATGTAATTTATAGTGAAATCTCGGTATCAAATTTCTAGATGGAATGCAATACTTCCTCTACCTTAATAGGTAGGTGCCACAGAAATAAACATTCAATAATAAGGGAGATATCTCAGCTTTTTTATTTTGCACCTCATCAGAACCCTCTCATCTTTAGGCGAAACATTACGAGGGTGAGTGAGTGAGTGAGTAGAGTGGGGCATTGGGGAACCTGCTTGATCTGTTTCTCTCCCCTCCCTCCTCAGAAAAGTCATGAGTGAGCAAGGAGTTCCATCGCCTGTTGAACAAGGCATTATAATAAAGTTTTTAACGAAGGAAGGTGTAAAACCATCTAAAATTTTTAATAGATTAACAGCACAGTTTGGGAATACTATACTTTCTCGGATCCAAGTGTTTGATTGAGCCAGCAAGTTTAAGGGTAGATGAGGAAATGTGGAAAATGACACAATCAATGCCCGACATGTCTCACAGATGATAACATTCGTGGAGCTTGTGACCTTGTGGAAGGTGACTGGTGGTTGACTGTTGATGAAATCGCTTCAGAGGTGTGTATTAGCCATGTGAGTGCTCACACTATCTCATAAGTCATCCTTCTCCAAGACAATGCCAGGCCTCACACAGCGGTTTTGATGGGGATAAACTGTAGAAAATGCATTGAGAAACACTTGAATGCCCTCCCTCCCTACAGCCCAGATTTCTCCCACCTATATTATTTTTTGTTAGTGCCCTTGAAAGAAACACTGGGAAGGGAACTTACATTTTATTATATGCATAGACTCAAACTTATGAATCAACGTCTGGTAGATGTTTCTAAAGTCAGTGTAGTTAAAGGCAGCTATACAAATGAAACAAAAAGAAGTTAAATGGATATCAGCCCAGTATTTGAACCATGGACCTTGGCTTTCTGTACCAGTACTCTTCCATTGAGCTGCCCTTGTACGTGATAGAAGGCGGTAATGAAGTAACTGTGATACAGTCAGCTTTAAGGTTATGTATGATCAGGCACAGGAATTTCCAAGCATTACAGCCAGGATATTAGGTTAAACTGTTACTGGATTTTACACAGTAACATCGGAGATAACAAACCATTCCCCATCCCTTGTACAGTCTGATGGTGTGTGCAAACCACTTACGAGACTGTGTTTTACCTGCCATCAGTTACTTTTGACTGCTGTTAACATTCTTTGCACTGCTAATGGTTTGAGTGTAGCTAACCTGAAGCCAATTGCTTAAGAATTCCTATGCCTGGCTATGGTATTCAGACAATAGAAAAGTGTCAGCATAGAAAAACAAAAAATCTGTGGTTTGAATCCCAAACATTGCATTGAATTGTTCAACACTTATGCAACTTTCTATTTTTAGGTGCATACGCTGTGTATAGCACCTAAACTATGTGATCAAAAGTATCCAGACACCCCCACAAACATACGTTTTTCATCTGAGGTGCATTGTGCTGCCACCTACTGCCTGGTACTCATTCGCAACCTCAGTAGTCATTAGACATCGTGAAACAGCAGAATGGGACACTCCGTGGAACTCTCGGACATCAAACGTGATCAGGTGATTGGGTGTCACTTGTGTCAGAAGTCTGTACGCGAGATTTCCACACTCCTAAGCATCCCTAGGTCCACTGTTTCTGATGTGATAGTGAAGTGGAAACGTGAAGGAACATGTACAACACAAAAGCGTACAGGCCGACCTCGTCTGTTGACTGACAGAGACCGCCGACATTTGAAGAGGGTCGTAATGAGTAATAGGCAGACATCTATCCAGACCATCACACAAGAATTCCAAACTGCATCAGGATCCACTCCAAGTACAATGACAGTTAGGCGTGAGGTGAGAAACCTTGGATTCTATGGTAAAGCGGCTGCTCGTAAGCCACACATCACGCAGGAAAATGCCAAACGATGCCTCGCTTGGTGTAAGGAGCGTCAACATTACACGATTGAACAGTGGCAAAACGTTATGTGGAGTGACGAATCACGGTACACAATGTGGCGATCCGATGGCATGGTGTGGGTATGGCGAATGCTCGGTGAACATCATCACCAGCGTGTTTAGTTTCGGAGGTGGTGTGGTCGTGTTTTTCCTGGAGGGGGCTTGCACCCCTTGTTTTGTGTGGCACAATCACAGCGCAGACCTACATTGATATTTTAAGCACCCGCTTGCTTCCCACTGTTGGAGAGCAAGTTGGGGATGGCGATTGCATCTTTCAACACGATCAAGCACCTGTTCATACTGCATGGACTGTGGCAGAGTGGTTACACGACAATAACATCCCTGTAATGGACTGGCCTGCACAGAGTCCTGACTTGAATCCTATAGAACACCTTTGGGATGTTTTGGAACGCCGACTTAGTGCCAGGCCTCATCGACTACATCGATACCTCTCCTCAGTTCCGCACTCTGTGAAGAATGGGCTGCCATTCCCCAAGAAACCTTCCAGCACCTGATTGAAAGTATGCCTGTGAGAGTGAATGCTGTCATCAAGGCTAAGGGTGGGCCAACACCATATTGACTTCCAGCATTACCAATGGAGGGCGCCACGAACTTGTACGTCATTTTCAGCCAGGTATCCGGATACTTTTGATCAGATAGTGTATTAGTGGAGCTATAGCACATAGAAGGAGAAGTGTGATCACACAAAGCAATGGCAGCACATTTACTTGCGATGGCAGCTATGCTGGTTTAGCCATTATTAGTAAGTGTGTAGATTGTTTTGTTATCGTAAGATCAGATTGCTTTAATACATGGGAGACAATCAATTTTAAAGAGAAATGTTTAACGTGAGAGGAGGAAAAAAATCAAGTGCCATTCACTGAACAACAAAAAAGTCATGAAAACATGCCCACAGGAGGTGAGAAACAAATTGCCGAAGAAACCTTCTTTGTTGAAACTATTACTATTAACAAGGGACTAACTGATTGACAGAATCAATGCTAACGAGGGACCAGGGAAATGTAACTTTGTAAACGGAAACCGGATTTCAGAGCAGGAACTATTATACATAAACACCCTGAGTTATGATAACTCGGAATATGTGCGACTCTTCACACTTAACACAGGTAGCTAGGAACAGGTTCACAAAAAAAGGTTTTTGCATGTCAGAAGGAAGTAACTGGGGATAGGGAAATAGCCGCTCAAATTCGTAGAGAAGTAGTCAAAGCCCATGACATATCTAATCAGCAGAAAAAGGCAGAACACAGAAAAGCAAAAGCAAAGTGCCACAGAAAGAAATGGACACCAAAGAACGGTGATTTGGTTTTGGTCAGGAATAAAAAGAAGTCTGAGGCTTGGGTACCATAGAACTACCATAGCATGAACTTACTCTGCAAAGGATCAATGGTTGTCACTGCTCAGTTCAGCACACACACCTATGAACTAAGGGGTATAAATGGTAACAAAATTTAGGGAAGGTAACATAAAGAATTATTAAAACCATTTAAATCATGAGTAAGCTGCTCCAATAATCTATTATATTAATTAATTTTGAAGATTGAGAAGCTAGTAACAGTGATGTGTCATAATTTAAAATAGAGAGTTGAAGGTTGTTACACTACATCACTAAAATGTTCTTACTTGAATGCGTTTCAGGAGACAGTTTGCTCCCATCGTCAGCATGTTTTCAACTCAAAAAATAAATTAAAAAAAAAAATCTATTATATTATTAATATTGTGTGACAAGATTATGTTGTAAATAGAATTAGCTAGTGAAATTCAGGGTAAAGTGTATGCAATATTTCAATGTCTTAATTTTAAGTTAAAAATTAATCAAGTTACAAAATGCACAATACACGCAACATTACAGCATGAGAGAGAGAGAGAGAGAGAGAAATATAGGGTGAATCACCTAAAACTTGCACCGCAAATATTTCAGAAATGGAAAGTGCTATTGATGCGCAGTTTTCACAGCATTGATTGGTAGTCAGGGGCTCATACATTTAGCCTATAAGCAGATTTTAATAATACTGAGAAAGTGCATTTTTTGAGCAAACAAACAATTTTTTAAATGGAACAATGCCTAGTTACATCAACAGAATAAAGGTAGGGTAAATTAGAATGTCAATGGTCTTTGTTGCAGGATTCTAGTACAAGTAGTTTACAAGAAATCATATTTTGAAAAGTTTCCACCCTGACAATTGTTTGTCCCAATCAACCTGCTTAGTTGCTAGGTACGATGTTATGTTTGTTTGCATTGCGACTTTCTGGTCAGTTTGTGATAGTTCAAGCAGTAAGTCGTGAGTGGAAGATGGGGTTTACTAATGCAGAAAAAGCCAACATGCTCATGGTGTATGGAGAGTGTAGGAAGAATGCAATTCGTTCCTGTACGGTGTATGTGGAAACATATCCCAATAGTCATCAAGCATCTCTGTAATTATTTATCAACCTCTTCAACCAATTACATGAAAGTGGTACTGTAACACTAGAAAACGTAACAGAAACAAACAAGTGACAGGAGAAGAGGTAGAAATTAATGTTTTGGCTGCCATTACAGTAGATCCGCAAATTAGTTCCTGCACAATCGCACGTGGAAGTGGCATAAGTCAGGCAAGTGTACTGCGCATTCTCCATCGACATAGGTTTCTTTCTTTCTTTCTTTCTTTTATTTTCATCCTTTTAAGTACAATTAAAGGGACACGTCAATATTTAAATATAGCCTATTTACATAATATAACCTTATATAATCTAACCTTATAAACTATTTACAGTAAAGCATTACATACATCCATGTTTAAATTCCTCTATACTATAGAATGCATTTTCAGACAAGTATTTTTTTATAGTTTTCAACATTACTTGTATTTGGTTTATGTTTTTTATTTCATTTGGTAGTTTGTTAAATAATTCTTTTCCTATAATTTCTACCTCACGGTTATTCAATGTTCCCCTCAATGTTGTCCTATAGTAGTCGTCATTATTTCTCAAGTTATAGGTGTGTACATTACTATTTTTTTTGTGTCCTTTATTTACAGTAAGTTTTATACTTTCATATATATATATGCATGGAACAGTTAGAATTTTTAGGTTTATGAACAAGTTTCTACATGTTTGTCTATTATTTATCTTACCTATTATTCTGATGGCTCTTTTCTGCAGTTTAAAGACTGTTTCCATTTCTTTTTGTGTAATATCCCCCCATAGTGTAATACCATAGCTTATGTGTGAAAATATGAAGGCATAATAAACCTGTATCATTGTTTTGTTATCCATTGTCTTTCTAACCTGCCGCATAATATAGATGCCTTTGTTTATCTTTTTTGTAATGTGCATTACATGGGATTTCCAGTTTAGATTTTTATCGATTATCATTCCGAGGAAGTTTGTACAATTTAGTTCACATATACTCTCACCCTCTATGTTTAAATTGATGTTACCTAAATTGTGATTCCTTATCTCAAAGTGCATGCATGATGTCTTTTTTACGTTTATTACCATATCTAAGTTGGAGTAGAATTGCTTTATGGATTCTAAAATTGAGTTTGCCCTATTTTCTACATCTTTAATTGCCTGCCCCCTAATTATAACTGTCATGTCATCAGCGTACCCAATTGCTATGCCACCCTTTGTTTCTATCAATTCAAATATTTCATTTATATATATTAAAAATAGAAAGGGTCCTATTTTTGAGCCTTGCGGAACTCCTTGGTGTACAGTTTTGAAGTCTGACTTTATTTTTTCTATCATACCATTTGTATTTATATAATTTATTTCTACACATTGTGTTCGGTTTTTTAAGTAACTCAACAACCATTTTAGTGCGAGGCCCCTAATTCCACATTTTTCTAATTTGTTAACGAGTGTTTGTATATTCATACAGTCAAATGCTTTTGATAAATCTATAAAGATAGCAATTACGAATTCATGGTCATTTAGTGCTTTTAATATAATACTATTGGCATTTTGTATTGCTTTTATTGTAGATTTCTGCTTTTGGAAGCCATATTGCCATTTTGATAAAATATTTAGTTTTTTTATATAATTTTCCAATTGCTTTAAATATAGCCCTTCCATTAATTTTGAAAAAGTGGAGCACAGAGTAATTGGCCTATAGTTCTCGACTTCTTTCTTACTTCCCTTTTGTTTAAATATTGGTCTGACAACAACTTTTTTTAATGTATCTGGAAAAGTCCCTTGCATTAGTGATGCGTTTATAATGTGTGTTAGAATTTCAGCAGTTTCGTGTTTAATCAATTTTAATAATTCATTTGAAACTTCATCTAAACCACACGATTTCTTTGTTTTTAGCTTACTTATTTCATTTATTACACTTTCTTCCGTGACTTCCAGAACTGCCATACTATTTGGTTGACCTACTTGTTTTATTAAGTTAGCCTTTTTGTTTAATGATGGTTTGTTTAGGTTTAGTAGTGTTGCTATATTTAAATAGTGATCATTAAACATTCTGCAAATCTTATTTGGCTCTTTAATTTCTTTATTACTGTTTTGTATCACTATGTTTTCGGTATTTTTACTTCTGCCTTGTTTATGAATTGTATTCACAATATTCCAAATTGTTTTTGTTTTATTATCTGTTTTCTGTATAAGTTCCCTATTATATTTCATTTTTGCATTTTCTATTACCTCTCTAAAAATATTATTATAATTTTTTATATATTCTAGAGATCGTTCATTCATGTTTGGATGTTTTATTGAGTTCAGAAACTTCATCCGTTTCCAAGAAATCTTTATCCCCTTTGTCATCCAGTCTGTGCACATGGCCCCTTTGCCATTTTTTACTTTAAATTTTTTTTACAGGTATAGTACTATTCATTCCCTTTTGTAAAATTTTTGTAAAACTATCATACTTTTCATTTATAGTTTCCCTTTCATAAACCTCTTTCCAGCTTTGCTGTTTTAGGAAGCATCTTAGTTTTTCTAAATTATTGTAATTTATTGACCTTTTGTATTCAAATATATTTGGAATTGCAATTTTGTTTACATTTACTTTTATAATGCTGAGACTGAGCTCGTGGAGTTACCCTGTAGCTTCGGACCTCCCCTTCTATCCCTATCACATCTCTCCCCATCAAGAGCTGCATGGAAACGATTTTGAGAATCGTGTTAACTTTTGTGCATGGGCATTAAGACATGATACTCCAGATTCATCATGTATCTTGTTTAGTGATGAGGCAACATTTACTAATCATGGCCAGGTAAACCACAGAAACATGTACTATTGGTCTGTTGACAATCCCGTTGGCTTCATCAGCGTCAGCGTCCATGGAGTTTAAACATGTGGTGTGGGATAGTGAACATCAGCTCATAGGCCCTTTGTTCATAGAAGGAACAATGAACTTGCACAAGTATCACAGCCTCCTGACAGACCATCTGCCACAGATGCTAGAAGACTTGTTCCTTTGCAGACTAGGAGGAACCTATGGTACCAACCTGATGGCTGTCCAGCCCACAGTGCACGAAGTACTACTGCTTGTCTTAACGGATTGTTTCCAAATCATTGGATTGGATGAAGAGTACCTGTACCGCCAACCCGTTCACCGGATTTGACCCCTTTAGACTTTTTTCTGTGGGGAAGGCCGAAAGACACTGTCTACAAGGATGTTCCAACTACACCAGACGATATGAAACAACGTATTACTGCTGCCTGCTCTGGAATTTCCGCTGAAATGCTAGAACGTGTGCAGCAGTTTTTCCATAGCAGACTGGAAGCGTGTATTGAAGCTGCCGGTGGTCATTTTGAACACAACCTTTGATGAGCTATGTTCTCTTTACTTGTAAGAATCCACAGAAGTATTGTAATTCCCTTTTTTTTTTTCTTTCTTTCTTTCTTTAGTTTGTGCTACCACAGGTTGTACAAGTGTCGGTGCATAAAAGTTTCAAAATAAGATTTCTCGTAAACCACTTGCACTAGAATCTTCCAACAAACGCCACTGATATTCTAATTTACAACAAATGCCACTGATATTCTAATTTACCCTACCTTTATTCTGTTGATGTAACTAGGCGTTGTTCCATTTAAACAATTGTATGCTTGCTCAAAAAAATACACTTTCTCAGTATTATTAAAATCTGTTTATAGGCTAAATGTACGAGCCCCTGACTACCAATCAATGCTGTGAAAACTGCACATCAATAGCACTTTCCATTTCTGAAATATTTGCAGTGAAAGTTATAGGTGATTCACCCTGTATATTTATTACCAAGGGGTAATAGTTGCCATATAGTGTGAAGAATGCAACTATTGAAAATAAGCATCTAATTGGAAGATCAAAATTTATTTGCTTAAATAAATAATTTTGTATAATGGGAATTTATTGAACATAATGTTTGGAACTTATAGCTGTAAGGGTTTGTTTAGTGAAAGTTTTTAAAATAAATATTGTAAAACTAAATAAGGGAATACCAGCAACATTTTAAAGTGCAATGTAAACAATGAGTTTTGCCACGCCTTAAGCTAAAGAAACAAATTCATGGAGAAATTATTGTTTCATAAATATTATGTTGTAGTGTAAATAGTACAGGTTAACAGAACCCAAAGAGAGCAGGTAACCGTGAAAGACAGCAGCTTCAACAATCCTTTGTAACTAGATTTAAGTAAGCGAAGCCAAACGTGAGTGCTCTGGCCTAAGAAATTAGGCAACATGGGCTAGTGCAAAAGTAAATAAAAAGAGCCCAAAGGTTTTCGGAAAGTTGGGACAATGGACTTCAGTGGCACCAGCCCCAAAAACGAAGAAAATAAAAAGTGAATTTATCTCTAGTGCATCTAAAAATAAAAAAAAAGTGCAAAGTAACAATGATTTGTGCTAGAAAACTTACAAACAGTATGAAAATGCAAAGCAAGCACAACAATAATGTAAATAGTATGTACACAACCTAATTTATTATTCATCTTTGTTATTCAATTTCACTATGCTTTAGCTATTTGTAGATATGTTTTGTTTGGGGACTGTCAACTACAATCTGAAAATCACTTTGTTCGCAATTTTAGGAATGCAGCTGAGGGGCATTTGTAAGGGGACATGCCCAATAACAAATAAGCATAGGAAATAACAGCAAATAAAATACTGGAAATACGATTAAGAATCAATGTTAAAATATTGGGAATAATTTAAAATGTGTAAAACCAACTCGTAACATAGCTGTAATTAGAAGAGGCAAGCTAGCAAATGAGAGGTTAAAGTCTATCAACACACATGCTTATGCAGACAGGGTCAAGCTAAACATCAGAAAATAGAAAGAGAGGGCAGAGAATAGAAAGAGTGGTCCATTTCCCGGAACTCAAGGGAGTTCGTAAAATAGAAAAGAAAACATGTACCTAAGAGAAGGACAGACACATTGGGCTTTGCCAGATAAGTCAGCAGGATGCACGACTTCAGAAATTTGGCACATTTTGTCATAGCATGCTATGTAATGCTACTTAAGAACCAATGGAAACTGTTGTACCAAATAAAGGCACGAATTCTGGCATCATAGGAAAAGAGATAAAATGGTAAGGAGGCCCTGAGTTTACAGAACTCTCTGAGATACTTTCTTGGCATTAGTTTGCGTTGTACTACCGTAGCAACCGATATTAGTATCAGTGATTTAATTAAATTGTGCAGTGGAAGATGCTGCATATTTGGGTGGGAAGATCGTGTGATGAATTAGCTAGGTCCGCAGATTAACATAAAATGATAGCAGGAAGGTTTGAGCTATAAGATTTAAAAAGCACTTCATAAGGGAAAATTGCTCGCTGCCTGAAGAGAGAGAATTTTGTTCAATAAATCAAGGTTATGGGAAAATCAGTTTATTATTTTGCCTTCACCCACAAAATCCCAGAGTTATTGTCCAACTAGATAAGATAGGAATCCTTTCCTCAGCCGGCAAGAACATCTAGAAAACAACGGAGATTCGGGACGTACATGAGTAATGTGTTCTCCCACCACAGTGTTAGTAACTTGAACTGTGGGTTTCAACATTGCATTTACTCACTTTTACATGAAACACACTCATATTCATTCATTCATTCTCTGTTTATCATCTTATGTAGGACTTACAGGCGGGTGCCTGGGGTCAGAGGCCCGTCGAGGAGCAGACAGAAGATCCAGGATGGGTGATCAGCCCGATGCCTGGTATGGGATGAAGGAAGTAGATGAAGGCGAAATGGATGATAGGAAAGGTGATGATGGAGCAGCTGGTGGAATGAATGGTGGGGGAAACCGGAGAACCCAGATGCCGTTTCATCCACCACAAATCCCACATGCGGGTCCCTGGGATTGAACCCGGGCCACCTCGGTGAGAGGCGAGCGGTCCAACCACTCGGCCACGACGCCGCCGCCACACTCATATTCAAACTGCCAAACTCTGCAGAGGGTAGGGAATAATACTAACTAAAGAAAAATTTCCTGCTCTAGCCAGAATCAAGATCAGGACCTCTGAGCTGAGAAGCCAAAACACTGACCACTCCACCATAGAGACAGTCCTATTTTGGATTAACAGGACTTTGATGCTAGTAATGACTACAGATCAGCCACAGCAATTTTTGCAGAATTTCTCTCACACTAAACTACCGCTGACATGGAATTTGGGTCCCTCCCCTCTATTTTTGATTGCCTTAAAAACAGCACTTCTGATTAAAATGTTAAATTTTTGAGCTATAGAGCTGAAAAATAAAATCTTGAATTTTCTATGAACAGCTCTTCATTTTCTACAATGAATTTTGTGTAATTTTATATAACTGATAAACCATGAGAGACAGAAAAACCTACTATGGAGGAAATCTAGACCATTGTTAAAACACACAATTCATATCAAACATGTTTGTGACATTCACATTTTTCAAGATAATTCACTGTAGTCAGTTGAATTTTTTTTTTTTGCTGCTTTGGTGTCATTGATATTAAGGCGGTGCATATTCCTAAGTTATCCACAGCTATGCATGGTTTCTTGTTTTCAGCCCTTTACGTACATGTCGATTATGCTGTTAGTCATTATTACCATATTCTCCGAACTTTTTCAACAGCAGGTTTTAATTAATTTGTTCCATTATCACAAATTATGTCTTTTGAGTTGCCTTGAAATTAAGAACCTCTTACAAAGTTCTAAAGTTGAATCAGATTTGAAACCTTAATTGCCATGCTGGAACTCAAATCACAGATCTAGGTTTTCTGATCACTGCTCCCATGGCGAGATGCTTAAATATCCCAGTAAACCTTCAAGGTAATCTCAAATACTAGAAATATTAAATCTCAAAGGCAACTTTCAAGGTTGCAAGCTTCTGGGCTTTATAGTTAACCTCTATAATCGCTTTAGAGGTATAGAATATTGAGTACTTGAGATCGCTTAGAAGGTTTACCTGGATACTTTAATCAGATGAGAAAGTTTAATGCTGGTATAGGTACCTCAAGCAATAAGAGCATCCGCATGGAGACTCAAAGGTTTATGTTTCGAGTCCCAGTTGTGGCATTGAATTTTTCCAAGTCAGCTTCAACTTTCCCAATTACTGCCTATACATGGCTAGTGTGAAAGAATAACTATCATCAGATATAAATTAAGCCTCCTATGAGGCACACATCTGACTTTAGTGTTTCTGAATCTCATCAGGAAACATACTTATTTTTGAATGACAGTTTTGCTTACTGCAGTTACCTAACTGACTTGGGTTCTTTTGCATCGTCATAATTCTTTGTGACATACTCCCAAGTGGCAATATTCCTCTTTATCTCCCATTCTACATTCACCAATGCAGTGCAAATTTGTAACGTATACATATATACACCTATTATAATTACTGCTCATTAACCCACATTAAAGGAATTCACAACCAACTTTTATCAGTTTCCATTATAATATTCCAAAATGGCATAAGTTATTTGCCTTTTTTATGGTTATTGCAAGAGCTCAATGGCATTACTACTCTGATTAGCCAGAATGTTGCCCAACTTTGGAACTTGGAAGCAGGGATGTTTCCAAGGTCTTGCATCATATACATACTTGTAATGCTGTATTATAACTCGGTATATACATTATGATCAGAGCATTAAGTTTTGGAAGTGGTTACAAAAATACTTAATCACATTATTTGGAAGACTAATTTTGGCTTGACAGGACTTATGGTTAGTTTTTGGGAAGGTTCTAGCCCAAAAAAACAGTTATGTTATTTTTTGGTAACTCCAGTTAAGTAACCAGTGCAGGACTGACCCTGATAGGAAAGAGAGATCTTTCACTTACATCGAGTGAAGCGAGGCAGTACCAGCAGAAAACGTGTTTACATCGTTTGCACATCATCTGTGCACAGCCTTCATCCTTCTCTATAGGAACATTACACATGGGGCAGCACTTGATGAGATCCGAGTCGAAGGGAATGCCCGAGTCCTCCTTGGCGAGATGTCGAGAGTTTTCTTCACAAGTGCTGCCTGCATGCCAGGGGTTCTTGCAATTGGAGCAGAAATCTGAGGAGCAGGTCGGACAATGCACACTCTGGGGCAGACACCTCTCCACAGGACCACATAAACTGCATACAGTTTCACATCCTGCTCGTGGACACCACGTTCTGCTGACGTCCATGTCCACCTCTGTAACAGGTGTGCAAAAGTCTCAATAAGTTTGTTTTTTTGTTTTGTTTTTTTTTGAGGGGGCAGCAAATTAATGTATTTCTTGTATCAGATTTTAAGAACTTCAATGCAATGGACAGCACTTGAACCTGGTCCTTCAGTTTCACCACCTATACTCTTGTCCATTAATGTGCACTGAACCCTTCTTCTCTAATTCATATACTCTCCAGCAAACCTCCAAGGTAATCTCAATTGTGTGAGTATAAACTTAAATACAACCTGCTATTGCAAATATTGGAGACTTTCCAGAGAATATAGCTATATCAGATAAGAGGGATTCAATATGCACAAATAGCCACGTTAGTTCAGGCTGAGCACTGACCAAAGTGCAGTTCACCTCAGCTTTGGCATTGAAGTTTTCAAGTGTTATCCATGCTGGCCAACTTCCTGAAACTAAAACCTAAAACTTTCTCTTATCCAGCAGCAAAGCATAATAATTTTGCAGTGAAATGAAATTCAGAGTGTGTAAAATTTCTTATGCAGTAAATGTACAAATATTACTTGTAAAATAAATGGGAATTCCATTTTAAATGAATCCTTGAAGACCTGGGCCCAGTTTCACAATTTTACAATTTACTAATAACAAGGAAAAGATCACAAATTTTTGTAAACTCTGTTTCAATAAAAGTTTGTTAATTCTTAAAATTTGAGGAACTTTACAGAACCAGACAAACAAGTGGCAAATGTAAATATCATGCGCATTCTGTCGTATTCCTGGGTACCCACCATGCATTACAAAAATCATTAAGATCTATGTTAAATCTTCATATGCTAGCACATTCAATAAGTATTCCATGTTTCTTTAATCTGAAAGACATGATGTAATTGATTGCAGTTGAAGACTAAAAGATACTGAGAACACACAATTACAAATTCTTGCATAGTACAAGAGCCATCTGAAAAGTTCTGGCCTCGAACGGAAATGGCAGCACTAATGCAGTGATGTTTTTCCATTAAGTTAGTAGATCTGTTATGAGTGTTTTTGAAAAATATCTCCCTATATCGTTGCTTGTTGCATACAGCTATCTGAAGCAAGATATTTGATTATATGATAAAATCCAGTATGGTGCAGTTATCAGATTCTTTGTAAACGAAGGTTTGACACCGAATGCAATTCATGCAAAATTTATTAAACTGTATGGTGGAGCTTGCCTTCGTTTTTGACAGTGAAAAAGTGGGCCATGGAGTTTAAACGTGGATGCACCAGCATAAAAGACAATCTATGCAAAGGATGCCCAACAACACTGGAAATGGTTAAAATAAAAAATGCACGATCTGGAGCTGAACAATCGACAACTCAGGGTGCATGAAATTGCTGAGGCTCTAGGCATATCTAAAAAGCATGTGGGTTATATCTTGCATCAAGATTTGGGGATGAGAAAGCTTTGCACAAGTTGGGTGCCGCATTTCCTCACAGTAGATCAAAAGAGAATGCACATGAGAACCTTTGAGTGGTGTTTAGAGAGACTGAACAGGAACAAAAGTGACTTTATTTGCAGATTCTTTACAATGGATGTAACTTGGATTCAACATTATACACCAGATCCAAACAGCAATCAGAAGCTGAATGTTCAGTGCCGAAGAAGGCAAAGTCTGTTCCATCATGGCTCATTGTTTTGGGATGTTAAGGACATTTTGCCGATTATCTTGAAAAGGGTAAAACAATAACTCTCATCTTCTAACCAGGCTAGATGCCAACATTCGAGAGGAAAGACCTGGTTTGCAGAGGAAAAAAAAGTCATGTTTCACCAGGACAATGCACCTGCCCACAAAAGTGTTCTGGCAATTTCCAAATTGAAGGATCTACACTACAAATTGTTGATACATCCACCATCATCATCATCACCAGTATCGAACCACCTTATCCTGCACTTTCCTCTTCTCCTTGCTTCCATCATTCTTTTAAAAATACTACTTTCTTCCATGTCCCATACATGACCAAGCCATGGTAACCTTCTTGCTTTAATAAATCTTACTATATCTTTCCTTTCTACTATTGAACCAATTTCAAAGTTATATCTGATTCTCCAGTTATCCTGTTCCTTTCTAGGACCATAGATTTTTCTTTCAAATTTTCTCAGCATTTCTTGATCTGCCATGGTCATTGTCCAAATTTCCACTCCATATGTGACCACTGGTCTAATTAGTGTTTTATATATGCACATTTTTGTTGTTCTCATTATTAGCTTACTTTTTATTAACTCTTAATTTGCAAAATATGCTTTATTCCCTGCTTTAATTCTAATTTCATTGTCAATTATGTTCCAGAGAAATTTAAATTGGTATACCGCTTCAAATAATTTTTACCCTATTTCTAGGTTCTTTAATGTCCTCCTTTTTCTGGGCTGCTATGACCGAATATTTAGTTTTCTCTGTGTTTACTTTTAATCCATCCTGCTGTGCTCTTTCCTCCAGATCCTCATAAGCTTCGATCACTTTCTTCTAAATCATGCTACATGATTACATCATCATCATCATCATCATCATCATCATCATAAACTAGTGGGAAATGAAACATCTGCCATACTCCCCTGATTTCTATCTCTTCCTGAAGCTTAAGAATTTCCTCACAGAACAGCCTTTTTCTTCAAACCAGGAGGCAATTTCGGTTGTAGATGCCTATTCTGTAGAGCTTCCAGGAAACCTCTACAGGGAGCTTCACTGGAATAAGCGTATTGGTCTTGAAGGAGATTATGTAGAAAAATGAAATTACCCCTAAAACAATAGTTTAACTTGTTCATTGCTAGACCGAGAAGTTTTCAGATGGCCCTCATAGTATATTGACTATGCAGACGACCTGTGATTCATTAGTCATTTGCTGAATGTACTTTATTACTTTGTACATTACACTGGTTGGTCCAAGTATGAACTGGGATTTTCCACTTTTAACATGATGCCATATAAGGCCACAAACAGAAATAAAATTGCTATTTTAGAGAAAATTAGGGACGAATGAACTAACAACTACTTTCCCATATGTCTGCTATTCCATGGAACTGACAGCTAGTTTCCATCCAGTGTAAAGTAACACACAGTTGTTTTGAGGTTAAGGCTTCAATTTGTGCCTGTTGCACACTGAATGTGATGTGAAGTCATTATTGATTCTGAATTTAAAATGTTTATATCTTCTACATTCCCTTCAAAGAACACCATCATTATTTTGAATCATTACAACTGTTGCTAAATAGCATTCAATGTAGTCTTCAGTAGTATTTTACTGTGTATTTCATAAAATTGCATGTTTTTCATGGGGTTTTTTTGGCTGAAATATTATTAAATATAACTTCCTTAACAAGCCGTAAGCCATTTGTAGATAAACTACTTATTTTACAAGTGTGTGAAATTACTAAATTATTGTGAAACAAAACACTTGTGAATTGCATAAAATTTCATTTGTAAATGTTTAAGCTTATTTGTTAAGCTCAACTTCACAAACTTAAACAGGAAAAATATTTTTACAAATTATAAAGTTTACAATTTACAAGGATTGTAAACATTATGAAACAGGTCCCTGGTAGTACTGATTCTTTCTGCCACACATGCTGAAATCTTCCTTGTACCACAGATAAGTGTCAAACAACGAAGAACACCGCTTCCTAGCCTATAAGAAGATTTCTAGTCCAATTTTATACTTCATAACATGAACTATAACCATAATCTGTCACAAAATATGTGAAACTTATATCCCGCAGCCATAGAACACAAGTAAGATAAATAATTTACAAGAGAGAGTTGACTTTACAATTCATGCCATCCATTACTAAATGTCCACGCCCATAGTGGTGCAATCAAATTTGAAATCCCACAGAACAAAGCACACAAGTGTTGCATTTTGTTGCAGCCCAGTGAAGGGGAGCCTCAAGAAGGATCACTGCACAGATAAGCTCTTAGCATAGCATTGTATATTATTCGTACAGTACATGCTGGCTGTAATCTTAAATTAGCAAGAAATCTACATTACTTCATAAAAATTACAATACCATACAAATTAATATTTTGTCATGTCCACGGTGAAAATCTGCAACACTTTGAGTTAGCTGAAAAAGAACATAAAAAAGGTATTCACTGATTTTAAGTTGTAAAAGGCCTCCTTTCCTCTATATTTTGAGGGAAATTGTAAAAGTTGGCAAGTATGCTTATTCAAATTTCTTCTTTAGTTTTAGCACAGTTATTTTCAATAAGAAAACTTATGTTCTATGCATGGGTTTTATTTCCAATGGAGTTTTTGGTTTTGAAACTTTCATTATGAACTTCTTATGGAAACTAGGTAGAATAAAATTTGACTTAACATTGCTGAATGTTGACATTTCTGTGAATATCAGGTGGACAAACAAGATGTGAATCACAGCTGAGCTTCCACAGAGCACCAGCAAGTAATACCTGCATAAAATGAGTGCATCATACTGTGTACTGTGAGCGTATCTTATAAAGCACTTCAGCTGGCATCATTATAGACATCCCATTTTCAGAGCTGGCATCATGAGGAAAAAGTCACTAAATCAGTAAACAAATGTAATCTGATCATAAATATAAATTGAAGCTAAAACAGTAAAGCAAATGCACAATATATAAATCACTAACAAATGCTTCACTTATCTTTTCTAATTAAAATTCAAAGCAAAGCATGTTTAGCAATCACTTCATTGCATCCTCATTGTAAATGATACTGCTGTTAGGTGACGGATACTTCACTACAATATTGCCATCTACCGGTAGTGAAACAAATTTCTTCAGTAGAATCAATTGGCAGTATTTCCAAATTCCTTACATCATCTTTATTTTTTACAGTAAATATCTTCTCCCAAATCATTAATTCTATAGGTCCCTTTAACTGCTTCAATAATTTAACCTGAGGAATATCATATGTTTAAGATACTTGCATGACAAATAAAATGTTTATCTTGAAATCTGATAACAGCCTATGAAATTTTCTTTATTCTGAATCACTTTTGTTCAAGTGGTAAGCTGCAAGAGTGCACAAAATCTTACTACACAAAAGAATATAGATCGCAATAAAGCACACAATATGTAAAATAAAAATTTTTGTGGCATTAAACATTTCCAAGATATTCTCTGTTATTAGTTTAAATACTTACATTTTCTCTAATGTAAAGTCATCATTCATTTTTCGTGGTCATGCAAAGAGAATAGAATTTCAAACCCATCCCATAGTGACATGCTTTTTAAAAATTTGACTATCACTTTACCTACTCTATCCCTCCTTACATCTACAACAAAATGTGTAATGAAAGTCTTATCTTGATTAACAAGAAATAGTTAGAAGAACAAGCTTTTGTGAGAATAATTTGTACAAGAATAGAAAAAGTCATGTTAATGCAACACTTCATATTCTTCTCATTAATATTAGTTCCCTATGAGATAGCTTTGTTAGCCCTTATATGCCCTCCAATCTATGGAAACCAGTAACTGATATTGCTATTAGAGTAGGAGATATTTAAAGTGGTAGTTTTAAGTGCCTCATCCAATATAAATAATTCATATAAATGTTGGTTTCTGAAGCTTGGCTTGTTGGAGGTCTTCCATTCGCCATCTTGCTTCCCAGTAGCTCAATACTAAGTCTGTAGATATTAAACTCCTGCATTTCTTAAAATATAATTCAAATCAATTCTCTCATGTTACACAAAGTATACATTTTTATACTAAATAGACATTCATTTTATGCAAATGAACAGCTTAAAAATCATGTCCTGTATATAAATGAAATAAGGCAACTATGGACTCTCATAAATCAAATTTCTTTTAATCCTTCAAGGTCAGAAAGTGTCCAAGAGATGAGGTAAATTTAGTTACCAACTGAGCATTTATGACTGGATCTATCTAATGCTTTATACAATCATTGTCAAGTGTAAACAATACGAGAGTGGTCTGAAAAGTTTTCGACCTCAACATGAAAATGGCAACACTCGTAAATAAAAGCTAGTGAATTTCGTTATTCATCTGTTGACTTACTCACCAAAGTTTCAGCCATTTTGGACGCTTAGTTGTTATGTAACAGTCGTTTGTGTGAAGTGATGCGAGTGTTTATGAAAATGGACAAAATTGAGTATCGAGCTGTCATTAAATATTTGTTTTTGAAAGGCAATATGGCTACGCAAATCAAAGATGAGTTGGATTCTGTGTATGGGGACAGTGAAATTTTGGGCAGCTGAATTTAAACGTGTCCGTAAGAGCTTGGGAGACGATGAATGTTCGGGAACGTTCAAAAATTGTAACTACCGATGAAAACATTGCCAAAGTTCATCAAATGGTGCTAGACGACCGCCAAATTAAAGTGAGAGAGATAGCAGAGGCTATGAACATGTCAAAAGAACGTGTTTGTCACATATTAAATCAACATTTAGACATGAGAAAGCTGTCCGCGCGTCAGGTGCTGTGCTTGCTCACATTTGACGAAAAACGTGTTCGAATGAACATTTCCAACGCTCTGTTGGCACAGTTTAGCCGCAATAAATCTGAGCTTTGGCGCCGTTTAATTACTGTAGATGAAACTTGGATACACCATTATATGCCCGAAACAAAAATACAGTCCAAACAGTGGACTGCAAAGGGGGAACCGGCTCCAAAAAAAGCAAAAACTGTTTTTTCGGCTGGGAAAGTGATGGCGACTGTTTTTTTGGGATGGTTGTGGAGTTATTTTAATTGATTATCTTCAAAAAGGAAAAACAATTACAGGAGAATACTACGCATCATTACTTGACAAGCTGAAGGCAGAACTTGCGGAAAAACGGCCACATTTGCAGAAAAAGAAAATCCTGTTTCACCAAGACAATGCACTGGCTCACACCTCAGGGGTTGCAATGGCGAAAATCCACAAATTACGGTGCGAACTGCTTGACCATCCGCCTTACTCACCAGATCTAGCCCCAAGCAACTTCTTTTTGTTCCCTCATCTGAAAATTGTGCTCGGAGGACAGAGGTTTTCATCAAATGAAGAGGCAATCACCTTCGTGAACAATTATTTTGCAGAGAAAAACGGCGAGTACTATTTGGACGGGTTAAAGAGATGGGAGCATCACTGGGAGAAGTGTGTAGAGTTACAAGGAGACTATGTTGAAAAATAAAAAAATAAAAAAATTATGAAAAAATGTCTTGTATCTTTATTAGGTCGGAAACTTCTCAGACCACCCTCGTATGCAAGGATGCCATTCATAACCAGTTATAACATGTTTAAGGATGGGAATTTCCAGTCACAAGCTTATGAGCTTCTTGCCTCATATGCGAAGAACAAAGAACACTGAAATGAAAACTGACGGTGAAATAATGTCAATGTTCAATCAATTCAGTGACAATTCTTCTTACTTCGAGTAACTTGGCTCAGAGAAGGAGAAAGTGATATAGAAGCCACTCTGCATCAAACTGGGTGCAACAACAACTCAAGTGATGAGTGCCCAGATGTTATATGCTGTTAGCAATACTTTGACTAGCCCATTTCCATCCAGATAAAGTGTTTCAAACTTTATCATACAAACAAAACCTACTTAGAGTGAACCTGTGAAGTATAATACTAATGTTTATATGTATATAGCTCTCAGCACATAGCCCATTTTTGTATCTATCACTAAGGTGAGCTTTTCTTCAGAATCCTTGAGAAGTTTAAATGGCTACAAACTTATTGGTAGAAAGTGAAACATGTTGAGCAGCAGCTTGCAAAGAATCTCTAGAAACATTGCAATCACTAGCTTTAAATTTGGCTAAGTTAGCCACGATTATTTTACTGTCATGACCTAGCACAGGATCAAGACAAGTCGCCTGGTGGTTATGTACAACAGTGATGACCGTGTATTATACATGTTACCCTATAATTAATACAGTTTTATACAAAGAGTTTTCATATTATATTGCATTTTTACAACTCTATTACAGCATAAGTGTATAAACCTCTATCCACAAAGGTGACAGGGAAAATCTGTAAGGAGTAAAAAAAACTAAGGATCTGGAGTAGTTTTTGAAACTAGTGAGCAGCCTACAATCTGCAGTGAGATCTAAATGGCCATTCACAATGAAAATTAAATTGCTTTCCAGCCAAAACTTCAATACTGAGATTTCACTGGAAAAACACATTTTTTTAGGCTCCCTGAATGAATAAATAAATAAATAAATAAATACATACATGCATAAAATAAATAAATAAAAGAGCATTTTCATGAAAAAAGGTAGGTGTATGAGTGTGTGTGCATGCATATGTGCATGTGTGAGAGAGACAACAACAATAACGGTCCAATACTAATAACAAACTGATAGGCTGCACTGCATATCACAGAAGTTTTGTAACATTTTAACTGGAATAGCATTAATTTCTTTGTGAGTATTGTGCCTATTTCATTTCTACAAGAGTTTGTAGACAATTTAAATAAACTTTGCTCTTCCAACACCTTCAGAGAAGATAGTTGCATAGAAAAATCTTGGATCTTGTAGGCCAGAGGACTTGATTCCCAATGCACAGCTGCTACAGAAATTCCAGCAGTGTGCTGTGGCACCATTTTGCTGCCAGAATTCTCTTGTGGACTTAAAAACAATATTCACAGAAAAATTAATGCTATTTCTTTTGAAATGTTACAAAAGTCAATTCCATAATTTTCAAGAAATTAAATTAAGCATCGGTGTTCCGAAACCAGTGCCCATATCTATATAGCATCATCCCATCCCTAGCTAATAATGTGGTTAGCCAGAAGCCTAGAAATTAAGAGTTTGCCTTAAGAACCTCTTCTGATGTAAACAAAGTACATAAGCATTCATTGAATGTGTGCTCATTGGCTGATGACACATCCTAGACAGTAAAAAGGCCACAAAATAGTTTGCTGTGTACCGAAGAACTACCGGATTTTGTATGTCTATTGTAAATAAGTTATGTTTAATACTTCATCATACAATTTTCCTTTAAGTGCTAAGTCACTGTTTTTCAGGATGTCAGGAAAGAGTATAGAATTTCAAAGCCTGCATATCAAGCCACTTTTTAAAAATTTTATATTGATTCAGCATCCTATATCACTCTTGTACCTACAACAAAATGTATAATGAAACCATTTCTGCAAACATTTATCTAAATTAACATGAAATAGAAAAGTAAGCTTTTGTTAAAGCGGTTTATAGAAGAGATAATCCCCCTTAACATACATTTATTTTCCTGCTTCATTGCAATTGATTGTCTCTGTAAAATGTTGTAGTCTCATATGCACGAAGCCTAAAATAACAAGCAGAATGCCTAACATCTGTTTATTTCTGACTATTTAAGGCACATATGCAGTAGAAGCTGCACATCTCTGAGAAGACATTATCTGTCAAGCATGTGGACTATAAGAGAAACATTTCCCCTCTTTAGCTTCTGAGAGGATACTGAAGGATACTCTTGTTAAATGCCTATCAGCCCATTGTCCCATTTTGTTTCTGGCAACTCAGTGAACTTTGTTGAAGCACTAGGTTTGCTAGATCTAGTTGGCACATAATGAACACTGCAACTGTAACATCCCAAGGGCAGTGCTACACTTATGAAGGACTTACCTCTATTGAGACGGAATTTATTGTGCTTTTCGACCAGTTCTGAGCTGACTAGATTGGCTATTTCCTCTTGTGAGATCACACCTTGCTTCTTGCACTGGGCATCCGGGCAGGAAATGTCATACGCCCCTTCCTGAATTTCGAACTCCACGTATGACTTCATACACTGCAATTACAAATACACACAACTGAAGAGGAATCATAAGAATTAGAAAAACTAGAGCATAAACAGTATATGAAAACCTTATATGGTACACTCACACAACTTTCCCTATGCACTGCCACTTCAAATTTGCAAACTAACTCTCCAGGATACTTTTCTATGGACAAATTGCGGTAAAAAGGTTTATGTCATGTATGCTCGCAAGTTATTGCCCTAAAAATTTAACCAATAAAAATGCCTGAAATCACATCACAGTTTAACACTACACACTAGCTCTGCTGTTACTTCCCTCCCTGCAGTTCAGGATAATGCAGAACTAAAAGGCAGGGAAGGAACAGTTGTAAGTTAACCTTTAGCCAGGCAGAGGCCAGCCTGCATGGATATTATCAGCAGTTAGCTAGCAAGTGCATAGTGTCATGTTTATAGCCAGATGAGGACCTGTCACCTCTCTCATATTTACACTATAAAAATAGTTATTTAAATTTCAATATACAAGGTGGACCATTTAAGTTGAGACTCTGCAATATCTGCAAAACTAAGCATTGTAGAAAGAAATGTCTTTAATAAAAGTTGCTTGATATCAAGGGAGATAGTAAATGCCATTAGTAGTGATTTGTTCGGAGCATGTTATTATAGTTATTTTAGGGTCAATTTAACTTTTTTTATATGGAAACCTACCTTTAGGCTCAAATTAAATTGACCCTAAAATGACCATCACAACATCCCCCAAATAAAACACGACTAATGGCATTTATTTTCCCCCATAAAATCAAGCAACTTTATTAAAGACATTTCTTTCTACAACCCTTAGTTTTGTAGACATTGTACAGTCTCAACTTAAATGGTCCACCCTGTATAAATTTCCAAAACATCGTTAAATGTAAAAGTCCATGTTTACTTTCTCTGTAGAGGAAGTATTGTATTCCTACCAAAAATATGATTTCAGATTTCATAGAAATACAATTTTTGAGGCACCCTGAATCCAAGCACGGTACATGTGTGCGTGCGAACAGCATAATACAAAACGAAAAGTTAATGAATACCAAACTTGGTATTTAAGTTCAGTATCTTCCAAAGATGAGACACGAAATGTTCAAGAAAATCCCTACACCCCCAAACTACCCTTTACATGTTACATTTTTCAAAAGATTTTATTTTCTCAAAATGGCTCAATGAATACCATATACTGAAGATATTTACATGACAAATAAACTCTATATTTTGAATTTTATGGGAATAGCCCTTTAAGTCCTCTTTATTCAAAGGAATTTTGTATAATCTTGTATAACTGGTATACGCTTAGTGAGACAAAAACATACTACACAAAAAATGTAGAATTCTTTAAAACACATAATTTATTTCAAATAAATTTTTTGTGGCACAAACCATTTTGGAGATATCCATTATTAATGGTTCAAATTGTCCAATGCTTTGTCACTCTTTTGAAGTCCTGTTAATATTCAGTTGTTTCTCGCAATTGCATCGAAAGAGTATGGCATTTTAAGGCCAGCATATAGTGTCCAGTTTTTTATTTGGCTATCACTCTTCGCTTTGTATCTATAAAAAAAAAAGTGTAATGTATCTGTTTCTACAAAGGTTTATCTGGTTTAAAATGAAGTGGATAAAAGAATAAGCTTTCATAAGAATAGTTTATATACCCACTAATAAATGTTAGACGGTAGAGAGTCATGTGAATGGAGCATTCAAATTTGTTTTAATAAAGTGCTGTCACTACTCAGTTGTTTCTCCAGTTGTCACAGAAAGAGCACAGAATTTCAAGGCCAGCATATAGTGACAAGCTTTACAACATTTGACTAATGCTATCCCTTTTTTACTTAAAACAAAATGTGTAATGAATCTATGCAAATGTTTACCACAATTAACTTGAAGTAGTAAAAGAAAAAGCTTTTGCAAGAACTGTTTGTATAGGTTCTACAAAAATAGAGATATTGTGTAGAGAAAATATTGTGAATGTAGAGGTCGAATTTTTGATGCAGTAATTTGTATCACAAATTACTTAAATGTAAATAATGATTGTTATATGAATATGCATTTTTATGTGACATTGATTTCAGATGTTTATTAATTGTAATTATTATTTGGAAATAAGTTTATACGGCCTTACTGAAACTGTCAATAATAGCGCAATAATGCAGCGAGGGGGTGAGCTGTTTATCATTATTGGAAACGAGGAAGTTACGTAATGTTGGCGCGTTTTTTTTTCTGTTGAGAAACTTCTGGAATGTTTCCTCCCTAAAGCATATGTATTCATAATTTTATTTGGATATTAAAATAGACGCTAATGTTGGCGCGTTTTATTAGCCAATAGTAATTCATTTATAATCTTTAGGCATATCGGGGAGTGGGAGTATAAATAGAAGCCAAGTTAGAGGTAAGGTCGGTCAGTCCTTCAGTTCGCCGAAAGCATTCATACATTACACGTCGTATTCAGGCCAGTTCATCAAAATTCTTAGTACATTACACGTCGCCTTAAGTCTGTCAGTTCATCGAAAATCTCAATACATTACACGTCGTATTCAGTTTGTCAGTTCATCAAAAATCTGTGTACACTACACGTCGTCTTCAGTCAGTCAGTTCGTCATACATCGGATATAGATTCACAAGTTACGCGCAGCAAAATTATGAAAGATCTAAAGTACTGTAAGGTTAATTATATAAAAGATTGAAGTACGTGGATTGAAAGAATTATCAGTAAGAAGTCATTATAACAGTTTCAGTTTGGCGAGTGTTAAGATCAATGTATAAATGTGATAGTTAACGTGTTGGACAATAAATGTGTAAAACAAATTTCTTCATCAGTGTAATTTTTGGATAAAAGATTCCTTTCCGTTTACACAACCTGTATAGAGATACGTGCCCAAGCCAACAGGATAATAGCTAGCCGGAGGACATTTGAAATGAAATCAAACAAAAGCTAATACTGCCGCAAATTGCTAACACTAGATGGAGCTACAAACCAAACAAATGAATGACGTCACAAGATGGCTTCAACACACGTGATACAAACAAACATTATAAGCAATACCGCATCAACGTGGAGCTACAATAATGTTAAATAAATATAACATTATACACTCACAAATTGGCGCCCAGAACGTGGAGCAGAGTAACCAGGAAAGGAACACGATGACCAGGAAAGAAGCAAAGTAACCAGGAAAGTAGCAGAGCGGCCAGGAAAGGAACCAGGACGTGGAACGAATGCAGCAGTGAAATGATCTACAAGACGCAGATTCCAAACTACAGGACAACAAAACGACGTGGACTCATCATAACACAACGCAGAAGCGACATACAAATCTAGGAGAGAGGGGCAGGAAGCTGGACATCAAAGTAACAGCAACAGACAGCATCACAAAGGTCAGAGTATCGTAATTTTGTTTTAGAAAACAAAAACAATGGCTACTAATAATATTGAAGAAACAATGATGGAAGGGGATAGTGTAACAGTTAGCTGTAATTCAGGTTACAGATAATAGCCCAAACAATGTAGGATTTGAGGGTGAAAATGTTAGTGCAGAAAGTAAGAATAGAATAGCAGGAAATATTACTATTGATGCTGGTATGATGAAGGAAATGATGGAAATGCTAAGAAATATGAATGAGAATATGGAAAAGAATAAGAGGGAATTGAGGGAATATTTTGATAGGAGTTTAGAACAAAAAACTAACTCAGAGTTATGAGAAATTAGAACAAAAACTAACTGAGAGTATGGAAAAGAGTCATAGGAAATCAATTGAAGATATTGGTAGGAGTAATGAGATATTAGAGCAAAAAGTAGATAAAAGCAGGGAAGAAATTGAAAAGAAAGTTACGAAGCTAGATAGTAGTATGCCAAAAATGAGTGATGAAAATGAGGAAGTAATAGCAAGTGAGATAAGAGAAATTTCAAAGAAAATGTTAGACATGAGCAGGGAAATAGGTAACAAAGAAAGTGAGGTTAATACTAAAAGTGAACATGTTGATGTAAAATGTACAGAGTTAGGTAGTAGAATGAGTAATATTTCAAGTGAGTTAAGAGAGATAAAAGAGGTTATGAATGCAGATGTGAATCAGGCACAAGTTAATTTCAGAGGGGAGATATCAGAAATACAGAATGAGTCAGTAATGCAAAGAAATAAATTGTATGAAGAAGTTAAAGTTTTGACTGTAAATAATCAAAAGCTAATTTCTGAAATTAACAAGTACCAAGATATTCAAATTGAAAACTCCAGTCCAGTACAGTTTAGTACAGATTTGTCAGAGTACTCTCAAATTAAGGAGATAGTAGAAGAATTGAAAATGACAGTTGTTAAAAGATGTGTAGTTCAAGAAACTTTAGATTGTTTTCAAATGTTATCATGGGACGAAATTTCATATGAATACAAGAGGTTATTCATGAACAAAAATTTGAAGGTTAGGATACGGCTACGAGTAATGTTTAGCCACACACAATTTGATCCAGGAGGGTAAATAGCAATGAGATGTAAAGTAAATGCTGGATAGTTAAAGATGACTTGCAGAGAAATGTATTGGAACGTAAGAGGGTTAATTATTTATATGTCATTTGAAAAGAGAAATAAATTACAAAAAAAAAAAAAAAAAATGTTTAAAAAAAAAATTAAATTTTTAGTAACTGTAACAACATTTGAAAATTAAGAATGCAAAGATTGAAACTTAATATGATATTAAATTAAAAGTATGTAAATACAATTCCAAGAGTATTGTTAAAATAAAGTACAAAATAACAAAAATGGGTAAAAATAATTAAAAACAAATACTTATGTAGCAAATAGAACATGTGAAACAGTGCCTAGATTTAAGAGATGTAAATATATTTGTATACAGGGTAAATATTTTTGGTAAATGTTTAATAATTACAAAAACTCTTGAATGCATAAATTTTTGTCAACAATCTAAGAAAGTAAAAAAAAAAAAAAAAAAAATTGCAGTAATTAAATAATTTAGGGTACAGTATTTGCTATAAAAAAAATTGTAAATGTCAGATTAAACTCTAAACACATTAAACCAGAGCCAGTAAGTAGTGGCAAGATAGAGGAAAAACATGTCGTGTGTTAAATGCGTGTGAAGTGTCAAGTGAAAGTGATAGCGTGTGTTACAAGATTTAGGAGACTAAAAACCCAATTATAAAATTTCCAAACAAGTTGTAAATATTTATAATTATGTTTCTAGTGGGGCATATGATGCAGTAATTTGTTTCACAAATTACTTAAATGTAAATAATGATTGTAATATGAATATGCATTTTTATGTGACATTGATTTCAGATGTTTATTAATTGTAATTATTATTTGGAAATAAGTTTATACGGCCTTACTGAAACTGTCAATAATAGCGCAATAATGCAGCGAGGGGGTGAGCTGTTTATCATTATTGGAAACGAGGAAGTTACGTAATGTTGGCGCGTTTTTTTTCCGTTGAGAAACTTCTGGAATGTTTCCTCCCTAAAGCATATGTATTCATAATTTTATTTGGATATTAAAATAGACGCTAATGTTGGCACGTTTTATTAGCCAATAGTAATTCATTTACAATCTTTAGGCATATCGGGGAGTGGGAGTATAAATAGAAGCCAAGTTAGAGGTAAGGTCAGTCAGTCCTTCAGTTCGCCGAAAGCATTCATACATTACACGTCGTATTCAGGCCAGTTCATCAAAATTCTTAGTACATTACACGTCGCCTTAAGTCTGTCAGTTCATCGAAAATCTCAATACATTACACGTCGTATTCAGTTTGTCAGTTCATCAAAAATCTGTGTACACTACACGTCGTCTTCAGTCAGTCAGTTCGTCATACATCGGATATAGATTCACAAGTTACGTGCAGCAGAATTATGAAAGATCTAAAGTATTGTAAGGTTAATTATATAAAAGATTGAAGTACGTGGATTGAAAGAATTATCAGTAAGAAGTCATTATAACAGTTTCAGTTTGGCGAGTGTTAAGATCAATGTATAAATGTGATAGTTAACGTGTTCGACAATAAATGTGTAAAACAAATTTCTTCATCAGTGTAATTTTTGGATAAAAGATTCCTTTCCGTTTACACAACCTGTATAGAGATACGTGCCCAAGCCAACAGGATAATAGCTAGCCGGAGGACATTTGAAATGAAATCAAACAAAAGCTAATACTGCCGCAAATTGCTAACACTAGATGGAGCTACAAACCAAACAAATGAATGACGTCACAAGATGGCTTCAACACACGTGATACAAACAAACATTATAAGCAATACCGCATCAACGTGGAGCTACAATAATGTTATATAAATATAACATTATACACTCACATTTTTCATCCTGACATGCTTATCTGTATGCGCAGTGGTTGGACAAGCACATTTATCTTAGGGAGGGGTGTTGGGTCAGTAGTAACAGAGCAGCAAACATGTACACAACTTGAGATAAGGTGACATAACCATGCATTCCAAGTGAGTGTTATTTCACGCAAGGGGAATACTGCCAACCGTTTTCCCCCACCCTCGATTACCGTCTCCTCCTCTGCATTTTTGCTGTCACAACAAAAAATTGACCTGTAACACATCACATTTTTTTTAAAAAAAAAAAATACAGCTTAAAGAGTATATTCAGGTAGTTTTCCTTTATGGGGATGGCAGTAAACTAATTTTTGGGATAAAATATGCTCAAATAAGGTTAAGTTGGTACAATCCCTCATAAAAGATTCTGGGACCAGGATTCAAAAGAGTTGCGTACGCATTGTCTGTTCATCCCTAGCCAGCGGAGAGCAGAGCCACAGGTTTGTGCGGGGTCAGGAGACTTATCTACCAAAGCAGCAGGTGACCGGCCAGTTTTTTACTTCTACATTCGACATTGCCATTTTAACACCATTACTCCATAGGATAGTAGTCTGAATTGACAAAAACTTAATTTAAGAAACAATGTTTTTCTATAAGTAATCACTTACTTGTTTTTATAATTTGAAAGCGGATCAAGGAAGAAAGAAGTGTGCAGTTTTAACACAGGGTAGTTATGTAATTGAAATATGTCAAGAGATATGTTTGCTAATTTAATTAAGGATATAATAACTGCTGCTAGGATGCTCTTTTAGCAATTTTTACAATTAAATTGTGTTTAAACACATATAAAATTAAACTACATAATGGTCATATGAACTTTTCACTCTTGACAAACAAAAGTTATCAACAAAACTTATGATTAGTGATAGCAGTAGTAATGGAAGTAGTTTAAGAGCGTTTAATAAAGCTCTAACACATTAATAACAGCATTTTTTACTTTCTAAGCTTGCATCAGTGGAAATAATATAAAGTATACGACAGATGTAAAAGCAAAGTTTTGCTTACATTTGGTTATTATCAACTTTGCCAGTATTTGAAACTCTGTACTTCAGTTTTAGAAGCCAGCACTCCACCAAGGAGCTACTGTGTTGTCGAGCTCTGGATATTCACATTAATACATTTGACACTTGGGAGACTTGCTTTTAGGCTAACTCAGGTGTTTGAAATTCATAAGGAGCGCTAGAAACATCCAAGTGTCTCCTTTCCAGAACTAAATCCAACTACAAGAAAGGCTGGAGATCCATGATTCGAATATTTGGGATGTTCCCAAATTTCCCCCCTACTTTACTTCTTGTGCAGTAAGAGTTTATAAGCAATATCAATAAATTATGCAATATAGTGCTTGTTCTCAGTCAAATTAAGGAAACCACATACCTTATTCTTTCCTTCAACCAGAAACTACTTATGCTCGTTTAATTCCTCCTTACTCTTCTGAGAATATGAAATAAGCCGAGAAATGAACTCATGATCCTAATTTCCTAAGCCGTCAGCAAGCTCCATGCTGCTGGCATTCAGCATTGCTGCCTACAAGAAAGGCTGCTCTTAAGCAAGAACACAAGGAACTTGCGTGGCCTTCTGCCTCCAGCATCTGCCAGCAAGTCAAGACTTCTGGGAGATGATATTATGGTCTGACAAAAAAAGTGTTTTCATCAGACAAGGATGGGAGACTGTATTTATGGCAACCCACAAACTCACTTCATCCCTAAACACATTGTTGCCACTGCACAGAATGACAGGATCAACTTAACTACATGGGGTTGGATGAGCGTCGGTGGAGTGGGGGAGCTTGTTAAAGTCTCCCCTAACATGGAAGAATGCATGCTCCCAATGGTGTGATCTAATCTATCTGAAAGAGGGAATGCCTGTGATATATTTCATGTACAACAACAGTGCACACGCATCCAAGACCACAGAGGCTTGGCTTATGCAGCACCGAGACAGTTCGGTTTTGAAATGGCCTGCAAAGTCTCCGAACCTTAATCTAATTGAGAATGTCTGGGCATTAATCATTCGGGACTGGGAACAACATCAAGAACATACCAAAGAGACACTGAGAGAACATGTCTGGGAAGTCTGGCAGAGTATCAAGAGATGCTGGAGAATGCGAATCAGTGGGAGAATTTTAGTGTTGTGCCGGATTGCCATGGTAGCTCAGTGGTTAGAGCTATCGGATGGAGACCGGGAGATCTGTGGTTCAAATCCTGGCTATGACATTGAATTTTTCAATCTCCTGATTCTATCTTTCCAACTCTGTCCAACACATGGCTTGTGTGGAAGAACAATTAATTCCATTAATTGACTTAATAGTGGTTGCAACTATAAAGCCCAGGTCTTAAAGTACTTACAACATTGTAAGTCGCCATTGGGGTATGTCTTCTCAATACAATTTGAGATCTCCTTGTGGTTTACCGGGAAAAAATGCGAATCAGCTGGAGAATTTAGTGTTGTGCCGGCATGTTGCCATGGTAGCTCAGTGATTAGAGCAACTGGACAGAGACCGGGAGATCCGTGGTTCAAATCCCGGCTATGGCATTGAATTTTTCAGTCGCCTGATTCTACCTTTCCAACTCTGTCCAACACATGACTTGTGTGGAAGAACAATTAATTCCGAAGCTATTGAACACTGCTTGGAAAAGTGTATCGAGCTAAAGGAGTCTATGTAGAGAAATAAATTTGTTTTACCAAAATTTTTGTTTTGTTTGTTAGGCCAGGTTACTTCTGGGACAGCCCTCGTAGGTATAGTCTTTACATTAATTAAAGAGTGAATGTGGAAAGGATTCCATAGGAGATTGCATTACAAGTACTACTAGCATCCAATATTTTATCTAAATTCCTGTAACAGCTGTGACACAATATCGTGCCCTTTCATTGGTTAACTTTTTACACCTATAGCTATAGCTTGAGTAGGAGCATATTATGTTCCATAACTTGTTATATCAAATTTGTCCATGGAACAGGATCTAGAGAGCTAGTACACATATTTGTCACAGCTTGTATTCTACCATTCGGGAAGTCAATGTTTTATGTTAATCATGAGTAAAATTTTAGCCTAGAAATGATTTTAAGTTAAGCAATACAGACTTATATTACATGACATACAGTTATGGAAGCTAGTTATATATCAATCAGCAGCTGTTTATCATGAGCTCATGAAGCAGGAAAACAAAATTATTGCTCTATTTCAAACGTTCAAAGATGGCAATGAAAGTGGGCTTAATCAATAAAAACTTAGAATATTAACACAAATATTTCATGAGCAGCTAAAGCTACGTTTACAATTAAAGTAATTTTACATGTACTATATATTTTAATGAGCTTTACACTTTTCCTATAGCAAGTTCCCGACCTCTCTTACTGCTTCCTAATTATGGTAAATTCAATGAGGATTGAGTTTCACAGACTATAAAACAAAAAATTCAACTAAATTATGCACTCAAAGTGCACATCTTAAATATATACTAGCTGTCTTAACCAAAGTCTCAGATAGCTTTTTAAACCTCGAATGTATATTCAATTAATTTCGTTTTTCCATATTCTTCATGAAATTATTTAACAATGATCTAAGATTTTTATATCTGCAATCTTGTTAAGTTTCCATGATATTCCAAATAATAAATAAAAAATGACATTCACAGACAGGTGTATGAAATATCAGCAGATGTTTTTAATTCTAATTTCCCCTAACAGTCTTCCAAGTTCTGGAAATGTTCTACACCATATAATATACTTTGGTGGTAAAACAATTATTGGATTGGTCCAGTAATTTTGTCAGATAATCACAGAAGATGGAACTATTAACTCTTGCACCTACTCTTTTGTTGCATAGTTATTTAACATAAAGGCTCCAAAGCTTTTTCAACATGCAGAAACTCCTAATATCACTATACAGTAAAATATGGGGAGAAATTGGTGAATATGAAAATTTCCCAATCCCAGGTCATTAAGCTTTGTCTGTAATCACTGAGAAAAAAGTATTTTCAGTTGTTAATTGTAATTTTGACTAACATGCGACATCACATTGGACACAAATTTATCTCTATATACAACTATTTAGCATTTACATATACTCGCAATAAACTCAATTGCAACATAAAGAGGAAGTATATTAGACTTTCTTATAAATGGGCCATTAAAAGGTTTCAACTTACAATGCTGCATACATATTGTAGCATTTTAAGCAGATCCAATTGTCATTTGGTTTGCTATGTCTGCTGTTTACTCTGTTACAAAATCATGACCATCAATGCTTGGAATGAAATATTTGTGGCTTTTTGTCTTACTTTTACATGCCTATGCATAAAACAACTCCTTTCTACTCCATGGCATTCTCAATGAAAGGTCAAAGCCATCTTCAAAGTACAGTAGAGCACTGGTAATTCAAGCTAATTGGGGCGGAGGCTACCTCGAATTACAAAAACTTGAGATTGTATGGAAATATCACTAAATCAATGGGTAAATCATGAATAAATTTTTAATGACCACAACAATGGTTAAAAAATAAATAAAAAAAAAAAATATAGTACATACCTGTGTTATATGTACAAATATAGCCACACATTTCCAAGTTGCAAAAATATGTTACATTTTAAAGAAATTGTCCAAAGTTCTTTGTTTTAAAATAGAACCTCGCTTTTTAGCCGCAATGTCACACCATCTTCTAAGAAGCATGGTTCAGTTGGAGTGGCTTCCGCTTGCTGCTCGATATAACGCAATGCCACATCTAGGACTGCCAAACCCTCAGTGTGAGTGATCACTGGTACAATTTCTTCAGGCAATTCCTTGTCACCACTGTCTTCAGCAGGTTCACTAACCATGTCAACAATTGCAAGATCGGTCACCTCAAACTGTTCATTACTGTTTATCCATTCTGAAACCTCACTCGCTAGTTGCATTTTCACAACCAGCGAGCTTTTTCATCAGTTTTGCCAATGGTAGATCATCTGTACTGTTGGTATGTGTTTCATTTCGTAAAATCTGGTTCCAAAACTTTTTTAGTGTCTCCGCCTTTATTTCAGATCATGAATCGGCTATCCAGTGAACTACATTTTTTATCGTAGTTTTTTTAGAAATTCTTTGATGGTTCCTTTACCTGTTGTTTGTAGAAGCGTCTGAAGCAAACAACGACGATACCTTTTTTTTTCAAGCATTGTAAAACGCCTTGGTCCATAGGCTGTACTGAACTCGTCACGTTAAGGGTAAGAACAATGCGTGAATACCGTCACACTGTAATTCTTCGACATCAGGGTGTGAGCCAGCATTGTGAAGCATTAAGATTGCTTTGGAAGGCAAGCACTTTTGCCTTTAGATATCTTTTGGTCTCTGGAACAAAATGTTCGAAAAACCACTTCTTAAAAATATTTTTGCCATCCAAGCAGATTTTTGGTGGACACATGTAACAGGCAGTGCAGAAGCAGTGATATTTTTTAAACCTCTGGGCTTAGAAGACTTCCCTATTACCAGTAGCTTCAGTTAATGTCTCCACTTGCATTCGATGTGTTAACCTCTCTTTACGTTTTTTGTAGCCCTCTGGCAGCCCTTCTTTTGAGGTTAGAGTTTTAGATGGAAGCATTTTATAATTTAGTCCTGTTTCATCACAATTATGTATACAGTTAATCAGGAGTAAGATTTTCTTCTTGTATAATTTTTCTTAATTTCTCACAAAATTGTGTAACAGTTTGAGAATCTGCAGAAAGTTTTTCACAGCAAATTTCAAGCTCACTCATGCCTATCGCTTCTTCCACCTATCCAACCATCCTGAACTTGCAGTAAAATTCTCACCTTCCTTTAACTCATTCCTAAAAAATACAGCTTTTTCTTGCAGAATAGGCGCTGAAATTGGATTTCCTTTTTGTCTTTGTTGAGTAATCCAAACGAACAAAGCTTCTCGTTTTTTCATACTCAGATTTCTTCATTGACTTCCGTTCAAATGACAAAATAGAAAACTTGTTAGATGAAACTTCTCAATTTTGTCTCTGTTTCTACGCCAATCTCCAACTGTGACTTCACCGAATCCATACTCAGCAGCAAGCTTTTTTAATGTTTCTCCTTTGTCTAGTCTTTTTAAAGCATCCAGTTTCACATTTAAGGGCACAAATTTTCTCTTACTCATACCACTCATTGCAATATATGAATTAAAACATTAAGAAACACATAGTTACATATGTACATATGTACAACATTTTAAAATTAAGATGACACAGTTGGGCTCACTGCAGTACAGATGTTATTACACAAACTCTACGTACAATAACGGTCAGCCTATGTTGTAAAATGTGTATTTTTAATTAAGCGTATTTTAATGACCACTGTCGCTGAGTAAGGACAACAATAGGGGTAACAATAAGGGTGGTATGCACTGCACAACTGACTGTCAGGCGGTCCCAATTAGTGAAGGGTCAACAAAGAAAGAGCAAGTGCACTCCTTGAAACCTAATGGTATACCTGTCCCATCTGTAATAGAAATGCATTAGCAGTCTAAGGCCAAGGTTATTTCTGTGCATTATGAACAAAAACCCTAAGTGGGACAGTTTTACCTGCATTGTACATGGAAAATTGAAAGAAAGCTCAAACTGCAACACATTCGGAAGTGCGTAAAATAATCATGTGAACAACATATAAAAATGGAATTTTGTTCTAGTTTTATGTGAAGTTTTAATTTTCTTAAGACCAGCTTGAATTACACAGAACCTCGAAATACAGGAGCTCTGCTGTATTTACAACTCCACATGTTTGTATTCTAATATCCAGATCTTAAAATTCTTTTTGTCATTAATTAAAGAGTGAATGTGGAAAGGGTTCCACAGCAGATTGCATTACAAGTACTACTAGCACCCAAGTCATGCCAACCGGAAGAAAACTCCAAAGATAAACACCGAGTTATTTAGTCTTTTAGGAGTCAAAATCAACTTATAGCCTATGTCTTTGGAGAAAAACGGTGCTTTTCAATGATGAAAGAATTATCAAAATCTGTTGAGTGTTAGCCTTAACACATATGCATACGAGTAAAATGTTCTCTTTGTAATAGGAGTTACAATTTTAACAAAAATTGTTGGAGGCAGTTTTTAAAAAATATAAAAAGTTGTGATTCCCTACTCACATGTTTGATATGTCGTGTAAATTATAACTAGCTCATAATACGTGTGTACGCTACATCTGTGATGTATGTCGTTACGATCATATAACACCAACTTTCCACAAGTTGGCATGGTTCCGCCTAATTCACCGTAGAAATTTTCATTATCTTTTACTTCTGTTTAACTTATTCACACTTTTTCCCCTCACATACCTAGCTTCTCACTTTAAAAGTTTGTCCTCATCTCAACCTTCATACACGCTCAGAAAATTGTCACATACTTTCAATACCACTGCATCGAACATCTCTATCATTTACTGTGAAGGTTGCAAGCTCTGGAATTCACTGTCACTGATGTGAGGGGTTGTCAAACTTTAAATGCTTTCTGTTATAGGTTGCAGATTTTAGTTTAAAAAATTGTTGATTTAGAGGAAATACTCTCATTTTCATTGTATATATAGTGTACACCATATTTTTAAGATATTCATTACTGTTAACTTAGTTTCTCTATATTTTCAATTAAATTAAATTTACTGTTCCTCTAATATTTGTGTTATTTGTTTTGTGTTCCTTTGGATACTGTTTACATGTACCATCAATGAGTTCAGGATACTGTATTGAGGATTTTTCTATGTGGTTGATTGAAAGAGAAGGTCAAAGGGTCTTAGCTCTGTCACAATAAATAAATGCTATGATTTCACAGAACATATTTCTTTCATGATGTAGATTTGAGTCACACTTTTTTACACTCACCTTCACTAATTAATGTTGATATTTTTTCCATCATACCCCAGAAATTAACAGAAGACGCTTTAAAACTGTTGAACCTTCAGGACAACAGCATTAAATTCACAATCGAAATTGAAGAGAACACCACCTTACCCTTCCTGGACCTCATTATAACCAGAGATCAAAATAGCTTTAAATACAGTATACATAGAAAATCCACACATGTGGACAACTACATAAAGAAAAATGGTTGCAACCCAACTTCGCACCAACTAGCTGCCATTAGAAGTTTAATCCACCGGTTGCATAGCGTCCCCTTGAGCAAAGAAGAATTTTTTAAAGAACAACATATAGAAAAAATAGCAATAACTAATGGATTCAACTCAGATCTCATAAGCAACATGATAAACAAGAAGAAAAAACTCAAGGCAATTTCACATTCCACCATTCTAACACCTCTCTCAAACACAAATTGAAAATACAAGAAATTCACATACCACCCTTGGGCCTTTAGAAAATCTGAACGAATCTTCAACAAATTTAACATTAGACTAGCTCCACAGAACAAATTCAGCTTGAAGAACTTACTAAACACACCTCTCAAAAATACCATCCCAAACACATTAAAATCCGGAATTTACCAGATTAGTTATGATGAATGTGAGAAATACTACATAGGAAAAACTAAAAGAAACTTGGAAACCAGACTTAAGGAACACCAACGAAACATAAAACTAAAACAAATAGAGAAATTCGCTGTATCACACCATTTTTGGACAGAAAACCACAACATTGGCCAAAGTATAAAGTTGTTAAAACCCCTCACCACACCAATAGAATTGAACATCTGGGAAAAAATACACATCGTCAAAAACAGCAACAACGTCATTAATTTTGAAATCCCGCCTGTAAGCAATGTGTTAAAACTATGTGCCAACACCAGATGGCAACAGGGTCAGAATCCGCAGGATGAGGAAGAAGAGTACACGGGAGAAAGCGACCCTTAGTCACCCAGTCGCTGACAATGAGGATGAATGTCCTCGAAAACGTTTCCTGTTTTATATAACTTTTAATTAGTGAAGGTGAGTGTCAATAAATGTGACTCAATCCACATCATGATGAATACTTCACTGTTAATAATGCTTCTGTTTTTAATCTTTAACATATTTCTTTCATCCTGGTACAGAGAGAACTCCATGAGAAGTGAAGGACAGAAACAAAGGAAGAAGGCAAGGTTACTGGTAAGCAAAATGGCTATCAGGCAAGGTGAATTGCATGCTGTGTTTTGTACACATGGCTTTCCTCTTCACCCCATATGTATGGTTCTCTGGGTGAGCTAATGTGTCACATGGACTCTGCTATATCATATGCAATTAAGTTGGAAGACTGATGTGAAGGATTGTTAGGTTGGGGGTAATCTTCACCCTGCAGTTATTTTTCACACTTAAGTTACAGTCACATTGAGTGATATTAATAAAACAAGCAAAAGCTTGTGAGCTGCACTCCAAGCAAGTTGATAATCGAGCATCAGCTCATGGTTTGGTATAAAAAATATCTCCTCTTCATTGAGCTATTGCTATCACCTACCAAGCTATTGCTCAGTGACCTTCACCATGACACATTAGCCAAGTAAACAAACACGCCTATTCTTCTGTTAGGAGGCGATTTAAATCTTTACTGCATTTAAATAGCCATATACTCATTCATGCTAATCAAACTCTCATTTATGAAACCTATTAGAGGTACAGATTTTAAATAACACAATTGTAATTAAAGATTTGGCAAAAGAAATAAACAATGAGATTCACCCAACTTTCAACAGAGAACGTTCATCCCATTTCTAAATCCAATCCCTCATTTCCTTATTTGATAGTATTATAAACGTGTCACCAACTGATATATTGAAAGTAGATTATTTGTACTTCTGTTTTTGCACCTTTATAATGATATCCTCTGCATCTATATAAAATATCACAATAAGTAATTCCAAGAATTTATAAGATGTTATCATGAATTAAAATTAAACTGGATGAAAGAGTTTCGTTTTGTTGAAAGTTAAATTTAAATTTGGTTTAATATGAAATTCTTTAGTTATAATCTGGTTTTGATTTGTACAAACAATGTGCTCTATGTAAGTGTTCATTTGTATATTGCTTAGATTATATTACCAGTCTTCCAGTAATGAGAACGGATCACCATGACTTCACTCACATTCTGTTTAGTGTTATTGTACCCGGATTAAAATACGTCAGGATCTTTTCAGCATTGTTAGAAGAACCACCTCGTGTTTCATTTGCCTGTGGAAGAAAATGTTGCGCAACCTTCTACATTTTCTCTTTTAAATAAACGTTTATATCTGCACACATCCAAGTCCTTGCATGTTGAACAATTTTTAATTTCTCTATCACTTACGTATAGCAAGTAGAGGAAGTATTGCATTCTACACAAAAATTTCATACCGAGATTTCATCAGATACATGTTTGGAGAGTGCCTGAATTAAAAAAAAAACATCTTTAGCAAAAGGTGTGCGTTTGTTTGAACAGCATAAATAAAAAAATCAGTTCAAGCTTAGTATCCATATCCTCCAAGGACGTGATGACTTTCAAGAAAATTTCTCTACACCAAAACTACCCTTTTCTAAAAAATGGCTCCAACAATTTTGATTAAACGGCGGTGTTGTTAAGATATTTGCATGACAAATATAATTAAGTATATCTCAAATTTTCTAGGAATAGCCTGTGAAGTGCTCTTTTAAGTAACTGCTAAACTGTAAGAGATCCTACAAAATCCTACTACGCATCTGTGTCTAAACAGCAAACTCACAAAGGAAAAGTTGTTAAATAACAAGTTTGGTATTTAAGTTCAGCATCTTCCAAACATGCGCCAGGAAGATTTCTCAGAAAAGTCCTCCCCCCCAAACTACTCTTTACATGGAAACTTTTTCCAAAAGCTTTATTTTCTCAAAAATGACTCTTAACGATCTTGATTAAATATCACATGTTTTTCATATCAAATGCGTATATTGAATTTCCTGAGAATATCCTCTGAAGTCCTCTTCATTCTGAGTAACTTCCAGAATTGGTTGAGGCAGTATTTTATATTCAACACTGTGAATGCCAGAGTGATTGTAGTGTAAATTAACATTATTGTATGACAATGATTTGAGATGTTTGTTAGCTATCAACATTGTTAGGAAATAAGTTTACAGGGCCTCACTGAAACTGACAATAGGAGCGGGTAACAATGAAGCGAGGGGGTGAGTTGTTTATCAATTAGAAGAGACAAACAAATGACGTCGGGGTAGCGTGCCTTTCTTTAGAAATGGAGGGAATATCTTCCCTAGAGCATATGTGTTTGTAATTTTGATTGGCTTATAAAACAGACGCTAATGTTGGCGCGCTTTAGTAACCAATAGCAGCTCGATTATAATGTTTAGGCATATCAGGGTGAGGGAGTATAAATTTTTGAGCCAAGGCAAGTACGGCGCAGTTCTACAGAATCATTCACAAGGTAAATGTCGCAGTTCTAAGAAATCTCTCTCGCGAGTTACACGTCAGGTAGTTCTAAGGAAGCATTCACGAAGTACACATTACGCAATTCTACAGAATCTCTCGCATCGTAAAGTTAGTTACAAAATGTGAAATACGCGAATTAATAGTGCGCGGTAAATAAGTGATTGTAATTACTTTCGAAATATAACAGTTTCAGTCAGGCATGTATCAAGATTAAATATGTAAAATTAATTAAGTGTGACGGCAATAAAAGTGTAAAAACAAATTCTTTTATCAGTGTTATCTTTTAGTAACAACTCCTTTCCGTTTACATGCCCTGATCAAGAGATATTTGCTCGACTGAGTAATAATAGCTAGCCGGAGGACAAAGAACCCAAAATTCAAAATAGTAAAACAATAAATGGCGCCCAGCAAATAAGATCACGACAGGTTACTGCGACATGGTAAACCTTAAGATAGGCCAAATCTTACTATATATACACATAAAAAAAACAACTGGTCTCTTTAAAGCACACAATTTATGTAAAAGCATTTCCTTTTTCCTTTTTATTGGTTTTAATTTTCAAATATCTACTAACAATTTTCTCAAATGGGAAGTCGGTTTTCGATATTTTCTCGTGGTCATGCAAAAAGCATCGAATTTCAAAGCCCTCGTATACCCACATGCTCTTTAAAAAGCTGACTTACTTTGCCTGTTGCATCATATAACGAAATTGTAAATGTAAATTGAAGGTTTATCTGGATTAACAAGAAGAAGATGGAATAATAAGATCTTGTAAGTATAGTTTGTAGAAGAATGATTAGAAAAAGCCATGTGAATGTAGAGCATCATAATTTTTTCTTTCTTTCTTCCGTGATCATCTGAAAGGAACGGAATTTCAAATCCATTAAATAGCGACCCACATTTAAAATATTTGACTATTGCTTTAGTTTACTGCATTCTTCTTATCCTTACAATGAAATGTGAAATGAAATTTTGTCTCGATTAACAAGAAGTAGATACCAAGAATAAGGTTTTGTAAGAATTGTTTGTAAATGAGTGATAGAGAAAGTCGTGTGAATGCAAGTCGTATGATTTTTATTTTCCTACCTGGAACCATGATCATGAACTCCGCCATGGTACTAAAATGCAGTTGAGCAAGCTGAGGTACCTACGGAGGTACCTCAAGAAATAGCAAGCAAAAGCTTACTAACAGCGAGCAGGGCTTGTTTTTATTTATACCATATTGCAAGCAATAGCTCAACGATCAAGGTCAGCAAGCTTTTGCTCGTGAGGAGGTTGAGCAGAAAATGTTTATTTATGTGAAACCGAGCAATTGCTTGGAATTAGCGAGATATGAGCTAATGTTTGCTTTTATTTATACCACACATTGGGTGGTATAAATAAAAGCAAGCGATAGTTTGTAAGATGCAGCTCCAAGCAAGTTGATAATCGAGCATCAAGTCGTTTGGTATAAATAAAAATTTCCCCTCTTCATTGAGCTATTGCTATCACCTATCAAGCTTTTGCTCGGTGCCCTTCACCATGACACATCATCTGAGTAAACAAACATGCCTATTCTTCTGTCAGGAGGCGATTTAATCTTTGCTGCAGTTAAATATACATGCACTCATTCATGTTAATCAAACTCTCATTTATGAAACCTAATAGAGGTAAAAATTTTAAATGACACAATTATAATTAAAGATTTAGCAAATGAAATAGACATTGAGATTCACCCAACTTTCAACAGATAACGTTCATCCCCTTTCTAAATCTTAATTCCTCATTTCCTTATTTGATAGTATTACAAACGTGTCACCAATTGATATATTGAAAGAGGATTATTTGTACTTCTGTTTTTCCACCTTTATATGGATATCCTCTGCATCTATATAAAATACCAAAATAAGTAATTTGATGAATTTGTAAGATGTTATCATGAATTAAAGTTAAACTGGATGAAAGAGTTTCATTTCATTGAAAGCTAAATTTAAGTTTGGTTTTATAGGAAATTCTTTAGTTATAATCCAATTTTGACTTATATGAACATTCTGCTCTACATAAGTGTTCATTTGTAGACTACTTTTGAGTAGTTGAGAGAAAATGCTGACGATGGGAACAAGCCGTCTCCCGAAACGCGTTCAAGTAAGAATATCATAGTGATGTAGTGTAACAACCCTCAACTGTCTATTTTAAATGTTCATTTGTATATCGCTTTGATTATATTACCAGTCTCCTGGTAATGAGAGCGGATCGCTATGACCTCATTCACATTCTGTTTAGCGTTACAGTACCCAGGCAAGATGAAAACATCTCACGATCTTTTCAGCATTGTTAAAAGGTCCACCTCGTGTTTCATTTGCCTCTGGAAGAAAATGTTGCGCAACCTTCTAAATTTTCTCTTTTAAATAACTGTTTATATCTGCACACATCCGAGTTTTTGCATCTTGAAACAATTTTTAATTTCTCTATCACTTACGTATAGCAAGTAGAGGAAGTATTGCATTCTACACAAATATTTGATACCGAGATTTCATCAGAAATACACGTTTTGAGAGTGCCTGAATTAAAAAGAAACATCTCTAGCTAATGTGTGTATGAACAGCATAAATGAAAAAAAAAAAAAGTTCAAACTTAGTATCCTCCAAGGATGTGATAAGATTCCTCTACACCAAAACTACCCTTTTCTCAAAAATGCCTCCAACAATTTTTATTAAAATACGGTATTGTTTAAGATATTTGCATGGCATATATAATTTGGTATATCTCGAATTTTCTGAAAATAGCTGTAAAGTGCTCTTTATTCTGAATGACTTTTATGTCACTGTTAAACTGTAAGAGATCGTACTACAGGAGTACTATACTGCACATCTGTGTCTGAACAGCAAACTCAGTAAGGAAAAGTCGTTAAATAACAAGTTTGGTATTTAAGTTCAGCACCTTCTAAACATGCGTCAGGAAGGTTTTCAAGAAAGTTTCCCCCACCCCAAACTAACCTTTACATGGAAACTTTTTCCAAAAGCTTTATTTTCTCAAAAATGACTCAACGATTTTGATTAAATACGACATGTTTAAAATATGTTCATGTCAAATGCATATATTGCATTTCCTGGGAAGTCCTCTTCATTCTGAGTAACTTTTGCCCAATTGGTAAAGCATAAGATAGGCAAATCTTACAAAAAATCTTGCTACAAAAAGAAAATTTTTCTCGTTAAAGCACACAATTTATGTCCAAGCATTTCTTTTTTACTTTCTTTTTTTAAGTTAACCATTCCCGAGATATTCGTTGTTATTGGTTTGAATTATACCTACTTATAATTCTCTCAAATGGGAAGTCGGTATTCAATATTTTCTCGTGGTCATGCAAAGGTCATTGAATTTCAAAGCCCTCATATAGCCACACGCTCTTTAAAAAGCTGACTCACTTTACCTACTGTATTGTATAATGAAATTGTAATTTGAAATTGAACTTTTATTTGGATTAACAAGAAGATGGAATAATAAGATCTTATAAGTATAGTTTGTAGAAGAATGATTGGAGAAAGCCATATGAATGTAGAACATCAGGATTTTTTTTCTTTCTTTCTTTTGCGATCATCTGAAAAGAAGAGAATTTCAAAACCATTAAATAGCGACCCAGATTTAAAAGATGTGACTATCGCTTTAGTTTACTACATTCTTCTTATTCCTACAATGAAATGTGTAATGTAGTTTATCTCGATTAACAAGAAGTAAATACCAACAATAAGCTTGTGTAAGAATTGTTTGTAAAAACATGATAGAGAAAGTTGTGTGAATGCAAGTCGTGTGATTTTTATTTTCCTATCTGGAACCATGATCATGAACTCCACCGCGGTACTAAAATGCAGTTTAGGTACCTCAAGAAATAGCTAGCAAATGCTTACTAACAGCGAGCAGGGCTTGTTTTTATTTATACCACAGCTCAGCGATCAAAGTCAGCAAGCTTTTGCTCGCAAGGAGGTTGAGCAGAAACGTTTTATTTATATGAAACTGAGCAATTGCTTGGAATTAGTGAGAAATGAGCTAATGCTTGCTTTTATTTATTCCACCCATTATTCTTAGCATAAAAATACTTGTTTTGAGAGCAGGGGACCATATTGTGAAATTTCAATAATACTGTTTGGGTGAAATGCAACAATACTATTTCATTGTTTCAAATATGTCCTTCATCAAGGTCAGAGTCTGGACTCTTTGTCATGCAATATTCATACTGAGCTATGAGATGGAGCATATCCCCCAGATACTCATGTGTTTATTAAAATCATAGCCATACTGATCTATAGGTGAAGCATCTCCCCAAGATACATGTTTACAAAATGCACAGCTACACTGAGCTATAGGTGGGGCATCTCCCCTAGATACTCACGTCTTTACAAAAGGCATAGCTACATTGAGCTATAGGTGAGGCATCTCTCCTAGATACATCTTTACAAAAGGCATAGCAACACTGAGCTATAGGTGGGTCATCTCCCCTAGATACATCTTTACAAAAGGCACAGCCTCACTGAGCTATAGGTGGGGCATCTCTACTAGATACATCTTTACAAAAGGTACAGCCACACTGAACTATTGGTGGGGCATCACCCCTAGATACATCTTTACAAAAGGCATAGCCTCATTGAGCTATAGGTGGGGCATCTCCCCTAGATACTCACGTCTTTACAAAAGGCATAGCAACACTGAGCTATAGGTGGGGCATCTCCCCTAGATACTCACGTCTTTACAAAAGGCACAGCCACACTGAGCTATGTCGCAGGTGCTGGACAAGGGCACTTCCCCCAGGCACAGTTTGCACAGCATCACCTCCTGGTGGCTCGACGAGGGCACGAACCCGCCGCCTGCCGTGTTGAGGGAGTATCGCGAGGACGATGCCATGGACAGCAGACTGCTACATCGCGAACACATCCTGCCGTCGGTGGGAGGAACCCGGAGCCTGTTGACGGGTCTCAAGGGTTCCACCTGTAGCGCCGTCCTGGAGGACGACATGCCGTAGCTGGACAGGGCCAGCATAGTCTCGCATTTCCTCATGCCGTCCTCGCTGCCGGGAATCTCGCTGCAACTCGACTCTTTCTTCATGAGGGGCAGCACGGTGCTCGAACTGGAGCCCCCCATGCTGCGGCGACTCACCAGGGACTTGAGGCTCGGCATCAGACGCACATCGATCCTGGGCGTGGCTATCACGAGAGAGGTAGCGCGCCGAATTGTGTTGCGCAGGGAGAATCCGCCCCCCTGTTGCTGCTGTGGCAGGAGCACCGCTCTATCCGACACCACCGTCCCGTACCCGGTCCACGATCTGCACACTCGCTGCCTCCTCTCCCTCCCCCCCTCCTCTTCCAGCAGTGATGACGTCACTTTGGCCGGGAACTTGGGCAAGCATTCACCAGTTCCACTTACATTCCTGGTCATGGTGACAACGGCGTTGTGTTGCTAGCACATTCCACTCACACAGCTCCTCCTGTAAACAATCACAATGCGCATGAGCATTTGTAAACAGTTGATCCTTTCTTGCTGAAAATGCAACAATGCCCTGCAGGCTCAAGGAGTGGCAACATTACCGGGATACATTCGATTGTGAGATTTGCACGTCTTCAGGGTTCTGTGTTACATGGGGTTGTTTAAAAAGAGGATGCTTTAGTTGAGGCGTTCCCCTACAGCCACACCTAGCTGTCCGCGTTCGATTCCGGATATGAACCATTTCCATTGCCACATAGCGGATTAAACCAGGAAATTGTCTTAATACACGTGCATTAGAGCTGTTGTGAAATAAAGCACATTTACGTGAAAAGCATACTAGAGAACAATTATGTGAACTTGGAAATCGTCTTTAATTTACCTCGATTATTACATTGATCTTGTACACAAACTATCCAACACGGGGTTCATGCATACAAAATGACTCTGATTACTTGTATTTGTGTCCTAAATCTTAGAGGCTAAATAAAAAAATACAGTATCAATGCACCAACAGGTTCGTGCAAGCAAGAAACTCGTGGACCTTGTTACTCTACCATTTCCGTCTCAAATGCAAATCAGCGACAGCAATGCAATGCGCGAGCATAAAATGCAATACACGATAAACGGTCTATGAGAAACTAGCATTTTCATCTTGCACTACCTTTGCAATATTTTCTGGCACGTAACTGCATTAATTATTCTTAGGTCGTGTTCAACTCAACTGATCCGCCTAACACAATGTCTTTCCACTATGCTTACCACAAACGCGCTTATCATATTTGCATACACAATTATTGTTAGCTGTTCGCATTCGAAGTTGTCACAGGTTGGACCAAGGGCGGGGTTAGTTGTGTCTAACTCTCGAGATGAAACTCGTGTAACTGGATTCTGAACATACAAAACGAGGCAGCCCTGTACTTCGCTCTGTGACACATAATTAGGATTAAGGTCTGAGCTGCTTTGTAAAATTTTGGTAATGCATTTTAAACAGTGCAGACACAAGATGATCCCTTCCCCGTTTTCCGTGGGGCTAATGACACTTCATATTAATATGCAAGTACTGCATAAAAGCAAGAAAACGTTTTCCTCGGAGTTAGGTACGGCAAAACTGCATTCTTTCCTTATTGAAACACGTGCTTACTCGTTGGTTGCGTCGAAATTCTGTCATATAGCAATTTCTACATTTTATACCACCATTTTTCCTTGGACTGAAAGCCAGAAAAGTAACGGTCTGATATAGCGTGCGAACAGATCAATCAGGATTATCTTAAACAATTCCTTAACTGATTTTGGTGTAAACACATTTTACTGAATTATGTGCGACCGTTTTATCTACTACTGGAATTTTCCGTTCACACGTAACATTTTACATGGCTGGTTCGAGAAAGGTTATCCAGCCGCTGTGCTCGCTGTTAGTCGTATTGTTAACTTGCGCTACCTTTTATTTGTAATACCAACTACTATCTTCTCTGTTAAATACATAATCGTGGCTGAGCTGCGTGTGTCCCGCGATGTCAATTATGATCATTAAATAGTTATTGGGCTTTTAGTTTACTTATATATGCTTTGTACGATTGGCAATGTTACAATCGAACAAGTCATCGATATCCTCTATAATTTTCTTTATGTGAAATGTGGGCAGTGTTTGCTATGTTATTTCTACGAGTATGGGCAGAGTATATACGCACATATAAACAGCACATATTGTTAAATGGGTATGCGGGCTTCCACGGCTGATATCTATTGCAGAAACTGCATGATATTATCATTCATCAAATACAAAGTTATAATTTGCCCATCTAATAGGGTGAGCACTCGTATCGAAGTTTTCGCCACAATCGCAAAACAGGATTCGTTCCGTAATGAGTTTCTGGTTTTTTTCCTTATCTTTGTTCATCGTTTTGAAGTCGGTTCCCGGTGCTATCCATAATCGACATTAGTAGTCCCACATCTAAGTTTGTCAGATCGTAAATGTATGATTGCGTTACATTTCAAGTACGTCTTCAACGTTTTGGGTCTTGCATTCTGATTTTTGTAAAACATTTTAGGAAACAATTCTAAAATTCGTACATTTTTAGCAGACCCCCATATAAACCACTCTTAAATTTCTATCGATTTCAAAATATTACAGCCACGAATATTCTCTTACATAGTTTATTAAATTTATCTCCACTTGTTTTTTCATTTAAATAATATTAACTCAGATATTGTTTCATTACATTAGTTTGCATTTTGCAAACCTACCTACAAGAGAGGGGCTTTATCGTTACTTTGTGTTTTCTAAACCTACGAGATTCCCCAAGGTTTTATTTACTTTTAATATTTTTGTTGGTTTTAATTAGAATAGATATCTTACGGAGTGCCCAGGAAAACTGGCATTTCTGGGTGCATACCGATGGACCTGAGATGGTTTAAGAGGTCTCAACTAATAACAATAAATTAAAATAAAAAGCAAAATTATGTCCTTCAGTCGAGTAGCAGCTAATTAACAATAGCTTTGACCCATTTAAGTCTTAATAAATGTAAGAAGTTATGATCCCGTTTCTGAAGTGAACATGGACAGCACAAACCATTATACCACAGTAGCTGAATGGAATATATAACATTAACGAGGTGGTTTAAAAAAGTGTACTTATTTTCTTCCACCGGTTTGCAGTAAATTGCATATACGTTTAACTGCAGTACGTGTATTGTTTCAGTAGCAAAGTTTCAAAGCCTTTAGCCTCGGTTTGAAAATATTCAGCTACAACCTTGATTCGGAGCCTCTATCTTAACTGCCCTAAATTTGTACCGATTCCAACTAAATTGAAACCAGTACACATTTGTTTAAACTCACAATTACACGAGATTTCAACTCCGTACTTGCAGCGTCCGAATTGTTCTAATCCGTAGGGACGGACAAACAGGTGCTCCGCAGTAGCGTACGCACCTAAAAATTCAGTTCGTCACTGAATTGTCCTGTCATCCTCCGTGGTGTAGTGGTTACTATGCTAGTCTCTAGTTCCAAAATCGCGTGTTCAATCCCGGCAGAGGGCGATGGATTTTTTTGGGCGTAAAAATCCTTAGCATGGCTTCCTTCAGAAGGGAAGTAAAGCCGGTGGCCCCGTGTCGTAAATTTACGGCACATAAAAGAACCTCAAGCCTGATAAAGAAGCTTCTGAGAAAAATTGTCGATCTTTCACGCCCAATATAGAATGGGACACTAAGGACCACAGCAGTTAAAGAGCGTCCATAAATAAAACTCAATTTCAATTTACAACAGTTAAAGAGCATCCATAAATAAATTTAAAAAAAAATTCAAACTGAATTTTCCATTCTCATAGTCAATGAAAAAAAAATCCTGGTCTCTCCCTCTCCGATATTTACTTTCGAATTTACGATTAGGAAACAATTATCAGTGTCTAATTAACATCCTGGAAATATGTTGGTGCGCCTGCTACTAAAATACAATATTTCTGTTTTTCGTGATATTATATAAACTGAAAACTTTTAAAATTATATTTGTGTAATGAAAGAGCTTCTGAATCTATGAGAACAATAGAATCGCGATTTGTTGGTTTTTATTTATTTATTTCTGACCGAAAAACTGTGTGGTTTGTCCTCTTATTTTACTTTTTTTCCCTCGGTGGCCAGACTGTCTCTCGGGTTATTTGATGCAGCCGTCACTTTGTTGCAATATGTGCATTGTTGTCAACCGTAGCATACTTATACTAACGTACCACAATTACCTTCTCGTTAGCATGTAGCATAATTGCCATTATTCTACGCAAATGTAGCACATTTTATTTAATTTATTTAGGATTTATTTCTACAAAAAAAAAAGTTAAAACTATGTTGCCGCCAATAACCGAGTTGACGGAAGCCGATTGTTGCAAACGACTATTAGTAAGCAATGCAAACGGCAAACACACTCTAGAGGAAAAAGGAGCGTTGGCCTTGCATTTTCTTTTGCAAACAACATTTCCTGGTTACCACAGAACAGCAAACAAACAGCTGGTTACGCTGGTTCGAATGCTTTAATGCCTAAGCTGTATGGTTTTTATTCACAGGAAAGGTACACAATACATAGCAGGCTGGCCTCAAAGCTTAGTCCGTAGGGCAGCCTGCGGAGCGAGGGGTGCCGGGTTCGATTCCCGGCTAGGGGGGGGGGGGATTTTCCTAAAACCAAGATTATTCCCTATTCTCCCCAGAGTCTGTACGAATGAGAGAAAGTGTGTGTGTGTGTGTGTGTGTGTGTGTGTGTGTGTGTGTGTGATGAATAAAACCCAAACTTTACCAGAAATTCAACAAGTGAATACGAGTTCATACCATTGCCTACAGGCAATATGTTCCAAAGGAAAGTCCGCCGATAAGACCATTGCAGTTAAAGGAACTTAAAAAATCAAACACACACATAGCAGTAGCAATTTCAGTCTGTCAGTGTGGGGCCTACACTGTAAAACAGAAGCGAACACAAAGTGTTTTAGGCAAGGGATGGCTGAAATTACTATCTTTTAAAAGTGTAGGTAATATAACATTTCTGAAATTTGGGGTATATGCTCGAAACTACACAAATAACCATATCACAAATGTTGAACCCTTTATTTAAATAAATCTCTTAGGACTGCCTTTTAGACAATAGATGGCATAGTTTGATGCAGTAAAGAATGTAAGTAAAAATTTACTTAAATGTAAAGAATGATTGTAATATGAATATGTATTTTTATGTGACATTGATTTGAGAAGTATATTGATTGTAATTATTGTTGAGAAGTAAGTTTATACTGCCTTACTGAAACTGACAATAATAGCGTGCAATAATGCAGCGAGGGGGTGAGCTGTTTATCATTATTGGAGACGAGGAAGTTACGTAATGTTGGCGCGTTTTTCTTAGAATTTGCTGGAACATTCTTCCTAGAGTATATGTATTCATAATTTTCATTGGATATAAAAATAGACGCTAACTTGGTATTTAAGTTCAGTACCTACCAAAGATGTGGCACAAAATTTTCAAGAAAATCCCTCCATGGAAGATTTTTCCAAATTTTTTTATTTTCTAAAAAATTGTTTTAACGATTTAGATTAAAGTATCATGTGTTAAAAACATTTACAGGACAAATGAAATGTATATCTTTAATTTTCTGGGAATAGCCTGTGAAGTCCGCATCATTCGGAAGGAATTTTGTATAATCTTGTATAATGGTAAACGTTAGGCGATAGACGAAAACGTATTTTACAAAAAATGTTGATGCAGTAATTTGTATCACAAATTATTTAAATGTAAAGAATGATTATAGTAAGAATATGCATTTTTATGTGACATTGATTTGAGATGTTTGTTGATTGTAATTATTGTTGAGAAGTAAGTTTATACGGCCTTACTGAAACTGACAATAATAGCGTGCAATAATGCAGCGAGGGGGTGAGCTGTTTATCATTATTGGAGACGAGGAAGTTACGTAATGTTGGCGCGTTTTTCTTAGAATTTGCTGGAACATTCTTCCTAGAGTGTATGTATTCATAATTTTCATTGGATATAAAAATAGACGCTAATGTTGGCGCGTTTTATTAACCAATAGCAGCTCGGTTATAATCTTTAGGCATATCGGGGTGTAGGAGTATAAAAAGGGCTAGGTTAGAGAACCCTAACCGGCCATGGTTAGCCTAGGCTAACCTAAATTACACATTTGTTTGTTTGTTTGTTTGTTTGATAGACCCCGTCAGTTCACCGAAAATATTTGTAGGCTACACGTCGCCTTCAGTCCAGCAGAAATATTATACGTCGGCTATCGATTCGCAAGTTACGCGTATCAGAGTTATGAAAAATTTCAAGTATTGTAAAGATACAAAAAGTTGAAGTACGTGAATTAAGAATGATCAGTAAATAAGTTATTATAAAAGTTTCAGTTTGGCGAGTGTCAAGATCAATGTGTAAATTGTGATAGTGAATGTGTTCGACAATAAAAAGTGTAAAACAAATTCTTTCATCGGTGTTATCTTTGGATAAAAGACTCCTTTCCGTTTACACAACCTGTATAAAGAGAAGTGCTCGACCAAAAAGATCATAGCTAGCCGGAGGACAGAGAACCAAAAAATTAAATAAAATAACAGTAGCATTCTTTCAAGCAAACACTAATACTGCCGCAAAATTGCTAACACCAGATGGAGCTAACAAACCTAACAAAGAATCACGTCACAAAATGGCTTCACCACGTGGAATAAACACAAACGTTTAAACATTATAAGTAATACTATCGCAAATTGGCTACCACAACGTGGGGCTAACCACAAACTATAATGTTACTTCAAGTTATCATGTGAGTTTAGTGCAGCATCTGTAGGATAAAATATGTTTAAATAAGTTGATGTTGGTAAGCTTAGTAATATTGAAACAAACAACTGTCATCGTTAAAATGTTGTCTATTTATTACTTTTAAAGTAAAAATTGTTTCTTGTATAATGATTCATTGCAAAGGCCAGTCATGTGACACTGAGTTGAGTGCAATTTTAAATAATTTATTTACAGTATACAAAAAAATGAACAGTTTCAAAAATGTCCTTATTTATACGCCTATTAATCTCATAATGGTTTAATCTGTTGAGTTTTTCAAGCCAAGATGCTTTTTTGTCTCCCTTGAAAACTTTGTTATACCTACTCTTTGTTGCACGAAGCCCTCGATTTTTCTTCTTTTCTTTCTTTCTTTCTTTCTTTCTTTCTTTTTTTTTTTGTTTTGTTTTGTTTTGGGAGGGGGGCTTCTGGTGAGTTGAAGACATTAACACTATCGTGAAAGCAATGTCGCATTTTGAGTTAAATAAAAGCGTGACATATTATATTTCTCATTCAAATTTATTATGCTCCTCCAAAAACATTGATCATAGAGGGATGGGATACGAGCTTGGGCCGTTCGGGCTTAAATGTGAAAGTTTTAGCCGGGCTCGGATAGGAAAATAAAGACGAAAAAAAATTAATGTATCACATTCAAAATAGCATTTTATTTGTCATGTATATCTTAATCGTCTGATGTTTTAATCAAAATCGACAAAAATAACGAAAACGTTTCTGTATACAGAGAAAATAAATACGACAAAATTATGTCGCTTTTTTGAGATGCCCGAGATAATATAATTTATCATTCTAGTGGTGGAATTAATCGGAATTATCTTGCAAGATTTACTGTGAGTTTAAAACAAACAATCCTTGGTTGGTAGATACCATTGTATTTCACGTGTGTGCGTTTATCTGGAATGGTTTTAGTGCTTACACAAGTGCTCCACGCGTTTTAATTGTTGTTTTACAAAACAATTTCCCATGATATACATATATGTGATATTTAGTATTTGGAACTGATTTGATCAACTTGTGTTATTTGAATAAAAAGAGTTTATTTACTGTCTTGAAACTAGTAATCCTCATTGTAGGATTGACAGTATTAAGAGTAAAATCGGCTACTTTGAATTGTTGGGAATTGCCATTAATGAATTGTTTCCCCTATAATGAGGGGCAGAGAAAGACCGCGCACCTTGGAGCAATGAGAATTTCGGAGAACATTTAGGCAATATAATGCAAGTTAAACTTGAAAATTCGTACAATAAACAATATTCCTGCATATATGGTGTTCATATATTTTGAAAAAGCATTCGATAATGTACATAGGAGCATACTATGGCAAACAATGGAAAACAAAGGCAATGCAAGGCATTTGATAACAATAATCAGGAATTTATATATGGATAACTCAATAATGACCGATTCCGACCAAAAGAATATAGCAACAATAAATAAAGGTGTCAGACAAGGGTGTCCATTATCAGCCACGTTATTTAATTTATATACAGATGACATTGTCAGAATGGCAGAATAGCTTAAATTCACATTTTAAGATAAATATTACTATTGTAGATGCAATGCTATTTGCAGACGATCTGGTCTTAATAAGTGGCTCAGAATTAAAATTGCAAAATTACAAAATAAAAATATCACCACACAAAAGTAAAGCATTGGCGTTTAGAGGACCCGAAACATTAAGAGCAAAAATAGTAATATAAAAGACAATATTAGAATAAATAAACCGTTTTAATTATTTAGGCTGTAACGCCTCATACTTAAAAATGATTACATAATAAATAAAATTAATAAATTCAACCAAATTTGCGGCACCATCAAACGAAATTTAAAAAATACCAAGTAAGACAAAAATAACATTTTACAAAGTGATGGTTGTTTCAGTGTTAACGTATGGATCCGAATGTTGAACAATGACCAAACAAATGGAAAGAAAGATAGAAGCAACAGAGATGCGCTTTTTAAGACAAGTAGCAGGATACACATTAAAAGACAAGGAGAACTTAAGACATACGTAAAGAATTAAGAATTTTCAAATTACTAGAAATAATTAAAGAAAACCCAAAACAACTGGAAACAACGTGTGGATAGGATGGATGATAACCGTTATACGAAGTTGGTTTTAAAATATACACCAAAAGGCAAAGAAACATTGGCAGACCTAAAAGAAGATGGATGGAACAGTTTAAATGATAAAACCGGAACAAGACAAAGGGCTTAAACCATGAAAGATGATGATGATTATTAACATTTTCTAAATAAATTTGTAATACATTAATAAATGACAATGTTATCGTCTCCGCCCCCAACCTTGCGACTACAGAGAACTTTTGTGGCAGTTTTAGCTCACGGCCTCCTTCAACATCTTTCATTTAAACAGCTACTCACAATACGAATCTGTTAACGGCAACGGAGTTTGAAAATTTAAACTTGACCATATTTCCCGTTTCTCTTAGCGGTAATCTTCCCGTTGAATGCTCACATTGTAATATATTGTTTGTTTGTTTGTTCTTTTTTTTTTTAACTTCGTCGTTCCGTCCTGGTTCCGGTTTCCGATTATTAGGAACCAGCCTTCAGGTTATAAACACAAAACAAATTACGGATAAATGTTCAAAGCCTGAGACTTATCTGTGCTGAATACAAACCCACACCGTCGCACCGCTTCCGACCAAATTTCCCACAGTAACCATCATGACACACGACGAAATAACTCTTAGTTTGGAATTTGATATTCCGCCCCCAAAATCCTCCTCTTCCTGCATCTCTTCTCAATCATCGAAGTAACTGCTACATGAAACAGACAGCTTACAAATGAAATACCACTTCTTCTTTGTCGTGTATTCGAATAAAATAGGTAACATAGAACATAATCTTATACTATACTTCATTTACTTCTTCAGCGGATTACCTCCTTTCTGTAGGACTTACACCCCCAAGGACTTACAAGTTTGTTTTATGTCAGTAGTCTGTGGAGGAGCAAGCAAACTCTGGATCATAGCGTATCCAAGATGAGTGATCAGCCCAATGCCTGGTGTGCCGGTAAAGAAGGAAAGGAAATGAAACGCAGTGATGACAGGAAAATTCGCGGATCAAATTACCCAGCCCAGCATTCGCCTAGCGACCGAGGAAATCCACGAAAATAACCTTCAGATTGGCCGGCCCCAGGGATTTTAACCCGGGACCTCCCGAATCGGACTATTGACGTTACCGCCTGAGCCATCCCCACTTCATTTACTATAAGCAATAAATCTCTGTGAAGCGCAAACATTACCAATGTAAGAATAATAAATAAGTCGAAATTCATATCGATACATTTGGCGATCATACTCCTATGTTCGGACACTACAGTTTCTCCGCTTCCTAAAAAGCTTGGTCAACTTATTTCCAATGTCCAAAATGACAATTACAAGATGTTTCAAATCAATCACGCTAAAACTGAGTAAATTTCTCTCAAAGTAGAGTTATGCAAGGTTCACCATTATCTCCCACCTTATAATCTGACCACTGATCACATATTTCGAGAGCTCAATGAAAAAGAGGTTTCCTAATGTTATAGTTATACTACAGTTGAAAGGGTGGAACGTGTGGATTTGCCGATGATACAGTGCTGCTTGGTAAGAACAAAAGAGTCAGCAATCGAGCCGAAACAAATGTCTTTGCAAACATTTGAGGAAATTAGTCTTCCAAAAAGCCATGCTAAACGGTTACTATCTAGATCGTCAGAGACAAAAAGCAACGACCTTTATACTCTCGCCAGACCATAAAATCAGCTGTATTTCTCCAAATGAATACAGATATCTAGGTAGATATATTTTTGGGATTCCATAGTCTTTTGAACTCCAAGGAAGCGATGTCAAAATCAAAAAACACGCTCGATCTTTTAACATCTACTCCTTGGCTTAAAGATAACCAAAAATTTCTCGTTCTAAACTCCTCTATAGGTCCTACAGTAACATACGAAGATTTTGCAAGACGCTGATAAAATGATGAAGTCCACCTTAAAAGAAATCCTATCGCTACCAACAGATATTCCAGACGCAATGATATACACTGATAAACAATATGAAGGGTTTGGATTGTTTAAAGTTTCATGGGAAGCCACATTACAACAAATAAGCAGTGCTCACATTCTTATAAAATCTGGAAATAAAAATATTATTAAGTAGAGACTTCCTCAGGAATTAGATCAACACCTAAATTACACATTCACTACTCAACATTCCTAATATATTTAACATTGAAGGATTATTCGACACCAAAAAAAAAAAATACGGCAAATCTTGCGTGAACGGGAATATGGAAATTGGTGCAAGTCAAAACATAAAGGCAAAAGAGTATACCTACATAAGGAATTTAGCCCGGCAAACAGATGGACTAACAAAACTTAAGGGTCTCTCCTACTCTGGATGGACTGAAGCTATAAAGATGACCGCCAATGTTGCACCAGTGAGAGCTGCACTAGAAAGGTGCCAAGACAACCCTGCGGAAGATGCAGTGAGATTGAAACCTTGTCTTAGGTTCCTGTCCATTTAATGCAGCTTTACGCAACCAGAGACATCATCAAATAGGAACCGCCAATGCCAATGCCCTATGAGTCAGAGGTTCCGAAGAGGTGTATGGAACTTCACTCATTGGCAGTAATAGAAGTATAAACATTATAGTTTTCAAGTCGGGACAAAAAACAGGGTATAGGTATATCCTACTCTCAGATTTGAGAACCACGAACACCAGGCTAATAATCACGAAGGAAAAAATTAATTTACGAACCCATCATACCCTACTAAGGCCTTATACCAACTTCACCACACTGAAGTAATGGGCATTATGGTCGGAGCTACAGGGACCATTCCGGGAAAAATAGTAAGCTTCCTGAAGACTTCGGAATGAAAAATCAACTTTTCAAAGAATTCGGTCTTCAGGCACTGAAAGAACCGTTAAAAATCTTATGAAATCATTTATATACTGTACATTAACATAAACACTTTGTTACTTTTTTACTATGTAATTTTCAAAGCTAACATTTATATTTGTTCTTTTTCTGTTATTTTCCATTTAACTGTTATTTTGTTGTTTTTTCCTTCTATATATTTTCCGAAGATGCAATTTTATTAAGTTAATTATTGTTGTCATTTAACGTTATTGTTATTTTATTGTAATGTGATATTCTTTGTCTAGAAAATTAAATTTAGTTTTATTTATGGACGCTCTTTAACTACTATGGTTCTTAGCGTTCCATTCTATATTGGGCGTGAAAGACCGGAAATTTTGCTCGGGGACCTCTTTATCAGGCTTGAGGTTCTTTTACGTGCCGTAGATCTATCCCACCGGACCACCGGCTTTACTTCCCTTCCGAAGGAAGCCATGCTAAGAATTTTTACGCCCTCCACCGGGTTTGAACCCGCAATCTCGGGAACTGGGACACTTTGTGTAATAAAATGCTCTGTACTCACCATGATGCAGGTATGTCCAACTGGAACGTTGCGCTGCTGTTTCGCCCTGTAACAAACAAACACACGTTTAGTCTCCTGGACACGTGCTGGGCGCCTCACGTGCACTTCCCGGTATTTCCGTACCAAAGTAAACATCAGAATTAGCAGATCTTGGCACTTCGTGCTGTTTAATTTAGTAAACAGCTGTCTTCGTGCTCGGGGCAAAGTCGCCGTGGGTGCTGCAGAGCTATGGAAGTTTGACCATGGCGCAACCCGTAAATAAATCACGGTTTGCGTTTAAATATTTACACAAGCGTACAAATTCACTACTTAACCTGTGAGTTGAGTTCACCTAGGGGTAAACTAAGCAGCCCCGAATATATGTAAATAATTAATATATTTGCTAAAAACAAATTAAAACAAAACTTTTTTTATTACTTTGTGCTTTTTTTATGTTCCAACAAAAAATTCGGTAACGAGATTTCACGGAAATACACGTTTTGAGGTTGATCACACAAAAAAGCATTTTTGGTAGGACTGTTGTGTGTATGTGCATGTGTCTGTAAACGGCATGTGGGATACAAACTTGGATATTTAAGTTCAGCATCTTCCAAGAATGCGACGCGAAGATAATATTAAAAATCTGATGTGTTACACTCACATGACTTTCTCTACTTGTACAATCTATTTTTACAAACGCTTATTCTCCATATGCTTCATGTTAATCGAGATATCGAGATGTCAATCTTGTTGCTAATTTTCTTGTAGATGCAAGGGGAATATGGTAGGTTTTAAGCGATAGTCAAATATTTTAACGCTGGTTGCTATGTGGCGCATTCCATTCTCTTTGCATGTCCAGGACATAAAAAAATCTGATGTGTTACACTCACATGACTTTCTCTACTCTTATACAATCTATTTTTACAAACGCCTATTCTCCATATGCTTTATATTAATCGAGATATCGAGATGTCAATCTTATTGCTAATTTTCTTGTAGATGCAAGGGGAATATGGTAGCTTTTAAGCGATGGTCAAATATTTTAACGCTGGTTGCTATGTGGCGCATTCCATTCTCTTTGCAAGTCCAGGACATAAAAAAATGAATAGCGAATTTGAGAAAAAGTATAAGTATTGGAAAATTTAAGGGAATAACAAGCAATATCTCGAAAACGGTTCACTCAACAAAAGAAATGTATATGACATAAGTTGTGTATTTTAACGAGATCTACATTTTTTGTGTAGTAAAATTTTGTCTATCTCTTATGGTTTACCAGTTATGCAAAAGTCGTTCACAATGAAGAATACTTTTGGAGACATTCCCAGAAAATTCGAGATATACATTTCATTTCTCATGACATTATCTTAAACATATGATATTTTAATCAAAATCGTTAGAGCCATTTTTGAGAAAATTACAATTTTCGAAAAATCTTCCATGTAAAGGGTAGTCTGGGGTGGGGGGATTTTCTTGAAAACCTTCGTGTCGCATCTCTGGAAGATACTGAACCTAAATACCAAGTTTGGTGTTTATCCGACTGTTCGTTTTTGAGTTATGCTGTTCACAGACACACAGACACACACACAGACACACACACACACAGACACACAGACACACACACGGACATGTTTCCAAAAATGCTTTTTTTGGATTCAGGAGATCTCAAAACATGTATTTCCGGTGAAATCTCGGTATCGAATTTTTGGGTGGAATGCAATACTTCCCCTACTTACTATACGTAGTAGAGAAAGTAAAAATGAATAACGAATTTGAGAAAGTATAAGTATTGGAAAATTTAAGGAAATAACGAGCAATATCTCGAAAACGGTTCACTCAACAAAAAAAATGTATATGACAAAAATTGTTTATTTAGTAAAATTTTGTATATCTCTTATGGTTTACCAGTTATGCAAAAGTCGTTCACAATCAAGAATACTTTTGGAGACATTCCCAGAAAATTCGAGATATACATTTCATTTCTCATGACAATATCTTAAATATATGATATTTTAATCAAAATCGTTAGAGCCATTTTTGAGAAAATTAAAATTTTCGAAAAATCTTCCATGTAAAGGGCACTTTGAGGTGGGAGGATTTTCTTGAAAACCTTCGTGTCGCATCCCTGGAAGATACTGAACCCAAATACCAAGTTTGGTGTTTATCCGACTGTTCGTTTCTGAGTTATGCTGTTCACAGACACACACACACACACACGGACATGTTTCCAAAAATGCTTTTTTTGGATTCAGGGTGTCTCAAAACATGTATTTCCGGTGAAATCTCGGTATCGAAATTTTGGGTGGAATACAATAATTCCCCTACTTACTATACGTAGTAGAGAAAGTAAAAAGGATGTATTTAAAACAATTTATTTGGAATAACTTTTTTGTGGCATCAGCCATTTCCGCTATATCTATGCATTGTTATTGGTTTAACTATTTCCTTCCTCTACCACGTATTTACATATAAGTAAAGATGTATTGCACTCAAAAGTAGGATAATTTCTAGAAAGAGGTGTGTGTGTGTGTGTGTGTGTGTGTGTGTGCGCGCGCGCGCGTGTGTGTGAGTGACAGAGAGAGAGAGAGAGAGAGAGAGAGTGCAGCAGCATTATTAAAAAACAAAAGTCGGATAAATACCAAACTTGGTATTTAAGAGCAGTATCTTTCAAAGATGTGAGATGAAGAATTCAAGAAAATCCAATAACCCTCAACTGCTCTTTACATGGAAAAATTCTCGAATTCTTTTATTTTTTTCAAAAAGGATTACTCTAATGACTTCGATTAAAATACCAGATATTTAAGATATATCCCCAACAAAATGTATATATTGAATTTTCTGGGAATAGCCTGTGAAGTCTTCATTAAGATGAAATTTTGTATAAAATTGTATAATGGGTAAACCATAAGAGAAACAGAAATTTATACATAGAAAGGTAGATATTTTGAAAACACGCAATTTCTTTCCAATGACTTCTTTGGGCATGAACCATTTCCGAGACATGCGTTAATTATTGGTTGTCATTTTTACTTTCTCTACTACTGCAAGTAGGGGAAGTATTGTATTCCACCCAAAAATTCGATACCGAGATTTCACCGGAAATATATGTTTTGAGACCCCCTGAATCCAAAAAAAAAGCATTTTTGGTAACATGTCCGTGTGTGTGTCTGTGTACAGCATAACTCAGAAACGAACAGTCGGATAAACACCAAACTTGGTATTTAGGTTCAGTATCTTCCAGAGATGCGACACGAAGGTTTTCAAGAAAATCCTCCCATCCCAGATCACCCTTTACATGGAACATTTTTAGAAAATTTTAATTTTCTGAAAAATGGCTATAACTATTTTGATTAAAGTATTATATGTTTAAGATATTTTCGATAAAGGAAATGTATATCTCGAATTTTCTGGGAATGTCTCCAAAAGTATTCTTCATTGTGAACGACTTTTGCATAACTGGTAAACCATAAGAGATAGACAAAATTTTACTACACAAAAAATGTAGATCGCGTTAAAATACACAATTTATGTCATATACATTTTTGTTGTTGAGTGAACCATTTTCGAGATATTGCTTGTTATTCCCTTAAATTTTCCAATACTTATACGTTTTCTGAAATGGGAATTCGTTATTCTTTTTTTTGTTTTTGTCCTGGTAATGCAAAGAGAATGGAATACTCCACACAGCAACCAGCTCTTAAAATATTTGACTGTCGCTTAAAGCCTACCATATTCCCCTTGCATCTACAAGAAAATTAGCAATAAGATTAACATCTCGATTAACATGAAGCATATGGAGAATAAGCGTTTGTAAAAATAATTTGTACAAGAGTAGAGAAAGTCATGTGAGTGTAACACATCAGATTTTTTAAATGATGTCGCTATACAGTTGTTTCTCGCGATGTTATGGAAAGAATACAGAATTAAAACATCTGACTATCGTGAGCTTACAACGAACTGTGTAATGGAACCATTTCTGCGAACGGCTATCTCGATAAATCAAAAGTAGAAAAATAAAACTTTTGTAATAACAGATTGCAGAAGAAAGAGAGAGAGAAGAAAATAACAATAGTGGGTAGAAAAGGTCATGTGAATGTAATGCATCAGATTATTTCCACACTTTGTCATTTTTTGAAGTGGTCAGCACTCATCATGTCTCGCAATGTCATGCCTAGAATTTTAGAGCCACCATATAGTGGCCTACCTTTTTAAACACTTGGCTATCATTTTAGTTCCTGTATCCCTACTGTACCTTCAAAAACCATGTCTGGAAACTTTATGTCGGTTAAAAATGTGGAGCAGATAGAAAAATAAGCTATTATAAAAATAGTCTTCAAAAGTTCTAGGCAATCGTTATCATGATTAAAGTAAAGAGGGCGAAGATATGTATTTTATTTGAATGGTATTATACTACACAGGTGATCCGTTTGGAAATATATACAATAAACACGCTATAAAGGAGAACCATTTTTATTGTTTTTATCTAAAAAGGTAAATATAATAACTCAAGAAAATATTCGACTTTAGTTTAAAAATTCTAGTAGGCAAATTAAATTAACACGGGAAAATTCTCGGTTTTAATATGCAAAAAAAAAAAAAACTGATATTACATTTAGGAGTTTTGGCGTTTTCATTTTAATGTAATTTCACTTATTCCAAAATATCTGCTCTACTGAAAGCATGTAAAACAATTTTGTAAACACAACAGATGAAAAAGTTTTAAAGTTGGTGCGATTTTCAAAATATTGTAAAACTAATAAAATTAAAAATGTTGAGAACCTCCAGAACAAGTAAACTATGTCGTTTTTCTTTCTGCACGTTAAGAATGAATATTTTCTCTTCGGAATTTTGGCTTCTGGAGTCATCGTATATTTATTCTAGAAGGATGAGTTTTGTACTCATTTAATTTCAATGAGCCCAATAGAACCCACATTAGTTCACATCAGGAAAACTAACTGTAAGATGGAGTATTGGTTACCATGTGCCTGTAAATCTCCTTCTGGTATTAGACGAGATTATATTAATATCATAAAGAGAGAATTTTTTTTTAATTCATTTATGGACGCTCTTTAACTCTGTGGTCCTTAGCGTCGCATTCTATATTGGGCGTGAAAGACCGGTAATTTTGCTTAGAGGCCTCTAGAGAGAGAGAGAGAGAGAGAGAGAGAGAGAGAGAGAGAAAATGTGAGTGTATGTGAGTGAGTGAGCGAGCGAGTGAGTATATGTGTGTGTGAGAGTATGTGTGTGCGTGTGGGGGGGATAATCCCAAAAGCCACTCAACCGATTTGAACATTCAACCCCAATTTTCTGACAGACATCATCCATAAAACACCTCATTTCATAAATTACTAAAAGATTACCGCCCTCAGCCGGGTTTGAACCCGCGACCTTGGGAACTAGCGGGAGAGGAAGAGGAGGGATGAGGAGGGAGAGGGGGAAATTAAATTTAGTTTTATTTATGGACGCTCTTTAACTGCTGTGGTCCTTAGCGTCCCATTCTATATTGGGCGTGAAAGACTAGAAAGTTTGCTCAGAGGCCTCTTTATCAGGCTTGACGTTCTTTTACGTGCCGTAAATCTACGACACGGGACCACCGGCTTTACTTCCCTTCCGAAGGAAGCCATGTTAAAGGATTTTTACGCCCGAAAAAAATCCATCACCCTCAGCCGGGTTTGAACCCGCGACCTTGAGAACTAGCTGGAGAGAGAGGGAGGGGGAGGGAATCACGATTTAGCAACTAAGACACAGCAAACAAGAGAGAATCTAATCTACTTATAACGGTACAATAGGCATGCAATGCCAATGCTAAAATATTTTAATAGCCCTTTCAGTAGGGAAGTTCTGTTTCATCTCCTTTGTATGTCATAAACAGCAGAATATGCTAAATAATTGTATAGAAAGACAAAATTGTGTCCAGCCGTCAGAAACCAGTCAACCGATGTTTTATAATTAACTGAGATTATTTTTCTCGATGGTCGCAGACACTTGTCTTTTCCAAAGAGATCAACTTGGTGACCTGGGAGTACGGAATCTTCATATTCACCAGCCTCACTCCATTTGGTTGTATATGTTAAGGATTTCTGTATTATTTGAAAGCTGTGTAGCTTTTATCTCATTAAATAACTACGTGACCAAAGAGAAGGTACAAAGGTTTAAATGTTCCGCTACTATAATTATAAAAAAAAAAAAAAAAAAAAAACTTTATGCGTTATATTCACATGACTTTCTCTACCCTCTATCACCTATGAGTGGGTGCACAAATTATTCATACTAAAGTTTACTTTCCTGTCTATTTCATTTTAATCGCGATAAAACTTTCCGGAAATAGCTGCATTACACATTTCGTTGTATATACAAAGGAATGTTTAACTGCACGCTATATGCTGGCCTTAGAATCCCATACTGGTTCCATGACATCCGCAAAATTAAAAATCGACCGGACTTAGAACTTAAACACCAAGTTTGGTGTTTATCCGACTTTTCGTTTTTGAGTTCTGCTGTTCACAGACGCACGCACGCGGGGACCTTCTTCTAACAATCTGGTTACATTCACATGAGTTTCTCTGCTCTCTATAGCTTTCTAGTAATTATGCAAATTATTCTTACGAAATTTGTTTTTTATCTACTTCATTTTAATCCAAATAAATCTTTGCAGAAATAGCAACACTACAGTTCGTTATATATACAAAGGGAATAATGATAAGCAAATGTTTAAGAACTGGTCACTATACTCTGACCTTAAAATTCCATACTCCTTTCATAACATCGCGAGAAACAACTGAATGTTGACAGGACTTTAAAAGAATGACCAAATATTTAACAATTCGAACCATTAATAACGGATATCTCGGAAATGGCTCCGAGTTGTGTTTTAAACAGATGTACATTTTTTCTATAGTTCGTTTTTATCTATCTTAACATTTACCAGCTATACAAGATTATACAAAATTTCTCCCTGATGATTTCTCTTGCTATTCCCAGAAAATTCAAGATATACGTTTTGTCATGTAAATATCTTCAATACATGGTATTTTACTCAAAATCGTTAGAGCCATTTTTAGAAAATCAAAAATTGCTAAAAATCTTCCATGTAAAGGGTAGTTTGAGGTAGACGGATTTTCTTGACTTTGTGTCGCATCTTTGGAAGGTACTGACCTAAATACCAACTTTGGTGTTTATCCTGCTTTTCGTTTTTGAGTTATGCTGTTTACACACACACACACTCACACACACACACACACACACACACACACACAGGCAGACACGCGGACCGTTTCCTAAAAGGCTGTTTTTGTATTCATGGGGCCTCAAAACATGTATTTCGGTGAAATCTCGGTATTGTGTTTTTGGGTGGAATGCAATACCTTCTCTACCTACATGTAAGCGGTAGAGAAAGCAAAAACCTTTTTTTTTAATCCAGGGTGCCTTAAAACATGTATTTCCCGTTAAAGCTCGGCATCGAATTTTTGTTTGGAATGCAATATCTTTTCTACCTACTATGTACGTGAATAGAGCAAGTAAAGATTGCTCGACCATTCCGACCGATGATTGTTCCACCGCCAAAGCTATGTATAGTCTATGTAGCATTCCCAGAACAAGGGGAAGGCTAAGGAAGTCGGACGTTCCGCCGATATTTCACATCCTTTTGCGTAAATATCAGGAGATTTTTCATCCGTTATTAGGAATAGGAGGGGATGTACGTAATTACAATTACAAGGGGTAAACGGAAGGATTCGCCATAAAAATCATCATTGTCCAATAATTTCATAAGAACTGGGGAAGGTAAATGAAATTAATTCGTCATTCGAGTTTAAAAAGCTAACCCTACAACGTGCGGCAGCCAGCTATAGTTCTGTACATACAGTATATAACACTTTTATTCGTACACATCAGGTTTTCAATAAAAAGTCACTCTCTACTTGCTTAAAAACTTGTGTTTTTCTGTGAGTCATTTATACGTGCTTGATGAATCTAATTCAAACTAATTCCAATTAAAAAATGCATTTCAAAACCTACACCATTGCAGGAAACAGCAATGTTAAAGAAGTAGCTCCCAATTTTGTACATTCCTATTCGTACAGTTGTTAAGAATGACCACTGTGTCGTAAACAGTTTCAATATGCACGTGTTTCAAAGGTCGCAGTTGTATACGTTATGTCAGTAGCGATCGAAATGGGTAAGCAAAAGGAGCTTAGTTCTGATCTCAAGCAAGTAGTTATAAACTTGGCACTTAGAGGGCATTCTCTCAGAAAAATGGAGAGACAGTAAATAAACGGCATTCTACCATTCAGTACATAGTCAACAAATTTAGGGGGCAAGGTTCTACAAAGAATTTACCAAGAAAACCTCAAGAAAGTAGGCCGAATGCACGAGAGGAACGTTACATTGTAAGCCGAATCCGAGAAAATCCAAAATTAAGTGTTCCTCAATTACGACCATTAGTAGAAAATATGTCTGGAAAGAAGATGTCTGACCAAACAGTTCGTCGTGTCTTATGGAAGTATGGATACCATGGCCGAACACCAAGGAAGAAGCCTTATGTAAGTGCAGCAAACAGGAAGAGACGTGTTGCATTTGCTAAAGATCACATTCATAAGCATCAGAACTTTTGGGACAGCGTGATATGATCAGACGAGATTAAGATAAACCTCTTTCTGTCAGATTGGATAAACAGAGTCTGGAGAAAAGCAAATTCAGGCAATGACTATCGAAACACTCTTCCCACAGTTAAGCATGGAGGTGGTTCCATTATGCTCTGGGCCTGCATGTCATCCAACGGTGTCGGTAATATACAATTTTTTTATGGCACTATGGACAAATATATGTATTTTGACATTTTAAAGAACAATGTAAAGCAGAGTGCCGAGAAAATTGGCATGGCACCTGGTTATAGGTTTCATCGGGATGATGATAGTAAACACAAGGCAAGAGTGGATATGAATTGGTGGATATAGAATGTACCCAAACTATTACAAACACCTCCTCAGAGTCCAAACTTGAATCCAATCGAGCATCTGTGGACAATTCTAAAGAAATGAGTCCGTAAAAGCAGAGTAAAATCTAAACAAGAGCTTAAACGTGTTGTGGAAGAAGAAAGGAATAAAATTAGCCCAGAAGAATGCAAAAACTTGGTTACTTCAATGAAGAGAAGGTGTGAGCCAGTTATTAAAGCCAAAGAGTACCCAACAAAATATTAGATTATCAGTGATGTATTTGTTATTAAAATATTACTTCTAAGGTACGAATAGAAAAGTTGTACAAATATGGTCATCTTTCTTTTACAATTTTATTTAATTTAATTTGTAAGTTCAGAAGTTAATCTTTAGTTAAGTCCTAAAACAGCACGTTTATATTGTTCAACATGTATGGAAAAAATATTAATTTAACTGTGTCTTCTAATAAATATTAAAGCATTTTCTTAAAAAATTGAAGTGTACGAATAAGAATGTTATATACTGTATCTCCGTGTCGAGAGTTTTTGCACAGCCTACTTTCAATAAAAAGAAAGCAACAAAGAGAAAAGTGTTACATTCACTGGACTTTCTCTACCCAATCTTATTTGTTTTGTATCTACTTCTTGTTAATCTTTTGCAGATCTATGCATTTCGTTGTAGATACAAGAGGAGTACATGAAACACGACAGTCGGAAGTTTAAAAATCTGATGTGTTACACTCACATGACTTTCTCTACTCTTGTACAAACTATTTTTACAAACGCTTATTCTCCACATGCTTCATATTATTGCTAATTTTCTTGTAGATGCAAGGGAAATATGGTAGCTTTTAAGCGATAGTCAAATATTTTAACGGTGGTTGCTATGTGGCGCATTCCATTCTCTTTGCATGTCCAGAACATAAAAAAAATGAATAACGAATTTGAGAAAAAGTATAAGTATTGTAAAATTTAAGGAAATAACAAGCAATATCTCGAAAACGGTTCACTCAACAAAAGAAATGTATATGACATAAGTTGTGTATTTTAACGCGATCTACATTTTTTGTGTAGTAAAATTTTGTCTATCTCTTATGGTTTACCAGTTATGCAAAAGTCGTTCACAATGAAGAATACTTTTGGAGACATTCCCAGGAAATTCAAGATATACATTTTATTTGTCATAAAAATATCTTAAACATATGATATTTTAATCAAAATCGTTAGAGCCATTTTTGAGAAAATTAAAATTTTCGAAAAATCTTCCATGTAAAGGGTAGTCTGGGGTGGGGGGATTTTCTTGAAAACCTTCGTGTCGCATCTCTGGAAGATACTGAACCTAAATGCCAAGTTTGGTGCTTATCCGATTGTTCGTTTTTGAGTTATGCTGTTCACAGACACACACACAGACACACACACACACACACAGACACACACACAGACACACACACACACAGACACACACACGGACATGTTTCTAAAAATGCTTTTTTTGGATTCAGGAGGTCTCAAAACGTGTATTTCCGGTGAAATCTCGGTATCGAATTTTTGGGTGGAATGCAATACTTCCCCTACTTACTATACGTAGTAGAGAAAGTAAAAAGGGGTCCTATAAGCTGGCTTTGTAATTCTGTTGCATGACTCGAGAGACAAAACAATAGAGCCTTGGTGCTTCAAAAAAATGTTTAACAAAGTACTGGAAAATTGAAGTCAATAGCAAGAGATATCTCAGAAATAGTTCATGCAACAAGAAAAAGAAATGTGTGATAAAAGCTGTCTCTCTTAACGTTACATTGTTCGCGCAGTAAATTTTTGTCTATCTTTTATGCTTTAATAGTTATACAAAATTCATTCAGATTGAAGACTTCAGAGGCTATTCCTAAAAATTCAAGATATGCATTATATTAGTCACGTGAACATCTTTAACGTCTAGTATTTTAATGAAAACCGTTAGCCATTTTCGAGAAAATCAAATAACGAAAAATGCTTCATCTGAAGGGTAGTCTGGCGGATTTTCTAGAAAATCCTCTTTTCGTATCTTTGGAAACTAAACCTAAACACAAGTTTAAATATCAAGTTTGGTACGTACTTATCCGATATTTACTTTTGGGTTATGCTGTTGCAGATACGCATAACACGGCCGTTTTCTAAAAAAAAATGTTTAATTCATGCATCCCAAAACATCTACTTTCGATGAATTTCGTATCGAAGTTTTGAGTGGAATACACTACTTTCTCAACCCAAAATAGGTAAGTATAGAAAAAGTGATATGCATATATTATAATTAGATACATACGAAAACTACTGTATTATATCTTGAAAAGCGTTAGTTGTGATACTGTTTATTAAATACACCTACCTGTTCTGCATACGAAATACGTAAGTCAAAACATTAATTTGACGCAAATAAACGTGTTATAACGTGCACAGTGTTGCCAACTGTGTAACAAATGACAGACATGGTCAGACTCACGTTCTCGTGACGTGACGTCATGCATGGTGGCAGTACTGCGAGGACACTGCTTATTAGCACACTCGGTACTCATATTTAACTTAAGGTGCGTTCCTTCTGTAACGGAAGTAAAGCGGTTGGCACTAGTAAATTTAATTATAATGGAGGGAACAGTTCTAGCACTCGATATCACGATTTCATGAATGAAATCGACTATATAAATAATGCCGTTATTGTTATACGATATACACAGTAAGTAATTTAGGCAAATAATTACAAAAGCTGTTTTTTCGATGATAGTGTACTTTTTATGTACTTCCCGCTCTTGCCATCGTGCGTGGGAAGTTGAAATTCCTGCACTCTGCGTTTTTACCACAGATATTAAAATATATTTAATCCTCCAAGTTGTGATATGTATATTTATTGCTGTACACACGGAATATATCTGACAGTTGAATTTTGCCATTTAAATCTTGCAGTCTTTACTTCCCTTTATTTATTAACATCTACTTACGATTCATGCATCATTTAAATGTAACTCTTTCGGTGCAAGCAGCCATCTCGCTTTCGGTTGACTTGGTCAACACAACCAGGCGTCAATAATCGATCACCAGTTCGCAGAGACTAATATGGTCAACTTGATACTGCTTTTGAACAGAAACAGTAATTAATTTTATTTTCACGTAAATATTTCTATCATTCTCTATCGTCGAAAAAATCTGATGTGTTACACTCACATGACTTTCTCTACTCTTGAACTATTTTTACAAACGCTTAATCTCCATCTACTTCATGTTAATCGAGATAAACATTTGTAGACTCTATCTTATTGCTAAGTTTCTTGTAGATGTAAGGGGAATATATATTTACACGAGCAATATAGAAATACGTAGCCTTTAAGCATATACATATCTCTTAATAGCTGGTTGCTAGGTGCAGCACCATTCTCTTTGCCTTAGATTAATACTCTTTGCATATACAAGATAAAAAAATCTGATGTGTTACACTCACATGACTTTCTCTACTCTTGTACAAACTATTTATACAAACGCTTATTCTCCATCTACTTCATGTTAATCGAGATAAACATTTGCAGAGTCTATCTTATTGCTAATTTTCTTGCAGATGTAAGGGGAATATATATTTACAAGGGCAATTTGGAAATACAGTAGCCTTTAAGCACATACATATCTCTTAATAGCTGGTTGCTAGGTGCAGCACCATTCCCTTTCCCACATATCCAAGACAAAAAATCTGATGTGTTACACTCACATGACTTTCTCTACTCTTGTACAATCTATTTTTACAAACGCCTATTCTCCATATGCTTTATGTTAATCGAGATATCGAGATGTCAATCTTATTGGTAATTTTCTTGTAGATGCAAGGGGAATATGGTAGCTTTTAAGCGATGGTCAAATATTTTAACGCTGGTTGCTAGCGGCGCATTCCATTCTCTTTGCATGTCCAGGACATAAAAAAATGAATAACGAATTTGAGAAAAAGTATAAGTATTGGAAAATTTAAGGGAATAACAAGCAATATCTCGAAAACGGTTCACTCAACAAAAGAAATGTATATGACATAAGTTGTGTATTTTAACGAGATCTACATTTTTTGTGTAGTAAAATTTTGTCTATCTCTTATGGTTTACCAGTTATGCAAAAGTCGTTCACAATGAAGAATACTTTTGGAGACATTCCCAGAAAATTCGAGATATACATTTCATTTCTCATGACATTATCTTAAACATATGATATTTTAATCAAAATCGTTAGAGCGATTTTTGAGAAAACTAAAATTTTCGAAAAATGTTCCATGTGAAGGGTAGTCTGGGGTGGGGGGATTTTCTTGAAAACCTTCGCGTCGCATCTCTGGAAGATACTGAACCTAAATACCAAGTTTGGTGTTTATCCGACTGTTCGTTTTTGAGTTATGCTGTTCACAGACACACACACACAGACACACACACGGAAATGTTTCCAAAAATGCTTTTTTTGGATTCAGGAGGTCTCAAAACATGTATTTCCGGTGAAATCTCGGTATCGAATTTTTGGGTGGAATGCAATACTTCCCCTACTTACTATACGTAGTAGAGAAAGTAAAAATGAATAACGAATTCCCATTTGAGTAAATAAGTATTGAAAAATTTAAGCGAATAACAAGTAATATCTCGAAAATAGTTCACTCAACAAAAAAATGTATATGACATAAATTGTGTATTTTAACGCGATCTACATTTTTTGTGTAGTAAAATTTTGTCTATCTCTTATGGTTTACCAGTTATGCAAAAGTCGTTCACAATGAAGAATACTTTTGGAGACATTCCCAGGAAATTCAAGATATACATTTTTTTGTCATAAAAATATCTTAAACATATGATATTTTAATCAAAATCGTTAGAGCCATTTTTGAGAAAATTAAAATTTTCGAAAAACGTTCCATGTAAAGGGTAGTCTGGGGTGTGGGGATTTTCTTGAAAACCTTCCTGTCGCATCTTTGGAAGATACTGAACCTAAATACCAAGTTTAGTGTTTATCCGACTGTTCGTTCCTGAGTTATGCTGTTCAGACACACACACATACATACATACATGCATACATACATACATACATACATACATACATACATACATACATACTTACATACATACAGACACACACACACACACACACACACACGGACATGTTTTCAAAAATGCTTTTTTTGGATTCAGGGGGTCTCAAAACATGTATTTCCGGTGAAATCTCGGTATCGAATTTTTGGGTGGAATACAATACTTCCCCTACTTACTATACGTAGTAGAAAAAGTAAAAAAACTCTGATGTGTTACACTCACATGACTTTCTCTACTCTTGTACAAAGTATTTTTACAAACGCTTATTCTCCATCTAGTTCATGTTAATCGAGATAAACATTTGCAGACTCTATCTTATTGCTAATTTTCTTGTAGATGTAGGGGAAAATATATTTACAAGGGCAATATAGAAAAACAGTAGCCTTTAAGCACATACATATCTCTTAATAGCTGGTTGCTAGGTGCAGCACCATTCCCTTTGCCACAGATTATAACTCTTTGCATACCCAAGACAAAAAAATCTGATGTGTTACACTCACATGACTTTCTCTACTCTTGTACAATCTATTTTTACAAACGCCTATTCTCCATATGCTTCATGTTAATCGAGATATCGAGATGTCAATCTTATTGGTAATTTTCATGTAGATGCAAGGGGAATATGCTAGGTTTAAAGCGATAGTCAAATATTTTAACGCTGCTTGCTATGTGGCGCATTCCATTCTCTTTACATGTCCAGGACATAAAAAAACGAATAACGAATTTGAGAAAAAGTATAAGTATTGGAAAATTTAAGGGAATAACAAGCAATATCTCGAAAACGGTTCACTCAACAAAAGAAATGTGTATGACATAAATTGTGTATTTTAACGCGATCCACATTTTTTGTGTAGTAAAATTTTGTCTATCTCTTATGGTTTACCAGTTATGCAAAAGTCGTTCACAATGAAGAATACTTTTGGTGACATTCCCAGAAAATTCGAGATATACATTTCATTTCTCATGACAATATTTTAAACATATAATATTTTAATCAAAATCGTTAGAGCCATTTTTGAGAAAATTAAAATTTTCGAAAAATGTTCCATGTAAAGGGTAGTCTGGGGTGAGGGATTTTCTTGAAAACCTTCGTGTCGGATCTCTGGAAGATACTGAACCTAAATACCAAGTTTGGTGTTTATACGACTGTTCGTTTCTGAGTTATGCTGTTCACACACACAGACAGACACACACACGGACATGTTTCCAAAAATGCTTTTTTTGGATTCAGGGGATCTCAAAACATGTATTTCCGGCGAAATCTCGGTATCGCTTTTTTGGGTGGAATACAATACTTCCCCTACTTACTATACGTAGTAGAGAAAGTAAAAATGAATAACGAATTCCCATTTGAGAAAAGTATTGAAAAATTTAAGGGAATGACAAGCAATATCTCGAAAATGGTTCACTCAACAAAAAAACTGTATATGACATAAATTGTGTATTTTAACGCGATCTACATTTTTTGTGTAGTAACATTTTGTCTATCTCTTATGGTTTACCAGTTATGCAAAAGTCGTTCACAATAAAGAATACTTTTGGAGACATTCCCAGAAAATTCAAGATATACATTTTATTTACCATAAAAATATCTTAAACATATGATATTTTAATCAAAATCGTTAGAGCCATTTTTGAGAAAATTCAAATTTTCGAAAAATCTTCCATGTAAAGGGTACCCTGGGGTGGGGGGATTTTCTTGAAAACCTTCGTGTCGCATCCCTGGAAGATACTGAACCCAAATACCAAGTTTGGTGTTTATCCGACTGTTCGTTTCTGAGTTATGCTGTTCACAGACACACACACAGACAGACACACACACACGGACATGTTTCCAAAAATGCTTTTTTTGGATTCAGGGGGTCTCAAAACATGTATTTCCGGTGAAATCTCGGTATCGAATTTTTGGGTGGAATACAATACTTCCCCTACTTACTATACGTATTAGAGAAAGTAATAGGATACGATACAACACTACATTAAATGCTTTGCAGAAAATGAAAATACAAGGAGACTCGTTCTTCAAATATGCACTTACCGCACTGAACCGCAATATCATGTAACGTGTTGAATAGAACATCTTGTCTACATTTCGCGTATTTAACGAAATTAATTGAGTATTAGGCAATCATTTGAAATAATTTTGTGTTATTTATTCCATATTGTTCTTTCCTAATAAAATATTGTGTTTTATTTCCCTTAAAAAATCTACCCATTTTAAAGAGGGCCATGCATCGTCAGAAATATGATTGTGTACGTAGAAATGAACCAATATGAACGAACACCTTCCAAACGTCGGTTTCAAACCAACCATATACCTGGCTAGAAGCCTGAGAGAATTTAGAGTATGAACCAATACATTGTTTACCACTTATCATTTTAAATACCTAAAATGACTAAAACGTGTTTGGAAGAGAGTTTTGACACTCTGCCATCTGAAATGCGAGAAGTTGGGTATTTGGGTATTTTACTAGAAATACCGACAAAGATACAATTATTCTCTTAACCTTACATGAATATTATAGGTACCAACGCTGAACTGTGAAACCTAAACCCAAAAGCAGACGTAAAATGTTATAGTAACAAAAATATAAGCTCTCTGAAACATTCAGTTTAACGAACTAATTAAATGCATGACGCTTGACCAAATCTTAAAGCTGCATTTTGTTACGAATTTACCACAACCGGAAACAAATGAAGAACGATATTCACTGCATAAAAAAGCGTTTTAGCATGGAGGAGGAATAGTTATATAATATGATTATCACTCCTGGGTGATAGTTACACCGTAATAAACCGGATTAGTCGATATCCTAGCAGTTTTTAAAGACTACTCGTCCACGCCGTGCTTATATCGTGTGTCATTTAAAAGGCTGAACATTCGTATGCTTAGTATGATAGCGGCACAATTAAAACCAATTTTGCACATAGTTCATGGGGGAACAAATACAAATTTGCTGTCCTTTCTCAGAAGTTTGTACTTTAAGCAGCCATATAAAACATTCCGATGCACTTTTTTGCTTTGCGGGTGCAATTTACTTTCTCCAGCACCTGCCTATAGAAGGTAGAGAAAGCCGAGAGGCCGAAATCGTTTAGACGCAGATTTGTCAATGGGAGGTCAGCGGTTCAAATGCCGCCAAGACCGTCCTCCCTAGGGTTCTTTTTTTCTTTCTTTCTTCTCCAAATTTCCCTCAGTCCTCACAACTGGCAAATGCAGGGGAGATACCCTTAACTTAGGCCTAGAAGTTTCCTTCCCAAAATTTCTTTCCCAATTATTTTCATTTCATGTATGTCACCGCCTGTGGTGCTGTATGCAGTAAAATCGGGCGTTAAACAAAAAAGCAAAAGGAAAATTGCATTTCACACAAAAATTGCACATACAGATTTTCACCGGAAATATGTTTTGAGATACCTGAATCTAATGTGTGTGCGCGCGCTCGTGTGTGTGTGTGTGTGTGTGTGTGTGTGTGTGTGTGTGTGTGTGTGTGTAGCATATCTCAAGAACGAAAAATCGGTATTCAAAGGATGAAAACCAATGTCAATGATTTTTCAAGGAAATCCTCCCGGAAGATTTTTCGTTATTTTCTCAAAAACACCTCTTAGCGATTTGTATTAAAATAATATAGGTACATAGGTTTAAATATTTGCATGACTAATAAAATGTACATGAATTTTCTCTGAATAGCCTTGAAGAGTCCTGTAGGAATTTCTTTTTATAATTGATAAACCGTAAGAGATAGGAGAAAACTTTGTCAGAAAAGTATACCATTTAAACTACAATATTTATTTCAAATTAATTTTTTGTGAGTCAACCATTTCCGAAATATTCGTTGTTGGTTTTTCAATATCGTTCGCCTTAGCCATTCCTTTATTTCTCGTGACTCATTCAAGGAGTATGGAATGCCAAAGCTGCATTTTAAAAATTTGAATATCACTTGTCGGCTGTATTCCTCTTGTATCTATAACCAAATATGTAGGTATTTAAACCACTTTTGCAAACGTTTGTCTAAATTAATATGAAGTATATAGGAGAAAAAATTATGATGCGTTACATTAGCATGACTTTCCCTACCCATTCTTCAACAAATCATTCTATTAAAAAACGCCTATTCTTCTATCTACTTCACGTTAATCGACATAAACCTTAGTAGAAATGATTTTATTATATATTATTTCCTTGGAGATACAATGGGAGTAAGGGAATACAGTAGGTTTAAGCGATAGTCTTTTTAAAAGCTGGTCACTATGATATGGCTTTGAAATTCCGTTCTCTTTGGTTGACCAGGTGAAGGAAGGACAGGAGGAAGGAAACGAAAGAAAGAAAGAAAGAAAGAAAGAAAGAAAGAAAGAAAGAAAGAAAGAAAGAAAGAAAGAAAAACCGAATGACTTCTCATTTGAGAAAATGATTATTTTAACATTGAAACCAACAACAAGGAATACACTACGTGATCAAAAGTATCCGGACACCTGGCTGAAAATGACGTACAAGTTCGTGGCGCCCGCCATCGGTAATGCTGGAAGTGTAGGGTGTTGGCCCACCCTTAGCCTTAATGACAGCGTTCACTCTCGTTGGCATACTTTCAATCAGGTGCTGGAAGATTACTTGGGGAATGGCAGCCCATTTTTCACGGAGTGCGAAACTGAGGAGAGGTATCGATGTAGGTCGGTGTAGGTCGAAATCGGCGTTCCAAAACATCGGTGTTCTATAGGATTCAAATCAGGATTCTGTGTAGGCCAGTCCATTACAGGGATGTTATTGTCGTGTAATCACTCCGCCACAGCCCGGGCAGTATGAACAGGTGCTCGATCGTGTTGAAAGATGCAATCGCCATCCCCGAATTGTTCTTCAACAGTGGGAAGCAAGAAGGTGCTTAAAATATCAATGTAGGTCTGCGCTGTGATCGTGCCACGCAAAACAACAAGGGATGCAAGCCCCCTCCAGGAAAAACACAACCACACCATAACACCACCTCCGAATTTCACTGTTGGCACTACACATGCTGGCAGATGACGTTCACCGAGCATTCGCCATACCCACACCCTGCCATCGGATCGCCACATTGTGTACCGTGATTCGTCACTCCAGACAACGTTTTGCCACTGTTCAATCGTGTAATGTTAACGCACCTTACACCAAGCGAGGCGTCGTTTGGCATTTTCCTGCGTGGTGTGTGGCTTATGAGCAAGCCGCTCGACCATGAAATCCAAGGTTTCCCACCTCACGCCTGTCATAGTACTTGGAATGGATCCTGATGCAGTTTGGAATTCCTGTGTGATGCTCTGGATAGATGTCTGCCTATTACTCTTTACGACCCTCCTCAAATGTCGGCGGTCTCTGTCAGTCAACAGACGAGGTCGGCCTGTACGCTTTTGTGCTGTACATGTCCCTTCACGTTTCCACTTCGCTATCACATCAGAAACAGTGGACCTAGGGATGTTTAGGAGTGTGGAAATCTCGCGTACATACTTCTGATACAAGTGACACGCAATCACCTGACCACGTTCGAAGTCCGTGAGTTCCACGGAGCGTCCCATTCTGCTCTTTCACGATGTCTAATGACTGCTGAGGTCGCGAATGAGTACCAGGCAGTAGGTGGCAGCACAATGCACCTAAGATGAAAGACGTATGTTTGTGGGGTGTCCGGATACGTTTGATCACATAGCGTATGTATCTTGTTTAACAGGACGTGGGTGCAATCCAAAGCTTAACATTCATACGCCATTCTCTACCTCAGTATTTCACATAACTCCTTATATATTAAAGTTTTGATATACAAAGTGATTCTTCTAACCACGTTACGTTACTCATGATAAAATTCTTTCCTAGAAATAATCTCAAAACTAAACAGTACGGACTTGCTTACAGGCACAAGTAAAACAAAACGCCTGTTCCATGAACGAAGGAGGCCATTGCAAGTTGTGAATTTCATGATTTGTGTTGCTCTTAATAAGTTTACGATTTCAGAGTTTATTCGCTTAATAATCACTTCTAAACTGTTTCTTCTTCTAACAGTTATCTGAACCTAGTAACTAATTCGTTACTTGAAGTGAAGATACATTATTGTACAACAGAAGATTAGGAAATTTAGAAGGCACGCATCTACACCTCTAAAAATTTCAATCCGATGTTATATAGTTTGAGATAATGGTTCATGAAATTACCAGATTTATCATTGCCGGGATGGGGCTTTTAATCTCCACTTAACACACATGTATGCTTCCTGAGCAAAATGATAATATATACTTCATATAATAAAACGCCTTAAATTTAAAAACGAAAAATTTCTGATGTGATAAATTCACAAGACTTTCTCTACACTCTTATGGTTATTAATGGGTATACAAACTATTCTTACTAAAGCTTATTTTCCTATCTACTTAATTTTAATCGAGATAAACTTTTGCAGAAATAGCTACATTGCACATTTCGTTATAGACACAAATGGAACAGCGATAGTCAAATGTTTAAGAGCTGGACGCTATACGTTGCCTTAAAATTCCATACTGTTTCCATGCCACCACCAGAAACAACTGAAAATCGACGGGCTTCAAAGAACAAGTATTGAACAATTCGAACCATTAATAACGGATATCTCGGAAATAGCTGATGTCACAAAACAGTTATTTGAAATAAATTGTGCGTTTTAAAGAGATCTACATTTTTTGTGTAATACGTTTTCGTCTATCGCCCAACGTTTATCAGTTATACAGGATTATAAAAAATTCCTTCCGAATAAAGAGGACTTCAGAGATTATTCCCAGAAAATTAAAAGTATACAATTTATTTATCATGTAAATACATTTAATATATAGTATTTTAATCAAAATAATCATTTTTTTAGAAAATCAATTTAGAAAAATGTTCCATGCAAAGGGTAGAACTTGGGACGGGGGGATTTTCTTGAAAACCTTCGTGTCGCATTCTTTGGAAGGTACTAAATCTAAACACCAAGTAGGTTTGGTATTTATCCGACCTTTAGTTGTTTTTTTGTTTTTTTAGTTATGCTATTCTCACACACAGACCTTTATTTATTTATTATTATTATTATAATTATTATTATTCAGGAGGCCTCAAAACAGTATTTTCGGTAAATCTCGGTATGGAATTTTTGGGCGGAATGCAATACCTTCTCTGCCTATTATGTACGTGGTAGAGAAAGTATCGTTAGCATATCGTATGTCAGTTTTGTTACTAATGAACCCAAGCGGGAAAAACTAAGAATCTGTAAGATGCTTTAGAGAAAATGAACATGTATCAACGAAGACTTCGAAAACGGCTAAGGTTGCAGAAGTTGTTTCTGAGATCCACAATTTTTGTATACCTACTCAGACTGTCTCTTGTGGTTTACCAGTCATACAAGATTATTACACCGAGCGGGATGACTCCAGCAGTGATGCCTGTATTCTGGAGGTATTCTACAGGTCTCGGGTTCAAATCCCGTGGGCCGACCAATGTATTTTTTACTTTCTCTACTACGTATAGTAAGTAGGGGAAGTATTGTATTCCATCCAAAAATTCGATACCGAGATTTCACCGGAAATACATGTTTTGAGATTCCCTGAATACAAAAAAAAGCATTTTTGGAAACATGTGTGTGTGTGTTTGTGTGTGTGTGTGTGTGTGTGAACAGCATAACTCAGAAACGAACAGTCGGATAAACACCAAACTTGGTATTTAGGTTCATCATCTTCCAGAGATGCGACACGAAGGTTTTCAAGAAAATTCCCCCACCCTAGAGTACCCTTTTCATGGAACATTTTTCGAAAATTTTAATTTTCTCAAAAATGGCTCTAACGATTTTGATTAAAATATCATATGTTTAAGGTATTTTTATGACAAATGAAATGTATATCTCGAATTTTCTGGGAATGTCTCCAAAAGTGTTCTTCATTCTGAACAACTTTTGCATAACTGGTAAACCATAAGAGATAGACAAAATGTTACTACACAAAAACTGTGCATCGCGTTAAAGTACACAATTTATGTCATATACATTTTTGTTGTTGAGTGAACCATTTTCGAGATATTGCTTGTTATTCCCTTAAATTTTCCAATACTTATACTTTTTCTCAAAATCATTATTCTATTTTTACTTTCTCTACTACGTATAGTAAGTAGGGGAAGTATTGTATTCCACCCAAAAATTCGATACCGAGATTTTACCGGAAATACATGTTTTGAGACCCCCTGAATCCAAAAAAAGCATTTTTGGAAACATGCCCGTGTGTGTGTCTGTGTGTGTGAGTGAGTGTGTGTGTGTGTGTGTGTCTGTGAACAGCATAACTCAGAAACGAACAGTCGGATAAACACCAAACTTGGTATTTAGGTTCAATATCTTCCAGAGACGCGACACGAAGGTTTTCAAGAAAATCCCCCCACCACAGACTACCATTTACATGGAACATTTTTCGAAAATTTTAATTTTCTCAAAAATGGCTCAAACGATTTTGATTAAAATATCATATGTTTAAGGTATTTTTATGACAAATGAAATGTATATCTCGAATTTTCTGGGAATGTCTCCAAAAGTGTTCTTCATTCTGAACAACTTTTGCATAACTGGTAAACCATAAGAGATAGACAAAATGTTACTACACAAAAAATGTGCATCGCGTTAAAGTACACAATTTATGTCATATACATTTTTGTTGTTGAGTGAACCATTTTCGAGATATTGCTTGTTATTCCCTTAAATTTTCCAATACTTATACTTTTTCTCAAAATCGTTATTCTATTTTTACTTTCTCTACTACGTATAGTAAGTAGGGGAAGTATTGTATTCCACCCAAAAATTCGATACCGAGATTTTACCGGAAATACATGTTTTGAGACCCCCTGAATCCAAAAAAAGCATTTTTGGAAACATGTCCGTGTGTGTGTGTGTGTGTGTCTGTGTGTCTGTGAACAGCATAACTCAGAAACGAACAGTCGGATAAACACCAAACTTGGCATTTAGGTTCAATATCTTCCAGAGACGCGACACGAAGGTTTTCAAGAAAATCCCCCCACCACAGACTACCCTTTACATGGAACATTTATCGAAAATTTTAATTTTCTCAAAAATGTCTCTAACGATTTTGATTAAAATATCATATGTTTAAGACATTGTCATTAGAAATGAAATGTATATCTCGAATTTTCTGGGAATGTCTCCAAAAGTGTTCTTCGTTGTGAACGACTTTTGCATAACTGGTAAACCATAAGAGATAGACAAAATTTTACTACACAAAAAATGTAGATCGCGTTAAAATACACAATTTATGTCATATACATTTTTGTTGTTGAGTGAACTGTTTTCGAGATATTGCTTGTTATTCCCTTAAATTTTTCAATACTTATACTTTTTCTCAAATTCGTTATTCATTTTTACTTTCTCTACTACGTATAGTAAGTACGGGAAGTATTGCATTCCACCCAAAAATTCGATACCGAGATTTCACCGGAAATACATGTTTTGAGACCCACTGAATCCAAAAAAAGCATTTTTGGAAACATGTCCGTGTGTGTGTGTGTGTGTGTCTGTGTGTCTGTGAACAGCATAACTCAAAAACGAACAGTCGGATAAACACCACACTTGGTATTTAGGTTCAGTATCTTCCAGAGATGCGACACGAAGATTTTCAAGAAAATCCCCCCACCCCAGACTACCCTTTACATGGAACATTTTTCGAAAATTTTAATTTTCTCAAAAATGGCTCTAACGATTTTGATTAAAATATCATATGTTTAAGATAATGTCATGAGAAATGAAATGTATATCTCGAATTTTCTGGGAATGTCTCCAAAAGTATTCTTCATTGTGAACGACTTTTGCATAACTGGTAAACCGTAAGAGATAGACAGAATTTTACTACACAAAAAATGTAGATCGCGTTAAAATTCACAACTTATGTCATATACATTTCTTTTGTTGAGTGAACCGTTTTCGAGATATTGCTTGTTATTTCCTTAAATTTTTCAATACTTATACTTTTTCTCAAATTCGTTATTCATTTTTTTTATGTCCTGGACATGCAAAGAGAATGAAATGCGCCACATAGCAACCAGCGTTAAAATATTTGACTATCGCTTATAACCTACCATATTCCCCTTGCATCTACAAGAAAATTACAAATAAGATTGACATTTCGATATCTCGATTAACATGAAGCATATGGAGAATAAGCGTTTGTAAAAATACATTGTACAAGAGTAGAGAAAGTCATGTGAGTGTAACACATCAGATTTTTTTTTATGTCCTGGACTTGCAAAGAGAATGGAATGCGCCACATAGCAACCAGCGCTTAAAATATTTGACTATCGCTTAAAATCTACCATATTCCCCTTGCATCTACAAGAAAATTAGCAATAAGATTAACATTTCGATATCTCGATTAACATGAAGCATATGGGGAATAAACGTTTGTAAAAATAGTTTGTACAAGAGTAGAGAAAGTCATGTGAGTGTAACACATCAGATTTTTTTTTATGTCCTGAACATGCAAGGAGAATGGAATGCGCCACATAGCAACCAGCGCTTTAAATATTTGACTATCGCTTAAAACCTACCATGTTCCCTTTGCATCTACAAGAAAATTAGCAATAAGATTGACATCCCAATATCTCGATTAACATGAAGCATATGGAGAATAAGCGTTTGTAAAAATAGATTGTACAAGAGTAGAGAAAGTCATGTGAGTGTAACACATCAGATTTTTTTGTCTTGGATATGCAAAGAGTATTACTCTGTGGGAAAGGGAATGGTGCTGCACCTAGCAACCAGCTATTAAGAGATATGTATGTGCTTAAAGGCTACTGTATTTCCAAATTGCCCTTGTAAATATACATTCCCCTTTACATCTACAAGAAAATTAGCAATAAGATAGAGTCTGCAAGTGTTTATTTCGATTAACATGAAGTAGATGGAGAATAAGCGTTTGTAAAAATAGTTTGTACAAGAGTAGAGAAAGTCATGTGAGTGTAACACATCAGATTTTTTTTCTTTCTTTGCGTGATTTCCCTCAGTTGTCAAGATAAATGCCGGATTGTACATTTAATACCACAACCCAAAGCTCTATTTAAGTCTAAAACAATGGTAAAAATGAAAATAGATGGTAATAATAGGCAATGCTCTGGCACCTATCCTCAGATAATGAAAGCCGGCGGATGGAACGGCTCCTAATGCCATCTGCCCGCCACATGTTGAAACATATTCAGTTGCCTAGCACTAAGGCCTCTGTGTATACATGAAGCAAGATGGTGGTGTGGTACAGAGATGAGACCTAGAATGCTAACTATTCTCTTCTAACAGATCCAGATCCGTCCCGATATGACTGTGTAGTTAAAGCGACGTAAAATAGAGAAAAAAAATATTACTAAAAAAATTCAAAATGAAAAGGTGTTCAAAGAAAACTAATGATATACATGTTATTAGTTACGCAAATATCTTAAATATGTGAGATTTTAATCAGAATCGTTACTCTTTAACCAGAGTCATGTTTTAAAAATGACAATTTCTGCACGTAACGGGTAGTATGAGACGGGAGGGGGGGTTCTTTTGAAAATCTTCGAGTCACATCCTTGGCAGATGTTGAACGTAAATAACAAGTTTGGTATATATCCTACTTTTGGGCCTTTTGCTGGCTATGCTTTCTTTTTAGTTGTGAATCTCAAAACGTGTACTTCTGGTGAAATCTCGATATCTAATATTTGGCACTTCATCTATTTACTGTAGATAAGTGGTGGAGAAAATAAAATGGTGTGCAATTCTTTGATATGTAGATATGCCTCGCCGGGGATTAGAGAGATAAGAGGAGGGGAGAGCAAGAAGTTTCTAGAGAAACGAGCAATCTCCAGGAATACATTATTCGCAATGTAAACCTGTTTGGTAACTTCCTTTCCTAAATATAGATAAAAGGTGCAAGGTTATTACAGGCAGAAACGCTTTTAAAGAAAGAAAAAAAAAGTACTTGACCCAAGTCAGATTCTAAATCTGGTTTCGGATGCTTTTTACAGGTAGGTACATGATTCCATTGGGCTTGAGATCATCAGCCTGATGTCTGAGCTCAAAACCTCGAGTGGTCTCAGGAACAGAATATATTTAATGCCTTACTATAACAAAGTACACACAATAAAACTTATTTCTATTTAACATTCTGTTTAAAAACAATTCGCCGCGTATTGTAACAGTATCAATGCTGAGAGCCTAATCTTGATAGTAAAAATCTACATTAAGGAATGCACTTGTTGGGGAGAGGGAGGGGCAAAAACAAAATCACTATTATTTGTTTTTGTATAACTTCTACAGACTATTCTTACAAAAGATTTCGAAACAAACCTTTGCAGAAAAAGTTTTATTACGCATTTTGTCGTAGGTACCTACTAGAGGGGTAAAATAGTGTGATGTTTAAAAGCTTTGAAATAAATTCGTGTTTTAGAGAGATCTGCACGTTTTGTGTCGTATGTTGTTGTCTATCTCTTACGGTTTACCCGTTATATAAAATTCCCTCCGAATGAAGAGGAATTAACAGGCCTTTGTAAATTCAAAATACACATTTTGTCACATCTCTTGGTACCTCATTAACCAAAATCGTTTGAGCCATCTTTTTAGAAAATCAAAACTATGGAAACATTTACATGTAAAGGGTAATTTAGGTTGGGAATTTTTTTATCTTTGTTCCGCCGTACCTTTCGAAGGTATTTATTGGACTTCTCGTATAGTATTTGATTTATGCTGTTAAAATACAAGGCACACGGATATTTTTCTAAAAATGATTTTTTGGAATTCAAGAGGCCTCGAAACCTGTATTTCCGGTGAAATCTCAATGTCGAATATTTGGGTGATATACAATACTTCTATTGTATTTCACCCAAAAATTCTCGACTCACTCTATGTAGTACAGAAACCAAAACGTTTAAAAGCCAGTTTTCATTTAAGGTATTTCATTTAGGTTTTATTTCACGGCTTGGCAATGTAATACAAAAATAATACAATATTTTAGATACAAACTGATTTTTGTTCTTGATTTAATTCATTTTTTTAATTAATTAAAATACCACTGTCTTAAAATTCTAACTTTTGTGAGAAAATATCTGATGTGTTACATTCGCATGGCATTTTTATCCCTCTTTTATACTATGCTCTTACAAAAGCTTATTTTTCTATTTCATGTTAATTGTGATAAACGTTTGTAGAAATAATTACATTACACATTTCGTTGTAGGTACATGAGGGATACAGCAGACTAAAAACTCCCATTACGAGAAACAAACGGCGATTTAACACTGAACACAAAAAAAGGAAAAGATTTGAAAACTCACACTAGTAAACTGTTAATATCATAAAAAAGTATTAACAGAAATTATACATTAACGACATCTATATTTGTTGTGCAGTAAGTTTCTGTCTATCTCCTATGTGGTTTACCAGTTACACAAATTTTCATTCAGAATAAAGAGTTTTTCATAGACCATTCGAAGAAAATTCAAGATATATTTACATTTTGCCATGCATACATTTTAAACATATGGTATTTTAATCAAAATGATTAAAACCAATTATTGAGAAAATAAAAAATAAACATTTGATGTAAAGGATAGTTCGGATTAAGGGAATTTTCTTTAGAATCTTAGAGTCGCATGCTTTGAAAATGCTGAACTTAGATAAGAAAATTCCACCATCCCAAACTACCCTTTACATGGAAAAATTGTAATTTTTATTTTTTCACAAATGGTTCTTATGCATACCATGAATTCTCTGTGAAGTCCTCTGTATTTGATTGAAATTTATATAACTAGGAATCACAACAGGCAAATGCAGGAAATATGTAGAGCTCGTTAAAATATACAATGTGTGCCACTATTTTTCGTAGCGTTAGCCTGTTTTGAATTATTCCATATTGAAAGTTTCTGCTGCTCACAAGTGAGAATCCGTTATCTACGAGACATGCTTGAAAGTTTGCGATTCTATTTTTCTTTCTTTCTTTCCATTGGAAAAGCTTGCCACCTCGAATAACTTCTGAAGCCTCCTTGCTTGGTTTGAAACAATTTCTAAATAAAATTATGTCGTGAGTAATGTAGCGAAAATAGAAGAACCGCATTTTATACAAATACTACAATATGTAACGGATAAATGCAGATTTGTCATTGGTGGAGAAAGTCATGCGATGTACCACATTAGCCGTTTTATTTTCGCTCACAGAATAAGTTTACTGCAAAGAAAAAGTTAGCATTGTGCTCGATTTGTTAGAAAATGTGTCACAACCTGTTTCTAAACCACAATTCTTTGTGTTAATAGTATTTTGCTATGACATTCCAATTTATTAACATAAATAAATATCTTTCTTTTACAGCACAAACAGAAACATGAAACGTTTCACACTTAAGTATGAAACGAACTGTTTTACGGTAGAATCGGTAATTACTCGGCAAACATGGAGGAAATTTACCATTCTGCCTTTCACTTGCTTTCATTAAAAAAAGAAAAGTAATTTTATTTGTTTCGTTTATATGGCGGCTTTAATAGCTTAAGCCATATCTGCGGCTTTGACAATTGCTCAGTGCCTCTCTCGTTTACAGTGTGTGTTAATCTTCGAGCTTTATTACTTTGGCTTTTAAACCCTGAGTCAGACAATCGCATTGATGCAGGGCCAATTGCGATAAGACTCTCCTACGCGGCCTGCAAACTCACGGAAATAGCTGACAGGCAGCGCTAGTAGACGGGCTATGCTAGAGAGAACATACTTCAACATAATGTGAAAGCGAGTAACAAATCTCTATTGGCCATATTACACAAAACCTTTAGCAGATCTACATACTCATATTCGTATTTAATATACGTGGATCATTTGAAAAGTTATTGCAATTAAGCACAAAATGATGCCAAGAATTTGTAAACTGTTTCTATTTTTTAACATAGTCACCCTTAGCATCGATGTACTTGGTCGAAGGATCTCCATGGGCTTTATTCCGTCACGGAAGTCAGATGCCTCTAGCCTGCAAAATACGACTCAACTGATGAAGTTGTTTTCATCGGACCAACAATTCTTTCCTCCAAGGAGCCTTTTCAGTTTAGGGAATAGATGCAAGTCCAATGGAGCTAAGTCAGGGGAATAAGGTAGATGTGGCAGCAAATCATACACCAATTCGTTTATTTTCGCCATTGCAACACATGAGAGGGAGAGCATTGTCTTAATGGAAGATGCCTTACTTCCATGATAAACCTGGCGTTTTATTTTGGTTTTCAAATTGGTCCATTAGGTTAGCATAACACGCTCAGGTGATATATTTTCTAGGGGAAACTTAAATAAATTGGCATTCCCAGAAAGCGACGCCATGACATGCCCGACTGATTTTACACATTTTGCCTTCTCTGATGGAGGAAAATCTTGCTTCCATTGCTTAGACTGGTGTTTTGTTTCACGTATGTACACTAGTAGTGCACCCATCTTTCATCATTTGTTACACATCCACAAAAAAGTCGGCGTGATCTCTGAAAACAGCCAAACTTTGCTCAGAGATTTGCACTCCGATTCATTTTGCTCCGAAGACATAGTCGCGGTATCCATCTTGCAGATAATTTTGTATGTTGAACTCTTCTCTCAAATGTGAAATACACATTATCCTGAATAAGCCCAGAAGTTCAGCAATTTCGGACATCATTCGACGATCCTACAGGACCATGTCGTGTAGGTACTTTTATTGATTTATGCTGTGGCGGATTTCGGGCCATTTTCCAGGCTTTTACACCTGCGTTTAAACTCCGTGATACACTTGAAAATGATGGCGCAGACTCCCTACAGTGTCTGCCGTATGGGTATGAATTTCTCTGTTGTTTTCATACTCTTCCTTACGAAGTAGTTAATAACCGCACGATGTTCGACATTTGCCATGTTTCCCGTATACACCGTCTGCACTGTAACAAACAGCTACGCCTACTAATATTCTCGAATAATCTGAAAGTTATTGCACAAAGTCTAAAAGAAATATCACTGGTATTGAAAACACAACTGCATCAGAAATGCTGCTGCTACCTGTGGGTCATTCCGAGAACGTTTCAAATGACCTTCGCGTTAATGATTATGCCTTGAGGACGACGGGGCTTGTAGGATCTCAAAAGGGCATAATAATGTATGCGATAATTTATGTTGCACTGGTTTATTAAATGGGTAATTCAGAGAAAAGCTGTAAATTAAAAATTCGACTGGCGAGTTACATTTCTCCTAGGAAACGCTATCTAGGAACCAGGAACTCTGTATTTAATAAAAGCTCATTCACTTCGAAAACATGGAGGAATCTAGTGAAATTAATAAAGAAACTGCAGATAAGCTACTGCCACAGACATTTATATAATAAGGAATATACCAGTTTTGAAAGCTAGTTGTGAGGAAATTCGGCAGAAAGTATTAATGAACAGTAATTCAGGCTTAGGGGATCCGACTAAAATATTTTTCCCTGTGGGTCACGTATTCGATTCTGGTGGTTAATATGAACTGCAGTAAGTTGTGTAGGCTTTTGAAGCCAGAAGGAAATGAAGCGAAAAAGTCTCAAGATTTGACCAGAGAGGGGGTGTTAAAAGTTCCTTGATAAAGCTCCCATGATCAAGGTTACTCTACTGTTTGGTGGAGAACTTGCGGTTCGATTATTGTTGTGAATGTACCTGAAACCCAGAATCATTAGCGAGTTTTCACTACAATACAAGAGAAAAAAAATTAAGTTTGCAGTTGATTAAAAAATATGTTTCGTTACGACCACAGGGATGCTCTGAGGAACAATACTTCGTGAGTTACAAGCAAGGTCCTTCTATTGCATAGGCTGTTGGAAAGAATACATTCGGGAAAATTCCTAGTATAGTACTAGGCTTGGCTAATGCACACAAGCTCACAGGTCACTGCTTATGACGAACTTCAGCAACTCTCCTGCAGCAAGTATGACAGTTTTGAAGTACCATGAAGAATAAAAGAGTACATCTCTTGCTGAAGGCATTTAGAAGACAGCCCAGGAAGTTAGCTGGAATTCCTCCTATATTTACTTCTATTAATGTATTCATCTGTCTGTGTAAATGAAGAACATAAACTAGAATAACTACATCATCGCCAGAGGTTCGTTAATAATTGTAATTTCCATCTCAGCTATAATTCATTATTGTTAATTATGTGTCAATGGGACTTAATGAAGATGTTTATACCGAGGACGTTGATGTTAATTGAATAGTTATATCATATTTTAATAAAATTGTGCAAGAATTCTTATCGCACTTGGTCATGCATTCGTGGCAACTCTAGACTAGGGAATAACTCTCCATAAAGATAAATCCCCGCTCCACCCGGGGATTGAATCGTAGAGGCAATCAAATATGTATTTCATGCTTATTAACTTGTAGTTATTTCTTGAGAAGGGCTTAAAATTGGCAACCTGGTAGTACTGTCAGTTTAAATTACTAATACCCTCTCATTCCACGCATAGTAACATAAGCATATACAGCGCTTTAAAACCATCTCAGACTATAAACCATATTTTATTACAAGCTGTCTTACCTGACAGATGCATTCTGTATGTAAGGGGTTGAAAATAAGGACAGACGTGTTTTTGAAACACCTTAGTAGCTTATTATTTCCACTGGGATCTAAAATTTAAGCGTGCAGTGTTTTTTTTTTAGATTGCCAGAGAGAGAGAGAGAGAGAGAGAGAGAGAGAGAGAGAGAGAGAGAGTGTGTGCGTGTGTGTGTGTGTGTGTTGCGCGCTTGAACAGCGTAACTCAAAAACGGAATGTCAGATAAATATAAAGCTTGGTATATAAGTTCAGCAACTTCCAAAGATGTGACACGAAGCGTTTCAGGAAAAGCCCCCACTCTAAACTACCCTTCACATTTAATTTGTTTTCTCAAAAATGGCTCTTCGCTATTTTTATTAAAATGCTATATATTTAAGATCTTTACATGAGAATAAAATGTATATCTTGAATTTTCTGGTAATAGTCCTTGAATTCCACTTCATTCGGAAGGAATTTTATGTAATTTTGTATATAGTGTAAATCATAGGAGACTAAAACTTTCTGCTAAAAAAATACAGATCGTTTTAAAACATACAATTTATTTCCCTTAACTTTTTGTGGCATCAGCCACTTCGAAATATCCGTTAATATTGGTTTGAACTTTTTAATGCTTTTAATTTTAATTCGCTATTCAGTTGTTTCTCGGGGTTGTCGAATAAGGGATATGGAATTTCAAGGGCAGCATGTATCCACGCACTTTTTAACATCTGACTATTCTCTTTGCATGTCCAGGATATAAAAAAAATCTGATGTGTTACACTCACATGACTTTCCCTACTCTTGTACAAACTATTTTTACAAACGCTTATTCTCCATATGCTTTATGTTAATCGAGATATCGAGATGTCAATCTTATTGCTAATTTTCTTGTAGATGCAAGGGGAATATGGTAGGTTTTAAGCGATAGTCAAAATTTTAAGCGCTGGTTGCTATGTGGCGCATTCCATTTTCTTTGCATGTACAGGACATAAAAAAATGAATAACGTATTTGAGAAGACCTATAAGTATTGGAAAATCTAAAGGAATAACTAGCAATATCTCGAAAATGGTTCACTCAACAAAAAAACTGTATATGACATAAATTGTGTATTTTAACGTGATCTACATTTTATGTGTAGTAAAATTTTGTCTATCTCTTATGATTTACCAGTTATGCAAAAGTCGTTCCCAATGAAGAATACTTTTGGAGACATTCTCAGAAAGTTCGAGATATACATTTCATTTGTCATAAAAATATCTTAAACATATATTTTAACCAAAATCATTAGAGCCATTTTCGAAAACTGTTCCATGTAAAGGGTAGTTTGGGGTGGGGGGATTTTCTTGAAAACCTTCGTGTCGCATCTCTGGAAGATACTAAACCTAAATACCAAGTTTGGTGTTTATCCGACTGTTGGTTCCTGAGTTATGCTGTTCACAGACACACACGGACATGTTTCCAAAAAAAAAATTTTTTGGATTCAGGGGGTCTCAAAACATGTATTTCCGGTGAAATCTCGGCATCGAATTTTTTGGACGGAATACAATACTTCCCCTACTTACTATACGTAGTAGAGAAAGTAAATACATGTTTAAGATATTGTATAACATAAAATGTGTTTCATGAATTATTTGAAATAGCCAGCGTGTGAAGCCCTGTTCACTCTGAATGACTTGTATAACTGTTAAAGCGTAAGAGACAAATTCTTACTAGAAAAATAGTGTAGATCTCATTAAAACGCACCATTGTCAAATAAAATGCTCTGTGGCGTTAACCATTTCTGAGATGGTCTTTGTTAGTGGTTTGAATTTTCAAATTCTTATACTTCTTTCAAGTGGTAAGCTGCTATGCATTTTTTTGGTGGCCATGCAAAAAGCATGTCATAGCGATCCGCTTTTTAAAAATCTGACTCGCTTTAGCCTGCTGTATACTTCTTACACCTACGATAAAAATGTGTAGTCGTGTTAAGAAAGTTTATCTCGATTAAAGTAGAATAAAAAGATTGGTTTGTAAAAGAATGAGTACAGAAAGTCATGTGAATGCAGCGCATTTTTCATTCAGTGGATCTCAAAACGTATACTTCCTGTGAAATTTCGATTCTAAGTTTTTAGGTTGAATACATATTTCTTCAACCCTATGTAGATGGTAGAGAAAGTAAAAACAACGAATGGTGTTTTACGTAAAGTGTGGGAATTCTCCCCTAGCATCCTACAAATATTACTGAAACTTTTTCATTAACCTATACATCCCCAAATTTCCCTGTGAACGCCGTATCGGGAGTACTTTGGGTGCTGGTATACTTAAAAGTTTTAGTATCTGGCAAAAATAAGCTACCCTACAACTTTCAAAACCTTCCGCTACCCTAATCTTCAACCCCTAACACAATATAAATCAACTCTCTTTGTTCATTCTAGATGAAACTCGGTACATTTATACTACAGGAGTCAATCCCTTCTAAAGAAATGTGCACTGTTTTACACATCTGGTCAAAATATTGTACAATTATAGGACTTGGCAAAAACCACAGGTTACCTTACAACTTCCGAAAACTACCCAAACCTTCATTTCAAGCATATAGCTACACCACTTGGCCAACTGGGGCACACGTTTGTGCAATTCAGCTATTATACTTTGAGAAAAGTATACGCTATCTTACTACCTTCAAAAAGCTGATGTTACATTCACACAACTTCCTCTACCCACTATTGTTTAATTTTACATATCTTCTTATAAAACTTATTTTTCAATCCACCTCATATTGATCTAGTTAAACCTAGCAGAAATAGATATTCTTCTAAAAATTCTGTTTTTACTGTCTCTACTATGTAAGCAGGGGAAGTATTGTAATCCATCCAAAAATTCTATGCCGAGATTTCACCGAAACTACATGTTTTGAGGTCCCCCGAACCGAAAAAAAATAGAAAAATATCCGTGTGTGTGTGTGTCTGAACAGCACAACTTAAAGACTAACAGTCGGATAAATGCCAAACTTGGTACCTATTTAAATTCAGCATCTTCAACGGTGCGGCAGGAAGATTTTTAAAAATCTCAGCATCCTAAACTATACTTTACATGGATTTTTCAAAATGTTTTTATTTTCTAAAAAATGATCAAACGATTATGATTAAAATACTGTATTTTAAGATATTTACATGGTAAATAAAATGTATACCTTAAACTTTCTGGGAATAGCCCATGAAGTCCCTTTCATTCGGAAGGAATTTTGTGTAATCTTGTATAGCTGGTAAACGTTAAGCAATAGACGAAAAGGTACCACACAAAAAATGTAGATCTCTTTAAAACACACAATTTATTTCAAATAAAGTTTTTGTGACACAAGCCATTTCTGAGATATCCGTTATTAAAGGTTTGAATTGTTCATATCTTGATCAGTCTCTCAAAGTCCTGACAACATTCAGCTTTTTCTCGCGATTGCATGGAAAAGTAAATTTTAAGGGCAACGTATAGCGTCCAGTTGTTAAACATTTGGCTATGGCTGTTCTCTTTGTATCTGTAATGAAATGTGTGATGTAGCTATTTCTGCAAAATTTATTTGGAGTGAAATGTAGTAGATAGAAAAATAAGCTTCATAAGAATATGAAATTAATTGTTCTTCCACATAAGTCGTGTGTTGGACAAGGTTAGAAACGTAGAATCAGGCGACTGAAAAATTCAATGCCATAGCCGGGAATTGAAGCACGGATCTCCAGGTCTCCGTCCGGTTGCTCTAACCACTGAGCTACCATGGCAACATGCCGGCACGACACTTAAAGTACTTGCAATATTGTAAGTCGCCATTGGGGTATCTCATCTCAATACAATTTGAGATCTCCTTGTGGTTTACCAAGAAAAACGCGAATCAGCTTAATAAGAATAGTTTGTATACACACTAATAAGCGATAGAGGGTAGAGAACGTTATATGAATGTACCACATCACAAGTTTTTATTCAGAGGGCCTCAAAAGCATGTATTTGCTGTGAAAATTCGACATCGAATTTTTGGGCAAATACAAATCTTCCTCCTGGCTAGTAGTACCAAGGTCGATGTCAAAGAAAGTAAAAAAGATTGCAAAATTTTGTGTTTTGTTTTATTGTTGTGTAACCAAGCCCGTATTGTTTAATTTTAAGGTATTTCTGATAAAAAATTGATCATGAGATACGTAACATGATTAGAAGGATCGCATATATGTGAACGTGTCACGTCAGAGATTTCAGCTGTAACAATAGAGTATGAACAGCGTGTATTTACTACACGGCGTAAGACCTTCACTACTGCATCTATTAATATGTGATGTGGAGAAGTACGGTGAAACCAATGTCGCACTCTGCGTCGGGAGCACAGCTCAAGGATGCGGAATTACTGACTCATACAGAAATGGCTGTGCCTTCTCACCCGCTAACAAAAGGTAGGTAGAGGAATTCAAAATCGTCATTTCACAGGAAATACATGCTTTGAGGTCCACCGAATAAAAATGAACAATTTAAAAAAATATCTAACGCCTTACAGTCACATATTTTCGCTACCCAATACTGTTTACTTTTATACCATGTCTCGTTTCCAGAAATATTTCATCACAGTTTATCGTATAGTATCTTCATGCAATAAGTCGAAGTCTTTTGTTTCTCGTGATGTCATACAAAAAGTATGACATTTCAAAGCCAACAGAGCGACCCGCTTTTTTAACATTTAATATTGTTTCAGCCTCACATTTCCCTTGTACCTACAAGGAATGTGTAAGTAAATTATTTCTGCAAACGTTTATTTGGATTAACATGAAGTAGATAGAAAAATAAACTTTTGTAAGACTAGTTTATATAAGTAAACAATAGTGGGTAGAGAAAGGCATGAGTAAGAAATCAGATTTTTTTAAAAGGCGCGTGCGCATATGGTGTATGAGTGTATGTAAAAAAAACTTGGTTTTTAAGCTGGTCATCTTACAAGGATGAAATACGAAGCTTTTCAAGAAAATTTGCACCCTTTACCTACGTGGAAAAAATCTAAATTTTTTATTTCCTCAAAAACAACTCCATTAAGTTTCATTATCATATAATCGACATAATGAAACGACTAATTAAAATGTATATCGTAAATTTTCTGTGAATAAGCTGTGAAGTCCTCTTCATTCTGAATTTATTTTGTAAAGGAAACCTTAAGAGATAGACGAAACCTCACCAGAGGCAAACTGTAGAACACATTGTAATACAAAATGTGTCAACTTTTTTCGTTACCAGTTTTCGAAATAGATATTCTGTTGCAAGTTTACACTTTTCCTAAGTGTCACCTAATGGACAAACCTGAAAGTTTGCGACCCCCACCCTTCATCCTTTTTTTCCATCGCGAGAGGTTCTGAACGAACATTTGAATAATGTTCCCATTGCTGATGTAACTACGCACTTCTTGCTTAATTTGAAACAACAATTCCTAGTAAAAATACGTGAGTAACGTAGATAGAAGAATCACTTTAATTATGAATAGTGTGTTGATCGAGATGGCTCCACCCTGACATGGACCTTTTCGTGGTACCAGGTTGGTAGGCGAATGCTAACGTGGTTCCTCTCTTACCGCAAATTTCCTATCCCCATTTTTATCTGTTTCACCTGCATGTTTCAGGGTTGCAGAACCAGGCGACTGGTGCGTGGCGGCGGGACGGTGGAGTTTGTGCTGCGTAAAGGATTTCTCCCAGGCACTCGGATGGACAGCTGGCGCCGCTTCCTGGGGGGCCTCGTTCCCGCGACTCCCCCCCCCCGGGGTTGATGACGGTGCAGAAAGGCTCGCGTCACTGTCCGAATTGGTGTCACTCTGGGATCGTTTGGGACCCCTCCTTACTGACGCACATCTCGTCCGGATCTGGTAGCCCTTCGGGTCTACCCCCACATCCCTTCCTCCCAGGAGTCACGTAAGAGGTCCTATTGAGGTGGCCTAAGTACAGTGCTGAGCTCCAGTGGCTGCGGGGCCTCCGTCTGACTATCCTATATGAATAGTATACTAAATAAGGATTATGTAAAGTAATGGGTAGAGAAAGTCGTATGAGTGTATCACTTTTTTTTCGTAATATTCCACAAAACCAAGTTAAGTGAATATTCTCTGACACACCAGTGATGTCAACCTGCACCCTAGGGTGTAACGAAACACTATGCGCCTCCTAACCCCCGCCTGCCAATGGGGGTTTAATGGTCGTCACCCTAGGAAATTTTCTTCCGTTTCACCTTCTCTTGATGCAGTCATCGAATCACCAGGGGGGGGGGAACTATTCGTTTTAATATTTCCAGCAGGACTAGGCATAGAAACGCCTCCATCTCCTTTCTCGTGCCTTTGCTCTAAAATGTGGTCGTAACGGTCAAATTCTACTGAGAAGAAAAACACCGTCAGCTTGTGGAAAAGCGTTGGTGTGTTCACTTGGCTGGTCTCAGAGAATACTTCAGAGGACTGTTGGATTTATTTCGCACTCTTTTTGGGATGGGTACGCTACTGTGAAGTTCGTGTTAGCGTCGCTTTGCCCGTTCGTACACATGAAATAACTTAAAATCGGCTGCAAGTAGGGAGTCGACATTTCATACATAGGGATCTGAAGAAAATGTGTAGACATATTTAAAATTTGGTTGAAATCGATACAAAATTAAGGGTAGTTAAGATAATGAGCAACCGAAGTTTTCCGAACCGCAGCTAAAGACAAGCTTTACTAGCGGGGGAAAACATATACCTACACTGTTTCATTTACTGTTAATTTTCATTAAAATCGGAATACGACCACGATACAATTCAATGCTGTAGGCGAAATAAGGTTTATATATTATATTGCCTCACTTCTCACCATCTTCGTAGCGTAATGCTTTGTGCATGCGCACGTCACGCGAACACCGCGTTCAATACTCACCGGAGTTACACATTTTATTGCACTTAATTATGTCTTAAATCCGTTGAAGCTTAATTTTACCGCCTGCAACTTGAAGTTGAACTGCGCTATTTATTTTAAACTAGGTGGTTTACGCGAAATTGCTCGGGTAGCTTTTTATACTTCGAATATTTATTAATTATTAATTTAATTTGCTTGCTGTCGTATTCTTTATGGAATTATATAGGAGGATTTTGATGAGTCATTCCCTTTATCCCGAGTTTTAACATCCCTGCGACAGTCTTCCAAATTCTGTAATGTTGCATAGCCTGTAAGTATCTTCTGGTGGTGAAATAATTATCCGAATGGTTGAGTAATTTTTAGATAATCACAGTAAAATAGATTTTAAAGTACCTTCTCTTTGGTCCCGTAGTTATTTAGTAACAAAGACTGCGCAGTTTTCACATACTACAGAAGACCCTAACACTAATACACAACGAAATAAGTGTGAAGAAAAATGTTTTCAGTTGTTAATATCTGACGTTACCTGGACAGAATTTTCTCTCTTTATATAATTACGTAGCATAAGTTGATAATGAACTTGATTACATCACCCAGAGGAAATGCAACAAACCTTTCTTACATAAGCGTTTAAAAGGGCTTTGACATGAGTACGACATACCGTTATAAGCAGATCCAATTGTCTTTTGTACTGTTGTGTCTGTCTCTCTTCAGTTGCTAAATTGTGACCATTTATGTTACTAACGCGTCCCAAAGTCCCACCATCAATGTTGTTAATTTCCCTTCTGATGCCTTCTAGCTATTGTAGTTTTTGGAGAACACGCCCCACAAGGAGAGTTGTCAGGACGATCGCAGTGGACATATGCTGGTAGATGGGATTTTTTCGGGCGTAAAACCCCTTAGCATGGCTTCCTTCGGAAGGAAAGTAAAGCCGGTGGTGCCGTGTCGTAGATTTACGGCACGTAAAAGAACTTCAAGTGTGATAAAGAGGCCTCCGAGCAAAATGTTCGGTCTTTCACGCCCAATATAGAATGGGGCGCTAAGAACCTCAGCAGTTAAAGTGCATCCATAAATAAAACTAACATTTTTATTAGCTGGTAGAAATGACTGGATTGTCAAAATAATTGGAAATTGTCCCCAATTATTCATTTGGCGTATGCAGATAGCCCAATCTTGCTGGAAGTATTAAGTTTATCCAGTTGTTCGACAATCTCTGTGAACATTCTTTTGTAAGTAGCAGTGCCAAACATACCTCGACCCAATAATTCTTAAAACCAGATACGGCACACCATACTCGCTCTTTGATTGGGTCCAGACCAGCATCGAGTTGAAGCGTGCCTCATTGCGAATCGCATGCTGTCTTGGGTTATTCTGAATGAAGTCCAACAACAAAATTCAATTCCTTTTATTTTTATAGAGTTGCTCCATAGCCGTTACTTTCCTGTAATGTTGATTGTGTCCTGGTTCCTAGGGCATAGCCTGCCAAGAACTATGTTTCCATATGGCTTTTATTGCGTCAAGGAAGTCTGATTCCTCCAGAACCAGGTCTGCAACTCGAAGTCCACCATCAGACAAACATTGTTTTCCTCCAAGGGACTTTCCAAATTTAGGGAACATATGGAAGTCCGATGGAGGATGAATAAGGAGAATGTGGCAGCAAATCATTTGATGATTTTCGCCTCTGAAACCACGCCAAACTTTCTTGATAGAAACCACTTTCTTCTTTGCCGAGCATGATCTTTTCTCGCGTATCTGGATCTTTACTTGGTCCAGAAGATTAACATAATAAGCCCCCGGCGATAGATCTTCCAGGGAGGCAGATAATTAACAGCAGATCCTTGGTCATGATCTTTCCGGCCGATTTCACACACTTTACCTTCTTTCATGGTGGAGAAGGTTGTTTCCATAGCTGAGAATGCTGGTTTGTTTCAGGCAAGTACTAGTTCACCCAAGTTTCATCAGTTATGGCCTCTAGTGCCACTGTGTGCAGGTGTGGATCTGGAGGGCAAGAAGGTGTTGGTTAAGTTCCTATTACACATTGCAGCACCTAATGTTGGAGACCATGATCGATCACTGCTTTATAAAGCACCTACTTACCGTAAGGAAGAGGAAGTTTTGCGTTACACCTAAAAATTCGATAGCGATATTTCACCGGAAATAATGCTTTCAGATCCATTGAATATAAAAACCTCTGATACATTCACATGATTTTCTTTACCCTCTGTCATCCTCCGTGGTGTAGTGGTAACCATGCTAGCCTCTAGTTCCAGAGGTCGCGGGTTCAAACGACGGAGGGCGATGGATTTTTTCGGGCGTAAAAATCCTTAGCATGGCTTCCTTCGGAAGGGAATTAAAGCCGGTGGTCTCGTGACGTAGATTTGCGGCACGTAAAAGAACCTCAAGCCTGATAAAGAGGCCTCTGAGCAAAATTTCCGGTCTTTCACGCCCAATATAGAATGGGGCGCTAAGAACCATATAGTTAAAGAGCGTCCATAAATAAAACTCAATTTCATTTCTTTACCCTCTTATCTTTATTAGCGGATATACCAAATATTCTTACTAAAGCTTATTTTTCTATCTACTAAATTTAATCCAAATAAACCTTTGCAAAAATAGCTACTTTATACATTTCGTTATACATATAAAGAGAACAGCGATAGTCAAATAAGAACTGTTGGCTATATGTTGGCCTTAAAATTCCATACCGTTTCCATACAACCGCGAGAAACAACTGAAAATCGATGGTACTTCAAAAGAATGACAAGTAATGAACAATTCGAACCTTTAATAACGGATATCTCAGAAACGGCTTATGTAACAAAAAAAAACTTATTTTAATTAAATTGTGTTTTTTTTAAGAGCTCTACATTTTTTGTGTAGCACATTTACAAGTTATGCAAGAGTATACAAAATTCCTTCCGAATAAGAGGCCTTCATAGGCTATTCCCACAAAATTCAAAATATACATTTAGTTTGGGATGGGAGTTTTTTTAAAAATCGTCGTGTCGCATCTTTGGAAGGTACTGAACTTAAATTTTTGAATTATGCTACTCACAGACGCACAGAAAGACACATACACATACGGACCTTTTTATAAAAATGCTTTTTGGACTCAGGCCTCAAAACGTGTATTTCCGGTGAATTCTCGGTATCGAATTTTTGGTTGGAATGCAATACTTCCTATACTGACTACAGATAAGTAGTAGAGAAAGTTAAAACATGATGAAAATAAAGTGTTAATCGGTTCCGAAAGCACGAGTCGCCTTACATAAAATAAGACAATTATCTACAAAAAAAACTACTGTTTCACGAGAAACAAACAAACATGTGCTTCTGATGGTTTCCAAATTAATGTTGGGGATCATAAAGGATCCTTGTATCTATCCACTCCAACCAAAACAAAACAAAAAGTAAACTGGAAAGATTATTTTGTTGAATCCCTAGTAAAGCAAGTATTCAGATAAACTATAACAGAGTTTATTACTATCTCGTTTACTCGCCGATAGACGATTAGCGTTTTAAACTCGAATGACCAATGTCATTAACCTTCGCCCGTTCTTTACTAAATTACTCCCCTTTGCCCATTATAATAGTAATTTCGTACAGCCCCGGGCATTCCTAATAACGGATTAAAATCTCCTAATATTCCGCAAAAGGATGTCAAACATCGGCGGAACGTCTGACTTCCTTAATCTCCCCCCGACAGTCTTCCAAGTTCTGGAAATGCTGCACAGCCCACAAGTATCCTTTGGCGGTGGAACAATCATCGGTCGGAAGGGTCGAATAATTTTTTAGATAATTATAGTATGTTAAATTTTAAACCTTTGTACCTTCTCTTTGGTCACATAGTTATTCAACAAAATGAAAGATACATTGATTTCACATAACGCAGAAATCCTTAACATACACAATGAAATAGAGGTGAAGCTGGTGAATCACATTCCCAGGGCCCCAAGTTGACCTCTTTGAAAAAGAGACAAAGTCCGTGACCATCGAGAAAAATAGTCTTCTCAATTGTTAATCATAAAATATCGGTTCACTGTTTTATAATGGTAGCAATTTTCTCTTTTTATACATTTAGCCTGCCCTGCTAACGAACCTGATTACATTAAATACAGAGGAAATAAAGAAAAAGTTTCTTGCATGAGGGTTTGAAGGTTTTGGCATCTAGAAACTCCAGTGCATGTGCACGTCTATAGAATTAGCATAAAGGTTAGGTATACAGAGGTTTTAACAGTTTCATTACTTCACTGCATGCATAACTGCAATATTTGCTAAATTGCAATTAAAGAAATAAATATAACGTAAGTAGATTCGTACGTTTTAAACAAGATAGATTGTCGCTTTTTAAGCTCAGCCTTCTGTTTGCTCAAGATATTTCTTGGAATAAAATATAATCGGCTTTTGTTTTTATACCAGTATCTGCTGAGTACAGCAACTATTTTCTATTCCATGGCATTCTCAACAAAGGCCTTAGTCTTTTAGTAATTTACGAACTGAAATTAAGTTGTTTTATAGCTCCATGTCCGTCAGAAAGAATAGGGCTTTTCATTGGTGAAAGAATTATTAAAACAGATTGAGTGATTTTTTACTTACCCTATACATATACACAAATTTCCTCTGGTTATATCTAATATTAATGTACGAACAGCCTGACATGTTTAACTCAAAGCACTAAACGCTGTTCTGAATAGCCAAGTGATATCGATAATTCAGTGTAGGTAACTTTAGTAGAACAGACCTTGCTTTAAACCGATTACTGATGTTAAACCGGTTTAGTTTATACAAGGTTAAAACATTTTGGATAAAATGGACCTTAATTATTGTCATTTCATTTCCTTCTTCACGCCATGTTCAGGCAGTTGGAACGTGTCTCATCTAGGTGTCATCACTTTGAAAGAACGTGTCGTATATCGTAAATATCATAATTACATGGTTAATGGAAAAACAAACAAAGAATTGAAATATGTTGGCAAAATTCCAAAGCAAGGTTTTGAATGTTACGAATGTTTAGTGTTCCTTGTACACATTGTTGGCGTTCGATTGCTTACCGAGCGTTTCATGCATTTTGTAATACTAAACATTAATTTACGTATATCTACTGCTATAAAAGCACTGCTCTTCCCGACGGACAAAGGCTATAAAATGTTTCCAAACATATTTTTTAAATTAGGAAGAGGGAGTTTCACATTTCATGTCATCCGATTTCAATCCCGCCTTGGAGAATATTAATATCACAGGATACACTTATGGCATTTTGTTGCGAACATGGCAAAAATTTAATGATCTCCACCCCCCAATGGGAAGGCTAAAAATATTCTAAAATTTAGTTACCGAAGGGGTGGTTACATATATTTATATCACCATACTGATTTTGCTGAACTTTGTTATCAAGGAGTACTTTTTTGATACGATTTTGACATAACTCCCTAACGTTTTAGAATCTGACAAAAACCTTATGCTGCCCTATAACTTTCAAAAACTTCTGCTACTCTTATTTTCAAATCTAACATAGAAATCAAACACACTTTGGTCCATCTAGACAAACTTCGTACGTACAGCTATAGATACAACAGGAACCAACGAAAATCATGGATTACCTTACGACTCACAAAAAAAAATACTCCTGCCACACTTTCAACCCCTTATGTACAAATCTATACCGTGGAACCCACCTGTTCAAAATAATGTACAATCCTATAAGACTTAACCCCCCCCAAAACAGGTTGACTTACAATATAATGGTTGACAAACGCGAACACAAACCATTACACCACGGAGCAATTTAGTTTGGAATAGCAGTCTAAAGACATTACCAAGGTTTCAGCCACTGCTCTGGATTCCGTTATGGATGTATTCCGCTTCTAATAGTAATAAACATCAAATAAAAACAATTGTACTTATTCCATCCTATCGGTTTGCAGTAACTTACAACTATATAGTTCATTAGCATTTCTTTTAGCTAGCAAAGTTTCAAAGCCTTTAGCCGCGGTCCAGGAATATTCAGCTGCAAACTGAAATCGAGGTTCTTGGTCTTAACTACCATTAGTTTTGTAGCAATTTCAACAAACTTTTCCTTAACTCCTATATATAAAATCTCAACTCCATACTTAGAGCGTTTGGCGAGTTGTTTCGTGGGTACGGACAGACAAAACAACGCCAAAAGATGTTCCGTAGTAGCGTACTTGCTTAAAAACGCAGTTAAAATCTTATTTGGCCCATGTTGGAACCTCAACTGCCTGGCTGACGTTTTATGTCGGGATTCTCTCTCATTTTATTTTAATCATTAAACACATCAGTCGATTTGTAACCGGCGACATCAGTCCTGAATATATATATATATATACACTGTGTATATATATATTTATATATATACACTGTGTACTTTCACCATTGGAAAGCCATATTCTTTCTGGCGGACTTGGGCTATAAAGCACCTTCTAATTTCAATTACTACAGTACTAAGAGACTGAAAAGGATTTACAAAGCCTTTGTCGAGAGCAGAAAATCGTTGTACTCCACAGAGTTGTAGATATGTATTAAGGGTTTCTGCATGTGTGAAAACTATGTACATTTTATGTAATTAAATTACTATGGGACCAACGAGAACGTATAATGGTTTAAAATTTCACCTGCTCCGATTATCTACAAAAGAACACGACCATTCCGACCGAGGATTGTTCTACCGCCAAAGGGTGGCGGTGGAACAATACCGGCTATGCACCATTTCCAGAACATTGAAAACTGTCGAAGGGAGGTTAAGGACGTTCCGCCGATGTTTCATTTGAATATCTGGGGATTTATTTTCCATCCGTTAACTAATCAGCAGCAGTCGGGGTCTTTCGAGATTAAAAGCTAACCGTGCAGTATCGGGTAAGTTAGCTAGTAGGTATCTAACGTAAAAAGTGTTTTTTATTATTAATTCACATAATCAATTAAGTCAAACGAAATATAACTGAAGATACAACACTTCTAAGGAGTCTTTGATGATTGCAACCAGACTAATGTAGGCAATTTTGAGGAGCTTTTAAGAAATTTCAAATGTGCCTACGTTAATTTTGGCACAACTTCCTCTACCAACAAAAACTAACTCAATGACGGATCACTTTTCAATCGGAAGACGTTATTTATTGGCCACAATGGAGTTTTTCTCCACTTCAACCTCACCGGTTTGTTGCAGAGCTTTCGCAAACCGAATGGTGGGATCCATAATTACTGGACCTTCACGCCTGCTGATAGCGATTATATCTGCTCTTTGGATGAATCATCATAACCTTGGCGCTTTGGGTCCCTGGCGGTCTGAAACCTGGGCATGCTAAGAGTTCAGCAGTCCGACTGAAACTGCTTGCGCGCGCGTTTATTAATATTGTGTAGTTTGTTAATACAAGGGACGTTCGGCTTGACAAAGAAAACACATGTTGTCTTAGCAACATAGTCACCTTGTAAATCTATACTTTTAGACTAAATACTTTCCAACCTTTAAATACCCTCAGTAAAATAAGATTTGTCCAACTGTGCACAACAAGCATCTCTCTAGCTTCAGCATCTCCATTTGATGTGAATTTTCGTCCACCCAGTCATCTCTTCTGGTTTGGAAACAAACAGTAATCGCTGGAGCCAAATCCGGCGAATATAGTGGATATAGAAGCAATTAGAAGCGGGGGTCAGTAGTTCTGAAGCAACAACTCCAGACGAGTGTGAAGGGTATTATTGTGATGAAAGAACTTTCTTTTTCGCAAGGTGTGGACGTTTAGCAACACATCCATCAATTGGTACAGTACTGAAGTGTAATACTCCCCGATTGATACACGATTGTAGGTCTGCCCTTCTGGAAGTAGTCTATGAGCACCATACCATGGGAATCCCACAAAACCATGAATCCATCGCCATGAAACATCGGAGAAGCTTACTGGAATTGTGTTTAATCACTTCTAAGTATTCTTGAGAAATGTTCAATCAAATGGGTTTTGCACAATTAACAAATATGGCACCCATCTAACGAAAAGCTTTCTCATACTTGGAAATGGGCACGGCCTACCTAGGTCTTCAAAATGCCAACCAAACTCGTGTACCTTCACCTGATGATTTAGTACGACTCTGCGAATTTTTGTCATAAACTCATCATAAACCCCAGGTTTAGGGAAGCCCTGGGCGCTCATAATCTTGAATGGATATACGGCCACACGTAAACTTCAGCAGCCACTCTTTAACCGATGAAAACGAAGGGGAAGAATCCTTTAATGTCGAATCTAACTCCTTTTGTTATTCTAGTGCGGTTAAACGAAGTATTTAACCACTGCTCATATTTCAGTTTTATGGAAAACGTAAATTCTTCAATATATGACCGTCACAAATAAGTGACATCTCAACTACCCAAGTAATCCGACCAGCTTCACTTCTGTGAGACAGGTAGAAAACTTTTGGAACGCCTTTTATGAAATGTTGGCTTCAACAGTTAGATTAAATGATTTTCACACAATAAACAGTATGGACAGATTAGCAAATTCTTCGAGACTTCTGAGCAGCCGGCACCGCAGTTTCTTTCACTGCCGAGGAAGAACCGTCACCGTCACTCGCTAGCCTCCTACGGACGCGGGCCAGCCGCCAGTGGCTAACACCTCAACGCAGCCGCTTCATCGCGGTGACAACTGGGTTGCCCCGGGTTCTGCCGGCACGTTTCGTGCTTGGTGCAGCGTAGCAACAGTGGATTTCTGCATTGAAGACCACCAGGATCACCTCTGCCCCAGGACCATCGCCGCTGGTGCGCTTGGAGCTGGTCAGTCGCACAGACTTGGAGGCTGCCTTGGCGTTCAGCCTTCTCCCATTAGGGAGATTGTTATGATCGAGGCCAGCCCACAAGACCCCCTAGCACCATGCCGCCGCCGCTGCAGAGACAACCTGTACAGACCAGCCGAGGTGCCACTACTGTGCTCTTCTTGTATCACTTCAGCGTGCCAGTAGTACGGTCTCCGCCGCCACCGAAGCTATTGCGCACATGTGGAGGGACCTCAAACTATCATCAAGCGCTCTACCCCTGCATCCACGCAGGAAGGCACCGCCACCAGCATCATCGCCGCGACAACAGACGTCTCTCCACAACCAACACCGCCGCCACCGTTATCTACATCACAGGGAAATATAGACCGACGCGACGCCGTACAGGACCTCCACGAGGAATTTCTGAACCTGACGGCCAAGTTAATGCATCTGGAGGACTACCTTCAGACCACCATGGACACATCTCTTCAAGCTCGTCAAACCACAGCAGGCTCCACTCAACAGCATCTTGACTCTATAGATTAGAGGTTATAAGTCCTGGAAGCACAACACTCCCAGCTCAGTGTCTACAAGTACAAGACATCCGGATAATTGGACGCTGGCAGCAGAAGCCGGAAACCTCCTAAAAACGCTATGAATTACGACCTGGTGTTCGCAACCAGGATGCCAGTGACACCCTCTGACTGAAACACTACCTTACCTTTCCTCATCCTTATTGTCTCACCTTCTACCTCTAAACTGCAGTCTGGCAGTATGCCATTGGCTGTAGCCTAGAACCTCACCTTACATCCTCTTCCTTCCACTGGACGGCAGTATCGCATCTTTCGCAGACTAACGCGGGTGCTGTGCGGGAGCACGCTACCTTCTCCCCTGATTTCTTTTCATTGTCCTTCTCCCTTTCCGGTGAAAGGGTTTTAGTGGGTAGCGCCATTCTCTGATGGAGAGTCCCACACTCCCAGTCTCTCTGGAGTAAATGCCTTTCCCCTCCACTCAAAAAATAACATCTTTTTAACTTTACACATTCCTAACCATAGTATATTCCTCGAAGTTTCATTGTTAGACGTTGTTGGCACTTGGAATAGTATTTCCAGACGTCGGATTTTAGGGCAAAAAAATATTTTATCCTTTAAGGAGTCAATTTGGTCTTCAAGTGTCAATAACCATTTATTATATTCTATTATTCACAGAGATCTTTAAAGCATGTAATTCTGATCAATTATAATAAACTTATGTATAAATCAATATAAAGCTTCGTTACATCACCATTCATTTACATATTTATTTTCAACACACGCAAAAGCGCATAACATAAATTCATTAATGTAAGAGTACAAAGTTAAGTTTTTCATGGATTAACACTATAGGTACAAATGCAATGGGTGGAACGTTGTATTAATGTCATCGTCAGATAGAATTTCAACAACATTGCTGTATAACGGTTAGTTTGAATGCCTCTTTAACTGTTCCTCTTTCCTCTCTCCTTGTTTGTGTTGAGAAGCTAAGTGTAGACGTTATCCTGTGCAGTTTAATGCGATAATAAGCTGAAAGACCTATGCTGATTCGGCAATGGCTAACAGAACATCCAGAATTTACTTACGGCGGAAAAATAATATTCTGCGAGATTTGTAGCAAAAAGGTATGCAATAACAGTTGAAGCATACAAGTTCTATTATTGCATAGTTAAGGTATTTGCAGGTTTTTGAGATTTGGGCTGTTCGAACTAAGTAATCGTACTTTCTGATAGAAATACTAAAATACAAAATTGAGGATTTTAATTCAGTTAACTTTACACTTTTAAATTTTGCAAGAAAAGTGCCACCTGATGCAGTAATTACTTAAATGTAAATAATGATTGTAATATGAATATGCATTTTTATGTGACATTGATTTGAGATGTATATTGATTGTAATTATTGTTGAGAAGTAAGTTTACACGGCCTTACTGGAACTGACAATAATAGCGTGCAATAATGCAGCGAGGGGGTGAGCTGTTTATCATTATTGGAAACGAGGAAGTTACGTAATGTTGGCGCGTTTTTCTTTTAGAATCTTCTGGAACGTTTCCCTAGAGCATATGTATTCATAATTTTCATTGGATATAAAAATAGACGCTAATGTTGGCGCGTTTTATTAGCCAATTGCAGCTCAGTTATAATATTTAGGCATATCTGGGTGAAGGAGTATAAAAAGAGTAGGTTAGAGGTAGACCCCGTCAGTTCATAAAAATTCTTTGTACACTACACGTCGCATTCCCGTCAGTTCGTCGAAAGTATTTGTACGGCACACTTCGGATATCAATTTGCAGGTTACGCATAACAGAGTTATGAAAAATCTCAAGTGTTATAAAGTTAATTATACAAAAAGTTGAAGTACGCGAATTAAGAAATATCAGTAATGAAGTTATTATAACAGTTTCAGTTTGGCGAGTGTCAAGATCAATGTGTAAATGTGATAGTTAACGTGTTCGACAATAAAAGTGTAAAACAAATTTCTTCATCAGTGTTATCTTTGGATAAAAGATTCCTTTCCGTTTACACAACCTGTATATAGAGAAGTGCTTGACCAAAAGGATAATAGCTAGCCGGAGGACAAAGAACCAAAATTAAATAAAATAACAGTAGCATTTTTTTTTAAACAAAAAAAACTAATACTGCCGCAAATTGCTAACACCAGATGGAGCTAACAAACCTAACAAATGAATCACGTCACAAGATGGCTTCAACGCGTGAAGTAAACACAAATACACAAACAACATTAATAATACCATCGCACACCTAAGGCAGCATGTACACGGAGCGAGTCATGTGGCAAAGCTCAGCATAAAAATCAAATGAAATAAACTACTGACAAAGCCAACTTCTTCCAACATCAGCAGCAACTGTTCTGAACCGTAAGCACAGGCATACGGTATTCCTTGACGTCGCGTGGCGCGATTAGGATCTGACATTTCGGTTCAATTGTGCCAAAACCAAATCGTGCTACAATTTTAATTTCTTCCATGCACCGACGAAACAACTTAAACCAGAAATATTTGAGTACTACAATCTAACAAAGGGCAGAGTTGATGCTTTAATGAAAAAAGCAAGAAATATGGATTTGGGAGCAGAACAAGAAGATGGACAATGGCAACTTTCTACAGAATGATTGACATAGTAAATGGTAACTCATCGATACTGTAAGGACTGTACAAAGATTCTCATGATATTGGCAAACTTGACTTGATGAAGATGATTGCCTGAGCTTTGGTTATGCCACAGTTAGAAAGACATCTCACCGAGCACCATAACTGACACCAAGCAAATAAGGAGAATATTAAACATTTAAAGAGGTAAGAGTTGTGAAGCTAGAAGGGTTGAATATACAATTTTAATCTGAAAAGCAAATAATCCAAGTTTTCTTAATACTCTTAACAGAATCTACGGAGCCACAGATATTTGCTGTCAAACTGAACCCGAGGAAGGCTTGTCGGCCACGTCCTCCAGCAATGGCTCATCAGCATTTTCTTTGCAGCTGAATGTGCCGGTCTGAATTAGACCCATGTTAGATGCCATCATTTTAATTTGAGAAGCAAATAATTCAGCTTTTCTTAACAATCTTTTAACAGAATCGGTGGAGCCACAGGTATTTCCTGCCAAATTGAACCCTATAAAGACCTGCCGGTCATGTCAAAATTGCTTATGAGCATTTTCTTTGCACAAACCAATTAGTTTGAAATGTTCACTTTCAGTTTGTACTGAATATGCAAGTCTGAATTAGACCCACATTAGATGCTATCATTGATGAAACATTCCTTTTGTATTCAAAGCATGTTTTAGCATATTATGTACCCACTTACATTGATAGAGAAAACATTGTTTTTTTATCTAATATACGAAAAATAAGACAATGATACATTCCAAAATTGTTTGAAATGGTAGCACATGCATTTGAACTATTACTGAATAGAAATGTTGCTTTTATAAAATAACATCACAATAAATGTAATTCAAGCTACGTTTTGAAAAGTTATCTAAAACAAGTTTTTAAATATAAAATATACCTACTTTACAGCAAAGTCTCTCTGACTACATACCTGTATTAGTGCTACAAAAAGCAAGGGCCTGTGCTTATGAGTTAACCAAGTGTTTGTGCTGCCAACATTCCATATATGCAATTGAAAATCCAGTTTTCAGACAATTTTTTCAAAAATACTGCAACCAAAGTCTTCCCTAAGAATTGACACTAAGAAAAAATTATTTAGATAAGATGTACAATAAAACTTTAGCATCCACTCAGGAAGAGATAGGTGATTCTTACATATATGTCACTACAGATGAAACCTCAGACTACATGAATAGCAAATTTGATAGTAGAAAAACATGATCATAATGGACCTTACTTTCCGCATCTCATATGTGTTAAGGAACTTTTGAAAGCGAACAGCTAAACCTTGCTCATTTTTAAACTAAGGCTTACAGTCATTATACAATGTAGATGATTCTAAAGTTCTGTTGCTTTGTACTGATGCTGCGTCATACATGGTTGCTACTTCTTAAAACTTTTTATTCTAACCTCAAACATGTAACCTATCTTGCACATTCCCTTCATGGGTTTCTAAAACAATCAGGAATGAGTTCCCTCTTGTAATTCATTAATTTCAAATACGAAAAAAAGTTTTTGTAAAGCCCCATCCAGGATTACATATTGAGAGGGAAATTCCCAGATATTCCACTTCCATCTCAGCCTGTTGTTACACGATGGGAAACATGGATTGAATAGTGGTGTATTATTCCAAATATTTTAAAGAAATTGTCACAATTATTGAATGCCTGAATCCAATATAGCAGTGTGCGTCCGAATGACCTGTGAAAAACAATATTACATCCATAACCTCACCTTCTATTCATACATGCAAGGATACCCAGATGAAGATATATGCTGCTTTGGGTGAAACTATGGAAAACATTAAAAATAAGTGGACCAATATATTAAGTAAGAATATAGGATTTTCATTGTTGGAAAGAGTATCAAAACTGATATTGAAAAAAATGTAAATTTTCAGTAGGTATTGATATTTTTACTGTATCTACGAGGGCCGTTCCAGAAGTACTCAACCTGACGTATATATAGCAGTTGTTTCAAACAAATGACTATGGTAGAAAGTACCACCCTCATAAAGCTTAAGTTTGAAGTTTGACAATGCTACGTTGTTTAGTAATTGTTTGATAGCCATTAATAGTGAACACTCTCAGTAAATTTGTAAACACGGATAAAACTGGCCATCATTATGTGATACAATACTTTCATTTGAAAGGTCTTAGTCCAACTAATATTAAAGCTGAGCTAGATTCTACTCTGGGGGAGTCCGTTCCTTCGTTTACAACAGTAAAATACTGGGTGGCAGAGTTTAAGCGACGCCGTACAAGCTGCCAAGAAGAACATTGCAGTGATCGAACAAATGAGGTGACCATGCCAGAAATTGTGAAGAAAATCCACAAAATGGTATTGGATGACCGTCGACTGAAAGTGCATGAGCTAGCAGACATCGTAGGCATTTCAAAAAGTGCTGTAAATCGCACACTAACTGAAAATCTAGACATGTGAAAGCTATGCGCAGGGTGCCGCATTTACTCACAATGAACAAAGGCAGCTCATGAGGATATTTTAGTCAAGTGTTTGGTGATGTTTCGCTGCAATAAAGCCAAGTTTTTGCGTGAATTCATAATCATGGATGAAACATGGGTCCATCACTTCACACTTGAGATGAAGGAACAGTCAAAACAGTGGATTGAAAGGGGAGAATCAGCTTCAAAGAGGGCAAAGAGAGTTCCATCTGCAGCCAAGGTCATGAGGTCAGTTTTTTGGGATGCATTTGGGATACTTTTCATTGATTATCTTCTAAAAGGAAAAACAATCAATGGCGAGAATTATGCAAACTTATTGCAGCATTTGAATGATGAAATCAAACAAAAACGGCTGCATTTAGCGAAAAAGAAAGTTCTGTTTCATCAAGACAATGCACCAGTTCACACATTCATTATCGCCATAGCCACAATCAATGAGTTAAAGTTCGAATTACATTCCTCAGGCACCCTATTCGCCAGACTAAGCCCCCTCTGATTATTTTCTGTTTCCAAAGTTGAAGAAATGGCTTGGTGATAAAAGATTTGCCAACAATGAAGAGGTGGAGTTTGCAGTTGGTTATTTTGCAGAACTCGAGGGTTCTCACTATAAACAGGGTATCGAAGCTATTGAACATCGCTGGGAAAAGTGTATCGAGCTGAAAGGAGACTATGTAGAGAAATAAAGATGTTTTTTCCCAAAATGTTTGTGTTTTCTTTGTTAGGTCAGGTTCTTCTGGGACACCCCCCATACTTCAAAATTTGCTCCTCACATTGGTGTTTTGATAGAAATAAGTTATTTTGCTTTCAAAACAATTATCACAAAAAAAAAGGCAAAGGTTAAATGTGGAGAATTTAGAAAAAAATTTTGTTTATGTATTGTGCGGATAACTATGGAGAAGAATGAACATGAAACTGAATTTCAATAAATTAAATTTTGTGCAGCTGTGTTTATATAAATATAACACAGTTCTCTGCCTCCATTTCTTAAACACACTTTTTTTGGGAGGGTCATGCTTTGTGTATTAATTTAGTGAATAACTTGAAATTTCAGTGAAATAAACAGGTTTGATGCCTTGATTATATGTGTCTAAAATGCCTATTTTTTAAATAAAATAAAGCCTAATTAATTAAATTTTGGGCTTATTTTAGGCACCTAAAGCTGCAATTTCCAGTACCTAAAAACCGATGTCTAGTAATTTCATAACAATTGTGCATGTACCAGCAGTTGGTTTACCAGTGTGGCTCCCATGACTACAAATTATCGGATCATGAAAGAGTAGCACCTAATTGTTTTTCTATCCCTTTGTACCCAAAGTTGCCAAGTTTACAAAATGTCACTCCTAATGTGTGTGTACAAGAGGAGACACATTATTTCAAACATTTTACTAGCTGCTTATATTACTTTCTCTTCTCTTGAACTCAACCCAAAATTTCAACGTAGAGATTTCATCCCCCAGACAATCTTACAAAAAGCTTCCTGCATGTATGACTGTGAATAGAGTAAGTAAAAAATGAGAAACTAGATAAATACACATAAACATTAAAAAAAAAACACCCTAAACTACATTTTACATCAGGTTGCCATACATCCCAAAAAATCACAATTGTTCTGATTACATGTGCTGAGAAAAGTGTCCTGCCAGAATTCTGCAAAGCTGAAAATAACCCCAATTTTAAGTTTATGGTGAATTAGGAATAGTCAAAACAAACACAATATTATATTTGGTAATTTACTGTTTAATACCATGCTACAAAAAACATATCAGGCAATAAGATGATTTTGCTTCTTTTTGAGCAAGTTATGAAAGTATTGTTCAAGTCTTTCCATGCATTGTTTTAAATGATTTTCAATGAGCTCCCTCAAGGGAAAAACATTGAAAACTCTGTTGAATTTATATTTGTAGCACAGACATTAGATTAATGATTCTTTGTTATTTGACCACTCAGTATGCCTTAAGACAATATGATAAAAAAAAGTTAAAAGGGGGAGGAAGTTGAAGTTTCAGTAGTAATTAACCATACAAATCTCCAAGTAGTTTTCAGAACTACTGACAACAGCCGAGTTTCATTTTAGCATTCCTAGCCATAATGCTAATGCTGGGGATATTATCCTTGATTGACACCCAGTGCTCTAGTGAGCGTAATAAATTAAAAGTATCATTCATTAAAGCAATCTTATGACCGTCTAAAAAATTATGATTGATGTGTTAAACCATGTAACAAATAATTTTGTTTATATTTGTATGCAGGCTATTATTTACTCCAAAGGTGTTCAACACGATTTCCAAAAAGTTCCGGTTTTATTTGTCATTTATGGCAACCTTAATTTTACATGGAGCATTTTTAATATTTTATTTATTTCCTCAAAAACTGCTTTAACGATTTCGACAGAAATTCCCTATGTTTAAAATATTTGCATGTCTAATAAAATTTATGTCCTGAATTTTCTGTGAATAGCCTGTGAAATTCTCTTCATTCTGAATGAATTTTGTAATCTTTTGTATACTACAGGGAGAGCCAAAAGACTACAAGCTGGCTGCGCTGTGTTTTTCCATTTTAAAACTACTTTTACAGGCTTTACTTAACAGCTTTATGAAAGAGAGAGGACAGAATTATTAGTAGAGATGTGTGGCCCCTTCAGTTCCCCGACCTAAACCCCTGCAACTTCTATCTCTGTGGTAACTTAAAACAAAGTGTACAAGACAAACCCACACACCCTTGAAGAATTAAAACAAAATATCCGCCAGGAAATTGCCAGCATTTCTCAACGTGAACTACAGTGAGTGATGGATAGTTTCCTAAAGAGGCGCCAAAAATGTATGGACGATGGTGGCCAGTTTCAGCATCTCCTTTCATAAAGTTGGTAAGTAAAGCCTTTAAAAGTAGTTTTAAAAATGTTGTATGGTTTCATCCGCGCCTTTCTGTGATAGCAGCAGACGGCAACGAACGCCGAGGATGCGGACAGGACCACGCAGCCGGTTCATAGATTTTGGCTCTCTCTGTAGAAACCATTAAAGATACACAAGCACCTTAGATCTCATTAAAACATAAAATTTATAACACAATTTTTTTCTGGCATTAACATTTTCCAAAATCTGTATTACTATTAGTTTGAATTTTTCAGTAATTCAATATTATTTGAAATGCAGTCACCATTACTTTGTTTCTCATGTCGTCACACTAAGCATATGAAATTGTAAGGCAACATGTAGCACCCCACTTATTAAAGATCTGATCGTCAGTTCAGCCTCTGTATTCCTCTTGTCTTAAGACAAAACATGTAATAAAACTATTTTTGTAAATGCTTATCTTGATTAACATGAAGTAAATAGAAAAATAAGGTTTTGTAAGAACAGTTCGCGGAAGAGAGATAAAGAAAGAAACAGAAAATCTGATGCGACATATTCTGAATTTCCTTACTCACTCTTCTAAAAATTATGAAAGCTTATTCTTCTATCTGCTTAATTGGCATAAAAAAATTTGCTGAAATGGTTTTATTGCACATTTTGTTAAAGCTATAAGGGCAAAACAGTAACCTTATGCAATAGACAAATACATTCCTATGTGATGGCTTTGAAAGTCTGTTCTCTTTGTATCCAGGAGAGAGAGAGAGAGAGAGAGAGAGAGAGAGAGAGAGAGAGAGAGAAAAAAAAAAGCGAATAGCAACTTAGCATATTTTTAAAAGCAAAATATCTGCTGTTACATTACATTCACCTGACTTTCTCTACCTACTATAGTTTAGTTTTATATAGCTCCACAAATTATTCTTATGAAAGCTTGCTTTTATCTATTCGCATTAATCAAGATAAACCTTTGCAGAAATAGCTTCATTACACATTTCACTGTAGGCACAAAAAAAATAGAGGAGACCAAATCGATACTTTGATATATATAAAAGTGGACCACTATATGCTGACCTAGAAATTCCATACTCTTTCCATCATATTTTGAGAAACAACTGAATAGTGACAGCACTTTCAAAAAGTGAAAGTATTGAAAAATTCAAACAAATAATAACATATTTCGGAAATGGCTAATGCACCAAAGAAAAAAAATTATTTGAAATAAATCTTATGCTTTAACCAGATCTACACATTTTGTGTAGTAAGATGCAAGACATCTAAGACACTATTTAGCTATTATACAAAATTCCTTCCAAATGAACAGGACTTCACAGGCTATTCCCAGAAAATTCAAGCTATACATTTTATTTGTCATCTTAAAAATACACAGAGGGTTCCAAAAAAATGTATACACACTTCAAGCAAAGAAAAAACTGTGTTAACATAGCAAAGATGAATTCACACAAACAGAAAATGATGAGCACTAATCATCTTAGACTTTTACAATTACAACTAACAGTTGCTCAAAATGCCCAACCCATTGGCATTGATGCACTCCTGAGTACGTTGAACTACTGATTGAGCAACGTTTGTCTCACGTGTATATTGTTTCATAGATTTCTGTGACGAGTGCTCAAAATGTTCCAAACCATAGCCGAGAACATGCAAGGTCTCCCAGATCTGCCCTTGTGAAGATCACATGCCATACCATTCGTCTCAAATTAATGCAATTGTTATTCACATTGGCGGTTCTGTTCTGTACACACATCTCGATTGCCACTGAACTTCAACAGCTTTCTCGGTTATCCAATACCACTTCAAAATTGTTTTCCACTGTTCAAACTATAATCTTGGTTCCATTTTGTTGTAGCAATGCTAGCATAACGTAACGTGAGTTGCATCTGTTTACAGATCATCATACGATAATCTCGGCTTCATTTGTTCATTATTGATTTACCTGTCACGTAGCAACACTAGCATAACAATGTGAGTAACGTCTGTTTACAGAGCATCATACTATGCATTACTGTGTTTTTGGTCCAATTTTGAAATATATTAAATAGATATCTCCTGTCAAAGTGTGTATACATTTATTTTTGGCATTCTCTGTAGTATGTTGATCAAAATTGCTAGAGCCATTTTTTAGAAAATAAAATGAAAATTTTTCATTGTAAAAGGTGGTTTGGGGTTGGGTAATTTTCTTGAAAATCTTTGTGTCACTTCCTTGGTAAATGCTGAACCTAAATACCAAATTTCGCATTTGAATTTACTTTTCATTTTTGAGTTATACTGTTCACACTCAGACATATATGCACAATTTTTCTAAAAATGCTTGCTTACAGTGACTTCAGGTATCGAATTTTTGGGCAGAATTCAATACTTTCCCTACTTACCTAATATATTAAGGTTATATGGGAGCTATGCTTTGTGACAAGGACGAGTGAAAATTTGTTGTTAAAAGTTTTTAGCTTATAGTACATATTCTTCTCTGTATAACATTCAGCTTTCATAATATAATTTAGTGAAGCACCGTTGGCCATTTAAATACTACTATTTTAGTATTTATCAAACCTTAAAGGTCTCAATTCTACATTTCATTATTCTCAGCATTACCTGATGGACAAAATGCTCCTTGCAACAGTATCTCTTCAAGTTATTAATTTTTGGAGGAGAAATTTGGTTAAATGTTTATCTAAAAATGTTATGGTTGTGTTACACTCATATGAATTTTTCTGGCCATTATCATTTATTTTTAAAGCTCTTTTACAAAACCCTATTTTTCTAACAAAAGAATGGTGACCTAGGAATACGAAAACTGTAAGTAGTACTGGAAAAATCAAACCTAACAGCAAAGAACAGAAATGGTTAAGGCAAAAATGTGATTTGTCATAAGTTGTTTGCTTTAAGGAGATACATGTTTTCCCTATAGCTATACACAACTCAATGGAAATTCACAATTATATTCAACTTTCTGCAGATGATTTAGCTGAGTGCTTCCTCAGAAGATGAGTTATAACGTTCTGTACATAATTTTAACAAAATTGAACTCAGTATATGAAAATCAATACAGTAAAAACAAAAATTATGGCCTTCTGTGCAAAATATGTTTGGATTAAAAAAAACTTTACAAAGAGTAAATTTATTTATCTTGCATACACAATTATCCTTTTACAATGAAGCAGATAATATCTCAGAAGATTTCTAAATACACCAAAGCAACCCACTATGAAACCTTACTTAGACAAAGGCATACTAGAATCTGCTTATACAGGGAGAGACAAAAAACTATGAACTGTCTGTGCGGTGTTTTTCCTGTCGTCCTCAGCGCTCATTACCATATAAGCTGTAGCAGTCTTGTTGAAAAAAGGCAATATTTTGATGAGAACAATTGAAAGTGTGTTTGAGGACAGAATTATTAGTAGAGATTTGTGGCTCCCTCAGTCCCCGACCTAACCCCCTGCAATTTCTATCTCTGGGGTAACTTAAAACAAAGTGTACAAGACAAACCCACACACCCTGGAAGAATTAAAACAAAATATCTGCCAAGAAATGGCCAGCATTTCTCAACGTGAACTACGGCAAGTGATGGATATTTTTCTAAAGAGGAGCCGGAAATGTATGGACAACGATGGTGGCCAGATTCAGCATCTCCTTTCATAAAGTTGGTAAGTAAACCTTTAAAAGTAGTTTTAAAAATGTTGTATGATTTCATCCGCACCTTTCTACGATAGTGGCAGACGGCAACGAGCACCAGGATGCAGACAGGAGAAACACCACGCAGTCGGTTTGTAGTTTTTTGGCTCACTCTGTACAAAACCTTGGCGAGATCTGTACTTCGTTACAGCAGTGAGGCATGGACATCAAGAAAGATGAAAATGGAATAACTGCTAATAAAACAAAATTTACAAGATACACAGTAGGATATATCAAATGGGATCATAAACATAACAAAATAACTTTTTTGGCTAGGGATGTATGCCTGTGTTGTAGTCCATTTAGCTTTACCCAGGGATAAACAGCATCACGCCAAATGCAAAGGCCTTAAAAGTGATAACTTACAAACTTTATATTGGGAAGCCAGAGGGAAAATGATGCAGATCAATTAATTCTTAGCGCCATTGGTGAACAACAACATAACAAAATAATGGAAAAATTACAATCAGAACATGTAATTGATCAACATACATCATCACCAGAACAAATGGATAAATCATTCGCATTGTATGCATACAGCTTGTGTAAAACATCGTGACAGTCCTCCACTCCTGAAGCATAAATGCGCAATAGCACTGACCAGTCCACTTGCATAATAAGAGAGATGGGGGTACGTGTTCCACCTGCTGCAAGCTCAAATGCAAGGTAACCTTACACATTTGTTTACAAAGCATTGTGTATGTGGATGCCTCTGAGTTCTGATCTTGCTACCCACCATTCTCATCACTACTACTCATTTCTCCTCTCTTGCGCATATGGAGTGTCATGACAGTTTATACAAACAGAATTCCAAAAGCCATCCTTCTTCACTATCACCCAAAAGCGAAGATATCTTTAGGTTGTCCAAGGAAACATTGGATTGAAAATTCAACTGTGACATTATAACAGGCCATAGGGCCTAATACTTGATAGGGAGAAGAACTTAGTACGTTTTGTCTATCTCTTATGGTTTACGAGTTTTATAAAATTCCTTGAAAATTAAAGAGGACTTCAGAGGCTCTTCCCAAAAAATTCAATATATGTTTTATTAGCCATGGAAATATTTTAAACATGTGGTATTTTAATCAAAATCAAGGCTTTTTGAGAAAATCAAAAACTTTTAGATTCAAAGGATCTCAAAACTACACAGTAAAACACAATGCAGTATGACCAAACTTCCAGTACACATTCCTAACATATAGAAAAAGAAAATGTTAGATGGGCTTAGGTATGGAAATGTTTTATTTGCATTTTAAAACTCATTTCCTTCAACTCTTCATAGTTCATCAATGGGAAACACAGGAATAGAACATATCAACATACCATATGTATGAAACTCTTTGTGTGAAATGTTCAAAATGAACACCATCAGCATTGATGCATGCATCAACCCACCATCTTACTGAATCCTGGGTGCGCTAACCTATCCCTGGGGAATTATGCATTGTTTTGTAGCCTTCCACAATTCAGGCACGAACACTCTGCATCTTGTACGAGGGTTTGATACATAAGAGCTTTCAAATTCTCCCATACTGGCAGTGAATCTAAGAATTACAACTTAACCAGACGTATTTCAAGATACCATTTTGAATATTTCATGTAAGGGAGTTTCAAGTGGTATGCCAGTACATTCTGTTATGTGTATCCCATGATTACTGTATTATGAAGAGCTGTAGAAAAGATTAAGTATTATAAAGAGCTGTAGAAAATGAGGCATTTCTGGACCAATTTCCAAAAAAAAATAAAAATTTCTCTTCTACGTGTGGGGTATGCATCCTGAAAGTTTGGCCCTACCTTTTATTCTTACATCCTTTATTTTTCTGGTGAAATCTCAATATTGAGTTTTTGGCTGCAATACAATACTTTCTTTACCTATTACAGCTGTAGCAGAGAAAGCAGACATCCAGCATATAAAGGTTTTCATGATCTAAACTGGCATACATTCTAAAAAGGGAAAGTTTATGTCTTGAAGATCTTGGACAGCGGCTACTTCTAACATGAGAGCAGCATGGGAGGATACCTTGAGAGAGCATAACAGCACAAATCCCTCAAGATTGCTTTGAAACAGCTGCCATTGGTATTCAGAGATTGGCCAAAATCTATTAAATCAAGTAGGCCTTCAATATTGAATGTGTTTAAGAAGGATAACTATTAATCATGTAGTAAAACTATATTACAAAATAAGGAAATGTATGCGTATGTAGGGTAATCTCAAAAATCATTACCAGTTTTGACAATTTTGTTCTTCCCAATGGATATAACCTATGAGACAGTTTCTAATCTCAAATCATAAATAACTAAATGAGTAAAAAGGATTTAGAATGCCTGGATATTAGAATATGATCATTTTGGACTCCTAAAAGAACATCTAGATTATTCATGAAGAAGGCTTTGGCTTTTCATTAAGAATTCCATGGAGTATAAAATAGTAATTGTTGTTGCTCCAGAGAAAATGTATGTAACATAGAGACAAAAAGTGCAGAAATTTCATTCCAAGCAACATACATAAATATCATGGTTTGGCAACTGAGAAAACGAAAATATAAAAACAAAACACAATTTGATGTTCTTGTAACGATAAGATTTGTATTAGATAATTAATCAAAATGTTTCAATAACCCTAATGCAAGAAAGTGTTTTTTAGTATTTCTTCTGCATTTTATTATAAATTTCATTTACCAGTGCATGCTAAATAATATGCCAAGAGAGAAGAATTGTGTGTAACTTCAGAAATGACTCAAACAAGTGAGAACATTATTTTTATCAATAGTTACAGACTGTACAAAATTTCCAAGATGTCTTAAGATAAACAATTAAGTATGTAATTGTTGCTCTGGGGAATCTTCACATTCATAGTTTTCACCCTATTTTGTTGTAAATTGACATTAAGGATTTCTGTGTTATGTGAGCATTGTGTAGCCTTATGTTATTAAATTATTAGGGGACTAAAGAGAAGACTAAAAAGTTTAAATTTTTATCTACTGTAATTATCTAAAACAATTACTAGAAGACTGATAATTCTTTCGTCACCAAAAGATAAGCCAATACACAATTTCCAGAGCTTTGAAGACTGTCAGGTGAGCTTAGGAAAATCAGAAATACATCATCACATTTCCATGAACATATTAAAAATATTACGGGGCTTTAAGATTCACCATTAAGATCTTCTGAATCATTGTACAATAATTTCATAATACAGTGGACGTTAATAAAATTAGACTGTCATCGAAGTTCAAAATGTCAATCATGAAATTCCAGCTAAGACAGCTGGTATTACTAATACAACTTTTCTCAAAGTTGCATTCTTCATACACCAACATCCAATTTGGAAATACTTGACTCATTAACATACCAATTACATGGAATATCTTTCACAATAAAATTGATTGAGACCAGGTGCATCATTTCAGTTTCTGCTTGGGGGAGGTTTCCTAATTTTCATGTGAACTTTTAACGACACATTTAGCCTAAAAGAAAATCAGCCTTTACATCTCAAATATGAAATCTTTGTACGTATTAAAAGTTCAGTGGTCATAATTTTTCTTTTGGTAGAGCAATAATAAATAACCAGTAGCCTAATTATTTCTCATAAGCAGAGGGGTGGGGGAGGGAGGGTGCAGTTGACCCCCCCCCCGTCCTCCTAAATGATGCCCTTGATTGAGACTTTGCATTGCGTAACTTTAGGTTACATTTCCATTGACAATAGTAATAAAACTTTAAATAAAATTTTGAACCCCGAAGCAAGTATTAATTTAATATTGCCATAATTAGGCGATTATGCTACTCTTGTATCCCGTCGAAGTAGCTTAAATTAGTCAAAGAAAAGCGAATAAGTTACCTTGTGAGTGAGTTTAGAAGTAGATGTGATCTGTTCAATAGCTTGTGCCCACCTGCCTGCCCTTCGACGGTATTTTAGTTATATAGGCGAATCACATACGAAACAAAACAAACTTAGCCATTTTTTCGTTGAAGATGTATAGCGGGAACTGCCAACCTAAATGAAAATCCACCAGAAATGCGATGCGCTGTTGTTAGTAGTGTTTTTTCTTCTTCTTCTTCGTGTGTTATTCCCGCTCAGAAAACGTAACGCATTTAAAGACTGGCTGCACCATGCACTAATTGAAAGCAGCAAAAGAATATGCACCAAAGTTTGAAGTTTGTAATAGTTTTTGTAAAAGTATATTTTATTAAGAGGTTTTTTTCCATTGTAATAACAGTAGAATAAAGAAGTTGCTTTACTGTAACAGTGGTAGATAGTTAACGCAAGCTGATATAAAAAAAAAACCCTAACCTAAGGCTAACCTTCCCTTAATTCAGAAACGTAAGCTTATATAAAAAGAAGTAATCCTAACCTAACCTCCAGTGAACCAGAAACGTAAGCTTAGGAATGCATGCTCGCTTCGCTCGCGTGCTTTAATGTAACCACTGGTAACTAATTAAAACAAGCTTATATATAAAAAAAAAACTAATTCTAACCTAACCTCCCGTGAACCACAAACATAAGCTTAGGAACGCACACGAGCGAAGCGAACATGCTTTGATGTAACCACTGTTAACAAATTTAAATAAGGTTATATGTATGAAAGTAAATCAGAACCCTAAGTTTATATTAAAGGAAAAGTAACCTAAACTTCCGTGAATTCAGAAATGTAAGGTTATATAAATAAAAAAAACGTAACCTAAACCTAATCTTCCTGAATTCATAAACCTAAGATTATATAATAGCCCTCAGCTACGCCCTGTGGTCATAGTTGCAGCACTTTGATGGCATCAACTATTCATATGTTGGCAGTATTGTGTTAGTCAAGCGTATGACAGAGTGACATCTGTTGAGGTAGTGTTTTGTTTAGAGTGACATCTGTTGGAAATATATAACATCATTGTCATCGCTGTGCGGGACACAACTAGAGCATAATGTCGCATAATTATATCATGTACTAAAAAATTAATTATTTAATGTACATATTTTAAGATGATGCATCTGTAAAGTTTTCAAAAACTATATTACACTGTATTTGTACAATCTAAATTTGCAAAATTACTGTCAAACACGTACACAACTTTTTTTGTTGAGTTTCAAACTTTTGGCTTTTATTTTTATTTCAATATTGCTTTTTCACTTTAATTTTTGATCAGATTTCTACTCTTGCACTAAACTCTTCTAGCATTATAGACATCATAATCACTCAAAATTGATATGCTTCAATCATGCTGGGGTGAGGTATCATTGACATTTCTATGTGCTAAAGCTTTAATCCAAATTTTCTAAAATTTTGGTCACATTCTCCAAACCAAATAACTGTGCCAATTTTAAACTTATATTCTAAATAATATTTGAATAATTAGAAATTATTTGATAAATGCAATGTTCCATAAAAATTCTTTTGGCTAAAACTTTTGAAAAACACAGCAAAAAGGTTTAATTAACTCGTAGCATTCAAACACTCATGTACAATTCTTATTTTTTTTAATATATATAACGAATAAATGTTCAATAGATGGTTGATACATAGGAATAGATAAAATTGCAAATGTCACTGTTTACACTTTCAATAAATCTGTCCTAATAGAATTTCAAATAATACAAACTGGTGAAAAATTGAAAGTGGAATATATCTATGCCTGTTACTGGACTCATATCATAAAACTTCGAAACACAATATCTACATACCTTTCAAAAGTAATGGGTAAAAACAAGATTTGTTAAACAAAAATAAATAAATAATTTAAAGCTTTACACACCAAATAACTCAGATTTTACAACCTTTTTACTATGGTTTTCTTTTTCCTTCTTAAAAACAAATTAATTGAATTGAATCAATTATTTTCTGCAAAGCACTGTGAAAAGAGGGAATCTGCGCTGCGCTTGTCCAATTAAAAGATTTCAGTGGAACAGCAAATTAACAGAAAATTCCCATTCTTTGTGTGTAGAAAGAACAACACGCTGTTAACGACTTGTGACTCTTTTTTTAAGGTTTTACATGCGCAGTGTTTACAAAGTTATTTTGCTGCATTTGAGAAAACAGTTTTATATAATCCCTGACAATGTGTGATATTAATTGGCGGAAAAATACACTACTGTAATCGTAAAGACTGAGGTATTAATCAAACGATACCAAATACGGATCTTATTGATCAAATTTCGCAGATGCATCACCTTCACGAAATGTATACAAAAGCTCACTTGATTATTCTGAGAAATCACGGAAAGCGACTGAAATTCAAAGAAGACATTTACAATTATCCTGGCATTGGTTGGTATACACACAACACGAATCTCAGCTGCTAATGACGTCACACGTACAGAACACATTGCATCACTGTTGAACCACATACACACATCACTGCACAAAATCTTGTTTTTAGAATACAAAACAGCCACACTCTCTCTCTCTCCTGGGTGAGACACCAATTTGTAATCCGGCGCCATTGTAAACTACAATTTCCACTCGCTAATAATACCACATAAACAGCACCACAATATTATCCCAGAGAGCACCACACCGTCAACAGTGATTTCCATTCAGTAACAATGTAGATCATGGCAATAATGAAAACATGCTTAAGATTAGGAACGTTTTGCGTACCCCTCTCCCCAGAATAAGGTTATGCACGACATCAGATTTGTTAATAAATGATACCGAACAGTTCAAGAGAGAACGTTAACATCTGCACGTAACACCATATTTAGGTTGCCACTTCTGCAAGCTTCTGCAATAATAAATCGAAAGCTATATAGTAGCTTTAAATTAAGCTCTTATGTCTATGTCACCCCCCCCCAGAAAAAAGCAACGCCACTAACGCTGCATGAATAGTTTATACGAAACAGAAAACAAAAAGTAATTACACCAAAATGTCTTTCGAAGCGAGATGTCCATTTTAAAGTGATCGAAGTTCACTAGGATGACCCAAATTTTGTTCAGGTCATAAAAACACACAACACAAGGGTGTGAAACTTAAAATTTTTCACAAATGGTTGCCATATGCCCTAGTTCTGAGGATGGGGCCAGTTCACGCACGGATCATGTGACTACATACCTTCTGTAAACACAAACGTGCGACACTAACAATCTCCGTCTCACATTCAACTCCAACTGAGACAATTATCTGGGACAGGGAAAAGACAAACGCACGGCGCTAGACTAACTGGTGGGGGGAGCGAACGTGGCAACGCTGCTGCCTCCTTTATCGCTATTTCTCAATGCTGATTGGCGGCGCAGTATCTTCCTTTCAGAACGTGCCCATATCTGTTGTGTTCACTGCTAAATTTATCCGTGTGATTAAAAATCACATGTTTGGTTTACCGTTCTACAATGCTTTTAAAAAGAAACCTGATGAGTTTCTCTGCGCGCCATTGCTTAATTTTATCTCTCTTCTTCAAACTGTTCTTACGAAACCTAAATTTTTATGCTTCTAATTCCTGCTAATCGAGATAAGCGTTTACTGAAATTACTTCATTGCACATTTCATTAAAGGTACCTACAAAGAGTGATACTGAAGCGTGTCGAAATCTTTAAAAAGCTATGCTAGCTTTGAAATTCAACACTCTTTGCATTACATCACGAGAAACACGCGAATAGCGAATTGACATTGGCAATTCAATAATTTATAAATGCACAGGTGTAAATGAGGAGGGATTTTCTCACCTGCCACCCCCTAATATTTCCAATCCAATATTTCATGTTGGATTACTTTAAGTAAAACCATCAACTTTATTAATTCATATATACGATATGAGTATCTTTGAGCTAAAATATCATGCGCTATGAACTTTTTGTCATAACAATCCTAAAATGACAAAGGGATTGTGTCCAGGCCAGAGGCGTAGCGCCATTGGGGGAGTTGGAACCGCGTTTCTAAAGAAAATGTTAAATTTAATAGCAAAAAAAAAACTCCCTTGAAATTATAGCACCTTTCTAGATTGGCGGGAACGAGATACTTCCTAATCTTATCACTGGTAACGCTATAATTAGCCGCATGTCTTGTAGGGTGTCGGGTGAAATTTAAATAGGGGAATGAAATGGGTTGGAAGTTTCGCTGCTCAACGGTTGCCGGTCATGATGCAACGGCCCTTATGCACCGCTGGTGTATTTTTAGTTTTCAAAGGTTATTTAGGGGTTGTGAATTTTGAACTTAACATCTTTTGGAGGGATTGTATAGCAGCTCAGCCTTAGCTGCTGGAGGAAATGCTCGTGGTTACCAGGTGTGTCCGCATATCATGCATGGTTACGCCTCAACTGCCGTATTCTAGGATTATAATCCCCAAGAGACCGATGGTGTGGCAACTGGTAGTAAAATATTGCGGCCCGGCGCCTAATTTCATCCTTGATGTAAGGAAGAGATGAGACTTCGTGAGGCAGTCTCACGGGAAAGTAGCGGTATACAGAATAGATAGCCCAGAGGCCCATATTCTGCACCCGTTGCAGGAGGAGTAGGTTGGAGTCTGCGGCCATACCCCATATTTCGCAAGCGTATAGTAGGATAGGGACTAACAGTGCTCTGAAGAGGCGTAACTTCAACGGAACAGACATCCCTGGCCTCATCATGGGATATAGTGAGGTCGTGACTGCAAAGGCTCGATGTGAGAGGTCCTGATGTATCCCGAAGAAGTTAGGCCCTGTCGAGCTTAACTCCCGTGTAGGTGATGGTATTCGACCACACCATCCTTCTCCTGAGATGTGTGAATGAGGAGAACTTTGTGGGAAAGCGGTGTTGGTAAACAAAAAGGGCGTGGCTTTTCTTCAGACTGATGGACAATTGCTAACGCCAACACCACTCTTGGAGCAGATGGGGGTGTCTCTGAATGGGGTTGAAGGCTCTGCCTGTGTTTTTATCTGTACTGTATAGGAGCACATTGTCAGCATATTGTACTATATTGACGTGCTGCTCTGTAGGGAGGTCGGCCGCATAAACGCTGAAAAGCGTGGGGGATAAAACAGAGCTTTCGAAGAGTACGCCTCTTATTCGTATTTGTTTTCATTTGTTTCCCGCTACTGAAACTACGAAAGATCTGCGTTTTAAGTATTATGTAACAGGTGTATTATGTGTGTTGGGAGCACCAGGTGAATGAGCTTAAGCAGGAGATCCGCATGCCAGGACGTGGAGAAGACCTTCTCAATGTCCAGAGAGACTGCCGCGGAGACTGCCCTATCCTCCACTTCCAGAAAAGTGATGAAATTCCAGGTATCCCAGGGCAGCAGCCTCCACCACGCACAGCAACTGCTTAGGGCTCGAGTATCCAAGGTGGAAGCCAAACTGACGTTCTGGGATGACTTGAATGTCTCCCAGAATTGGGGAAAAGCGGACAAGAAGTACCCTCTCGAAGGCCAGGAGACTGATGGATCGGAAGTTGGTCGGATGGACTGGTTGATTCTCTGGCATCAAAATGCAGATCACCCGGGCTTCTCTCCACTCACGTGGAAAGTGGCACAGCTGAGACATGTTGAAGACCTTGGTTAGGAAAAGCACGGCCCTGATAGGAAGGCAAGCTGCATGGCAGGTCAGGCCCCGCGGGCTTTTTGGGGTTGAGTGCGCCTTAGAGTTCACTGGGTCTTATGGCAGGAAGTCGATCCACTTCCTCGAGGGTCGCCGAAGATATCGGTGAACCTCCCTCCGAATGCGTTCACAAAAGGCATCGAGAGGACTCATAGTCCTCTCAAGATAGTCGACATATACATCGGCTTTGGCTTGGGGATCGTAGGCCACGTCTTGTGTACCTTGGATAGGGGATGATTATTCATTTCCACGGTTACGGAGTCTTCTGGCAATATTCCACACGTCCCATTTTCGAGGTTCATGGGGATCATCGTTTCTTCCCACGCGCGCATCCTGTGCTCGTCTACTTGAAGACGATCCTCTAACTCAAGCGCCAAAGAAGCGCTCGATTATGTGACGTGCGGTGATGTAGGCCTGCGGGCTACCCAGTAGAGGCAGATTAGCAGAAGGAGTTCAACAGGAAGTGTGTCACGATGTATGGTAGCTTGAGTGTGTAAGATGAGATTATGGACCGTTCGCACCACGATTAATGTAAAGAAAGAGACCGCAGCATCCAGGGTTGGGATGTCGGCAATTCTAGGATTAGGGGGGATGGAGTGAGCAAGCCTTGACGCAGCCCTAATCAACGTCACAATGTTGAACCGGGACGTTGTGATTGGCAGCATTGTATTAACCTCTTTTGGTGGTCCCGTAAGTCTACGACACGGGACCACCGGTTTTACTTCCCTTCCAAAGGAAGCAATGCTAAGGATTTTACGCCGGAAAAATTCCATTGCTCTACGACGGGTTTGAACCCGCGACCTCGGGAATTAGAGGCTAGTATGGCACCAATAAACCACGCAGAACGACACAGAAGCCCGTTCTCGACCTTGTGGATGGTGGGTTGCCAGGGACCCTCTACTCTGAGATGAGGATCCGCATCTACCACGCGTATAATGCCATTGCCTCGTCTATCTTCACGGGAGCCGCAATACGTGGGTGTTTGGCATTGACGTTCCCAGCCATGATAACGTGGAGGTGTAGGAAGAGGACGGAGAGGTAATCGTGAAGCACTAACGACCTTCGGGTGGGTGATAGACATTATCACGACTTCCATACCGCCAAGATCAACTCCAGCGGCCGTGGCCTTCAGGGTTTGAAATGGCGGGAGCTGGATTGGTCGATGGACTACACTGTTCCTCACGAGGACCGCGCTGAGACCTCCTCGGCGACCCACGCGATTGGTTCTGAGACAGTTGTAGCCCGGAAGGTGGAACGGGGTGTTTGAACGGGGATGTTTCCTCGACTAAAATGAGGTCTAGGGCATGTGAGCCAGCAAACGCTCCACACACGTTCCAGAACGCGAATCGAAAGTAAGTATGAGAGCTAGTTCGATCCGCTATCGCGAGCAGTCTGGATGACACTGGTCAGGAATGTGGGCCACTCCATGGCAATAACCATTTTGGTGGCCGAGTCGGTGGTGGACAGGAGGAACCTGACCAAAAGTTTGAAGATACGCTGGCCATGATTCCGTAACAGCGGTTGCAACCAGTTCTGTAGGACAGGAGGAGGGGTTGGGGGTCGCCTTTTTTTAATCTTTTTATTTATGGACACTCTTTAACCGCTGTGGTCCTTAGCGCTCCATTCTATATTGGGCATTAAAGATCGGAGATTTTGCTCAGATGCCTTTTTATCAGGCATGAAGTTCTTCTACGTGCTATAAATCTGTGATACGGGACCACTGGTATTACTTCGCTTCCAAAGGAAGCCATGTTAAGGATTTTTACGCCCGAAAAAAGTTCATAGACTTCGCTAAGTTTGAACCCGAACGAAAATCATATTCATACAATGTTTGTGCTGCTAATTTTTAATGGATACACGGCTAAAACAACTTTACTCATATATTCAAGATGTTATCATAGCGGTCTGCACTGTTTTTGTAGGATCTTGTGTATTTCCTTGAATGTTATACCCATTATAAGAAATTTCTAGATTTACGTAACTTTCATGCAGCAATAAAATCACTAATTGTTCATGATCAGTGTTTATTTTAAATGTATATTTTAAATGCACAGATTTGTAATTACTATCAGGACTACGCTTTGAGAAAAAATAAAGTACGTAGGAATCACTTGTCTGTAAGCTGCTGAATTCAGAAAACAAGTGAGCACGCTCATAACGGCAATTGTATATTTCATTACCTTTTTATTAACCAGAACAACCCGCTCTCAATTTAGTTTTAGGATATTATGTGGAATCTTCATTTTATTTTCTCGCAACATGTTTTTTAAATTGTTGGCAGCCTGAAGGAGTTTATTTCCTGTTTGTTCGCTTGCATTTGTGTACCCTTTCAGAATGACTTTAAAAGAGCATCAAATTTGGACCATTTATACAAGCTAATTATTTTACCAAGCTCCCATTACAAAGAATGATATTACAATCTTACCGTGTAAAACTTGAATAATAAAGTTGCAGTTAGTTTACAATGATGCTACGACATTTGGAATTTGAAGGTATCAATTTACAGCTAACGCACATCGTTATATTTTATGAAAACAGTGAATCCATCTAATTTCATGCCGTTAACTCTTTGGGAGCTAGTTCTGAAGACAGATAGGGTGGTAAATTAGAAAACAGCTAGGGGAAAGTATTTTCAATAGGAATTGTCCTGGGTACTACATCACTTCCATCATTTCGCGTACAGAAAATGTATTCACTATATGCTGTTCAGGAAAATTAATACATACCACAACAAACGTAGTTATTTCATAATTATTCCCGTGAATAGCACGTACCCACTGCTGTCTCCTGTGTGGATCCTTTTGGAACAAAAGCACTGTTATATACTTTTCGGGCTTGTTACATGTGTAGTTTAACGTACATTCCAGCACATAATACTTTCCTGGCATTTTGTCGTCCTCCTTGGTGTGGTGGTTACCATGCTAGCCTCCAGTTCCCGAGGTCGCAGGTTCAAACCCCCCGGAGGGCGATGGACCTTTTCGGGCGTAAAAATCCTTAGCATGGCTTCCTTCGGAAGGGAAGTAAAGTCGGTGGTCCCGTGTCATATATTTACGGCATGTAAATGAACCTCAGAAACTCAAGCCTGATAAAGAGGCCTCTGAGCAAAATTACCGATCTTTCACGTCCAATATCGAATGGGATGCTAAAGACCACAGCAGTTAAGGAGCGTCCATAAATAAAAAACTCAATTTAAATTTTTCTGGCATTTTGAACAGATAGCCACACTGTTTTATGTATTCTTTCGCTCGCTAAGTATGTAATTTGTTATTAAATATTGGTCCGTTTTGAGACAGCAACGAACCCATCAGAATTCCAAATCCACACTGACTAAGGTGCATTCCTATGACGCAGGTTGTGAATTACAGATAAGGGTAGGCCCCGAAGATGGCGTAATTAATAGTTGTCTGTTTTGCCTCCTAGCCTGTATGCCTAGGTACATTCAGACGGTCTTGATTGGAGGCGCCCTTATTATTTACACTCAAGTAGCCTGTACTCGATATACAAAACAGCTATAGTTGCTGCGTTGGCCGCAAGTAAATAACACTAAAGATATTGGGTTATATGAATAAAAATTGTACGGAGTAGTATATACGCGTACTTTTTAGTGCAGTAATAATCACCCCAAACAAGATAATCAGATAACAGCACACGTCGGACATGAAAAGCATGCAGCTGCAATGGAGTAGATTAAAAGTCAGTCTTTCATGATGTAGTCAGGATTTAAACGCTAATGCTCGTGTATTATATGTTTATTAAGTACAACAGGAGATCAAGAAAATCAAAAAAAGTTACTTTTACCTGTTTCACTTGTAGATGCAGGATTTCTTCACGGAAAACCTAAGAGACATCTTTGGCAACAATCTGAACCATAGATATAATAACCAGTAAGCAATGTCTGAACACCACTAGGACAATGGTGAATTACTCAGATTAGCCAACTGCCATGAAAATTAAGTCCGCTTTTTGGTAGGAGTTGTGGACTGTAATGTGCCCATGAGTGTGTGTTGTGTCTACCGGAGGATAAGGTCAGGGGATGTCTTACTCCACCGGGCGCAGAAGGCACCACCTGCTCGCACTGAGCGCTCCTCAAGTGAGGTGACTCAAAGCAATCGAGCCGGGTTCGTCATTCCCATACGATCGAACGTAAGCGGCTTGCTAGGGCGGTCAAGGCTCCACTTGGCGTTTGTGAGGCATGTTGATGGATAGGCTTCGGACATGACTTAAGGTTAAGCTAACTTCTATTATACTGGCACTTGTTTACAAGCGAGCGGAAAGGAGGGAGGCAGTAGTCTCGTGCGCTACCGAGTTGTGCCGTGCTCAGTATTGTGTACGGTATAGGTGGGCACAGAATAAGTATACAGTTGTGTAGTAAACTTAAGCTTTTATTACAAAGTATAAATAACATGAACAAAATAATAAAGCTGGCTGTGGCAGATGAAATAATCAGTTTCGTGTGTGATTTACATACACGTACAACTATTGCAATGGATTACAATATATTTTCTGAATGTATCAAGAACAAAACGTCTTCTATTATAACTCAAAGAAGGTTTATATCATGAAAAAACCGTTCCGCATCACATGTCGTGACTGGTGATAAACGAAACTGGCTAACGTCACACCCTCTACCTGAGAAACACGTGTATTTTCATTATTTAGAATGGTGTCCCTAATACGGCACATAATTGCATATCCTGAGTTTTTATCTAAAACATTCTCCAGTTTCTGTTTTGCTATTTCAGCAGAACATTTTTTTACCTCTGTAAAGTGTTGTGTCAAATTATGGACAAATTTCAAGGACTCTAGCATTGCCATCTGTGACGATTCAAGTTGTTTTATTGTTAAAGGAACATCCTCAAATGTATTAGTGATCAATTGCGAATGTTCCTAGAGCTGTGGAGATATAAACGATTTTGCAATTTTAATAGCTGAACTTGCTCCATTGTCAAATTTTCCAATCGCTTAAACAATCTAGTTATAATGCTCAAAGTAGTACAGAACGGCCGTCAATTAAGAACCCCACGTGTCACAATAGGTTGAGGTGGCAAAGGAATTCCCAATGCTAGAAATTTAAATTTTAGTGTCCTAGAAGACGCCTTTAATATATATATATATATATATATATATATATATATCTGAGATGAAATCATCTACATCAGATGTATAATTCTGAGATAGCGTTCCTTAATTTTGGAAGTACTTTGACCATATAAAGGACGACATCCGTCACAAATAGTGATATGTTCTTACTTTTCATACCGTCTGGCCATAGAATAGACATTTAAACAGCAGACAGTGTGTCAAATAGCTTGTCAATGGAAGAATGCTTAACTTCACTTAACACCTAGATGTTAACAAGAATTGTTGATCTGGACGTTCAAAATATAATTCCTATGACCACATTGGCTATAGATATCCCAGTAGCATCTGTGGTTTCATCTATCGAAATCCAAATATTATGAACTCCCATAAGTTCTCCCATGCTCTTCAGACCATCGTCATAACAAGGAGACAAACAACATTTGCGTAAAGTAGACTCACAAGGAACTTTCATAGTTGTATATTTCTCCAGAAACGTTTTAAAAACAGGATTTTGCAGCTTATTAAATAGTATGTTTGTGCTTACCACCATGTCACACAAATCCCTGTAAACTTCGGTTTGGCTACATGAGTTCGTGGTTTCTGATGTGGGTAATATATCCTAACCACCCCCCCCAAATTTCTAGGAAGCAACGCAATATTTTGTGAGTGTTTTTAGATTCATAGTGTTTTGCAATAAAAACCCTTCCCTCTCCTTTGATTTCAATGTGGCATACTTTACAAAACATATTTTCCCCCTTACATAAAAATACTCCGTCCACATTCATTTACAAATAAGACACTCTTATTACTGGTTGTTTTTGGCATGTTGTGTCAGAGAACAACGGCCGAACGTCGTAACCTGAGAACAGGTTGTACATGTACTTATCGTTTGCTTAGAGTGAATGACTGGCAGTGCTTGGGTGGCGGGGGGGGGTGTCAGCGAAACCCTGTGTACACGTAACTGTTTTCCAGTCAAAGTGCAACGAAACAGCGACCGTTTCCGAAGCCTACTGATGGGTAAACCCATCAAGCTCGATCACAGGCCTGGATCATCAAGCCGCCGAAGCGAGGTCACTACGGAAGGTTTGGAGTCGGTAAATGGTTAGTCCAGTAGAAAGGTTCTTCTTTGGTTAATGAGTAGACTGTATTCCTTTTCAATAGCCCGCCACGGTGGTTACTAACAGTGACTATACCGTAGTGTGGATCAGTTCTAATTGACCACGAGCTGCGTCCTTTGGCCTATTCATATCACATCCGGGTCATTAAGGTGTAGTTCCTAACGTCAACTACCCGTGTCGCAATCTGGTTTATTGAGCTTGAATTACTTAGCCCTTAGCGCTGTTATGGCGCGTGCCTAACTAACTGCTATTTACATTGTGTATAGGTGGCTTATATTCTAGCGCCTTTGTGGCGTGTGTCAAAGAATTGTTTACTATGTACAATCTGTGGTGAACTTAGACTTTTGTGGCGGGTTGCCGATACACATGTCCTCCCAGTTCACTATGATTGGGCGTTGCTGAGGCTCTGTGCTTTCATCTACGGCATCTGGGCCGTCGCTTCTTCGATGGTGGTTTGTTGCGACACGGCCAGTTGGGGACCCTGGGTTGCTCTGGGTCATAGGGCGGGTCATTCTATTTCCCTGCAAGTTGCACATAGCTCACTGGTCTTCGCGGGAGAAGCATTATTGGTATCAGTCGCCACGCTATCCCGGCGGTGACTTTAGGTTCCCAGTGTTCCATTACAGGCTGTATGCTGTAGAAAATCCGGATCTCCTGTATTCACTTATCTTTGTCTGCTTCCGTGGCTCCGGTCCGTCCTCAGTGAGTGTATGGGCTGCCTTGTATCGGTATTTGACAGAACCTTGGCCTGGGGCAACCGGAAATCAACATACAAGAAAACCTTGATGCCCTAGTAATATATCCACAAGCATTACGCGTGATTACACTTACACTACGTAACCATTGGTAGCCCTCGAAGTTCTTGTTCTTTGAGCCAAGGCGTGGCAGGTCCTTCAACAACAGCCAGACTATCCTAACTCCACTCCAAAATTCGCCAGGGAGTGTTCAGGACCTCGATCATGAATACGTCCTGGCTCCTCACCTTCACCCGGTTTAGGCCCTGGCGGCCGGCCAATGCACCAACTCCTTGAATCCGCAGGAGTTATAAGCGATATTGCTACACTTTACCTGAATGCTCTCCGGTGGAGGTTTTTTAGTGGGTTGGGCCACGGCTCGCGCCGTGGTAGAGTCCCACACTCCCACAATGGGGTTAGTACGTAAATGTATTTTTCCTCCACTCGAAAAAGGTGAAGGTGAAGGTCTTAGCACTGCTACCATCTCTAGTTTTCCCATTGTTGGTAAGCACCGGAAAAGGTACCCTTACGGTGGCAGTAATTTATGTCGCTTTATTTCCTCGCGGATATACACATGCGTAGATTTTCAGGGAGGTAGATCTTCCACAGTTTTGCAGCCGGCCCGTGCTTCCCATGTTACCTCCTCGCGTGCTATAGTGGAGGTGTGAATATGTCCATGGGAAGCCGGATAGGTTGCTGGAAGACTCTTTCTGCGGTGCTCTGTTTGTTAGTGTCGCCTACAGCGGTACGTAATCCCAGAGAGTTGTCGGTAGGTTCTCCACCCAGGCCGTGGGATTGGGGGGCTGCCCTAAGTGTAGCCTCCAGGCAGCGGTGCTATCGCTCGATTTTACCGTTTGCTTGTGGGTGATACGGATTGGCATGAAATTGTTCTATGCCAAGTATTCACGTAAGCTCCGTAAATGCTCAGCTTCGAACTGTTGTCCCTGATCCTTTGTTACCCTGGCTGGTGCGCCATAAGCTGATCCAATGCTGAGGAAGGTGTTGGCTATGGTTGCTGCGTCTATGTTTTTCAGAGGGATGCATTCCGACCAGCGGGTTGCTATATCAATCATAGTTAGGCAAAAGGTGTGCCTCTTTGAATGAGGTAGCGGTCCGACGATATCTAGGTGAACGTGTTTGAACTTGTCTGCAGGAGGAAATTCCTGTAGGGGTGCTCTAGTTTGGCAATAAACATTGGCTATCTGGCATTGGTGGCAGGTTTTGGCCCACTTCCTGGTGTCTGTGTTCATAGAGGGCCAGAAGTATCTGACTGTGAAGATTTTGCGTGTGGCGCGAATCTCTGGGTGGCTCATGCTGTGTAGCTTGTGAAATATCGTCCTCCTGTACTGTCGTGGTGCGAACAGGCGGTTTTTTCCCGTACTTGTGTCGTACGTGATGATCAATCCAGTGTACTGAATATGGACGTGTTGTATGCTGGTATGGGTAGCGCTGTATGCCGATATATCTGTGTCTGCTGCTTAAGCTTGAGCTAGGAAGTCGGCAGTCGAGCAGTCTAAGGTTTCTACGCGTGACAGTGCGTCTGCAACTGCGTTCTTGTCCCATTCGCAGTATTGTATGTCGGTTAAGAACTGCGAGATGAATTCCAGCTGGCGTACTCTCCTGGGTACACTGCTACGAGGGTCCTGTGTAACGGCGTGTGTGAGCGGCTTGTGATCTGTAAGGTTCGTAAGGAGTCGGCCTTCCACCTGGTATCTAAGTGTTTGATGGCTTCGTAGATGGCTAGGACTTCGCGCTCAAAGGTGAAGTATGCCCGCTGGTCCTGGCTCAGTGCTCTAGAAAAAACAGTGGTTGTAGGTTTCCCTTCGATATTGTTGTAGTACTGCGCCGATCCCAACCTCACTGACGTATGTAGCCAGGTATAGAACGGTGTCCCCTGAAGGGTGTGCCAGTAGGGCTGCGTTTGCTAGAGCTTGCTTCGTTCTGGTGAACGCGTCAGTGAGCGTCTCGGTCCATTGGATAGGAATCTGCCTTTCTGCTTGCTGTTGTGAAGCATTTGTTCAAGGGCTGTTGAATTGTGGCCGCATTAGGGATACTTCGTCGATAAAAATTCCCCATACCCAGGAACAGTCTGAGCTCCATGGTCTTTTTTGTCGACGGGTATTCTATGATAGCTCTGACCTTGGCTGGAGACCAGGTGACCTAGAAACTGCATTTCTGTTTTACTGAGAACGCACTTGGCGGTGTTCAAATGGAGGTCATATTCAGCGAAACGTTGCAGGACTATCCTGCGTGCTTGGTGATGTGGATGCTATTAGGATATCAACCAAGTAGCAGAATGTAAACGGTAGGTCGAGGGGTAAGTGGTCCACGAATCTTTTGTAAGTTTGCACCGCGTTGCATAACCCGAAGCCCATTTACGTATACTCAAACAGCCCAAACGAGGTAATAATAGCCGTCTTGGCTGTGTAGTCCGGGGTTATCGGTATGTGGTGGAACGCTCTTTGTATGTCTAGCGTGGAGAAGATGAAGGTCCCACTTAGGAGGGTGTTGAAATCCCGAATGTGTGGGACTGCGTACCGATCCGGAATGGTCTTCTTTTAAGTTGACGGCCGCAGGGGCGAATGGACCCTCAGGCTTCTTAACGATGTGGAGAAGTGAAGCCCAGGGAGATTTTGATGGTGGGATGATGCCATATTTCAGGAGTCTGGTATACTCTTCTTTTGCGGCGGTGTAGATCGCCGGATGTAGGCGTCCGGCCTTGGCTGTGGCTGGTGCCCCTTAGCTTCTATGTGGTGATAGATACCGATGTCCATGTATGGTTTGTCTGGGGTAGGCTTGATCTTGATCTCTTCTAGCAGATGTTTGAAGGGGGTGTGCGGCGGATTGAGGATACCTGGTTGTTTATAGTTTCCACCTGACGCGGAATCTTGTGGTCGAGTTTGTCCCTTAGGCATCTTGCGTTGAGGTCTACTGAGAGGCCGAATTGCATGAGGAAGTCGACGCTCATGGCCTTCGGGAGGTCAGCGACCAGGAAATTCCATGTGTACGTGGTAGTGCCTAGGTGCAGTGTTGATTTCTTGGTGCCGAACGTGCGGTTTGGGTATCTGTTCGCAGCATATACGAGGTATTCCGTATATTGGGCTCTGCGCATGATTTTGTTGCGCAAGATAGAGACGCAGGCTCCCGCGTCTAACAGGAATGCAATTTGGTTGTACCGGCAGCGAATGATCAGGCGGTTGAAGTAGTTGCTTACAGCCGGTCCAGCCATACTGGCTGGTTGTCTCGTTGCTCCTGTTTGCATTTTCCAATATTTCATATTTTGAAGTAGGTAGGGTGTAGTATAGGACGTAGAATGTAATGATCGGAGGGGGACACTCGCCACTACGACCAACTAGATCTATTGTGGCTACAACCCCCCCCGGGAGGCAGGGATGAAGTGAAGGAGCTGCAGGAGGCCGCAGACGGGATTACAGAGACGCGCGGAAATCCCTGTCATTTCCAGTACGAAACACCCGCACTCGTCTAGTAGAGGCGGAGTCCCGCGGGAAAAATCTTTCCAAGCGCAGCGACCATGCCATCTGGCCATCACTGGACGCACTATAGAACCCTGCGAGAAAGATGACAGGGAAAAAGATCAAATGAAGGAGAAATCGTCATAGAATACACCACCCTGGCATTCGCCTAGACGACCAGAGGAAAGCCACGAAAAATCGCATCGTCAAAGTGGGTGGCCACCGGGAATCGAACCCGGGACCTTCCGAATGCGGGCTACAGACGTTACGCCTGAGCCATCCCGCTAGGTGCTAAGTGACCATTCTGTTGTTTCTCGTGGTCACACAAAGAGTATGGAATTTCAAAGCCAGCATATAGCGACAATCTTTTAAAACAAGACATGACTGTCACTTCAGTCTCCTGCATCGTTCTTTTACCTACGGAAATGTGTAATCAAAATATTCCTTCAAAAGTTCATCTCGATTAACATGATGTACGTAGAAATATAAGGTTTTATAAGAATAGTTTGTAGAAGAGTGGTTAGGGAAATCATGTGAATGCAACACAATTGGCTTTAAATTATCTCTGAATTTAAAACACACACGCACATGTTTTAATTGCCATAAACAACGAGGGAGCATTTTAAAAAGCTTCTGCAATGTTAAAGTTTGTGTAACGGTTGAAAAGAAAAGTGTCAACATCACCATTGCTTTCACAGTTTGCTCTAAAACAGAGGTGGCGAAAACGCTACTCGCGAGTCATTTTGACTCGTAGTCGCCGTTCCCTCTCTGCCACCGACCCTTTGTTTTTCACATGCTGCTGAGTGATGCAGTGCGTGTTGCATATTTGGTGACTCGCGGGAGGAAGGCGTTTTCGCCACCCTTGCTCTAAAACATCAAACAGTGAAATAGCGACTCCTTATTGGTCAAACAGTTGTTAAGCATCGTAATGTAATAAAAACTGCAACGTTAGTTTGAAGTTTCATCTTTATATACATTAAAAATAATTAAGAAAGACAAGTTTGGCGTTTATCCGAGTTTTCGTTGTTGAGGGTTCACACACATACACACGCATATTTTAAAACTGCTTATTATTTCTGCAGAAGATCTTTAAATATGTATTTCTGGTGAAAACTTATCGAATTTTTGGGTGGAATCCAATATACGGAGTACGGAGTTTATAAGGTAAAAATCACTAGATATTCACTTTTGTTTCTTTCTTTCCCATGCTTTGGCTAAATTTCACCTATGAGCTGCAGAGGAACACGCTCTATCCTAATCTTCTTTTAACAGCATTCTGGAAAATCACCGTCACGACCGGTTTGTTTGTGTGACGTAACGCCTCGCGAACTTCACTTGTTTGTGTCGCGTACACTATGCGGCTTCATCATGTGGTACAGTATTGTAAACTTCTGAAACAAGTAATCGGGTGCGCACTGACCTCCGGGGAGTGCAGGGCATTTCGGTTTGATTTGTCGAGGCATCAATGAAACATACTTACATGAGAACTCCTAGATATGGTAATTATACAGGGAAGTTTTCTGAACATTCCAAATCTTAGATGTTACGCTCAATGCAGAAAACCGGTTATTGTGAATGTGAGCATTGACCAATACACAGGCAAATGTAAATATTTTTTTTCGTTACTAGTTTATAAGTTTTCCCAGCAGGCAGCCGCGATATTACCAACTGAACGATACGGATGTTATGAATACGATAACTTCATATTTACGTGATCCGCGATCGAAACTACCGATTGCTTGCAAATTGTACGATTCTTAATCCGTTTTTAACGCACTTCTCGTATTTCTTAATATAAAATGCGGATTCTTAAGCATTTTCGTAATTAAAATTGACAATAAAATAGGCATGTACAGAGCTTTCGTTTCTACGCGTGGCCGAATGACGGGGAATTTGCCATGCACTGCGCTGTTTCTAAAACCGGTTCTGTTCCCTCTCCGTGTGTCGGCTAATGAGTCTGTACTGTACAGAGGTTAATACGCTGTGAGACCACGAGTTTAATATTATAGCGTGATAGTGCTGTTATAATTTAAAAAAAAACGTATACTTTAGCTCACAGAATCTTCATGTATGATTCCTATGTGACGACAAACTCTTGTAGAGAAGTTAGACGGCGATTTATAGACAGATTTCTCGCTGTTTGAGCGCTACACAGAGAAACGGTTTGTAATATCGTGAATAGACTTAGAGAAACGGGATCTATTCTTGATAAGAAACCGAAAGTAAATCACTGTGTTCTTACAGAGGAAAAAACTCGATCACATCGGAGAAAAGTTAGAATCAAGTCCAAAGAAATCTCTGAGAAAGCTTGCACAGGAATCAGGAATTTCGCAAACCTCTGTTTGGTATGCCACTAAACTTTTAAAATTAAAACCCTATAAGATATCTATAATTCAGGAACTGCAACCACAGGATAATGTGAGTGGAGTTAATTTCTGCAATCGGGTGTTGGATAATGCCGGTGATCGCTCTACGCTCTTTATATATATTGTAAAGGCGAAGCATGGAAAATATTTAGGTACCGAGCGGGATGGCTTAGGCGGTTACGTCTGTGGCCCGTATTCGGGAGGTCCCGTGATCGATCCCCGGCGACCACCCACTCTGGCCCATGGGATTTTCGTGGTTTCCCCGGGTCACCAGGCGAATGTGGGATGGTTCATCTTCTATCACGACTCTCCCTCCTCTCATTTCCTGTAACCATCATCTTCTTTTTCATCTGTTTCAGGGTTGTAGGACCAGCGACGGTGTTCGGCGGGTTGCGGTTACGATGGCTTGCGCTCTGTAAAGGTTTCTTCCCTGGCGTCGCTGCGGTACCGCTCAGTTCGGCCTCTCCTCAGCGTGGGGCACCTCCCCGGGGACCCTGGAGGCTGGTGTCTTGTGGGCAGGGACCGTGCGACGTCGGATGTGTTCCATCTGGAAACGTTAGGGACCCGTTCGTACTTGCGCCCGTCGGCATCAGGATCTGGTCACCCTTCGGATCTCTCCCCTTATCCTTCCCTCCCAGGGATCACGTTGGAAGAACAATCGGCAGACTGGCCTGCGTGCGGTGCCCTGCCCCGGTTCCGGGGGCCCCTCCATGATACGTACCTTAATGTTTAAGTTTATAGTTTTATTTACATGGACATGAATTGATGAGTGTTAATGCAAATTTTCTTAAAAGGTGGAAAGGTGTGTGACGGCTTAAGGGCATCGTTTCCAACATCTTTTATGACGGAGATATATGGTTATTGTAGTTATAATTTGCATGAGAAATATAAGCACTTGGACATCCAACTCCGCCGCCAAACAGCGCACTTCCCAGTAAAATTAAATTAAATTGAGCTTTATTTATGGACGCTATTTAACTACTATGATCCTTAGCGTCCCATTCTGTATTGGGCGTGAAAGACCGCAGATTTTGCTCAGAGGCCTCTTTATCAGGCGTGAGGTTCTTTCGCGTGCCGTAAATCTACGACACGCGGCCACCTGCTTTACTTCCTTTCCGAAGGAAGCCATGCTAAGAATTTTTACGCCCGAAAAAATTCATCGCACTTGCCGGGTTTGAACCCGCGACCTTGAAAATATACTTCCCGGTGCAAAGAAAATTCTTGATAGGCGTCCATGCGTGCAAACGAAGTCTCTGTACGATATTTTTACAGTTTTATATTTCCATAATCTTTTATTTTGATTTTATACTGAACAAGATAATTATTTATTGCTTCCTTTAATTTCATTCAAACTCTTGCAATAATCTACACACTACAATTTTGAAAAACTGAGTATGAAATGGTCCCCAACGACCACTGTCTGTTTTGGTTCCAATTTTTCCAAGTACGATCTGATCGAACTTAGAGGTTGGTACCGCTAGTGGCACACGTAGGCATACAACTCTGGGCATTAATGTTTCGGGACTGGGAACGTCAAGGACGCACCGAAGAGGCACTGAGAGAACATGTCTGGGAGAGAAACTCTTTTTTATATCCCGGCAACCAGCCGAAGGCCAAAGGACGGAAAATTTTATAGAAAGCATATTTTTTCCCTGCCACGCTGCACCGAAATACCATCGCCGACACTTTCAACCCAGTATATATAAAAATAAAAGTTTAAAATGTGTTTTGTGTGAAAAGTTATGTAAAAGTTTTATGTTTTGAAAATCTTACGTAGGTATTTGTATGTTGTGTAGTTTAAATTTTGGAATTTATGTTTCATTTATTATTATTATTATTATTATTATTATTATTATTATTATTATTGTAAATGTATGTAAAATTATTTTATGTAAGATGTAAAAGTAAGTTATCTTATTTATTTTTATTTATTTATTTTACTTTTCTTATTTCTATTTTATTTGTGTTTATTTTTTGTATATACAATTATCTGTGATAATGTAAATCTATAAACAAAATGGAAATATTTAAATAAATTGTAGAATTTGGAAATCACGTCACGGTGTTGGAAGCCAGATACCGGGATGGAGTATTACAAATTTTATTTATTTATTTGATTATATTTTTTACTTTCAACCATGAAAAGACTAAACGGGGTGAAGGATGAATGAAATAATTAATGGAACGAAATGGAGAGACAGGAAATTCGGGAGCTGAAAGCATTCCAGCTCCAGCATTCGCCTGGCCACCCGGGAAAACCCCAGAAGAAATCCATAGGTCAGAGTGAGCTGTCGCCGGGGATCGAAGCCGGGACCTCGCAAATGTGGACCACAGACGTTATCGCCTGAGCCATTCCGCTCGGTATCACTTCCCCATAGCAGGTAGCGCAAGTATTGCATTCTGCCCAAAAATTGGATACCAAGATTTCACCGGATATACACATTTGAATAAAAAAAATGCATTTTTAGAAAAATTGTGTGTACGTGTGCGTGAGTGATCAAGAAAATCTCTCCACCCCAAAGTGCCCTTTTCCTTATTTTTTTATTTTCTCAAAAATGGCTCTAAGATTTTAATTAAAATATCAAATGTATGACACATTTACACGAGGAATAAAATGTATCTTGAATTTTTTTTTGTAAATAGCCGTGAACTTCTCTTCATTCTGAGTGAATTTTATGTAACTATGAAACCATGATTAGAGATTACAAAAACTTACTTCACAAAAATGCGGAGGATTTTAACATGTTCAATTTGAGTTAAATTCACATTTTTTTCCACATTTTTTTCGTTTACGAAACGAATAGGTATTTCCAGTTGTTAGTAGAAAATTTCGGGAAGCTACACATTTTAACATGTTTTGACCGTTCTCAAGACCATGCAAAGAGTATTCAAAATATTAATCCCAGCATTCACATAAGCCTATTTTTAAACATTTGACTGTCGCACTAGTGTCCTATATGCTTCTATGTAGCTACAACAAAATGGAATATAAAAACCATTTCGGAAAACATTGATCATGATTAACAAGAAGTAGAAAAGCAACATTTCCTGTGAATAATTAGCAGAATATAGGTATATGAAAACAAATTATAGTGTGTAGAAAAAGTCGTGATGTGATAACAATCATCAACATATGATTTAAACTGAAGGAGAAATAAGTTTGTGAATTCGTTAAAATGAAGGCGTTAATTAGGAAGCTCAGTATGCTAAACTTTGATAATCCCTTACTTTGGCATTCTTTGCGCCTGAGATCAAAATCCATTTTCTCACAATTATAAGTATTACTTATATCAACAAATTTTCTCCACTAAATGCATGTAACATTATTTTGTAAACGCCACACGCAGTAAAGTTGAAAAATCGGCGCAATGTTTTAAAAATTATAAAACTAATAAGATTAAAATCTTGAAACACTCTAAATACGTAAATAACATCGTTGTTTCTTTCTGCGTATTAAAAATAAGATTTTTTTTTCTCCGTTAATTTGCTTGTTAAAGCTTTTAAAAATATGTTAGCAATGACTTTTTAAAGCGTGAAACGACCGATGAAGGTCATTTAGCATTCAAAAGCTAAATGTTTCATAGAAGAGTATCAATTGTACGTTGTGTTCTCATTTGTTATCTCGTGTGACGTGTCTTTGGAAAGAAGTAGAGCGTGTTTTGTTTTAGCTGAATTATAATTTAGAGGTTAAATTCGTGCTACGTCACGGAGTATTAAACATACGATACGTTTTCAGTCAATAACTCTTCTTGTTGTTTCTTTGCAACGAAGCATTACGTGTGTGAAAGAATAGATGCCAACCTTTAACCTAGAGAGATCTCAACGAGTGCAATGAAACAGCTAACGAACACTTTATTCCTGTCGCTCACTGAGTTTTAGGAAACTCTTTGGAACTAATACATTAGTTAACTGCGCTTCACTTATAGGTGAATGAGAATTCGTACCAGAGCGGGAGGTCATGTTTGTATCTCAACAGAAGCTGCGGTGAGATTCCAAAAGTGGCTGTGTCTGCATTACAGGAATTATATTAGCTTTCGGAATTGAAAGATGCTTCCTTCGTGCGTTTGCAGCAAATTAATAAAAGGAACTAAAGCAGAAACACTTGCGGTATGGAATTTTCACCCTGACACAGAGTTGGTATCAAATAGCAAGGATAGTTTCCAAATACGATCTTTAGACGGCGCAACGTGAAATTTCCTACATGCGCTTTCATTTGTTTGGTTGTTATAGTGCAGCAAAATAAACAAGTTGACTGTTTTCTAAAACTGGATAAAATCGAGTATCGTATAGCGATTAAATACTTCGTATTAAAACATTTAACGCCAATCGAAATTAAAAAAAAAGTTTATGATGCCTTAGATTCACAAGACTTTCTCTATCCACTACCGTTTATTTTAATATTCTTCTTAAGAAAGCTTTTTTTTATCTACTTCATGTTAATCGAGATAAACCTCTCCAGAAATAGTTTCAATACACATTTCGTTGTGGATACAAGAGGAACAGAGGAAATCGAATCGATAGTTTGATGTTTAAAAGCAGGTCGCTGTATGCTAGTCTTAAAATGCCAGCCTTTCCATGACATCGCGAGAAACAATTGAATAGCGACAGCATTTAAAATGACTAAATATTAAAATTCAAACCATTAATAATGGATATCTCGAAAAAAGCTATACCACAAAGAGAGGCGATTTGAAATAAATTGCATGTTTTAAAGATATATATATGTTTTTACTCTTATCTCTTATGCTTCACCCGTTATACAAAATTATACAAAATTCCTTCCGAATGAAGTGCATTTCACAGGCTTTTCCCCAAAAAATTCAAGATATAAATTTTACTTGCCATGTAAATATCTTAGCGGTATGGTGTTTTAATCAAAAATCATGTCATTTTTGAGAAAATAAAAATACCGAACATTTTCCCACGTAAAAGGTGGTTTGTGGTGGGCGGATTCTCTTAAAAATCATGTCGCATCTTTGAAGGATGATGAACTTATGTACCAAGTCTGGTATTTGTCGAACATTTCGTTTAAATTTATGCTGTTCGCACGCGCACGGGGACCTTTTCCTAAAATGCTTTTTGGATTCCGGGGGCCTGAAAACATTTATTTCCGGTAAAATCTCAATTTTTTTTCTTACCTACTACAGGTAGGAGGCAGATTAATTAAAAAGTAATTAGATTCCGCTATGGAGACTCTTCACTATAATCCTCTATTGGTGAAGAAATGAGCTGCCGATTTAAAGCAACGTCATTGTTCCATTTTTAAAGACGAACGTTCAATCACTGCTAAGACAAAAGAACACATCGCGAAACTTCACAATGGCGTGTTAAACGACAGTCGAATCAAGATATATTAGCTTGCTGACATAGCCAAGATCTCATTACAACGTGTCTGGAACATTTTGCAGAGCATTTGCACATAGAGAGCTAGAAGCGCGAAAAGAACCGCGTTTGTTAACCGCCGACCAGAAGCACATACGAATGAACATCTCATAGGTTCTGACGCAACCCAACCGACCTTTTGAGACGACATCACTGATGGCGAAACATGGATTCACCCCTACTCACCTGGATTCAAGCTGCACCCCATACACTGGGGGGGGGTGAAAGCGCTCCAAATAAGGCCAAGTGTGTTCCTTCTGCAGGAAAGTAATGGCCACTTTTTTGGGATGGTGTTGGTGGTCTACCTAGAAAAACACAAATCCATCCACAGTGAGTCTATACGTTATCTTTGGGGTACTCGTCGCGTTCTTGTCCACAGCCTTCACCACAGGTCAATGCACCCGTCTCCACGAGCCACTGGTAAGTCTTAACAAAAAGGACGTGTGAAGGCGTCTGGTGCTGTAGAAACGCTCCGCATCAGCTGACAAACAGACCAGAAACCTCTCGTTACATTGAGCTTCACCGTACAATAACAGAAAATCGGCAAATTCTCTAAATGTATAATCAACCATATTCAACAGCAAAAAAAAAAAAAAAAAAAAAACCCCACGAGCACCACAGTGAGTACGAACGTCCACTTACGGACAGGTCACAAAGTAAACTGAATGGCATGCAAACAGATCTTTAGCGGACATCTGACATCAGGTGAGCATTGAATGACTTAAGTAATATCCTGGTCATTGTAGGTGGAAAGAGAGAGAGAGAGAGAGAGAGAGAGAGAGAGAGAGAGAGAGAGAGAGAGAGAGAGAGAGAGTTCAAGGCGTGTTGAGGCGGTGTTTTTCTTGCACTGAGTTCTTGCTTCCCACTGCAAGCTCTCAAAATCTGTAATAGGAGTTTAAGTGCAATCTCGGAAATCAGTCATTGGGTTCTGATAATTCTTTCATCATTGAAAAGCTCTGTTCTTCCAAATAGACATAGGTTATAAGAATCTTCTAATTTCAACTCGTAAAAGATTAAAGATTTTACGAGGCCTGGATATAGAATACGAACATGTAATCATAAAAAAGCATACTTGCGAAGCAGATTTTCACCTTTCATTGATAATACCTTGGAGTAGAAAATTGTCGTTACTACACAGAAAATACACGCAAAAAAATAAATAAATAACAACGGATATTTCATTCCAAGCAATATGCACAAATAGCCAGGATTTATACCAACTGAGAAAGCAAAACAAAATAAAATGGGATCTGCTTATAACAGCACAATACGTAGGGTCGTCCTCCGTGGTGTAGTGGTTACCATGCTAGCCTCTAGTTCCCGAGGTCGCGGGTTCAAACCCGGCGGAGGGCGATGGATTTCATCGGGCGTAAAAATCCTTAGCATGGCTTCCTTCGGAAGGGAAGTAAAGCCGATGGTCTCGTGCCGTAGCTTTACGGCACGTAAAAGAACCTCAAACCTGATAAAGAGACCTCTGAGCAAAATTGCCAATCTTTCACGCCTAATATAGAATGGGGTGCTAAGGGCCACAGCAGTCATAAAAAAAATCTGATGTGTTACACTCACATGACTTTCTTTACTCTTGTACAAACTATTTTTTACAAACTCTTATTCTCCATCTATTTCATATTAATCGAGATAAACATTTGCAGAAACAATATTTTGACATGCAAAGAGAATTACATTTTACACATAACGACCAGTTCTAAAAATATTTGACTATCGTTTAAGGCGTACTATGTTCCCCTGTTTTGTATTTGAAGTGGCCTTTAAGCATATACATATCTCTTAATAGCTGGTTGCTATGTGCAGCACCATTCTCTTTGCCACAGATTAATACTCTTTGCATATACAAGACAAAAAACTGAATAACGAATTCTCCTTTGAGAAAATAATTATTAAAAAATCTGATGTGTTACACTCACATGACTTTCTCTACTCTTGTACAAACTATTTTTACAAACGCTTATTCTCCATCAACTTCATGTTAATCGAGATAAAGATTTGCACAGTCTATCTTATTGCTAATTTTCTTGTAGATGTAAGGGGAATATATAGAAATACAGTAGCCTTTAAGCACATACATATCTCTTAATAGCTGGTTGCTAGGTGCAGCACCATACCTATTGCCACAGATTAGTACTCTTTGCATATCCAAGACAAAAAATGAGTAACGAATTCCCATTTGAGAAAATAAGTATTGAAAAACTTAAGGAAATAACAAGTAATATCTCGAAAAAGGTTCACTCAACAAAAAAAATGTATATGACATAAATTGTTTATTTTAACGCGATCTACATTTTTTGTGTAGTAAAATTTTGTCTATCTCTTATGGTTTACCAGTTATGCAAACGTCGTTCACAATGAAGAATACTTTTGGAGACGTTCCCAGAAAATTCAAGATATACATTTTATTTGTCATGAAAATATCTTAAACAAATGATATTTTAATGAAAATCGTTAGAGCCATTTTTGAGAAAATTAAAATTTTCGAAAAATCTTCCATGTAAAGGGTACTCTGGGGTGGGGGGATTTTCTTGAAACCTTCGTGTCCCATCCTTGGAAGATACTGAACCTAAATACCAAGTTTGGTGTTTATCCGATTGTTCGTTTCTGAGTTATGCTGTTCACAGACAGACACACACACACACGGACATGTTTCCAAAAATGCTTTTTTTGGATTCAGGGGGTCTCAAAACATGTATTTCTGGTGAAATCTCGTTATCGAATTTTTGGGTGGAATACAATACTTCCCCTACTTACTATACGTAGTAGAGAAAGCAAAAATTTAAGGGAATAACAAGCAATATCTCGAAAATGGTTTACTCAACAAAAAAATGTATATGACATAAATTGTGTATTTTAATGCGATCTTCATTTTTTGTGTAGTAAAATTCTGTCTATCTCTTATGGTTTACCAGTTATGCAAAAGTCGTTCACAATGAAGAATACTTTTGGAGACATTCCCAGAAAATACGAGATATACATTTCATTTGTCATGAAAATATCTTGAACATATTATATTTTAATCAAAATCGTTACAGCCATTTTTGAGAAAATCAAAATTTTCGAAAAATGTTCCATGTAAAGGGTAGTCTGAGGTGGGGGGATTTTCTTGAAAACCTTCGTGTCGCATCTCTGTAAGATACTGAACCTAAATACCAAGTTTGGTGTTTATCCGACTGTTCGTTTCTAAGTTATGCCGTTCACAGACACACACACACACACACACACACACACACACACACACACGGACATGTTTCCAAAAATGCTTTTTTTTATTCAGGGGGTCTCAAAACATGTATTTCCGGTGAAATTTCGGTATCGAATTTTTGGGTGGAATACAATACTTCCCCTACTTACTATACGTAGTAGAGAAAGTAAAATATCTGATGTGTTACACTCACATGACTTTCTCTACTCTTGTACAAACTATTTTTACAAACGCTTATTCTCCATATGCTTCATGTTAATCGAGATATCGAGATGACAATCTTATTGGTAATTTTCTTGTAGATGCAAGGGGAATATGGTATGTTTTAAGCGATAGTCAAATATTTTAACGCTGGTTGCTATGTAGCTCATTCCATTCTCTTTGCATGTCCAGGATATAAAAAAAATCTGATGTCTTACACTCACATGACTTTCTCCACTCTTGTACAAACTATTTTTACCAACGTTTATTCTCCATATGCTTCATGTTAATCGAGATATCGAGATGTTAATCTTATTGCTAATTTTCTTGTAGGTGCAAGGGGAATTGGTGCAATCTCTTTGCATGTCCAGGACAAAAAAAAATGAATAACGAATTTGAGAAAATGTACAAGTATTGGAAAATTTAAGGGAATAACAAGCAATATCTCGAAAGCGGTTCACTCAACAAAAAAAATGTATATGACATAAATTGTGTATTTTAACGCGATCTACATTTGTTATGTAGTAAAATTTTGTCTATCTCTTGTGGTTTACCAGTTATGCGAAAGTCGTTCTCAATGAAGAATACTTTTGGAGACATTCCCAGAAAATTGGAGATATACATTTCATTTCTCATGACAATATCTTAAACATGTGATATTTTAATCAAAATCTTTTCTTGAAAACCTTCGTGTCGCATCTCTGGAAGATACTAAACCTAAATACCAAGTTTGGGGTTTATCCGTGTTCGTTTCTGAGTTATACTGTTCACAGACACAGACACAAACACGGACATGTTTCCAAAAATGTTTTTTTTTTGGATTCAGGGGGTCTCAAAACATATATTTCCGGTGAAATCTCGGTATCGAATTTTTGGGTGGAATACAATACTTCCCCTACTTACTATACGTAGTAGAGAAAGTAATAACGAACAATTTATATAATGGGTTGTTTAGGAGGGGGTATCTTTCAGCATCTTCGCCCTACATTCTTATAAGGAGTCTGATTTCAGTATGAACTTTTAAATGTATTTTTTGGGGGGGGGAGGCTTTTCCGGCGTGTCAATCAGGGATCGGTCGGTGCGTTGAATGTCATATTTGCTCTATCTTAGACCAATGGATGAGAGAATAAAAATATAATATATTTTACTGTTTTTCTAAGATGCGGCGTAGAAGCAAAGAAGAAATAAACATTCTGTTTACATTCAGGCAGCTTGTTTCTTATTTCAGACACGTATCGTCAACTGGACAAATTCGGTGTGAAGTGCGAAACCTTGAGGATATCTGCCATCTTGTTTCATCACATCCTACTGAAGTGGAAAACAATGGCACGTTATATCAGAGCCCGCGGTATCTTGTGGGGTATTCGTTTCTTCATGTGCGTCAACAATCAATAACAATGTTCCCTTTTCCGCAAATTATTCATTAAAAACTTGTTTGTGTACTTCCTTTTAAACATGATAAATGTTTGCCAAAATATTTTCAATACACATTTTTACTTTCTCTACTACGTATAGTAAGTAGGGGAATTATTGTATTCCACCCAAAAATTCGATACCGAGATTTCACCGGAAATACATGTTTTGAGACCCCCTGAATCCAAAAAAAGTATTTTTGGAAACATGTCCGTGTTTGTGTCTGTGTGTCTGTCTGTGAACAGCATAACTCAGAAACGAACAGTCGGATAAACACCAAACTTGGTATTTAGGTTCAGTATCTTCCAGAGATGGGACACGAAGGTTTTCAAGAAAATCCCCCCACCCCAGATTACCCTTTACATGGAAGATTTTTCGAAAATTTTAATTTTCTCAAAAATGGCCCTAACGATTTTCATTAAAATATCATATGTTTAAGATATTTTCATGACAAATAAAATGTATATCTTGAATTTTCTGGGAATGTCTCCAAAAGTATTCTTCATTGTGAACGACTTTTGCATAACTGGTAAACCATAAGAGATAGACAAACTTTTACTACACAAAAAACGTAGATCGCGTTAAAATACACAATTTATGTCATATACATTTTTTGTTGTTGAGTGAACCATTTTCGAGGTATTGCTTGTTATTCCCTTAAATTTTTCAACCTTATTTTCTCAAATGGGAATTCGTTATTCATTTTTTTGTCTTGGATATGCAAAGAGTATTAATCGGTGGCAAAGGGAATGGTGCTGCACCTAGCAACCAGCTATTAAGAGATATGTATGTGCTTAAAGGCTATTGTATTTCTATATTGCCCTTGTAAATATATATTCCCCTTACATCTACAAGAAAATTAGCAATAAGATAGAGTCTGCAAATGTTTATCTCGATTAACATGAAGTAGATGGAGAATAAGCGTTTGTAAAAATAGTTTGTACAAGAGTAGAGAAAGTCATGTGAGTGTAACACATCAGATGTTTTTAATTAATTTATTTATTTATAGTCGCTAAACATCTTAGGTCTTATAGCGGCTTTTACAAGGTAGTACATATTACCGTAAGTAGCATGTTATACAGTTATGATTACATAATTATGTTTTGGATACATTGAGAATAACAATGACTGAATTACATAGTAATACTGTAATGAATGTCAAAACAATTAACTGATCAGCGAGACAGTAACTACAAGTGATATTTAATGGTTAGTGTGGCACATGATAAGCGTGATTTACAGTTTATTTAGTATTCCAATGTCACTGAGGAAGAACTTCAACTTGAAATAAGCTGACGGGCTTCCGATTGCGTTATGCAGTTCGACGGGGACTCCATATCTTTTCCTCTTGAGATCGATTTGTTGGCATTTTGTGACTATGTGTGCTATTGTAAACGTAGCAGAGCAGAAGGGACATTTCGGTGTTTCATCTTTAGTTATGAGATGAATATGAGTAAATCTTGAGTGGCCTATGCGAATCCTTGTTGCTATGATTTGATCTTGGCGCTTCATGGTATTGTAAGGAAAAGGCTTCATTTCATTATTCCTGTGTGAAGTTTGCTGTCGGAAGAAGAAAGCCATTGAAGTTTCCAGTTGTTGCGCAGAGTTCCCTTGAGGTGTGATGTTAAATCCAGGTTAGGAATTTTGGTGAATAATCAACGGACTTTTGAAGAATAGCTCTTTTAGCCATGGAATCCGTTAATTCATTTCCGGGATACCAATATGTGATGGAATCCAGGCGAGAACTACATGGTAGCCCTTAGCATAAATAGACTGGAACATGCGATGAATATAAACTAGAGGGTGATGCGTGAATCGGTCTAATATTGCTTGAGCTTTTGGAATCAGTAAAAATGACAGAGAACTGGTTATCGGATGCCATAACATATATTAGTGCTTCCCTGAGAGCCAGTAGTTCACAGGAGAAGATCGAAGATCGCGATGGAAGCTATGCAGTCGGTGTCTGTGGTGACTGCATATCCACATCCGCGATCCGTTTTTTATCCATCTGTGTATAAATGCTTGCCCTGCGTGTATTGAGAAGTCAGCTCTCGGAAAATTTAAATATAAACATTACTAGTGACGGATTTTTCTTTCTTGCTGAGTTCCTTATTAATTTGTGGTATTTTGATCCTCCATGGAGGATATCTAGATCCAATTGATGGGTCCAGTATTGGTGGTATCGTGAACCCGACATCATTTAGAATAAGCTGGTATCTCCGTTGAAATGATGAGTATTTCGGAAAAGAGGTTGTGGATGAAAAAACAGTTTCATATATCTATAACTGTGGTCTGGATGCTACAGAGAGAGCCAAAAAAAACTACGAAACGGCTGCGCGGTGTTTTACCTGTCCGCAGCCTCGACGCTCGTTGCCATCTGCTGCTATCATAGAAAGGCGCGGAAGAAACCACACAACATTTTTAAAACTACTTTTAAAGGCTTTACTTGCCAACTTTATGAAAGGAGATGCTGTTTTTAGAGAATTAACAGACAGGGGGCGTGATTTTGCATTTTTTCAACAAGACTCTGTAACAGCTCATACGGTCAATATTTCGATGAGAACAATTGAAAGTGTGTTTAAGGACAGAATTATTAGTAGAGATTTGTGGCCCTCTCGGTCCCCCGACATAACCCCCTACAATTTATATCTCTGGGGCAACTTAAAACAAAGTGTACAAGACAAACCCACACACCCTGGAAAAATTAAAGCAAAATATCCGCCAGGAAATTGGCAGCATTTCTCAATGTGAACTACGGCGAGTGACGGATAATTTCCTAAAGAGGTGCCAAAAATCTATGGACAACGACGGTGGCCGGTTTCAGCATCTCCTTTCATAAAGTTGGTAAATGAAGCCTTTAAAAGTAATTTTGAAAATGTATGGTTTCATCCGCGCCTTTCTATGATAGCAGCAGATGGCAATGAGCGTAGAGGACAGGACGCGGACAGGAAAAACACCGCGCAGCGGTTCGTAGTTTTTTGGCTCTCTCTGTACTGTAAGTGCGTAAGTAGTGATGAGTAGTTTCCTTCTGAAGGCCAGAGGTGGTTCATTGGTTTCAATTTGGAGGCTTGCAGTTGGGCTACTAATGAATGCTCCGAGGGCTATGCGTAATGCTGATGATTGAATGGAGTCTAAGATTTGCAACAGAGACTGTTTAGCCGATGCGCAGATGATGGATCCGTAATCTAACGTTGAGTGTATGATGGCTCTATAGGAAGACAGCAAGACTTGGTAATCTGCCCCCCTCCCAATTCTGAGCCGCTAAACATTTTAGGATGTTAAGTCTTCTGAGGTAGTCTGCACGTAAGGATCGGATATGATGACACCATGTGAGCTTTTCGTCAAAGACCAATCCTAGCAATTTTAGAGCACAATTGCTTGAGATTGTTTGGTCATTCAGGTTCACTATTAGAGGAGAAGTTTGGATTTTGCCTCTGGAGAAAGTAATAGATCTAGACTTGGTTGCAGAGAATCTAAAACCTGTATTGTTAATCCATTCCTGAAGTGCATTAATTGTACTTTGTAATAGTTCTTGTGTTGTTTCTGGATTTTTTTCCTGAACAACATATGGTTAAATCGTCTGCAAAGAGATTCACACTGACTGGTGGACTTATTATATTTGGTATGTCATTGACTGCTACTAAGAACAAGGTTACACTTAGGATAGAACCTTGAGGAACTCCATTTTCAACTTAGAAAATACTGGACATGGTGCCATTCATCCGCACTTGAACTTGTCTACTCTGTAAAAAGTTGTGTATAAACTGTAGTATATTTCCTGAAATTCCATGATCAATTAATGCTTTAAGAATGTGTTTCTTCCATGTCATATCGTAAGCCTTTTCTATATCAAGACTTACAAGTCTGAGATGATTTCTGTCTCTGAAGGCATCTTGAATGTTGGATTCTAACATGATCAGGGTGTCTAGTGTAGAATGGTGATGTCTAAAACCAAACTGAAAGGGGCTAAAGAACCGTTGGCTTTCCAGTGCCCATTTTAGGCGTTTGTTAATAATTTTCTCCATCAGTTTACACAGTGTAAATGTTAGTGTTATTGGTCGATAATTTTCTGGGAGACTATGGATCTTGTTAGGTTTGGGTATCGATATTACAATGGCCTGGTGCCATTGATCAGGGAATACTCTATTTGTCCATTTATAATTGTACATTGCGGATAGATACATTTTTCCTTCAGCTGGTAAATGTTGGAGGAATTCGTAAGGTATACCATCAAGGCCAAGACCTGTATTCTTGCACGACTGGAGGGCTTCAGTTTTATTTTTTCAAGGGATAGTTCGTCATTAAATGGAGCCTCAAGGTCAGAATATGTGGTATTTAGTTGCAATTCAGGAAGTTGTGATTTGTAGTGGAGAAATTTCGGGTCATAGTTAGAATCACTGGAGTAATTGGCGAAAGTTTCGCTAGAATTTGTACTATCTCTTGGGTATCTGTGATAGGATGGATTGAATTGGTGGGTTGCAGAAAAGTTGTAGTTACACACTTAGTACCTCTGATTCTTTTCATTTTGGTCCATATTTCTTTTGAATTAGTTATATTGGTCATATAAGAAACAAAATTAATCCGTGATGATGTTTTGCTACTTTTTATAGTTCTACGGGCGTGTGCTCTACACTTAAGGTAAAATATCTTGTTTTCCATGGTGGAAGAATGTTTGTATTTACAAAAGGCTTTATTTTTAGCTCTAACAGCATTCTTCATTCCACCAAGGAACAGTTTTCTTCTGACGGTTTGTGTTAGTTTTAGGGATGCTGACTTCTGCTGTTTCTGTTAACATTTGTATGAAATTTCTTACTGCAATTTCTACTGTTGGAGAAATCTCTAAGTGGAGGAAAACGTTTTATGTTTTCTTTAATTGTAGTGTCGTGTTTTTGCCAGTCAGCTTTGTTTGTATTCCATTTCCATGTGTAAGGTTGGGTATATTATTCTTAGACATGTCTTCCTCCGTGGTGTAGTGATTACCATGCTAGCCTCTAGTTCCCGAGGTCGCGGGTTCAAACCCGGCGGAGGGCGATTGATTTTTTCGGGAGTAAAAATCCTTAGCATGGCTTCCTTCGGAAGGGAAGTAAAGCCGGTTGTCCCATGTCGTACATTTACGACACTTTAAAGAATTTCAAGCCTGATAAAGAGGCCTCTGAGCAAAATTACCGGTCTTTCACGTCCAATATAGAATGGGACGCTAAGGACCACATCAGTTAAAGAGCGTCTATAATTAAAAAACTCAATTTAATTTCATTCTTAGACATTTTGGTGACATGAATCTTGATTGGAAAGTGATCGCTGCCATGCAAATGCTCAGTGATTGTCCAGTCTAATAAATCAGCGATGTCAGGTGTGCACTTTGCTAGATTTATGGAACTAAATGGTCCATGTGCAATATTCAAGTGAATAGGCGTTGTAGGGTCAAGAAGACAAGTTGTAAGAGTCTAGTAAACTTTCTAAAATTCTTCCTCTATTGTTAGTCTGCTTGCATCCCCATAACCTTCTGTGGCTATTGGAGTGGCCCAGCAGTATAAAAGGTTTCGGTAATTGTTGCAAGAGTCCTGATAATTTTGACAAATCTAATTCTTGGCTGTGTAAATAAACGTTACAGATACATATGGCTTGTAGAATGAGAGTGCTAATAGCAACAGCTTCTAGATCAGATGTAATTGGGGTTTCTTTATGAGGTAGGTTGCTGTTAACAAATGTTGCTACGCCTCCACTAGCATGTGAATAATTTAATGTTTCTGTTGTAACTAGTGTAGTGTTTAAGTGTAGCAACATATGAATTGGTAAAATTTGTTTTTGTAAACATATTATTTCTGGTGAGTTATTATTGATTAGTAGTTCTAATTCTTCTAATTGAGTTCGAAAACCATTGAGGTTCAATTGTAGTATCACATTTATTGTTTTTAATGTATTGTTTAGTTTTAGTGAAATGAGAGGTTCATTCTTAACCTACAGATTCTGCTGAAATTGCTGCCAGAAGTTTCTTTTCAATTATGGCACTTCCATTTTTATGTTGCGCTCTGTGAAATGTGGATATAATATTTTAAGTGTAACAATTAGTGCATTGATGTCTTGTGTATTTAAGTGCTAACTCGCGGATATTAGAACATCCAACTGAGTTTTCAAAGAAACCTTTTAGTTGAATAAAGCTGAGTGCATATTCTTTGGGAGATTCTTCTATTAATTTTCTAGCAGGATCAAGAAGATCCTCCAACTTAGGAACTATTGTCTTCATTTTTCCTCGGTTTTTTATTTTTATTCAGAAAGAAAACTTTCAGCTTTCCCAAAGTAGGGGCTGCCAAACAGACAAAGCTTAATACTTTTACAAATTATTATATAAAAACAAGAATACTAGTATTAATTACGGTACTCTTCTCTCTCTCTCTCTCTCTCTCTCTCTAATGGAGAATTGATCTAACTTAAGAGAGGAGTCAGAGAAGCTCCCTTCCTCTTCAAAACGTTTTCATTGGAAGAGCTGCTTTAAGAGAAAGCGGTCTTTTAATTCTTGATATTTGAGTTTCAGTGTTAGTCTGATATGGTGTTTCATTTTCTGTTAGCGTGGGTATTGAAGTTTCTACTGTTTTGCTGCAAGAATTTACAGCACGTGTATCTGATTCTGAACTACCTGTGAGATTGTTTTCAAGGTGAGATTTATTTAAAGTGCATGAATTTGCTGATTCTGAAATTACTGGGAGATTGTTTCCAAAGTAAGATTAGCTATTTACTGCTGTTGCAGGGTTTGTTTCTGAGAGATCTGAGCTTTAGTTTTCAGGGCAGTGTTTAGGTTATGCTTATTATTACCCAGTTCTGCGAAATCCTGTAAGGAGTCAGGTTTATGTTCCTTCTCTACAGGCGCGGCGGTTTCTTTTGTAGGACAAGGTTTAGCTAAATGACCTTCGGCTTTGCACTGGAAACAGATTGGGGTGTCAGTTGAAAAGTAAACCCAGTATTTGGTATCTTCATAGTCTACCTCAAGATGCTCTGGTAACTTATCTAGGCCATCGGGGTAAATGTACATTTGTCTCCTGAAACTCATGATGTGAGTACATCCGGGAAATTAAATTAAATTGAGTTTTATTTATGGACGCTCTTTAGCTACTATAGTCCTTAGCGTCCCATTCTATATTGGGCGTGAAATACCGGTAATTTTGCTCAGAGGCCTCTTTATCACGCTTGAGGTTCTTTTACGTGCCGTAAATATACGACACGTGACCACCGGCTTTACTTCCTTTCCGAAGGAAGGCATGCTAAGCATTTTTACGCCCGAAAAAATCCATCGCTCTCCGCCGGGTTTGAACCCGCGACCTTGGACTAGAGGCTAGCGCGGTACCACTTCACGGAGGACGACAGTGCATCCGGCTTCAGATATTCCTACTCTAAGGGGGGTTATCGATGATGCAGGTGAGATACCTATCTTAGTCAAGCGTTCTTCTAGTATATAACTTGGAATGTTTGGGCTGACATTTGAAATAATTATTCTTTTGTTCTTGGTCAGTAGAGGTCTGACGTCAAGGTGAATATTGTTTATGTTTATCTTTGGGTGTGATGACGTCAAGTTTTCTGTTATATTTTTGCTTGCCAAATACATACAGCTTCTTCCATTTGATATTCTGGATACGAACCTAATGTTTGAGGGATCAGTGAGTTTACCTATGGCAAGGGCGTATTCTCTTACGGTTATGTTGTCATTAGCTTCAGTAACAATTGCCTGTTCCCTGTTAGCTGTGTTTTGAGCACCGGATGCATAACTTTTATTTTCGTTAGTTTTGGTGTTCTTTGGGGTACTTGAAATTAGAGCACCTCTGTCGTCAGAGGTCTCCGTTATGCGGCTTATAAACTAAATCAATAAGCAGCTTGGTTACCTTGATTAGTTGGCTTTCCGTAGAGGTTATGGAACACGAAAAACAGAAGAAAGAAAAAAAAACGGATGGTGAAGCCGATTTCTTGCGAAATCTTGTATTATCCAATGTTGTTGGTTTATTTTGAAGGAATGCCAGTAATTCACAGCAACTAAACGGATGGTTACTTAGGAATAACACGAAATAATACTTAATGTCAACTTATGCATCTTTGTTACATAGAAACACAAAACAAAACCCACATTTTGGGTTTTTTTTAGTTCCATTTATATCCCGCCTTTAACTACTTATCGGCGGCCTGTTGGCAATGGTGTTAACTCGTGTAACTCTTGTCAGTTGGGTTTCTTGCACTTTTGGTTTTTTAATCATTAGATCTACACACATCCACACTCTCATTCATACTTCCAGACTCTTGGGAAGATAGGAATTAATCTTGGCTAGAGAAAAATTCCCACCCGCCAGCCGGGAATCGAACCCGGGGCCCTCGCAGGCAGTTGCTCTACCGACTGAGCTACGGGGTCAGCCACACATTTTGTTGTAGCTACCTACATAGAAGCATGTGGTTAGAATGAGTCAAATGTTTACATAGAAGTTGGTTACATGTATCCTAAAGCTGTTATTCTCAATACTCTTTGCATGGCCTTAATAAGGAACAAAAGAACGCACATAACATTCCAAGAAACTGTAGCTTGAAATAACGGATAATTCCTATTGACAACAGGATACCTTGTAAATAGTTATTATATTTATTTTAAAAAAATTTGATGTGATATATCCACATGACTTTCTCTACCTTTTATCGTTTATAAGTGGGCATACAAATTATTGTTAATAAAGCTTATTTGTCTATCTCCTTCATTTTAAACCAAATAAACGTTGTAGAAATAGCTACATTACACATTTCGTTATAGACACAGAACAGTGACAGCCAAATGTTTAAGAACTGGACGCTACATATATGCTGGCTTTAAAATTCCATACCGTTTCCATGCAATCGCAAGAAACAACTGAATGTTGACAAGACTTTAAGAGAATGAACAAGTAATGAGCAATTCGAACCTTCAGTAATGAATATCTCAGAAACGGCTTATGCCACAAAAAAAAACATTTTAAATAAATTGTATGTTTTAAAGAAATTTACAATTTTTGCGTAGTAGGTTTACGTCATCGCATAACGTTTACCAGTTATACAAGATTATACAAAATTCCTTCTGAATTAACAGGATTTCACAGGGTATTCCCAGAAAATTGTAGATATATGTTTCATTTGTCTTGTAAATATATTCCATATGTGGTATTTTAATCAAAATAGTTAGAGGCATTTTTAGAACATAAAAAGAATTAAAAAATGTTCCATGGGAGGGTAGGGGGATTTTGTTGAAAATCTTCGTGTTACATGTTTGAAAGTTATTGAACCTAAATACCAAGTTTGGTATTTTTCCGAGTTTTGTTTTCGAGTTATGGTGTTCGCAGGCACACACACGGACATGTTTCCAGAAATACTTCGTTTGGATTCAGGAGGCCTCAAAGCATGTGTTTCCGGTGAAATCTCGGTATCGAATATTTTATTGGAATGTAATACTTCCCCTACTTACTATATGTAGCAGAGAGAGTAAAAACGGTTAATTTTTATGTAGCTTCTACAAAATATTCTAACAAAACCTTAATTTTCTACCTACTTCAACTTAATCCAGATAAATGTTTGCAGCAGTGGTTTCATTACACATTTTGTTGTAGGCACAATAAGGATACAGGAGACTGAATTGATAGTCACATCTTTAAAAAGTCTCACGTGTTACATTCACATAAATTTCTCTACCCGTTTATTAGTGGGTATATATATTATTCTTACGAAAGTTAATTTTTTATCTACTTCATTTTAATCGAGATAAACCTCTGCAAAAATAGCTACGTTACAAATGTCATTGCAGTACAAAGAGAACAGCGATAGTCAAATGTTTAAGGATTGGACGCTATATGCTGGCGTTAAAATTCCACAGTTTCCATGATATCGCGAGAAACAACTGAAAGTCAACGGGACTTTGAAAGAGAAGGTATTGAACAAATCGAACCATTAATAACGGATATCTCGGAAATGGCTGATGCCACTAATAAGTTATTTTAAATTAACGAGATCTACACCTTTGTGTAGTGTTTTTCATCTATCATTTAACGTTTACCACTTATACAAGATTACACAAAATTCCTTCTAAATGAAGAGGACTTCGCAGGCTATTCCCAGAAAATTCGAGATATACATTTTTGCATGTAAATATTTTAAATCAAAACCGTTAAGAGCCATTTTTAAGAAAATAAATTTCGAAAAACGATCCATGTAAGGAGTAGTTCGGGGTGGGGTAAATTTCTTGAAAATCTTCCTGTCGCATCTTTGGAAGATGCTGAACCTAAATATTAAGTTTGGTATTTAACCGACTCTTCGTTTTTGAGTTATGTTGTTCACAGCTACATGCACACACACGGACGTTTTTCTAACAATGTTTTTTTTTAAATTCAGGGGGCCTCAAAACATGTATTTCCTGTGGAATCTCGATATAGAATTTTTGGGTGGGATGCAATACCTTCTCTATCTACTATGTACCCACGCGGAGAGAAAGTAAGAGGTGGATCGCTATAATGCCGGCTTTAAAATTTAATAATCTTTGTATAAGATCAGAGAAACAAAGATTGGTGACTTAGGACTTCAAAAAATACAGGATAAAGTGTTGGAAAATCCAGCCAAAAACAACAAATATTCCGAAAAAAGCTGATGCAAAAAACAACAAGACCATTAAACATAAAGTCTGTGTTTTAACGAGATTTACATTTTGTGTAGTAAACTTTTGCATAGGTTTAAAAGTTAAAGCAAATTCTGCAAAGTTCTTTCAGAATGAGGACGACTTTATAGACTCTTCGCAGAAAGTTTAAGATGTGCATTTTATTAGCATCTACGTAATTACCTTAAACATGTAGCGTTTTAATTAAAACCATTAGAGCTAGTTTTTCGGAAAATAATAAAATAACGAAACTTCCATATGCCTGGAGGTTTCTTGAAAGTTCTTTCTATCGCAACCTTGGAAGATGCGAAACTTAAATACTTGGTTAGGTATTAATTCGACATTTCTATTTTTTTAGTTATTGCTCACACACACACACACACACACACACACACACACACACACACAAAACTTTCTCTAAAAATGCTCTTTCTTTTTAATTCAGCGATTTTAAAAACATACATTACCAGTGGGATCTCCATACTGAATTATTGGGTGGAAAACAATACTTTTTCAACCCACAACTGGTAAGTGGAGATACAGTAGAAATAAGGAGTTTTTAAGAATATCATTTTTACTTTCTCTACTACTTATCTATAGAAGTAGAGAAAGTTTGCGTTCCACCCAAAAATTTGATGCCGAGGTTTCACTGGAAATATTATGTTTGAGACTTCCTGAATAAAACTTTTAGAGCAATAATATGTGTGCGTGCGTTCGTGCGTGTGTGTGTGTGTGTGTGTGAACAGCATAATTAAACAATGAAAAGTCGATTAAATACCAAACTTGGTTTCAGAACCTACAAGGATGCGGCAAGAAGATTTTCAAGAAAATCCACCCGACCGAAACTACCCTTTACATGGAAAAAATGTTATTTTTTATTTTTTCAAAAATGACTCCGACGTTTTTATTAATGTACCACATGTTTACAATATTTGCATTAAAAATAAAAAATTTGAATTTTCTGGGAATAGTCTGTGAAGTACTCTTCATTCTAAATATTTTTGTTTAATTGATAAACCGTGAGAGACAAATCTTGCTGCCCAAAGAATGTAGATCTCGTTAAATCACAATTTATGTTAAATAAACTTTTTTTTAATTAACCAGATTTTTTTTGTTATGGGTTTAAGTTTTCAAATACATACTTATACTTTTCTCAACTGGTAAGTCGCTACCCCCCCCTCGTGGTCATATAGAGAGCACGGGATTTCAAAGGCATTACATAACGACACGCTCTTAAAAATCTGACTATCGCTTTAGCTACTGTATTCTACAACCACGTGCGTCATTTCCGTTTCTGCTTGGGGAAGGGCAAGATTGTCTGAAACAGTTGTCCGAACTTTCATGTGAATTTTAACGACACATTTAACCTATGAGAAAATAATCTTTTATCTTTTAAATGTGAAAAAATTTGTATTAAAAGTGCAGTTCTAGTATTTTTACTTCCTCTACCACGTACTTACATAGTGGGCAGAGAAGGTATTGCAATTCACCCAAAAAATTGATATCAAAATTTCATCGGAAATGCATGTTTTGAGGTCCTCTGTATAAACAATTTTTTTAGGAAAAGGACCGCGCGCGCGCACGTGTGTGTGTGTGTGTGTGTGTGTGTGTGTGTGTGTGTGTGTGTGTGTCTGTGAGTAGCATAGCTCAAAAACGAATAGTTGGATAAATACCAAACTTAGTATTTAGGTTCAATACCTTCTAAAGATGCAACACGAAGATTTACAAGAAAATCTCCCACCCTAAACTACCCTTACATGGGACATTTTTCGATTTTTTTTAAATGGCTCTAACGATTTTGATTAAAATACCATATATTAATAGTAGATTATGACACAAGTGTTAAAAATAGGGTTTTATTTTGCGAGTAGGAATGTTTGCGACACAGGAAGGCCGTAGACGAGAAAGAAGAAAAACAAGGGAAATGACGTTGAAACAAGATCAACTCTCGTGTGCAGCGAGTGTCAGACGTTTTGATGATTCGCTAGCAGTCATTTTCAGTGACATATTTTCAACATGTTTTACCTTACACCAGGCAATGAAGCGATTAAATGCTATATCATATTGCTTTCTGGATTTTTGGCGTAAATACTTCTAGTATTATTCTTTCTGCTGTTTCTGTAATTTCACTTGGTTCTTCCATTTCAGCTTTTTATGAATTCATAATTGCAGTCATTTAATCTTTATCTAGGTTATACTAGATAAAAGAATAACATTTTAATTAACGAAAGCACAAGGCTGTCAATATAATGTATAGGTTAACTCCAGAACGAATTGCGATAAATTGAAGTATGACGATTTGTATTGTCAACAGATACTGCGACTGCCATGTAAAAAGACATAATGAAAAGTAAAACCTAATCAAACCAAGTCGAATTATTAAATATGTGCAAATATAAAAGGTAATTGCCATGTGATTGGACTTGAAACTAAAGTTTGTCACAATGGAGTGATATACAAAATCACTAGTGTGATAATGTAAAGGTTTTAGTTCTTGTGCACTATGTTAAAAGCCCTACTTTTAGGCCATGCTGTCTAAAAAGATATTTGCATGATATAAAATGTATATATAAAATGTATATAAATAAAATGTGTATCTTGAATTTTTTGGGAGTGGCCTGTGAAGTCCTCTTCATTCTGAAGGAATTTTGTATAACGTTATATAATTGGTAAACGTTAGTCGACAGACTAAAACGTACCACACAAAAATATAGATCTCTTTAAAATACACAATTTATTTCAAATCACTTTTTTGTAGCATCAGCCATTTCCGAGATATTCTTACTTAATGGTTTGATTTTGCTCAATATTTTGTCATTCTTTATAAGTTCCGTTGATTTTCAGTTGTTTCTCGCGATGTCATGGAAACAGTATGGAATTTTAAGACCAGCATATAGCGTCCAGTTCTTAAACATTTGACTATCGCTGTTCCCTTTGTACTCTAACGAAATCTGTAATGTAGCTATTTCTGCAGAGGTTTATCTCGATTAGAATAAAATAGAAAAATAAGGTTTATCTCGATTAGAATAAAATAGAAAAATAAACTTTCGTAAGAATAATTTGTATACCCATAACAAGCGATAGAGAGTAGAGAAAGTCATGTGAATGTAACGCATCAGATTTTTCCTTTGGTAGAGTAGCCTAATTATTTATCATAACTTGGGGGGGAGCAATTGACCCCCTCATACCCTGAAAAGTTCCCCTGTCTACAACGAATGTGTAATGAGATTTTTTTATCTGGATTAACAAGTAACTAGAATAATAAGCTTTTGTAAGAATAGTTTGGTAGAGAGTGGGCAGTGAAAGTCATCAGATTTTTTGTTTTGTTTCAGGCTAGTCTATTATTTACTTTAACATCTGCTATTTATGGAAAATCAGAATTACAAGAAACATTTTCAGCTATAGTTTTGCCACACGCATTGAACTGCGGCCAGTTAAATACTCGCTCAAACTTCACAACTGGTTCACATTCTTATAATTTATTCACTTTATGCTTTTGTCCAATATACGACGTTTCCTTATAATTAAGTTGGCAGCGATAAATTCTGGAGAAAGTCAATGAACGGGTTTTTACATTCCGCCTAATGTTTCATTTATGTAAGGTGCATTAAGAAAAAAAAAAGGGCACGTAGATTCTGCATATAAGGTTTGGCTGATTCCCGAGACATTCAATTTTTAAACCTGGAGGAATCACATTCTATCACAAAAACCGGCTCTTCGTATTTCAGATGCGGGTTCTGAAACCGTTACTCAATCGTTCTACTTTAACAAACGTTTGTCCTCTATATCTTAAATATGTAAATTATAGTCGTTTGAGAATAACAACATCGTAAATGTGCATAAAGTGCTAGATTTGAGACGTGTTCTGATATTTCGTAGACATTTTAGGAAACAGCCCTGAAAATGGTGTATTTTTAGAAGACTTTCCATATAAACTACTCTTAAATTTCTACCGATTCAAACAAATTACATTTATGAATATTCACTTAACATTTTTTAACATTAACATTTTCGCGTGTTCTCGTCGTTTAAATAATACCAACATAATCAATATAATATTGTTTCATTACAAGCACCAGTGTGCAAGTTTTATATTTTGTAAGCATGAATATTCGCTTAGCATTTGTTAGCATTCTTTAATTAATATCTTCATTTGTTCTCTTTATTCAAGTAATACCAACATAACTGATATAATATCATTTCATTACAAACACCAGTGTGTAAGTTTTGCATTTTGTAAACATGCATATTCGCTTAGCATTTGTTAGCATTCTTTAATTAACATCCTCGCATGTATTCTCGCCATTTAAATAATATCGACATAGTGGATATAATATCATTTCAACATCTAGATGCAGCAGTGACAGTTTGTCTACCTACATGAGTGAGGTTTTGCCGTTACGTTGTGCTTTGTAAATCTTGGCGATTTCCCAAGGGTTTATTTACTTTTATGGTGGCTTAAAATTCGGTATACGTAAATAACGACCTGAAATGCATAACACTTACGGAATCTATTCATAATAGGATTCAATACGTCAGCATGGATCATTCGAGTTTTAGATGGGCAAATCCTACGGTTACGCCCTGTCGTCGCTTCGCAGTTGCGGCCTTTGCCCGCAACTGCTCCACTCTCCTACTTCTAAAAGACAATTCTCGGCTACGCTTTGCGGCTTAGGACCCTCAACGTTGGGCTACGCCTTGCGGCTTAGGACCCTCAATAACGTCTCCAAAGACCCATAAAAAGATCAGATTTCTCCAAAGATCCACTCAAAAGATCCTTGAAATATACGGAACAATGGCGTGTATTAGTTTTATCTGATAATATGTTAAGATGTGCGTAGGGAAACATGACATTTCCGGACGCATGCTAATGCACCTGAGATGTATTAAAAGTCTCAATTCGTTGCAATATATTTATAATAAAACGCGTAGCTATGTCATTTAGTCCTGTTGTAGGTAATTGAAATATATTTAAATCATTTAAGGCATAATTGTAAAGTGCAGGGAGGAATAGAAACTCAGTCTTTCGTTTCACAAGTGGGAGCACAAACAGCAATTGTTTCCAGTGGGTATCTGTTGAACGGGGTTTCGGCCACTGCCCTGGATTCCATTATGATTTTATTTCCACTTGTAATAGTAATGAGAATTAAATAAAAATAAACTGGTATTAATTTCCTCCCCCGGTTTGCAGACAATTACCTACGCATTTCATTGCAATATTTCGTTTAGTTAACGAAATCTGAAATTATAAACCGTCAAACAATTATTTATGTGGAATTAATTTTTCTTTCACACAAACCGTGTGTTGGACAGGGTTGGAAAGGTAGAATCAGATGACTGAAAAATTCAATGCCATAGACGGGATTTGAACCACGGATCTCCCGGTCTCCGTCCGGTTGCTCTAACCACTGAGCTACCATGGCAACATGCGAACACGACATTAAATTCTCCAACTGATTCACAACTGATTGTACTATAAAGCCCGGGACTTAAGTACTTACAAAGAATGTAAGTCGCCATTGGGGTATGACATCTCAATACAATTTGAGATCTCCTTGTGGTTTATCGGAAAAAATGCGAATCAGTTGGAGAATTTAATGTCGTGTCGGCATGTTGCCATGGTAGCTCAGTTAGAACAACCGGACGGAGACCGGGAGATCCGTGGTGCAAATCCCGGCTATGGCATTGAATTTTTCAGTCATCTGATTCTATTTTTCCACTTATTTATGTGTCAATAGACAAACAATTATGGATAAAGTTAATAGGGATTAGAAGAATCAATATTATATAAATACTGTAATATGTAAGGGACAGTGTAACTAAATTGCATTGGGCAGAGAAAGGTGTGTGTTGGACATTTGATTGTTTCGTAGACCTCAAAACATTTATTTCCGTAGAAATCTGGATGTCGAATATTTGGGTGGAATGTAATACCTCTTCTGCTTGCCGCAGGTAAGCGATAGAAAAAATAATGCGACTTTGTCCGGTTTCTCTTTTAACTGGCACTTTTCTCAGTTTCCACTGTCACTGTTTTGTTTTTAATCTGTCACTGTTTCACTGGGAGTTCATTTTATTAATGTCACTTCACTAAGGTGAACTAGTTCAATACACCGTTTCTGCAATTCCTTCGGTAGCCTCTTCACGTCGGACGATTCACTTCACTCGGGAGTCGAACACAAGACCTCCACAACCCGTCGCTCCGCAGTAGCACTCTCTGCACTTCACAATAGCCGTCACCAACACTGGGAGAATGGATCTTACGTCGCCGAAACGCACTCGCTGGCTCGCTCACGCTCACTGACTAACAACTCTCCTTAACTCGTACTGGTGCCCCCCCCCCAGGTGATCCCACCGGTAGTGCTGCGTGGGTTTCCTCGAGGACTTCTTTCACAGTTTTCTTCGGGACACCAGGTGATCTTCCCTAGTCTTCTGGCTACGAACTCCCACATTCTCTTCGATATACCGTTCCTGACCACCAGGGAGTTCCACTGCGTCCAACAGCTCTGATAGCACGGGTCTCTGGGAGAAACATTCGCCTACGCGGGTCGTAAACCAGATTATTTGTCCTTCAGGATCGGCCCTATGTCCCGATCCTCCATTGCTCCTTCCTCAAGGTCTCCTCGTCCCAACCAACTGCAGGTTGCACTGGGATGGACATAGAGCTCAGCACTCTACGTCATCTGATGGCCCAGACGCTCTTCCATTGCAGCCTCTATCATCCTCTTGATTCCTTTCGTCTGCCATTCTGGCCGCTCTTCTTGTTGATCTAGACGCATTAATGTCATCTTTCACATCGCATTTAATTTCCTTTATATCCTTTACAAAGTCGTCTTTCAGGGTTTTCACTGTTGCCTTTATCTCCGGATTAACAGTGTCGATGTCAAAACCTAGTTGGGATCTCATTTTCTCTATTTCTGCGTTCACTTTTCTTCTCTTCCATTCCGGATTTCATTTCCTCCTTTCGGTCTTCATTTCCGTTCCCAACTTGTCCATTCCGGATTCCATTTTTATCTCCATTTTCTCTATTTCGGTCTTTACTTCTGTTCCCATCTTGTCCATTCCGAATTTCACGTCTTCACTTCAGTTCGTATCTTCTCCATTACAGATTGCAACTTCTACATTCAGGCCAATAATATCTTAAGCATTTCCTCCATCTTGACTGTTTTAATCCCACTCCTGACGCCAATATTACTGTGTCCAGTTTTTCAACAATGTGTCTTTGTAAGAATAGCTCAAAGATATAAAAACCAATGATAGTGACTAGAGAAAATCATGTAAATGTGTTTTTCTTTAAATTCCATTTATACCCCATCTTAAACTGCAATGTTCATATGGACGGCTTTTTGTGCTTGGAACATATTGCAATAATGTTAACTAGTATACGGTTGTTATTGGATTTTTTAATTATTACTTATTGAATTATTACCACGTACCTAGTAGGTAGGGGAGGTATTACATTCCACCCAAAAATTCGATACCGAGACTTCATAGGAAACATTTTTGAGGCATCCGAATAATAAAAAAAACATTTTTAGAAAAAGGTTCATGTATGTGTCTGTCTTTATGAGTGTGTGTCTATGATAACAGCATGACTCAAAAACGAAAAATCGGATAAACGCCAAACTCGGCATTTAGATTCGGTAGCTTCCAAAAATGCGACACGAAGATATTCAAGAAAGTTCCTCCACCCCAAACTACCATGGAAGACTTTTTCAAATTTTTTAGTTTCTAAAAATGGCTCAAACGATATTGATTGTAGAAGAGGACTTCAAAGGCTATTTAGCGAAAATTCAAGATATACATTTTATGTCATGTAAATATGTTTAATATTGATTGTATATATATGTATATATACATATTAAACATATTTACATGACATAAAATGTATATCTTGAATTTTCTGTAAATAGCCTTTGAAGTCCTCTTCATTCGGAAGGAATTTTTTATAATCTTATATAACTGATACACGTCAAACGTAGACGAAAACGTATTACACAAGATATGTAAATCTCTTTAAGAGACACAATTTATTTCAAATAACTTTTTTGTGGTATCAGTCATTTCCGAGATACTCGTATCTGTTATTAATGGTTCGAGTGTTCAAAAAAATGCATTCCTTTCAGGTCTGTCGATTTTCATTTCTCGCGATGTTATGGAAAGAGTATGGAACTTTAAGACCAGAGCATAGTGTCCAGTTCTAAAACATTTGACTATTAGTATTCCCTTTGTATCTATAACGAAATGTGTTATGCAGCTGTTTCCGGAAAGGTTTATCTGATTAAAATGAAGTAGATAGGAACATAAACTTTCGTAAGAATAATTTTATACCCACAAATAAGCTATAGAGGGTAAAATATGTAATGTGAATGTAAAACGTCAGCATTTTTTGTTCTTCGGGGTTTATACGAGGCGTATTCCAAAACTGAGGTCCGTTTGGTCATAATGACAACATCGCTCATGAGACAAGGTTTTTATTGACAGTAATATGTGACTACATATATACTTTACTTTTCCAATAATCGTCGTTCACATCTTTGCACTTGCTGTAACGCTGCACCAGCTTGTTTAACCCCTCGGCAGCCTGGGACTTGAATCAGTTGATAACGCTCGTCTTGAGTTCATCGTCGGTTTGAAATCGTTGTCCATGCGGCCACGTTTCAAATGCAAGAAGAGGAAATAGTCGCTTGGTACCAGGTCGGCACTGTACGGAGGGTGGTCAAAGAGTTCCCAACGAAACTCTTGAATCTTCTCTTTGGTTTTGGCAGCGGTGTGCGGGCGTGCATTGTCGTGCAAGAGGATAATGCCAGACGAGAGTTTCCCACGGCGTCGATTTTGGATCGCACATCTCAGTTTGGTAAGCGTTGCACAGTACACGTCAGCTGTAATCGTTGACCCACGGTCCATGAAATCAATCAAAAGGACGCCTTTTTCGTCCCAAAACACGGTAGACATCATTTTGCGATTTGTGTACGGCGATTGCTTATACTTTTTTTGGTTTGGGTGAACCGGAACGGCGCCATTGCATTGACTGTTGTTTCGATTCTGTGTTGGTGTACACTATCCATGTCTCATCGCCCGTAACAATGTGGGAAAACAAACCATCTCCATCTTGTTTATAGCGCTCCAAAACTGTTGTGCATTACGCATTGGTAGCTCTTTGTGCTGACCGGTGAGCACAAAGGTTCCAATATCCAAGCTGTTCGGGGACAATACTGTAAATAGAAAGGTTCGAGCAACATTTGGGAATTCTTCAGCCAGACCTCAATCATCAATGCTGATCACTTCGAAATTTTTGGTCCACTTGCTCAGCGATGTCGTCGGTCCGAATACTGAGCCTACCACTCCGCTGTTCATCGTTCACATTTGCGCGGCCATTTTGAAATTCTCGACACATGTGTCGAACCTGCTTGTCACCCATGTCCGATCCATACACAAGGCATAACTCACGATGGATGTCCGCAGCTGACGATTCTTTTGCCAGAAAAAATCTAATCACACCGCGCACTTCACAACTGGCGGGATCTACGATTGTCGCAGTCATTGCGATCTGCTCTCACCGACAGGCAAATGCCTACTGCGTCACACTAACACTGTGGTAGTCAGGAGTCAGTAGACAGCGCTGCAGGCGCGAAACTCATTCAGGCCTACCATCTGTTAAATATTGTTCACTGGACCTTAGTTTTGGAATACGCTTCGTCACATACGCATTCATACTTCCAGACTCTGGGAAGGACAGAGAATAAGCTTGACAAAAATTTCACACCCTCGGCCGGGAATCGATCATGGAGCACCTCGCACAGCATGAGGTGCTCTGAGACTGAGCTACGGGGTCAGCGTCTTGTGAATGTTACAGATCAGATTTTTTAGATAGTCACAGAGATGAAATTTTAAATCTTTGTACCTTTTACTTGTCCCATAGTTATTTAATAACATTAAGGCTACACAGTTTTCATGTAATACAAAAACTCCTAACATCATATACAATAAAATAGGGTAAAACTGCTGATTCCCCAATGCCAGGTCACTAAGTTAAGCATTTTTGAAAAGACACACAGTCTGTAACCACCGATAAAATTAACATTCCCAATTCCTAATTATACATATCAGTTGAGTAATTTCTGACGTTGCAACCGCACACAATTTTTTCTCTTTATATAATTCTTTAGTATACGCCGGTAATAAACTTGATGATTACAACATACAAAACTTTCTTACACAAGGTTATTAAAAGGTTTTAACATGTCACATACCTACATATCGTACCAATCATATGCAGATCCGGCTGTCTTTTGCTTTGCTGTGTCTTCTATTTATACAGTTGCCAAATTGTGACCATGTATGTAAGTAGTATATTGCTTGAAATTAAATATACGCGGCTTTTCCCTCCAGGGGCCTACTGCAGCAGGTACGGGATTGGCGCTCCCGGGGTCCCGAGCCACACTCTCGATTGGGTTGCTTAAGTGGTGAGAGGACTTTGCCAAACTCCCAATCAACTTTGGTCCACAAGCGTGTTTGACCAACTACTAGTTACATCCATGAAAACAGTCTGACGGATACCACTGCGCGGGACGAAGGAGAGGAGTCGCAAACGGTGTAATACGTAATTCTCAGCCCTTGAGTGTCATGTATGACTGTGTACATATCCGCTGATAAAGGTCAGTCCCGGGGAGGGTCCATTGCATGAGCTGTTGCACTTTGAAGGCGATTGGGTCCCTGTGTCTTTAAATTGGGAGGCGAGATCCTAAGGTGAGCAAAGTCCAGATCAGTGCTCTCAGCTAAGCCGTGGTGGTGCCCAGGATGTGAGCATGCCATCGGGGACATTTGCAATGGTAGAGGAATTTATCGCCGTGGTAATTAAAACATCAACCAAAACACCTGAATTTAATGGAAAAGGAGTAGCGGAGTCTAGTGGACCTCGCACATAGTAATTGCCAAAACTGAGGAAGGAAAGAGCTTTACATAGGTGTGTTACCATGCTAGCCTCTAGTTCGCGAGGTCGCGGATTCAAACCCGGCGGAGGGCGATGGAGCTTTTCGGCGTAAAAATCCTTAGCATGGCTTCCTTGGGAAAGGAAGTAAAGCCGGTGGTCCCGTGTCGCAGATTTACGGCACGTAAAAGAACCTCAAACCTGATAAAGAGGCATCTGAGCAAAATTTCAGGATTTTCACGCCCAATATAGAATACGACGCTAAGGGCCACAGCAGTTAAAGAGCGTCCATAAATAAAACTCAATTTAATTAATTTAATCTATAGGTGAATCCATTTGTAATTCAAAGGGTCTCGTTAACATTGCCAGTAAAATCATGTATTAGATCTCATAATGGAATGCTTCTGGTTGAAGAAAATTCAGTATCCCAGGCAGCGAGAATGCTGACAGAATATGTTATCCAACTCTCCTGTACGGGTTGAGATGCACATGTCCTTGAACTCCTCGCGCGGTGTGGTAAACACCCGTGCATTGGGCGGTATGTCCAACGAAGAGATTCAAGAAAATCTTGAAGATCAAGGTATGACATCTATATATCGGGTTCAGCGGAAAGAAAGAGTTGAATTCGGACCCCCTTGATCAGGTAGATCTCACTCAAAGGATTAAGGCGAGGTATGAAGTCATTTAAGTTAGACCATGTATCCCGAACACGCTGAGATGTTATAAGTGTCAGCGCTTTGGACACACCAGTGATTCCTGCAGCGGTGAATCTGCCTTTGTTAACTGTGGAGACCACTCGCACAACGGAGCATGTACATCAACTCCAACTTGCGTTAACTGCAACGGTGAACACCCATCAAATTCCCGATAATGCCCCGTTTTACAGAGGAAAGAGCGATCCAAGAGATCCGGATTAGGGAGAGGGTATCCTTCTCGGAAGTCCGGAAATCCTGCGTATCCGCGAACTCTTTGTGTCGAAGTCAGGAACCTATAGCTCAGTTGTAACTAAACCGGTACCGAGTCGGGAAATCACAACTCAGTCCAGCGATATTATCGGGGACACAATTTCAGAAAACATTCTCGTAGCCAGATCACTTCCAAAGCCCTCGAAATCAACTACTACCTCTGCATCAACATTTTCCAACTCTGTTATGAAAAGATCACTTCATAAAATCAGTCGACCTCATCCAATAAGACTGGCAAGCCCGTAACGTAAATGGCTCATTACGGAAAAGTCTTAAGACCGGCTATGACAAAACCAACTTGCTGAAAGTTAGTCAAAACTCGTAACCAGAACATCAAAAGGGGTTCGAGGTTTTCGAACCGAATTTCCCTATTGGAAAAGGGTCTTCCCCCGTGGAGGATTCTGCCCACACTGCCAGAACGACGGTGAAAAAGAGGCAGGATAAACCTACTCTAAAAGGTGTTAGCCCGACACCAAAGAAAAATCCGATGTGGTGCATTTACATGAGTCTCTCTACCCTCTATCGTTTATTAGCGGGTATACAAATGATTCTTAATAAAGCTTATTTTTCTATCTACTACAAATAAACCTTTGCAGATATAGTTATGACACACTTCGTTATAAATACAAAGAGAACAGAGATAGTCAAATGTTTAAGTACTGGACGCTATATGTTGACCTTAAAAACTCCTATACCGTTTCCATGCAATCGCGAGAAATAACAGACTGTATGGATAAGGATTCCACGAATATATCATCTCTAATGAGCATCATAGTGCCCCCGTGCGCAGGGACACCCTCTTCGGGTGTGAGATCACACCGTACTGGGGTACACAGCCTGATTTGAAAGCTATCTTGCGGACGGAGCTTGGTCTCTTGTAAACATACGACCAAAGGCTCATTTTTGTTAAGCAAAAGTTCAAGCTCAGCTCTGGTCGATATGTTCTAATTCGACGTATGTTCATTATAGGAAAGCCATAGTATGGGCAGAATCCTCCTGCTCCATCTCCACACGGAGGATCTTTTTCCAATAGTAAATTTTGGTTCGAGTACCTCGAACCGATTGGAAGTTGAGATCAACTAAGACGTAGGTCGCCGATCTGAGTCCCTCCCGGAAGATTCGCCAGAAAAGGATCTATGAGGAGATGCTCGTGGACTCTTTTTACTCTTTGATGTTCTGGGTGCAGTCTTATCACTTTCCTTTAGAAATTCGGTTCTGTCATAGCTGATCCTGCACTTTAGCGGCGATGCATTTTATATATATAACGTGGTTGTCAGTCTTACTGATTAAAGTCGAGGGTTTTGCAAGTGATTTTACTGATGTGTTCTTTTCAGTAACGGACTTGGTAGATGTTGATGCTCTCGACGGTGTTGATTTTGAGGGCTTTGTCTGTATTCTAGCTACGAAATCTTTTCTGAAATGATGGCCCCGTTAATATCGCTGATAAGAGTTACGATTTCCGACTCGGTACCGATTTAGCTGCAACTGAACTATAGGCACCGAATTTCGAGACAAAAGGCTGGCAGATACACACGAGTTTCCGAGCTTCCGAATAGGAAATCTTCTCACTAACCCAGGTCCCTTATATCGCCATTTCCTCTATAAAACGGGGAGATTCTCGGGAGCTTGATGGATTTTCACCGCTGCAGTTAACACAAGTTGGAGCTGCTGTTCACGTTCCGTCGTGTGAGACGTCTTCACAGTTAACGCAGGTAGATTCACCATTACAGAAGTCACTGGTGTGACCAAAGCGCTGTCACCTAGTACATCTCAACGTGTTCGGGATATATGGTCTAACGTCAATAGCTTCATACCCCGCCTTAAGCCTTTGAGGGATATCTGCCCGATCAAAGGTAAGGAACAGGGTATGAGTAGGCACTGATTCACCTCTTTTTTCCGCTGAACCCGATATACGGTTGACCTTGCTCTTCAAGACTTTCTTGAATCTCCTCGTTGGACATACCGTCCAATGCACGAGTATTTACCACACCGCGCGCCGGAGTTCAAGGTCTTTTGCATCCAAACTCATATCGAATAGCTGGCTAACATATTGGCTTTCAATACAATCGCTGCCTGGGTGCTGGATTTGCTTCAACCTGGAGCGTGTCATTGTGACTTCTAATACAGAAATTAACAGGACCAGCAATTTTATCGAGACCCTTACGAATTATAATTGGGTTCATCGATGTAATTTTTTTCCTCCGTCTGTTTTGTTATTAACTAGCAAGGACCACGAGATTCGACTACTTTTCCTTTGACAATGGTGTTTTTTTATTTTTTTGGATCCATAGCGCTTAAATCCTGCATCATTACAAACGTCTCTGATGGCATGCTCACATCCTGGGCGCCATCTCGGCTTAGGTGAGAATCCTGGCCTGGACCATGCTCACCTTAGGATCTCACCTAAAAATTATCGATAGAGGGACCCAATCAAGTTCAGGAGTGTAACAGCTCATGTAATGGCCCCTCCCCGGGACTGACCATTATTAGCAGATACGAACATAGTCCTAGATGATATTCAGGGGCTGAGAGTTACGCGTTAGCGAGTCACCCCTTGCTACTCCCCTCCTCCGTCCCGCGCAGCAGTATCCAGCAGACTGTGTTCAGGGAGGGAATTGTAGTTGGTCAAACATACCTGTGGACCAAAGTTGATTGGGTATTTGGCATAAACCCTCTCACCTCTTAGAGGAACCCAATCGAGAATGTGGCTCGGGACCCCTGAAACGCAAATTTCCTACCTACCTTAGTAGGCCACTGGGGGCGTGTGGCTGTGGGAGCTTTTCCAACTAGCCCAGTTGTGAGTCTTTACGCCTAATCGGCAGATTATCCTCTGATATATCAGCGTGATATCCTGTTAGAAAATTGTGGCTGTGTGCTTAAATGTATGCCTATATACCGCACGTGCGCTTGTTTTTGTTGCAACACCGCACAAGGTTATAGGAACAGCGCCATTAATCCAAGGCCTACAGGTGTTTGTTTCCGGGAGATTCTTAGAAAGCATGATATGGAATGCCTAGCATGCTTCCTAAGGGAGAGAAGGTATACCGCCTTTGGTTATGTGCGACATCTCATGTGGATCTTGGGATGACGGCATACCCTGTTACAGTTACCAAAGTTTGATCTACACCGATGCATCTATGTGCACCAACGGTGTTGGATGTGCCTATTTTCATGGAACCGAACCCCATACGGTTTTCATGGTAGAACTTCTATTTATAGTGCAGAGCTGTATGCTATATACCGAAGCATTTTGTATGTGCGCCGTGGAAATTTGTGTGACTGTTCGTTTTGAGTGATTCCCTTAGTGCACTTCAGAGCCTTCGTGAAATGTACAACTACCCTCCCATAGTACAGCACATCCGAGATGCCTTCCATGTTTTACACGCTTCTGGCGTTAATGTGGAGTGCGCGTGGATTCCTGGTTACGTTTTGGCTTGCCGGGGAATGAACTGGCGGATTTGGCAGCAACCACAAAGCCAAGTATTGCAATACCTCGTGTAACGTCGGAGGACTATAGGTGTGTTGTGCGGAGAGCGATGCTATCTTGTTGGCGCGAAGAGTGATCAGCTCTCCGCGGAAATAAGCTTTGAGTAGTGAAGTACATTCCGACAAACTGGGTAATTTCCTCTCGCTATCTCGTCGTGAGGAGGTGATTCTGGCTGGGTTGCGTATTGGCCACTGCAATTTTAGCCACGGTTACCTTTTTAAGAAGGACCCTGCTCCACTTGTCCGCTGTGTAGCGACAATTTGGCGATCTGGCACGTGTCGCTGGAGTGTATTCCCCTAGCACATCTGTAGGACTCTCTGCAACTGCCGGTCAGTTTCGTAGAGGTCTTGGCGGACGTTAAACAAGCGGTCGAAAAGACTTTTAAGTTTTTGTCAAAGGTAAACTTTCAAATGAGGATTTAGCCACATTGATATCAAGTGTTTCGCTTAGTTGTATATATTTATCTTTATCTCTGACTTTTTCCATGATTTTTTCTGCATTGATCTTTATCTCTGGCCTTTGCTATGATCTGTTTTCAAAGGGCGCTAATGAGCTTGTAGTTCAGCGCCTTTAAATATAAATCATCATCTGTGGGTTTTGTCTTATTTTTCTGCACATTTTTGCTTTATCTACCACATACCTAGTAGGTAGAGGAGGTATTGCATTACACCCGAAAATTCCATACAAGATTTCACTGGAAATACATGTTTTTAGGCACCCTGAGCATAAAAAAGCATTTTTAGAAATAGGTCCATGTGTGTGCGTGCATGTGTGTGTGTGTGTGTGTGTGTGTGTGAACAGCATAACTCAAAAACAAAAAGTTGGATCAACATTCAAACTTGGTATTTAAGTTCAGTACCTACCAAAGATGTGGCACAAAATTTTCAAGAAAATCCCTCCATGGAAGATTTTTCCAAACTTTTTTATTTTCTAAAAAATTGTTTTAACGATTTAGATTAAAGTATCATATGTTAAAAACATTTAAAGGACAAATGAAATGTATATCTTTAATTTTCTGGAAATAGCCTGTGAAGTCCGCTTCATTCGGAAGGAATTTTGTATAATCTTGTATAATGGTAAACGTTAGGCGATAGACGAAAACGTATTTTACAAAAAATGTAGATCTCTTTAAAACACACAATTTATTTCAAGTAGGTTTGTTTTTGTAGCATAAGACATTTCGGAGATATCCGCTATTAAGGATTCAAGTTGTTTAATACTTAGCTGTTCTTTGAAAGTCCTTTCGATTTTCAGTTATTTCTCGCGATGTCACGGAAAGAGTATGGAATTTGGGTATAGCATCCAGTTCTTAAACATTTGACTATTGCTATTTTCTTTCTATCTATAACGAAATTTGTAATGGAGCTATTTCCGGAGCTATCTCGATTAAAATGAAGTAGATAGGCAAATAGGCTATCATAAGAAAAATTTGTATACTCCCAATAAACGATAGAGGGTTGGAAAGTAATGTGAGTGTATCCCATTTTTTAATGGAGTAAGAACAATTTTTTTCTACTCCATGACAATCTCAACGAAAGGTCAAAGACATCTTTGTAAGTATCTTCTTCTATGACCCCAATATATTTGCTTTCTAATGTCCAGGTTTTGTAAATCATGTTTAGTGTTTAGTCATTTAGGGGCTGGTATTAGGTGCTTTATAGCTTATGTCTGTCACGAAGAACAGGGCCTTTCAATGGTGAAAGAATTATCACGATCGGGTTGTTTGTTCTCGAGATTACCCTATACAAACATGTTTTCTTTCTTTATAACATCAGTAGGGGCGGCGCCGTGGCCGAGCGGTTAGACCGCTCGCCTCCCATCTAGGCGGCCCGGGTTCAATCCCAGGGGCCTGCATGTGGGATTTGTGGTGGTCTGGGCGGGTTTTCTCCGGTTTCCCCCGCCATTCATTCCACCAACTGCTCCATCATCACCTTTCCTTTCATCCATTTCACCAACATTTCGTTTCATCTACTTCCTTCATCCCATACCAGGCATCGGGCTGATCACCCATCCTGGATGCTCTGTCTGATCATGAGTGTCTGCTCCTCGACGGGCCTCTGACCCCAGGCACCCGCTTGTAAGTCCTGGGGGGTGTAAGTCCTACATAAGAGGAGGGTAAACAGATAATGAATGAATAACATCAGTAGAACTTCCAATGTATAACGCGAGGATTGCATAAAGCTGGTACATATCTCGTTGAAATCTTTGTTGTATTGTTCATGAAAAATAACAATTTTTTTTCGCTCGTGTGCTAAATATTTGCACTTGTTATACAAATATTAAAAACGTATTTTTTATGCACACTGACTTATTAATTTATTGCAATTGTATCTACATTATAGTTTCATATTCACAGAGACGGATCCAAGATTCCTTTACGGAGGGGTCTACAGGTTTTGAATCATACCTTGCTAATGAGAAAAATGCAGCCAAATAGAGCATTTTACCCTTTTAGATTTTTAAACATCATATAAGGGATCCAAGAATGATCCTTTAAATGCAAACATTAATTTAAGTTTTGATAAAACTTACAAAAAGAATTATTAAATAAACATTCCGTTTTTACGTAATGTTTAAGTAGGCTGGTTACTCGGTTTTACTGTAAGTTTCTGCTCCTATTGTTTGAGAGCTTAATTCTTATTCAGAAACTGTTTGCTACTGAATGTGAAGCACATCTGTTTAAGCTTAACTGTTTCTTTTTCTTCTCGAGTTAGTGAGAAATATTTTAAATACAGTCTAAGATGAATTCATTCATTGACTGTGAACGAGTAGATGCTCATGTGGTTTAAGTAAATAGGACAGAAATAAAAGTGTTGGTTTTGAATTTACCAAAGCAAAGTAATACCATAAGCTTAAGCATAGAAATTACCATATTACTTTTTCTAGCACGTACATAGTATGTAGAGAAGGTACTGCATTCCACCCAAAAAACCGATATCGGGATTCCCCGAAAATACGTGTTTTGAGGGTCCTGAATAAAAAAAAGCGTTTTTAGAAAAACCTCCGATGCCTGTGTTTCTCTCTCTCTCTCCCCCCCCCTCTGTTTACATGAGCAGCGGAGGTAACTCAAAAACGAACGAAAACGTGAATAAATGTCAAACTTGGTATATAAGTCCAGTATCTTCCAAAGATGCGACATGAAGATTTTAAAGACAATCCCTCCCAACTATCCTTTACATGGAACATTTTTTGAAAGCTTTGATTCTCTCAAAAATGGCTCTAACGATTTTTATTAAAATAACATATATTAAATATATTTACATGACAAATAAAATGTATGTCTTGAATTTTCTGAGAACAGCCTGTGAAATTCGCTTTATTTGGAAGTTATTTTGTATAGCCTTGAATAATTGGTAAACGTTTAGCAATAGACGAAAACGTACAGCACGAAAAATGTAGATCTCCTTAAAACACACAATCTATTTCAAATAGTTTTTTGTGACACAAGCCATTTGAGAGATACGTATCCGTTATTGTTGATTCAAACTGTTCAATACATTGTCATTCATTTTCAATTACTGTCCATTTTCAGTTGCTTCTCGCGACTGCATGGAAAGAGTATGGGATTTTTAGGCCAGCATAGAGCGTCTAGTTTTAAACATTTGACTATCGCTGTTCCCTTTGTGTCTATAATGAAATGTGTAATGTAGCTAATTCTGTAGAGATTTACTGGATTAAAATGAAGTAGACAGAAAAAAAATACCTCACGTGTTACATTCAGATGGTTTTCTATCGTTTATTAGTGGGTACATAAATTACTCTTACGAGTTTATTTTCCTATCTGCTTCATTTTAATCGAAATAGACTTTCCGGAAAAAGCATTTCGTTATAGAAACAAAGGGAATAAGGATAGTCAAATGTTTTTTAGAACTGGAAGATATACATGGCCTTAAAATTCCTTACGTGCTCTTTCCATGACATCGCGAGAAACAGCTGAAAATCGACAGGACTTTAAAATAATGACTAAGTACTGGATACTGGACAATTCGAACCATTAATAACGGATAACCGAGCGAGGTGGCGCCGCGGTTGCGTGTGCGACTCGCATTCGGGAGGTCCCATGTTCGATTCCCGGTGATCTCCTACTCTGTCCCATGAGTTTTTCGTGGTTTCCCTGGGTCGACAGGCGAATACGGGGGTGATTTCTTCTCTATCAAGATTTCCTTTCCGCTATTTCCCTTTTATTCCGTTTTATTCTCATCTTTCAGGTGTGCTTCTAGGTTTCGTGGCGTATGACAGCCTGGCAGATGGCGCGGATGCATGCTCAATGGAAGAGTACTGCCCTTAGACACCAGAGGGCTGCTTAGTTGGTGGGTCAATCATCGCCCTATCTAGACAGCTCCAACAGTGGGACGGGCTATGGGGACGGGTCTTCGAGCTGGAAATGTTAGGGACTTCCGCGTGTGTCTGTGGCCAGCCTGCGACTGTTGTCTCCTGTGGTTCCTTCACTTCATCCCTTCCTCATCGGGGGTGGTAGCCTAATAGATCTATGCAGCTCGTAAAGCGCGAGGTGTTCTCCTTCCTTGAATATACTACACCCTAATAACGGATATCTCGGAAATGGCTGATGCACAAAAACGTTAATTTAAATAAATTGTGTGTTTTAAAGAGATACACATCTTTTGTGTAATATGCTTTCTCTGTCGCTTCACGTTTACCAGTTATGCAAGATTATATATAAATTTCCTTCCGAGTGAAGGGGCTTCACAAGCTGTTCCCAGAAAATTCAAGATATACATTTTATTTGTCGTGTAAATATCTTTAATATATGGAATCTTAATAACAATTTAATTTGTCAGAAAATTAAAACAATTCGAAAAATGTTCCATGTTAGGGGTAGTTTGGGATGGGGGGATTTTCTTGAAAATCTTTGTGTCGCATCTTTGGAAGGTACTAAACTTAAATAAAAAGTTTCGTATTTATTCAACATTTCGTTTTTGAGTTATGCTACTCACACACGCACGCACGCACACATACAGGAGAATTTTTCTAATAATGCTTTTGAATTTTTTATTTAAGCGGCCTCAAAACATTTATTCCAGTGAAATCTCGACATCGAATTTTTGGGTGGTATACAATACCTTCTCTACCTACTATCTATGTACGTGGTAGAGAAAATAATAAGCTTTTGTAAGAATAATTTGAGGACTGAGAAAAACCGGAGAAAACCTTAGAAAGGGAGGACTTGATCTCCCGCTCACGAGTCCTGCCTCAACGACTTCAGCACTCGGCTTGGAAACCTTCATGTCGCCTCTTTGGAATATACTGAACTTAGGTACCGCGTTTTGTTTTTAAGTTATGCTATTCACTACGCACACACACATGTTCTGCTAAAAGCCTTTTCTTTTTTAAATTCAGGGGATCTCAAAGCCTATATTTTAGGTGAAATCTCCATTATGAGTTTTTGGTTTGAATGCAATGTTTCCTCTACCTTGTAGCTACGTATAGAGAAGGTACTAAAGGATAATTGGTCGTGAAAGTCATGTGAGCGTGTTATGTGAGAAAACTGCAAGCAATCCCTTGGTGCAGATGATCGCGTACTGTCACATGGATCGGGAACTATACCCAGCAGCGATAAAAATCGGACACAGGGCTTCTTCAGGGTCACTGGTGACGTCACTATGTACACTCCAGCACAATAATGTTTACATGGTATTTAGCGGGAAGCAGGAAGAGCTGGGTTACCTTCGAGCCAAGGTTAATTGCCACTTCCGGTACAGCACGAAAATCAAACAGAAGCTGCTATCCTTTATCTTGGATTTATACGCGGGCTCGCTCGTATAAACCAATTTCTACAATAAAATGGCATAAAACTGGCAAGGTTTTCGGCATTTCAAGGACAAGAACAACATTTCTTATTTGATGCTGCTTTTTGTCGCCATTTCTGGATTCCTCAAGGACATCATTATTGAGGAAATTAGGAGAACCCGGCAAACTGCATTTACCGGTTTCTTCACTTGAGAAACAACGTCCGGCTATACGATCGGCTTCAGATATTCGTACAGAATTCTGGGAAATCACAACATGCTGGATAATAATTATGTTACTTTCCTGTAATAAATCTGCTGTGTTGCATTCACATTACTTTCCCTACTCACTCTTCTTCAAACTATTCTTACAAAGCTTATTCTTCTATCTACTTCTTAATCAAGATAAAGTTTCATTACACATTTCGTTGTAGGTATGAGAAGAATACAGTAGTTAAGCGATAGTCAGATAAAGAGTGTCGCTATATAATGGCTTGGAAATTCCACGCCGTTTGCATGAGCACAAGAAAAAAGGAACAGTGACTTACAATTTGAAAAGGGTATAGGTAGCACAGGTATTTGAAAGTTCTGAGCGATCACAAAGAACATCTCGGAAATGGTTAACGCCTTCAGAAATTTTATTTGGCATAAATTCTGTGCTTTAACGAGCTCAACATTTTTGTGAAGTAAGATTTTCTCTATCTCTTACAGTTTACCAATTATACAATAGTCATTCATAGTCCCTAATAAAACAGGCCAGATTTACGGTTTTCTGTTTGTTTAGCAATTAGGTTATCATGTTTGCCATGGCATACACAGACAGCGACATGCGATAAGATAAATCCTGACAAAGGTGGTTCCTTGAATATTCTCAATATTACTCAGCCAGACAAGTCTCAGCGTGCAAGGATATAGATTAGGTTATGCTCATTAAACTTTATGTAACATCAGTTTTGCCAACTCAGTCATCTTTCTACTCACTTGTATTATTGAGAACTGAGCAATTTTAACAACATATGTTGTGTTGATAACTGTGGGCACCCGAGTTCAAGGCCAGTTACACACACAGATATCCCTCTGCAGTTAAAATGATCCCACGCCGATATATGTTCACTCCTACACATATAACTCGCAGATAAAATGATCCCTCATCGATATACGTTCTCTGCTACACAGATAATTCCTGAAGATAAAATGATCCCACCCCGATATACGTTCACCACTACACAGATATCTCTCTGCAGATAAAATGATCCCACCCCGATATACGTTCACACTACACAGATATCTCTCTGCAGATAAAATGATCCCACCCCGATATACGTTCACACTACACAGATATCTCTCTCTCCAGATAAAATGATCCCACCCCGATATACGTTCACCACTACACAGATATCTCTCTCCAGATAAAATGATCCCACCCCGATATACGTTCACCCTACACAGATATCTCTCTGCAGATAAAATGATCCCACCCCGATATACGTTCACCACTACACAGATATCTCTCTGCAGATAAAATGATCCCACCCCGATATACGTTCACCACTACACAGATATCTCTCTGCAGATAAAATGATCCCACCCCGATATACGTTCACACTACACAGATATCTCTCTGCAGATAAAATGATCCCACCTCCATATACGTTCACCACTACACAGATATCTCTCTGCAGATAAAATGATCCCACCTCCATATACGTTCACACTACACAGACATCCCTCTTTAGATAAAATGATACCACGCCAATATCTGTCCAGCGCTATACAGATATCCTTCTTCAGATGAAATGATTCCATGCCGATATCCGTTCACCAAATGAAATGAAGAGTTTTATTTGAGGACGCTCTTTAACTGCTATGGTTCTTAGCGTTCCATTCTATATTGGGCGTGAAAGACCGGAAGTTTTGGTCAGAGACCTTTTTATCAGGCTTGAGGTTATTTTACGTGCCGTAAATCTACGGCACAGGACCACCAGCTTTGTTTCCCTTCCGAAGGAAGCCATGCTAAGGATTTTTACGCACGAAAAAAAATCCGTTGCCCTCCGCTGGGTTTGAACCCGCAACCTCGGGAACTGCAGATTGGTATCATGGAGGACGACATCCGTTCACCGTATACACAGACATCTTTCTGCAAATAAAGTGGTCCCAAGCTGATATCTGTTCACCGTTAACCAGACATCCCTCTGCAGATAAAATGATCTCACGCCAATATCTGTTCGCCACTACAATCTGATCCTCCGTGGATAAGTAATCCCTTGTCGATATTTGTTTTTCCACTACGCAGATATCCCTCTTCAGATAAAATGATCCTTTGTCGATATCTGTTCACCACTACACAAATGTCCCTCTTCAGATAAAATGATCCCTTGCCGGTATCTTTTCATCGCTACATACTGCAACGATATCTGTTCTAAAATGCGTTGCCATGTCATTGTCGTCTTTCATTGTGTAGGTATAATTTATTTCTCGGTGTTGGATTAATTTATAATAACTTCAAAAGTACTCAAAGTCATCTCCTGTACTTAAATACAAATGTAAGACAGTTATAATACACATTTTCGACTGCTGCAATTACTAAGCTATACTGAATTAGGGTTCCCCTACCAATCATTATAAGGGGCACCAGCGCATACATGTAAAGATTTTAAATAAAATCTTAAGCTTTCGTGCTTTATAATCTTTTCGTTTTAGAATTATTTCTCATGGCCTTAAAAGTATATTATACTAGCTCCTATGCTTATTAATACGACTGTAAGATGTTAAATTTGAATTACTCATAACTATTAAAACAGCTAAGCACATGATTTATAGTTTCCATCTTTCGTCTGCTATATATGTAGTAATGTGCCATATACCTACAAGTACTTGCAAAAAATACACTTTATTCTAATTTATCATGTTTCCATGAAATTATATGTGTATTATTTTGTCTTATACAATATCTCAAGTTGTGGAAGACTGCTAAATAAATAAATCTCAAAACCAGAGTTACTCGATTGCTAAGAGATATGTCTGAATCGCAACAGCAGGTAATATCGCTCTGTAGATAAACATCTGTGGAGCGTGTGGATTACATGGTGCCTGTATTCAGAAAACATTTGCGTATATTCCTCGGTGTAATGTGTTGTTTTGTGTTGGCAACTTTAAGCACACGAGCTTAATAACGCAGAGATAACAGTCTAGCCAACGTGCTCTCAAGGTTTCCGAGATCGGAAACATTCTTCACTGCAATTATTTCTCAAGGGCTATTAATATAGCACAATGCGGGTTTTCTACGGCCTTTTATTGCATGCTTCAGATTGTGACACAGTTTTTGATAAAGTCAGAGAGAGGGCAAAGCTGGAGTGAAAGTGAACAAACTTTCTTTGGTGCTAAGGGCACTTTCACCTGCATGGGGTCTCTGCCAACACCGTGAAAGTCAAGACGATACACGGGATTCCTCACAAAGGCTGGCTTATGTTTTGTCCCCCTCCCCCGGCATCTAGTTTTCTAATACAGGGGCAGAAGTCAGGTATGTTCGTGTGTGTGTGTGTGTGTGTGTGTGTGTGTGTGTGTGTGTGTGTGCTGTACAACAGAAAATATGTACGTGTTACTTCGAAGGAGAACGTCAGATTATCATAAAATTGGTAGTTATTTATGCTCTAGGCCCTACCTTTCTAAAGAATATCTCAGTCGTTTGAACACAAACATTAATTTGTATTAGGATGATGCTTGTTCTGCACGAAGGCACAACACAGTGGTTTGCAATCACCTTCAGCGGTATGCGAATTAAGTGACATTACACATGCACAGTTTCGAATTCAGGAAGGAAATCCCCACCCACCTAGCTGGGAATTAAACCCGGATCTCATTAGATCATAAATGTATACATGGCGTTAATTTCAGGTGCGTTCGGAACATTTTGTGTCCTGCATTCTAGTAGACATTGCATGAAATATTTCCAAAACTCCTACATTTTTTGCAGACTCCCCATATAAAATACTCTTAATTTCTAACTATTTCAGATAAATTAGGTGAGCTTGATCATTTGTTAACATTCTTTACGTCTTCGCTTGTTCTCTCGTCCTTAAGCCAACCCAATGGTGAATTTTCCAAAATCCGTCATTTTTAACCAATTATTTTGAAATTCTAACCTCATGCTTGGAAGGCTATCTTATAATCTAATACAAAATTTGCTGCAGCTAGTGCAAATACTGCAGCAGTAATTCATTATTGTTTATATAAATATTGTTAGCCATATAAAATGTCCTAAACGCCAAACTATTTAAGTTGGTACAATAAAGTTTTTTTCTGACATTAGCTAAAGATATTACTAAAACAATCAAATCGGCCTTTTTTCCACATTTGTTTAACTATAGACAAACAATAGTTTTCTTCTGTTCTACAGAAAAATCCCCCTAAGTTTAACTTACTTAACAATTAATACACTATTATGTCGGAACGACTCACATATTTTAAAAAAAGACTTTTTGAAATTCTGTGTATGTTTTGTACGCCTATCTTGCAAATTTTAGATACACTGGTGAAAAATTGCATCGTGAGAGACATTTTATAAGCTGAAAAATGTGTTCCTTAGAAAATCAAGCTTAAAGATACACATGCCACTATTTTGTGTTTCTAGCCTTGATATGGGATCAAGAGATGTTCTATTAAGGCTGTAAATGGAAAATACTACGGCATAATATGTTGCTATAGGCTCTAAATGATTAGAAAATGAAAAAAAGAAGAAGAAGGAAATTTTGAATTTTCAATCAAAATCTCACCATAGGGTTACCTTAAATAATACCAATGTAGTGTTTCATTAAGTATATAAACCTACCTAGATCTTTACCGTTGTCATGCAAAAGGGTGTTTTGCAAATCTATGAAATTGCACAAGGTTTGATTTGGTTTTAATGGTGGCTTTGCATTGTTGAAGATATCTTAAGGGATAACGAGGCAAACCTGGAATTTTCTGGCGGATGCCGATGGACTGAGATGTTTAGGTACGTCCTCAGTCGAGTTGTAGACACATAATTAAAATACGCTAACTCATTTAATTTTAAGGCTTGATAATATTTGTTACAATTAAATAATAAAAAGACTGTATTTATTTCCTTCCGCCAATTTGCAGTCAATTGCGTGTATATTTCTTACAGTATCTCTTTTAGTTAGCAAAGTTTCAAAGCCTTTTGCCTCGACTGGGAAATATTAAACTGCAACCTTGATTTGGAGTCTCTGTATCTTAACTACCCTTATGTACCAATTTCAATAAATGTATATATACACATTACTCTTGAACTACGTACCTGCAGCGATTCGTGAGTTGTTTCATACGGACAAAGCTACGCTAAAAGGTGGTCCACAATAGCGAACGCACCTGAAAACCTGTCCTGATTTTTTATCTACAGAAAGTGCCGTTTGCCCCATTTGTTAATGAAAACTTAAAAATATTTGTAATTTTCCCTTAAGAGTTATAATAATTTCAGAGCTCTAGACTTTGGTTAAGCATTGCTTCATCTTCTATTAACGGAAGTAAGAATCGTCCTTGAAAAGACGCCATCAAACCTCAGTTATCACTCCTTTGTATGTGATCCTCAGAAGCTGGCACGAGTTTGCACATTGTAATTGTGTACACCTACACTAATGCGGGACACCTATTAGCGCCACATTGTCCGTCCGTACGCACGAAACAACGGAGTTAAATGATAAATTGTTTTTCCATGCACGCTGTATGTAGGCTAAAGTCTAATTGTACCTTACCAAGGAATTATAAATCTGTAAAAAATTAAGGGTAGCTTAGATGGAGAGACCCTTAACAACGTTCATTTTGTAGCGAACCAATACATTTAATTAGAATTTCATATAGAATAATTTGAAGCAAATTGTGTGTGTGTGTGTTTTAATTGAAGATAACTGTTGAATCTACATTTAGCACCTTACAGTTATGCTCAGACCCGGCCTTAGCTGTGTGGGACGATATGCAAACCTTCACCGCGGGGCCCCTAGTATTATCGATATATCAAAACACTACTAGCAATCTTATAGCCTACTTGTGTGATATGCAATTCATGAAATCTTAAATACGTAGGCTAATTAACAAAAGTGAATAATAAAAGCAAACCACTTATTGGAATTTCTTCGAATTTTATTAAAATTCAAGATGATATGCGGTTCACAATTATTGTTTAGGATACACTCTTATTACAGTATTCATCATTATAGTGTTATTTATTTTTAGATTTAAGCAATTAAAAATATTAGGTGCACACTTAAATTTTGAATGAGATCCTAAAAACTTACAACAAAAACAAAAACCTTCATCAGTACACGAACCTTCTCTCCAGTGAGTAAAGTTCTTATGTACAAATATGAGGAACATTTTCTTGATCTCATTTAAAGCGTATAACCTTAGCAGGTGCTTTTGGCAGAATCTCGTCAATGATAGGAGATTTTAGTGTAATGGGCACCGGGTGGGATAGCTCAGGCGGTAAGTCTGCGGTCCGCATTCGGGAGGTGTGGGTTTGATTCCCGCGGCCGATCTTCCTGACCCATGGACTTTTTCGGGGTTTCCCCGGGTCACTAGGCGAATGCTGGGAAGGTTCATTACATCCCCCGAATTTCCTGTTCCTCCATTTCACCTTAATTCTCATTTCACTTCACCTTTCAACTGCTTGGATGTTTCAGGGTTGCAAGTGTCGGCGGGAGTCTCGGCGTTGCATGGCAGGGAAAAAGGATGCTCTATGCAACAGTTCGTTCTGGAATGGAGGCGCTCTCCGAGTCCCGGACCCCCGGGAGATGTGCAACCCTGCAGGGGGAGAGGAGCCGGATGCACCAGCTGCCATCCAGGGAGTTTCAATCTGGAAAAAGGTAGGGACCCTGCCCTCAGCCCTGTTGTGCCTCCTGGTCCGGTCGCTCTCTGTCTCCTCTCACTTCACCGCTCCCTCTCGAGGGCTTCGGCACAAAAGATCTTCATAGGTCGAGGTGCTATGCCTCCCTCCGTTCTTAGTCCTAGTCCTAATGGCCAAGTACCTGGATCTGTGACTATTTCATCGTCTCTACTACTAGGCTTACCTGAATGTGGGATAGTAGGTAAATCACAATCTAATACTTAATTTTCTTTTTCACCTAAACCACCAGATGAGAAGTCAGTAATGTTCAGGCTGTCGTTATCTACGCATACTTCACTTTCATTCTCGGTTTTTTGAACACTTAGCTTGAAGAAACTTTTCGAAAGCACCTTTTTGTTCATAATTTATGCTATTCTTGGCTTGTTGAGCACCTGATTTGCATTTTCCACATTTTTCCCTTTCACAAGACATTTAGCTACTTTAAACCTTTCATTCTAACATAAATGGAAGATGCCCAAAACACATGAATCCGTTTGAAACCGAAAAACGTCGTTGGCTTAAACTAACAAACTCAGGTGCTTCCAGTCTCCAGCAATGTGAACGACTTTACAGGGCTTGTCGGCATTATCAACGAGGTCATGCCAACCCTGTCATCGGCATGCACAGTGACGCGGAGAAATCTCTTCATCTTCCAAAGGACTGTCTGCTCCTATTAGCTCATCTCAAGAGGAAGAGCATTGCCCACTTCACCTTCGGCCTAGATTGGGCTCGTGACATCCGCAGGGTCATTCGTGAACTTCCAGCTGACAATTCGGTAGACATCGAGGCAGACTTCACCTGCCACGGTATTATTCCCGCCTGATGAAACAGCTCACCAGGCCCGCTCCTAATGGACAAGGGCCCAAAACTCCCTTCCCCTTTTCCTTGTAGCGTGGAGCGAGCTATGATAGATGGGGGTCTCCTTCATCTGTTAACTCCGAGTTAAAACCTTCTAAACACTCTGGCGGCCCCCCCCCAACGCCATCGGTGTCTGGGACTCAACTACTCCAGCCAATTTTGCTACAGCAACCTACGATGCTTACGGTGCCTACCTGTGCCATCTGTAAGGGTGAACACGTAGCATGCTAGGGGTATATCCCACGAGGTAGACAGCCATCACCTCAAGGAGGCCATCCAGAGACACCAGCAGTAAGGCCTGCCTGCAGCAACTTCTAGCCATCCACGCCAACTCAAGCCATCACCTCCTGCTCTAGATAGGCCACGCTACTAGGAGCCGCCAGCACGCCTCCACCAGAGACCATCGTACCCCGCAGTGGTGCACGGAGCGACGAGTGAGTGTAGGATGTCACGAAACACAAAATCCCTAAAGAAACTAAACAGGTTTCAGCCATCCATACGTCGCCCAAACCTCAAGGTTTAACAGACGCCGTCCATCCCGGGAGCCGTCGTCGGTGTCTAAGAATCCGTGCAGGCATGGCACGGCTATGCCCGAGCGACAGTCAGGGACGACATGGCCCATGGTAGGCAGACGTCACGACGCTCTTCCCCCTGCCTTGCAGTCTTCGAATGTGCTGGGTTGGCTGCAGTAGCCGCTGCAGAGTCACGGCCAGCGCTCTGCAATCTGCTGGTCAGATACCTATACAATAAAACTCAATTTAACAGACGAGGTCACCAAAATTGTTATCGCTAGGGGGCTCACAACATCGGTGGTCCCGTGTCGTAGATTTACGGCACGTGATAAAGAGGCCTCTGAGCAAAATTTCCGGTATTTCACATCCTATATGGAATGGGACGCTAAGGACCACAAGTTAAGGAGCGTACATAAATAAAACTCAGTTCATTCTTCTCCTGACCATTGTCATCTAGGTTGCCCAGAATGGCGAATTCAACTAGGTCTCGCACTTTGTTTCGGTTCGCGTTCCAGAAGGCGAGTGGACTGTCTGATCAATGCCCCTCATCGGCGGCACGGAAGTCTTCGTGAGGCAAAACGTGATCCACCAACTTATCCAGCTCCCGCCGCTTCAAACCCTGAAGGCCACAGCCGTCTGCGTAGAACTCAGCAGTACGAAAGTCTTATTGGTGTCTGCTTACTACACAACTCAAAGGAAGTTTATACTCAATGAGTACCTTTCCATCCTCGCCGTACATCCCAACGTAAGGACATACGCATGATAGATGCGGACTCTCATCTCAGAGTAGAGGGCCCCTGGCAATCCACCCGCTATCCACGAGGTCGAGAACGATAATCCTTATCGCCTTCGCGATCAAGCGCTTTCCCTACCACCTGCCACTCAAATCAGTAAACATATTCCAACATATCACAGTCCTGTGTTGGGAGACGTCAACAAAAGTGTTGACCAGCCACGACTACTCGGTTCAAACCCGTCAAGGCTTGCCTCAACGTATCCATCTCTTCTAACCCTAGGATCATCAGTATCTCCATCATGAAGGCCTTTGCGGTCTTGACGTCCTCCGTGGTGTAATGGTTACCATGCTATCCTCTAGTTCCCAAAGTCACGGGTTCAAACCGGACAGAGGGCGATAGATTTTTTCAGGCATAAAAATCGTTAGCATGGCTTTCTTTGGAAGGAAAGTAAAGCCGGTTTACGGCACGTAAAAGAAACTCAAGCCTGATAAAGAGATATTTCCGGTCTTTCACGCCCAATATAGAATGGACGCTAAGGGCCACAGCAGTTAAAGAGCATCCATAAATAAAACTCAATTTAATTTTTTTCGGTCTCAATTCTTCACCTCCATCGTGGTGTGAACTGTCCATGACCTAACCGTTCACGCTCCACTACCCCTATATCATGATGTCCTTTCCGCCGAACTCCTCCTGGTCCACAGACCCTGGACCTCCCGCATACACTATCAGTGTCACCCCACGTCACATAATCTGCGCAGAAGTCCGTCTTCGCCTACGCGAGTACAGGGTGCGCGGGAAGAAACAATGGCCCGCATGAACCTCAAGAATGGCGAGAAGCCTCTTTCGAAACTGACGAAGTCAACATACTCCACCTCTAAGGCACCAAAGACCTGGCCTATGACCTCCAAGCCAAAGCAAATGTGTTTGAGGACTTCCTTGAACGAACCCCGAGGGCACGAGATGATCCCCAGGAAGTATTTTCCGATTGCTTTCGCCGGAAGATACGTTGATGCCATCGGCACCCTCCCGACAGGGCAGATAGGCTTCCCGTCATTAGACTCAGCGAACACCAAGGCGCACTCCGGTGTCTCAACCCCTAAAAGGCTATAGGGCCTAAAGAGCTCACCCTCGCCATGCTATGCTGCCTTCCCTTCAGAGCCGTGCTCTTTCTTAATGCGTCTCAGCCTGTATCACTTTTCCGGAGTGGAGGGAGGCCCGGTTGATCTAATCTGCAAACCGGGGAACGATCCGGTCCATCCTTCCAACTACCGATCCATTGACCTCCTGATCGTCCGAAAGTTTTCGAGAGGCTAAGGCTCACCCGCTTGTCCCCACTACTGGAAGACATTTAAGCCATCCCCGCTCAGCAGTTTGGGTTCCATTCTGGGCACTCGACGCATCAGCATAAGCTGCGCTGTAGAGGCTGCTGACCTAGATTTCCTGACATGCAGGTCTCGGCACAGGCTCATCCAACTGGAGCTACCAACTCATAACATACATCTGCTACACACCTATTTCAAACACCGCATTTTGTTGTCTGAGTCGCAGGGAAAACATCAACACTCAGGCCAGTACGAGGTGGACTTCCCGATGCCTCTATCTTATCACCAACGCTTTTCAGCACTTTCATGGCCGAACTGCGCGTGAACAAGCCCTGTATGCTGATGACGTGCTGTTATTCTGTATAAACAGAAACATCCTCAGAGCCTTCAACCCATAAGACACCTGCGCCTTGTTTGTCGTCCTCTGTGGTGTAGTGGTTACCATGCTAGCCTCTAGTTCCCGAGGTCGCGGAAAACTCGTAAAAATTCGGGCGTAAAAATCCTTAGCATGACTTCCTTCGGAAGGGAAGTAAAACCGGCTATCCCGTGTCGTAGATTTACAGCACGTAAAAGAGCCTCAAGCCTGATAAAGAGGCATCTGAGCAAAATTACCGGTCTTTCACGCCCAATATAGAATAGGGCGCTAAGGACCACAGCAGTTAAAGAGCATCCATAAATAAAACTCAATTTAATTTAATTTCCTGCGCCTTATCCAAGATTGGTGCAGTCGTTGGCGTATGTCCGTCAAACCGGACAAAACCCACGCCATTCTGTTAGCAAAGCGCCGCTTCCCTTCGAACTGCCCCACATTTACCTGTCTCCGCCGAAGGATTCAGTGGACAAATGTCATAACCTACTCGGGCGTCAAGCTATATAAGGGTCTAACTTTTCGGCAACACATCCGAGACATGTATCGGGCCACTGGGACTACTGCCTCATTGTACCCTATGTTAAGGTCGGAGGTGCCAGTTGCTTTAAAGCCATGCCTTTTCAGAGGCGTGATAATCCCTTCACTTCTGTCTATGAGATCTGGGGCATGGCCACACACTCCAGTCGCTGAACCTACAGAGGGTACAGATTAGGAGCCTTGGGGCCCTCTATTCGTATGTCGTTCCTTCCCCGTGAGACTACTTCACGAAGCCTTATCTATTTCTTACGTGGAGGATGAAATTAGGCGCCGAATTGCAAAATTCTACGACAGATTGCCATTCCATCGCAGCGCCCTCGTTTGGTATCTTGGGGATTACAACCCAGACAACGCCGCTTGAGGTGACACCGGGTTCCCTGTATGGCTTGGGGACACCCCCCGTAACACAGGACCAACTCCATACAGCAGCTAACGCTGAGCTCCTTCACAATCCTTTCAAGCAGTGCTTGGACTCAAAATTCAGATAGTACTCCCATGACAAAAACGTTTGAAAGCACATAACCCCAGCGGTGTTGCACCCTAACCAGCAGCCGTCATCCACTGTGATCTAGGGGTCCCATGCTAGCCTCTAGTTCCTGCGGTCACAGGTTCAAATCCGGCGGAGGGCGATGTATTTTTTTCTGGCGTAAAACTCCTTAGCATAGCTTCCTTCGGAAGGGAAACAAAGCCGGTGGTCCAGTGTCGTAGATTTGCGGCGCGTAAAAGAGCCTCAAGCCTGATAAATCCTGAGAGATCTCTGAGCAAAATTTTCGGTCTTTATCGCCCAATATAGAAGGGGACGCTAAGGACCATAGTAGTTAAAGAGCGTCCATAAATAAAACTCAATTTTTTTTAACCAGCATCCGCCGAGAAGCAACCTTGCTACCTCCTTTCGCTCCCTCAATCTCACCCCAAAAACCCTGCAACCCCAATCCTCCCTACAACTCCCATCGCGAGTAGGTAGGCTTTATAACAACTTATCCGTCTGCCCTCAGCCTGCCAGCACAACTCGGAACTATATACTCCCTGGTTTGCATTGTGCGATATATGGGTTGGGTATAAAGAAAAGAGAACAATATTGGTGTGAAGAACATTCAGCTAATATGTATTAGGCGCAGAGGGTAATCTAAAATGGAAAGGAGATAGAAAGACAACAAAATAGACATTTTGAGATAATTGGAAAATCGAAATAGATTCTTGTAACCATTATTTGATTTGTCTAATTTTCTCGGCCTTCCAGCCTGGTATGTGGTTTGTTTGAAAGCGGTGTTTCGAAGGTGTTCTTCAGAATCATTATCGTTCAGCCCATAATATTGAATTTCTTAAAATTTAAACGATTGTTTGTAACAAATATACCTTTAAAACTATCATTTACTGTTTATAAATCAGCATAGATGAAAATGTGGCAGAAATGAAATTAGAATTTGTGAAAGCTGTAGAAATACCGCAAAACAATCATCTTATGTTTAGCTTACAATCTAAAATTATTATTTATATTAAAATCGCCTCCAATGTAGCCAGTTAAAACAATTAAAAAATCAATACATAACCTCAAATCAGAACTATATGTAGGTACAATCCGAGCTAGATGTCTTAACTAATCGCGATTTTCTCGTAATAGTGTTACATAGTATAAGAAGTCTCTACGTATATTACACGGAAAACGTGTTTCATATTCTTACATTTGTAAAACTCTTCTCGGGAGATCAGCCGTGCCAATACACTCAAATTCAAGGTTTCGGCCATCTTCAAGTGGTGTTGATTTTGGGCTAATGATGGACGAAATTCATTAATTTGAATATATTGACACCAGAGGCGTATTTAATCAGCTGCTTCCCGAAATTTCTTCTTTCCTGGTACAACAGCAGTGAAAACAATTTGACAAAAAAAAATCGCAAATATTTTAGCTAATATCAGTCTCAGAGGGAACCATTTCTTTAGAAAATGAATGTTTATTTTTCAAATTAAAGTTTTCTTAAGACAACCTGACAAAATGCGATGCTTCAAAGATATGACTTCTTTGGTTGCAATATATTCTTCTCAAGGTATTAATCATTTTGCTAGTTTCTAATGATTCTGTAGGAAGAACGTTTTTCTCACTAAGACCATTAAAGACATACCTGCTTGTGCGTGTGTGCGTCAAGATGGCAGGTTGAGGGCAACCCGATGGTGTGTTTAGGCGTGTACCTGCCCTAAGAGAAGCACATTTGGACTTACCGATATACATGTGGGTATTTGATGACTCAGGGGGTCCCGGGTACAAGTTCCGTGGGTCGATTAATCTGACTGGGATTTTGTTTTGTGGTTTCCCTCAGTCGCCAAGGTAAACGCCGGATTGGATATTTATTACCACGGTCCAAAGTTCCATCTTAAGTATAAAACAATAGTAAACATGAAAACAGATACTAATAGTAAATGCTCTGCCATCTATCCACAGATAATGAAAGCAGATAGACTGGACGGCACCCGTCAGCTGCCCGGCGTAGATGCAGAGATACAGGTGCACACGACGAAGCAAGATGGTATGGTTAAAAATTAAATTGAGTTTTATTTATGGACCCTCTTTAACTACTATGGTCCTTAGCGTCCCATTCTATATTGGGCGTGAAAGATCGGTAATTTTGCTCAGAGGCCTCTTTATCAGGCTTGCGGTTCTTTTACGTGCCGTAAATCTACGACACGGGACCACCGACTAGGTATACGATCTAGATGGCTATCTGTCCACCATACACCGATCCAAGAGGTATCTCCTTACAGATCCGTCGCGAGATACCACGTAGCTAAATGGACTTAAAAATAGAGAAAAAAAACTTTAAATAGATCTACATTTTTTGAAAAGTAAGTCTGTGTTTATCTCTCTTATGCAAGATTATGCAAAATTTCTTCATCATTAAGAGGACTTCACAAGCTATTCCCAGAAAATTCAAGATATGCATTTAATTTCTCATGTACACATCCTAAATATGTGGCATTTTAATAAACATTGTTGGAGTCATTTTTGAGAAAATCCCAAATTTCGAGAAAAAAATTGTCCATGTAAAAGGTAACTTGGGGTGGGGAGTTTTTTTGTTGAAAATCTTCGTGTCGCATCTTTGAAAGATGCTAAATTTAAATATCAAATTTGGGATTTATTAGATTTTTTGTTTTGAAATTATGCTGTTCAAAGAAAAAAAATACAAGACTTTTTTTTCTAAAAGTGTATTTTTTTTGTATTCAGGGATCTCAAAACATGAATTTTCGGTGAAATGCGCCTTGGAAGGCGCCAGAGAAAGTAAAATATTGATGCGTTACATTCACATGACTTTCTGCACCTACTATAGTTTATTTTTTATATAGCTTCCACAAACTATTCTTACGAAAGTTTATTTTTCTATCTACTTCATGTTAAACGAGATGATAAACCTTTGCAGAAATGGTGTCATTACATATTTCGTTTAAGATAAAAGGGGGAGCTAGTAATTATTTGTTATTTGGAGTAAATGTTATGTTATATTTTAAAGAAATTTACTTTTGTTTTGTATCTTATGATTTAGCAGTTCTACAAAATTGCTTCCGAATGAAGATATATTCACAGGCTATTCCCAGAAAATTCAAGATATACTTGTTATTTGTCAGGTAAATATCTTAAAACGTATGGCATTTTAATCAAAATTGTTAGGAGGCATTTTTGGGAAAATCGAAAGTGTCGCATTTTTGGAAGGTGCTGAATCTCAATAACAAGTTTGGTATTTATCGGGCATTTCGTTTTGGGGTTATGCTGTTCAGACGCACACAGCTTTTTCCCCAATTTTTCTCGAGTTCAGGGGGTTCAAAACATGTATTTCCGGTGAAATCTCGACATCGAAGTTTTGGATTGAATACAATATTTCCTCTATTTACTCTTAAATACGTAGTAGAGAAAGTAAAAATTGTTCTTGCACATGACTTCTCAATCAAATTATTGACTAGTCCGGCATGTGGTGCCATCTACAAGAAAACCAATGCCGCATGTTCAAGTGCATCTTAAGCTAAGTGCGCGGGAGAAAAGTCTATTCAATTATTAGTTTTGTTGCTTTCTGTTTATCACACTAGCCACGGTACGAAGTGACGCTATCAATTGCGAACACGCCTAAAAACGCCGTTGTTCGTCTGGTACGCTACTTTTGCTACTTTTATTAGAAATCAGTCAGCTGATAAATGAGCGATCATAAAGCGTTGTGATACAAATATTGTATTTTAACGGCGATTTTTAAGACATTTATTTGGGTACTTGTCTTAGTATACATCCGTGACAAAGTGTTTAAAACAATATAAAACAAGAAACCGCTGCTGTTGCTGCGTATATGATTACTATGTTTTATTATTTCATGCGCTGGCATCAAACAATCTTATTTTCTCAAAATAACAGAATTCCTACTGAGGAAGACAGCTGAACGGCGATTCTGCTCTTTCAATAAATATCTGCGCATGTTACACAAACGATCGATGTTTCAAATAATTTGTTATGCATTATAAGCCAGCTTTTAATGCGTATTGTTCACCCCTGAGAAACACACTCAAGAATGACAGCAGTCATGCGAGAATACGCTTTGTAAGAAATTTATGCAACTACTACATTTTACAAAGAACGCATACAACACCATCTTTGGAGAAAGAACTGGAAAACGTAACAATACTTTTGATGTTTTCAAAGCAGCCATTTTTCTTCGTAACCGAATATTCCACTAGAATGTCATAAAATCACAGTATATAATTATTTCAACAGCACTCGCACAATAATATATTCGATGGACGCTAAAATACGCTACATAAGAATATACAAGGCATAGAAGACAAGGAATCAGTTCGCAAAATCTATACAACGAAGTGTAGCCACGGCAATTAGATGTTCTGAACGTTTTAAATAGCAAGGTTATGTCACTAGTAGATTTGACCTTGATATTTACCTGCATTTCGGGGCTTGAACCCATGAGCTTCATGTCGGCACGCGGTTTTGTTCCTCACACTGCAGCAGTAAGCAAAACACTGAACACCTTAACATGGCACCGTCTTCAAAATCGATATCTGAAGTCACGTGCTGCTTTAAGAGAGCGATGGCTGGGTATACGGTCCTTCATTTTAATTAATGAGGCTGTCTCATCAAAATGTTTGTGTGTCGAGGAAGCTTTAAATTAAAAATCAGATCTGTCAGCAACTGACAACAAAGGCGCTTGAGAAATAACTATGTGCTTCTCAAGGTCATTCTATCACTGTGATAAGACCATTCGCTGCATTCCATCGTTGTCATAGCAATGGAATATAAATAACAACAAATTGTTATATGCGGTATATCTCATTGTGGTTCAGTGACCCGTACCCCACTTCGGGATAGAATATCTTATAAAACCGTGATGCACTCAACCTTGAGATTAGGTACATAATAGGTATCTTCCGGGTATCTCACTGAGCAACTATCATGTTACCTTGGTTCGCCACAATGTTCTTTCCTTTACGAGTAACCCCTTATTTTGCAAACACAGGATCTGAACCTCGAATATTAAAAAAACACACTAAAACAATTTGATGCGCAACATTCAAATGAATTTCTCTACCCACCATCGTTTATTTTTAAATATCTTCTACAAACTATTCTTACAAAAGTTTATTTTTTCCTCTACTTTACATTAATCGAGGTACGTGTGCAGAAATAATTTCATTACACATTTCTTTGTTAGGTATAATGTGGATGCAGGAAACCACCGAAGAGGTAGTTAAATATTTAAATGCGGGTCCCGATAGTCTGACCTTGAAATTCCATAATCGTCCTACGACATTGCGAGAAACAAGTGAATGATAGCCACTTAAAATATCTGTGTTACATTCCTATGACTTTCACTAACCTATATCGCTTATTAGTGGGTATACAAATTAACCTAGAAAGTTCATTTTCCTATCTACTTCATTTTAATCGATATAAACCTTCCTGGATATAGCTGCATTAACACATTTCGTTATAGATACAAGCACTAGTTTGAGACAGTCAAATGTTACAGAACTGGACGCTATACGCTGGCCTTAAAATGCCAGTCTTTCCATGACATCGCGAGCTGAACAGGATTATTTGAAATCAGTTGTGTGTTTTGGTGTGTGTGTGTGTGTGTATAGAGTACGTTTTCGTCTACGCTTGACGTTTACCAGTTATACAAGTTCATACAAAATTCCTTCCGAATGAACAGGATTTCACAGGCTATTCCCAGAAAATTCAAGATATACATTTTATTTGTCATGTAAATATTTTTAATATAAAGCACTTTAATCAATACGTTAGACATTTTTCAGGAAATAAACAAGTTTCGAAAAATCTTCCATGTAAAGGGTAGTTTGGGGTGGGGGATTTCTTGAAAAATCTTCGTGTCACATCTTTGGAAGGTACCTATTGGATTTAAATACCAAGTTTGGTATTTATCTGACTTTTCGTTTTTCGGTTATGCTGTTCACACACGCACGCGCGCGCGAATCTTTTCTAAAATACTCTTTTTTTTAAATTTATTCAAGGGCCTCAAAACGTATTTTCGGTGAAATCCTGATATCGAATTTTTGGGTGGAACCAATATCTTCTGTACCTAGTAGGCATGTGGTAGAGAAAGTAAAAATGACAAGTATTGAGAAATTCAAACCATTAACAACGCATACCTTGGAACTGACTGATGACACAAAAAAGTAAGGCATTTAAAATAATTTTTCATTCAAGAGGTCCCGTGTCGAATCTCGGTTAAGGCGAGTTACCTGGATAAAGTTTCTTTTTCCGGGGTTTCCCCTTATCCTGAGAAGATGAATGTCGAATAGCTAAAGCGCTAAGGATCCCGGACTCATTGAGCCATTTCATTCATCGTTCGATATGACCTACCAGGTTAAAGGACGTTAAACTTAAAAAAAAAATTAAATAAATAAAAAGTGTTTTTTTTAAAGAGACCTACGTTAATGGTGCACTAAATTTTGTTATATATTACGGTTTACCAGCTATACAACATTTTTTCCGAATGAAGAATTCTTTGTCATACTCACGTAAATATCTTATGGTATTACAATCAAAATCGTTAAAGCCATCTTTGAGAAAATAAAACATAACGAAAAATTTCAATGTTATGGATAGTATGGAATGGGAAAATGTTTGAAAACATTCGTTTTGTTTTTTTTTTATTCATTTATGGACGCTCTTTAACTGCTGTGGTCCTTAGCGTCCCATTCTATATTGGGCGTGAAAGATCGGTAATTTTGTTCAGAGACCTCTTTATGAGGCTTGAGGTTCTTTTACATGCTATAAATCTACGACACGGGACCACCGGCTTTACTACCCTTCCGAAAGAAACCATTCTAAGGATTTTTACGCCTGAAAACAACCATCGCCCTCCGCCGGGTTTGAACCCGCGACCACGGGAAAGAGACACTAGCGTGGTAACCACTACACCACGGAGGACGAAAAAAAATTGTGTCGCATCTTTGGAAAATACTGAACTTAAATGCAAAGTGTGATATTTATTGGAAATTTCGTTTTTAAGTCATGGTGTCCTCTCCCTCTCTCACATACACACGGATCTTTTTTTTGGGGGGGGGGATTCAGGGAGCCCTTAAAACTTGTATTTCCGGTAAAATCCCGTTGTCGAAATTTTGGGTGAAATGCAATACGAAAGTACTAAAATGCAGATAACTTTGAATTACTCATTAAAAGAGCTTATGGTTTTCTCTACCGCTTACCTGTAGTAGACGAAACGTTGCATTTCTTTCTTTAGTTATTTAAAACGAGTGCTTTAGTAGAATTGTGTGCATAGATATGCCTTAAACTGCTAAAGTTATATTAATGCAATATTATGTTCTACACATCCAGTCATAGAATTAACAATATAAAAATAACAATAACTAATGCGAGATTGGAACCGGGGAGCTTACGAGCACAAGAGGTACCTTCTTAACCTCTCGGCCTACGAAATACTTTCCCGTGTGCTATTTTCAGTACTTCTAAGCGTCACCACCGAGAAGCACCGTTATAAGATGACCATTGCGCTCACAGGACAGAGGCGATTCTAGTTCCTGCATGGGCGTTATGAACACAGCTGTTACGAAGGTACACGAAGCCCTCCGATCGTCAAATGGAATCTGGGGATGACTAATTTGTTTTTGTCCACGGGTGTACACTACATAAAAAAATATTTTTTACTTTCTCTAACATACCTCTACGTAAGCAGAGGCAGTACTGTATTCCATCCAAAATTTCAATATCGAGGTTTTGGCGGAGATGTACGTTTTTATGTCCCCTGAACCAGTGTTCGAATTTATAAAAATGTAGATGGGACATTTTTTGTCCACATAATAGCTCTTAACTTAAAATAAAGAAACATTTGTAGCATATTTGATTTTAAAGTTAATGATTATAATATTATTATTGGTTTGACAACTGTTCTTCCATGTATGTGGATGTCTTGAGTCTCCACGCCGATGATTAGTGGTTCATATCCCAGCCATGGACATTTTTTGAAAGTCTGATTCAACTCTTCTAATTGTTGTTTGCTGTTTTAATTACAATAGCCCCATAGCGTACTATTTTGACCTTCATGTATCTACCAAGAAAACTTGACTGTGTCCTACGACTCAGATGGACTTACCAATAATTCAGAATTATCCGACATTTCACCGGAAATACAGTTTTGAGACTCCCTGAATGAACAAAAAGCATGTTTAAAAAAAGTCTGTGTGTATGTCTATGAACAGTATAACTTAAAATATGGAAACTGGATATTTACCAAACTTGGTATTTAAGTTAACTGTCTTCCAAAAGCACAAAGATTTACAAGAAACCCCCTCCTCCCAACTACGTGAAATATTTTTCGAATTTTTTGATTTTCCCAAAAATGGCTGTAAGGATTTTGATTAAAATGTGATATATTAAATATATTTACATGGCAAATAAAATATATATTTTTCTGGGAATAGGCTGTCAAGTCCTCTTTATTCGAAAGGAATTCTGTATAATCTTGCATAACTGGTAAACGTTAAGCAATAGATGAAAACACACTACACAAAAAAATTTTAGCTCTCTTTAAAACATTCAATTTATTTCAAATAACTTTTTTTTTGCCATCAGCCATTTCCATGATATCTGTTATTAATAGTTTGAATGGTTCAATTCTTTGTCATTCTTTTTAAGTCCTGTTGACATTCACTTGCTTCTCGCAGTTGCATGGGAAGAGTAAGGAATTTTAAGGGCATAATATAGTGTTCAGTTCTTAAACATTTGATTATCACCATTCCCTTTGCATTTATAACAAAATGTATAATGTAGCTACTTCTGTAAAGGTTTGGCTAGTTATAATGAAGTAGAGAGAAATAAGCCGTAAGAATAGTTTTTATACCCATTAATACATGATAGAGGCTAGAGAAAGGAATGTGAATGTAACATCAGAATTTTTTTAAAATGGAAAGCAATAGTCTTTAAATGAAGCAGAAATGAAACTAAATAAAGTCAGAATTTTCAGATAGTTTCTAGCGCAAACAGTTAATAAGTAAACCTCTAATGGCTGAACCTTTATACATTAAAATCTATATTTTTTTTTATGTTGGCAAGATTCTTCTGCTGTTTTTCCTTGCAAATGGATTATCAAATCTACCTTAACTTGTTTAATGTTTTAAGATTCATAGAGAACAAAGGCATTTTGGAGAGTATTCTGTTTAGAAATTAATTAATGCTGTAGATTCAAAAGAGGTATGTGCAACATTGTTAACGTCCAAAATTTTATAATAGAGTGAAGTATTAGATTGTCTTATTGGTGAAATTGCTTCATAGTCATAAAATCAGTCACTCGTGAAGAAAAGTTTCTTTACGATTCACCTTGTACATTGGTTAATATAGTATTTTTACCTCTTCTCATTATTCTTTACGAAATTATTACACAATAAACTAGAAGATTATGGTGAATCCTCCTTTACTCCTTATACAGGTTGCTCAAACATTCAATGCCCAAACTAATAGGAATGGAGACAAAAACAAATATATTTTGATAAATAACAATGTGTCAGGAATGTATATCACGTGAGAACTGAGCATGCATAAGTAATATGTGAGTGGAGGAGATAAAAAGCTTTTTTTAAAACTTTGTTACACCAAATGTTGATTTGAGGCACACAGTATGCTGTGATGTCATGCTCTTTGACACTGAGTCAGTAAACAGCAGGTAGCAGTAGTGCCTGCATGACAGTTGCAGTATCAAAATGGAGAGAACTGTGAGACATGCATTTTGTTTATGGTACGGCTGAAGACAACAGTCGAAGAGCCCAGCGAACGTACCGTGAACATTTCCCTATCAAAGATGTTCACATTACTGCAATAAGCCATTAAAGGTGCAAGATGTGAGGACATATAGAGGGGTAGCATTTGGTAGCCATTTCTTAGTCAATTCCAAAATCCTATTTCCTTTCATAAGAGTGAATGGAGGAGAAATTCAAACTGAGGGTGACAAGCAAAAAAAAAAACAGAAATAAGCATTCACAAATATAGTTTGACAAGTTTAGAAGATAAAAGCGCTGCTTACCTATATAAGACTTGAATGAGAAATTAACAGAAACAACATTTGATTTTATGCAAATTCATTACCAGTACATTTTCGATAAAATACATATGAAACTGCAAAAGAAGCTATTGATAAAAAATGTGAGTCAAAAAGAGAATAGGTATTATTAGAATGAGGAAATAGGAAAGGAAGTACAATTAAAGAGAGATCTTTAACTAAAATGATCCATTCATTCCATTCATCCACTTTGCCTTCATTTCATATCATCTTCTTCCTCACTCTCATACCTGACTATGGGCCGATCCCCTGTTCCAGGTTCTTCATTCTCTGATTCAATGTCCATCTGCTCCTCGACAACCTCTAACTCTAGGCATGGTTGTAAGCCCTAGAGGGTATAAGCCCTGCATAAGAGGAGGGTCAGCCAATGAGTGAGTGAGTGTGTATGTATGTGTGTGTGAGAGTGAGTGAGTGAGTACTAGGGATCACTAGTGGCACAATCAAATTTTAATCCTCACACTCAGGGTGGCGTGCACCATGTTGGAGTAAATTGCTTCGGAAGTAACGTTTATTAAAGAAGTCCCCACTACGGAAGTAGGTTACTACGGGAGCAATTTACCCCGAAAGTAACATTGGAAAGCTCAATTACAATTTACTCTAATAGTTACAACTATGGAAGTAAGAGCTCATTACTCCCGAAGGTATTGTTTTGTTTGCGCGATTTACTTGATGCAATCATGAATAAGGTTATATGCAATAGGAAAAGGGGAGAAACGTCAGTGAAAGAGATAAATGTTTGTTGGTAGAAACAAAGAAAAGCCATTTAAACAATATGAGTGTAAAAAACGTGCGATAACCTGCATTACGTTGATCTTCAAAGCCAGTGAGATACCGCCAACACTTGCAACGTGCGTTCCTAATTACTTTTTATTTTAGGTTTATTAGTTTTTTACGTTTCTGATTTATGGGAGGTTAGGATAGGGTTAGGTTTCTTTTTTTAAATATAAGCTTAGGTTCCTGATTTACGGGACATTACTTTTATTAACGTTTTCAATGAAGACCCAAGTAATTCAAAAAGCCAAAACGTGTTATAAAGATGCTGGAAGAGAAATGCTGGAAAGTATGATGGACAAGTGTAATAATTCTAGTGATACTGAAGAGCAGCTTAAAATTCAGGAAACAATGTTTCTAATCTTCATTTTGCATCGCAGATCACTTATGTGTTGATAGAGAAATACCCTTTCTGATTTTGGAAAAGTTCACCATATTCATGGATGGGTACAAAATATAACATGCGTGCAGTCAATTTCACACACAATGTGTGGAAAATCTGTGAAAGTGAAGAAGAATTGCCTTTTATTTTCTTAACACTCGTGTATATTTATATATGTAAGTACCTTGCTCTTAACCTCAAAAGTCCACTCTAACAACACAGTGAAATACATGGCCAGCAGATGCATGGTGAATTCTTATTTATAACATCGCCTGTAATATCGGGATTACGATGAACTTTACTTAACATGACATAAAAATGCTGGTAAACTAAAGGTATAATTGGCATGCACTTAACGTAATGGGAATGACTTTTGATTCAGTTCATTTATTACTTCGAGCTAGTACCGATAGGTTCTAATTACCATGTGAAATCAAACTTTGACGTAACGGGAAGGAAAAGTTTGACATTGCCAAACTTATAAGTTACATCGCGTTAAGTCAATTCTAAAAATCTCCATTTAATACAGTGTAAGACTGTCACATTACGTTAAATTCATTGTAATGCCGGCTCAAGCTTCTGAAATATTTCGGTACGAAACATTCATAGGACGCATAACAATAATTGCAATTTGGATTATAGAGCTGAATTTGTCTGAGTTTTGTTGAAATGTTCTCCGAGCAGGTTCAAAAGGCATATATAAGATTCTTTCCTAATACTGAAATGTTCATTGAACTCTCTCTCTCTGCATAAGTATCATATGGTTCTCGTAAAGCACTATCGCATTTCCGTTGTTTTTTTTTTCCGTTGAGATCATCAATGTAAGCTAAGTAATCGCTGTTTTCTTCATCAAGATCATCAATGTAATCTAAGTAATCCACGAACACGTCAAAAATATCTTCCTCCAAATACTGTATGGTACTCTAGTTCAATCGACAGGTTAGTTACTCCATCCAGGTCGCAAGAGTAAATTCTAACCTATATTTGTGCTCTATTTAATTCCGGAGTAACATACTACATGATGGCTCTCTCCGACATTTACTTCTGCGGTAATTTAATCTGGGAGTATCTGACAGGAGTAAAATTCTTCGGAAGTAGTTTACTCTCGCATGAAAGTCGCCGAGTGTTGACTTGAATAGTAGTTTACTATGAAAGTAGAGCTTACTCCAGGTTGGTGCATGCCACCCTCAATGTGGGAAGTGAAATGGACATGGCAATATGCAATACTGCCTCTGGTTTCTAAGGACAGACAACATACTACTATGGAAAATGAGATGCCAACACTGAAACGAGTCTTATTTTACACTTTTTTAGAAGAGGTTAATAACTATCTGCTTTATTTTATTCCCAAAGTAACTGCTGTTGAAATGCTTATAACATCAATCTATGCAAGAGATTATATCAACTTCTTCCAGGTGAACAGTAACAGTTGTTAAGCTATTTGCATCAGACAGAATAATACCAGATGATGTGAAATCTCTGCTTCCAGCTGTGAAAATCATTATGTGCATTGCAAAATATGAACATTCTTTCAGTACAATAATATATTCTCCTGACAAGAAATCAACTGCAAATGAAGACTTTCAGCAACTTGGGAGTTCTTGACACAGTAGGTCAGCTCAAGACTGATAAATATGTGATCTTGTTAGGAAAGGGACACCACAGTGCTAGTGAAACTATATGTAGAAATGAAGGGAATCAGAAGATGCTCTCCTAGGTTTAAAAGTAGTCTGGGACTATCTAAATAAATAACATGTAGGTCATTAAGTTTACGAGAAATTTCAACATTATCTTTTGATACAAGTATTTTTATACAGGTATGCTAACAGAAACTCTTTGGGTTACATACCGCTTCTGGTTTTTCTCACTACCCTCACTGCTCACATTATGCATTTTGTTGCAGTCCAGTGAAGGTGAACCACGATTGTGATGAAGATTAGACATACAGATTAGCTCTAGTCTATCACAGCACTGTATATTAGTGTGGTACAATCAGTCTGTAATCTTAAGTTACAATAAGTCCATTATATACTGTAGCATTTACTATTTATGCAATTGAAAATTACCATAAAAATATTAGATACCTACATTTTTATATGTATAGACAAAGCATTTTTAAAAAAAATTAATTTATTATTTATAAAAATGTATATTGAGAGGAAAATACATTGAAACTTGTGTAATTTAAATAGAAGAGCTTAAGAAAATATATGATTTAGCCCACAATTTGTATTAATATAAATGGTATAGGCAATCTATATAACTTGAATTCTGAAGTCAGATGACTATATTATACAGTAATATGAAAAAAAAACACAGTACACAATGATAGGCCTAGTGATGTCATGAATCATTCATTCTAACATAGGTTTGGCGGGAGTACATGTACAGAGAATTACAGGCACAAGAGCGTGTTTTCTATGAGATGTGTAAGCAATATTGATATATTGGAATCTGAGCCATACTCAAGTTCTTCTATCACTGTAGTTGCTGATTCTACAAATTCCTCTTAGGGACGTTCTCATGAATGGAGCACAGTACAGTCACCCTCAGAGGTAATTGATTGACATGCCTCTCGGTTCTTGAAAGCAGAAAAATTGCTAACTGTACATCATATCAGTTTTAAAATCGGCAGTTTGTCCATTTTAATAGTAGAGTCCATTTCTATCCCGCTACATTCTAGCCACATTCCATAACTTGGTGTCATTCCCGAGCTTTTTTCTTCAAAGTTAACAAAATTATGTTTGAATAATACACAATGTTTAATCACTATTTACATAGAAAATTCAACGGTTCAAATGAAAAGTTCAAATTAAAGCATAATTCAAATTAAAAATGATTGAATTACCCAAGTTTCACTGTACTGGTTCATCTTAACATAAAGAGGTAAGCACTGGACATATAAACACATCAGTTGTGTCAAGTCACATATTGATACAAAATTATCATGGATAAATTGATTACAAAGAAACAGAAGGGACAAGGATTGATAACAGTGCACTTCATTAGATATTATTTACACAGAAAGAGAAATCACGCAAACTGGGGTCTGTCTCCCAACTGGAGCAGATCGAGGTTCACCAGATGTCTCATTGTGGGCCGTCCATGCGGACAGTTCTGGAAACCAGAGAATATACACAGGTCAGTGCAACTGTTGGACAGTTCTTCGTGCAAACTTTGAATATTATCAATGTTGTATTTACTACTTTTGAGTCAATTAGTGACTACATACACCACTTGCACTAATAACTAGGAACATGTTTCGAGATCAATCATCTCCATTTTCAACCTATGTTTGAACAAAGGGAATGAACAAGCCGATCAAGCAACAGGACCTCCAGAATTAGAACTGACGTATAAATTAGTACCACTGAGCACGGTGAAGAGGGATCTGCATGAACAGTACATTAGCACCTGGGAAGATGAGTGTTCAACTACATCAATGTCAGCATCACTAAGGCATATTTTCCTAGTGTTCGAAGCAGGCAACACATCAGCTTCATTACTGGCCAGCTTAATTATTTCAACTGCAATCTACAGATGGCATGGCAAGGAAATTGATGGTGCTGTCGGCTCATATGATGGTATCCACAGGTCAAGCCAGCATGAAGAGAGGAAGATAAGTCAAGTTCCAGTGGGTGACGACAAAGGAACTTAGCTCGGCTTGTAGTGGGAAAAGAGAGATAAGACTGGTTCACAACCAACAAGAACGATAACCAGAATGAGAACGAGAAAGTTGAAATACATGTGTTCAAATGGGAGCGTTCACAATAGAAGGGAAGCCTTCCTGGGCAGCGGGAACGAGAAAGAAGAGTTGCCCAACTTTTAACTTCTCGTTCCCAGGCCGGCATATTAGATTCATATTGTGCATATTAGACTCTTCACTCTAGAGATTATTCTGGGCAGCCGTGGCATGAAACAGCTGCTAGTACTCTCTATAGTCACAAGCTGGAAAATGAAACTGGAAGAAATTAGTATAAATGTGCTTCCTAACCTCATCCTGACTACCGCAAATCCAATGAGCATTGGTTCCTCCGGTGAAAGGGTCATTTGTAGTTTGTTTATATGCAATTCAAAACTGGCTATTACCTCAAAAACAGTGGCAAAAGCTACAAGAATTGCTAGGCTTTAAGCGTTTAAGAGCTGGTTGCTATGTGGAGTATTTCATTCTCTTTGTATTACCAGGACAAAAAAAAAATGAAAAACGAATTTGAGAAAAAGTATAAGTATTGGAAAATTTAAGGCAATAACAAGCAATATCTCAAAAATGGTTCACTCAACAACAAAAATGTATATGACATAAATTATGTATTTTAACGCGATCTACATTTTTTGTGTAGTAAAATTTTGTCTATCTCTTATGGTTTACCAGTTATGCAAAAGTCATTCACAATGAAGAATACTTTTGGAGACATTCCCAGAAAATTCGAGATATACATTTCATTTGTCATGAAAATATCTTAAACATATGATATTTTAATCAAAATTGTTAGAGCCATTTTTGAGAAAATTAAAATTTTTGAAAAATGTTCCATGTAAAGGGTAGTCTGGGGTGGGGGGATTTTCTTGAAAACCTTCGTGTCGCATCCTTGGAAGATACTGAACCTAAATACCAAGTTTGGTGTTTATCCGACTGTTCATTTCTGAGTTATGCTGTTCTCACACACGCACGCACGCACGCACACACACACACACACACACGCACACGCACGGACATGTTTCCAAAAATGCTTTTTTTGGATTCAGGGGGTCTCAAAACATATATTTCCGGTGAAATCTCGGTATCGAATTTTTGGGTGGAATACAATACTTCCCCTACTTACTATACGTAGTAGAGAAAGTAAAAAGAACAATAAGCAACTTTAATGTCTGCCATTAAATAAAGGAATGAAAGCTTGGCACAACTAGAGGGATCAGAAATGTAATGGATATGCATTTAGATAACGTTTACTCTATCAAATTTTAACGTTGGCTAAATTGGAAGTAAGTGAAAAAAAATCATTGGTCAGTTAAAAACAAATGAAATCCCAATGCGCAAAAATCGACTTTCACTTTGTGATTGATATGATCATCAATATGCATTCCTGTTCTTGTTACCGGGCTGTTGTGAACCAATATCTTGTATGGTGTATTGCTTCTGTTCTCGTTACCGTTCTAGAGCGGTTGTGAACCAGCCTATACACGCATGCACACGTTCTATAGTTGCATTAATTCTTTAATGGTTATATGTCTTTAAACCTTTGTGTTATCCTTTCCTTTACTGAGACAAAATTATGACAGTTTCAACCTCTCTGGGGGTATTTTCACTTTAGTGAAATACTTAATGTTAAATGGGCCCAGTACTTAATTAAATTGTAATGTTGGATTACTTGCAGTTACTAATATAGTACTGAAGATTGAATTACACTACCATTACAAATGGTAGCATCAAAATTTTAAATGTTACAAATGGTAACAGGAGCATATGACATATCTTTTAGAATATTAACAAGGATATTCACTGCTGTTCACTCTTTTGTAATATTAAGATTTCTTTTCTCTTTATGCTTATCTTGCAACTTGCAGCTATCGTTTTAATTATTTGAAATTTTGTTTCTCTTTGTCAGCATATATAACCCATAATCTTTAACATGGTCAGTGAGCGCTGTCTTATGCTTGCATATACTTTGCTTTCAAAATTTTCATTATGGCCACTACTACTTTGGAATTACTTCGTAAAGATGAATCTCTTTTGTATTTAAAATTATGTGGATTACGTGCAGACATTGCACATACCTTACCGCAGCTATTAAAACAGTTGAAAGATAACTTACAGTTGATGCCCAACATTTCAAATTTTTCAGCTGCCGAAATTGCTACACTTACACAAAATAGCAAATTTCAGTTCAGGAGTTTACTAATATTGTTTCAGAACAAAATGCGCCTTTCTTGTCTGCCACCTGGTGACGTTTATGTGCATGTATATGTTATTATATGTATAGATCAGTACAATTTTTGCAACTTTTATCTTTTGTTGTCCCTGAAATGGAGAATTTGATGGCACTCAAACACAATTATAGTGAATTGCTTCAGGCTTATTCTAATTTAGCTCCTATGACTAAAGATTCCTCGGAATTACATATTTTGCTGCTTTAAAGCCAAGTTTACAGGATAATGTAATGCAGATTGTGAATCAGTTACATACACCATTTCAATTTCTGCCTTTGAAAATATTACATCTGGCACAGAATTTGCTCACAAATGCACACCTTATAGTTAACACGCTGCAACAATCTTTGGAGTTTTTAGATTTCTTTATTCACTTTCATGAGTATTCCACTGATATGATTTACCACCCAGGTGATTCATATAAACTCCTTTTGATGCTGGTTGAAGGAAAAATTGTCCTATTATTACAGACTGCTTTGGATTTATTGCTCTGTATCACTGATTTTCATACCTCGGTTTTACAGTTATTTTTCTACCACATTTGGGATCATCCTTTTTGACTGCATATTACTACATGGTGCAAACACCACAGGGGGAGCTAATTTCGTTTGTTTTGTGTGTTTGCAAATATACTACCACATTCCGGGTTAATGATACCGACTAACAAATCTGTGACATCATTTTGTCAGGGTTAAATGACATGACTTGCTTAAAATGTGCTTTTGTCAATGGCCTACTTCATTTGTCAACCTTGACAAATTACTTATGAGCAGCAATAGGTGGAGGTTACAACAGCTGTTCACAATTGTCAAATACAAGAAGCTGTAATTACGGTTAGTGAATGCTATTGCCTTCTTCGGTATCTTTCTTAAATTAACTTAATGATGATTCTTCTCATGAACACTGTTCCGCTTTCCATTGCAAATTTTGCAGTAAAGAAGGTCATGCTATAAATCATTGTTTTCAATGTCAACATGGATTGAATTGTGCGAAACAATGGCAAAAATTACAATTACTGCAATGTCGAACCTTTAAGAAGCGTCAACCACAGATATACGCTTGCCTTTTACCCTATTGCCTGTAATTTTATTGTTTTGTGCCACATTACCAACTCAGGCTTTGCTTGATTCAGGTAGCGCTTTATATTTACCTTAAAGTTTGCCTTTAATTCTTCTCAAACTCTGAAAATTTCTCTTGGTTCATGTCTGTTGCATGTTTACAGCCACCACCGTGCTTATCTATCTTTCTGGAAGTTAATCTGTTACATCCACAGAAACATCAACATCAAATATGTCAAGTTATGGTTGATTTTAGGGATTTTTGAAAGATGAACTTGGAGTTATTAAAAATTTACAATATAATATTCAATTGCTTGATGATAAGCGTGTTCGGACCCGTCATATAAATTGTCACCTCCAAAAGTACATGCATATTCTTTGTGCTAAGATTGATCAGATGTTACACCAAAGGTTAATTGAACCTTTCAATTGTTGTTACATGAGTCCTTGGTTTCTAAACTGAATAATGAAGCTTATCTTGTTATTCATTATCGGAAGTTAAACAAACATGTCCATCTTGATTTTATGCCTTTGCCCCAGTTTCATGATGCGGCTCACTATTTTAAAGAGGCAAAAGTATTTACCTCGTTATATTTGAATCAAGGATACTCCGCCATCTAGGCCATTAGCAGCTTTTGTGACCCCTTGGAATCCGTACCAGTTTTGCAGGATTCCATTTGGACTGTCAACGGGGGTAAAAGTTCTATCCCGATTGTTAGATCGATCTTGTACAAATTCAAATTTAGTCTTTAATTATTTTGATGATTTGGTAATATATTCTCCTGATTTTCACATGCATCTTCAACATTTATGCATGTTCTTTACTTGTCTTAGTATGGCTGGTCTTACAGTCCATCCATCGAAGGTAAACTTTGGAGTTGCTCACATTTCCTTTTTGGAACACCTTATTTCGCCAGTAGGTATTTCTATTGACCCTTCTAGAACTTAAGCTGTTCAAAATTTTCCCATTCCTACAAATCTGAAGAAACTAGCTTCCTTTTTGAGTATGGTCTCATGTTTTGCTGAATTTAATCCTAATTTGGCAACAGTGGCAGAACTGTTATATGCATTGCGACGTAGTGTTAAATTTAGTGGGATTTCCACCCACCAACAGGCATTTGAAAGCTTAAAACATGCTATAACAAATCCATCGGTTTTGGCGATGCCTGATTTTGACCATTCCATTTATGTTACAGACTGACGTTTTGCAATTAGGTATTTCTTCGGTGTTACAAGATTGTGGACAGGGATGTCATCCCACTGGTTACTTTTCTCGCACCTTGTCTAATCAGGAATGCTGTTTATCTGTGTACGAATTTGAAGCCATAGCAGTGTTAACCTTGTGTGAGAAATTTAGGTCATTTCTTGAATACCACTGCTTTGAATTAGAGTGCGATAACCAGGTTACTACTTGGGTTCTATCTCATAAACTTCATACTGGAAAATTAGTTAATGGGCAGTACAATTAAGCACTTTCACTGTTCGGCATATTAGGGGTGAGGACAACTGTATTGCCGAGGTGCTTTCTTGTTAGTTTAGTGCAGATTCTTCTTCATCAGATGTTCACCTTTCACGTGTTGTGGTGCTTAACATATTATCACATGATTTTCCCACCGTACTTCGTTATCTGACAATCAACATCTTGACCCAGTTTTAGGTCCACTTTGGCAAAAGAGTAAATATAGCCAACCTCTGTTGGGTTATATTTTTAAGGATGGCATTTCGTTTACGAGATTACCTAAAACCCATGCCTTACACATTCTGTTGTCTCAGGGTGTAATTCTGGCCGCCCTCAAATATTTTTACTCTTCAAAGTTTGGGGCTCACTTGGGCGTGTTCAAAATGAAATGCAAAATATGTCATTATTTTGTGGTCAAAAATGTATTGGGGTATTTTCGTTCATTCGTAGTTGTCCAGTGTGTTTATCGTCTAAACCTCCACAATCTACTGTTTTGACTTACTGAATTCCCATTTGGCTGCATACCCCATGGAACGTTTTTTTTTTTTACTTCATTGGACCCTTACCAGGCTCTCGTCGTAGTAGGAATGTCTACTTATGTGTTATGATCGATGCTTTTACTAAATTCCTTTTGGTTGGTTTCGGTGCATGCTTCTACTGCACTCAATACCATTAATGTATTGTGGTACTTTTGCTTCTTTTGGCTTTCCACAGACTTTAGTTTCTGATAATGCTTCTTATTTCAGAGCACGGGCACTCTGTACCTTTCTATTTGAGAATAGTATTCATTCTGTTCACACATCTCCGTATTACCCACATCCCTCTCTTGCAGAACAGATTAATCGTAACCTTAAGAGCACTTCATTGCATTTCATGCTCAGGATCATAGTGTTTGGGATATTCATTTGTCGGCTTTCCCACTCGCCTTCAATTTAGCGGATCACGAAGCTCATCAACAGGTACTTTTCATCTTATGTTCCACTTTCAGCCTGCCTGCCTTTGACCTTTGTGATTTACTCCCAGAGCATCAGGATACCAAGACAATGAGAGGTCTTTGGCAGTCAACTTTTCATGCACTGTGTGCTGACTGGCACCAGTCAACCTAGTGCTCCTGAAGAATTATCCTGCTAGTGATGCTGTTCGACATTTTATGCATAAGTTAGCTCCTCATTATGTTGGTCCATTCTGTATAATCAAAGTTGTTAATCAGATTTCCTTTCAACTCCAGCATTGTGTTTCGGGTAAATGCACTATTGCGCATGCCTCTCAACTATGTTTTGCTTTTCCACTTTCCTTCCAGGATGATTTTTAGCTGCTCGGAGATCTCGATTCGGTATGGATTTAGATTCTCCTTGCAGTTCCTGGTGGGGATTTTTCTTCTTTGCCCAGGGTTCTGCAAGTTGATTTTCCTTTTTCTTTACCATACCAATTTGCTTGTGTTTCCTTTTCTTTTCTGAAGATCTTCATCCTCCTTTGTGTGTTTTTTCTCACCTAGTAGCATGTATGTATGTTTTTTTCTCTGCTTTTCCTTTCCATTTTTTCCTCGCCTTTTTATGTGTTGATATTCCTTTCTTCTTTTTCCCTTTTTTCATGCCATTATTGTTCTCTTCCCTTCAGCCCCCTTTATTTTATCTTTGTCCTCTTTCTTCTATTTTGTGAAACTGTACTTGTGCACAAGTTTTACATCCCTTTGTGTTTTGTTTAGTGACACATCATGTATTTTGGGTAGTTCATGTCACCTTGGTGATGGATATTCAGTTATCTTGTTATCGTTAGTATTTTCTTTATATACATATACAGTTTATCTGTTGTGCAGCTTTTTATATTTTATTTATGCTATATTTGTTCATCTTTTTCTGATGCATCATATCTTTAGTGTGTTTTAGCCTTTATGTTTTATATTTATTATTGTTTTTCTCTTGCATTGATACAGAATAGTTGTTTTTTTCCTTTTGCCCATTGTGTTCTATGGTTATGATTTGTTTACTGGGCCATGTTATGCTTTTCCTTCCTCTACTCTTTCTATTGTTTTTTGGTTTCTTGTTTACTTCCCTCATACATGAGCTTATGTTTACTGAATTTCTTTTTATGTGCTCATTGCTTGGGGGCCTGCAGGGTGCCTGGTGGACTACTTGCTCGCTGTAGGGCACCTTTTCGACAGGGGGGTGGGAGTTTGAGCCATGGATGGCTCCTGTCTCAGTCACCTTCATCACACCTGGCCGAGGTTCAATACAACCAGCTGTACATCAGCTTCATTACTGGTCAGCTTAATTATTTCAGCTGCAATCTACAGATGGCATGGCAAGCAGACACACTGGTGGTACTGTGGGTTTAGCAGTGATGTCGGCTCATGTGATGGTCCCTGCAGGTCAACTCAGGTGTCAAGCTAGCACAAAAAGAGAAAGATATGTCAAGTTCCAGTGGGCGATGAGAATGCAACTTCATTTGGCTTGTAGGGGGAAGCAACAACACCCTCATACCATTTCGGCTTTTTTAAAATTACAATGTAAGTGTTCTTTTTGTAAGTAAAGTGTGTTCCAAATTTCAATTATTTAGCAAGTATGGCATAGTTCATTTATATGGATTGAGTGGGTTTCAGTAATTCTAAAGGACAAGGTGAAAGCAAAATTACATATGTAAAATTGTGCAAGAGAAACAAAGACTTGATAAAGCTTAGACTGAATGTAGTAAATCAAAGAGACAAATTGTACAGCTCAACCTAACATTGTTAAAAAAAAAACGCGCGTGCACGCGCACACGCACACGCACACACACACACACATAGCTGCAAGTTATATAACTTCTAATTCTTTAATGGTTATGTCTTTAAACGTTTCTTGTGTTATCCCATTCCTTTATTGAGACAAAGTTACAATGGTTTCATCACCTCTGGGGTTATTTTCACTTTAGTGAAATACTTAACATTAAATGTGCCTAGCACTTAACGAAATTGTAATGTTGGATTATTTGCAGTTACTAATATATTACTGCATATCGAATTTCATTACCATTACAAATGCCAGCATACAACATTTTAAACATTACACATCGCAATGACTAGAGGCCATGGAAGATTTGGAGAAGGAATACTTCCATAGGTTCAAGATATTAAATAACCCAATATGTGTGCGGGGAAAACTCACAGACTGTCAACCACATCCTTTGGGAGTGCGGATTATTAAGCTTGATATGGATGAATTTTATAGGCAAATAAAATAGTTGTGTGGACAATGGCCACCAAACGAGAATGATCTTAAGAGAAAATATTTAAAACATTTTGTAAAACATCTTTCAGTGGAATTTCAAAATAGTTTTTTCAAATGCAGATTTGCTCCGAAGTGGTCAGTTTCAGTTTGTTTTGTTAACTACTTTAAGATATAGGAGTAGGATTTATATACTGATTTTTAGTTCAGAAATGAGCACCCTCTGCTGATTTTAGCAAATGTTTATATTTTAATTGCCTAAAGTGTTCTTTAACTTTAATTTCCATGTTCATCTTTGCTTTCCTATGTAGAAATTTACACATTTGCTGTATCCAATTTGGTATATGCCAGACCTTTTGTTCACGGGAATAGTACATCCTTTGTTCTCAGAGTCAAAACATTTTTAAAGGAAAATCTATTGACTGGTGTTAATTGATTGTGGTTTTTGAAGATTTTTTTAAAGTGGTCAAACGTATTTGGGTAGAATGTGAATTAGTTAAAGGTTATTAACTCTTTTCCTTTTAGTGTAAGGGTGGTAGTTTGTTTTAGATCTTTGTTCCTGTAGAGGGCTGCAACTCACCTACATCAACATTAACTAGTCACCAGTCGAACATAGACTGAAAATGGAGATGACTGCTCTCTGAAACATATGCCTAGTTATTAGAGTAATTGATGTATAACATCACTAATCACTCAAAAGCAGTATTACATTACACCATTGTCCTTAATCTCTTAAATGTCGTACTTACCCAAGGCTGTTCTAGTTCTCCCATATGGTCCACCAAACGTCGCATATCGGACTTGCTGAGAGCTGTGCCAATCATGACGGACTTGCGACAAGCACGTGAAGCAAACATGGCACGTACTCTGGAGGGACGACACATTGTATGTGGTGAATCCTATAAACACATGTCTCATGTCAGAGTTACTGGGAGTTGTACTGATCATGAAGATTTACTGGTAGTTGCTAATTCTGACAGATTTACTGGGTTTTACTAATCATGCCAGATTTACTAAGACCTGTATTAACCATAGCTGTATTAATCATGACAAATTTATTGAGAGATGTACTAATCATGACAGATTTATAGTTACACTATAATGACATATTTACTGAAAGTTTTACTAATCATGACAAATTTACTGAGAGCTGTACCAATCTTGACAGGTTGACTTACAGCTGTATTAATCCTTAAGATTTAATGAGAGTTGTACTTATCGTGAATGGATTTACTGAGAGCTATACTAATCATGCAGATTTACTGAGAGATTTAAGTCACGGCAGATTTATTGAGAGTTGTACTAATGCTGACCGATTTACTAAGAGCTGTACTATCATGACTTTACTGATAGTTGCAGCAATCATGTTAAGCTGTATGAGAAATGTAAAATATAAGTATTATTACACTTCCATCTATAACTTTAGATTTATTTCCATAAAAGTAAAGATTACTTCTGTAAATGCTTAGGTAAGACACACATAATTATTTCAAACATAAAAATGTGCCTGTGGAAGACCACATAAGAGAGCTAGTAAATGTTAACTTTGTTTAATAACATGGAAACTGCCAGGGTGATACCTGCTTCGCAAGTGTGCAGGAATTTCGACCTGCAGTAACCCTACTGAAATGACAATATCACATTTAAGCACATCTAACTACCATTATCTTGGGTCAAGGTCAAACCCACATACTTTGACTTTTAAACAACTGTATCATTTAGGCCAATCATTAAAGTACCTACATGCTTCAAGCCTCTATAAATAAATAAAAGCAAAGACAGAGTAGACTTACCTGGAGCATGAAGAGCAGTTCGTCTATGTCTTCCTTACCAAAATGCCAGTTTCTGCTGACAGGAATAGCTTGTAGCTTCACGCGTTTCATAGGCTCACCTGTAAGTATGTTGACAAGTAGAGTTTGTTTAAGGGGTGATAAAAGTCAACGTTCATTTTTTACATAATAATTTCAATTGGATGTATAAGTTTTATTCTGAAATGTAAATATTCAGAAATGACTAGAAATGGCACATACACATTTCACTGTATTTTAGTTCTACACTACATTTGGTTAAATTGCTCCACTTTACCAGCTTTTCTGACATAACAATGTTTATTTCTTTTTACATAAGTTGACCATGATATTATTGCACTTGACCTTGTGGAAACCTGCATTTGAATACATGCAGAGGCCAGCCCATTAAAGTGCAATACTACTGTGGTCGAGTTGTACTACCTACATGTTTATTTACTCTTCAAAGGGGCAGAAAATACACCTTGAGTTCTCACAGATGATTTCTCCAACGGCTAAGCGACAAACAGAGTGAGCTAGATCACCAGCAACAGTAATTTATTTTGGAAAATAGAATATTAAATTTTTCAAGACCTAAATAATTATAACTAATGAGCATATGTACTTTCACTTGAGCTTGATTTCATCAATCAACCATAACTGGTAATGGGGTCAATGGCATATCACTTTAAAATTCCAAATGGGAGTGGTGGCAAATACTGTACCACTAAATTGCGCTCTTGAAAACAAACAAAATTCTGAAGCTGTGCCCCCAGCGCCCCATAATGGGCCCTGGAGAAATGTTGTCATTTATGAGATATTTGCTTGTAAAACCTTACATGGACCGGGTGCGTGCGTGCGTGCGTGTGTGTGTGTGCATGTGTGGGTGCGTGTGTGTGCAATTGTTAGGAAGCTTGGTATACAACACAACTTAGGTCCCACATACAAAATAGGTTATATAGTATCTTAATTACTTGATCAACAGGAGGGGGTTTCTAATGGGGTGAAAAGTAAAAAAATCTAAATACCTTGCTTATCTTCAAATATGGAAGTTGATGCCAGTATTGTTAAAACCAATTAAGAGTAAAAACTGAGTCGATTAATGACACAAAACAACACTCACTTTTTGTGAGTTATTTCCTGGAACATGTTTTGGAGACTAGTTTCCTCCATTGTCAACTGGACATTGAGTGATCTTGGGTGGTGAAGCTGATCCATCCACACACTGCTCTGGTGGTGGTTGTAGGAAGTTATACAGCAGGTCACTCTACGGAATACCGAAACTTAAGATTCTGGTCTTATCTATTCAGACGAAAATCTGTTCCCATGTTGACAATTTTTGCTTTTGTGTGTTTTAATAGTTTTGGTTCCAAGTTTACATCCAACAATGGGTGGCAACTGCTGATTTTTCTAGATATTCATGTTTTATGCTTTTAAAATGCTGCCTTGTTTCCAAATTCACTTTGTTTTTCCTACATAAATTTGGTTGCACTTACTGCATTCAATTGGTAAATGCTAGCACTTTTATTCGAAGGGATGCTGTCTTTAGTAGTAGAGTCAAGTATATTTTTTATGGTGTATTTGTTAACTGCAGTCAATTGAATATTGTGTACTCTGAAAATTTTTCGAAGTGGTTGAACATCTGTGGGTGATAAGTGAATTTTTTGAAAGACATCTTCTCTTCTGTTGTAGTGAGTGTGACTTTCTTTTAACCATTTTTTCCTTTTTGCTATGTTCACTTTCTTGAATACCAAATACTTTGGAATCCATTTATTTCTGCAATTTCGTTATTTTTCTATACTCGGCTTCAAATTTGGGTGCTGAAAGTGGTATGCTCACAAAAACCTGTTTGTGAAATATCACCAAACAGGCTTGTAAACATACCACTTTCAGCACATGAATATGAAGCAGAGTGTAATAAAACAACTGAAATAAATAATTAAATAAATAAAAAAACGCACACACCCACAGACCTTTTTCTAAAATGCTCTTTTTGGATTCAGGGAACCTCAAAACATGTATTTCCGGTGAAATCTCTGTATCAAATTTTTGGGTGGAATGCAATACCTTCTCTACCTACTATGTACGTGGTAGAGAAGGTAAAAAAATCTGATGTAATACATGCACATGACTTTCTTTACCATCATTTGTTAGTGGGTATACAAACCAGTCTTACTAAAGCTTATTTTTATATCTACTTCATTTTAATTCAAATAAACTTTTGCAGAAATAGCTGCATTACACATTTTGTTATAGATACAAAGGGAACAGTGAACAGTGAAGGGAACTGCCAAATGTTTAAGAACTGGACAGTATATGCTGCCCTTAAAATTCCATACTGTTTCAATGGAATTGCGAGAAACAACTGAATGTTGACAGGACTTTCAAAGAAAATTCAAGATATACGTTTTATTTGTCATGTAAATACCTTCAATATAAGGTATTTTAACCAAAATCATTAAGAGCCAGTTTTTTGAAAATCTAAAATTTTGAAAAATGTTCCATGGAAAGGGTAGTTTGGAGTAGGGGGGATTTCTTGAAAATCCTGATGTCGCATCTTTGGAAGGTACTGAACTTAAATACTAAGTTTGGTGTTGATCCGACTTTTTGTTTTGTTTGGAGTTTTGCTGTTCACAGACACACACACATGGACCTTTTTCTAAAAGTGCTTTTTTTGTATTCAGGGGCCTCAAAACATGTATTTCTGGTAAAATTTTGGTATCACAATTTTTGGATGGAATGCAATGCCTTCTCTAACAGGTACACAGTAGAGAAAGTAAACACTGGCATTTACAAAATAGAATGCAGCAACTGCAACCAAATTTATATAAGAAGAACAAAACGGAACTTGGAAACAAGCACCAAGAAGCATTTTAGAAGTATAAAACACAAAAATCTAGAAAAATAAGATATAAATCTGGAACCAGAATTATTAAAACACACAATAAGAAAGCAAGTATTGTCAACATGGAAACACATTTCCATCTGGAAAAATAAGACCAGTGTCTTCAATTTCAATATTCTCCAGAGTGACCCATTGTACAAGTTCCTAGAACCGCAGCCAGAGCAATCTATGGATGGATCACTTTCTCCGTCCAAGATTAGTCTATGTCCAGTTGACAACAGAGGAAATAAGCCTCTGAAACATGTTCCAGGAAATGAAAAGGTGAGTGTTTTTTTGTGTCATTAATCGACTCAGTTTTTACTCTTAACCTTGCTTAATATTCATTTTTTCTCTATCACTTAGCTATAGTAAGTAGAGGAAATACTGATTCCTCCCAAAAATTTGATAAAGATTTCACCGAAAACACATGTTTTCAGATAATATTATTATTAATAATAATAATAATTAATAATAATAATATTTTAGAAAATGGTCCACACATCTGTGTGCGCATGAACAGCATAACTCAAAAATGAAATGCTGAATAAATACTAAACTTGATGTTAAAATTTCTGTTTCTTCCAACAATCTGATACAGAGATTTTCAAGAAAATCTGCCCTACACCAAACTAGCTTTACATGGAGAATTATATTGTTTTTTTAATTTTGTCAAAAATGGCTTTAATGATTTGTATTAAAATACCACAAATTTAAGACATTTTCATGACAAACAAAATTGTATATCTTGAATTTTCTGTGAACAGCCTGTGAAGTGAACTTGATTCTGAATGTATATTGTACAACTGGTAAACCACAAGAGAAAGAAAAAAACTTACTACATAAAAAATGTGGTCTCATTAAAACATACGCTTTATATCATGCAAATTTTTGTTGTAGTATTAACCAATTCGAAGATATTCATTGTTATTGGTTAGAATTTTCAAAAACATTATACTTTTAAGGTGCTAAGTCATTTATTTATTTCTTGCAATCATGCAAAGGATGGAATTTCAAAGCCAGCATATAGCGATTTGCTTTTTATATAACTGCTGCTTTAGTCTCCTGTGTAACACTTATACTACAACAAAATGTGTAATGCATTCACTTCAGTAAATGTTTATGCTGATGAACATGAAGTAGATAGAAGAATACGCTTTTGTGGGGATATTTTGTAGAAGAGCAGATAGAGAAAGTTATGTGAATGCAGCACATCAAACTTCTTGAAAAACGTTACATAACAAAAGTTTGTAAGAATGAGATTTCTGACAAAGTTTTGTTATTTACAAAACTTTGATAGCACGAAAGTTTAAAAGTTACAATTTTTTATTAGTATTAATTGTGTGCATAAAGTAGTTACTATGAGAAACAATATAGTTCTGATCACACAATAAGCATAACGAAGAGGCACAAATTCATGTTGTTAAATCTTTCACTTATGCTTTAATTTTTATTAATACCCTATAAGAAGCAGTTTTACTACTGATTTTCAAAACATCGCATTGCATCTAAGTTGCACAGGCAGTTAAAGGGAGAATGATGGAGAGGGAAAGTAAGTGAAAATATAGAGGAGGATAGAGTGTGGGAGAGAGAAAAAGACATGGAGGAGATTGAGGGGGGAGAAAGGAAGAATCTTTGCAACTTACACACTAACATATCACACTGAATAAGTCCCGAGGTGAGTTATGTAGATAAGGTTTCTCCTGGGGTTTTTCCCTTATGCTTAAAAAATGAATGTTGGAAAACTGTGAGCTCTAAGGACTCTGTGCTCATTTGAGCATCATTTCATTTATTCACCATTTGATATGACATGCATTAAAGAATGTTAAATTCAAACACACACAGCCGAAGGTTCTGCTAGTGTTAAAATAAACAAGAGAGCAACATTGTACGTCTGCACAAAGATGGTAGCAACACTTTGCATTGTGTAATGCTTCTGAATTAATCCTTGCTTTAACCTGTAAGCATTCAGTGACTATGGATACAATAGGTTGAAGGTTCCCTTTTAAAATTGTCTTTCTTTAGATCTACAATTCTGATGCTGATTATATTTTCTTTGACTTGAAATGTCGGATAACTCTTGATTGTTTCAATCTCAGGCTTGTTAAAGACATCACTGTCTCTGCAGGGTTGAGATACATGCAAAACTGAGGTTTCCCTTAGGTATGGGTTTGCCAAACTACAGCCCAGAGACTGAACCCAGCCTGCAAGCTGCTTTTGTTTTGGGTCCACCTACAAACTTACAACAAAAAAATGGCGTATCTGTATTAGATTAATTTATTCATGAATTTCGAATGATTATATAGCATTAAGTGCTCAGATTTTTAATTGATATACAGTGTAATAGCCTATTGAACGAAAACGCAAGGAAGCTAATTTGGTTAATTTTTATAACTGTCAAGTGACACATTTCCTCATTTGAAAGACTTTACGTGAGGGCTAACCTCAGTGCTGGCATCAATGTATATCTATGAAGATGTTTTCAAAAATGAAACATGCCAAATCTAAAATACAAGTCTATTAGGCTCATGAACATTTAGAGTCTGTTTTGATGATAGGCAGCACAAAATTAGTTCCACAAATATCTGCAATTATAGCTGAGAAAAATGAGTTTCATTCTTCTCGTTGAATATGAACAACTATTAACGTAAAAAATATTTCATGTAACAGTTTTTAATATAGAGAGTTACTCAAAAAGGAGCAGAGATTAAATATTTATTTCTAATGAACGACAATATTCACACATATAGATGGCACACCTAGAGCACAAACAGAAGATTACCTAAAACTAACAAAATTATGTCTGGACCAGAATTTCTTTTCATTCCATCACAAAATCTTTAAACAAACCACAGGCCTAACTATGGGAAACCCCCTTTCACCATTTTTAGCAGAACTATATATGAACCATTTTGAATGCCATATTAGTAAATCTTTCCCACATCTATTCAAAACCTGGTATAGGTATGTAGATGATATTTTTGCTATTGTTCCAAAAAAAACTTTAAGAAGATGCTTTGAAATTATTAAATTTACAAAAAAGATCTATTAAATTCACAATAGAAAAAGAAGAAAATGGCCAATTACCTTACCTAGACATCAGGATCATCAGAAATAATACACACAACGAACTAACGTTTGGTATTTACAGAAAACCAACGCACACAGAAAATTATATTAAAAACAATAGCTACAATCCTACAAGCGACAAACATGCAATTTTAAATAGCATTACAAACAGGTTAGTACATATACCAATGGAGAAAGAGGAATACCAGAAAGAATACCAACACATTATCAACATAGCCACTATGAATGGATACCAGAAAAAAACAATAGATAAGAAGATAAAAAGGTTTGAAAGACAGAAATACATCCAACAAATGACTACGTTACTCAGACAACAAAAACCACAAGCATATAGAAAATTCACTTATCACCCTTGGACACATCATAAATTTCAAAGGATCTTCAAGAAATACATCACCCTTTCTCCACAGAATAACCACAATATACAGAAACTACTATGCAACAGAACAAAAGATCCTATCCCCAATGATAAATCAGCTGGTATATATCAAATTGATTGTAAAGAATGTAACTTGGTATACATAGGAAGAACCAAAAGAAATCTTGAAATAAGACTTAGAGCATATGAGATGCATTTACCAAAAGCAGCCAGATAAATCAGCAGTAGCACATCATTTCTGGTCTTCAAACCATATCACTCCGAACATAAAACTCTTAAAACCGATCAACGGCAGCAATGAATTGGACATCTGGGAAAAAATACATATTGTCAAACACAGGAATCACTTAATGAATTTCGAACTGCCGCCACCCAGCAGCCTTTGGAGGTTCATCAGCCCAGCACCAGAGAACACCACTAGCCACACACATCCCCCAGACGATGACCGGAAACATCAGTTGAGAACATGCTGACGTTGGGAACAAACCATCTCCCGAAACGCGTTCAAGTAAGAATATTTTAGTGATGTAGTGTAACAACCCTCAACTCTCTCTATTTTAAAATACACACATATGTTGTCACTGGACAGAGAAAAGTTTTATTTTATGCATTCAGCATAGCACTATTTGTTATGTGAGAACGACCAATGCTTTTCCCTTTGCATATGCAACCATCTTCTATGAATTTCTTGTACCAATTGTAAAGCTATTTATGATGAGGTGGCTATTTGTTGAACTTACAACGAAATGCATGCCACAATGAAACAATGGATTCACTCTTTGCATACTGCAGCACACAAAACGACCTTTCCTGTGACACTGCCATTTTCTTGTAAACAAACCACTGTAGGCATTGAATGAAACTATAGGTGGGGGCTTAAAACTTTGAATTCTCCTTTACTCAGTGTAATATCGTATGTGTCACTATCTATTGTCATTCATTAGAAATTAATATTTAAAATCTGCTCCTTCTTTGAATAACCCTTTATACTGCCTATGTATTGCATTGTCATGAGACTGGCTGAAAGACTTTTAAGTGTTTAATTATGTCAGTTAATAATATGCAAGTATATATTTTAGTTCAATTAAACACAGTGTTTGAAAACTAATCTGATCTGTGTGCCTTAGAGTTTATTGTTTCTCTTAAATGTATGTGACTTCACCCGTGATTCATTCTCTGACAGTTAATGTGGCACCTGATATGAAAAGTTTGGCAATACCTGCCTCAAGTAATCACATTTCACTTTTAAATTTGATGTTTGGCCAAGGACTGCACCTACCTGTTTCATCAACTGTAAAATCAAAGCCATTTTTCCTGAAGATATCTTCACTTTCAATCAGAATGCTTTCATTGGCAGCTGTCAGTTCAAGAGTTTGTGGTCTGCAACACAGGAATTTTTCAAGGTGGTATGCTTTATCTATAATTACTCTATTCAGAGTTTTAGAACAATTACATTTTTTTGTCAGCTTTGCAGCATCTATTTTGCCATATAGTTGTGCAACAGCCTTCTTTATAGCCTAGCCGCAAAACACTGAAGCAATGTCGCATTTTCCTGTCATTGGTAGTCCAGCATTCGTTTGAAGTCATTTGTCTGTTTTCTTTAGACATTTTGAATGTAAGCAACCTTTCTTTTGAAGGTTATATGGTGTTTTATTGCATGTCAGCATGATAAAATTCTTGATTTCCTGCCCCTCATTTAATTATGTATTGATATTACATATTAATGATGTTCCAAATGTTGCTTTCCAATAGTGTACTTAGATCGAAAATAATGTTTGTAAGACACATTTAAAGCAGCATTTCCTTTTAAGTATTAAAGTATTATTTAAATATTTTTGATAATATATAAGCATTGCCATAGGCAGTAGCAAAAGTCTGTGGAAAATTGGTAATCATAAAAATATTTACTCTGCTTATGCTTATCACCCTGATATACCTAAAAGTTTGAAAATATGTATTTTACTTAAATTTAGGCTTATATCATTTGAGAGCTTAAAACAAATATAAAGATCTCTGTAAATTTTAAATGTTGTATGCAAATTTTACAAATATGAACACACAACTACCATCTCTCGAAGTTCTGTTAACTTTGCAGTAGTCACGTAGGCTACATATAGAGCCCAAATTGTAATTAAATTTTTGGTCCTCTTAAATATTTTTGAACGCTCTGTGCTTATACTGCAATTCTTGACACCATATACTCGCATTTTTTGCATAAAGAATAAATTTGAATAACAGTATTTTGTTTAAACATAAAATGTCTTAAATGTTACCAAATCACAAGACTGAGTCCACATGATGCTCATTTTCAATAACATAATCCCATTACCCCTCATCACTTTCAATAATTTTGGCACTTTCATTACTTTCTTTAGCATTTCTTTTAACCATTGTTGTAGTGTTTTTCTCTGCTCCCGCAACATTTATAGCACGAGTAGTCGTGCAGGGTACAGTGTTAGCCCAGGAGGATTTTATCTAAATTACAACAATATGCCTGCTGTTACAAATCCAAAATCTTACTAACTATAAGAATAAACTATGTTGTAAAGGTAGAGAAACCCCCAGTTCTCTAATCTTACTAGGAGCTGTGCACAAGCAAAAACAAAATGACTGGTTTACACCTATAGCCTGTGTGACTACTCGAGGGTTAATATCAACAAATGTTGCAACTATCGGTAATGAAAATGTGACATCCAATCCTTTCTAACAGATAATATGGTTATATACAATTTGTAATATGCTGATATCAGTAGCTTGATGACTTGTATGCTGTGAATAAAATATAAACAGATGTTTCAGGTAAATATGAGGGCTGTCCAGAAAGTAACCTCCATTTTGAAATCAACATGAAACTGGTATACATACAAGAGTTTTATTATCTCATCTGAAAACTACAGTTTTTCTCTACTTTTCTACATAGTCTTCAAACAGATTCAAGCACTTGTCATACCTTTTCAGAGCCTTTGAAATAACCTCTGCATGAAATTCTGCCACCTGTGAACTAAGCCAACCTGTTATGGCATTTTGAAGCTCTTCGTCATTACCAAAGTGCTGAGCTGCAAGCCGCTTTTTCATGTACAGGAACAGATGGAAGTCGTGGGGACCAAATCTGGGCTGTACAGGGGGATGGTCAAAAATATCCCATTTGAACTTGGCCAAGTTCATTTGTGTTGTTTGCTGTGTGAGGGTGAGCACTGTCATGCAAAAACACAACACCAGATGTCAGAAGACCACGACGCTTGTTTTGGATTGCTCTTCTTAGCTTTTTCAGACTTCACACTTGGTGGGATTTGTTATTTCGGCGATCATATAGTTAAGTTATAACTAGCAAATACACGACAGTATGATGCTCCATCCTGCACAGCTAGAAGTGTGCTGAGCCACTGCGCATGCTGATGTCAAAATGGTGGCGCTACTCCATTACTTGTACTATGCATGAACAGAGGTTACTTTCTGGACAGCCCTTGTAATTTACAGTACGGAAAAACAAATTATATAGCATCCAGAAACTATTCATTATAAATAGCCAAACATTGACGTTACAAAACAAGTATCATGAAAAACAGGCATCTTTAACATTAAGTATATAAGTATATCTCAAAATATTTTACTTATTATAGCCCAGTGTCAGAAGCTTTCTTTTCTTTAAATCTGGATGGCAATGACTTCTAATTTTTGTGTAATTATTCAAAATAACATTGCTTAGGATTCCACTTACCATAGTGAAAACTGAAAGTGATGTCATACCACAATTTTGACACGCCGCATTAAAGTCAATGGAGTTTAAGCTTAAACGTACCAATGGATTTAATATTTGTTTTTGCTGATGCTTTTTAAGAAACTTATCTGTTCACAATATATTAAAAAACAGCACACAAATGAAATAGAATATACTTCACTTCATCTTTTAGAATACAAAGTCCTTCCCTTTGTAATTGATCAAAATATGTATTTCTTATGAATTTGTCTTTACTAACTACTACAAGATCTACACAAGACTACAAGACAGTTTCTTCATTTTACACTTAGCTACATAACCACAAATGTACAACCTTTCTGACTCCCCAATCTCACATGTCTCTAGGTAATGTGTATTTAATATAAATGTAAAATAATTTACATCACATTCAATGTTTACATACATATGTATATTCTGTACACTTTATGTATCACCTACTTTCAAAAGATGCTTAAACCTAGTTTTCTTCTCAGATTTGAAATATTGTAATTGCATCCAGAAAGATTCCTGTATCTGCTGAATCTTCTCTTTATGTAGTCAGTTTGAAATTTGCCCATAAGGTAATATTCTATTGAAAAATGTGAACCAATTCAATTATTGTCAAAATACTTTGACGTAGTGCTAAACAGGTGTCTTTACTGAGTGCCGTACAATCGGGGTACAAATTCCATCTATCCAGCTGATCTAAAAGAATCCGCAAGTATTCAACCTTTTTGTTATCAAGGTCAGTTATGGGTATGGGAAAATCATTCCTTTTTATTTTATTTTTAATTGTGTTTTTCATTCATTATAGCCTACAAATTTCTAATTAAATTCCCAAATACCCTTATAACCATTGCTGCTTCCTAATGCAGCACTATTAGAACCATGAAAACATTACTAACATTTTGTCTCTCTAAATTATTTGGATATAGTGATTTACTGTTCAACTTAAATAACTTTTTTATGACACTATCCTTCTCTATTGTGAAATGTGGGTAAATGGCTAAAAAGGCTCTTTTTAGATTACCATCAAGAGAAGGGTACACACCTAATAGGTCATGAAGTCAACAAATTTAACATTGGTGAGATAGGGCTTTTAATCATCCCTTAATGAAAAACTTCCCAAGCTTGGCTGAGAATCAAACCCTGAACCTCTCTCACAGCAGGCAGGTGTATGTGTCCTCCGTGGTGTAGTGGTTACCATGCTAGCCTCTAGTTCTGAGGCCGCGGATTTAAGCCCAGTGGAGGGTGATGGATTTTTTTAACCATAAAAATCCTTAGCATGACTTCCTTTGGAAGGGAAGTAAAGCCAGTGGTCCTGTGTTGTACATTTACGGCACCTAAAAGAACCTCAAGCCTGATACAGAGGCCTCTGAGCAAAATTGCCAGTCTTTCATGCCCAATATAGAATGGGATGCTAAGGACCACAGCAGTGAAAGAGTGTCCATAAATAAAACTCAATTTAATTTAATTTAGCAGTCAGGTATTCTGACTGTGCTACAGGATTAGTCATCCCTACTTTTGTGAATTTTAAACATTTAAAGCATAATACACTCCTATGATACAGAGGATGAAAACATATTATATTAATTATTACATAACATATCTTAGATTCCAGTTAGAAACAGGGTATATACCATCTTAATTACCTGCCCAAAGAGGAAGGGTTCTAATGGGGCACCAAATAACAAATTATCTTGCTCGTTTTTCAGCTTTTTACTAAAATGCTAGATAATGTGACTTTGTCCAGTTTTTTTAACGTTCACTTCTCTCAGTTCTCAATGTCCCTGTTCCAAGTGTTTAAACTAGTGCAACTTCACTGGGAGTTCACTTCATTCATGCTATCACTTCACTAAGGTGAACTAGTTCAATTCTCTGTCACTTTATTTCCTTCGTGAACATAGCTTCTTCATGCCAGATGGTTCACTTCACTTGGGAGGCAAACACAAGACCTCCACAACCTGTCGCTCCACAGTAGAACTTGCTTCACATCACAACAGCCATCACCAACTTGATCAGAGAATCACTCTTGATGTCACACAGGAAAGTCATTTGCCAACTCGCTCGCTCACTGACTGATGCAACTCGCAACTCGACTTGCAAGCAACTGCTCTCGCAAGAATGCTCGCTTATATAGTCGGTGGAATCTTTCCATAAGGTTTTCAAATGTTCTAAACCTATTTAACGCACCCAGTGTTTATATTGGTGAGCGGCAGTTATCAGTGTTTATTCTGACTGCCCGAAGCTGACCTCCCAATAACTATGGACCATAGCTGCTGCGATACAATAATGAAAGTTTATAAGCATAATATCTCTTTATTATGTACAAAATTTCTATACAATGAATATTTAAGAAGTAATAACAAATTTTCATTACTATTATTTATACATAAACCAGTTACCATAGAAACAATAGAGTTCTGATCACATAATAACCACAAGGAAGAGGCACAAGTTTGTGTAAAGTTAAATCTTCCAGTATACTGATCTGAATACACAACATTTTTTATCAAAATGTTAGTTATGAAAACCCAGGCCGTCTTGCATTTGCGATATACATTTTCCAATCAGCGTGCAAGCAGTGGTGGGTTACTCCATTAGAACACATGAGCACGAATTATAATAACAATGATTTATGATGATGATAACAACAACAACAACAACAACAATAATAATAATAATAATAATAATAATAATGATAATAGTAAATGATTTGAATATTACATAACTACTGAAACAAACAATAGTATAAACTGTATAAAATGAACTGAATCACTGAGCGCTTGTAAATAACACTGTTTGTAACTCCCGCTTAGAGCAGAGCATATGCTATGAACGTGTTGCAAGACAGTCTTCCCTCTCCAGTGTAGGTACTAGTGGAGGGGGAAGGTCGACTATAACTTGCCTGTGGAGCACATGTTAGTTGTGTCAAAGTATTGTTAAGTAACAAATGCAGTGAATATCGCAAAGTTAAAATGAAAGTTAGCAAGTTAAAAGAGCTGCAGTTCTCTAATTTGTTGTTAGAAAAGAAGATGAAAATAAAACATGATGGTAGGCTCACATCTCAGCTTAGAATTGTACAGATAACAGAATCAAAGAACAGAGGTTTTAAAAGAGAATTCAAGTGTAATATATATGATAAAAATGCTTGGATTTGTGGATGTAAGGTGACCAATCGTCTATATTGTTTCCTTGCTTGTTATTTGCAAAACAAGGTGGTAAATCCAACTGGATAAATTATGGCATCTGGGATTTGGCACATTTAACTCAAAAGATTAAGAAGCATGAATGCGCACGTCACACCTAAATTCTATCCTAGAGTTAAATATTTTAGGTAAAGTGGATATGTGCCAACAACTCGACAGTGCTTATTGTCTGAACATTAAGAGATACAATCAGCAAGTATAAAAAAATTGATATGTACTTTCTAAAATTTCTGTGGTCTTTCGAGCTAGCACTTTGGGGCCACGATTAAAATACTGAGTCAAGTAACCCCGGTAACTTTAAAGGCCTTATTGACTTTAGACTGAGCTGGATGCTTCTTTGAAGGATCATCATACCAATGCCACTGTGTTTAAGGGAACCTCTAAGGAAATACAGAACGATTTATTGGATTGCATGCTTGTGGTATGCCAGGATCACATTAAAAAAGAAATTTCAAATGCAGACTTCATTGCAGTGATAGCAGATGAAACGACTAATATTTCGTCCGCATTCCAATTAGTTACTGTGTTTCGATACATCCTAAACAATGGGCAACCAGTTGAGCACTTCTGGGAATTCTGCAATCCTTTTGGACATGATTCTGTGTCTGTTGCCAGTGTCTTCAAGTAGCATTGGAAAAAGTTGCTGATAATCTTGATAAAGTAATTTCCCACAGTTATGATGGCGCTAATGTTATGAGTGGTCAGTATGCTGGTGTCCAAACAATAATTCGGCATGTATACAAAAATGCCCATTTTGTGCATTGTTACACTCATCAGCTCAATTTGATTGTAGCTCAATGCACTAGAAGAACCAATATATTTGAGTGTTTTTTTCGAACCTGAGTTATATCACTAATTTTTTTAGTAACTCGCCTCAGAGAATTTCAATACTCAACGAAGTGGTTGGAAAGAGAATTCCTCATGCCTCGGCTACCAGATGGAATTTTAAAAGTAGAACTGTGAATACTGTGTTTGAGAACAGAGAAGAATTAATCCAATGCATGGAGATAATAGAAGCCACTGCTAAACAGTCCACTACAATAAATCAAGCAACAGCAATTCATCGTATATTAGAGGACTCCCGTTTGTTTTGGCTGACAGTTTTCCACAATATTATGCTACATGTGGACATGTTATTTAACCAACTCCAAAAGATAAATATGATGCTGTCCATATTCAAAAGAATATACAAAGTTTTCAGATATCAATTGAGAAGGAAAGATAAAGAATGGATACAATCAAGAATGTTGAAAAAGTAGAGGCACCATCAAAGGAAGTCTGTGATATAATTGTAAATCAAGCAAAACTTAGATTTACATTTACCACACACTAATCTGCAGTCTCACTCTTTGACGCCGAAAACTACCAGAAATATGATAAACGCTTCCCTGCTCAACTTCTTGAAGATACAACCAACGTTTACATGTTAAAAAAAGAATCGCCTGAAGATGGAGTTGGAAATTATCTACAGAAAGCCGATTTTAGAAACATGAGTGGCGCCGTCATCTTTTGCAATTTGTTGTAGAAAAACAAGTTACAAAATAATTTTTCTGAGACGTACAGACTATTGTTAATTGTTATGCCAACTGTTGAGGCTGAGAGATGTTTCTCCACTTTAAAGAGGATTAAGACCTTTTCAAGGAGTACCATGATTGAGGGAAGGCTGAGTACATTAGCATTGCTTTCTATTGAAAAACAGATGATTGCCAACATCCCCAGTTTTAATGAGCTTATGATTTATTTGTTTGCCTCATAAAAGGAAAGAAGAATGAACTTTGTTTATAGAAATTGTATATTACATTGTCCTTTGCAGTGTCAAGACTTTCTATCAATGCACAATTTGTAATCATAGGTTCAATGATCAGTATATTTTTGTTTGTACAACAATGGGTACAATCACACTTATGAGTCATATATTAATGCTATTGATCTTGATGTTAGTATTTTTATTATGTTGTTAAAAAAAAGCTAATTTTGAAAGGTCTAAAAATATTTAAAGCTATTTATAAAGATGTGATTTATTCCAATAAATTATTAAACATTGATTTTATTTTGTTAGTCATAAACTTCCGTGAACCCCACATTAATAACTCATGAGGCGCCACTGCATGCAGGGAAAAATAAGTTCCAAATTTCACAGGTATGGGATGGGTGTCAGCAGTGGGGAAGCAAGCGGAAAATGTGGAAGCTTGCTACAAAGGTTAGGTGCATCAACCAACATGATCATTTTGCATTTACCAACATGCCTGGAAGGATTATAAGGTTTCCCATTAGAAAAAAGTTTCTTTTCAGGCTAAAATAGAAATTGGAGGATTTCCTTTCCCATCTGTGGATCTAATATTGAATTGGGATGATCATCACACAGTAAGAGACAGATGTAAATTTCTGTGCGCCCCTTCTTGACAACCTCCATCACCCATCATGTGCATTTCTGCATGAAATTGAATCATTGTTATATGTTATATTGTATGTGTTATATGTTGTCAAATAGAAAATCCATCATCATCATTGTTGTCACCACTGTTGCTGTCATTTTGCATATGATGCTGATATTTAAAAATATTTTGTGAATGAATGAAACAATCATGATTGTTAAATTCCAAAATTAGGTTCTGGAAAATGTGGTCTTATATTCAGATGTACATTCTAATTTTTATTAACATCCCAGAAAAAGCAGTTTATTACTGGTTTTCAAAACATCACATTACATCTAAGTTGCATAGGGGGATGGGGGAGAGGGAAGAAACAATGCGAGCAGAGTTTCAGTTTCTACTATTCTATATATGTTTTCATCCTCTACCTGAGAGAAATGTGCCACATACACAGATTTATGTTACATAATGAATATAGTAGATATTTGTGCTAGAAGTTAAATAAGGCTGATTCACAATAACCAAGAACAGAAACCAGAGTGGAAATGAGAGCAGGAAGTAAAACAGCATACAACATTTTTGTTCAGAATATCCCAGGAACAAGAATGGGAATGCATATTGATGACCATATCATTAGCAAAGTGGTAAGTTCAATTTGTGCATTGGGATGTCATTTGTTTGTAACTGACCAAGGATACTTTTTCACCTGCCTTCAATTCAGCCAAAATTATGCAGGTTAGCCAATGTCAAAATTTAATACAGTAAACATTACTATTTTGATTCCTATAGTATTACCAAGCTTCATTCCTTTATTGATAGCATGCATTAAAGTTATTTGTTGTTCTTTGTTAATTTCTACCAGATTTTGCTATTAAAAACCTGATAGAAACGGTTTTTTTCTATTTTTTTTTTCTTTTTTTTTTTTTTTAAAGGTAATAGCCAGTTTTAGGATGCATATAAACAAACAACAGATAATGCTTTCGCTAGGAGAACCAGCGCTTAATGGATCCGAGGGAGTCAGGATGCACATTTGCTGGAATTTCTTCTGGTTTCATTTTCCAGGTTTACAACTAGAGAGAGATCTTAAAATTTGTTGGGGAAGCCTGCAGGGAAAAAGGGTATGAAGTGAAATGTTTTCCAGGAATAAAAATAGGGGAACTCCAACACAAAGTGAGTGAAATGAACCTGAAGGAAGAAATTCCTGAGGTAGTTCTAATACATGCGGGAACAAATAACATCAGAAGGGGAGTGAGGGCGGAAGAATTAATGGGGGAAGCAATGGATCTGGTCAATTGCATCAGACACCAAACTCCAGAAAGCAAAATAGTAATAAGTGGTGTATTAAGAAGGCGTGACACTGGGATAGGAAGAATTAATAGAATAAATCAAGAACTGGACTGGTTATGTGAAACGAAGATGTGTTTAATGGTAGATGGTAATTCTTGGCTTAATGATAATGATTTTGCTAGGGATGGAGTACACCTAAATCGAAGGGGATCCTCTATATTTGGAAATTTATTGTGTAATGTTGTGTCTTCCTTAATAAAGGAAAACTGATAGGCAAAGAGGTGGATGACAGGATGGTAAACAATACGCGAGTAAACCCAGGAACGACCCAGTGCCGAACAGAAGATACAGGTAACATGAACAGAACAATAGAAATAGGGGTGTTTAGTGCATGTGACAACTCAAACCTACGCTTAATGCATCAGAATGTTCAATACATTTCAAATAAACTAGTGGAAATCAAAGTAATGTTAAGAGAATGTAAACCTGATATTTTGGTGCTGACAGAACATGGTCTAAATGAAATGCAGATTAAATATCTCAATATGCAAAGCTACAAACTAGCATCTAGTTTCTGTAGACAGTCACAAAGGTGGAGGAGTCGCAATATATATAAAGAATGGGATAAATTTTGCTTTGCAAAACTGGGTAGGGGGTCATGAAATGGAAATGGTTTTTGAAGTTGCAATTACAAAAATACAAACAAAAGCAGAAAATTACCTAATTATTGGTCTATACAGATCCCCAGGTTCTAAGGTAGAGGATTTTTTGAATAGACTCAAAAATCTTTTAAATCTAGTGCATGAAAAGAACAAAAATATCATACTTATGGGTGACCTAAATATAAATTCATTAGCAAATACAGGGAATTATAAAAGCCTGTCCGACCTACTTTATAGCTTCAATTTACAAGACACTGTTAACGAACCAACAAGAATCACACTAAGTACATCATCTGCCATTGATCATGTGATAACTAATTTAGAATGTGGTAGGTACGCTGTAACTGTGCAGGAGTTTTTTATATCTGATCACTGCGCTCAGGTAATGGATATAGTAAATGTAAGCAAACTCTCTGAGCAATTAAACTATAAAACAATTAGACAAACAACAGTAAAAAATCTGAACCGGATGCTTGAAAGCCTAAAACAAGAAAAATGGGAAGTAGTTTATGAAACGCAAGATAGTAACCAAAAATGGGAACGTTTCTTCAACATTCTAACAAAACATCTAAATAACCATTGCCCCATAAAGAAAGTCAAGGATAAAGAAAAGGGAGACCAGTATATACAAATACCAATAGAAATTAAAAAATTGCGGGAAAAAATGAAAGACTATTACACATTTTATAAGTCTACAAAATTAGAGCTATTCAAATGCAAATATAAAAACCTGAAAAACCAATACTCAATAGCACTAACTAACCTAAAGAAGCAACAATATGGTAATAAAATAACAAGCTCAAACAATAAAGTTAGGACCGTATGGGGAATAGTAAAACAAAGTAATATTAACAAAAATAAGCACGAGAATATAAAATTAGTTGAAAAAGGACAAACAATAGATAATCCACAAGATGTATGCCAACATTTCAATACATATTTCCTAAACATAACAAGGGGGGAACAAAGCGTGATAGAAGGCATTCAAAAAGAACTTCCAGTTTGCATAAATTCAATATATTTGGAAGAAACTTCAGCCGAAGAAGTGGAAAAGATAATAAATAAATTAAAAAATAAGTCCTCTTCAGGATGGGATGAAATATCACCAATAATCTTAAAACATTGTAAGACGGCCTTATTACTATTCTGGTACATCTAATAAACTCTTCGCTATACAGTGAAAACTTTCCAGATTCCTTAAAACTCAGTATAGTTCGGCCAATCTTTAAAAAAGGGGATAAAGCACAAATAGGGAACTATAGGCCAATCAGTCTTACTTCTGTCTTTGCAAAAGTTTTTGAAAATATACTGAGCTGCAGACTGATACGATTCTTAAATAAATATAATCTGCTTAACTCATCACAACATGGATTCAGGAAATTATCAACAACCACTGCTATTGCAGAACTTTATCAGGAAATTCTTGAAGCACTTGATAAAGATAACAAAGCTGCAGGAGTTTTCTTGGATCTATCCAAGGTGTTTGATAGTGTAGCACATGATAAACTACTGGACAAGATTCAGAAAGTGGGCATCAGGGGAAAATTCTTAGAAATCATAAAATCATACTTGTTAAACCGTATGCAATGCACAGAAATTTATTACCAACAGCATCACATGAGAAAATGTGCAAGATCAAATTATGAAACAATGAAGGTGGGTGTACCTCAAGGATCTGTACTTGGACCAATCCTATTCATATTGTATGTAAATGACATTCCTAAATCTTCAGAATATAAAATAATATCATACGCAGATGACACTTCAGTTATATTGACAAGTAAAAATATACATAGCTTAGAGAAGTTAGTAACCACAAAAACACAGGATATATGTGAGTACCTAAAATATAACAACTTAAAGGTAAATTTACAAAAAACAAATATGATCGTGTTCCAGCACCGAAATAAGGGATCCACTCAAAGATTACATGCAACACTAAACGATGAGTATATAGAGCAAATACAGAGAATAAAATTTTTAAGGGTAATGATAGATGAGAATATGACATTCAGAAATCACATTGACCTTGTATGTAATAAAATTAGTACTGGTTTATATCTGTTAAGAAAGATGAAAAAATATTTAGACATTGATTATTTAAAGCTAGTATACTATGGTCTAATTCACCCCCATCTTCAATATGGGATTGAAGTCTGGGGCAGCACAGGTATTGTAAATATGAACAGAGTACTGTTAATGCAGAAAAAGTGTTTAAGATGTATCTATGGTCGAAATAGTAGAGAATCATGTAGACAAATCTATGTGGAGGCTAGTGTTTTAATAGTCGTATCACTATATGTGTATAAAGTAATTATGTATGTAGTAAGTAAGTCACATTCTGTAAAAATAAAAGATAGTCACATATATAAAACTAGAACACAAAATAATTACTACAGAGATAATGTAAATAAAAAGGCCACTGAAAAGGATCCAATTACGATGGGTAGGATACTATATAACAAATTACCCAATGACATTAAAAGTTTAGAGGGCAAAGAATTTCAAAGGAGGTTAAAAACATTCTTAATTCAGAAATGCTTGTACAGGTTGAATGAATTGTAAATATTGTATACACATGTAAATTTTGTAACTTTTCATTGTATGACGATGCTTGAAACTTGTAAAAGACTATAAGCAAATAAAGATTATTATTATTATTATTATTATTATTATTATTATTATTATTATTATTATTATTATTATTATTATTATTATTATTATCATCATCATCTAGGGGCTGTTCCATGTCACAGCCTCCTTGAGTAATTTCTGAAGAATTTACTATACATAGTATTATCTAATAAACCGTGCCTGGGAACAAGAACAAAAAAGTTAAAATTTGATTAAATCTTCTTTCTTGTTACTGGGAATGCTTCCCGTTAATTAGAGACACTCACTTCATAATACAAATATTTTAACTTTGTCATTCTTGTTTTGGTTTCTGTTCTTGGTTATTGTGAACCAGCCTTAATTGTGAACTTACATGACCAGTTTCTGATTCTGAATCACAGTGTCTCGCTGGAGAATCTCAAAGTTATATTTCTCATCTGTTGCATGCTGATCTACGATGAATAAGTCTGGCCCCAGTCTTGTTATTATGAAACCCAAGTTGAACTGCCCCAGTATCTCCATCTGCAATAATCAACATTAACTGCAATGTTTTAATATTTTCTGCTAAAAAACAAATCATTATTTTTGTAATGAATAAATTATGATGGAATCTATACAGCGAAGCAAAATTTGCTAGATATAATGCACTCATCTGAATCAACTTAAATACTCTTTATAGCCTCATAACCAGTTAGTTTAACATAACATATTTAATGGTATTCACTCAAATCCCCTGCTGAATGTTGACTGTCTGGGTTGATTCTTGATGAGCTAGGTGCAGCCTTTGGTGTTTTGCAGATAAACCAAAAAATGGGTTTTTTGCTCCCAGATTATCAAATTTCGTTAGCAGTCATTCGAATTTCTCACATACCTAGTTCTTTATATTTTAGGACTGTTTTGTTAACTTGAATTCATGGTCTATTTCATGGTTGTTGATCCAAAAATGTGATGCAGTTACCAATTTTTCAGTTAGCTTATTTACATTTGATGTTTCCTGTATATTTTTTTTAAACAGGTGCCACTCTTGGTTTTCCCAATGTATACTTTATTATAAATTGCACACTGAATCTGCTAAATTCCTAACTTTTTCTCTGGGGGTGCATGATCTGTCTTATTTCATTTTATGTGGCTTTAACACTTATTTATTGTATCGTGCCAATAATATCCTAGCTTTTTAAAATCATCTTGAATTTGTGAAAGTTCCTGGATGAAATATAAATCTCTTCCAGGAACCCTACATTAATCTGAGATTTTTAAAAGCTACTTCCTTGGCACTGTACAATAAATACAGTATTAAGAATCTGATGTTACATATATGTGACTTTCTTTATCCACTCTTCTAGAAACTATTCTTACAAAAGCTTATTTTTTTCTATTTACTTCTTGCTAAGATAAGCTTGGAGCAATGCTTTTATTACAAAGACATGTGGGTTACAACCTCAGCAGCCCTCATTTACTAAGTGCCTGCTTATAACTGCTAGGCTGTCAGTGCACATTTAGCAATGTGGAATCAATAAGAATGGTGATAACAGAATGAAGATAAAGGCTTACGTTCAGAACACTAGCATGAACTGACTGCAGAACTGAGTTTGAACTTAGACAAATATACTCTTGGAGTTGCTCATTTTGCCTTAGGCTGTACAATAATTTCATGAAGACTACAGGGTAAGGTAAATGAAATTAATTATCGTTAGAAAATTAGCCACTTATGCAGTCCCCTGATAAACTAATCAGTCTTTGTACAAAATACACAACTATTAGTCCCCATCACAAACAAAGGTGACTCTCCATTAG